>JAWHQI010000285.1:0-1366250 GCA_033032865.1 Dactylorhiza incarnata | reverse complement strand
TAAGACTCCAATAAAAATGCTCGGCTCTAAATTAGTGTATACATGCAGATATATACTAATGCAAGTAACTTGGATTTATAGGGCTGATTATTTTGATTGAAATTAAAGCAGAACTAGTATTTAAAATGCGGATATTGTTATTATCATGCTATAATTATGAAAAGTGGAGAATGCTGCAGGTATCATTTCGCACCAAAGTTTTCCATCCAAACATCAACAGCAACGGCAGCATCTGCCTTGACATTCTGAAGGAGCAGTGGAGTCCCGCACTCACTATATCTAAGGTATTAATTATCTCCTACCCACCTATCCAATCACCGCATTTGGGTTCGTTTTTAAGGGGAAGTTTCCGCGCAGCAGGATTTTCGCCGAAAGCCATATGCGCACAGGCTTTCTGGCGATCCGATGGTTATCGGTTCTGTTCCTAAAAACCCTCGGGCAACAAAAATTATTGGGTTCATGCAGCTGACGGAAAATAATAGGTCCTGAACATAATTTTCAGGGCAAAATGATCATACTTTACATTGTAAATACATAATATGAATCCTCATAAAAGCCGTAGACTTAGGCATCGTTTGGCACAGCGGTGGCGGTCGTAAACGCATGGGTTAAACCGTCATTCGTTAACGACCACCTAAAAAACTTAATTCGTTTGAACATAAAAGTGGATTAAGTTCCTTAGGTGGGCGTTAACGAATGACAATTTAACCCTCATGTTCACGACCGCCACCACCGTGCCAAACGGAGCCTTAGGTTTGTATTTTCGTTTCAAGCAGCTGGTCAGTTTTTTCTGTCACCCAAATAATAATATTCTCAAATGGAGGCTTTATATATGCATAAATATGATGATGCAGGTGCTGCTATCAATCTGCTCGCTCTTGACGGACCCGAACCCGGATGACCCGTTGGTGCCTGAGATTGCGCACATGTACAAGACGGACCGAGCGAAATATGAAACCACAGCCAGGTCCTGGACTCAGAAATATGCCATGGGCTGACTAGATTTTGGCCGCCGCCGCCCCTCCCCCACCCGACCTACTTCATAAATAACTACTGCTTTATTAAATCTTATAAAAAAGCATCAGTGAACACTACATATTATAGATATAGCGTGGCCGCTCTTGTCTGAACATGTAGTTTTCGTCGAATGCGCACTTTTTGTTTATTTCTATATCTATCTGTTTGTTTAATTTGCCGGTCATGTTATTATTATTATAAGTTAAAATGTTTGTTGTTCTATCCATTTCCCTTTCATGAGCCACAATGATAATTTATTGTTGAAAAACAGGTTGCCCTGTAAATGCAGGCTTACACCGGCGACATCTGATTTTTCCCAACGTATCAACTGATATGACTTTTGAAAATTTCGTGCACAATTTATTTTAGTTATGTTAGCATTAAATATGTTTAAATTTCCTCAATGTATTGCATTATCTAGTGCTTTAATTGATTAAATTTATCATTTTGTGCTTTCAATATGATTTTATTAAGCAAAGAAAGATTTATTATCGATCGAGAATATTTAGTATTTAAATTTTATTTTTTTATAAAATTTAGTGTTATCCTAATAAAATTATTGTATAGTTAAATATATATTATAAATTTTTTATTTGTGTTTGTTTTGGATACTTGTTAGTAATTGTAATGTGCTATTAATATTTATTTTGGATATTTTTTTAATTTGTTACTTATAGAACATATAAGTATATTTGTTAGATATATATTTATTTATGAGATAAATTCATCATTTTAAAATATACATGCATCAGCGAGAATCTTTAGTCACCTCCATCAAGATCTATTTTAGGAGACTTTTCTTTTTTATTGAGCTTCTTATGATCCATAAAGACATTGAAGAAGACGAAGTCTTCGAGCAAGATATGCTCAAATTTTTGAGACTTCTTGAGTAGTTTTGCACACCATTCTTCTAACTCTATAATTTGCACTCTTGCCTGCTTAAGGGCCTGTTTGAGAGAGCTTTTTTAGAAAGGAGTGGTGATAAAAGGAGGGTAGAAAAATAAGTTTTTGAAAAATGTTTATTGCAAAAGGAGATCTTTTTGAGTGAACTCCTTTTACATAGCTTTTCAGAAAAAAGAAACACTTCATAAACTGGTAGCGAAAACACATGGGAGAAATCCTGCGGTGGCGTTTTCCAGGAAATGGAAAGGAGGTAAAATGCACTCCCAAACGGGGTCTAAGTTTGACAAGGTCACTTTTCAACTTTTAAATTGTTCTCGGTGTCACCAAAAATCACACCTTTAGTTAATTGACCCTCAGATGCTAAGAAAACTAACTCATTTCTAACTATATTCCTCAATAGATAATTTCTTGTTTAATGTAGGATGCAAGACTTATTCCAAGCATTGGATTACTTTGTGAGAACCTCTCACACTATTCTAAGTCCAAAAACTCCTCATCTCATTGATTCCTAGTCATCAAGGAAGTCTAAGAATTAGTTTAATCCTTGGTAGTTTTGGATCACCCTATCTCTCATACAAAAAGTGGAATATTGAAAAAAAAGTTTATTAAGGCTCCATTTGATGTGACTTTTTTGCTCTGATGAGTGGACAGAAACACCACCGCCATAGAATGTATGTTTGATATGACAATGGTAAAAAAAGAAAACTAGTTTTGAACATAAAAATGTATGCAATTCCTTAGGTGAGGTTGGGTGTTCACGAAAGACGGTTCATAACCAACGCGTTCGTGAATCGTGACCACTACCGCAGCGCAAAACGGATCCTAAATATGAAATCTCCAAATCCAATTTTAGTAAGAAAGCTCTCATATTGTCTGTTTTAGAAATCTACGATGGTCGATATGTACTAATAGTAGCCATGGTCGGGTGTTCACGAAAGACGGTTCATAACCACCGCGATCGCAACCGCCACCGCATCGCAAAACGGATCCTAAATAAGAAAGCTCTCATATTATCTGTTCTATAAATCTACGATATCGACTGCTTATGGCAGGACGATGCAAATGCGAAGAAATTAAGGACCCGATATGGAACCGCATAGACCATATATGACATATTGAATAAGATCTACATGATTCTTCTTTTTATTACCACATTGCAACCTTATTTGGCTTTGCATTTGCATGGGTGCGGAATGTCGCTCGTGAAGCCGCTCTTGCTCATCTGTTAATGGACACTCCACACGTCTACATTTCACTTGCACATTTATCATTTAAAACTCATTTTTTCTAGAATAAAACCAAACACAAAGCTCTTTTTTGAAACATGAATGGATCTAAATAAGCTCGAAAATGGTTGCAACTACATCGAAAAACTCATGTAATATTGCACGATTAATATAGATCTTGAGCCCCCTCTATCCACTATGAAAGTATTACGTTGAAACTTCTAAATAGGCGCAAAATATCGAGGGGAGAGAGGAAGAAGAAGAAGAAGCACGAATAAGATGGTGTTATCACTGAAATAAAACAAAAAATACAACTTAGAGGAAAACCCTCAGCACCACTCTTGGCCAATTTCTCCCTCGAGAGGAGAGAACCCAAAAGACTAGTGATTATTCAAACATGTCTCAACTTATACACATAATACTCTTTTCATTGGAATACTAATTAATAAATACTCTTTTCTTAATTAATTACACCAAAGACACATAATAATATTTAATCAATAACATACTTTTTTTCACTTACATAAATGACTCGTGACATGACCCGTCGCCCAAAAAGGGTCTCCTGTCCTCCGACCGGATTCAGTGTTTCTGTGTGAGGCTCATCGCTGGGACGTAGGATGGCAAGGTAGCAGATCTTGCCCACTCCACTTAGAACTAATTAGTTTTTGATTGGATTCATAGAATCTAACAAAACAAAAAATAGAGTTTTTGATTGAAAATGAAGAACATACACAAATAGTTCCCAACATGAGGGTGACAAGATAGATAGTTTATGCCAACCTACAGAATTTCCTATAATCGATACAAATTTTTCGCTCAAACCTTATGGAGACCATTATGGGTTATTTACATAAACAAAAAAACCATGACAAATTGAAGGAATTAAAGCAGAATCTGCTTAGCTTGAATCCCGAACTGCGATAGGAGGAAATAGAAGGTATTTTACGCCTTACACAAATTGAAGAGGAAGTAGAATTCGCTCCGTCAATTGTTACTTCCGTCTTCGTCTTCTTCCTCATTGTCATCGATCCCCACCCAACGGGTGAAAGCAAATAGAAACTCCTTGAATGAAACCATTCCATTTTTATCCCAGTCCATCTCTTCTGCAATAACATGAAACATGAAGAGGGTGATATTTTATAATAGGTAGAGGAAATTTAAAATGAGGTCACATGAAGTTTGTAATCTTAATTTCAAGCACCAGAAAATTAACAAAAGAACTGTACTCAGATAAACTTCGACGTTTACTTACTGGTATACCCACCCAATTCTTTATAATTACCGGAGCACCACCTTGGAACATTTTTACGACTAACTCGTATGTAGTTGAAGGTGATTGAGAGAGAGATATCCAGGCCTCTCCCCTACAACTAATTGGTTTTATGTGAGATGTGTAGGTTCTAACATGGTCTCAGAGCAAGTAATGCCTAAGGGCTCGACTCGCGTATCTAGACTCCACGTGTTAGAGACATGTAGTTGAAGGTGATTGAGAGATATATAATAGCGACTTATTAAGAACTAAATATATTCCAATGTGAAG
Organism: Dactylorhiza incarnata; assembly: GCA_033032865.1. Lineage (NCBI taxonomy): Eukaryota > Viridiplantae > Streptophyta > Magnoliopsida > Asparagales > Orchidaceae > Dactylorhiza > Dactylorhiza incarnata. The sequence goes on along the minus strand of JAWHQI010000285.1, from coordinate 1,361,561 downwards.
CTAGTTGTTGAGAATATCCGTGTCGAGTAATTCATGCAGGCTTGTGCGCTTAATATAGATCCGGGCCTCTCTCTTGCAACTAATTGGTTTTATGTGAGATGTGTAGGTTGTAACATGGTATCAGAGCAAGCAATGCCTAAGGGCCCGACTCACTTATCTACACTCCACGTGTTAGAGATCAAAAACACCACACATGATGAGGCATGTTATGAATATAGTCATACATCAGAAAAAATTATGTAGCCGTGTGCCCTTAACATAGTTCATTAGTCCCTCTACCAACAATCAATTGATTTTGAGTTTAAAATCCTGCTACATAATCTTAGTATTCCTACAACCTATCATAAGTATATCTAAAATGCAATAAAAAAACTAGAAGAAATAGAAGCTATGGCTAATTCAAAGCAAAAATTCATAAGAAAAAAGGAACATCTTGTCAAGTTCCCTTGTTCCTCAAAACAATGGAAACAACTTACCAAAAATATAATAACCGCCGAGTGCAAAATTTTATAAATGAATAGAATTATAACCCAAACATCCAACTCAAAACTAATTGGTATAGAGTAAAGAGGTCCAAACGCTTATAAAACACACAATACAACATGCGATACCTAATGTAGAACTATTCCTCACCATCATGCAGAAGTCCAACTAGTGTGGATCACAGGCACAAAATACACAATCATGGACTGTATATGAGAATCCACAAACAATGCACGACCACCAAAGTAATATTCCAATCAACAAAAAAGATGCTCGTAGTTTTGGATGCGTGATTTATAGGAAAATATGCTAAGTTTTTAGTCAGAATGTAATACTAACCAAATCTTTTCATTGCGATGCGTCCCGAAGAGCGTTCTCCTGAAGTCGTCTCGTTAATAGCATGCACCATCTCATTTTTGCTGACATAGCCATCCTTGTTCTTGTCCAAAAAAACAAAAGCATCAACGAGAGTCTCAAAAGTCGACTCGATGCCACCTAAATCCATTCGTGATTTCTATCAAACTAGTCAAGGAAGAATAAAAACTATTTTGCCTGATTTTACATCGACCAATAATAACAAACATAAAGAGAGAGTTTTAGAAGTAGATAACATTAAGTATTTGCTTTGATCAAATACTTCTGTTGCATGAAAACATAAACTTTTATGAATTCTCCACCATTTTGACAGGAACAGTGCAAGCTTCCGATTTCATTTTCCCCCTTTTTGTTTGTTTTGAGAAAGACCTCCATAAATTTACTTTCTTTTTCTGTTGATTCTAGAGCTGCCGGCTTATGCGAGAATTATTATGGATTAAATTATACGAAAAAATTTAGGTCAAAAAAGAATATCTATGAACACTCTGAAAAAGTAGGTCAATCACTGAACTATAATGCAAAGAAGCACATCTATAAAATTTCAGACAGCAACATCCATGTGTGCAAAATGTAGTTTAAGAAACAACAAAGAAATTTGAACAGAAATATGCATATGTTAATTTTGACATGAATGCGGGCAAACCAATGCCTCACCATAATGAACTAATAGTTCTAATTGTTTCCATTCTAATAGAAGGAGAAATGCCTCGTATAATCAATGTCTCACCAAAATCAACGCCTTCGTTCTACACTGCACCTTTCACCTTCCGCTTTGCTTTCCACACCCATTTCTGCAATTAGTTTTTTTGCCTTTATTGGGAAGAAAAGCAATCTCCCGTGTATTAGTCGTCCTAATTATTCTCATTGTACCAAAAATTTAGAAGCTTAGTGACCCGTTTTTTTGTAATAATGACAACAAATGGAGCATACCTTTAGTTTCTTGTTTGAACTCCTCTTCTGACTCTTTCTCTTGAATATCCTCCTTTTGAAATTGATTTTCTTTATTGATCTTTGGGTTTCATCGCCACAATCTTCACATTATCTACGACCTCCTCTTTCTGGATTTTGAAATTTTCTGCATCCACAATTACATTATATCTTTTTGTTGATTATGTTTTGTGTTACGATCTAAATATTTTCCCAGGAGGAATCCAACAAGAGAAGGGGGGCGGCGGTGGTGAGCGAGAAGAAGAGAGGGAGAATAAGAGAACTTAGGGAGCAACCCTAAAATCTTTCATACATCCATCATAAGATCACAAATAAACCCCTCCCCCTTATATAGATGAGGGAGGGCAACCAAACAAGGAAATACAAAAAACAATCAAACAAAGAAATACAAAATACTCAATTGATAGATATTAATTAATATTCATATGCGCGCTCCATAAATTATGACGAGGGGGTCCACTTGAGTAAATGTGCCCACGACTAAGGTGGCTTCCATATGTGCGCTCCTTAAATTATGAAGAGGGGGGTCCACTTGAGTGAATGTGCCCGCGACACGTGGACCCGCAACACTCCATCCGTCCTTCAAAACGAGCTTGCCCTCAAGCTCGTGTACCAAGCGGGTGGCCGGATCATCTGGTACCTTGACCTCCCTCCAGAACAGGGCCAGGTAGTGTGTAGCAGTGGTGGCGGTGTTGGCGTGTAGCGGCGGCGGCATCGAAAAGACGGGCGGCGAAAGCAGTGGCTTCCGCAAAGTCGATGGAGCGGTGGTGAGCAACAACCATAAGGATGTCGGAGACGCGACGACCGACAGCAGGAACGGATCCGTCGGGAACAATGGGGTACAGGGCGGCAGAAGAGGCGGCGATGCGGCCGGTGGAAGTGACAAGGCAGGGGTCGGCGGAGCAAGAGCAGGGAGAGGATGCGGTGAGATGGCCGAAGGGGGCGGCAGAGCGGGTGACCGGAGAGGTGACAGAGGCGGTGGAGGTACGACCACCGTGGGGAGATGCAGTATAGTGGCGGTCGGTGCGAGTTCAACGGGAGGATCGACTATGGGGCGGAGGGACGGGTTGGTGTCGTAGAGGAATGTTGGGGGCGGCATGGCCGGATAACTCGCGCATGGTAGAGGAGGCAACCGTGGTGGAGGCGATCTAGGGCAGGGAGCCTCGAGGGAGGTTGCGAAGGCCCGTCCGTCGAGAGCGATGAGACGATCGACTTTGGCGTGGAGAGAGGCGCATGTGGCCAGGATTTGTGCAGCGAGGGCAGAAAAATCAAACCGAGGGCTGGTATCCGCCGATGGCAAGAACAACGGCCCGTGCGCGGCCGATTGGGCTGCGACCATGTTGCCAAGGAGGTAGGCTGGAGATGATACCGATCGATTGGTGTGTAGAAAAGGCAGATCTGGCGGGGAGAGGCCGGTAGATGGCTGATTTGATGACAACGGTGGCGCGAGTTGGGCGGAATCCGGAGGAATGGCACGGGAACGACATAGAGCGACGGTTCTGGGTGGGAATGACCGGAATCTGGGCGGAATCGAGCAGATCGGCGTGATAGTGGGCGGAGGCCGGCGGATCTGGGTGGAATCAAGGGATTCTGGGCGGAGGCCGGCGGATCTGGGCGCGGAAACCAGCAGAGAACGACAGATCGGGGCAGAAGCGGCGGGGTTTCGATGGAGCAGGGTCGCGGAAGGCGCGCAGCAGCGGCAACAGAGAACGGGGCTTGCGGCTGGGTCGACCGGAAAACAGCAGCAGCGGTCGATCGGGACTCGCGGAAAACGCGCACGAGTGACTCGCGGTAGAGGCGCGCGGGGTGGCGAAGTAGCAGCGCGACAGTGGTTCTCCGACGGCGGGCGGAAACAGCAGGTCGGACCAATTTGTTACGATCTAAATATTTTCCCAGGAGGAATCCGGCAAGAGAAGGGGGCGACGGTGGTGAGCGAGAAGAAGAGATGGAGAATAAGATTGGAATTTAGAGAGCAACCCTAAAATCTTTCATACATCCATCATAAGATCACAAATAAACCCCTCCCCTTATATAGATGAGGGAGGGCAACCAAACAAGGAAATACAAAAACAATCAAACAAGGAAATACAAAATACTTAATTGATAAATATTAATTAATATTCATATGCACGCTCCATGGTGGCTTCCATATGCGCGCTCCATAAATTATGACGAGGGGGTCCACTTGAGTAAACGTGCCCACGACCATGGCGGCTTCCATATGCGCGCTCCTTAAATTATGACGAGGGGGTCCACTTGAGTGAATGTGCCTGCGACACGTGGACCCGTAACATTTTGCTTGTAGAATTTCTTCAATTGATTCTCTCTTTCTCTATTTTAGTTTTTTCAAATTTTATTCGCGAGCCTATAATGAACCCATTAATTCATCTACAACCATGAAATAGAAAAAATCCTTAGTTTCTTCAAATGATATGCAACATAATCAAAATTTGTATGAGGTGAGTATATCTTCCATTACTTCATCATTCCTCCATAATTAATTAACAATTATCATAACCCTTGTACAGTAATCAATGATTTATTCTTTTTTTTTATCATCGGTAATCCTTGAAATTGTCTTCTAAGTGTTTGAAGATGAATTTTCTTAACCTTCTCCGCTCCACAACATGCATTGTGGAGTATATCCCATTATTCTTTGGAGGTGTGGTGCTAGCAGTTTTCTCAAGCGAGCATTCATCCATGTTATGATAGATGAGATAGAGTGCCTTTTGATCTTTCTTGCTTGCATCTATTGCGACGTTCCTTTGTTCAGCGATCAAGGTTACAATCTCCGTTGTTTCTTGGTAACCCTGGTAACCCGTCTCATCAACATCCCAAGTGTCTTGACTCTTGAGATCTGATACCTTGGTTTAGATCGCCCAATTTTCTCTTCACTCTTTCTTTTCTTCTGCTTCTTCTCATCCAACCTTTCTATTGGAGTTATTATTATCCGTGTATTTGTATATTTATGGTCTGCATATAGCGTGTGTATTGTTGTAGGGCTTAATTGTAATTATCCTCCTTTGAGATATTATATATATATGTTAGGACTCCGCATTGGAGACCTAAGCAGCTTTCATTATCTTATTCTACATGGTATCATAGCTAACCTAGGGTTCCCGCTCTGCCTTCCCGCATCGCCTGTCCCAGCGCTCGCCTTCCTGCGTCGATCGTTTTCCTGCGTCGACGGCAGCTACGCACCCTGCGTCGACGACGATCGTGATCTGCGTCCTCGTCGATCTGTCTCGCCTTCCTGCGACGACGATCGTTATCTGCGGCCTCGTCTTCCTACGATCGATCTTGATCTGCGGCTGCGTCTGTTCCAATCGTGATCTGCTTCTGTTCCATCGACGACGATCGTGATCGTGATCGTGATCTGCGTTCTCCAGCGGCCTATTTGCGTCTTCCAGCATTTCTCCAGCGGTCTCCCATCTGCGTCTTCCAGCATTTCTACTGCATTTCTGCTGCGGTCTTCCTGCACCTATTTGCCTCTGTTCCAGCATTTCTACTGCGCTTATTTGCAGTTGATCCTCGATCTCCTTTGTGGGAGGGATCTTCGTGTTTCTTGCCTCTTGATTCATGGCTTCTACGGACACCTACGAATCCTCCTCGAGGCGGATTACTAGCATCCTTCTGGATGAGCGGAACTATTCTTCTTGGGCTACATCGATGAAGGTGGCCCTTGCCGGTCGAAATAAACTTTCTTGGTTGACTGGCGGCCCTCCACAGCCTCCTGCGGACAAGAAAGATGATTTGGTCAAGTGGTCCACGGAGAAATTCATGGTTCTTGGCTGGATCCAGTGCTCGATGGAGCCTCGTATCTTTGGCCAGTTCATGCGTTTTGAAGACATCGCCGAACTTTGGTCCGCACTTCAGCGTACCTTCGGGCATACACGTGTTGATGCCCAGATTTTTGGTGTCTTTCAGGATATTGCTTCCGCTACTCAGGGGGAGCGGTCTGTTCAGGAGTACTTCACCTACCTTCAGGATCGTTTTTTGGAACTCAACGATCTGGAGCCTCTTAGCGCCCTGAATTCTCCCGAAGATGTCACCCTTATCCGGCAACAGCGACAGCGTCGGGAGACCTATCAGTTCTTGATGGGGCTTCGCTCCGAGTATGAGTCCACACGTGCTCAGATTGTGGGCATGTCTCCTTTGCCAGATCTTCTTGAGGCCTACTCCATTGTCTCTGAGCATGAGAAACGCTTGCAGCGTCACTCATGCCTCTCCGGTGGCCGTACTACTTCCTCGCTCCCTACTGAGCAGATGGCTCTTGCTGCTTCTTCTCGTCCTCCCACTTCTGGCTCTCGGAGCCGTGGAGGTCGCGGTTCTTCTACACCGTCTGGGGGACGTGGCTCCTCCGGTGGCCGTAGCTCTACGGGTCCGCCTGGCCCTTGCTCTCATTGTGGGCGTCTCTATCATGACCGCAGCCGTTGCTATCAGCTCTATCCACACCTTCGGGGTTCTGATCGTACTTCGTCTGGTGCTCCGCGCTCTACCGTTGCTGCTGTCGAGTCTTTTGATACCATCGAGCGTCCCTCAGGAGTCACTGCTTCGGATTTCAGTCACCTGTTGGCCCAGTTTCAGCAGTTTCAGCAGTTTCAGCAGTTCCAGCAATCTCAGTCCTCCACTACTGCCTCTCCTAACTCTTCATCCTCAGGTACTCCGTTTGCTTGCTCTGCGACCACGGTTGACCAGGGTTCGTCACCCTGGGTGATTGATTCTGGTGCCACCGACCATATGACTGGTACGTCTTCCCTCCTGCGCCAGGTTGCTCCTTGCTCCCACCGGGATGTGCGCCTTGCTGATGGCTCGTTTACTCCTGTCCTCAGCCAGGGCACTGTCTCTCTCTCTTCCTCTCTTTCCCTTGACTCTGTTCTTCTTGTACCTCACATGGCTCTCAACCTTTTATCTGTTAGTAGTATTACTCGTGCTTTGAACTGCTCTGTCACTTTCTACTCTGATCATTGTGTTTTTCAGGACCTGCGATCCAGGAGGACTTTTGGTACGGGGATTGAGAAGAATGGGATGTACCATCTGGTGATGCCCCCTCCCACTGCTGCCCCTGCTTCGTCATCAAGTTTGCTTTGGCATGCCCGTCTCGGTCATGCTAGCCCTCCTCGGATGTTATCTGTTTGCCCTGATGTATCTTTTTCTTTTCCTTTTCATTGTGATGTTTGCGAATTGTCAAAACACACTCGCAGTACCTATGTATCTTCTGTTAGTCGTGCTACATCTTGTTTTGAGTTGATACATTCTGATGTTTGGGGCCCTGCCCCTATTGTTTCTTTTGATGGATTCTCGTACTTTGTCACTTTTATTGATGACTATTCTCGCTGTTTATGGGTTTATCTTCTGAAACGTAAATCTGACGTTCTTTCTGTTTACACTCACTTTACTGCTATGATACAGACACAACATGGCAAGTCTGTTCACATTCTTCGCTCTGACAGTGGAGGAGAATACACCTCACGCTCCTTTGACATGTTTCTTCGCTCTGAAGGCACCCTCCACCAGTTTTCGTGTCCGGCCACCCCCGAACAAAATGGTGTGGCCGAACGCAAAAACCGTCACCTGTTGGACACTGTTCGATGCCTTCTTCGAGGCATGCATGTTCCTAAGTCCTACTGGAGTGTTGCTCTCCTTACTGCAGCCTTCCTTATCAATCGAACTCCGTCCCGCCCCCTCGGCGGTATTGCTCCCTACAGCCTTCTCCACCCTTCCGCCTCTGTTTTTCCCATCCCTCTCCGGGTCTTTGGCTGTGTGTGTTTTGTCCAGGATCGGCGTCCTTCCCGGACAAAACTCGACGATCGGGCTGTCCGTTGTCTCTTTCTCGGCTACTCGACTACCACTAAGGGGTATCGCTGTTATGATCCCCGTTTCCGTCGTATCATTCACTCTCGTGATGTGACATTCCACGAGGAAGTACCCTTCTTTCTCTCTCCCTCGACTACCCCGCCCCCCCTACTATTGTGCAACCTATCCCGATCGTCCCCGCCGTCTCACCTCCATCACCCCCGCCCGTCCTACTTACTTACACTCGCCGTCGCGCGCCCACACCACCTGTTACTCCCATTTCTCCTTCAGTCCCGGCTCCATTGCTCCTTCCGGTTGCAGGTAACTCTCTTGAGCCTCCTCCCTCTACTACTTCTGATGATTTACCTATTGCCCTGCGAAAGGGCCACCGGGCTTGTGTTCGTTCTTCTGTTACTGAGCACCCGCTGGCTAGTGTTGTTTCCTACCAGCGGTTCTCTCCCTCTTACCAGGTTTTTGTGGCTGCTGCTGATTCGGTTCGGATCCCTGCTTCGACTGCTGAGGCCCTCCTTGATTCGCGGTGGGTTCGGGCCATGGAGGAGGAAATGTCTGCTCTTCGTCACACCGGGACGTGGTCTCTTGTTCCTCTGCCTCCCGGGAAACGCACCGTTGGGTGCAAATGGGTCTATACCGTGAAGTATGGTGCTGATGGTTCGATTGATCGCTACAAGGCTCGCTTGGTGGCTAAGGGATTTACTCAGGCTCCTGATGAGTTTGGGGCCACGTTTGCTCCCGTGGCCAAGCTGACGAGTGTTCGTCTTCTGCTCTCCATTGCGGCGTCCCGGGCATGGCCCCTCTACCAGCTCGATGTCAAGAATGCTTTCCTCCATGGAACCTTACAGGAGGAGGTTTATATGGCTCTTCCACCGGGATTTGCCCTTCAGGGGGAGTATTCGGGCAGGGTTTGTCGTCTACACAAATCCCTGTACGGCCTGAAACAATCACCGCGTGCCTGGTTTGACCGGTTCAACACTGTTATTCTTCAGATAGGCTTCACTCAGTGTCATGCGGATCACACTTGCTTCGTTCGCGCCACGCCAGAGGGTCGTCGTGCTATTGTCTTGGTCTATGTTGACGACATTATTCTTACTGGGGATGACTCTGCTGGTATTTCTGAGGTGAAAGCTACTCTCCGCTCCGCCTTTGAGGTAAAAGATCTTGGATCTCTCCGTTATTTTCTTGGGATTGAAGTGGCTCGCTCCCGACAGGGCATCTCCATATCCCAGCGAAAGTACACCTTAGATCTCCTCCGGGATTCTGGTCTCCTGGGCTGTCGTCCTGTGCGTACGCCTATGGATACCAATCATCGTCTTCATGCTGAATCTGGGGACCCTCTACCAGACCCTTCTCAGTACCAGCGTCTGGTTGGCCGCCTGATATACTTGACAAATACGAGGCCAGACATCAGCTTCTCAGTAGGCGTTCTGAGTCAGTTTATGCATTCTCCTAGGACTGCTCATCTTGAGGCCGCTCGGCGTGTTCTTCGGTATCTCAAGCATGCTCCTGGTCTTGGGCTATTCTATCGTACTGACAGTGTTTCCAGTCTCTCCTGCTTCACTGATGCTGACTTCGCCGGTTCTTTGACTGATCGCCGCTCTACTACCGGCCTCTGTGTGTTTCATGGTGATCATCTTATCTCATGGCGGAGTAAGAAACAACACATTGTATCGCGCTCGTCCGCTGAGTCCGAATACCGTGCCATGGCACACGGTGTTACTGAGTTGATTTGGCTTCGATCGTTGTTGACCGAACTTGGTCTATCCCTGACCACTGGCTCGACTCTCTATTGTGACAATAAGTCAGCTCTTCTTCTCACTCAGGATTCGGTGCTTCATGAGCGCACCAAACACATAGAGATGGATGTTCACTTTCTTCGTGATCACGTTCGTACTGGGACCGTCCTGCCTACTTATGTCCCCTCGGCCGACCAACTTGCTGATGCCTTCACTAAGGCCCTTGGTTCTACTCGTTCAGATTTGCTCTCTTCCAAGCTGGGCATGATTGACATCTTTGCTCCACCTTGAGGGGGAGTATTGGAGTTATTATTATCCGTGTATTTGTATATTTATGGTCTGCATATAGCGTGTGTATTGTTGTAGGGCTTAATTGTAATTATCCTCCTTTGAGATATAATATATATATATGTTAGGACTCCGCATTGGAGACCTAAGCAGCTTTCATTATCTTATTCTACACTTTCTCCTTATCTGAACTGCGGCTGAGTGGATCTCCTTTCCGCTGCACTCGAATATCACTAGACGCATTTTCCGAGACCACTGTTTCATGAATCTCAGTTTTTTGACATCACTTCTTCCACTGCACTCGAAAGTAGCTAACACGTTTCCGCTACACTACTGTCATTCTTCTTCTTCTTCAATGTTATGCTTTCACGGTGCATGCTCTCCGCGCTACGCCTTGCTCACCGAAACATCTCCGATCATTGCTTCCTCGTTGGTGGCTGTAATCCTCGCACATCAGTGGCTCTTCCAATCATTTGGTCTATGGATCTACTATTTACTGGTCACTAAAGATATTTCGCAAAGAGGGAGAGAGGATTCCACATGTTCAAAAAAGGAGTTACATGGGACAATGGGGAAATAAATTAAGACGTATTTTTAGCATCTTTTCAAACTCCAAACAACATAAAGTTTGATTCATAAAACCAATCGCAGATAGTCGGTATAACGCTATTGGTGAGAATGATGGAAATTTGTGTAGTGTGGTGATGAAGGGCGGTTACTTATAGTTGTAAGTGTTTCAAGTAAATAAGACTTCAATTCTAAAACTCATAAAGACACTGTATATGTAAAATACAAGGTTGGGTGCAACTTCATACATCATACACTCCTATCAGCAACTATAAATAAAGAAAAATTTGTAGGTGAGTATCTCGCACCTAGATCATGGTGAGAGGAGCGCATCTCAGCCATTGATAGTTCTAAATATTGTTGTATTTATGAATAATAAATAATGTCAGTATTTTCCCTACCGTCGGATCTAAAAGATCATACGGCATAACTAGGTGAGAGAACGCACCTAAGTATCTCAGGGTAGGATGTGCATGCAATTTAATTCCGACATAAGAGTTAAAATGATATATATTAGCAAATTTGAACTGAAAAAACTACTATGAATGGTAAAAATAAAAATAAATAAAAAAGATAGAATAGAGACTGAATAAGGATACTGCTTCCATGACAGTTGGATGCTGGAGAAGATAAACAAGGCAAAGAAGCACTATAAACTCATTGAATCTCATGCCTATGTCCTCATTGATATCACAAGCCTCAAAGAGGTCATGTATCTCTTCCTCTGTACAAGAAATTTCAAGCTTGTGAAAACAATGCTTGAGTTCTTCTGGATCTATTGCGCCATTTGAATCTTGATCTGAGGGGAAAAAATATACATATTTTAGCTGGAATTCAGAAGTTAATACAAAAAAAGAAAGACAAAAAAATCAGCAACACCATGTCGCAAATGTACCATACTTTCACTAACAAAAATGTGATCTTTATTTTTGGAGAATTTCAAAATAAGCTGAACGGTATTTTTCGCCTTACCGCACTAATGCCAGAACTAAGGAGGATAGATGTGATTCCAGAACATAATTAAAAATATTGATACTTCTCTCACTCCTCAATAATAAACAAAATGACTAGCAGTAACGTAAGACCGGTTTTGGAGAGCGGTGAGAGGGTGGTGGCAATAGCGAACACATTTACAAAAAGTGTAACTAGCATTTAGGTAGGTTTGACTACGAATACTATTTTTCCAAAACAATATTTTTTGCTAAAATTCCACCACATTCATGTAGGTGTGGTCAAACTTTAGCGGTTGTGCTCGCCTATACTTGAGAAAGTGAAATTTGGGCTAAAAAGATATCACATAAATTCAAAGAGCGGGTAAACTACCACAATTGAATTTACTAGCATATCTTCACACCATCTCTGCTGCTCAAATGCTATAATTGTTCCAAACAAATCCATAATTCCAGAATTCATAAATTTTCAATCACGATTAATTAGAAACAACACTTTTCAATTTTTGAAGAGTAAGAGGTGCAAAACTGATATGATCCAGCTTCTTCTTCCCCCATCAACAATACATTTCCGAAACAGAACTACTAAAATAGAAAAAGAAGAAATCAAGATACTACCCAAATCAAGGAAAGCAATTTTCTTAACCCTTTTTTATATACAAAAACAAGGTAAAAAGAGAATTTCATACCAAATTCCTCAAAAATGGTCTTGCATTTCCTTAAGCTTCCATCAATCTTCGGAAATTTCATGATGATGCTATTGAATGACTTCATGGATGATCCTACTGATGCCCTTTTTCGCATTGCTCCAACCATCTTTGCTTCAAGCTTTGCTATAGGAGCCCCTTGCCTAAAAGATCCGCTCCGCGTTAGGGCACCACCCATTTTAATGTACGAGAGCTGGATACTGGATTGAGACCACTTAACTGCGCACAATTTAAATCAAGATATCAATCACTAGATTAAATATATTTGACAAATTATTTGTTTACCAAAATAAGTGTAAAATGAACCAGCTGAAGTAGATACGATGGAAGAAGGTCCAGTCTTTCTTACATATAATATAAGAAATGTTTTCAAAGACGGATGCATTGGCTGGGCATTTTAACCGTTATGGTGAGGGGCTAAGCCCCAGAAAATTTTAAATTTTAATATTTAATTGTTAAAAATACGACTAAAAGTCAAATATATGAAAAAAAATGGAAGTACTTCAAAAATCCAAGTTTATGGTCCATAATTCATATTCTATTTCAAAGAAATAACTGATGGTATGCCACCGAAATATAGTCAAACAAAATGAAACATCAAAAATCAAACGAACTAGTAATGCACTCGGAGTCATCTTCTCCCATTGAAACATCTAATTTTCAGCGTCGAGCAACATTCTGTTATGGGTCCCCACTACCCGTCGCTGATTATGTTGCGCTTATTTCATTACGAGTCTTTATGTATGTTATTTCGAGTTATATGAGTCGAATCTTATCGAGTTGATGTACGAGTCCGCAAGTTTTATTGTTGCGTGTTTTTCTCTTCATTCACCATACCACTTTGTAAGTCTATAAATAGACCTTTTGCGTCATGTGTGAAGTTATGAATAAATTAAATCCAAGCACTCTTTATCTCTCCAAGTTTCTCACGTTCTCTATCTAGTTCTTTCTCCTCTTTCCATTTCTAGGGTTAGGGTTGATTGAGCAAGGCTCCCTTTCTTCCTCTCCCCACTATTCTCCGCGGGTTGAGCTCGGCTCCCCTTGTATCACCACCTCCGACGACGTTACGGGCTAGACCCATAACATCTTGATATCAGAGCGTTCATTCCTCCGACACCACAATTCTCCTCCACAGTCCGCTGCCACAAAAGGACCTCGACCCTTCCACCGACGCTCGATCCTCCTCTCTTCTGCACACGGTCCAGAAGCAGCAACCCTCGAGCCCACGACTTTCTCCATTGCCAATTGTGAGAACTTATAAATATCTTAACCGCAATTAACAGTCAACTTCAATGTGTTTTGTCCTCTCATGAAATACTAGATTTCTTGATATGTATATGACAATTTGTTGTCACAGAACATAGGTAACGAATAGTCATAGACTTCTCCCAAGTCATGCATAAGTGCTCGTAACCACTTTAATTCATATGTGGTCGAAGTCATACTTATGTATTCAGCCTCAGCACTTGATCTGGATACAACAACTTGTTTCTTGCTTTTCCAGCTAATCAGATTCTCTCCTACAAACGTGCAAAAACCAGATGTGGACTTTAGATCTTCTTTGTCATCAACATAGCTGGCATCAGAATATGCTTCAATCCTCAAATGGTTATTCTTCTGAAACAGTAGTCCCTTCCCTGAAGATTCTTTCACGTATTCCAAAATTTTTAGAGCTGATTGGAGATGACACTCCCTGGGGGTTTGCATGAACTGACTTACCCTGCCTACAACATAACAGATGTCCGGTCTTGTTACGGTCAGGTAGATAAGCTTGCCCACTAGCCGTCTGTACCTAGTGATGTCTAAAAGAAGTGACGAGTCCTCTTTCCAAAATTTGTCTTCACCAACAGCCATCGGACATCGAGTCGGTTTAGCCCCAAGCAGACCTGTTTCTTTTAAAAGATCAGTGACATATTTTCATTGTGAGAGCACCACTGAGTTGTGTCTTCGTGAGATTTCTATTCCCAGGAAGTACTTAGGAGGTCCCATATTTTTTATGACAAAATTTTGTTGAAGATGTTTCTTTGTTAATGCAATTTCATCATTATCATCACCAGTAAGGAGGATATCATCTACATAGACAACAATAACAACCAGCCCATGAGAAGTCTTTCGTATAAAGAGAGAGGGATCTACAGAACTTCGAGCAAAACCAATGATGGAGACAACTTGGTTGAACTTGTCGAACCAGGCCTGAGGGCTTTGCTTGAGGCCATAGATTGCCTTCCGCAACTTGCATACCTGAGACTCCCCCTGAGCAACATACCCAGGAGGTTGTTCCATATATACCTCTTATTGGAGGTCTCCATAGAGAAAGACATTCTTTACATCTAACTGGGACATCTGTCAATCCTTGTTGATAGCTACAAAAAATAGAACCTGAATTGTGCTGATGCGTGCAACTGGGGAGAAAGTGTCAAAGAAATCCACACCATATGTCTGAGTGAAGCCTTTGACAACCAGCCGAGCCTTGTACCGATCCACAGTGCCATCAAGATGAAACTTTACCACAAAAACCCATCGACATCCAACAACATCTGCTTTAGGAGGAGTAGGGATAAGAATTCAAGTACCCCTTTTAGTCAAGGTAGCCATTTCTTCATCCATGGCTGCTTTCCAGTGTGGTATGGTAAGAGCTTCTTGGTAAGTGGTCGGAATGATAGTGGCCGAGAGGGCTAGAGCAAAATTCCTGCAAGAAGGAGTCAGTCGAGCATACGAGACTACATCATGAATGAAATGCTGAGTACACGTTCGAACTCCCTTGCGAAGAGCAATGAGAAGATCAAGGTCAGACCTGTCATCTGCATCAGATCAGTCCGATGAAGAGAGTGATGGCCCGGGAACTGACAAAGACGGCCCCAGAGGTGGAGAAGAGGTGGCGGGAGATGAAGAGGAAGAGGTTGGTGAGGTAAGAGAAGGTTGAGCGAGCTCGGGTGGAGGGGCAGAAACAATAGGTAGAGTAAGGTTATTATCAGTTGGGGAGGGTGCAGGGTCTTGCAAGAAGTAAGGAGTATTTTCAAAGAATGTGACGTCAACAGAGACATACTGTTTACGGAGAAGAGGGTCATAACATCGATATCCTATTTGAGTCGGAGAGTAGCCAAGAAAGATGCATTTAATGGAGCGAGGGGAAAGTTTATCGTGACCAACTGAAGGAGAGTGGACAAATGCCGTACAACCGAAGACTCGGGGGGTTAAAGGAAATGGTGACACCTGGGTATTGGATGGAGAAGGGGGTATGACCTTGGAGAACCGAAGAGAGAATACGGTTGATGAGATAACAAGAGATGAGGATGGCATGACCCCAGTATGAGTGAGAAGCATTCATCTGAGTGAGAAGAGTACGGACAACATCAAGGAGATGCCGATTCTTGCGTTCAGCCACCCCATTTTGTTGAGAAGTATACAGACAACTGGTCTGATGGATAATGCCATGATGCATACAAAAAGTTGAAATTGATTACTAAGATACTCTTTAGCATTATCAGTACGATGAACTTTAATAGACACGCCAAATTGTGTGTTAATTTCATTATAAAAAGAGGTGAATACAGAGAATAAATCAGAACGTTCTCTTAAAAGATACGTGCAGGTACATCGAGAGAAGTCATCAATAAAAGTAACAAAATACAGACTGCCCCTACCAACAGATTTGGTAGGAGAGGGACCCCAGATGTCAGAATGAATAAATTCAAAAGGACGAGAAGAGCCACGTTCATGTTTTGCTGGAGAAGAAGAGCGGTGGTGTTTTCTGAGCTGACATGCTTCACAATTGAGAGAGGAGTCTTCCTTTGACAGGTCTGGTAGGAGCTGGTAGAGAAGGCGAGGAGGAGGATGACCAAGACGAAGATGCCACTGTAGAAGAGAGGTGGATGCAGAGATGGCAGAAACAATATCCAGGAAGAAGAGGCTGCCGCTTTCAGTCCCAGTAGCAATCTCCTTGGAGTGAGGATCCTGAAAAGAGCAAGTAGTAGAAGTAAATGTTACTGAACAATTTAGTTGTTTACATAAAGATGTACCGAGAGCAAGTTGCATGCAAAATTTGGTACGTAGAGAGTGTCCTCTAGTTGAAGAGACGAAGTGACTTGGACAATACCAGTCCTGCACACAGGAGATGGAGAACCATCCGCAATCAAAACCGAAGGTGACCGGTTATGTTTGTCCAAATGAAAGAAAAGAAGATGATTTCCTATCATATGATTAGTAGCACTAGAGTCAATGAACCACTTACCCCTGGTGACCATATGGGCACTACCTGAACAGGTGGCACGAGATGTTGACTTCTTGGTGACCGAAAAAGTTGTGTCACTTGCTTAAGGGCAAAGATGAAGATGCTTGGCCCAACAACGATCCACATAATGTCCTATCTTGCCGCAATGAGAGCAGAGGGATCGGGACAGACCTCGCTCAGAGTGACCTCCACGACCACTAGTGTTGCTTCGATGAGCCGGATGAGCAATGGTGTCGGAGGGAGGCGAGGAGGCAAGCAGAGGACGTTGAAGAAGAGTGGTGACAACGGAGATGCTAGCAGCGGTAGCAACAAGGGTGGGAGAGTCAGCTTCTCCTAAAATTTATTGATGTATCATATCATAAGACTCTGGGAGGCGAAGAAGGTAACACACCACCAAGAGTTCCTAGAAGCATTTGTGTTGCTCGGTAAGATCAGCGGAGAAGGGGCGATGCTGAAGAAATTCGGCACCAAGAGCTTGCACCTCCTGATAAGCAGCAGTAGGAGTCATGGAGGGGCGAGCAAAGAGATCGGCATATAACGTGTATATGCGAGAAGTCTGAGCCCCCTTGGAATAGAGAGCAGCAAGATGAGTCCACACAGCTTTAACAGTCTCATCATGATGAATGATGGGCAGACATTCATCAGATAGACTGTTCGCAAGCTATGTTCTAACTAGAGCATCACTGACATCCCAGTCATCAAAGGTAGCGGAGCCTCTTGCAGGAGGATCATCAGTGAGGTGATGACGTTTGGCTGGGACCTTAACAAAAATGTGAAAGAGACACTACAGTCTGGATAGTTTGGTCCTGTCAACTTGGAGGTGGTACCTAGATTTCCTGAAGCAGTGGAAGCTGGGGAGGCGGTCAGAACAGGTGGCACGGTCAGGGTAGAAGAAGAGTTATCCAGAGTACCCATAGAGAGAAATTAAATTGCGCGGTTAGGGAGAGGAGACCACACAAGCCGCAGAGATCGCAAGAAGGCAGGCTGACGGTTAAGAAGGATGAGACCGCTCAGACTGTCGAGAAAAAAAGGAAGAGGAGAGCGGGTGGTTAGGAAACCGAAATCCGCTTAAGAGAGGAACTGGCGATCAGGCGAGCAAACGAGCGGGCGACGAAACAAAGAGTTCACAACCGAAGGATCGGTGTTAGCTTTGATACCATGTGAGAACTTAGAAATATCTTAACCGCAATTAACAATAACACGCGGGATATTGAAAATAATAGAATTTTTTTATTTCCAAAAAAATATGAATATTACAAAGGTATGATCTCCTTTATATAGAATGAAGGAGATGAGAGAGATTACAAAATGGAGATGTGAGACTAATATTATACAAAGCTACAAGGGCGAGAAGGGCGGTCACAGATGTCCTGACCGCAGATGATGTGCGGTTAGACAAGCTAACCGCCCACAACACAACACACCTGGGCAGGTGCTTAGAATGGATCCGGCGATCTTCATCAACACAACATGCGGTTAGTCATGGCTAACCGAACAGACCGCAAGGTGCGGTTAGATAAAGCTAACCGCACTAACCGCAAGACGCAGTCACATGTTTTAACCGCGCGATCACATTTATATTCTAACACCAATCTCTCTGACGCAGCCGCTCATCAACGTATCTCCGGACTCACGCCTTCTTCACGCGATCGCTCAACCACAAAAGAGCCTCAAGCGATCGTCAAGCCGTCGTCTTCCCAGTTGCTCGAACCCTCCTCCAGCGCTCGTCTTTCCACAACGACTGCGCATGGGGGCCAACCACTCGGCCGCAGCTCCTACTCGATCTCCAGCGGCTCTGTTTCCATCGACAGCAGCGACGATCGTCCTCATCCCCGAAATCGTCTGCGTCGATGCCCTCATCATCTCGCCTACAACCTCCCCGTGCCGATTTCGTTGTATTGCTCTCCTGTTAGCCCACACCCAGTCACATCTTCTGTCTAGTTGACCACTCCAAGTCCTCAAGCTACACGCTACATGCTTCTTTTATCGAGAGCAGGACTATCATTATTTATTAAATTAATTACTTATTTCTGAAGTAATTGATTTGGTACATAACCAGTATGAGGATAAGTGTCGTAGAAGCATCCACATTCCGTTCAATATTGTTGGAGGTATCAATGTCCTTTGACACCGCGCTTTCCCGTTTCACCACTATCATTAACCGACACTTTGGGAGCTCGATCCCACCGGTGTCGCCACCGATTACACTTTGCTCCGCCATCCGTCCCCGCTGTCTCCACTTCGCAGCCCCCGACTCGGCCGACCCCTCTGGAGGCATTACTTTCGGCGACCGCCCCCGAGCCGGCACTGCCGCTTCTGCTCGCCGCTGCTCACATTTAGTCCGGTCCTCCGCCGCCCTCACCTGTCTGCATTCACCAGGCACACTCGCCCCGACTCCAGAGATTATGTCTGACAGTCTTCCCTCAGCAAGAGCGCCCGCCACGCCAGATCCTGGGAGTCTGTCGTGACATTTGTGAGCACGACGAGGGCTTGCCGCTCGATGAAGCCTCCGCAACCGCGACACGTTACAAGGAGCTATTCTGACGAGAAATAAATGAGCCAGATGATCCACTCATTCGAGCTTGAGGACAAGCTCGATTTGAAGGACGGGCGGTATGTTATGGGTCCCCACTACCCGTCGCCGATTATATTATGCTTATTTCATTACGAGTCTTTTTGTATGTTATTTCGAGTTATATGAGTCGAGTCTTATCGAGTCGATGTACGAGTCCGTAGGTTTTTATTGTTGCGCGCTTTTCTCTATATTCGCTCATGTCACTTTGTAAGTCTATAAATAGACCCCTTAGGTCATTTGAGAAGTTATGAATAAATTAAATCCCAAGTTCTCTCCATCTCTCTAAGTTTCTCTCGTTCTCTCTTTAGTTCTTTCTCCTCTTCCCGTTCTTCCTCTCCCCCCGCATTCTCCGAGGGTTGAACTAGGCTCCCCATGTATCACCGCCACCACCGCCACCTCCGACGACTTTACGGGCTAGACCCATAACACATTCATCTAGGATTCGGTGAAGGAGAGTAGAAATATGAAAAGAGAGAAGAAGAGACAAGGAGCATGAATTGGAGTTTGGGAGAAGAAAGGGAAGTAGAACTTCACCGATAGAGGCAAAGATCAATGATGATGTAAAAGAAAAGAGGCATTTGTGCGACGAAAGAAACAAGTCATCGAGAGAGAGAAAGGGATGAGGCAAGTTGAATGGATGACACTGTTGATTGAATTATCGAAATATGAACAGTGATAATTCTGTGTAAAAAAGCTTTGCATGATTAGATTTTTTTAGATAAACAACCAAGGGCTTATATAATCATAATTTTCATGTGTTTTTTTTTTCAGTTGTGCCAACCTTCGTGCATTGAAGCTAAAAGGAGAGGGAAAGAATTAGCATATGGCCATTTCTCAATTTAGAAGGCAAAACCATCCAAAGAATCACACCGAAGAATCACAAACCTGCTCTTGCACTTTCCCAACAAAAGCTCAATTCAACTGCAGCAGAACTACATCAAAGAGAACAAATACGGCGCAATTGCGGGCAAATACGTTTTAAGGCGTTCAATCAAAAGCACCATTACGATACATCTGCAGATCTAAGAAAATCGAACAATCCATCATAAACAGTGGAACTCGCCTTATTGTTTTCGCCCTTTTCAGAATCGCAACCAAGAGCTGATGCGAAGCGAGATCTGGCTCCAACGGAGGAATAGGATTTGCGCGAGATTTGCAGTTTGAAGGAGGAGGAAGAGAGAAGTGAGAAAGGAAATGGGGGTTCGTCGGCTTCCTCGGTATTTCATGGGTGGATTCCGTCCGAAATCGCCGGGGCGCCACCTCACCCGCAAGAGCGAAGACATATCAGTAGCCGACACGCTGCAAACGAGAAAAGAACCAACCGTTTTCTATTCTCACATTGCAAAATTTATCTTTTCAATATTACAAATTTTGCATATAAATGAAAAATAAAAATAAAAAACAAAACGAAATATTGGGGGAATAATAAAGGGAATTGTTATCCGCAGACCAACCTTTTCTAGTTTACAAATTGTTATCCGCATATCAATTTTAGACTTGAGCATTCAACATCTTTGTTCTCCTGAGCAGGGCCCGACAACAAAGGAACATCTCTGACGACCTTTTGAGCACTTCATTGTGTGCACGGATCGTGATTCGTAAAAAAAAATGCACGGATAGAGACCAAGTTGAGGAAGAAACATGATTTCTTCACAGTTCATGTGATTTCGATTTGTTTGGGAAGATTTAGATAGCTAGAGTTTGTTTGAGAAGATTTATATAGCTAGGGTTACTCTCTTCAAAGAAACTGAAATCGCATGAACGGTGAAGAAATCGTCTTTCTTCCTCAACTTGATCTCTATCCGCGCATTTATTTTACGAATCATGATCCATGCACACA
This sequence comes from Dactylorhiza incarnata, assembly GCA_033032865.1. Lineage (NCBI taxonomy): Eukaryota > Viridiplantae > Streptophyta > Magnoliopsida > Asparagales > Orchidaceae > Dactylorhiza > Dactylorhiza incarnata. The sequence goes on along the minus strand of JAWHQI010000285.1, from coordinate 1,341,050 downwards.
TTGAATTGCTCAGAAGGTCGTCAGAGATGTTCCTTCGTTGTCAGACCCTGCTCAAGAGAACAAAGATATCGAATGCTCAAGTCTAAAATTGATCTGCGGATAATAATTTGTAAACTAGAAAAAACTGGTCTGCGGATAACAATTGCCATAATAAATGACAAGTGCACTGTGGCACGAGAGAACCCCATGCACGACTATTAGTATTTAAAAAAAATAATAAAACACACAAATTAAACACTTTTATCCAATTATAAAATATACAATAAGGATGACATGTTCCCATAAAATGTCTTTTTTCCCATATATATATAAAACATATTATTGATTTAAAAACATTTTAATTATTTAAGAACAAATTGTTGAACACTGATGAGGGCATCATGATTAGTTATATCGTCGGCGGTTACTAATACCCCAGCCCCCCAAAACACCTTTTTAGGCGAACCATTATCCCGAAAGATCAAAACCCAAAAGAACCCAAGTGAACGTAAATATTGGACTTACATACATTAGATGCGAACATAACAAGATTAATGCCCACTCTGCGCTTTTTGAAATAAAAAAAAGGCGGAATAAGATGAAATTCGAACATCGGGATCAAAACAACAAGTTGGCCAAGACGTGTCTATTCACAATGCGTTCAAATTTCGTCTGATTTTACTTTCGGGGAGTTGATGAATCTCAAGTTGGTCTCGACATTAATAGAATAATATCTACTCCTCCATTGGAGTTGGTCAATTACACCTACATGTGCTAGTGACAAATTTTTTTATACAATTTTGTTTAGGCTATAAAGCAATTGGTGAAGGCATTATTCATGATCAATGCATAACATTTCTTATTTATGATCTAATTATGATGAAGAATATATGTTTAAGAAATGTTTTTTTTAATATAGTAAGTAATTGGTGAAGTTATTATTCATGTGCTAGTAAAATTGAGTGGGTAAAAAAAAAGATTAATCAAAATGGATGTTAGAGTATGCTTTGTGTTGAGAATGTTAAACTGAACTAAAGATATTGTATACAAATTGATTGTTTTGTTATTTATAGAGTTTATTTTAAATGTCATTAAATTTCACCTTATAAGTAAGATAGTATTTTTGTAATTACAGAGCTCTAACGGTGAATATTAGTTACATTTATTATTATACTGACAGTCGTGCACGGGGCTTCACACTCGTGCGGAGCGCACGAGCTCCGCCGGTGCTTTTTTGACTATATTAGTATATTCTTTGCTAATATTTTCGTATTTTGTTATCTTTAGACATTTGGGAAGTTCTAGGTTCTTCGTGTTGAGAACTTATATCTTTTAGAATATTTTTAGTATATTCACAAAATGATGTATTTTTTTTCGTTTTGAAAAAAAAAACTCTTATAATATAATACCAAGATTTGAAAAGAAATCCAAATTGCAGAATAAAAGATAGTTACAAAAATTGAGCTTGGTTAAGGCTTGCGATCACTAACCTAAAGAAGTTGCATCACCTTCCGACAGAGCTTTCAATCTATGCTCACTCTTTCAAGGTACACCACCCGGCTAGATCCCGAAAACTCCGACGTGCACGACACCGAAGAAGCACAGAGCACCCGAACTTCCACTTGATAAGCAAACATAGAAAAAAAAAACATGATCGCAAGAGAAAAAACATGAAAGTAACAAGCCGAGAATGTAAGAGAATGAATGAGTTTCGTTTTGGCAAAACCTCATATATACGAGCCTCGTAAAAACGTAAGTAATTATCACGTAATAAAATTTTAGCGGTTAGAAATAATTATATTTCCCAAGTAATATTAATGAGGCAACACGTGTAAAGTTACCGCTAACAAAAATCGACGAACGTCGATTTCTCCCGTCTTAAACGCGTGCGTAATTTCTGTTGCGTGATTTTTGTTAGCGGTAACTAAACACGTATGCACACGCTCATGTCTATAAAAATTTCCATTGTAATGATCAATAACATTAGTAGTAAGGGATCGTTTGGCACTATGGCGGCAACTACGAACGCGATGGTTATCAATCGTCGTTCCTAAACGTCCGACCTCAATTAAGGAACTCCATTCATTTTTATGCTCAAAATTAAATTTTTTTTCTTAATGGCAGTCATAACTGGTGTCATATCAAACACATTTTTATAAAGGTAGCGTTTTTATCCAAACTCACCAGAAAGTATTTGGATGCTATATCATAAACTTCACCTTGGCTAAGACTGAGCATATTATTCGAAACTCGAAAGTCGCTCGAATATTGAGCTGAATCGGAATCGGTTACAATTGATTCGACTAAATTTGAGTTAATTCAATTTGACTGGAATCTGTTTTCCAGTCGATTTCGAGCAAGTCCTGAATCGCTCGAAATATAATTTGAATCAACTCGAATTGATTAAAAATATTATGTATTTATTAATATATTATTATTTTAAAATTAAAAACACTAAATTTTAAACCTAAATAAAAATATTGAAGGCTTTAAGTGTTTCATTTGCTAAATTTAGATGTTTCCCAATTTAATTTCAAGCCAACTATGAATAAAGAGAAAAATTGCTCAATTTCGAGTCAGTTTGATTCGATTTCGAGCCAGCTCGGAATCGAGCCATTTCGAGTCGAGCCGACTCGACTTGAAAATTTCGATTTCAAGCCGAGCCAAAATCGCTCGAACTCAGACTCAATATCAGCCCTAACCTCGACACTCAGGTATACTTTAAGTTCAGGGGCAATGTGATGACAATGTTCTTGTCCAAACTCACCGGAGCAAAAACGCTGCCCCAAACAGAGCCTAATTAGTTTTATCTCAAGTCAAGGCTTACTTTGATTAGTTCTCGTTTGCACTTAGTACTGTCTATCACGCCCAATTAGACGATCCGAAAAAGCATATTATTCATTGGACATAAGAGGTATGTATCCGGAGTACCTGACTACGATACAATGTAGAAAACCGTGGAGCATCTAGCTCAAAAACCAATTGGTTGGAGTGAGATGCCCTCCAGAACCTATAAAGCACAAAAGACAGCCCAAAATATGCAATATGGGACTAAAACAACACTCCGCTTGCAGAGCAACGACAGACACGGGCTACACTGGGAATAATCCAAACAACATATGATCCCACGCGACATACGGCGACGCCTTTGCGATAGTGTATTTTAACATTTGTTTTCTTTGCTCGATTGTGCGCAACATATTGACCATAAGAGCAAAGCAAACTATTTAAGGCAGAAGAATTTCCATTAAAGCTTCACATGGAAGGGTATGCATTGATCATAGATACAATGTCACAGTGAAAACAAACATTCAAGTACAACAAAAGCTTGACAAACGAAAGGCATCGTCCGCATATATGCTACAATTATACATCACTGCCTACAATCACGCCACGAGTTTATCCGCGACCTTCCAATTCATTCTGCAAAGGAAAACCAACATAATCATTGTCATCATCAAGAGTTTTTCTTTGTAACTATTCGGGAGCGAGAATTAGGAAGATGAAGCAGGCCGAAGGGAACACTCGGAAAAGCCAAAATTTGCATCCTATGTTTTGTTGTTTTCCCTCACTAAACTCTCTTGTATAATAGTGTTTACATGCATCCACAGACACACACATGCATTATATTTGAATTATTTAGTTCTTCGAATAATTACCAAAACTTTCCCTAGAAGTTAGCATAATTACAGGTTGCACCCCTCTTACTTTTGAAATTACAAAAACCTCCTCTGTAAGTTTACTTTTCATAACATCATGCACAAAAATACCCCCGTGGAGTAATTTTTAGGGGGGTCTTTTTGTGCGTGGATGTTATGAAATGTAAACTTACAGAGGAGTTTTTTGTAATTTCAAAAGTAAGAGGGATGCAAATTGTACAAACTTGGAGGGGAGGTCCTGATCGATAAATGTTAGAAGTTAAGAAAATGAATATAATTTACTAGCTCTCCACATTAAAGCTTTAAAAAACACACTAAGTTTGTGTGCTCACAAAAGAGATTCTAAAATGTATATTTTTTTTCAAATTTGTTTAAGCATTCGCAATCAATGATTCATCTTGAAATTTTAGAACAAGCATTAAAGAAAAACAATACCTGTATTTTAGTGCAAATTTCTACCACTTCAGCAATAGGAGCCCAATCACCAAAGTTCCTTTCAATGAACTGGTATGCAACACCTCCTCTTCCCCTCCTAATTATAAACATCCCCCCTTTAATTTCGCCTTCTCCCCTAAAATTGTGATCGAATTCGGTGGTTTTAGCAATTTTGTAATTTGCCAATGCACGAGAATTCAGAATAAAACCAGTTAAAAAATTGTCTTTGAGCAGCTTTCCCCCTCCGAGAGCTTTGAAAAATCCCATAGTTTGGTCGAGAACAACAAGCCCGCCCCAGTAATGAGGCCAAAATTCTTTCACCTAAAACATGGAGGAGGATGCATTTTTCATGCTCATGAATACAACATATTGCAAAATCAGGATCCACCTAAAGCCTCATTTGGTTTCTTATGAATAGAAATATGTTTTGAATAGTGATGATGCCATTTTTATACACTTTTCCGGTTTGAAAATGATATCACAAGTTCTTAAAGGATTTCTGAGAAGATTTGTAGAGTTCAAATTCAGTGTTTGTCTAACTTTACCCAACAAAACAATGAATTTAACCGGCTACGTCATGTTTGCGGCCAAAATTCTATCATAAAATATAGAAAAGTATGCATTTTTCATGTCATGTTTGCGGCCAAAATTCTATCATAAAATATAGAAAAGTATGCATTTTTCATGCTCATGAATATAGCATACTTCAAAATCAGGATCCACCTAAGGCCTCATTTGGTTTCTTGTAAGTAGAAAATATGTTTTAAGTAATGATGACATCAATTTTACTCTTTTCGGTGCGAAAATGGAATCATCATTTCTGAAAAGATTCAAAGGGTTTGAATTCAATGCTATTGCTTGATTGCATAAAAAAAAACAATGACTTCAACAAAGTACATCTGTTTGATACAACATATTTTCTAATTTCGAAGAACCAAATAGAACTATCAGAAATCTCACCTCAGACTCAATCTGTTCATGGAGAACAGCAACAAGCTGAAATCCTAAAGCATCAAATATAGGTTTCCTTGAATACAGCTGATGAGCCTCAGCCCTGCACATAATGCACCTACAATGAAAAAAAACTGTAACATTAAGAAATCAACATCAGCAAAAGAGGTTAAGAAATAAGTTTAAGTCTTGATTTGGTTGCTCGAAGATCTAAAACACGGGTTAAAAAATGTGTATTACATTTTCACTAATATTTCATGGGAAAGGAAATCATTTTTGAGAAAGCTTTGAGAAAATTTGGAGAGCTTGAGTTCAATCAAACAGTTCCTACTTTAGTGGCTATCGGGATCCCAATAGCTTACCGTGCTCCCGATCCAACCTGAGAGCATGCAAAACTGCACTTAGTGGCTATCAGGATTGAGCTATTGTGATCCTGATTAATGAAATTTGTCTTACTAACTTCAAGCAACCAAATGATCTCTTAGGAGCAAATGACTTCGGTTAGTACCCAGGCCGGCGAATACATAACAAAATAGTTGCTTTATCCTTCCATAACTCCGAAGCTTTCATAGGTGGAGATTTTGCTTCCAGCAGACATTCTCCGGCTTTATACAGTGGAGCGAGCTTCTGCACTGAGATGTTTTCCACCGAAGAATGTGGAGCAACATCACCCACAACCGGGGGAGGCCGAATACAACCGCATAGTCTTGAATCAGCTGGATTCGAAGCTACAATTCCCTTAAAGACATGACCTTCATTGAGCTTCAAATCTAAAACAGCTTTTGTAGTGGATGAATCATACTTAGAATTTACATTCAAGTGGGACTTAAGGGTGTGCAGGGTCCCTTTATTTGAACCATGTTCATCCACATTGCAGTTTTCAGTAGTACATGAAACATTGTTTTCCCTTGTAGGAGGAACATAAGAACTCGGCATAGAGACCCCGAAAGAATTCCCTCTTTTGACGAAGCGAACAGCCTGGATTCTCTTCATGCCGAACTGCAAGGAGAGAGACGTGGTGGTCATGCTTAGAAGGTCGGGCAGCTTCAATCCGGAAGCTTCCATCCTGTCTGCATATTGCATCAAGGATCGATCATGCAAGTATGTTCTAAGCTCCAATGCATCCTAGAAAAATTCATAATGTGAAGTTAGCACTCATGAGATTACCTTTTTTTTCCTTTAGTTAAGTAAAATTTGTGCTGTAGTTTTAAGAAGTAAACACCTGATAATTCTTGCATGAGAAATCAGACCATAAGCTCTGATTATAAGGGTAGAGATCCTCATGGATCATCTTGTACCCCTTCTCTTTATGCAATGGAATGGCTTCTTAACAGACATTTACACGTGAGGGGGAGTGTTGAGGATAGTCCCACATTGAGAAATAGATATAATATTGATCTGAGATCACTCCAACTATAACCAATAAGTTTTAAGTTGAATGTTTGAATTCTAATTTGTATGTTCATTGTTCTTGTTATTGGTCTCTTTGATAATACTTTGGGTGTTAGTCGTTTTTGTTCTTAATAAACATTTTTCACTTAAGTGACAAGTCCTTCCTAACAATTGGAATCATAGATAACGAAGAATACGATGTGTGAGATCGAGAATTTTGATAGCACGAAGAGTTTTACGCTATGAAGAACATATTCTTAGATATCAAGAGGATTCACGACATATCCAGCCCTAGCAAGCCAGTGTAAAATAGGAAGATCAAAGAAAGAATTTGTAGAAAAGATGAACAAAACTCAAATTTGGGACCCAACAGAGTATGTTTTATGAACTACATCTGATTTCAAGAGGATTCACGACATATCCAGCCCCAGTCGAAATTGTTTACTACTGCGAGCAATAGGTTTATTCGCCGTTCAAGAATTCTTGTTTAGGCGGTCCATATCATGGAATATATATGAACTACCTCAAAAAGTCTATGTGTGAGGCATCCATCATCTGATTTCAAGAGGATTCACGACATATCCAGCCCTAACAAGCCAGTGTAAAATAGGAAGATCAAAGAAAGAATTTGTAGAAAAGATGAACAAAACTCAAATTTGGGACCCAACAGAGTATGTTTTGTGAACTGCATTTGATTTCAAGAGGACTCACGGCATACGCAGCCCTAGCAAGCCAGTGTAAAATAGGAAGATCAAAGAAAGAATTTGTAGAAAAGATGAACAAAACTCAAATTTGGGACCCAACAGAGTATGTTTTGTGAACTACATCTGATTTCAAGAGGATTCACGGCATATCCAGCCCCAGTCGAAATTGTTTACTGCCACGAGCAATAGGTCTATTCGCCTTCAAAGAATTCTTGTTTAGGCGGTTCATATCATGGAATATATATGAACTACCTCAAAAAGTCTACGTGTGAGGCATCCATCATCTGATTTCAAGAGGATTCACGACATATCCAGCCCTAGCAAGCCAGTGTAAAATAGGAAGATCAAAGAAAGAATTTGTAGAAAAGATGAACAAAACTCAAATTTGGGACCCAACAGAGTATGTTTTGTGAACTGCATCTGATTTCAAGAGGATTCACGACATACGCATCCCTAGCAAGCCAGTGTAAAATAGGAAGATCAAAGAAAGAATTTGTAGAAAAGATGAACAAAACTCAAATTTGGGACCCAACAGAGTATGTTTTGTGAACTACATCTGATTTCAAGAGGATTCACGGCATATCCAGCCCCAGTCGAAATTGTTTACTGCCACGAGCAATAGGTCTATTCGCCTTCAAAGAATTCTTGTTGTGAGAATTTGAAAATAACAAGAATTTTATTTCCAAAAAACTAAGTATTACAAGTGTATTGCCTCCTTTATATAGACTAGGAGGGAAACAGTAAAATACAAATATACGATGTGGGACTAAATACAAATACACAATACTCAAGAGAGCTGGGCGGTCTGGGCGATCAGGAATATTGAGACCGCAGCGACCACGGCGATCTGGAGTGAGATCGGGCGGTCACACGACAGGAGGAAGGTCGTGTGACAGAGGAGACCGTCGGACGGTTAGATCGTTGTGGCGAACACTCCCCCATAAGGGAGAGACCGGGAGGGCCAGACCGCTTCTCTCCATAAGAAGCGATCTGGTATATCCGAGATGAACCGTCAGTCTTGTACTTGGAGACCGCTGGCTCTAAACCGCTTGGAGAGGCGGAATGATGCTGACCTTCACAAGACGCGATCTCGCATACTTGAGGAGAAGTGGCGGTCTGATGCTGGGAGACCGCACAGACCGCGGTTATCAAACAATTGTCTGATAGGGCTGGAGATCGCCGAGCTTCATCTTGCACAATCTCGCATATCTGAGGAGGAGCAGCGGTCTGATTCTGGGAGACCGCACAGACCGCTGACTCGAGACCGCGTAGCTTCAACTTATCTTTATCCGGCGCGATCTGGTACATCAGAGGGGAAGCCGCGGTCTGATTATTGGAGACCGCACAGACCGCTGGCTTCAGATCGCGTGACTTCAATCCTTTGAGACCGCTTGGCTTCAACACTCCCCCGCAAGCTGGAGCATATATATCAATCATGCCTAGCTTGTTACACACATCGGAGAAGGATGAAGATATAGGTTTGGTGAAGATATCAGCCAGCTCTTTATCCGAAGTTACGAAGGGAGTGCAGATTTGTTTCTTCAAGATTTCTTCCCTGATGAAATGACAGTCCACTTCAATGTGTTTGGTTCTCTCATGAAAGACTGGGTTCTGAGATATATAGATTGCAGCTTTGTTGTCACAGAACATTGGCAATGGATGATTGTAAACTTCTCCTAAGTCTAGAAGGAGAGTTCGTAACCACTTCAACTCGCATGTAGTTTGGCCATGCCCCTATACTCGGCCTCAGCACTTGATCTGGATACTACTGCTTGTTTCTTGCTCTTCCAACTCACCAGATTTCCTCCCACGAAGGTACAGAACCCAAATGTGGATTTCCTGTCTCCTTTATCATCATCGTAGCTAGCATCTGAGTAGGATTCTATCTTGAGATGGTTGTTCCTTTGGAACAGAAGTCCCTTCCCTGAAGATCCATTAACGTATTCTAATATCTTTAAAGCAGCTTGAAGATGACATTCCTTCAGAGCTTGCATGAATTGGCTGACCTTCCCAACAGCATAGCAGATATCAGGTCTTGTTACAGTTAGGTAGATGAGCTTGCCTACAAGACGACGATATCTAGTGCTATCAAGTAGAGGAGGAGAGTTGTCAGTCCAGAGTTTGTCGTCTCCAATTGTCATTGGATATTTAGCAGGTTTAGCACCCAGAAGACCTGTTTCCTTTAGAAGGTCAATAGCATACTTCCGTTGTGAGAGAACAATGGAGCTATGCTTCCTTGAGATTTCAATGCCCAGAAAGTACTTGGGAGTCCCCATATCTTTGGTCACAAAGTGTTGGAGAAGATGTTTCTTTGTAAGGGAGACACCTTCAACATCATCACCTGTAAGAAGGATGTCATCAACGTATACAGCCAGAACAACCATTCCATGAAATGTCTTGCGAATGAAGAGAGAGTGATCCGCAGAACTACGGACAAATCCAATGATCTTGATAACTTCGTTAAATTTTTCGAACCAGGCGCGAGGACTTTGCTTAAGACCATAGATGACCTTCTTTAGCTTACATACACGAGTCTCCCCCGGAGCAACATACCCTGGAGGTTGTTCCATGAAAACAACCTCTTGAAGATCACCATAGAGAAATGCATTCTTGACATCCAATTGAGAGAGTTGCCAACCTTTGTTGACGGCCACAGAGAAGAGGACCCTGATGGTTGTAAGACGAGCGACAAGTGAGAAAGTGTCAAAGAAGTCTACTCCATATGTCTGAGTAAAACCTTTGGCAACCAAACGAGCTTTGTAGCGGTCAACAGAGCCATCAGCACGATATTTTATCACAAAGACCCATCTACACCCAACAACATCTATCCCAATAGGTGGAGGAACAAGAGTCCAAGTGCCACGGTCCTGAAGGGTGGAGATTTCATCATCCATGGCAGCCTTCCACTGTGGGATGGCAAGAGCCTCCTGATAATTGGTTGGGGTGGCAGTATCTGTAATAGCAATAGCAAATGCCCTAGCAGAGGGGGTAAGTTGAGCATAAGTTACAACATCGTGAATAGAATGTTGCGTACATGAGCGAACTCCCTTTTGAAGAGCAATAGGGAGGTCTTCAGTGGTGACTGTATCTGCAGGAGAGTCATCATCGAAAGAAGATAGTGCTGGCCCAAGAGTCGGGAGAGAAGGCCCCGGAGTAGGAGGACAGGTGGAAGGAGATGCTGGAGGTGGTGGAGGGAAAGGAAGAGGTGGTGGAGTTGGGAGAGTAGGTGGTGGTGGTGGAGAGTAAATGAGCGGTGTTGTCGGACTAGGCGCAGAAGACAACGAGGTGGAAGAGTTAGAAAAATATGGAACATTTTCAAAGAAGGTGACATCAGCGGAAACGTATTGTTTGCGAAGAAGGGGATCATAGCACCGGTACCCTTTCTGAGTTGGAGAATAACCAACAAAGATGCATTTAACTGCCCGAGGAGAGAGTTTGTCCCGACCTGGGGAAGGAGTGTGGACAAACGCAGTACAACCGAACACCTTGAGAGGTAATGAAAAGGGATGTGAGGTGGGATATAGTAGAGAGAAGGGGGTGGAGCCTTGAAGAAGGGCGGAGGGAATGCGGTTAATGAGATAGCAGGAGATGAGGATGGCATGACCCCAATAGGTTTTGGGCATATTCATCTGGAAGAGTAAGGTGCGAACCATGTCGAGGAGGTGACGATTCTTACGTTCCGCTATCCCATTTTGTTGAGAAGTATAAGGACAACTAGTCTGATGTATAAGACCCTGATTCATGCAAAACTCAGAAAATTGATGAGAAACATACTCTTTGGCATTATCAGTGCGAATAACCTTGATAGATACTCCAAACTGAGTGGAAATTTCATTGTAGAAAGTTTTGAAAACAGAAAAAAGTTCTGAGCGTTCTTTTAACAGATACACCCAAGTACATCGAGAGAAGTCATCAATAAAAGTAACAAAATACAAACTACTCTCACCTACAGTCTTGGTAGGAGAAGGACCCCAGATGTCCGAGTGGAGGAGATCAAAGGGACGAGTCGAGCTACGTCCATGTTTGGCAGGGTAGGAACCTCGATGGTGCTTTCCTAGTTGACAAGCTTCACAGTTGAGAGGAGAGGTATCTCTGGTGAGGTGAGGTAGAAGTTGATACAGCAGCCGAGGTGGAGGGTGACCAAGACGGAGGTGCCATTGATGGAGAGAATTAGAGACGGTAGAAGCAGAGTGAGCAGCAAGAACGTCAAGGAAGTAGAGGCCTCCACTCTCAGTCCCAGTAGCAACTGTCTCCTTCGTATGAAGATCCTGAAAATAACAGTTAGTCGGAGTAAACATAATAGAGCATTGTAATTGTTGAGAGAGAGCCTTGACTGATAGTAAGTTGCATGGAAAAGTAGGCACATAAAGAGTGTTCTGAAGAGAGATAGTCGGAGTGACTTGAACTATTCCAGTTCCACACACATGTGAGGGAGAACCATCAGCGGTTAGAACCGGAGGTAAATTCTTGTGCTCTAGTAATTGGGAGAAAAAGTGTGGGTTTCCTGTCATATGATTTGTTGCGCCAGAATCAATAAGTCATTTACCTTCAGTAACCACGTGCACGCTACCTGAGGAGGTAGCAACAGAAGCAGACGGTGATCTAGTATTCGGTTGAGAAGCAGCAACCAGAGGGCGAAGGTGAGGATGCTTGAGATAGCAACGATCAATTGTGTGACCCTTCCGACCACAATGAGAACAGATATGCCGCGGAGGTCCACGACCACCAAGAGATACACCACGGCCACCGGGGTGACCACGTTCAGCCCGGTGAGCAAAGCTCTCTGGAGGAGGAGGGGAAGACAACAAGGGTCGTTGGAGAAGGGAGGTAACAGCAGAGACCCGAGCAGCGGTGGCATCAAGAGTTGGAGATTCAGCTTCTCCAAGGATTTGTTGTCGTATCATATCATAGGACTCCGGAAGACGGAGAAGGTAACACACAACCAGGAGCTCTTGGAAGTGTTTATGCTGTTCAGTAAGATCAGCAGAGAAGGGGCGATGCTGAAGTGTTGTGGTGGGATTCATGGTTGGGCGGGCAAAGAGATCAGCATACAAGGTGTAAATGCGGGAGGTTTTGGCGCCTTTGGAGTAAAGGGCCGCAAGATGCTTCCATGTTGCCTTGACTGTCTCATCATGACGAATGATAGGAAGACACTCATCAGAGAGACTGTTAGCAAGCCAGGTGCGGACAAGAGCATCGCTAGCATCCCAATCATCAAAGGTAGCAGATCCTGTGGGAGGAGGATCATCAGTGAGATGGTGGCGTTTGCGTTGAGAGCGTAAGAGAAAGGTGAAGGAGACACTCCAATCAGGATAATTAGCTCCAGTGAGCTTGGATGTGGTGCCAAGGTTGCCCGAGGAAGAGGTAGAAATAGCCACAGGAGTGGGCGGGGGGGGGGGGGGGGGGGGGGGGTTGTAACATTCACGGAAGGGGTACCCATGAGAGAGATCGCGCGATCTCGCGGATATAAGGGAGATCGCGCGGACTGGAAGAGGAAGAGAGGAGATCGCACGGATTGTGCGGTCAGAAGAAAAAGAGACCGGTCGAAGAGATCGATCGCTCTGATACCATGTGAGAATTTGAAAATAACAAGAATTTTATTTCCAAAAAAGTAAGTATTACAAGTGTATTGTCTCATTTATATAGACTAGGAGGGAAACAGTAAAATACAAATATACGATGTGGGACTAAATACAAATACACAATACTCAAGAGAGCTGGGCGGTTTGGGCGATCAGGAATATTGAGACCGCAGCGACCACGGCGATCTGGAGTGAGATCGGGCGGTCACACGACAGGAAGAAGGTCGTGTGACATAGGAGACCGTCGGACGGTTAGATCGTTGTGGCGAACACTCCCCCATAAGGGAGAGACCGGGAGGGCCAGACCACTTCTCTCCATAAGAAGCGATCTGGTATATCCGAGATGAACCGTCAGTCTTGTACTTGGAGACCGCTGACTCTAGACCGCTTGGAGAGGCGGAATGATGCTGACCTTCACAAGACGCGATCTCACATACTTGAGGAGAAGTGGCGGTCTGATGCTGGGAGACCGCACAGACCGCGGTTATCAAACAGTTGTCTGATAGGGCTGGAGATCGCCGACCTTCATCTTGCACAATCTCGCATATCTGAGGAGGAGCAGCGGTATGATTCTGGTAGACCGCACAGACCGCTGACTCGAGACTGCGTAGCTTCAACTTATCTTTATCCGGCGCGATCTGGTACATCAGAGGGGAAGCCGCGGTCTGATTATTGGAGACCGCACAGACCGCTGGCTTCAGATCGCTTGGCTTCAACACTTGTTTAGGCGGTTCATATCATGGAATATATATGAACTGCCTCAAAAAGTCTATGTGTGAGGCATCCATCATCTGATTTCAAGAGGATTCACGACATATTCAGCCCTAACAAGCCAGTGTAAAATAGGAAGATCAAAGAAAGAATTTGTAGAAAAGATGAACAAAACTCAAATTTGGGACCCAACAGAGTATGTTTTGTGAACATCTGATTTCAAGAGGATTCACGGCATATCCAGCCCCAGTCAAAATTGTTTACTGCCACGAGCAATAGGTCTATTCGCCTTCAAAGAATTCTTGTTTAGGCGGTTCATATCATGGAATATATATGCACTACCTCAAAAAGTCTACACGTGAGGCATCCATCGTCTAATTTCAAGAGGATTCACGACATATCCAGCCCTGCCAAGCCATTGTAAAATAGGAAGATCAAAGAAAGAACTTGTAGAAAAGATGAACAAAACTCAAATTTGGGACCCAACAGAGTATGTTTTGTGAACTGCATCTGATTTCAAGAGGATTCATGACATATGCAGCCCTAGCAAGCCAGTGTAAAATAGGAAGATCAAAGAAAGAATTTGTAGAAAAGATGAACAAAACTCAAATTTGAGACCCAACAGAGTATGTTTCGTGAACTGCATCTGATTTCAAGAGGATTCACGGCATATGCAGCCCTAGCAAGCCAGTGTAAAATAGGAAGATCAAAGAAAGAATTTGTATAAAAGATGAACAAAACTCAAATTTGGGACCCAACAGAGTATGTTTTGTGAACTACATCTGATTTCAAGAGGATTCGCGACATATCCAGCCCCAGTCAAAATTGTTTATTGCCACGAGCAATAGGTCTATTCTCCTTCAAAGAATTTTTGTTTAGGCAGTTCATATCATGGAATGTATATGAACTACCTCAAAAAGTCCACGCGTGAGGCATCCATCGTCTAATTTCAAGAGGATTCACGACATATCCAGCCCTAGCAAGCCATTGTAAAATACGAAGATCAAAGAAAGAACTTGTAGAAAAGATGAACAAAACTCAAATTTGGGACCCAACAAAGTATATTTTTTGTGAACTACATGGCTCCTAATAGCTCTATCAATATTAGAAGAAGAAGAAGAAGAAGAAGAAGAAGAAGAAGAAAAACACAACAATAGTTGCAGAGGAAATAATTTCAAAAAATAAAACTAGAAAATTTATCTGTAAGACTATATAGAATCCTACCTTCTGCGGCTGAGTCAATTTGAGCAACTCCATGTCCTCGGAATTTATCATCTTCAATGTCGGCACATCATCCCATCCAGCTTCTATAAACTTGGGTATAATCCCAATCAGAACTCCATCGCCCAGAAACTCCTCCATCGCAAAAGATGACATTTTTTTGTCTTCCTCTGAATCAATACGCTCCTGCGTAAGCCGCAGAAGAAATCACAAATTAGATGTTCTCAAACAGTTAGTAACAGAGCCCTACAGATTCAGCAAATGTTTTGCAGAACTGGGAGAAGGGTTTGTTCAGAAAAGAAGAAGAAGAATTCAGAGTCAATGAAGGGGGAAGATGAAGCGGATATAATGCGGAATCTACTCCCAGGCATGGATTTTTTTATAATGGGAATTGAAAGGGAAAGGTTTGTAAACATATGGAGTTCTACGCTAACCTGCTTAGATTCCAAATTCGCGAAGAAATTGTTCGATAAATGCATTCCAAACTCGAAAGCCATGTTTTTTGGTCCAAAAAACTGGACATTTGCTCTGGTTTCGCTGTTAGCAAATTAAAAAAGAGCGATGTTAAACGCAGGCCAGTTTTGGCTATATGCAGGCCACAGTTTTTTAAAAAAGAGTGATGTTAAATGCAGGCCGATTTTAGCTATATGCAGACCACAATTTTTTAAAAAGAAATATTAGGAAATATGATTTGAGTTGTTTAATACTTCATGTATTATGTATTTTTTTCTTCCATGCAACCGTGTCCCCAAGAAGTTTACTCGTTTGTCCGAGTCCGATGTGTTTTTAAATTACAACTGACCTAAAGCTATTCATGGGTATTTGTTACGGCGATGGCGACGATCGCGGCGTCGTCGGCGATGGCGGCCATGGCGGCGATGGAGGCCATGGCGGCGATGGCGGCGATGGCGGCCATGGCCGCGATGACGGCGATGGTTATACTTCGGGTAGTTAACGTCGCTAGTGGGGGTTCTTTGGATAACCGCACCCCCATGGATGAGGTGCAGTTAGCGCCTTTAGGGATACTCCATCAATAGCTCTCCCAGATTTACTGACGAAATAGTGACATTCAACGTAACCTCGCACGCATGATATTTTACTTATTTTATGAATACTATTTTTGCTTGGTGATTTATTTAGGAAAATATTAATTTGATTTTTGAATATGATATGTAAATATGAAATTTGGCCTGCATGAATAATTTTTTGGCCTGCATATATTCGCGGCCTGCATATAGCCAAAATCGACCTGCATTTAACATCGCTCTTAAAAAAGGCGCAGTTTTTGGTTTTTGCTATTCTCATTCTATTTGTCTTTTGGAAATAAAAAACGAATAAAAAGATTTGATATTAGCAGTCCAATTCAATAGCACCCCGAAAATTGTTAAAAAATTTATTATATTCGCAATCCAATTCTTGCTAATCGCACCCCCATCGAATAACCTCCTCTCCATCTCTCTCCTCTCGTTGCCTAAACCCTAGTTGTAGTTCTATCGGTCACGTCGTCTTTCCCTCTCTTAGATTCACTTTCTTAAAAAAAAACAAATTATCCAGCAAAAATCGAGGAAAGTTTGCATGCCATTTAACTTGTTTTAGAGTTAATTCCTCTATGCATGTCATTTAACTTGTTTTTCCAGTAGGTATTTAAATTATTTTAGAGTCTTTAAGATGTTTCTCTAGGATTCTAGTGCTTAATAAATCAGCAAAGTGTTTCACTTATTTGAGATGGGAGTGAGGTGCAAATATAATTTTGGACTACAAATAAAATTTATGGACTACGAATAGTGATGAACTGCGAATAGCCAATTCCATACTGCTAAGATCAACTCTCTAAAAAAACATGGTTCAGTAATTTTAGGTTATTTTTTTCAATCCTAAAAGTTCTCCTAGCAAATCCATAGTTTCTCCCCTTTCCGCCTCGGTCGAAAACTCTCTTCCTCGTTTTCCTCGCAAGACCGTCGCGACCTGGCTCTTGACACCGACGCGAGACCTCCGACCGCTCCTCTCTTTCGCTCCAGGCTTCCCAAAGTCGACATCGCCTGGGTTCATCAAGAGGTCGACTGCAAAAATCAAAACAGATCTTCTAAATCAAGGTTGTTGCTCATTCTATATTCCCATTTTTGTTACAATTTTACTATTCTCAATTATTTTTGTCTAGAAGATATGTTGTGAGTAGATGTATATTTTTTTTGTTTAGAAGATGTTAACCCATCAATGATCCAAATCCACTGCTAGGAAGTGTTGCAAAATTAAAGCTCATGTAATTCCAAAAAATACAGATACAACTAAGGAAGAATTACTGTCTATCAACATATTTTTTGTCTAGGATTTTTTTTTAAATTTTTTTTTAAATTTTTTTTAATGGTTTGCTAATAACAAAAATATTTGCTAATAGTCATTTTAAAAATAGATGATTTGCTAATAACCAAAATCTGCTAATAGCGAAACACGGTTTGCTAATAACAATATCCAAAAAAAAAATCTCGGAGTGATTGAACCATGACCACTAGGGGCTAAAATCTTGGTGCGTGAAACGCACCTTAGATTACGGTGCGCGGCCCCCGATCCCGCCATATATTTCCTCTATGAATTTTCGCGCACGATTGATCTAGAATACGATCACTTTTCAATACAAATCATATTACATAAATACGGCCAGTGGCGGACGCAGAAAATTTATTCTGCGTGGGCGGAGTACAAAATTATTCAAAAAATAAATCGACAAATATAACAAAAATATGTCTATATTATATTAATTTCACACAAAAATATACCATCATTTATTTTAATTTTTTTTGATATTATCACACAATAACATAACAAAAAAACTTGTTTATCAAAAAATTTAGACAAGTTTGTTTATAAATTTATTTATAAAAAAACTTTAATAAAAAATCAAACTTATTTATATAAAAAATTTAACAACACAACCACTTCAATTTATTGAAACTTCACTCTCTATTATTTTCATAAAAATATTACAGTATATTTATTATTAGGTAACATATCTGTCATAGTAAATTACCCTGTTTTCTATTATTGAAAAATAATGTTTTTAGAATTCAGTGTGGGCGGCCGCCCACACTAGACCCTATGTGGGCCCGCCCCTGAATACGGCAGTATATTTTTGTGAACAATCTACACCGTTAAAATCACGGATCATACAACTATTTTTGCTCCCGCACGCTCGATGATCTACTGTGATTACCGTGTCTTACCCATACCTAAATATCTCTCCCCATTAGGTCTCCGTTTGACGCGGGTCCTCGGGTGAGTTTGAACAAAAATGGCATCATCATAGAATGTTATGTCAAGAACCAAGAAAAGAAAACTCGTTTTGAATATAAAAGTAGAAGAAGTTCCTTAGGTGAGGTAGGGCGTTCACGAACGACAGTTCATAACCACTACGTTCACGACCATCACCGCCGTGCCAAACAGAAACGTTCATTCTCCTCCTTCCCGCGCAAAATGCGCATCATATTTGCCGAAATTGAATGGGGTATGAGGGGAATTTGGAAACAAACTCGGACGGTGACAGTAATATTTGAAGGGAATTGTTATACGAAGAGCGAAATCGTATGACCACGGCGATTAGGCATTTTTATTATTATCCATAGATCAATGCAAAAAATTGTAAAAAGAATAAAAACACAATACATTCTTACATGCAATTATACAGTACTCTATCTTAACATAACAAAAATAGTAATTAATTTTCTTACTCCAACTAGTGAGTATGTGTGAGTACACACTTGGTCTGGAATTCTGGATACATCGAGTACATTCAAAATGTGTCCAAGAAAGCAAATCCAAACGGCGATGAGCTAGATTTTCAACAAGTTACAATGTAGTCAAAATGAACTTTAATGCGGCCATAAGTTACTGAAAAATCAGCGTAATATTCACTCAGAAGTCTCTAGCGCAGAAGATTACTTAATATACACACATAAAATGTTTAAAATAAATAGAGTGATTTCAATAAGAACCCTATGCATTTTTTTGAGGATACATTAATTTAAATAAATGATTAGATATTTGATTATATAGTGCATATTTTCGGTCTTAAATATCTTATGATCTAAGAGTATATAAGGAGAGAAGAAAACTACATCTTTTTCATTAGGATGGCACAAATTCGAAGATCAAATCGCCATCTCTTTTGAATCAATAGATTCATATAACTCTTCAGCCCAAAAAATTCCATTCACAATTAGTTCAAAATTAGTTCACGTAAAGAACTTCATTCACTTTTATGTTCAAAATTAGTTCTCTTTTCTTGGTAGCAGTCATAACCGCTGTTTTGCCGAACATACATTCTATGCCAGCGGCATTTCTATCCAAACTCACCGAAGCAAAAACACAGCGCCAAACAGAGCCCAAGATGAGGTCGGGCATTCGCGAACGAGAGTTCATCACCACCGCATTCTCGACCGCTACCGCCGCGCCAAACGGAGCCTAAAGCCCTGCTCCGGGCAACAAATTTCCCACAAAGCAGATCGACCAAAAAGCCTTCTAGTATCCATCAACAGACGCAGATTGAGCAAAAGCAGATCGACAATGTAGAATATTTCATCATAATTAATACCCTTTGTATACATCAACAAACTTCCAAAAATTTAAAATTAAAATTAAATAAATTGCAAAGCAGCATATCTGCCAAAATTCAAAATAATTTAACAATACACAAAAATATATATAATTTAAAAAAAAAATAATTTAGTGGAAGGCAGCAGCTTCCTCTTTAAAATGCTTCAAGAGATCTTCCATGCTCATAACAGAATGCTCTGATTTGTCTCTGATACGGACGCTCACCTGATCATCATCATCAATAACATTTACATTATTATTATTAGAGTTAACCTCCCCCTCGAAGTTTGCATAATTACAGCTTGCACCGCCCTAAACTTTCGAAATTACAGAAATCCCCCCTCAATATTTACATTTCATAACATTCATGCACAAAAATATCCAGTTGGATGAAGGAGGGTAATTGTAATTTCAAAAGCTAGAGGGGCGCAAGCTGTAATTACGCAAACTTCGAGGGGAGGTCCCGGTAATGAACACAGTAATCTGCTATACTAGAAACAGTGGTCATGAACACAGTAATCTGCTATGGATATTACAGTGTATTACTATTGAAGGGGCAGTTTTATCTGTTTGATAGCAGAGCAGTGTTCTGGGGATCTAAATCAGAATGACTATACTGCCCCTATATAGTGTAAGTTTAATGAAGAGCGATGTTATTAGCAGTCCTACGACGGCTATTCGCAGTCCTAAAAACACATAAAATGACTATTCGCAGTCCTAAAAACACTTAAATTCATTGGACTACAAATATCAATGGACTGCGTTTAGCGGTTATAGAACTGCTTATAACATTGCCCTTAATGAAACACAGACATTATAGTACTAAGTTTACGGCAACAACAATGTCCATTTTAACAACCAGTTTGCAGAAGAATTATTCAGAGTTCATTGGGTTATCAAGACAATGGCAGTGGATTACTACGTAGCACGGGGACGGATACAGGATACGATACGGACCAAGTGAGGGGCTTACGTTGGGAAGTTTGGAATGTTCTGTTATGGACTTACGTTGGGAGCGCACGTATCAGCGGCGCATTCAATCCACCAAGGATTGTTCATCTTTTATTCGCACATTTTATAGCACTCTTTATGTTTCAATGGTGCGCATGCTTAATTTGACTCACTTGTGTTATGGACCAAGTGGGGGGCTTGAACCTATTTATGATGGTTCGGTTTGAGAGAAAAGTAATCAATAATTTATTATCTCAATCTCTCTTCTATTTTCCTTTCTCCCTCTCTATCTAAAACCCTTTCCCATAATACGCACACACAAGACGCATTCGCGCGCGCCCTAGCAGCGATCGGAAAATTTATCTGTAATTTAGCAAACTTCCAAGGGAAGTTTTGGTAATTATGTACATGATCGACAACGCGCGGGGGTCCATGTGTGGCCGCAGTAGTACCCCGTCCACGGAAGTACTCCGGCCACAACAATTCCACTTCCGCTACCGTTCCTTCAGCCGTGCACACCTCCGCTAGGACACACGGCTCGCACGTGCATGCATGATGGTACTCTTGTCATTCATAGCCCACCAAATGGCGTGCAAGTACGAGCCATGTGCATCCTAGCGGAGGTGTGCACGGCTGAAGGGACGGTAGCAGAAGTGGCATCGTTGCGGCCGGAGTCCTGTCATGCACGGGGTACTGCCGCAGCCGCACGGGGGACCCGTGCGTTGTTGATTGTATACATAAAAAATTAGTTCGATATGAAAAAGAAAATGTGAGGAAATGTTCTTTTAACATGTTCTCACATTTTTTTCTTCTCTAACCATTAATAAAAGTATGTGTATAAATGATTTTTTATTACAGCTCTAAATGAAAAAAAAAAAATCATATTTTCTTATCTGTATAATATATTAAATTAATTATCATATTTGTATGATTAGATATCACTGAAATACCATTCCATGATGCCAGTATTTTTTTAAATTTATTTTCTCGTTAAATTGTAATCATGATATTGCATTATGTAATGAATTGAGAAGAAAATAAAATAAATTTTGGACGCCTTTTAGGATTAAATCTACATTATATATCATTAAAATCATACTAATATATTATTACATTATTTGAATTTTTTATAGTAGTTTAGATTATCTTCACACTTTAGATAGTAATTGAAATAATAATAATAATAATAATAATAAAGGGTTTCTCCGTCCCATAAATCTAGGGTTAGCATCAAAATCAAAAGAGGGTTTCTTTCTATCTTCTCTGAGCCAACTCCTCCCACTCCATGTTGCCCAATCGAATCCGTCTAGGGTTAGGATTGGTCTCAGGGAGGATGATAAAGCGGTCGAAGTTGGAAGTAATGATGACCGTTGGCCGGCAGCGAGTCTTATTAAGATTCAGTGAACTTTTGCATGCGATTCCTGCTGTTTACCAGTGAGTGTAGCATTTCTTAGTGAGATAGCCTATGAGAAATGTGAAGTTAAACGGCTCAGATTCGCCTTTGTTCCATCACCAAGCAAATCAAGTCTTGTTCTCCTCCACATCGCACGGACGCAGTGGTTGCCGGCAGAAGCACGGGCCGTCCAAGCCGCTCCGGCGCATTGAGAAGAAAGGCAGAGCATCATTGCATTGTCCGGAACAACCTCGAAAGAAATCCTACCCTGCCATGCGGCAGGCCAGATCCCTTTCCGTGGTGATTTCATCGTCATCGCCAGGTTACATCGAGGCAGAGGCAATTAAAGTGATCGTCGTCATCGCCCGGTTACTTAAAACTAATGCGTTAGGGTTTTCATACCATAGATCAGACTGCTACCCGAACCCTGCTACCCAGCGCCTGCTAACTACCCGACGCCTGCTAATTGAGGATGTCTTGGAAATTAATAAACTGGTAGGGGCATTTTCAGAAAGGGCTAAAAGGCAGGTTACACTACACACTATTCACGCCTCAATTCCTTTATTAGGAAGTATAGATAAGAAAATCAGATTAAACTTGGTGCCATCCAAGGACTGGTTTTGCAGGAACACATTTAAGTATATAAAGAGTTTGGTAAAGGAAAAAACCTGTCCAGTTTTTGCTTCCTCCTCACCAACAACCAAGATGTAGTTGTACTGTGCCAATTGGGCTTCTCGCACCTGGCAACAACAACAACAAAAATTTAATGCTGGCATCATTTACATTCTCTGAAGGGGAAACAAATAAAATAAACAAATGCATTATTTCTCCGGGAGTAATCTCCGATAGATTGAATAGAACACATGCATAAGATACCCAAGATTAAGGATGCTAGCTAGAACTTACCATACAAGAGATGAAAGCAGAAGTATAGGATTATATCAAATAAAACAAGAAAAAACTTGTAAATCGAGCTATATGGATCCTTCTTTTGAATCAGGTAATGAAGCTTTTAACGAGTATTGCAGAATCAGGCAACGAAGCATAAAAGGAAGCCTACCTTCTTTTGAATTTTTCTGTCTGATGCGTCAATATCAACATAAAAACCAGCTCCATGTATCTGACTGCGTACCTGCATTGACATAAAAAAACGATCAGTAAATTTATGAGGATAAAATTGTTTTATCAAAACAGATGAGTATTTGCATGTCACAAATGTTAGATTAAACCGGCTTTATTTGGGACAGCTATAGCGTTTGAGCGGTGCGAAATTGTGATAGTAAATGCAGTGGTGCCGGCTTATCTGCGTTTGGAGCTTTCATGATAGTTTCTTTTTAACCCAATTTCCACTTTCTAAGGCCAGGGCGTTCAGGATCGCTAAAGTCTGACAACGCCTGAATGATGTGGTGGTGGTGATTTGGCCGAAAACCGCTAAAGCCCGATCACACCCACTAAAGTCTGACCATCATGTACAACCAGTCATAATTGTCCAAGATGGTTGCCCTAATCGTATTTCATTAAAAATAAGGAAGGGGGCTGGCTTGACGACAATCGCAAATTTTACAAAGCATCTTCCTCAATCCGCCAGCAATCCGCGGCACCGACTCCGCAGCCGTAGTTGTTGACTCCTAGGTAATCTTCCACTTTCGTGTTTTCCCTTGTTTTCCTTTGTATCCAGCCCATCCTAGCCCTGACCTGCGGCAACCAAGCCCTGCAAAATCCCACCCTGCAACCAATGTTTCAAATGTCCTCTGATACGTCAGACATGTCATAAGACATGTAGGTTTTAAGGACAACAATATTTTTTCTGGAAAAAAGACGTCATTTTGTAAAATATAGGCCGACATATCCATTTTTTCCAATATATCGAGCCTTGGCGCACCGGTTGAGGTGTTGTCGTGTGACCTTGAGGTCACGGGTTTGAATCCTGGAAGCAGCCTTTTGCAAAAGTGCAGGGTAAGGTTTGCCTAAATTTCACCCTTGTGGTGGGACCCTTCCCCGGACCCTCGTTGTGCGGGGATGCTTTGTGCACCGGGCTGCCCTTTTTTTATATCGGCCAACACGACTTTTGAAAATATCATATGTTATCTTGTTTTATGTTATATTAGCAATATACATGCATAAATCATATCCATGTATTACATTTATGCATTATATATATTTAAATCGACCAGACTTATTGTTTAGTTAACTTTCATATATGTTTATTCTTATAATCATGTTTGATAATCATTTTATAATATACATTTATTTGTTATTATTAAACAAAATAAAAAAAAACACTCTCCATGCTATTACTTTTTTTTGCTTTTGATATAATTTTGGTAAGAATAGGAAGACTTATTATCAATTAAGAACAAGTAACTTTTAACCTCCAGTCAGCCTGACATGCTCGTTTATATAAGATTACTTGGATACTACTTGTGCTAAGTGTGTAGGTTTTATACTTTATTTCTATTTGCAATTTACAGTCATATCACTATTTGCATACACACATCATTCTAGGTTTAGGTAGGATTCGTTTTCCCGACACTACACCTAAGGCTAATCTACAATGTTTCTTTTATTCCATAAAATTGTTTGCATTTTAGATTTTAGCTACAATACAAAGTAAAACCAGATGAACCAGAATCATAATTCAGACAAATTGATGCAACCCGCATCGCATTATCGGACGTTTAATATTTTTTCCTGGCATATGTATCATGCATGTTTTAGCACAAGTTTATTTCTTTGTCGCGCATACTGTAGTTTATGTTCACGCATGTACTAGTTTTTTTTGTATCACGTATTTCGTTCGTGCTTGTTGTTACACCTTATTGAGTGCGATTGTCCAGTAAATCCATGAATAAAGCACTCGTCAAATTAGGTAACGTCATAGTTTAGACAAGCGATGAAATTAAAATAAAAAACAAGTGTTTTTGTAGGAATTTTGAAATTAAATAAACAAATAAGAATACAAAATCTTTGGTTTTATTAGTGTTTAATGAGAATCCACACAATGAATAGTTTCATTGCAATACTTCCTCCCAAAGATTTTCTTCCTTTAACATCTTTATGAATTAAGCCCTTGATTGAAAAAGCCCCGTTTATAAAACCCACCCTTGCCCCCACAAGAAAAGGTAACCTGAAAAGAATTCGACGGAGAGAATATCCCTTTGTCGGTATTATCTAGCAACCATTCTTGTCATTGTTGAGGATGAGTCCCGCGACTTTGGCGATCACGCCTATTTCTTCAGAGAGCCGAACTAGGGTTGGAACTTCATTCCAGGCCTCCATTCGACTGCATTGATTGATTCTATGGATCGACGAATCCATCCATCCAGCATACAACAACCTCACAACCCTCGATACTACCACCAAAAGCCTTCCCTGATCCTGGCACCTCCTCCTCCGAAGGACTCTCACGTCGACGATCTCTCTGCATCCATCTAGAAGCCACTACAACCACCTATGCACCTCCTACTCCCATCCACGCCTCCGAACGGCCTCCCTCCTCCTCCGGTCAAATGCCACTCATGCTCGCATTGTGTTTGTTTAATTTATGCATATTTTTAAATGAACTTTAATTTTAGAGCTTGCCCATAATTATCATACATGTTTGTCGTAAATTTAAATGTTTTGTGTAGTTTATTCATGCATACATGTTATACCTATGGAATTGTTAGGCCAAGTGAGTTATTCGCTTAAAAGTTGGTTAACGTGTGTGTAGTCATACGAATCCTAAATTAAATATCGCATGTATCATTCGTCGAGTTCCGTTTGCACTAAATTAAAATGATCTCAAATTTATTATGTAATATCATCCCTATTTCCGGGCTACCTCACAAAGGATTGCAAGTTTAATATCTAGGAGAAAGCTAGTTAATGGAGAATTTCCAAATAAAGGAGGAATTATGGTTATGGAATTAGGTATATGGTCCAAATAACATGTGATTTAAAAAAAACATGAATTCAATTTCACAAAAATAACCAAATCCGCACCTGAGACACAAACGGCATTACAATCAAGCAAAGGCCATTTATGTACAAATTCAGCATCCAAACAACTTTATCTTCCAAGAAGAACATCCTATTAAGATAAAGGTCTTCCTGGCTGCATTTTTCTTTAGGTTGATGCATATAGAAACTAAAGATGTTGAATATGTAAGACCCGAACCTGATTTTTGTATAATTAGTTTATTATAGCGTAATATAAAAGAATTCCCCTATGATGAAATGAAAAGCAGTGTTGATTCGACGTCGCAATTTAATTTGAAGTTTCGTGATTTCCGATGTTTTTGCGACGCTCGTTTCGTTTTCGATTTAAAGTTCGTTATTGAAATTAAGTATGATTAAGGCTTGGATTAAGCTAAGTTGGTTTGATTAAGCTTAAGAGGAGGATTAAGGGCTGGTGGTTTGTGTTGGCTGTGGATTAACTTGGCTGGTTCAATTTTCCTTTGGGCTGGCTGTTTGGACTAACTGAGCCTTGTGCTGGCCATTACTATTGATCTATTAATAATACATATCCCTTTATGATTAATATTCTATGAATATTAAATGCCTTAAGCGGTGGCATAGCTTTATCTGCTACTGGTCATCCCGCATTGCTCCTCTACTCCTCTTCCTTGCCGCCTGCTGTAACCTGGCTGCTCCTCTATTGCTGCTCTGCTCCTTCTTCTTTGTCGACAGCCTTGGGGCTTTGGGAAAGAAAGCTTGAGGCATTCTCCTCTTTGTGCCGCCACTCTTTTTGTGCCTGGTTGGTTGCTGGATTGGCTAGGTGGCTTGTTGAGGTTGTGACCTAGCTTTGTAAGCTTTCTTTCATTCTTTCCCCTCCTTTACTACTTATTGTTTTGCTATAAAGCAATTAGGGGATGGGGTGTTGGCTGGAATCTGATTTGCAACTAGGGTTTTTCCTCTTTTATTCCCTTGTTTAGGTTGTGACTTAGAGGGCTTTTATTCGTCTTGATATTGGAGAGATTTCGTGGCTGTTTTTCCCCTGTTGTAATCCCTTTTACCCTAGCTATTGCTGTCCCCGTTTGCTGATGTTTGTCAGCTGGCTGCTGTTCCTCTTGGCCGGCTGTTTAGCTGGTGATTGGCCGGCTGTTTGGCTGGTGGTTGGCCGGCTGGTGGTTGGCCGGCTGTTTGGCTGGTGGTTGGCCGGCTGTTTGGCTGTTTCTGGACTGCTGTTTATCTTATGCCCCTTGCTGATTTAGTAACTGTTTTAGCTGAATTTGGACTGTAATGACAGCCCTTGGGGCTGCTGTTAGCAACCCTTGTTATTGTCATTATCAGCCCTAAACAAATGCCCACTTGAGATCTTGTATTGGCTGAATTTTGAGAAGTCTAGTGGCTGATTTGTGGGAGTTTCATGGCATTTAAATTCTGATTTTTACACGTTTCATTGGAGTCACTAGGCTTGTCCTTCCCTAGGCAACTCCTCGAGATCGTAGTTGTGTCCATCTTAGGGAATCTACTCGTAGCTATTTAAAGACGCAACCCTATAGCAAATTTACTTGATACTACAGAGGATGGCGTCCGGAAATAGACGCGACGAGAATCCTGCGAAGGACAAGGATAAAGGAAAAGCTGCGGTGAGTCCTTACGGCTTTGATTTCGTATACATTCGAATATTTTGCTGAATATGAATTGCTTTGATATAGAATGTGGAAGAACGGAAATCACTGAAATGTATGAAATCGCTAAAAAGCTAAATATGGATTAGCAAGCGATAGAAATTCTGAGGGGAATTAAAACAATTATTTCCTATATTTATGAATGGAATAAAATGAAATGAATAAGAAAAGAAAAGAGTGCGTCGACGCATCAAAACACTAAGGGTCAGCCTAGTAGGGGGGTAAGCTTCATACTCCTACACCCAGTGGAGGGGTAGATCTCCCACGGAAATTGATACTGAAATGTCCAATTTAGGAGGCATGAGAGCCTGTTGCGCGGTTGAGCGCCCTAGAATGGACATTGATTTGATGGGCCCGGATATGTGATTAAGAATGACCCTCAGTATTTCGAGAGAACGAAAAGAAAGAAAGATAATTGAACATGAAAAAGAACTAGCATGAGCTATACGAACAGAATTAACAGAAATTACTCAGTTCTGTGCCCCAGTTTACTTTACTTGTCTACTTTCATGTTCATACAGTTTTTCAGATTTATATAACTGCTTATTATAGCTGACTCTTCGTGTTTTCCTGTAGGATGGCCGGAGAGGTAAGGATCTCACTTAGTTTTCTAAAACTAATTAGATGTTAATTTTCTTTTTAGGATCAGACCGCCAGCGTGCTAGGCCCCGCTAGAAGGAGACCTGCGGAGGATGAAAGGAAACAAAGGGAAGATACTTTTCGACAGAGGGTTAGAATGTATTTTAGTATTGTAAAGTTCAGTTTGATATGCACTTTTGTATGTTGGTCTTTCCTGTAAATATGGACATAATGTAAATTATGAGAATAAATACAAGTACTTTTACGTCTTTTAATGGTACCACTCCTGGGATCCGATTAACTGCATTATTTAATTGTGTAAAAACCTGCTAGAAGAAGATTTAAATTGTGGCGGGTTTCGGGCCGTTACAATTAAGTGGTATCAGAGCTAGGTTTTTCACGAGTTGCTTAATGCAGAGAGTACCAATTGAAGGACATAATGTTATTTGATGTTCATATTGAATTGGGTCATGTCTGGTTTTCAGGAGCCCCTGCAAGTATACTCGAGCCGTAGAATCCGAGAGGCTCGAGAGGAACCTGAAGTTGTTAGGGAAGCTATGTCTGAAGAAAGTGATAATGGGCATAGAGCTGCCCCGCTTCAAATTGCAGATATAGCTCAGGCCATTGCGGAGGCTATTAGACTGGTACGGGATACTCCTCCTGTAGCTGCACCGGTTGTGCCATCTATGCTTCCTCCAGCACCGATTGTGCCAGTTGTGCCTCCCCCGGCTTTAGTGGATACGGATCTGAGGCCGTTTCTGGATTTAAAGCCGCCAACCTTCCGTGGAGGTCTTTCTCCGATAGAGACCGAGGACTGGATTTTGCGGATTGAGACTATATTCGAAGTGATGCGGTGTCCAGCTGAACGAAAAGTGGAGTTAGCTGCCTTTTTGCTGGAGGGTGAGGCGAAGCGATGGTGGCTTAATATGATGAAAGGAAAATTTGTTGCGAGGGGCGTGACGAACG
Organism: Dactylorhiza incarnata; assembly: GCA_033032865.1. NCBI lineage: Eukaryota > Viridiplantae > Streptophyta > Magnoliopsida > Asparagales > Orchidaceae > Dactylorhiza > Dactylorhiza incarnata. The sequence goes on along the minus strand of JAWHQI010000285.1, from coordinate 1,312,325 downwards.
TAACGTGGACTGAATTTACTGGTGAGTTCACGAAGTGGTTTGTACCAAGGACTGAAAAGAGACAGCTTCAAGAGAGATTCTTGCGTTTAGTGCAAGGAAATCGTTCTGTTCCGCAGTACGAAGCGGAATTTGCTAGTTTGGCCTATTATTCTGAGTCTGCAGTGGCCACAGAAGAGGCAAGATGTTTGCGTTTCCAGGAAGGCTTGCGAGATGACATTCGCGCAGCTGTTGTTCCGTTTGATATTACGGATTATGCAGTCCTTGTGGAAAAAGCTCGAATGGTTGAATTAGATGCTGAGAAGAGGCAACGCAGATCTGAATTTAAGAAACGATTCAAAGAAGGAATCAGTCCAGAGTCCTCAAGCAAAGCAGGTACACCCCCGTGGAAGAAGAAGAAACAGCAACAATCTTCGTCGACCGTTAGTACACAGGTCTCTCAATCGACGGTGACGAAGTGTGCCAAGTGTGGCAAAATGCACAGGGGGGAATGTTTGACTGGTGTCTGCTTTTACTGTTGCCAGCTCAGAAAATGTTTCATATAGGGACTTCCAAGGAAGGGGAGTCTATTGCTTCGGCATATGTTCCTGCTGAAGGAGACAGAGAAGAAAGGCTGGTCCAGCCCCGAGCTTTCAATCTTGGGCAACAAGAAGCGAAAGCTGATGATACGGTGGTTACAGGTATGATAAATGTGCACGATCAGTTATTAAAGGTTTTATTTGATACTGGTGTTAGTCATTCCTTTATTTTGTCATATATACTTAATTCTGTTCGTACACACCAATTTCAAGTTGCAAAACCGTTGAATGTTCTTATGCCAAATAATACGGTGCTGACTACTCAAAAGCGAGCCGTGGTACCGTTAATTTTTAACGAGAAAAGAATAGAAGCAGATGTTGCAGTGCTACCGTTAGTTGAATACGATATTATTCTCGGTATGGATTGGTTGTCGAATCAAGAAGCAATAATCAACTGCAAATCGAAGGAGGTAGTTTTTAAATATCCAGACGGGAGTTTATGTGTATTTAGGGGATTGGGAGAAGTCTCCAAGATTATGATTTTTGCCATGAAGGCATGGAAGAAAGTGAGAAAAGGCTGTGATGCCATTTTAGTAATGATTAAGGAGTCCAAAGAGGAAAAGAAGGAAATTTCAACGATGCTTGTAGTGCGGGAATACTTGGATGTGTTTCCCGAAGACTTGCCTGGTGTGCCTCCGACTCGAGAAGTTGAATTTGAAATCAAGTTGATTGAAGGAGCTGCTCCAGTGGCCAAGGCACCTTATCGGATGGCGCCTAAAAAATTGGCGGAATTAAAAGTGCAGTTGCAAGAACTGTTAGATAAAAATTTTATTCGACCGAGCACTTCACCATGGGGCGCTCCAGTGTTATTTGTGAAAAAAAAGGACGGATCTCTCCGTTTATGTGTTGATTATCGTGAACTGAATAAACTGACAATCAAGAATAAATACCCTCTGCCTCGAATTGATGATTTATTTGATCAACTCGTGGGTGCGCGAGTATTCTCAAAAATTGATCTTCGCTCAGGATATCATCAACTGCGAATTAAAGAAGCAGATATTCTGAAGGCTGCATTTAGTACCAGGTATGGGCATTTTGAATTTGCTGTAATGCCTTTTGGTCTAACAAATGCTCCTGCAGCTTTTATGGACTTAATGCATAGAGTCTTTAAAGCTTTTCTCGATCAGTTCGTGATCGTTTTTATCGATGATATTCTGATCTATTCCAAGTCAGAAGAAGATCATTCCAAGCACTTGCGTGTAGCCTTGCAGACGTTGAGAGAGCAACGTCTTTTTGCTAAATTTTCGAAGTACGACTTCTGGTTAAAAGAAGTGGCTTTTCTGGGCCACGTGATTAATGAAGAAGGCCTATCGGATGATCCGGCTAAAATTGAAGCAATTGTGAAGTGGACTCAACCAAAGTCGGTAACGGAAGTACGCAGTGTCTTGGGTTTAGCAGGGTACTATAGAAAATTTGTGAAGGATTTCTCCAAGATAGCGCTACCTTTGACGCAACTAACTCGAAAGAATGTACCGTTCAAGTGGGAAAGCGAGTGCCAGCAAGCATTTGAGGCACTAAAAGATCGATTAACGACTGCTCCAGTTTTGGTAATGCCTGAAGGATCAGATGGATTTCAAATTTATAGTGATGCATCCTATAAGGGATTAGGTTGCGTATTAATCCAACGTGGAAAGGTGATTGCCTTTGCTTCTAGGCAATTAAAGGATGCTGAAAAGAATTATCCAACACATGATCTGGAGCTTGCAGCAGTTGTGTTTGCGTTAAAGATCTGGCGTCACTATTTGTATGGTGTGCGTTGTGAAATCTTCACTGATCATAAGAGTTTAAAGTATATTTTTGATCAGAAAGAAATTAATCTGCGACAGAGAAGGTGGCTGGAATTTATTAAAGATTATGATGTGAATATTCAGTACCATCCTGGCAAAGCAAATGTTGTTGCAGATGCCTTGAGTCGAAAAAGTGTAGCCGCAATATCTGTAATACCGCAATTTAACAGAAAGCTCTTACGAGAGTTGCAAGAAATGGAAATTGTCTTTATTTCGTCGATCGAGGAAAAGCGAGCGCAACTATTCCAGATGCAGATCCAGTATTCGCTGAAAGATCGAATTAAGAAGGCAATGCCACAAGATTCGTTTCTGATGGGTGTGTTAGAAAAGGTAAAAAGGGGAGAAGCAAGTACTTTTACCCAGAAAAATAAATTGATGTTTTTCAGTTTTTGAATGATAGAATTTGCGTCCCTGACGCGGATACTTTAAGAAAAGATATTCTATATGAAGCTCATAACACACCGTATTTGATTCATCCTGGCCGAACAAAAATGTATCATGACCTAAAGCAGGAGTTTTGGTGGCCTAAAATGAAGCAGGATGTAACCAATTATATTGCTCGATGTCATACCTGTTAGTTAGTGAAAGCTGAGCATATGAAGCCTGCTGGTTATCTTCGATCACTTCCTATTCCTGAATGGAAATGGGATGATGTAGCAATGGATTTTGTATTTGGCTTACCTCGTAGTAAGCCAGGTAATGATGGAATCTGGGTAATTATTGATCGCTTGACGAAGAGCGCTCATTTTATTGCAATGAAGCAAGGAGGACCTACTGAAAAGTTAGTGGAATTATATATCAATGTAATCATTAAGTTACATGGAATTCCGCGAACTATCGTATCAGATCGAGATGAAAGATTTATATCGGATACATGGAGACGAGTGCATAAAAGGCTGGGAACAAAATTACAGTATAGTACAGCTTTTCATCCTCAGACTGATGGTCAATCAGAACGCACTATTCAGATGCTCGAAGATTTATTAAGAATGGTAGTTCTGGATTTGAAAGGTTCGTGGGAAAAATATTTAGCATTGGTAGAGTTTGCGTATAATAACAGCTACCAATCGACGATTCAAATGGCTCCATTTGAAGCTCTTTATGGAAGGCGATGCAGAACTCCTCTGAGTTGGGCGGAAGATGGAGAAAAGAAATTATTTCCGAAAAAGGAGACAAGCAAAATTGAAGAAAAGGTTCGAATAATTCAGCAGAGAATGAAGATCGCGCAAGACCGTCAACAGAAGTATTATAATATTCGGCATCGTCGGGTCGAATTTAATGTTGGCGATCAAGTGTGCTTAAAAATTAAGCCTTTTAAAGGAGTTTCTAGATTTCGACGAATCGGGAAACTCAGTCCAAGATTTGTTGGCCCTTTTCCAATCCTTGAGCGTATTGGCGACGTGACCTATCGTTTAGCTCTTCCTGATGAATTACAGAAATTACATTATATGTTTCATGTTTCTGCTCTCCGGCGATATATTCCTGATCCAGATTTGATGATATCTGCCAGTGATGTGCAGATAGAAGCTGATTTGTCTAGCCCGACTGAACCTTATCAAATTATTGATCGTCAGAGCAAGAATCTCCGAAACCGTGATGTAAACTTTATCAAAGTATGGTGGAAAGGTCACCCTGCCAGTGCTGCTACTTGGGAACGAGAAGATACGATGTTGAACTTATTTCCAGCGTTCTTTCTGAACCCAGAAGATTGAATTTTCGAGGACGAAAATTCTGATAAGAAGGGGAGAATTGTAAGACCCGAACCTGATTTTTGTATAATTAGTTTATTATAGCGTAATATAAAAGAATTCCCCTATGATGAAATGAAAAGCAGTGTTGATTCGACGTCGCAATTTAATTTGAAGTTTCGTGATTTCCGATGTTTTTGCGACGCTCGTTTCGTTTTCGATTTAAAGTTCGTTATTGAAATTAAGTATGATTAAGGCTTGGATTAAGCTAAGTTGGTTTAATTAAGCTTAAGAGGAGGATTAAGGGCTGGTGGTTTGTGTTGGCTGTGGATTAACTTGGCTGGTTCAATTTTCCTTTGGGCTGGCTGTTTGGACTAACTGAGCCTTATGCTGGCCATTACTATTGATATATTAATAATACATATCCCTTTATGATTAATATTCTATGAATATTAAATGCCTTAAGCGGTGGCATAGCTTTATCTGCTGCTGGTCATCCCGCATTGCTCCTCTACTCCTCTTCCTTGCCGCCTGCTGTAACCTGGCTGCTCCTCTATTGCTGCTCTGCTCCTTCTTCTTTGTCGACAGCCTTGGGGCTTTGGGAAAGAAAGCTTGAGGCATTCTCCTCTTTGTGCCGCCACTCTTTTTGTGCCTGGTTGGTTGCTGGATTGGCTAGGTGGCTTGTTGAGGTTGTGACCTAGCTTTGTAAGCTTTCTTTCATTCTTTCCCCTCCTTTACTACTTATTGTTTTGCTATAAAGCAATTAGGGGATGGGGTGTTGGCTGGAATCTGATTTGCAACTAGGGTTTTCCCTCTTTTATTCCCTTGTTTAGGTTGTGACTTAGAGGGCTTTTATTCGTCTTGATATTAGGGAGATTTCGTGGCTGTTTTTCCCCTGTTGTAATCCCTTTTACCCTAGCTATTGCTGTCCCTGTTTGCTGATGTTTGTCAGCTGGCTGCTGTTCCTCTTGGCCGGCTGTTTAGCTGGTGGTTGGCCGGCTGTTTGGCTGGTGGTTGGCCGGCTGTTTGGCTGTTTCTGGACTGCTGTTTATCTTATGCCCCTTGCTGATTTAGTAACTGTTTTAGCTGAATTTGGACTGTAATGACAGCCCTTGGGGCTGCTGTTAGCAACCCTTGTTATTGTCATTATCAGCCCTAAACAAATGCCCACTTGAGATCTTGTATTGGCTGAATTTTGAGAAGTCTAGTGGCTGATTTGTGGGAGTTTCATAGCATTTAAATTCTGATTTTTACACGTTTCATTGGAGTCACTAGGCTTGTCCTTCCCTAGGCAACTCCTCGAGATCGTAGTTGTGTCCATCTTAGGGAATCTACTCGTAGCTATTTAAAGACGCAACCCTATAGCAAATTTACTTGATACTGCAGAGGATGGCGTCCGGAAATAGACGCGACGAGAATCCTGCGAAGGACAAGGATAAAGGAAAAGCTGCGGTGAGTCCTTACGGCTTTGATTTCGTATACATTCGAATATTTTGTTGAATATGAATTGCTTTGATATAGAATGTGGAATAATGGAAATCACTGAAATGTATGAAATCGCTAAAAAGCTAAATATGGATTAGCAAGCGATAGAAATTCTGAGAGGAATTAAAACAATTATTTCCTATATTTATGAATGGAATAAAATGAAATGAATAAGAAAAGAAAAGAGTGCGTGGACGCATCGAAACACTAAGGGTCAGCCTAGTAGGGGGGGTAAGCTTCAGACTCCTACACCCAGTGGAGGGGTAGATCTCCCACGGAAATTGATACTGAAATGTCCAATTTAGGAGGCATGAGAGCCTGTTGCGCGGTTGAGCGCCCTAGAATGGACATTGATTTGATGGGCCCGGATATGTGATTAAGAATGGCCCTCAGTATTTCGAGAGAACGAAAAGAAAGAAAGATAATTGAACATGAAAAAGAACTAGCATGAGCTTGATACGGACACCGCTGGGTCGGTTCTCCTCTCCTATTCAAATTCACGATAAAATCAAACATGCGTCCAACCGGATACAACCTCTCCTATATATAGGAAGAGGCACACTAGGCCATACGTCCGCACACTATTGTTCGAGCTACCAAAATAAACATACAAATTCAGCGATGAAAAATAACTAAACTATGCCCCGATGTTGCCGTGTGCGCGCCTCGTGTAAACGCGCGCGAATCGCCTTCCTTCGACCGGGTCCGCCATGTCCGTATCAACTACCCCGGGGTTCTCAACGACCTTGTCCTCAAGGTCGAAATCTGGATACTGGGTCTTCACCTCTTCAGCCAATGTCCAAGTCGCCTCTTCCTTGGATTGTCCCTTCCACTGAATGAGGACCTGTCTCACCGGTTGGCCTTGCACCTGTTCCGTGCGATCGCCTAGCACTGCCTCAGGTTCGTAGCGGGGAACGGTATCGCTGCTTAGATCCTCGGGCATGGCCTCCTGGAGGGGATGGTTCCCCAGCGCTCGCTTCAGCTGTGACACGTGAAACACCGGATGGATGCGGCTGTCGGGAGGAAGTCGTAGGCGGTATGCTACCTCGCCTATCCTTTCCACTATCTGAAAGGGTCCATAGTACCGGACCGAGAGCTTGGGGTGAAGGCGGCCGGCCAACGAGCTCTGACGATGTGGCCTTAGCTTGACGAACACGTGTTCTCCCGGGGAGAATAGAACGTCACGGCGGTGGCGGTTGGCTTGCTGGGTCATCCTCACTTGGGCGCGCTGGAGGTGATGCTTCAACTGTCTCAGGGCCTCATCCCTATCCTGAAGTTCCTCTGCTAGCGTTTGAACTTGACATTCCCCGGCAAGGTCGGTGGTTAAAGTTGGGGGCGCCCGCCCATAAACCGCCTGGAAGGGTGTAACGCCCGCCGCCGATTGGTAAGAGGTGTTGTACCACAGTTCCGCCCAGGCCACCCACTGAATCCATCGCCGCGGCTGCTCGGTCGCAAAGCAGCGGAGGTAGGTGCCCACGCAGCGGTTGAGGACCTCCGTCTGCCCGTCCGTCTGGGGATGGTATGCCGTGCTGAAACGGAGCTTCGTGCCCTGCAAGCGGAATAACTCCTGCCAGAATGTACTCATGAAGACCGGGTCGCGGTCGCTAACGATGGAGCGGGGAAATCAGTGCAAGCGAACAATCTCGCCAATGAAGACGCGGGCCACTGAGCTCGCCGTGTAGGGATGCTTGACGGGGATGAAGTGCCCGTACTTGGAGAGGCGGTCTACCACCACCAACAAACAATCGTACCCCTGAGAGCGTGGCAGGCGAGTGATGAAGTCCATTCTGATGTCCTCCCATACCCGGTCCGGCACCGGCAGGGGCTGCAACAATCCAGCAGGTGCGAGGGTCTGATATTTGGCCCGTTGGCATACCAAACAGGCCGCCACGTATTCTTGTACCATCTTCATCATACCCTTCCAGTATAGGGTCGCTGCTAACCTCCGATAAGTCGGATAAGCTCCCGAGTGCCCCGCCGATGGTGTGGAATGAAACTCCTGAAGTAGGTGCGGTATCCAAGGGGAGGATGCCGTGAGGACCAGTCGACCACTGTAGTAGAGTCTGCCGCCCGCTAGTCGAAATGGCGGATGCGCATCCGGCGCACTCCGAAGCTCCTCTATCATGCGGCCATACTGGGGATCTGCCCGTACCTCCTCTTGGACAGCCGTCGCGTCCCGCCATTGACATAGGGAGATTGCCGCCAAGGTGCCACTCTGCTCGCGGCGGGATAGTGCGTCTGCGGTCGAATTCGTGCGCCCGGGCTTGTACTCGATCGAGAACTGATAGCCCAGAAGCTTGGCCACCCAAAGTTGTTGCGCCGGCGTGGAGACCTTTTGGCTCCATAAGTGTTTCAAACTGCGATGATCGGTACGGACGGTGAAGGGTCGCCCAAGTAAGTACGGGCGCCAATGTTGGACGGCAAGAACCAAGGCACGTAACTCGTTGTCGTAGGCGGAGGCTACCTTCCGCCGGTCGGTGAAGGCTTTGCTGTAATATGCAATGGGGCGACCCTCCTGCATGAGAACGGCCCCTACCCCCTTCCCGGAGGCGTCGCACTCCACGACGAATGGCTGGGAAAAATCTGGCATGCTCAGGACCGGTGCCGCCACAAGGGCACGCTGAAGGCTGTGGAAAGCCTCCTGGGTAGATGCGTCCCAACGGAAGGGCACCTCCTTCTTCAAGAGATCCGTCAAAGGCCGAGCTGAAGTCCCATAGCCGCGGATGAAGCGACAGTAGTAGCCCGTGAGGCCTAAGAATCCCCGCACTGCCCGCCGGCTGGTTGGTGTTGGCCAGTTCAAGACCGCCTCGACCTTGTGCGGGTCCATGGCAAGGCCTTCGGCTGAGATGATGTGACCGAGGTACTCGACCTGAGGTTGGCCGAAAGTACACTTCTTCGACCGGAGCCATGTGTCGTGCGCGCGCCTCTGTTGCCCCGCTGTTGCCGTGTCCGTATCAGAGCTAAACTATGCCCCGTTGTTGCCGTGCGCGCGCCTCGTGTAAACGCGCGCGAATCGCCTTCCTTCGACCGGGTCCGCCATGTCCGTATCAGAGCTATACAAACAGAATTAACAGAAATTACTTAGTTATGTGCCCCAGTTTACTTTACTTGTCTACTTTCATGTTCATACAGTTTTTCAGATTTATATAACTGCTTATTATAGCTGACTCTTCGTGTTTTCCTGTAGGATGGCCGAAGAGGTAAGGATCTCACTTAGTTTTCTAAAACTAATTAGATGTTAATTTTCTTTTTAGGATCAGACCGCCAGCGTGCTAGGCCCCGCTAGAAGGAGACCTGCGGAGGATGAAAGGAAACAAAGGGAAGATACTTTTCGACAGAGGGTTAGAATGTATTTTAGTATTGTAAAGTTCAGTTTGATATGCACTTTTGTATGTTGGTCTTTCCTGTAAATATGGACATCATGTAAATTATGAGAATAAATACAAGTACTTTTACGTCTTTTAATGGTACCACACGTGGGATCCGATTAACTGCATTATTTAATTGTGTAAAAACCTGCTAGAAGAAGATTTAAATTGTGGCGGGCTTCGGGCCGTTACAGAATATGCATGAAGTACAAGTTCTAATTGCTGATGTTATACCAAACCCTTTGGAAACAGTAAATAGTTTAACAGAAAGCCAGGAGGGTCTGAAATTGGCTACATTTTAGCTCAATGATGGTGAAAAACTGAAAATTGCTTATATCAGCAAGAATTCTCAATTAATAAAAAAATTATAAAATATAGTATGATGAAAATTTTGAGCATAAACACTTGCACAAATTGTTAGAAGATTACCTGTGATGCATAAAGTTGAGATTTCTCAGATACTGGACAGACGATTGACTGACGAGGACTAAGCCAGAAAGGCCATTTCCCCTTGTAATGCTCCAACAGAATAGCAAGCATGCGTTCAACAGATCCAAGAATAGCCCGATGAATCATCACAGGGCGTTCAGTCTTTCCCTCATCTTCTGCTGAGTACGATAATTTGAAGCGTTCGGGAAGTTGAAAATCCAACTGTTGCAAGATACAAACATGTTAAGATATACAAATAAAATAATAAAATTTATGTTTAACTGCAACAAATGATTTGGTAAAAATAAACCTGCAAAGTTGCACATTGAAATTTTCTCTTCAATGTATCAAAGACCCCAATGTCGATCTTTGGTCCATAAAATGCACCATCGCCTTCGTTAATCTGTAAGCTCGAAAGCAGATATATTACAGTCTAAATAAATATTCCCATAGTATGAGACAAATTAAAGACATTTATTTATTTATTAATCACTAATTACCACGCCGTGAGTGTAAAATAGGCTTACAAGACGTCATCACTCTGATTGAATCCAAGGAGATATAGATCGCAGCGACAATATAATCTAGCTCACCGCAGACGCCACATTAATTTTACCAGTAAAAAAGAAGATCAAGTGAAAGGGAGCATATCAAGTACACTTACTCAACACCCAAAACTCAGCATCATCTTCTTGGCACAAGTCAGATCCAACAGAAGAGTATTGGGCAAAAAAATATCAAAAATGGAGGAGCCACTCGAGGAGTGCCATGCGTCAGAGAAAATGGGTATGTAATTTTTAATATTATGTGTATAATATAGGTTTTCAGGCATGACGAGCGTTGCTGCAAATAAAAGAAATGTTAAGTAGCATAACTACTCGTACAAATATTTAATTTGTTGTTACATTATTATAGGTAATATAAGATTAAATCTAGTAGTGTGTATATATACTTTAAGATCGACTCATGTTATGATACTATATATAACAGTATATACACACACACACGTACATATATATATATATATAAACACACGTCCATACATATATATATATATCGTCCATACATATATATATATATCGTCCATACATATATATATATATAAACACGTCCATACATATATATATATATATATATATTTGTGTGTGAGCGCTCATTTGCATGTAATACCAGAGATGCCATATAAATACCACTGTGCCAAACTTGCAAGGGCATCAAACCATAATTTTTGGAATAATACTCCAGTTATTGGTTTTTCACTTTTTTGTTTATTGCCCCTGACGATCTCTTTTTACAGTGGAATTCGATATAGGTCTCTAGAGACAAATCATCTTGCCCTCATACCCACCCACCGCCCCAAAACAATCTTTGCATTAGCTTTTGGCCATAGTAATATTCAGCTAGAATCCTATACAAACAAATCAAGTTTCAACACCTAAAGGTGCAGCGAGCGCCGACGTCTAGTTTGACTGCTTGAGTATAGAAAACCAAAATAGTTAAGACACCGAGGAGCCTCGGTGAAAACAATACCACTCTTGGTGATTTCTTCACAATTGATGAGTTTCATGTATGGAAAAGTGATCGTCACCTTTTATGCACAACCTCGTTTGATATCCGACAACTACTTTACCGGCAACAACTACTTTACCGGCAACAACTACCAGTGCTTCATCGCCCTGCGCTCTTTTTTCCTTTTACATAAGGACTTCTATGTTATGTTAGGGCACAACTACTAGAGATTGAGAGAGGAGAAGATCTAGAGAAAGAGAGGAGAAATTAGGTCTAAAGAGGGAGAGAAGACTAGCCTTGAACAATCCATCCATCCATCACCCCAAAGGGGGGGCTGCCCGGGTATATAAATACCCGGGCAAGGAGGGGGCCGGCCGGCCCCTCCAAGGAGGGCTGAACCCGCCTGGTTCAGCCCTCGGTCGGCCGGTTCACTGAGTGGGGGCTGAACCGGAAGGTTCAGCCCCGTTGTTTAGCGCGCCCTTGCTCCTCCGTACGTAGTGATGCCCCGTGAATCGTAGCGGGGGCGTAACATTCCCTTCCCCATCAAGAACCAACTTGTCCCCAAGGTGGTAGTCGGGGTAGAGCCCCTTGAAGTCGAAGAAGTCCACCCACGAATTGTGTGCCGGTGACAGGTTCTTCCATTTAACCAACAGCTCGGGCCGGTATTCCGCGCCCCGATTCTTCCACCTGAGCATCAAAATATCTTCAGGGAGCGGCCGCAGCTCTCCGGCCGAGGTGACCTCCGGTAACAAGGTACTCGGTTGTACATGCGGCCCTACCTTCCGCTTGAGCAAAGAGACATGGAACGTAGGATGGATGCGTGAACCTTCCGGTAAAGCCAGTGTATAAGCTACCGGTCCCACCCTGTTGACAATCTGAAAGGGACCGTAGTAGCGTGGGGACAGTTTCTGATTGCCGCGACGAGCAACGGACAACTGCCGGTACGGCTGGAGCTTGAGGAACACCTCGTCACCCACGGCGAACTCCCGCTCAGTGCGGTGCTTGTCCGCTTGGGTCTTCATGCGATCCTGGGCTAGACGGAGATTCTCCCGAAGTGTGACCAACATGCGATCCCGGTCTAGCAGAGCGCGATCCACCGCTGGAAGAGCGGTGCCCCCGGCCTCATAGCTGCCCAGGGTAGGAGGAGGTCGGCCGTAAACCACCTCAAATGGTGTCATCCTGCTAGCGGAGTGGTATGCCATGTTATAACAGTACTCGGCCCAATGCAACCAGTCCGGCCAACTGCGCGGCTCATCCATCACAAAGCAACGCAGATAAGTCTCGACCCCACGATTAAGCACCTCCGTCTGGCCGTCCGACTGCGGGTGGTTGGCCGTGCTGAAGTGTAAGCGAGTGCCCTGCAGCCGGAACAACTCCTTCCAGAACCCACTGACGAAGGTAGGGTCCCGATCAGAAATAATGGCGCGGGGGAGGCCATGCAGGCGGACTATCTCTCGAGCAAAGAGTGCGGCCACAGACTCCCCGGTGTACGGATGGCTGAGCGCCAGAAAATGACCATACTTGGATAGCTTGTCCACCACCACCAGAATGACAGACTTCCCTTTAGACTTCGGCAGTCCATCAATGAAGTCCATGGACACCGTGTCCCAAATCTGCTGTGGAATCTCCAACGGTACAAGCAGCCCTGCCGGAGAAGAGGTTTCATATTTCTGCCGCTGGCAGACCTCGCAGTGCCGAACGAATTGCTGAATATCCCGACGCATGCCGGACCAGAAAACGTTTGCCCTCGCCCTCTGAAGGGTCCGGAGCACCCCTGCATGCCCTCCTGTGGGCGACGAGTGGAACTCATGCATCAACACGGTCTTCCAGGCTGACTCGGCGGGCACGACCACCCGGCCCCGATAGTAAAGCCGGCCATTACACAAGTGATAGCCAGCTGCGACAGTCTCTCCCCGCTGTAAAGCCTCCACCAACGGACGCAGCGTATCGGATCGCCGGACCTCTTCCTGAATATCCTCCACGGAATCAACCAACGGCCCTGAAATATGAGCGAGAGTAGCCTCTGGCAGACGAGAGAGAGCATCGGCAACCACATTCTCTTTACCCCGGCGATACACAATCTCGTAGTCGTAACCGAGAAGCTTAGTCACCCATTTCTGCTGTAACGGCGAGGAGACCCGTTGGTCCAGGAAATGCTTCAAGCTCTGGTGATCCGTCCGGATCTTAAAGTGTTGGCCCAAAAGATATGGTCGTCAAGCCGCCACCGCATGAATAATCGCCAACATCTCCTTCTCGTAGGCCGAGAGGCCCAAAGTACGAGGGGCCAAAGCCTTGTTGTAAAAGGCTAGCGGCCGCCCTGCTTGCATCAAAACCGCTCCAATGCCGACACCTGAGGCGTCCGTCTCCAGAACGAACTCCTGTGTGAAATCCGGTAAGGCCAGAACTGGCGTGGTGGTCATGGCTCTTTTGAGGGCCTGAAAGGCCTCCTCCGCCTCCTCACTCCAGGAAAAGGAGTCCTTCTGCAACAGCTGGGTCAGTGGCCGAGCTATCTTGCCATAGTCCTGCACGAACCGCCGGTAATACCCTGTGAGCCCCAAAAAGCCCCGCAAGGCGCGGACTGTGACCGGTCGCGGCCACGACTGCATACTCTGAATCTTCCGTGGGTCGGCCCGGACGCCTTGACCGGAGACCAAATGACCCAAGTACTCCACCTCTTCCTGACCAAAGGAGCACTTAGAACGGTTGGCATAGAGATGGTGCTGTCGAAGGCGGCCAAGGACCTGTTCCACGTGGCCCACGTGGTCCTCCCAGTTCGCGCTGTAGATGAGTATATCATCAAAGAAGATCAGAACAACCACCCGCAGAAAATCTCTGAATATCTCGTTCATGTTGGCCTGAAATGTAGCGGGCCCTCCAGTCAACCCATTTGCCATAACCAAGAACTCATAATGGCCGTCATGTGTCCGGAAAGCCGTTTTATGGACGTCCTCCTGAGCCATCAAAATCTGATAATATCCGGAACGAAGATCCAGCTTGGTGAACCGCTGCGCCCCATGCAGCTCATCCAGTAACTCTTCTATGTGCGGAATCGGAAAGTTATCTTTGACAGTAGCGCCGTTCAAGGCACGGTAGTCCACACAAAATCTCCAGGAACCATCCTTTTTTTTTACCAGGATAATGGGAGCCGAGAAGGAACTCGTACTCGGCCGAATGATGCCGGCTTCCAGCATTTCGCGGACACTGCGCTCGATCTCCGCCTTCTGGATGTGTGGGTAGCGGTATGGACGAACATTTGTAGGTGCAGCGCCCGCCTTGAGCGGAATACGGTGATCTCGGAACCTTGCCGGAGGTAAAGTACGCGGCTCCTGAAAAACATCAGCATAAGCGGTCAGAAGTAACTGTAACAGAACCGGTACCTCAGAAGGCATGGGGCCGCCGGTCTGGACCTCCCGAAGGACGGCCATCATCTGTCCATCCCCGCTCAATCGCTGCATGCTGCGCAGAGAAACCTCCTTAATAGGAGAGGACATGAGACCCTGCAAGCAAAACTGCTTGTCCCCGTGCACAAACTCCATAGTCATGTGGTCCCAGTCAAAAGTCACCCGCTGTAATTGGCGCAACCACTGAACTCCCAGCACCATGTCGGAGCCCCGAATAGGTAACAGGTAGACGTCAGTCCGCCCCACATAACCGTGTAGCCGCAGCTCCACTCCCTTCAGCACCCCTTCGCATCGCAGCTTGCTGCCATCCGCCACCATAACATGAAAGGCAGCCCCCTTGTCAACCACGTGCCCAACTCGTCGTGCCACGTCGGGGTGTATGAAATTGTGGGTACTCCCACTGTCCACCAATATAGTAACCTTCTCTTGGGCGATCCGGCCCGCCAGCCGCATAGTAAGCGGGGGAGCACAACCCTCAAGAGCATGAAGAAAAACCCCGAACTCCCCCTCGTCCAAGTCCACCTCCAACTCCGCATCTGGAGCCGGCTCATCGTCCCCATCCTGCTGTAACATGAAGACCTGTATCTTCTGGCATTTATGGCCGGGCACAAACTTCTCATCGCAATTAAAGCATAGCCCTTTTTCCTTCCGAGCCGCCAACTCACCCCACGATAACCGGGTCACGGTCGGTTTGTTACCGGCGGTTTGCTCCCGTCGTGCTGTTGTGGCGGTAGCCGTAGTCGGCCTACTCGTGGTGCGGGCTCGCTGTCTGTTGAACCGCTCCTCCTGAATGCGTGCCAAGGTAATGGCGTGGTTCAACGAACGAGGCATGAGAGCCTGCACCTCGTCACGAATGTGCTCCTTGAGCCCTGATATGAAACAGCTGTAGAGAGTCCTCTCCGACCACTGAACTCGGTTCGCCAACTTCTCGAACTCGGTGCGGTACTCCATCACTGACCCCTTCTGACGGAGCTTCTGAAGAAGGGCCTCGAAGTTCTCGTACTCCAGTGGCCCAAATCTGGTCGTAAAACCATCCACAAACTCTCCCCACGGCACGTAATCCCGTCCCCGCAGGACCCCCTGCGTCCACTG
Organism: Dactylorhiza incarnata; assembly: GCA_033032865.1. Taxonomy (NCBI): domain Eukaryota; kingdom Viridiplantae; phylum Streptophyta; class Magnoliopsida; order Asparagales; family Orchidaceae; genus Dactylorhiza; species Dactylorhiza incarnata. Next base: position 1,296,991 of record JAWHQI010000285.1, on the reverse strand, counting down.
GTAAGCGTCGTCCTTCAAGTGGAAGGACGCCAACTGCACTCACTGCCCTTCCGGCACCTCATGATACTGAAAAAAGAGTTCTGCCTTTTGAATCCATTCCAACGCGTCGCCGCCCTCGAACTCCGGGAAGTACATGCGAGTTAATCCGGGAGTCAAGCGTTGTGCCCCATGGCCTCCTTCCCGTCTTGCGGGCTCACCTTGTTCAAATCCGTAGCCTTGGTACTGACCGTTTCCCCAAGGAGGGGGTTGTTGTTGTCCGGCCCACGCTTGGCCAAATCCAGCCATGCCCGGCGGCCCAAACCCACGGGGAGGAGGGAGAAGCCCTCCCCCTTGGTATCCCGCAGGATCTGGAGGTCGCCGGAGTCCAACCGGCTCCTCCCAGCCTCGACGAAACCCCCCTGGCTCCGGCCAGCCCTGCCGGCGTTGCCCCTGGCCTGCTCCGAGGTCGCCGACCCCTCCTGCTGCCGATCCGGGCGGAAACGACCCCGCCGCAACCCCGTATGCCGCCGCCGAGCCCAACGCTGCACCGTATGCCGCTGCCGAGCCCCCTGCTGTCCCGTACGCCGCGCCGCTAGGGCCTCCAGCCCCCTGCCAACCCCCGCCAGGAGGAATCCAGCCAGTTCCAGGCGGACACCCGCTCGCCCGCACGCGATCTTCGTCCGACAGCCGCCCGCCTTCCGCAAGCCGCGCGGGATTTGCCGCCCCATCCGCACCCGATCCGGTCGAATCCTCACCCGTAGTGGCCTTCCCTTTCAACAAGGCCTTCAACTCCTCCATACGAGCGTCGATTCGTCCTTCCATGGCTGCCATAGAGTCGGTGAGACCAACCATGTTCTCCTCTAGGGTTTCAATCCGTGAGGACTCTTCTTGAATGCGAGTGGTCACCATGTCCGAGAGAAAGAACGGCTCTGATACCAAATGTTAGGGCACAACTACTAGAGATTGAGAGAGGAGAAGATCTAGAGAAAGAGAGGAGAAATTAGGTCTAAAGAGGGAGAGAAGACTAGCCTTGAACAATCCATCCATCCATCACCCCAAAGGGGGGGCTGCCCGGGTATATAAATACCCAGGCAAGGAGGGGGCCGGCCGGCCCCTCCAAGGAGGGCTGAACCCGCCTGGTTCAGCCCTCGGTCGGCCGGTTCACTGAGTGGGGGCTGAACCGGAAGGTTCAGCCCCGTTGTTTAGCGCGCCCTTGCTCCTCCGTACATAGTGATGCCCCGTGAATCGTAGCGGGGGCGTAACATGTTACGTGCCCAAGTTATCAGGGGGAACCATCCAACAACAACAAAAGGGAGGAAAACATATTGCTACTTAAATAATTTATGAAAGTCAGAAAGAATTTTACTAAACATACCTGCCAAGGCCTCCCAGATTCTTCAAGGGCATCCTTTAAAGCAGATTCCGCTCTATCCCATGTTTTAATTTCTCCTAAATATTTTTCTGGCCGCTACATTTAAACACAAAATCAATATCAAAGCATACCAAATTAAGAACCAGCTTTAACTGAGCAAATAAAATCAGGTGCTTTTCACAAAGAGAATATAACACTAAATCATGAAATTTATGAAAACTATATCGGCATGAAAGCCCAGAGTTCCAATTTGCAACTGAACTGCAGAAATATATGAGGAACCATCTAACAGCATAAGGTATAATAAGTTCGTTTCCCGCATTTTTTACTCTTACAAAAATGCTAACAATAGTGTGTTTGGAAACACAGCAGGAAATGAGAACATGGAAGGAAACGGCACGTGAATGCTACCGCGCGAAAATTCACTAGAGGGAAGGCGCGGTACGGAATGGCGTGCATATGGCCTGGGCGAAGCATTATTCATTTAGGAACCCATCCTCAGAAACTAAAGTCTCCAACAAGGAAAGCCAAATAACACTATACCTCAACATTAAACCATCAAGATTTTGAGAGAGATAAATATGGAGAATGACCATAAGCCTATTTTAGAACATACAAGTTGAGGAAGAAGTAACATACCGTTGATAACTCAAGCTCAAATGTGAACCCAAATATTTTGTAGACATAACTAATGAATTCAAGCACGCCCTTAACCTCATCTTTAATCTGCAGCACATCAAAAATACAGGCTATCGTTTATGTATTGATTTATTCATACAAAAATCAAAATATTTATAAATATTAAAGAAAACTGTATTGTTTATGATGAAAATGAAGATCTACTAACAATAAATATATCACACTGCTCCATAAGAGCTATTTCTTCTTAAATCATTAAAACAGCAGTATATTCTATGATTCATATTCTCGTACTAGCCAATGTCATTATCTCATGTCATAGTATAAAACACTAAAAATATAAATCATGATTACTATTGAGGTCAAACACTATAATCAAAATCAATTCATACGGGCATTCAGACTAATCATATATATGCTCCAACAAATAAAAGTTCAGTTTTGCAAAACTGTTCATACCCGTTATCACAGAAATGGAGTAGGTACTCTCAAAAAACTCAGGAAGTAGAACCTCCTTTTTACAATCTAATAGGAAAATAAAGGATGCAGGTGTGAAACTAGCAATACTCAGTATAGTCAAAATACCATTGTCAAGCTGACAATTTGGTGCGAAAAAATGTGACTAAAAGCATAGTCATAATTTCCCATCCATGGAACGGTTTACTTCTCTATAATGGAGCAGGCATTGTTTTGTGACCAGCTTTTATTGGGAATCAACTTTACGACTCCATCTTCACCATTAGTTTTAGTTGTGTAAAATGTGATGTTAACTCTAGTTTACAATTCTTCACAATTCGGAGCCAACATTTAGATTTTATGATTTCATTATTTCACTATTCCACAACTATTCCATCTCCCTAATTTATTGCTGCACTTCAACTCTCAGCATAATCAAGTTGCCCCTCCATCACAAAACAAAATCCAACATCGGTCTCTCTCACGCTAATACATGGTTTTTGGATTATTAATTATTATTTTAAAGAGCAAATTACAACTGAGTTTGGGTGTGCCTGTTTGTTGACTCTACTATCTCTTATTTGTCCACCAAATGTGTCATCCACACATCTCATCTTTCTCCACATGTTCTTGGGTGTCTGTTTTGTTCATGTCCATCAACCAAATCGTGATAAATTTGATGCTCGTTCCCACAATTGCATTTTTGTTGGATACTCCCCAACTACGAAATAGTATCGTTTTACCACCCTTCCTCTCGGCGATTCTTTTGTACCATGAATGTTATATTCAGCGAAGGTGAACAATTCTTTGGCTTGCATCGGGGGGGAGCAATGATGTCGACGCTCCCCATAGTCCCCTTCCAATTATGGCCTCATATATTCCTCCTCCCACTATTTCAACAACCACATCTACTCATGTCATCACTTTGACTCCTGATACCAAGAAATCCATTCATACTCTTCCTCAGGTATATTAATGGAGGAATGTTGGTGTTGAGATTGTACAACCCCCATGTAATTCTGCCATTGCAGATACCAACTTCTGACTTCTGAGACAGATATGACCTCCATCAATCTCTCATGCATCTTAAGAGTAAGGCAAACTCCACAAAATATCTTATTGCCAATTATATATCATATCATAATCTAACACCGGTACATAAAGCTTTCCTTTTCTCTGTCCACTATTAGTATTGGGAATTATATCAATTTGATGTTAAAAATGCCTTTTTGCATGGCGATCTTGAAGAAAATGTATACATGAAATTCCCATTGGGGTTTCTAAAGAAGGGATCGGAAGGGAAAGTCTGTCATCTAAAAATATCTTTCTACGGTCTGAAACAATTCCCTAGAACTTGGCCTGAACGGCTCCACAAATCCATGTTTCAACTGGGATATAAATAAGGTCACTCAGATCACACTTTCTTTGCTAAGAGGAAAGAAGAGAAGGGGTTATTCTCATCGTCTATATGGATGATACTATAATCACAGGAAATGATTTAGAAGAAATTACATGGCTTAAACCACGCCTGTGCCAAGAGTTCAAAGTCAAGAATCTAGGAAAGCTAAAATATTTCTTAGGTATTGAAGTTACGAGCTCTGATCGGGGAATCTTCATGTCTAAGAAAAATATGTTCAAAATCTCCTAGAAAGAAAATTGGGATGCTTGGCTATAAAGTATAAACCACTAGATACCCCCATAGAAACAAATTGTAAAATTGATGAAGACAAAGATGGTGAGAAAGTCAACAATTCAAGCTACCAAGGATTAGTCGGAGACTTTTTATCTCACACACACGCCTAAAATTACGTATGTAGCACGGATTCTAAGCCGATATACGCACTCTCTCATATTAAGACATCAAGAAGCTACTCTACGAGTACTAGTGGTACCTGGAGAAGGCTCCCAAATGAGGGATTATATTCTCTCAGAACAAGTATGTGAATGTCGAAGTTTATACTGATATTGATTGGGTTGGAAGCCAAGATGATAGAAAATCTACTACTGGATATTGTTCCTTTGTCGGGGGAGGGGGGATCTCGTAACTTGGAGAAGTGAGGAACAAATGTGGTAGTAAGATAAACTGCAGAAGTATAGTACATAGCAATGTCATAAGGGATATGCGAGGAAATATGACTTCAATCTGTAATGCATGATCTGAGATTACAAGACGAAAAACCAATACGTCTCTATTATGACAATAAAGCGGCTATCAACATTGAGCATAACTCATGATCATGATTGCTCACCGATGCAGGGCGTCGGGGCCCCGACGCACCCCGTGGCTTCACACCAACTAGCGGACCACGGCCAAACACGCCTGCCAGAAGGACTGCAGTCCAGGCACCCCGTGGCTACACTTTTTTGATGCAGGACGTCGGGGCCCCGCCACACCCTGTGGCATCACACCAGCTAGCGGACCACGGCCAAACACGCCTGCCAGAAGGACTGCAGTCCAGGCACCCCAGCCCGTCTCCGCGCCTGTTCTCAGTGCGGCGGGTTGTTGAGGCTGGGGCTCGATCCCCAGACCTCCTTGATAAGAACCACTCCTAACAGGCCTTATCACCAACTGAGGTGATAAGGCCTGTTAGGAGTGGTTCTTATCAAGGAGGTCTGGGGATCGAGCCCCAGCCTCAACAACCCGCCGCGCTGAGAACAGGCGCGGAGACGGGTTGGGGTGTCTGGACTGCAGTCCTTCTGGCAGGCGTGCTTGGGCGTGGTTCGCTAGCTGGTGTGATGCCACGGGGTGTGGCGGGGCCCCGACGTCCTGCATCACTCACAATACCTACTACGATCTCGCAGTTCATCTGCCTACAAATCTCATTGCTCGTCATACCTGCTTCGTTCTCGCCGCTCGTATATGTTCTCGCCCAATTGCCGCTCCTCAGACACTCGCGAATACTCGCGAACACTCGCGCCACGAGCTCACATCCTCTTCATTCAACCTGAAGCTATCATCAACACCGTGACCAGCTGCTCCCGAAGCTTACACAGAACTCGCCGACGCTCAGTACTGGAGCGCGCCTCGATTGGTCTCATAGACCCTCGCAGTAGCTCGTCCGACGACTTCCTTTTGCGACCTGCGGACCCGTTGTTCCTCTGTGGGATATCGTGGGTTCACTACATTCAATCTCGCTACAGCTCTTTATCGGCAATTAATTTATGAGCTCGCAAGACCTCCTCTTTTGCTTGAACTCACCGCCCCCTGTTTTTCTCCAGAGCACCGCAGCTCATTCTCGGTTATGTCCTCCAGCGCTCGCGAGACCTCTTTTTCCTCACCTTCTTTCCCGACAATGTCTCATCACGCAGGAACAAATGCTACCTCCACCCTTCCCGCATTCGCTCCAGCCCCTCTCCCTGACATCTGGGACGAACTCCGCATTACAACAATCTCCCTCATCGGGAAGAAAAACTTTGTTGAGTGGGTACACTCTTTGCGCCGCGTCCTCCAGACCAAAGGTCTCCTTCATCATGTCACTCGTGATACCCCTGCTGAGCTTACCGAGCAATGGCACCGGGACGATGGACGCGTACAGTCGTGGATCCTCAACTCCATGGATAGTGAGCCATATCGCATGGCTATGTGCCACGAGACCGCTAAAGCTATGTGGGATGAATTAAAGACCCTGTACTCTGGGCAGGGCAGCCTTCATCATCTGTTCGATATCTTTTGGGTTCTCCAGGCTGTTGAACCACGGTCGCAAATGGCGACACCACTCCCGTTATCAACTCTGGCGACGTGTTGCTCACTCCCTCTCTATCTCTCCGCTCTGTTCTTCATGTTCCTGGCTCTCACTTCAATTTGCTCTCTGTCAGCCGCCTAACTCATGATCATGATCGCCTAATTACCTTCTCTTCCTCTTCCTTTGTTGTGCAAGATCAGCAGATGCATAATATCATTGGAAACGGGTGGCTTTGCAATGGGCTTTACACTCTGGATCTTCCTTCCACCACTCTCTCTTCAATCAACTATGTTGATTGGCACCGACGTCTCAGTCATGCTCCTCTCCCCATTCTCCAGAAGGCTCTCCCCGATGTGTCATTTTCTCCTTTTAACTGTGAATTATGTATCTATGGGAAACAACATCGCTCTGTTTTCCCTCCTCATTGTACTCGGATCGTTGCTCCTTTTGATTTAGTACATTCCGATGGATCACTGCTCCTTTTGATTTAGTACATTCTGATATCTGGGGACCCTACAAAACCGCTAGTCTATTTGGTTATCGCTACTTTGTCACGTTTATTGATGATTATTCACGCATGATTTGACTATATATGATGTGTGATCGCTCTGAGCTTTTATCCATTTTCCGCTCCTTTGCTGCATAAACTCAGACTCAATTTACTCTCATTATCAAAATTCTTCGTACCGACAAGGCACGCGAATACACTGGGCATGCTTTCCAGGAATTCTGCACCTCGTTGGGCATCATCCACCAAACCTCTTGTGTGTATACGCCACAACAGAATGGTGTTGCTGAGCGAAAGAACTGCCACCTTCTCAAAGTCGCTCGGTCTCTCTTATTCCAGATGCAGGTCCCCGCAACCAATTGGAATTTCGTTGTCTCCGCTGCTTGTTATCTCATCAAGTGCATGCCCTCACCCGTCCTCCAATTTGCAACCCCTTCTCTCTTTTATTTCCTGATCGCACACCCTTCCCCCACGAGTTTTTGGCTGCGTCTGCTATGTTCAACATCTGGGTCCTCTCGTTGACAAGCTGGCCCCTCGTGATATGCGTTACATGTTCATTTGTTATTCGTGCACCCAGAAGGGCTAATGTCTGTTACTTGCCCTCCACTCAGAAACTGATCCAATCTGTTGATGCCACTTTTCTGGAAAACCAATCTTTCAATTCATCTGTCACCACATCACTGCCATCTCCGGATCTCCCACGTCTTATTGTTCCTACCAATTCTCCCTTACCACCTTTACTACCGACACCACCGCCTGCCTCGGCTCCTCCTCTTCATGTCTACTCTCGTCGTTATCCTCGTACTAGAGCCCCACAACAACCCCCATTCTATTGATGATAACCTGCAGACTGCTGATTCGGCGACACCCTCTACCGTGCATCCGCTCTCAACTTATGTTTCCATGCATCGTCTCTCCTCTAATTTGCGTAAGTTTGCTACCTCTCTATCTTCTACTTCCACCCCGTCTTCTGTGCGGGAGGCTCTTCAGCATCCGGGGTGGCGGGCGGCAATGGATGAGGAAATGGCCACTCTATGGGCAATCACACATGGGATCTTGTTCCCCTTCCTCCTGGTCATTCACTGGTTGGATGTAAATGGGTTTTTACCGTCAAGCATCATTCGGATGGGACTGATGACCGCCTCAAGGCTCGTCTTGTTGCCAGAGGTTTTACTAAACAACATGACCGCGATTATGAAGAGAATTTTTCTCCGATAGCAAAACTCAGCATCATTCGAGTCTTACACTTCCTTGTTGTTCATCGTCGTTGGCCGCTCCATCAGCTTGACATTAAAAATGTCTTAATGGCGATCTCCTGGAGACTGTGTATATGCAACAACTTCCTGGTTATACAACCACGAGGAAGTCCCTTATCAGTTATCTGAAGAAATCTCTCTATGGACTCAAACAGTCTCCACGGACATAGTTTGAGAAGTTTAGTTGGGTGGTTCGTGACTTTGGTTTCACCCGAAGTTCGGCAGACTTCTCCTTATTTATTTGACGACGTTCATCCAACAAAGTGATTCTTCTAGTTTACGTTGATGACATCATTGTTACTGATGATGATCATCTCGGCATCACCCAAATCAAGTCAAAATCTTGCTCTCATTTTCAAACTAAGGACTTGGAACAGCTCCGCTATTTCTTGGAAATTGAGGTAGCCCGACGACCTGATGGTCTTGTCTTGTCTCAGCAGAAGTATTGTCTCGATCTACTTCACGATGCAGGCTACTTTGGATATAAGTCTGTGGATACTCCTATGGATGCAAATCATCAGCTCCGTGCTCATGGCTCGGACTCTGATCAACTTCTCCCTAATCCGGAGTATTATCGTCATCTTGTTGGCAAGCTGCTTTATCTTACTGTCACACGACCATACATTTCCTTTGCGGTCGGTGTGATCAGTCGCTTCATGCATACTCCTCGGGTCTCCCATCTTCAGGTCGTTGTGTGTATTCTTCGATACCTGAAGAATGCTCCGGGACAAGGGCTGGTGTACAAGCCTTCTACTTCTCTATCTCTCGTTGCATATTGTGATGTTGATCACGCTGGGTCCCTAGATGATCGTCGGTCCACGAGCGTCTACTGCACATATTTTGGTGGGCACTTGGTTACTTGGCGAAGCAAAAAGCAGACTTTTGTTGCTCGGTCTTCAGCTGAAGCGAAGTATCGCTCCATGGTTGCCGCCGTCTTAGAACTTACATGGCTAGAAAGTCTCCTCACTGATCTAGGTATAAAACTTCCATCACCAGTTGTTCTCCTCTGTGATAGCCAAGTTGCTATTAACGTCGCCGAGAACCCTGTGTTTCATGAGCGTACAAAGCATAATGAAGTTGATTGTCATTTTGTCCGGGAAAAGGTTCAACTTAAGAAACTGATTCTACGACATGTGCGGGTTGCTGATCAAATCTCCTATATTCTCACAAATCTCCTATATTCTCCAAGATTGGCACTTACAACTTCTACACTCCAGCTTGCGGGAGATTGTTAAAACAGATAAAGCCCATGTATCTAGGCCCATAAGACCTCCCCCCTATAGCTCCTTTTTTAGTCCACATCTTGAGTTTGTATTTTTCTCTCTCTCCTTCTCTCTATAAATAGAGAGACATTGTACAATGTATAAATATATAATGAGAATAATAAAATATTTGATCATGTTATTTTGTATTTAACAGCACTCAACGGTGAATTCATCCATGGGAATGAGTCACAGCTCACGAGATAAACATCCCATGACAATCAGTTCAAGGCAGTTTTGCCACCTTTTTAAAATCAAAACCCTCTTTTTTCTGTTCTCTGTTTTCAACAGATTTTTTTTCCATACTGTTCTATTTGTTTTTTTTAACCAGATATTGTTTTAACTTATTGTTTTTCTCTTCTTCTAAAAAATCAAATCATTTTTCAATATGGTAAATCAAGTCTAAGCTCAAGTATAAGGCTAAGACAAGATAAATGAATCCTGCCAAATCAATAGAATGGGCCTTTGTCTAACCTAAATTAAATTAAAACTAGCTAATCAGAGCCAAAGGATTACATTACATTACCATAATTCCTCCAGAAAATAAAATGCACGAGATAAAATGAAGGAAAATAAATGTACAAATTAAAATATAAACAAAAAATACAAACAAAAAAGGAAATCAAGTGTCCACAAGCATGTCTACATCAATTATTTAGTTAAATAAAGATACAAGACATATATACGTATCATACTTGCTGTGAATTCTCTTTGAGGAATTATGGTAATGTAATCTACACTACATTGCTCTTCTTTTTCATTGCATGTCACAAAGCAGAACTAGTTGCAGAACTAGTTGAGCAAAAAAATAGAATAAAAACTCACCTGACTCTCTCTACAGAATATATGAGCATCATCCTGCAGGAAACAAAACCATTTTTTGATCAAATGATGAGAGCTAATCTTGATTTAGTACTCCAGCACATAAATACAGTGAACATAATCAGCTGCTGCAAAATTACCTGCTGAAATCTTCTAACCCGTGTTAAACCCGTAAGAGCGCCACTGAGCTCATTTCTGTGAAGAACTCCAAAATCTGCCAAACGAAGCGGCAATTCTGCACCAGAAATAATCCCTTAGCATTCAATACGAGGGCTCGAAGCATCCCCGCACAGCAAGGGTCCGGGGAAGGGTCCCACCACAAGGGTGAAATGTAGGCAAACCTTACTATGCATTTTTGCAAGAGGCAGCTTCCAGGACTCGAACCCGTGACCTCAAGGTCACACGACAACACCTCAACCGGTGCGCCAAGGCTCCCTTAACATTCAATATAGTAAAAAAAACAAATCTTGACTCCGGTAAAAATAATATGCACAAGGATAACAGAAAAACATAATAAGAACAAAGTTTAAGCAAGTGATATCCAATAGCTGGCATCCAAAGAGGCATTTATTCTGATAGAAAGACATTTGGTCGGAGCTTCATTTTTTTGAGCTAAGAGCAGAGGTATGGATTGGGGATGAGAATATTGGGGGGAGCAGAGGCATTTATTCTCAAAGGCATCCCCATGAAGCAAGGGTCCGGGGAAGGATCCCACCACAAGGGTGAAATGTAGGCAAACTTTACTATGCATTTTTGCAAGAGGCAGCTTCCAGGACTCGGAACCATGAGGCCGTGACCTCAAGGTCACACGACAACACCTCAACCGGTGCGCCAAGGCTCCCTAAACATTCAATATAGTAAAATAAATAAATCTTGACTCCGGTAAAAATAATATGCACAAGGATAACAGAAAAACATAATAAGAACAAAGTTTAAGCAAGTGATATCCAATAGCTGGCATCCAAAGAGGCATTTATTCTGATAGAAAAGACATTTGGTCGGAGCTTCACTTTTTTGAGCTAAGAGCAGAGGTATGGATTGGAGATGAGAATATTATTTACAAATACACATTCAGAGAAAAATGAAATGAAGTTATAAATAGGGAGGCAAAAAGCCTTTGCATAAGCTACTAACACTGTTACAGAATATGCCCTTGCCAACACTTTCCTGACTTCAAATATCATCATCAATATTCTTATTCACCCCATTCCGCTCCCGTGCACGTTAGGGCGTCACGCTCTGGCTCGCTAGATCTCGTCGAGCATTCCTATCTATTTGACGACTCCCGTCGAGCCTTCGTATTCGACGATAGGCGCCTGACTACCGATCCCGTTGAGAGCATGAGAGCCTTCGACGTCACCGCTTCTCCATTACTCCACGACGCGTCGTCGTTCTTCCGATTTCGGATCGACGAAGGCCAACGACACTGCTTCTTTTGTTGTTCCGGTGGATCCCGCCGCATCGAGCCTCTGATTCTGCGATGGCGACTCCTTCTGATGCCGTTCTCAGTGACGATGCTTCTAGTCGACCGCCTGCTTTTCTCATCGACCGACTTCTAGTCAATCGGCTGTTGTTCTTCCGTTGTGCTTCCATCGACGCAGGATCTCGCCATCGACTACGTCTGCTCCCCTTCTGAGATCTCTCGCCTTCTTCCTGCTGATCAAGTGGGACTGCAGCCACCACGCCCTTTGTCGTGCCTAGGCGTTGCTCCCTTCTGGCCTCGGCCATTCTGCTGCTCGTGCTCCTTATGCTTCCAGCTGCTGCCTGTATTTTTCTAATGCCTTCCGGACGAACCCAGCCGCTGCATCTCATATTTCTATCAATTTCAGTTGTTGTTACCCCTTCCGGGGCGATGATCTCTTGTCGATGATGAAGTTTCATGGTAGTTTTTAGTCGTTTTTTATGTGTCTTTAGTTGTCCTTGTTTAATTGTTGTTTGTATTTGCTTAGCGTGGTCTTGGTAGGCCTATATGCACGTGTTTTTCACGTGAGGGGGAGTGTTGGGATGAAGACGACTCGGATGATCTTTCTCGACTTTTCGTCTTCGATCCACACGGCCTCCGGGCTTATGTCATATGTGTCCCCATGTTTTCTTTAGATTGGTCGTGTTGGGGAAGCGATTGATGTTGGTGCTCTAAATCTCACTGGGTTGTGTCGCGTGGGACTGTGACGTGTGGGACCGCTCTTGTGCGGATGTATCCCCGACGGATTATGCTTGGTTGCTCGGTTGATGATTTGCTCCTCATTTTTCGTTCCTTTTTTCGCATGTTATGTGTGTAGGTGATATTGGTTGACCGGTTTCCAACGAGTCCACGTCATGTGTGGGTCTGCATCGTGTGTGGCTGTCCCCGACTTGATTCCCCAGTTTGAAATTTCCCCTGGTAGCTCGTCTGATGTTTTGTCCCGCATCGCCTACCTCCATTGCCGTTATTTTATGATGTCCAAGTTGAAGGTTCCCTCTTCAGCTTGAGGGGGAGTGTTGGAATTATGAGTTTTATATTATTATTTAAGTCTTTTAGTCTATGTTGTATAGTCCCACATTGTTTGTTGGTCTTTGTGAGTCCATGTATTTTCTATGTAAGGCCCCTATGAGGATGAATAAAATGCATCGAATATTTCTCTCTTCTTATTTCCAACAGTGCTGAATACAGGCTGGAGTGGGCGGGCACAGAAAATGGGTTACTCGGTTTGTGATGGGAGAGGGGCGCGGCTGTTAAGGGGATGAATGGATGATGGGTTGAGATTGTGGGGAGTTATGAGCAGGATAAGATGTTAATTATCGAGTGCTGGGTAGTTATTTGGAAGTTATTAGTGAAGGCAGACGGGGATAAGGGTGGTTATAGATAGTTAATAGGTGGCGGAGAAATTATAGGTATGACAACCCGCCTATGTTGTTAAAGGCACGCATCAGGCGCACCTAAGGCTCACCAGGCTCAAAGGTTTGCGCCTTTGGAGCATAAAAGGTGCGTTGGGTGAGATTTTTGTTATATATTTTTTTCAAAATAAAGTAAAAAAACTCAATAATTTTTGCAAGCTTTAGTGTTTGTGAAACAATAATCGAGTGTTGACACGTAATATGATGCAAGTGACCATATTGAATCTATTTTTTAAGAGATATAAATAAAAGTAATGAATGATTAATGAGTAAAATAGATAAGAATCTGATCAAGAAGATAAACTGATGTTTAATACTGATTATTTAAAATGGATGTAGTTACGTCTTGCCCTCGTAATTGGGGAAAGAGTCCCATCAGCAATGCTCACCTTGTCTCCACCAGACAGAGGGGAATATGAAACAAAACCTAACGAAGATCCGATCATATGGTTGGTAGCGCCGGAGTCAATGATCCAATAGGTGGTAGGCGGTACTGAAGCAGAGTGAGCACTTGGACTACCAGAATGAGCAAAGGATGAAGATGGACCAGGACTAGTCTCGGTAGAAAGCCCCTGCATCATGCGGCAAAGAAGCATCATCTCATCTGTAGAAAATGACCCAGGTAACGAAGTGATCTCAGAGCTTTGGCCACCAGAGGTACTGTCATCAAGAAACTCAGTCAGGTGTGCTGGGTGGGGGGGAATGAAGTTGGATCGGCCACGACCACGTCCGCCCCGAGGAGTAGAACCACCTCTGGATTGAGGAAACCCGTGCAATTTGAAGCAAGTGTCACGAGTATGTCGACTCCGGCCACAATAGTCACACATTAGATGGTCTTTTTCAGTAGGTATAGGCTTAAAATCCCGAGCATTGGTGACGCCTGAATGAGAAGTGAGAAGAGCAGAACCACTGGAAATGACCTTTGAGCTCCAAGACTGATTACGATCATAATCCTGCTGAACAATGCAATAGGTCTCAGTCAACGTAGGGATCGGGGAGCGGCCAAGGATCTGAACAATGATCTGATCAAACTCTCGGTGCAAACCATGAAGAAACTCGAACACCCGGTTCCGATCTTCATGAGCGCGCACTAGGAGGGCATCAGCAGAGCAAACAAGGTCAAGTGAGACAAAATGATCATACTCCTGGTATAATTGGGTAAACTCCAAATAGTAGGATGATGGCGGTCAATCACCCTGTTGAAGGAGAAAAATCTTCCTGCGAAGCTGAAATATCTAAGTTGGGTTCCCTTTCTGAGAATATGTGGATTCAGCCCGCTTCCAAATGTCCGTAGCAGAATCTAAGAAGAGATAATTCCGTGCAATAGACTCGTGCATGGAGTTGATCAACCAAGACATAACCAAGGAATTTTCCAATTCCCATTGTCCCCATGTGGACGCAGATTTTTCTGGCGCCTTAATGTCCCCAGTGACATAGTCAAACAATCGGCGACTCTTAAGAGCCAATGCGATAGATCGAGACCACGATAGATAGTTGGTAATATCAAGACGGATATAGGTAATTTGTGAAGTCATATGATCGTGTCCAACCCGGGTAGATCCAGCAGGTTGCGAGCCATCACTAAAAGTCACCACCTCCGACATGATAAAAAAAACTGAGATCGAGAATCGGAAAAGGTCAAAAAACAGCCACCGGAAAGTCGCCGGTGTCGGAAAAAAATTTGACACCACCAATAGGACGGCCCAATGTCCTAGAAGGCTAGAACATAAAGGTCTTGATGATCGAAGTCAGAAACTGCATAAAGAAGGGATGAAAATGCATTTCCGGGAGAGAGAAAAAATAGGGAAAAAATGCTAGATCCACGATCTAGGAAGATCTAGCAAAGATATGAAGCGATCCTCATAAGAGGGGGTAGGGGAGGAAAAAGCAAAACTTTATTGGGAAAAATTAGTCCGATCCAACGGTGGACGAAGCAGCAGCCATCCACTGTGGCCGATCGGCACGGACGGCCGATCGGCGCATAGGAACGGGACGAGAGAAAGAAAGGAAGGTAAGAAAGAAAGGAAGAAGGAAGGAGAGGAGAAGGGATGAGAGAGAGAGAGAGATGACCGGCCGGAGAAGGAGGAAGGAGCGGCGGGCGGAAGAAACGACGGAAGGCACACGGCTTACGGGAGCTTTGATACCATGTTAGAATTAGGGTACCGTGAAATTATGTCAAAAATAAAAGAGGTATCCCCTTTATATAGGAGGGGATAATACATAATAAAATAATAATCTAAAATAGACAAACCTAACATAAATTATATGCATATTGCTACTAATCCTGTGTTTGCATGTAAAACGGTTAAAGAGGTAAAATCTCACTTAGCCTTTATGGCTAACCCATTATATTCTAATTTATTTAGGGTCCAAGCATAAAGCCAGATGCTATCTAGAAACTTTCTAAAGAGGGAAAAAAGAGCAACATAAGTTATGGGTAAAACTTTTTGTGGGGATAACACAAGTGGTTGAGGAGCATGGGAAGTGGTGTCGAGACCCACAGTGTCCCGCTTGCAGGAAGACAGACTAGATTAGATCATAGTTTATATGGTGTCTATAGTATAATGTATGAGTTTATATGTATGTCCATAGTGTACATGTTTTGTATATGTTATGTATATGTATGTGTGGATCTGAGACATGGGTACATGGACATGCATAAGTATGCTTTTAATGAAATAAAAAAATTATTTCGTACATTTTATTACTCACTGTGATCATGTTTTACTGCGTTGTGGCAAGATAAAACTCGAAACTTAATTCTGTGATGTATATTGCAAATTGAGGCGGTCTACGGGTCGTCACAATTAAATTAAGTGGTATCAGAGCGAGATTTTCAAGCTTTTAGCCGCAATGAGTACTAGGTAAATATACATAATACTAACTTGAGAATATCTTGATTTTGGTGTTCCCACATTAAAAGTAAATCATATCTTGTTCTACAGGAAGCCAATCAGTTTCATTCCAACCGGAGAGCAAGAGAAGCACGAGAAGAACCTGAGGCGGCAAAGTCGGTTAGTTCTGAGGAAAGCGATAACGGACATAAGCTGCAATTGCAAGTGACTAATATTGCTCGTGCAATTGCTGAGGCTATATGACTGGTTAGAGACACTCCCCTAGCAATGCCTCAAGGTTGGGCCCTCAATGCTGCCACAACAAGTGGAAAGACAAGTAGATGTTGATTTAAAGCAATTTCTAGACCTGAAGCGGCCTACTTTCTGGGGTGGTCTAACCTCGATTGAGACAAAAGACTGGATAAAACGGATATAGACGATCTTTTGAGTCATGTGAAGCCCTGAAGATAAGAAAGCCGATCTAGCCACTTTTTGTTGGAGGGAGAAGCTAAATGACTGACTAGAATTTCTTGGGACGAGTTTGTACAAAAATTCGCCAATTGGTTTGTGCCCGTGTCTAAAAATAGAGTGCTACAAGAAAATTTTCTAATGTTAATTCAGGGTAATAGAACAGTGATGCAATATGAAGCAGAATTTTCAAATTTGGCGTATTATGCAGGATCGTTGGTGGTGACTGGAGCGGAGCGATATTTCTGCTTTCAGTAAGGACTACGTGATAATATTTATACATATCTGGTGTCGGTATGTGTCACAGATTATTGCACATTAGTAGAGAAGGCTAGACTAATTGAGATTGACTAAAGAAAACCTAAAGGAGAAAGGAATTCATGAAGAAGCGATGGACCGAGGACAGAGCAAAGAGTCCTTAGGAAGGACAAATGAGTTACAGTGGAAAAGGAAGGTGTCTCAGCTCCCTCCTCCTGCAGTGAGTAGCAGTATTAATTAGCCACCGTGAAAAATGTAGAAACGTTCATAAGGGGCAATGCTTAGTAGGCACTGGTGTATGTTATCTCTGCCTCCAACCTGATCATCGACAGAGTCAATGTCCCATGTCAAGACAGGTAAAAGAAGGAAGTTTTAGGGGAGCCCCTGCAACGTGGCCTCAGAAATTGTATGAGCTGGGGACACCCGGGTAGTGAATTCATTGCCTCAGCACCATCACCATTGGAAAATGTTTGCGAGAAAGACGCATTCAGCCTCGAGTATTCAACTTGGGGCACCAGGAATTGAAAGCTAATGACACAGTTGTCACGGGTATGATTTATGCTCATGATCAATTGCTGAAAGTTTTATTTGATACTTGTGCAAGTCATTCTTTTATTTCGTCACATATTCTCAATCTCGTACACGTAAAACTATACCAAGCCGAACAAGACCAGAGCAGCAGAACCCAAATCAGCCGGGCTTGTCATCAGTGAGGAGGAAGTAGCTTCATGTTTCACTGTTGATGATCAGCGAAGGGAGAGGAGATAAATAGAGCCCTAGTTTCTCGCCAGAACTTCAGCACAAAAAACCCAAGCGAGAAAGAGATGTGTGCAGCTCGGGAGAAGAAGAAGGCGCAAAGAGTGCTTGAAACCAAGAGAGGACTTAAATTAAACATGGAAACAAAAAATGCCCCTTATACCCTCCTTAATCAAGTCCAAACCCATCTATTTAGTGGTAAATTAGGAATTTACTCGTACAACCACAATCCAAGTCCGGAACCATCATGAATCTAGTCGAAACCAATCAGTTCAAATGAATCTAGACACATATGGAATATTAACCTAATATTAGCCTTAATATCATATTAACCATCATGACATATTAAGCCCAGCCAACATCAAAAGCCCGGCCATAAAAATCAAGCAGAATGTTAAGGCGTTAAGCCCAGTCATCTTTATATTTATGAATAAAAATACTTTAAGCAAATCTGTCGTATAAACAAATTCGTCATTAAAATCTCGTCAAAATCTTTCGGACATTTCGCGATGGCATTTCAGCACTGACATGTCGTTTATCGTCATTGGGGATTACTCACCCAATGGTTGATCATCGGTCCAAGGTGGGTCTGCCCAACCTGAATTACTGTATATCTCCATTCTCCAACCAAACTATAGTGTAATCATTAGTCCTTTTTGAGTAGAACATGATTCCTTTCTCTGAATAAGGTTTTTAAATACTGGATAATGTTTTTAAATATTGGATAACTTTTTTAAAAACTAGAGAACCATGTGTGCAGCTTCTTCATTTCTAACTTTGAGTGCATGCATAAAACAAACTCGGGAACCCAATATCATAGGCAATATCTGGTCTTGTCTGCTCCAGGGCATCGAATCATGAATTACACAGAAAAACTAGTGGTTTTGCTCTTGGAGGAATTTCCCCCTTTTTTTGTTTATGTCAATCGATGTCTCATCTATCGTGGCAAGCACTCTGATACGTGAAGTGGTAGCTATGATGTTATATTCCTCTGCTGTGAGCTAGAATCTTTCAAAATAAACCCTAAAATCTTTTGAATTACTTTTGATGTTCCTTAGTGATTATTCATATCTTCTCGTATTTGTTTGATCCCATGAATATGAATTAGGTTGTGGAGTGTTGGCATTGGAAATTTTATCTTAATGGAATCATTTATATGCTCCTTAATGCTTCCAAAAACTGATTTTGTCATCCCAAATTTCTACACTGACTTATTTTTCAAGGAGTGATGTTTTTTTGGAGGCAATTGCTTTAGGATCTTGTATTAACATTTAAGCAATGCAAATACAATGTTGAACTATTGACATTTAACCGATGTAAATACTAAGGTGTGCTAAATAGGAAAAGAAATAGATGGAAAGCGTTGTAATGCCAATCAATATAGATCGCATACTTATGAAGAGTGTGGACTCACAAATCAACTAGCATATAAACTGCAGCCAAATTCTAATAAAAAAGTGCTCACCTCTATAAGAACGAACTCGATGCTCAAACATCAAACAATGTCCAGGACAATTCATTGGCTTAAGTCCAAACTCTTGTTTCTCTACCTGTAGAAAAAATGAGGCAATTAACTGCAGTTAAAACTTAAAATTCAAAACATAAAAGAATAAAATGCCAAGAAGCTCTTATGAATACTCTATCTTACACCTTAAAACAAAAACTCTTGACAGTAAAGCATCATAATATCCCCCATTAACTCCACATGCAACAAAATCTCCTCTTAGCAACATTCAATTTTAAAAGTTAAAAACATTGAAAATTTAAAAAAAAAAAATAAAAGAGGCATCCAAACGCTACCATGACAATATGGCAATGCCATGGAAACTTTGAAGATATTTTATAAAATGGAAATAAGATTGTCTTATGAAGTGTGGTGTTAGGAGGAAACAATAACTAAAAACAAGCTAGTTGTGGGAAAATGAGAAAGGTAAATGAGTGCGCGATAAACAAAAGTAACATGGATTTGTGATAACCCATGAAGTATAGCCTGAAATGAGTACACTAAGAAGACTACTGGAGTAGCACCTTCTGAAGATATTGTAGAAGAGGGATTTTACTTGTTTTGAAATATAAAATGAAGTGCAGAATCAACACCAATAAAAGATGTAAAGCTCAAAGGCCCTTAAAAATGAAATCATCTTTTGATATTCACAAACATATAGAAGGTTAGTATAATGACTTTATTTATTTGTATTTCCGAACTATTGGACACTCAAAAGAGGACTTGAAGTGTGCAATTGTTGAGACGATGTTCAAATATTTTATGCACATTAACAGGCGTTGCAATTTGTCAGCATAGGAGTATGAACATTAGCTCATGCACACACACACACAAAGCTTCAATAGTATTAACACATTAAATTTTAAAAACTAATTTCGAATCAGATTTAAAATTCTTAATTTAAATTAATTATACAGACAATTAGCGTTGAGTTTGGGAATGGCCAAGTTCATTGCAAAAGTCTTAGACACGTAGATTCATCTAGATGATCTACATTGAATGTTGACAATTGGATTGAGTCAACTCGCATGTTATAATCATGATGAAGTGGTTAGCCATTTTAATTTCAATTAAGGTATTTAGCTTAATCGTCTAGAAAATCTTATTTAACAATTATTCATTTAACATAGAAGCTAAAGAATGTGGACTATCCAAGTAAAAATGTTCACAGACTAGGAATAATCTTTCAATGATTTTATGATAGTCTAGAGACAATTTGTCAGCCATATAGATTGTATGTGATTGATCGCCGCGAAGATTTGCTCCAGATCAGGCTGTATGGGATGATTCTTTATTTTAATGGTTTTACAATCACAATAAAGCACAATTGATCAACTAAGGATCCAATTTAGGTATTGTAGAGAAACGCAGAATCTTGTATATTCCCTTCAATGTATAAAATACAATATATGAATACAAATATATAGGAGGGAGAAAGAGAGATGAGATCCTTATACACAATGTGGGACTAAAGAAGGGAGAGAAATAAGAAAATAAAAGGGCCCCAAATGGGTCTTTACATGGGTTTTTCTAACACTCCCCCGCAAGCTGGAGCGTACAAGTCATAGGCACCCAGCTTGGACAGGAATTGAAAAAATAGGGTACTTGGTAAGGCCTTGATGAGAATATCAGCAGCTTGGTCAGTACCCAAAACATGCTTTGATTCTAACTTCTTCATTTGAACTTTCTCCTGGATGAAGTGACAGTCTACTTCAATGTGTTTCGTTCTTTCGTGGAAGACCGGGTTCTTAGCTATGTGTATAGCGGCTTGACTGTCACATAGTAAGACAGCTGGAGAGGGAAGTTTTACTCCTAGATCAGTGAGGAGACTTTCAAACCATGTGAGTTCAAAGACAACTGATGTCATCGAACGGTATTCTGCTTCAGCTGAAGATCGAGCAACCACAGCTTGTTTCTTACTACGCCAGGTAACAAGGTGACCTCTAAAGTATGTACAAAATCCACTAGTAGACCGCCGATCATCCAGGGAACCAGCATAATCTGCATCAGAATACGCAACCAAAGTTGGAGTAGAAGACGAGGTTTTGTATACCAGCCCTTGACCAGGGGCTGTTTTTAGATATCTTAGGATGCGTTCGACAGCCTAAGATGAGACATTCGAGGGGAATGCATAAACAGGCTGACAACCCCAACAACAAAGGATATATCTGGTCTCGTGACCGTTAGGTAAGTTAGTTTGCCAACAAGTCGTCGATAATATTCTGGATTTGGAAGAGGAAGATCGTCATCAGAGGCGTGTGCACACAGCTTGTGATTTACATCCATAGGAGTGTTAATCGGCTTGCATCCAGAGTAGCCAGCATCCTGAAGAAGATCGAGACAGTTCTTTCGTTGAGAGAGGACAAGTCCATCAGGGCGTCTCGCGATCTCAAGACCAAGGAAGTATCGAAGGTTCCCCAGATCTTTTGTTTGGAAGGCGGAGCTATGGTGTTGTTTGACTGCTAGTATTCCCTTTGAATCATTTCCAGTGATTAGGAAGTCGTCAACATATACCAACAGAAGAATCGTTCTTGTTGTTCGATGTCGAGTGAATAGAGAGAAGTCCGTCGAGCTCCGAGTAAAGCCAACTTCCCGAACAGCCTTACTGAACTTGTCAAACCATGCTCGGGGCGATTGTTTGAGACCATAGATTGACTTTTTAAGGTGACAAACTCGGGACTCCCCTGTGGTCTCAAACCCGGGAGGCTATTGCATGTAGACTGTTTCTTGTAGGTCACTGTTTAAAAAGGCATTCTTGATACCAGTTGATGTAAGAGCCATTGGCGATGCACACCCACGGAGAGGAGGACACGAACTGTGTTGAGCTTGGCAACTGGAGAGAATGTTTCCTCATAATCGAGACTTTGTTGTTGGGTAAAGCCACGAGCCACCAGTCGAGTTTTCAGACGATCAATTGTCCCGTCAGGAGCATGCTTGATGACAAAGACCCACTTGCACCCAACAGGAATCTGGCATGGAGGGAGAGGGATCAGGTCCCATGTCTGGTTAGACCAGAGAGCTGTCATTTCTTCGTCTACGGTTGCCCGCCATCCTGGATGGTGGAGAGCCTCTTGCACAAAGTTAGGTAAAGAAATAGAGGATAATGGAGTAGCAAAGTGATGAAGCAATGGGGGCAGGCGATGTAAGGATACATAGTTCGTCCTGGGATGAGCGGTGGACGCTGGTGCCGGATCAGCAGGGCGCAGAGTGTCAGAGGTCGAGGTCGAGGTCGACTGTATTGGGGCAACTGAACGAGGAGTGCGACAAGTGTAAACACGGATAAGAGGTGGTTTGTGGAGAGCGGGAGCAGGGTCGGGAAGGAGTGGCGGTAGAGGAGTGGTAACTGGAACAACAGGGCGTGGGAAGGAGGGTGGTGGAAGAGGTGGGGTCGATGCGGAGAAGAAAAGTTGATCCTCCTGAAAGGTAACATTTGCAGAAACGGTCACTTTTCGGGTAGCGGGAGAGTAGCAGACATGACCTTTCTAAAAGTATGATGAGGGCTACGCCCGTGCTCGATGCTCTCATGCAGGTTGCGCCCGCATACAAACGGGCTGCCACTAGTCACGGTGCTTCGCCCATATCCCTAACAACGTCCGAGCCTGATCATTTTACCTTCTCATAATCCATAAGTGATGATATTACTGATTTATAACCATCATAACATATGGCGTACATATTAAAAACACATAAAAAAGACACAATTTGTAATACCATAACTTGGCTATAAGTATCATGAGTATCCAAAAGCAAACATCAATGAAAAATGAAAAGAATTTCAGCCACTTTCCTGTTCATCATCTTCCTCAACTATCTATTTTTTACTTCTACCAGTGATGCACATGCGAAATTAAAAAGAGCTTCTTTGAGCAATATCAAAAAAAATTGTGAACCAATGACTTATAAACACTGCAAACTTTATAACATTAAATCAGATAAAACTGAAACAGAGATTTGGGCAGAAAAAAAAAAGATCTAGGCAGGGTAGTTATACTTCTTAAATAGTTAATGCTTCAGGTTATAAAGCTGGATAAAGGGAAAATAGCAATACTTCATATCTCAAGGCAAGACAATGAAAAAAATAAAAAAGGAAGTGCTTCGATGGTGAGAATCTTACAAAAATCACTGTAGGCGAACCAAAAAGGAAGATCTGAAGCATGATCCACATAATCGATGCAAAATCTAAGCAAAGTAGAAGAGTATCTCAGTCGAACCTCAGGCATTTGCTGGAGAACAGGGAAAATAGCAGAAGCCCTCGTAAGGATCGTTTGGCCGAAGGGATCGTCTGGCCTGAGGAATCTTAGTCAAACCTTAGGCGTTTGCGGGAGAGCAGGGAAGATAGTAGAAGCTCTTCGTAGGGAACGTCTGGCTGGAGTGATCGTCAAGCCGTAGGAATCTCAGTCGAACCTTAAGCGTTTGTTGAATGGCAGGGAAGTTAGCGGAAGCCCTTCGTAAGGGTCGTCTGGCCGGAGAATTCGTCAGGCCGGCGGGGTGCTGAGATTTTGCGCGAGCAGGGTGCGGAGATGCAAAGGGAATGAGGGTTCATAGATTTTGGGACGAGATGATAAGAAATGACCAGGAGGCAGGAGGTAGGGCTGCAAAGATAAATCGTGAGAGGGAACGACAAAAATGTTGGTGGGAATACTGAGCGGGAATTAATATATGACCAAATAGTTATAGATTTTAAAATAAAGGGGGTGATGAGGGGTATTTCAGGTACACCGAATGTTACACCATCATGTTTTTGTCTTCACTTATAGTATAAAGATATCACTTATTAAGACATAAAACATAGTTTTGAAAGATTTCGGAAGTTTCCAAAATCTAAGGTTTTCATGTAAAAAAATCATCTCTTATGAGCAGTTCAATCATCTCTCTCGACACTTGAGCTACAACATTTTTTTACCAACAAATTGCAGGTTCTAAAGTCAATTGAGAGATTCCTCTCAATAAAAGAAGATCATTCTATTATCTTGTGGGATATGTAGCAGTTTGTTGGAAGCGCTCCTGGTTAACTCTGCCCGAGAAAAATTTGTGCAAAATGTCTCTTGCTCCTACTGAGATTGCGAAGAATGTATATTGAATTCACGAGGAAGATACTCCAAAGGAATGGACTTAGGCCTGGGTAAGAAGATCAAACCACTATATGTTATCCCATTTTTCTGTTATTATTTATATTAGTGAATCATTTCTGTGATTGAATTTTGAGATGTTTTATGGTGAAATTTTCAAAAAAGAATTTATCTCAAAATTGTTGTTATTTACTCATATTCCTTAAACTAAATCCTAATTGTTAAGGTAAATTTTATAATAGTCATAAATCTTGTGGAGGTATTCCATTTTTTAAACCGACCAAGCACAATTCACTTGTCTTTGTCTGTTGTGCCGTAGCCTTAAGGAATGTTCAAAGAGTAGAATAGATGAAAAAAAGTAGATCAAAGGTTAAATGTTTAGAAGTTAAAAGACAAGAAGAATAAACATAGAAGCATTAATAAAGTAACTGCAATGACAGTTGGCAATGATGATCACCATAAAATCTGATGATATATTACCTCAAAAACAAACATGTTTTCTTTGTAATTTGCTGCATGGCCTGAGGTTTCCCACAAATTCATGTTGTACATATTTGGTGTTAAGACCTGATAAAAGATAAACCAGTAAATTTTGATCATTTCAAATAGGTGTAACCAGTAATCAGATGACGGGAAAAACTAAGGTAACCTCATCATAACCCCTCTCCCAGTATTGCGATCGCAAGAACTCCATTAATTTGTTATAAATTCTAGTCCCATATGGCAGGAAAAAACAGCTTCCAGGACTGCATCATGCAAGCAGAAAATTACATGTTAAAATGAAAAAGACGAGCAAAGACAAAAAATCAAACCTCTAATACCTTAGTGGATGGAAAAAGAAAAGCTCTTGATTCTGTCCCAAAATGCGATGATCATATTTCTTAGCCTCTTCTAAAATTGCAAGATATTCCTTTAAAAAAAGCATAAAAATTTGTTAAGTAAATCGAAAAAAAATATAAGCCGGACGTTAAAGTTATTAACAAGTTATTAGCCTCTTCCAAATTGTAACATTTTTGAACTCTTTGAATTAAAAAATAAAGATTTCTTTGCAAATAAGATGATAATCAATTCTATAAAACATTAAGGATTGAACTATTTTTTTCTAGGGTTTGCAAACATAAACTATAGAAAATGGAAACTAAGTGGCTTTCTAAGAAAAACTATTAACAAGTAATTATGTGGAAGGTAAAACCACAGTACATTATCAAAGGCGATACCTAACCCAAAGATATAAAGGAAAATAATCAATTTTATGATTAAAAATTGAAAGTGACATAAGTAACTCCAAAAATAGAAAACGATAACAATTATAACTACAAATAAAATACATACCTTAAGACGTTTTGATTCAGGAAAAGAAATTCCATAAACTCTCTGAAGACTTTCTCGATCAGACTTGCCTCTCCAATAGGAGGATGAGGCCTAAACATTATAGTAAAACTCAATAAAATAATTAATTTTTAGTGCATTTTATATTCAGTGGCAATGCATTTTTAATTATGGTTCAGAACTTGAAAATCACCTTTAGACAAGCAAATGCTTTCACAAAAGATGTGTTTGGGATATGCGGGCCACGACATAGATCCACTAAAGGCCCACATCTATAAACAGTAATTGTTTTGTCTTCAGGTAACTCATTAATAATTTCTATCTGCAGAGTGATTTAAGAAGTTGTCAACAACAGAGCATTAAGGACACATCTCGAGAAAAAAATATCTGTAGAGTGCGTGCAAAAAGATATATTAATGTAACTTAAAGAAAACTAAAGACCATGCATGTAACAGTAGTATTGAAGAATTCTAGAATAAAATGTCGCCTGAGAAACCCATACATCAATTGAAGGGCCATAACATTTATAAATAGTAATTAAAATGTCTTCAGGAAATTCGATACTGATTTCTACCTGTGAATTGTTTAAAAAGCTCCAAATAATTTAGTAGATATCTCAATTAAAAAAATTTGACTGAAGCAGTGTCCCAGAATACATTACTGACAGTGACAACAACAACAACAACAACAACAGAACCCATATAGTCCCCAATCATTGGGGGTATGGGCGGGGGAAGATTGGAAACAGACCTAACCTTTGGCACTATGCACAAAGTGGCTTCTCTCAGAGGAGAAAGACCTAACCTTTGACCCTAAACCCTAAACCCTACTGACAGTGACATTACAAAAAAAGTCATTACTATAACATTTTTAATTGTTTTAGTATTGAAGGGCTCCTTGGTTTAAATGTCACGTGAACAACCCAAAAGAAACAAGTCATAAACTATATGAATTTCAAATGGTATTTGTTGATGTTAAACTTGCCTTGAATTGATTTTCGGCAAACATCTCAAGTGCTTGATCCCTGGAGACTTCTATACGCTCAAATGATTGTTTTTCCTGTTATGAAAACATGAAATTAATTAGTCTGAAATAAGCAGGCAAAGCTTATCCATCCATAAAATTCTAATATTATAAATTAGATATGGAAAATTTACCTTCTTATAATTATCATTAACGACCAAACCTTTTCTTTCAAAAATTAAAAAAATATTTAGTATTGCGTTCGTTTCCTTTTTCCTAAGCACAATGTGGTAGAGTCTGTGATCGACCGACGAGCATGAAAAGGAAAATCGTATATTTAATTTTTAATGTTAAAATTAAAGAAAATGATTAATGATAAAATTTAATGTTAAATTTGAAGAAAATGATTCATGCTAAAATTTAATGTTCAAATTAAAGAAAATGATTATGATAAAATTTAATGTTAAAAGTGAAGAAAATGATTAATGATAAAATATTAAGAAACAAAAGACTCCCTAGTGATAAAAATGATTGTGACAATGCACGTCGAATCCGAAATTTTATATTCTATGAATGTTCCTAATTATGATGCACGCCGAATGTTCTTACTTTGTGCATCTGATGATGCATGAAATGAATACATTTAATTGTAGTGGTTGTCATAAAGGAGGGCCATTACAGAGTTGCTCCTGTTATTAGTTAATTGTGAACAACAATGATATTCTCAAAAGTTACGAGAACACCTCAATCTTTCACATATTTCCAAAATACTTCCATCTTCTGTAGTTGATTATTTCTAACATAACCCCCATAAGTTATGATGCAACTTGCATCGCATCATCGTATTGTTTCTTTATTTTTACTCGCACATGTATCGTGCATCCTTATTTTAGTGCGTAATTATTTTGTAGAGTGCATGTGCTCGTTTAATTTGTATCACGCACATCACTCGTGCTCGTTGTTACGATTTATTGGTGTGATCGTCCAGTGAGACCCATCCATTAAATTTGGTGACAAGATAATTAAGGCAAACACAAAATATTAAAACGAAGCATCTGGTTTTATATTTTCGGAATTAAAATATTAGGAGTATCAAAATCTCGATTGATTTGTAAACACTTGAATTCCTATATTTTGATGCCTTATTAAAAATCTAATTAAACGTTATTTCCTCTCCTACTCCTAATTCTATTAAATAGCCGTTTTTCCTCTCCTAAACGGCAGCTTGGAAAAATCGGAAACGAAGAAACTTTCTCTGTTTTCCGGAAGTCCAGCCCAGCGCTCTTGTGACAGGCATCATTCCGCTCCCAGTCAACCAACGGCGACCTCTTGGTCCCTCCGTAGCCTCCCTCGACACTCCAAGCCTCTGGAGAACCCTCCACCATCATCCCTTCACGCCAGTGACCCCGCATCCTCCGCTAGAACCAGTCGACGGCCTCCAAGGTCTTTGTTTACACCTGCTATGCTTCCAGCTACCTCCTCAGCCTTCGTCTGGTCACCCAGCCTCTCCACATCTTACCCATAAGGACCATCATCTCTGTCGAACCTGCCCATTTTCCCTGATAGCATTTTATCCCTAACCCTCCTCCAAAAGCCATACCCAATCTTTAATCTCATAGCAGAAAATACTAATCCCCATAGCCCTCCCAGCCACCCTTTTTCGCATCCTAAGGATCTCCGTCTTCTTCGTCTGTGGGTGTGAGCCGAGAGTACAACCCTATCTCTTGTTTACTTATTGTTATTATTAATTATGTTTTATTTAGTTGAACAAAAATTTTAAAGCGTGCTGACGCTAATTCTCTTTGTGATTTATTTGTCGTTAATTTGGAAAACCCAGTGTCGTCTTTTACATATGCTTGTGGATGAATTATTCTATGGTGTTGAATATGGTCAATTGCTAGGTCCTTGCATAAGTCTTACGAACCCTAGGTCGAATGTCGCATGATATTATTCGTGAAAATCTCCTTTGCACCACATAATTTGAAAAGGATTTCAAATTTATTTTTTTAATAAAATTGAGAAATTGGATTACATCAGTTTGGTATCAAAGCATTTTAATTCACTCATCAAGTAAATTAGTCGATCCGATTTTTTAATTAAAAAACAAATAATAATACCATTTTCATTTTTAAATAAAAAGAAGTTCGCATTTAAAAAGTTTCTTTTATTAAAAAAATCAAGTTATTTCAAGCTTTATTATTTGACTATTTTCTCTCTTTAAAAAAAATAATATTTCAAATATTTTAAAATTGAATATTTTGTCTCATTATAATATTCACCTATTTCAAGTATTTACAAAAAAAATATTTTAAAATGGAAAATCATGTAGGTCATCTAGAAGATAGTGTTTTGGATTTGAACACACAAATGAAGAATGTCTAAAATGATCAAAGTGTTAACTACGAATATGGGAGATGTGGGTCAAAAAATCAAGTTTCTTTTTAAATAAAAAGAAGTTCGCATTTAAAAAGTTTCTTTTATTAAAAAAATCAAGTTATTTCAAGCTTTATTATTTGACTATTTTCTCTCTTTAAAAAAAATAATATTTCAAATATTTTAAAATTGAATATTTTGTCTCATTATAATATTCACCTATTTCAAGTATTTACAAAAAAATATTTTAAAATGGAAAATCATGTAGGTCATCTAGAAGATAGTGTTTTGGATTTGAACACACAAATGAAGAATGTCTAAAATGATCAAAGTGTTAACTACGAATATGGGAGATGTGGGTCAAAAAATGAACGGATTACGCACGAGTTAATGCGATCGAAGCTCACCTACATTTAGAGCAAGACCGACATCCCCAAATCGAGTATTATCCTAACCCTAGGCAACCAGATCCAGAAAACCCTAACCCACGCATTTCGAACAAGGAAACCATAACGTAAAAAATCAGTCTCGTTAGGATTTAGGAGTTAAGTTAGATATATTCAAATAACATTTAGAACCTGAGAGATGTTTAGGAGTTAAGTTAGATATATTCAAATAACATTTAGAACCTGAGAGATGTTTAGACTGGTGCGATCGTATAGAGCGATTCATGAGATGGAAGCAAATGTCTGTGAATAGGTAGGTCGAATATGCGACGCTTTGATTGAAGGGACGCATTAGTTAGGCGGGGACAATTAGAACGTATGAGGTTCAATTTAAAGATGCCACATATCACTACATAGGTTGAGTTCAAGGCCCAACTTAGAAAGCGATATGTTCCCTCTTATTATCTTCAAACCTCATATCGTAGATTATATTCTACGACAAGAAAAGTCATCGGTGGACGAGTACATCAATGAATTCCCCGTCCTTCAGTCTCAATTCAACCTTCACAAGGACGATGACATGACAGTATCTCGTTACCTAAATGGATTATGTTATTCTATCCAGGACCAGCTAGAGTTGCAAGATTATCGCGGCCTATGTGAAGTCTCCAGTAGAGCCCAGAGAGTAGATTCCTTACAGAAGCATAAATCCAAACTTACGTTTACTAATAGACCATCATCGAGCGTCAACATTGCGACTACTGCTAGGATCTTAGACTCCCCTCGCCCTCCCATCACTATTGGGACCCCAACCCCTCCCACTAACCCCTCTTGGGGAAAGGAGATCATTGGGTCTAAGCCTAACACTGGAGTATTTCAATGCTTCAAGTATATAGAGCCCGAGCACAAATCATCTAAGTGTCCACTACGCCACTTTGTCGCTATTACTGATTCTACTGGAGTCTGGTGGACGTGAGCTTGAGTATGGAGTTTACATTAGTGATTCCAATCCTGAGCCCGAGACCGAGCCCGAGCCCAAGTCTGAGGATGTATTAGAAGTAGAAGGAGAGCATGTTGATCACTAACTTTGTGTCATTCATTATAGCTTGATCACCCCTAGTAAGTCTACTGAGGATGACTATAGAAGACACGATATTTTCCGTACTACCGCACACATCCGGGGACAATTTTGTTTCATTATCATTGATAGTGGAAATATAAAGAACTTTGTTTCTAAACGTATGGGGGACACATTAGAGTTTGAGATACACTCATTAAAAAAATCTTACAACTTATCCGTAGTTAATAGTCATTTGACTATACTCGTTACCCACCATTGTCTCGTAAAGTTTTTTATAGGAAGCGTGTATCAGGATAGAGTATTATGTCATGTCATTTTCATTGATGTTTGTCACATCCTGTTACGACGATCTTGGCAGTATGACAGACACGCCATGCACAATGTCACGAGGAACTCTCATTCGTTCGACCACCATGGGCGCAAGATTGTTCTTCTTCCTCAGAATAACTGACGCAACCGCCGTCGCATCCGAAGACGCGTGATACCATCACGCGCCAGTTATATTTTACTATTTGTTATTTTTAGTCATTTTACCTTGCACCAATGTGAGTTCCGGCTCACCGGGTGTCAACCCTGAATAAAAGGTCCGGTAATTTGAGTAGTTAGGACGTAAGAGGCAAGCTTAATTTATTTTAAAATGCATAAAGTTAAACCCAAGAAAACGAAATCAAAACTTTATTAATGGGTAATAACAACATATGGGAATTAGCTCGTTGGAAAGTAGAAAGACTCCATTTGGAGAATCAAATACTTTGGAAATTATTTTTGTTGGAAAGTAGAAAGACTCCATTTGGAGAATCAAATACTTTGGAAATTATTTTTGGTAGAAACGTGAAAGCAATTTGGGAAAGAAAATCATGCTGCTATAGGATTTGGAAAAGGATATTTTGGAAACAAAAGAAGAAGCAAATCGGCCTCCTGTTCACGGCCTATAAGAAACGCCATCAAGGAATAGCAAAGGGCCGGAATTTTTCAGAGAAAACGAAACCCTTTTTTTGTTTTTATCTGTATCCAGTACTATTCACTATCTTCCTCCCCGCTCCAGTCTCCCAGCCGATGCGACGAAGCTCCGGGACCTCACCAACGAGTCACGCGCCTCTCCGTCAAGCCTCTCCCTCGACCGATCTTTGTGAAAAGCGGTCGATCCACGCAGGCCCGCGCGGCCTCGGTTGTTGTTTCAGCGGGCGGCGCATGGACGTGTCGACTCCATTGGCGCCTGATAGCTTGTGGTTACTGTTGCTACAATCGGTTGTCATCGACGTCAGTAGCCCTTTCCGACAGTCGGCTGATCCGTTCTCCTACCACAGTTGGATTTGGAAGAGCCGCTCCTAGCCTGGGTAACATTCACCCCTTCTTGGCTCTAAAGTATTAAATTAATTTTATGCGACTCATTTAAATATTGCTAAGCTTGCCTCGAACGTTCGATCTATTCTTATTACCGTTATTTCATAAATTGTTATTGTGATTTTGTTTGTGGATATATGAATCTCGCAAAGATTCAACTCAAAAAACGCTCGAGAGATCCGACTCTAACAAAACTCAACGACTTTATTAAAGTTATTACGACGAGCGTAATTTCGCGCGCAAAATTCAATTTGGCCCGATCGGCTAACAACAAATAAAATCAATTCATTTTTTAAAAAATATTTCATTTTCAAACCCCTTATTTGGGTCTACATCAAAAACTGTCTTGTTCCAAGGGCACCCGATAGGACCTCACCATCATCTAGCTCACCTCCTATTGATCCCACCACGTTCTTTTCATTCACCGCCACACTTCTGCTTGGACCCCCACTCCAAGAAGAAAAATGTGATTCTGATGTTCCATTCATCCTAAATGGCTCGGACTCGATGCCACCTATATCAGTTGTTGATGCATCACCTTGTATTTCTGAGTTCACCGGTGTTGCATCTAATGATCACTTACCCTATGTTGGAACCCGGATACCGGTCCAACTATGTTCGAGACTTGGGAGTACCTTGAGTTACTTCTCTCATCGTCAGATCCCTAGGTCTAAGTATTTCGAGCTGAGAACTGACCCTCTCAGAGTGGTAGGTAGTTGCCTAAGAATGGACTCACTGGCTGCAGCGAGGAGGTCCCGCCACTAACCCAGAAATCCTACTTGACTTCCCCTCCCAAAAACCAAAGGCTGAGCCTGTCTCAGATAGCACAAGAACGCAAAGAAGAAAGCTCAGGCTCTCTTGGGGGGTGGATCTGTGCTGATCTGAGACATAATGAGTCTTATTTATAGGCAAATTCTTCTAAGGGCAAAATAGTCCTAATGGCCTGCAGATAGCTTCCTCCGTCTTAACCAAATTACTATATGCAGACCCAAATGGTCAGCGAACAGCTCCTCGAGCCTTTTCGCAAGTACTAATCGCAGCCCCTGCTGGTCTGCGGATAGTGAGGGAGGACTGATGAGTTGGATTGACCCGAACTCGCCTCGCTCCCTCCGTGAGCGAGTGCGGCTGAGGCGACTAGGTCATATCCTACTCGCCGAGGGCGAGTTCTCCTGAGGCGAGCTCGCGTCAGGCCAGGTCAGACTCGCCTCGCCCTTGGCGAGAAGGAGCTTTGTCGTCGGAACGGGATGTTCACATCGTCTAGACGAACCGCACTCATATCGTCGAGAAGAGACTATGTCGTCGAGAAGAACTATGTCGTTGAGAAGAGACTGCCGTCGAGAAGAGACTGCCGTCGAGAAGAGACTGCCGTCGAGAAGAGACTGCCGTCGAGAAGAGACTGCCGTCGAGAAGAGACTGCCGTCGAGAAGAGACTGCCGTCGAGAAGAGACTGCCGTCGAGAAGAGACAGCCGTCGAGAAGAGACTGTCGTCGAGAAGAGACTGTCGTCGAGAAGAGACTGCCATCGAGAAGAGACTGTCGTCGAGAAGAACTATGCCGTCAAGGAGGACTATGTCGTCGAGAAGGGAAAGGGGGCATACTCATCTCACCCTACCCGAGAAGGGAAGGGGGGCGTACTCGCCTCACCCTACCCTGGGCGAGTCAGATCGTTATTGGGTCTACTCGTCGAATACGGTTGGTCTACTCGCCGAATCTCACTGTATCAATTTTCTATTTGGAGACCGCACTTTTATTTCACTTCATTATCATTCAATTATATGCAAACACGTTGAGTTTCACCGTGATATTATTGATCCATTTAGACGTCCTCATGTTAGGAGGATGGAGATAACCCCTCGGATGTTCACTCCTCACAAGGACACACATTTTAAGAATTTTCTCTAAAAAAATTTAGAAGATAAATTTGGGGTCAAAATTAAATTTTGCAACGCTTACCAAACTCGATTGAATGATAAAATTAAGGTGTTTGATTTAGGCATAGACGCATATGTCTGAAAGGATAGCATATGATGCAACATGAGTCAATGATACCACATGTCGAGCCATTTTGCCTTGTACCTTGTTTGATTTTTCCTCTCTCCTTTTCACTTTCTGATACCTACCTCTTTAATGCTCTGAATTTTAATTATCAATTAAATTATATGCATGAAATTATAACTAACAGTTTCCAAACATCTTCGATAAATTATAACTCCATGGCGGATTTTATCCCCGGGAGTTATATTTTTTAAAAGAAGATTGGTTTCTTGCATCTTTCAGGAAAAAGAGACTACTTACAAATCAGGAGCTGCAGCTAAAGATTCGTCCTTTGTCCACCTACATACCACAACTCAGAACCTCCCACATCCCATTTACCATTCAGACTTATTTTGGAGGAGTTTACTCAGGTCTTGATTATTCAACAGCATGATAGTAGTTGAGCATTTTTAGATCGACGGTCAGACTTCCTTGTCGCGGGCTACATTACATTCTTGACGAGGTCGAGGACTTTCAACCCGGGGAGAGTTGATGCAATCTGATCACATTGTTTCTTTACTTTTACTCGCACATGTATCGCGCATCTTTATTTTAGCGCCCGCTTATTTTGTATCACACATGTACTTTTTAACTTGTATCGCGCACATCGCTCACGCTCGTTGTTACGGCTTATTAATGTGCTTATCTATTAAGACCCTGAATAAAAGATCCGTCAAATTAAATAACAGATAGTAAAAGCAAGCACAAAATATTAAAATGAAGCATCTGATTTTTTTTATTTTCGGAATTAAATTATTATGAGTTTCAAAATCTCCATTGATTTTTAAACACTTCAATTCCTATATTTTAATATATGCTAAACCTACTTAAAAGCTATTTCATATTCTACTCGTAATTCTATTAAATAGCCAATTTTCCTCTCCTAAACGACAACATGGAAAATTGGGAAACAGAGAAACTTCATATGTTTTTCGGAAGTCCAACCCAGCATTCTCGCGACAGGCATCGTTCTGCTCCCAGCCGATCGACGACCACCACCCCTGGTCCCTCTGTCGCCTCCCTCGATAGTCCAAGCCTCCGGCGAACCCTTCATCGTCTCTTCACGTCGGTGATCCCAACTCCACCAGAACCAATAGACAGCTTCCAAAGTCCCTGTTTACACCCGCAGCGCCTCTAGCTACCTCCTCAACCTTCATCCAGCCACCCAGCATCACCTCCCAGTTTGTACCCTCTCCTTTACGCCTTACCCGTAAGATGACCATCATCTCTGTCAAACCTGCCCCTTTTCCCTAATACCATTCTATCCATTAACCCTCCTCCAGAAGCCATACCCAAACTTTAATCTCATAATAGAAAATATTAATCCTCACAACCCTTTGAGCCACCCTTTACCGCATCTTGATCTACGTCCTCTTCTCTTGCATGTGTGAGCCGATGGTATACCCCTCTTTATCGTTTACTTATTGTTATTATTAATGTTATGTTTTATTTAGTTGACCTAAAATTTCAGTGTGTGATTGCCCTAATTGTCTTTGTGATCCATTTGTCATTAATTTGGAAAAGCTATTGTCGTCTCTTGGAAAACCTATTGTCATCTTTTGGAAAAACTATTGTCGTCTTTTACATATGCTTGTGGATGAATTATTTCATGGTGTTGAATATGGTCAATTGCTAGGTCCTTGCATGAGTCTTACGAACCCTAGGTCAAATGCAGCATGATATTGTTTGTGAAAGTCTCGTTTGCGCCACATAATTTGAAAAAGGTTTCGAATTTATTTTTTAAATCCAATCGAGAAATCAGATCACATCATGTTGGGGTGAGAATGTGATGCAAAAGTAACTGCAATCTATATTAAAATATGCAAGCTAATAAAAGCACTGAGTATACTCTTTATACCACTTCATGCAAAAGTAGTTGCAGCATAGAGTACTATATGCAAGCTAAATGAGTTCAGTATGTTGTGATATCTAATACAGACACAAGAAGAAACAAAACATCATCAGGAGAGAGATCTCCAATATTGCGCATTGTTCAAGGAAATTAGGAGTAAGAGCATCCTGAGAGAACTCGTCTGCTCGAGGCATTTTTGTCTTCCTCATCTTATTAGATTTCTCTTGTTTTGTAATCCCAAATGTAAGGACTAAATATGAAAGTTTAATGGCATCTTAGTTTTTATGGACTAATGATCGGGCACTTGCCTGGGTAGAAATGAAGCTACCGACTGTATTTCCAACGAAAACAACTTGTTCTGACCTCCCGGATAAGTCATTTGCGTGAAAGTTACATGAGTAAATCGTGTCTTCAAGAAAAAATAGAGGGATGGACAAAAGGGTGGGAGATGAAGGGAGAGAGAGAGTGATAAGTAGTGGAAAAGGGGATTCATCAAAGAATAGCATCTCGTGAGTTGAAAAATAAATTGAATGTGGCATTAGATTTTCAAATAAATCCGAAGTTGATTTCAGAATGAAATTAAACCAAAACTAACATATTGTAAAAAATGAGGTGAAGTCATACCGAAGCAGCTTTAGCAGCCTGAGACTGTACTTGACTAAAGTGTTCCTCATTCAAGGTGAGATCCCCATAATATGCATCATAGTAAAAACCCTATAAAATCATAAGATTGCAGAATGTATGAGATTCGATATAATCATCTAAAAAATAGCGATTCAGCATATTAGAATTTATAAGCGACTCAACTATAATCCTTCAAAAGTTTGAAAAATATGGGAGAAATTGGGATTTGGATAACAGAAATTATTAATACTTGACACAACATGTAAACTAATTATTCATTGAGGACAACACACGGACACAATATAATGATATTACCTCTCCTCTAGTGGTACATGGGCCAATGCACAGCTTGCAACCATACTCCAGCTCAAGAGACTAGTATTAACCAAAAAGATAATCAAAAACAGGAGAACCCATAGTAAGTATATGATTATTGTTATGAAGGATAAGGAAGGGTATAATACATTATAAAAAGAAAAGAAAAAAACTAAACAAAATATATTAAAACATCTCTGAATTTAAATGCATAACTTGCAAAAGTTGTAAAATGAAGCACCTGTCCTAAGATATGAGCACTGGAGTGCCAAAATGTGTCACGGCCCTCATTACTATCGAATTTAAAAAGCTTCAGCTCACAACTTCCCTCCAATGGTCTTGACATGTCCCATAGAGTGTCATTCACCTAGAGTCGGGGAAAATAATAAGAATGGCTATAGGTTTTAAAACTCTAACCAGCTACAAGGTTAAATGTACAAAAATAGCGAAGGAACAAATCATATAAAGATCCAGCTTAATCAAATAGTAACTATGAAAAGGTTGCCTCGGAATATCAGTTAGAAGATCATCCCATCAAATGTTGCATGCTAATGCAAAATAAACCAAAAATAGTTGAAGATTGGACATTCTTTATGTATGTAAAAAGGTTACAGAAATATCAATTCCCTGACCATCCCATCAAATGTTGCATGTTATTGCAAGTTGCAACCCAGAAAGTTGAAGCTTTGACATGCTTTATATATAAATACATCAAAAGTAAATAAAAACTTACAACACCAGTATGTAGTTTTTTAGCCAACAGCAGATGGTGATTATTTCCAACTTTTGCATAAGAATGAAAAGTGCATAGATTAGGTAAAATAAAATATATAATAAGACTTCAAAAAGTTATTAAACTTAATATAATAAGAATACTTGCAATAAATAGAGAATTTCTAGCATTGTCAAAAAAATGCTAAGCGGTAATGTAATAACACACTTGAGCTATCAAAGAGCTAGAAGCCCAGCCACCAGGAAGCTCCTTAGCGATATCCAAAGGTGATGTTAGCCACTTCTTGCCCTCCTTAATCTTTCCATCCGGTAAAGTAATCCTTCATAGGACAAAAAGAGTAAAGTGAAATTTTTTTTAAGGAGAACCCATACTAAGTAAGCGATTTTCACTACAATGGAAAAAATACACATCAAATTAAATTAAGTAAAGCAACCGCTGTTTTTCAAAGACATCTTCTAGTAAAGCATTTACAGTTCCAGAAGAAAATTTGATTATATGTACAAAAAAGGTTTCTTTCAGTGGATACTAAAAAGAAGCTGGTCACTATTTATACTCAATACGAAGTAGGCTATTTGAACTAAAATGTAAAAGCATTAAAGGAAGTAAATCAACAATTGTTAGTCAAAGTGACAATCTTCATAGCCGAAAACAGTTTCATAATTTAACATGATTTTTCTAAGGGGATTTTGATGATTGTTTCCTACAATCAAACCCTAAACACCAAATAAGCAAGTTCAAACCCCCGCCTCCCCACTTGGCTAGTAGAGAGGGAAAAGGAAACCAAAATAAAGGAATCAAAATACTTGATGGGCTCTCCTCCGATGCTCTGGCGTTCAGCTATTTGCTGTGTCTGTATGGCCTCAAATAGGTGGATTCTCTTCGCAATCACGGACTGGAGGTACGTATCATCCCTTTGGTGATTGTTTCCTACTTTCTCTTTCATGGAGAAGGTTGCTGGCATTGGAGATAGTGGGGGGATGGAGAGAAATCGGAGATGCTGCAATGACCGGAAGAAACAAGCTGTGTTGAGTCCCCGACCGACTCGATGGAGCATAAAAGTGAAATGAACAATCTCTCCGGTTGATGGTGATATTGTTCACTGCAGATTGAGCGACCACAATCCTATACAAAAGAAAAAATAAGTAAGAAAAATGAGAAGAAGATATGATAACAATCAAGAAAAATCTGCAAAAGCTGTAAACTTACGATGACTAAGAACTTGATTTGAGATGCAGAGTAATGGGAAAGTGATAAAACTATTTGGAATAATTTCATGTGTTGTTGCTAATAGAGAAATAGTTATAGTTGTTTGGCATAACAACTCGGAGCCGGCCTGCGAGCAGTGCAGTTTGGTGCGGTTTGGCACAAACCGAAACCGCACCGCAGGGGTGCGGTTTTCCACTGACTAAACCGCACCGCACCGAAACTGTGCGGTGCGGTTTGTTGTCAGTTTTTGTGGTGCGGTATCGATTTTTGGCAGTCTTTTGGTTATCCTTTAGTTTGGCATTTATATAACAAAAACAAGACAACATGCATATCAATAAGACTTGTCTTAGTATTAGATATTAAAAAGAAAGTATTAAGTTAGACAACCTAACCAACTGAATTAAAGTAATATAAGAATTTGCAGTAAGAGTACCTCAAGTAATTGAAACATAGCCTTCATATCAAATGGATATTATACATAAAATTCATTCGATAACAGATTAACAAAAACTTACTAGAAAAGGCAAAACATAAGAACAAAAAATTACTGGAAAAGGTAAAGTGCATGTTATCTAATGCAGGTTTAGGTAAGGAGTTTTGAGTAGAAGACGTCAATACAAAATGTTGGTTAGTAAATTGTTCTCCTTGCACGCCTATTGGGTGTAAGATGTAACGGCCCGAAACGTTTAAGCGAAATCGAAAGAGACGTAATTGATTTATCATTCCCGATGATGAAATAATAAAAATCAGTGTCGAGACGACGTCGCACTTTAAGTTTTGAAGTTTTGGATTTTTTCGACGATTTTGCGACGCTCGTTTCGTTTTAAGTTTAATTTGTTATTTTGATTTATTTGTTATTGGTACCATATTGGTAGGAAAGTTGGCTGAATTGATGTATTGTTGGCTTTGGGGTTCATTTGAGTCCTCCTGCTAGTATTGGGTTGTTGAATCATGTACTGGTTATATGAAGTGGCTGGCTGGTTTTGGGCTGCTGATATCCTTATGGCTGGTTTCTTATATGGTTGCTGAAGTCCTTATATTGTTGATAATTGCTGGCCGGGTATCTTATATAATATATTATTATTAGAAGTTTAAGGCGGTGGATCAGTTGGCTGTATATTTATTTTAACTGTGGTCCTTTCTCCCGATAGTTCTTTCTCGCCGCTTGGAGTTCGTCAGGCTGGGAATCGCTAGGGCTTGTTGCCCTCTCCTTCCTGCTCTTTCTCCTTCTTCTCCGTGCTTGACGATTCCTCTGTGCCGTCGATTTCTTGTGCCGCTGCCGTCGATTATTTGGGTTGTTGTTGCTGTTGCTGGTATCGTAGCTGCTTTTCCCTGCTTGGCCGGCAGCTTTGGGTTACATCTCAGCTTTGTGAGCTCTCCTTATTCTTTTCCTCTTTTCTCCTTCTTAACAGATGCTTGGAGCTGTTAATAACAGCTAGTTTGGGACTGTTTTTGCCCCTTAGAATGAGCTGTATTCTCTTGGGTTTTTGAGTGGTGAATGTTGCCTTATTATTATTTGTGTTACATTTTAAGTGACTATAATTTTGAGTACGACATTTTACACCATCTTTGCCACCTTAGATAACTCTTATCGAGTCGTAGTTGTAATCGTCGTAGGAAGTAAATCATAACTAATTCGTGACGCAACCCTAAAGTAAATGATTTCACTGATACTGCAGAGGATGGCGTCCGGAAATAGACGCGATGAAAATCCTGGTACGATTAATGGCAAAGGACACATGGTGAGTACTTATTTCTTTAATTATGCATAGCTTTGAATCATTTTTTATACATATGATAGATTTTGATACAGAAAGTATTTTAGTGATTGTGCATTGACATGCAATTGAAATTGTTCGAATTTTGAATCACTGATAAATCCAAGAATCGCTGGAAAAAGAATTGGCAAGAAAGAAGCGATGAATTAACTTCTGAGGGAAATATTTTAAAACCAACCTACTATAAAAATTGAATAAGAGTATTGCATCGATGCATAAGAATAATTGAAATGATAAGGGTTAACCCAGTAGCCGTGGTGGGGGTGTGAATACACTACGGCGGAATGTGTTTTTGATATTGATTGAGGCCGTTGAAGGCCAGAGGTCTTTGAAGGCCAAGAGGTCGTTGAAGACCAAGATGGGATGAATCGACAGCAACCCTTATGATTTTCGAATTAAAGTAAACTAAAGATAAACGAGAAATCTGATTCTGAAAGTGAAACTGAATTGCTGAAATATTTGATACGAATGAATGAAATGATTGTTAAGTAAAATAGATCGAATACCAGAAATTGAATGAGCTATGATGCGAAAGAATATGAAATCTGACTCTGAAAGTGAAACTGAATTGCTGAAATATTTGATACGAATGAATGAAATGACTGTTAATTAAAATAGATCGAATACCAGAAATTGAAACAGAAATCATTATAGTACGAACACTGTAGTTACTGTTATTGATTGTTATTGAGTATGCACTGAAATTGAATATCATACTTATACACTGAAATTGAATATTTATGCATATTGCTACTGACGTTTGTTGCTTGCATGTACAGCAGTTAAAGAAATATGTTATTCACTTAGTCATATTCGTTATGACTAAGCCCGTTGACTTCATTTTGTTTTAGGAAGATGCGCGTTTCCTGAAGACTCTTAAGAAATCAAAGTGGTTCAGAGAGGAAAAGAAAAATAAAAAACAGGCTAAGGTATGAGTTTTATTATGTGTTTTATTTTGTATTCACTATGCTTACTTCTAGAACATCCTGGCATGAATGATATGAAAATATGTTTTGATACAGATGTCATGTGGGGTCTGAATAGGGACCTCACAATTTGGTATCAGAGCTAGGTTTGCCAGAAGTTTGTTTTAGTGAGTACATAATAAGTACACAGAATATGAACTTGAGGGAGTCTTAGTGGAAGGACTTAAGAAGCTCCAGGAAATGAAGAAATGAAATCGTCTGCGAAATGATAAGTTGATACGAATGTTAAGTCATGAAGTTTGTTATTGCAACTAAATGTGAAAACTGAGATTACTGATTGAATGAATTCGAATTAGATTAGAAATAACGAATGCAAATGAAAGATAAACATCGAATGAAGAAAGAAATAATAGTAGAATGGATTAGTGATTGCTGAACGTAAATTAGGTAGAACTGAGGCATGTAGAAGTGTTTAGTTCTTGATTGCGTGTGTTTAGAAATGAACGATAAATGAGTGAAGTGAATTAGATAGATATATGTAGATCTCACATACGAAAGTTAAAGGATAGAGTTTGAATTAACTCAGGAGGGACATGAAATTAGAATAACGAAAATAATAATTGAATGCGATTAGAAACTGAAACGATTATGTATGTGGAATTGTAATTCCACCTTCGCTCTATATAATGTATCTGGGATTTTGGCCAGATCCTTTATACACTATGTAGTGTTGAAGGAGATGTTACAAAAGATAAAGGAAGCAAGAATAAAGCTTGGAATTTAATATGTATGAGCTATGAAATCTAAGATGTAAAGAAGTGTGATAATAAGTACTCACTAAAACAAATTTGAAACAACGACTTAGGAATGTTGAACATATGAAAGACAGAGAATAATGATCAAAGAACACAATTGAATATCAAGTAGCGGATAAAATATGTAAATCAATAGAGCTAAGAAGTCATTAGAACTAATGGCGAACTATATTTTCGAGGACAAAAATTCTATAAGAGGGGAAGAGTTTGTAACGGCACGAAACGTTTAAGCGAAATCGAAAGAGACGTAATTGATTTATCATTTCCGATGATGAAATAATAAAAATCAGTGTGGAGACGACGTCGCACTTTAAGTTTTGAAGTTTTGAATTTTTTCGACGATTTTGCGACGCTCGTTTCGTTTTAAGTTTAATTTGTTATTTTGATTTATTTGTTATTGGTACCATATTGGTAGGAAAGTTGGCTGAATTGATGTATTGTTGGCTTTGGGGTTCATTTGAGTCCTCCTGCTAGTATTGGGTTGTTGAATCATGTATTGGTTATATGAAGTGGCTGGCTGGTTTTGGGCTGCTGATATCCTTATGGTTGGTTTCTTATATGGTTGCTGAAGTCCTTATATTGTTGATAATTGCTGGCCGGGTATCTTATATAATATATTATTATTAGAAGTTTAAGGCGGTGGATCAGTTGGCTGTATATTTATTTTAACTGTGGTCCTTTCTCCCGATAGTTCTTTCTCGCCGCTTGGAGTTCGTCAGGCTGGGAATCGCTAGGGCTTGTTGCCCTCTCCTTCCTGCTCTTTCTCCTTCTTCTCCGTGCTTGACGATTCCTCTGTGTCGTCGATTTCTTGTGCCGCTGTCGTCGATTATTTGGGTTGTTGCTGCTGTTGCTGGTATCGTAGCTGCTTTTCCCTGCTTGGCCGGCAACTTTGGGTTACATCTCAGCTCTGTGAGCTCTCCTTATTCTTTTCCTCTTTTCTCCTTCTTAACAGATGCTTGGAGCTGTTAATAACAGCTAGTTTGGGACTGTTTTTGCCCCTTAGAATGAGTTGTATTCTCTTGGGATTTTGAGTGGTGAATGTTGCCTTATTATTATTTGTGTTACATTTTAAGTGACTATAATTTTGAGTACGACATTTTACACCATCTTTGCCACCTTAGATAACTCTTATCGAGTCGTAGTTGTAATCGTCGTAGGAAGTAAATCATAACTAATTCGTGACGCAACCCTAAAGTAAATGATTTCACTGATACTGCAGAGGATGGCGTCCGGAAATAGACGCGATGAAAATCCTGGTACGATTAATGGCAAAGGACACATGGTGAGTACTTATTTCTTTAATTATGCATAGCTTTGAATCATTTTCTATACATATGATAGATTTTGATACAGAAAGTATTTTAGTGATTGTGCATTGACATGCAATTTTGTTCGAATTTTGAATCACTGATAAATCCAAGAATCGCTGGAAAAAGAATTGGCAAGAAAGAAGCGATGAATTAACTTCTGAGGGAAATATTTTAAAACCAACCTACTATAAAAATTGAATAAGAGTATTGCATCGATGCATAAGAATAATTGAAATGATAAGGGTTAACCCAGTAGCCGTGGTGGGGGTGTGAATACACTACGGCGGAATGTGTTTTTGATATTGATTGAGGCCGTTGAAGGCCAGAGGTCGTTGAAGGCCAAGAGGTCGTTGAAGACCAAGATGGGATGAATCGACAGCAACCCTTATGATTTCCGAATTAAAGTAAACTAAAGATAAACGAGAAATCTGATTCTGAAAGTGAAACTGAATTGCTGAAATATTTGATACGAATGAATGAAATGATTGTTAAGTAAAATAGATCGAATACCAAAAATTGAATGAGCTGTGATGCGAAAGAATATGAAATCTGACTCTGAAAGTGAAACTGAATTGCTGAAATATTTGATACGAATGAATGAAATGATTGTTAATTAAAATAGATCGAATACCAGAAATTGAAACAGAAATCATTATAGTACGAACATTGTAGTTACTGCTATTGATTGTTATTGAGTATGCACTGAAATTGAATATCATACTTATACACTGAAATTGAATATTTATGCATATTGCTACTGATGTTTGTTGCTTGCATGTACAGCAGTTAAAGAAATATGTTATTCACTTAGTCATATTCGTTATGACTAAGCCCGTTGACTTCATTTTGTTTTAGGAAGATGCGCATTTCCTGAAGACTCTTAAGAAATCAAAGTGGTTCAGAGAGGAAAAGAAAACTAAAAATCAGGCTAAGGTATGAGTTTTATTATGTGTTTTATTTTGTATTCACTATGCTTACTTCTAGAACATCCTGGCATTAATGATATGAAAATATGTTTTGATACAGATGTCATGTGGGGTCTGAATAGGGGCCTCACATAAGACACCAGAAGAGGCGTGGTCGGGTGAACTTGTAGATTATTTAAATTTGGGATTTTTGCTTGTCCAGTTTAATGCACAAATTAGTGAAAGAAAACTTGATCATGAGCAACAAAGTATGCAGATTGTGTAGAAGAATACAGATTGTTGTGGTCTTATACTATTAGTATAAAAAGATATTACTTTTTGATGAATCTGATTTGCTTCATCCTACAGAATCTTTTGTTCCTAATGAGAAAAATAAAGATTTGGGGCATAAAAATAGTGAGCTGAGGCAGTTGAGTGTAGTGAGCTTGTTGTTGGTTGCAATGCATGAGAAATTGTCTTTTTACATAAAAATAATGCTTAGAA
The DNA here is from genome assembly GCA_033032865.1 of Dactylorhiza incarnata. Classification (NCBI taxonomy): domain Eukaryota; kingdom Viridiplantae; phylum Streptophyta; class Magnoliopsida; order Asparagales; family Orchidaceae; genus Dactylorhiza; species Dactylorhiza incarnata. The sequence goes on along the minus strand of JAWHQI010000285.1, from coordinate 1,252,774 downwards.
TTTAGTGAAGCTTCCAAAGGATGAGAAAATTATTGCCTACAAATGGGTATTCGATAAAAAAAAGGAAGACATGTAAGGGGCATGGCTACATGAAAGGACACATACTTATAATAAGCCTATAAATAGGCATGTATTAGAACCAAAGAGAATCAATGAATGAAAATACTTGTTATCTTTTAGTTTGATATCTTAATTACCTTAGAATTAGGTGCAGCTTTAGGAATAAGATCCAGAAGGCTCGACCTTCTCTTCTTCTTGCGTGGCGGCCTCTCCGGCGAATCAATAACGGCTCAAGACCGTTACATTGGTTCTCTAGTTGAGATTTGAACTCAACGAGAGCACCAATGTAACGGTCTTGAGCGGTTACGGATTCGCCGGCGAGGTCACCGGTGCCAAAAGAGGAGAAGGTCGAGCCTTCGGGATCTTATTCCTAAAGTTGTTGTGGCGAAAATAGCCAGCGGTTCTGATCTGATCAAGCGGTTCATATTAAAAGAAGGATTTTTGCTTTCGAGGCATAGAGAACGGCTGCGATATTAAGCAATATCATCACACGGCAGAGATTAAAAGATACAATTCAGAGGCTTTGATGTCTACACGTGTATCCTATGATTCTAAGATCTGGCCACATAATATTTAGCAACGGATAGTTTAGGTTTCTTTGTAAATATTTTGTAATTAGGCATGGTTGTGCCTAATATATATAATACTTAGTTACGTAATAAACATGATTAAGAGTTTAATAAAATGTTCTTTCTTCTGTTTCCTTTACCCCTTCGTCTCTCACCTTCCCAGCCAACCTGGGCTTTCTTCTCCAATCAAGTTATCATGTAGACATTGCTACATTGGTGCTCTCGTTCCGAACTCAATGGCTGATGGTACTCGCTCTCAAGATGAGAATCAGCGCTTGGCGGACATTCAACATACAAGAGGAACAACGGTAACATCAATTACAATTCGATTCTTTACGCAACGAAATTCAGACGAAAGAAAATCTGTTAGCACAACAGATCATTGCCACTCGGGAACAGTCTTCCGATCAAATTGAGGACCTTCGTCAAGAAATGTGTCATCTAATTGAAGGATTACAACGTTCATTAGATGTCAATAAAGCTCGTTCGCAAAAGCAACATGAATAGTCTCCAGGACAATCTTCCATAGGCATTCCACAACATAACAATCCAGGTCAATCCTCCACAGGCATTCTTGGCGCACCACCGCCTCCAACAACAGCAATCCAGGTTGTTTCTCACCAACCTACAACATTAAATATTCCTTGCCCCCGTTTTTCTGAGGGTGACCCAACCGATTGGTTGTATTAACTTAAAATTTTCTTTCAATATAATTTAGTAAACCCGCAAGAATATATGATTTATGCGGCACTTCACTTAGATAAACCGGCGTCGCGTTGGTACCAGGCCACCTTAAGAGACCACCCTGCCATTTCTTTTACCTTATTTGTTGACGCTATTATGAAACATTTTGGACCCTCTGCATGCGGAAACCCCACAGGTGCTCTTACCAAACTTCAACAAACCACCACCGTATTAAATTTCAAAAAAGATTTTGAAGAACTTACTACCCACGTCCCAGGCCTAGCCCCTGAATTTCTCACTAATATGTTCATATCGGGGCTCCAACCCCACATTCAAGGTCAAGTCCTTATTCATCGCCCTACGGAGTTACATGACGCCTATGTCATGGCTCGCATGTTTGAAGCCCAGAGCTTTGATGACCAGCGTACCCGTCAGTCTTTTTCTAAACCACCAATGTGGAATTTTCCTAAACCCACCTCATGGCAACAACCAACACCTAAACCCCCTTTTCCTAACAACTTACCAAAGCCAATGAAATGATTGACTCTTACTGAACTTCAAACGCGCCGTGAGAAGGGTCTTTGCTATAACTGCGACGACAAGTACCACCCCGGCCATAAATGTCGTGGTAAAGGTGTCCTATGATATTTCCTGGGTATTGACGACGAGGATTCTAGTGAACTTTTAGACCAACTTCTGGAAGCGGACGAGGAAATTTCTTAGTCAGCCGTCAATATACATGCCATGTCTGGCTCACCTCCGGACCATTTCCTTCGATTCACTGGTTACATTTTACAACGACCTTTTGAAATCCTTATCGATAGCGGAAGTTCCCATAACTTCATCTCCCCACGAATGGCTCATTTTCTTCAATTACCCATTCACATAATTCCATAATTTACAGTATAAATGGGAAACGACTCCTCTGTCGGCTGTAAGGGTCTTTGTAAGGACATTCAGCTGTTCATCCAAGTCAAATCCTATCTGGTACATCTATACGTCTTAAATATAAAAGGGCCAGACATTGAGTTGGGAGTACGCTGGCTACGGCCACTCGGGCCAATTACCACCGACTACTTTAACCTCACTATGTCATACATAGACTCAGCAGGATTAATCACATTAGTCGGGCACAATACAAACCAGGATGGCCAAGTTTCGTCATCACAACTATCTAGAATGTTAGCCTTACAACCCTTAGCCACTTGCTTTTTATTAGCCACAGATACGTCGTTTCCCACTGATACTGAACTTTCGAAACCACAAGCACATTTACCACCTGAATTTTCAACACTACTTCAACAATATTCAGTTTTATTTGCTGAACCAACAACCCTTCCCCTAGCACGAGAAATTGATCATCAAATGGTTCTAGAATCAGGAGCAAAAACACCGAATATCAAGCCGTATTGTCATCCATATTATCAAAAAAATGAAATTGAAAAACTTATTTCAGATATACTAACTAAAAATCATATACGACCTAGCACTTCAAGTTTTTCCTCTCTTGTTATATTAGTAAAAAAAAGATGGAACATGGCGGTTCTGCGTGGATTACCGCGCTTTAAATAAAATCAACATTAAAAAACGTTTCCCAATTCCAACAGTAGAGGAATTATTAAACGAACTTAATGAGGCTCGGTTCTTTTCAAAACTAGATTTGCGCTCAGGCTATCATCAAATTCGAATTACCGAGTGTGATATACACAAAACTGCTTTTCAAACTCACCAGGGGCATTACGAATTCACTGTAATGCCATTTGATTTGTCCAATACGCCCTCTACTTTTCAGGCTTTAATGAATAAAAAATTTCAACCTTATTTAAGAAAGTTTATTGTAGTTTTCTTTGACGAAATCCTTATATACAGCCCCTCAGAAACTGAACATTTCAAGCATCTTCATTTGACTTTAGACATTATAACTCAAAATAAACACTTCAAGTTTTTCCTCTCTTGTTATATTAGTAAAAAAAAGATGGAACATGGCGGTTCTGCGTGGATTACCGCGCTTTAAATAAAATCAACATTAAAAAACGTTTCCCAATTCCAACAGTAGAGGAATTATTAAACGAACTTAATGAGGCTCGGTTCTTTTCAAAACTAGATTTGCGCTCGGGCTATCATCAAATTCGAATTACCGAGTGTGATATACACAAAACTGCTTTTCAAACTCACCAGGGGCATTACGAATTCACTGTAATGCCATTTGATTTGTCCAATACGCCCTCTACTTTTCAGGCTTTAATGAATAAAAAATTTCAACCTTATTTGAGAAAGTTTATTGTAGTTTTCTTTGACGAAATCCTTATATACAGCCCCTCAGAAACTGAACATTTCAAGCATCTTCATTTGACTTTAGACATTATAACTCAAAATAAACTCTTCATTAAAATAACCAAATGTTCGATTGAATTCTTAGGACATCAGATTTCTACAGGCCAAGTGGGACCTACACAAACTAATCTCGGATCAATTAAAAATTTTCCAATTCCAAAAAATCAAAAGGATATCAGAGCTTTTTTTAGGTTTAACAAGATACTATAGAAAATTCATTCAAAATTACGCAATGATTGTTTTCCCCACAGATTTACTACGAAAAACTCATTTTGTCTAGACCGAAGAAACTCAGCACTCGTATGAGCTTTTAAAAAATAGATTATCCCCCATTTTTAACATTACCTAATTTTAAATTACCATTCAAAATAGAAACTGATGCTTCAGGAAAAGGCATAGGAGTTGTATTACTCCAACAACGTAAATTGATAGCATACTTTAGCAAAAAGCACACTCCAGCTATGGAGCAAAAATCCACGTATGTTCGTGAGATGTATGCTATCACAGTTGTTGTTGCAAAATGGCGTCAGTATCTCTTAGGACACCAGTTCACTATCTCTACAGATCACCAGAGTTTACATCATTTACTTACACAGGATCTGCATACAACAGAGCAGCAAATCTTCTTTTTAAAATTACTTGGATATGATTATACTATTCGTTATAAGGCAGGAAAGCATAATATTGTTGCTGATACACTATCATGCACCACCTCCAATCCAGAACAAGCCCCGCATATGAGCCTCCACGCCATGTCAGTTCCAGTATCTACCTTATTCAGTGGATTAGAAATAGATTATAACACTGATCCTTTCACTCAAGATATTAAACAACAATTGACAACCAAACCACACAATGTTCCAGATTAGACAATTAGAGAGCAGTACATATACAACAAACGACGAATTTACATTCCAGAAAACTCATGATTAAGAACAACACTACTTAAAGAGGCTCATGACAGTTACTGGGGAGATCATTCTGGCGTTAAGGGTACTATATATAGGTTGCATCAACAATTTTATTAGCCAAAAATGACAACACACATACAACAATATATAAGAGAACGTGTCGGTCAGAAAGCAAAACCAAGTAACCATTTACCATATGGATTACTTCAACCCTTAGAAACACCAAATAAATTATGGGTTGGCCTAACCATGGATTTCATAACTCATTTACCAATATCCCAAACATTCATAATTATTATGGTTGTTGTAGATCGATTTTCTAAGCAGTGCATTTTGTACCTATCAAAACTCTTTCAAGACCGGTTGTAGCATCCTTGTTCTGGGAAAATATAGGCAAACTACATGGTATTCCTGAATCAATTATTACGGATAGGGATACGATATTTTTAAGTCAATTTTGGAAATAATTATTTCGAATCAAGGAACACAATTAAAATATAGTTCGGCGTATCACCCCCAAACAGATGGGCTAACAGAAAGAGTAAATCGATCCCTAGAACAATATTTGCGTTTGTTTACTAATCATAACCCAAAAAATGGTCTTTTATTTCTAAATCTTGTTTAATATCATTTTAACATTACATATAACTCCTCGATCAGCATGACTCCTTATCAAGTCATATTCGGTCGACCCCCTCCTGGCTTGTTATCTTATTGCGCAGGAGGAACAAAAAACAAAGCAGTAGAAACAACCATGCAAAACGTGACAAGTTGCTACAACAACTAAAGGATAATTTGGAGAAAGCGCAACACCGAATGAAAAGCTACACCGATAAAAACAAGAAGGATCTGCAGCTTAAGCAAGGGGATTGGTTCCTACTAAAATTACAACCCTACGGACAACTATCGCTATCTAGAACTATCAACAAAAAACTTAATCTGAAATTTTATGGACCATATAAAGTATTGGAGATCATCGGTAAGGCGGCATACCGCCTAGACCTTCCTCCAGAAGCAAGGATATGCCCAGTATTCCACGTTTCCTTGCTCAAACCATACGTGGGAAAACCAGGGCTTCAGATGACAGCTCTTCCTACACAGCAGTGGAAGAAAAATTCCCTTCATCATCCATTATCCATCATTAATACTCGCAAAATATTTCGACAAGGCCAGGAAATATCATAGGGATTAGCACAATGGACTGGACTGCAACCTGAAGACAGTACATGGGAAGATCTAACTTACCTTCAGGAGTTCGCTAATCTGCAGATACATCCAACCCTTAAATCTGAGACTACATGGCTACAGAAAAAGAAACGCAGCCAGCACAACAACAAATTTAGAAACCAACACGAAGCACAATCTACAACAGCAACTGCCTTACCATTTGTCGAGTAAAGCAGTCCCCGTACCTAAACAAAGCACAAAAAGGAGAGAGTGGAAACGCAAACAGTACTTCCAGAAAAACAAACAGATCTAGCAGAGAACGGCGGTTAAAGGAAGAAATCACCATCAGGGAGACTAGCAGAGAACAGCGGTTAAAGGAAGAAATCACCATCAGGGAGACGAATCTCCTCTGGTCTAAATACGTGTTGCCGAAATCAGTCACGAGTTGTCCAATATCTCTTCCTCAACCTTTCTCCATCACTTTTCTGTCATCTAATAGTATTGCAACTAAGGAGATTCGAGGCACTGCGGAGGAAGCTCTTCATCCTATCAGTTAGGGTTTCCGTTGAAGATGAAGCACGAAAATGAAAAGAAGCATTGAGGATAGCGCTTATAAGGATGGAAGCATTGTAGCGAAAATAGCCAGTGGTTCTAATCTGATCAAGCGGTTCATATTAAAAGAAGGATTTCTGCTTTCGAGGCACAGAGAACGGCTGCGATATTAAGCAATATCATCACACGGCATGGATTAAAAGATACCATCCAGAGGCTTTGAGGTCTACATGTGTCTCCCGTCATTCTAAGATCTGGCCACGTAATATTTAGCAACTGCTAGTTTAAGTTCCTTTGTAAATATTTTGTAATTAGGCATGGTTGTGCCTAATATATATAATACTTAGTTCTGTAATGAATATGATTAAGAGTTTAATGAAATATGTTCTTTCTTCTGTTTCCATTACCCCTTTGTCTCTCGCCTTCCCTGCCAACCTGGGCTTTCTTCTCCAATCCAGTTATCCTGTAGATATTGCTACAGCTGCACCTAATTCTAATCTAATTAAGATAACAAAATAAAAGATAAAAAGTATTTGCATTCATGGAAACCCTTTGGTTCTAATACATGTCTGTTTATAGGCTTATTACAAGTATGTGGCCTTACATGTAGGCTATGTTAGGTTCTAATACACCGGGAGCCCTGGACCGCCGGAGCATATCGGCAGAGGATTACCTGCGTCGGCACTCGGCAGAAGAGCTGGGATGCTGAGATGCTGCGTTAGTCGTGACCTGCGTCGGCACTCGGCAGAGGAATGCTCGTAGTCGTAGACGATGGAGCGGTGGCGCCTGGAGGCTGGAGCCCTGGACCGCTGGAATCTGGACGCAGACGGAGGAATGAGGAGTGAGTACTCGGGCGGTCGCCGGTCGGTCCTCGCGGCAGAGGCAGACGGCCAGTCGGCAGTCGGCCGGAACTGCAGAAGCTAGGGCTTGCTTGAAATCAGGGATTGAATGAGGAATGAAAATGAAATATTAATTTAGAGCAATGTTATATACATCCAAAAATTTTGCCTGCAGGTCAAATGAATTTTGCTTTCAGATCAAATTTTATATATACACATAAAATTCAAAAAATAAAATTCAATAAATAAAATTCAATAAATAAAATTCAAAAAATAAAATTCAAATTTTCTTAATTAAAATAGGAGGCTACTGTACATCTAAGTAATTCTGAGTGCATGCAAATTAACTTTAATTTGTCCAAAACTCAAAACCAAAATATTCAAAAGTACACTTTAATATTTAATTGAGCCTTTTATGTTGAACCACACACGCGAGCAGTCATGCACCGCATCGGAACCGAATTTGAGATTTTATGAATAATTTAATTGAAATATATTGTCTACAAAATAGTTTTGCCACTTTTGAAAATAGACTTGCGGCGATTCTCTCCCTGTAGAATTTCACGTACGTCGATTTCTCTCCCTGCACAAATCGACTTGCGTCGATTTCTCTCACAAGATAAATCAACTTGCGTTGATTTCTGTTGTGTTTCGTCATGCGATGAATTCGACGATTTCTATGCATCGTTTAGAATTCGACTTACCATGCATTGATTTCTCTGTTCTTCCACGCGTAAACTTGTAAGTGTTTTGCCGCATTTTTTGTAGTTTTACGAGACTCATATATAAGAGGTTTTGCCGAAATGAAACTTACTCGTTCTCTTATATTCTCGGCCTGCTGCTTTCATTTTTTGCTCCCATGCGTTCTTGCTTTCTTTACGTTTGTTTCATTAAGTGGATGTTTCGGGTGTTATATGCTTCTTCGGTGTCCGCGCACATCAGAGCTTTCGTGATTTAATCGGGTGTTGTACATTTGAAGAATGAGCATCAGTTGAAAGTCTTGTCAAAGGATAGTATAATTTTTTCAGTTCAGTGATCACACATCTTACTCATACTCGATTTATAAACTATATAATATTATTAGAGTGAATTTTTTTTAATATAGTATAAATATTCTTACAAGATCTTGATAAAATAGACCACCAAATCATGTTGTATGCATTGTTTTGAGACACAAAACTGCATTATGTACATGCTGCTTGAATATGAACATGTTGTTATGCTGAATAGAGTTCGGATCATCAAAATATAAACTTTACAAGATGTTGGTGTTAATATTAACTCACATAACATGCATTATATATACATTTATACAAAAAATGAGCATGAGTACGGTCATCCAACTCTTTCTTATACATCTTAAACTTCTCATTGTATATTGTCCTCATCGTGATTTTGTTACTAGGATTTTTTTCTTTATAGTCGATAAGTTTTTTTTCCGCATCGGAAGCATGCATATCCTGCGCTATTTTTTGTTCATTTTCATTCATTGTACCTGAAGGGGAGCCTTGGCACACTGGTTGAGGTGTTGATGTGTGACCTTGAGGTCACGGGTTCGAGTCGTGGAAGCAGCCTCGTGCAAAAATGTAGGATAAGGTTTGCATACATTCCACCTTTGTGGTGGGACCCTTCCTCGGACCCTCGCTGCGCGGGGATGCTTTGTGCACCGGGCTACCTTTTTTTCATTCGATGCACCTGCATAAGAGTGGGCTTCAAGATGTACAAAATTGTGATTATGAGTTCCACGTTGTACTTCTATTCTCCAAACCCTCATAGTGACATCATTTTGATATTGTATAACAAAAGGACAACCACAATGCTTTAAGGTGATATTTCTTAATTTTTTTCTTAACAAATCCCTTGTTGTATTGACTATCACGAGGGAAACCCGCTCTATCAAAACCAAGTAAAATCTTAGACCTTGCCCGAGCTATTAGCTTATCTATAATAAACCCATGACCACTGCCAATCTTACAAGCTGATCATTCAACAAACTCATCCTTACTTGGAAACTCTAAGTTCGCAATGAAGTGTATATAGATGTCTACACTTGCGTTTTGTGGTGTTTTTTTAATACTCAACAACTTATCATTTAAGTTCATTAGTAAAATAGTACGGAACGCCTGTTAAAAAAAGTTGTAATACCTAACTTCATACACCACCATTCAACCAATCAAAACATAATTCACACGATTTCATTTACATTGTCTTTAAAAATGGGCCAAAGTCGAGACAATTTATACTCGAGTGTCTAATTCCAAGAAAAAAAATAGCCGACTATAAGTCAACCTAGAAGAACACAAAAATAGCGATGGAGTCAATTGTAGTGGGGAATGAGGATGAAATCGTAAAGGGGATTTAGATTTTACCTGGGCAGAATCAGCGTATACAACTATTTGTAAAAATAAAGGGAATTATTGACTATGATGAAGAAGATAAGAGAGATTATACACTTATTTTTAAATATTATGGGCTTATTGGCTATGATGAGAAAGATAAGGGAGGATATACACATATTTATAAAGATAAGGGGAGTTATTACTACGATAAAAAAGACAAGCGAGTTATCAACAATTTACTCTTAAAAATACTAGATGTTTGTGATTTTTTTAAAGCAAATTTATAAATTTCATTTTTTTGAAATCGTCACTTGTTTCAGTCTGCGCACTAGTATAATATCGTGGTCGAGAATCAAATGAATTATCATAATAATTATAAAAAAAATTCTTAAAACAAAACTATAATTTGGAATACTTAAATCTTCATAATCCACAAAATTTAAATCTAAGACTAAAATAATATTAATTAATATCTTTGAAGAGATTTTTGACCCATTTTACACCTAATATATGTTATTTAAAGAGATTTTCGACACCTTTTACACATAATAATTGGTCACCAAGATATATGTATGATATTTAAAATAATTACATTTATTTGTAATTGTTGCAGATCACTCGGGTGCTCTGGTAGACCGGTCGAATTGAACCATCTTAGCTCGGAAGCGAACCGAGCGAGCAAACAGTCAATGAGTGAATTAGTAAGTGACAATGACTTTTAACGTGGAAAACCCGGAAAGGGTGAAAAACCACGCGACCAGAGCTGTGTCGGGCAACTTTCACTATCTTCTGGGGGTTACAATTAGATATTGAGAACTCGAGCGTGTCAGTCAGCTGCTCATTACAATGAGAGAGAGAGAGAGAGAACACCGAAGGTGACATGCCACCTCTCAGAAAATTAAGTACTTTTTCTTCTGAGAACAGTAGTGAGAATAAAAGTGAGAATGACGAGTCGCCTTTCGCGACCTTCGAAGGCTCGAAGGAGAACTTCGAAGATTCAAAGGAGATCTTCAAGCGCTGAAGGAGATTCCAAGGAAATCTTCAAAGGAGCTCTCTCAGGTGTCGAAGGCAAGGTATCTTGAAATGAAGGCTATGAGCTCCTTTTATAGCTTTGGCCGGGGGTAGCCCGGTAATTTTGTCGTCATAACCACCTGACGGGCGAATCACGTTGGTCGATTTGGAGCACACGGATCACCATTTTTCGTAAATGACCGTCTCGCCCTTAGGGCAATTCGGGCAGTTCTGACAGCTTTGTTGAAGGTGAAAAAGGTGACAATCGAGTCCTGCAATCTGAGAAATTAGGAAAGACAAAACGTGAGCGTGCCAGGAATGCGGAAGTGTTCTGAGCGCGCTCGGAAGCGTTCTGAGCGCGCAACAAACACGGAAGTGTTCTGAGCGCGCTCAGGAGCGTTCTGGGCGCACAACGAGCATGTAAGCGTTCTGAGCGCGTAATGAGCACGGAAGCGTTTTGGGCTTGTAATGAGCACGGGAGTTCTCCGGGCACGTAACGACCGCAGGGGCGCTCTGAGCGCGCGGTAAGTGCGGAGGTGTTCTGAGCGTGCTCGGAAGCGTTCTGAGCGCGCGAGGAACATGAGAGTGTTCTGGGTGCGCGACGAAGAGTCGTGCCTTAAAGGAAAAGATGGACCCCGACCGCACCTGACGAGAGGGCGCGACATCGGTCGTATCCACCACAGGACCCCCTCTGGAGGGGGGCCTAGCAGCACCCCGCTGCGGGGGGTGCGGCCCGGCCGCACCATACATGGGGTGCGGCTCGACCTCTCCCCAAGGGGTGTGCGGCTTGGCCGCACCCCAAGGGGGTGCGGCTTCACCGCACCCTCCATGGGGTGTGGTTAGGCCGCATCCCCCACTATGGGGGGTGTGACTATCCGCACCCCAATAGTGGGGTGCGGTTATGCCGGCGCGCGGCGTCTGACGGAGTGTAGATTAAGCGGCGAAATCCTCCACTCCCATGATCATGGGTTGGACCACTACCTCAACTTCCCTCTAGTGGAGCCCTCTCTCTCTCAGTGCACCCTATGGTGCTTATAAATTCGTGGAGGAGCAGTATATTTACGGATGCACATCATAAGCCCCCAAACCTTCGGAATCTGAGACGCTGCGCGAGGGAGAGCGAAGGTTTTGATTTGTGCTTGATGCGGTTCTGATCACCGGCAACGCGCCATACCATGTCAGAGGTTAGTAATTTCCTGTATTGTGCGAGGTACTTCTTTTTATATATTGCGTTGTGATGACACCTTTGTGTCTTGTGAATCTGTCATTCTGGTCATTGTCAAAGTGTTGATCGGGGGGACAGGCTCCACGATGGTCGGTGAAGGGTGTTTGCCTTCAAATCGTGGACGAACGTAAGAGGGGCAGACCCTTACGACGTCGGGACCTGACCGTGGAGGAGAAGGACGAACCTTCAATCGACGGCAGTGCGAAGTCCCCGGAGCAAGGCCCCAAAATGGCCGGTGAATAGCGGGTGCATTCAAACTGTGGATGAACGTAAGAGGGGCAGACCCTTACGACGTCGGGACCTGACCGCAGAGGAGAAGGGCGAACCTTTAATCGACAACAGTGCGAAGTCCTCGGGGCAAGGCCCCAAAATGACCGGTGAATAGCGGGTGTATTCAAACCGTGGGCGAACGCAAGAGGGGCAGGCCCTTACGACGTCGGGACCTGACCGCGAAGGAGAAGGGAGAACCTTCAATCAACGACAGTGCGAAGTCCTCGGGGCAAGACCCCAAAATGGTCGGTGAATAGCATGTGTATTCAAACCGTGGACGAATGTAAGAGGGGCAGACCCTTACGACGTCGGGACCTGACTGCGGAGGAGAAGGGCGAACCATCAATCGACGGCAGTGCGAAGTCCTCGGGGCAAGACCCCAAAATGGCCGGTGAATAGCGGGTGTATTCAAACCGTGGATGAACGTAAGAGGGGCGGGCCCTTACGACGTCGGGACCTGATCGCGGAGGAGAAGGGTGAACCTTCAATCGACGGCAGTGCGAAGTCCTCGGGGCAAGACCCCAAAATTAATGATAAAAAGTGTTTGTGACGGTGAAGAAGATAATAATATTTTTAATCGAACATAGGTGTTGGTGTTTAAAATATATTTTTTGCGTGGGTCCGAGCTCCCGGCTTTTTACATAATATAAGATAAGTTTGCGCGAGTTTAAGCTTGCGACTTTTTTACATAATAGAAGATAAGTTTGCACGAGTCTGAGCTCGCGGCTAGGAAAATCACTGATAAAAGTGGCGCGGGTTCTGGGCATTCCAGGTGCGTGGCAAGGTCTTTCCTTCTGCTATTCTCAGCTTGTACGTCCCGGGCTTTATGACTGTAGTGACGACATACGGTCCTTCCCAAGTTGGTGAGAGTTTGTCTCCTTACGGGCCTTTTTCGGCCGCCTCGATGTTGCGCAGGACAAGGTCTTCCACGTTGATCGTCCTGGGCTTCACCCTTCGATCGTAAAGTCGGGCGACGCGCCTTTGGTGGTGAGCTATGCGTTGGGCGTCTGTGTCCCTAACTTCTGTAATCAAGTTTTGATTTTCTCGGAGCAGCTCGTCGTTCTTTTCGAGATCGAAGGTCTTTGCACGACTACTGGGGACCCCGATGTCATCGGGGATGATCGCTTCTGTGTCATAACAGAGATTGTACGGAGTTTCCCCTGTGGGAGTCCTTTCGGTGGTACGGTATGCCCATAGAACGTTTGGGAGGGCGTCGACCCACTGCCCTCCTTCCTCCTGCAGGAGGGTCTTGAGTCCCTTGAGGATGGTGTGATTCGTTACTTCAATTTGACCGAGTGTCGTTGCCGGCGACGATTATTGCTGGAATTCCAAAGCGGCAGCGATGTTCTTCCACATAAACTGTTTGATGTTCTCCTCCGTAATTTTGGCGAGGGGTTCGGCTTCTACCCACTTTGTGAAGTAATCAATAGTCATGATGATGAACTTTCTCTGGCCGAAGGCCATGGGGAGAGGGCCAAGGAGATCGATTCCCCACTGAGCAAACGACCAGGCGCCCCAGAGTGCTGTAAGCGCCACTAGGGGTTGATGAGGGACGTTGGCGTGGAGCTGACAGCTTTTTCACTTTTGGACGAATTCGGCGGCGTCCTTCTTCATTGTTGGCCAATAAAAACCTTGACGTAGGATCTTTTGGACCAGAGCTCTCGCGCCTAGATGCTCTCCACACATCCCGCCATGGACTTCCTTTAAGGCGTACTCTGCCTCCGTTGTCGGAAGGCACTTTAGATAGGGTCCTGAAAAGGCCCGTTTGTAAAACTCCCCTTCGATGATGACGTATGAGGCGGCTCGTATTCTCAACTGTTGTGCTTCCAACCGGTTGTCGGGCAGGTCTCCGCGCTCAACGCAGGCTCGGATGGGTGTCATCCAGAATGACTCTTTTTCGCCAATTTCTGCGATCTCCCATGCTCCGTGAATGTTGGGAGTCATGATGTCTTCGATCTGACGCCTTCAGGATTGATAATTAGAAGGAGAGGTTGTGAGCTTAAAGAGTGCGTCTGCTTTGGAGTTTTTCTCTCTGGGAATGTGCAAAATCTGGTGCGATGGTATTTTCGGTAGGAGGGACTTCACGAATATGAGATATTGTGTCATTTGGTCGTTCTTTGCCTCGTAATTCCCCTCGACCTGCGAGGCCACCGGTTGTGAATCGGTGTAGATCGTCAGGTTTTTTGCTTTGCAGTCGACGACGAGCCGTAGGCCGGCGATCAGGGCCTCATATTCAGCGATGTTGTTGGTTGCTGGGAACTTCAACCGGAGGCCGTACTCCAAAGTGATGCCCTATGGGCTGATTAGTAGCAATCCTGCTCCGGCTCCTTCGGCCGCGGAAGCCCCGTCGGCGTAGAGAGTCCATCGAGCTGTGGAGATGTCTTGTACGGGGGCGGCCTCCGAAGGTAGAGTATTTTCTACGGTGAAATTGGCGAGTACTTGAGATTTGATGTCTGGCCGTGGTAGGAATTGAATGTCGAACTCACCCAGCTCGACTGCCCACTTTACTAATCTCCCAGATACCAGTTTTTGGAGAATGACTCGCAATGGTAACTGAGTTAACACTTTTATCACGTGGGCCAGGAAGTAGGGCCAGAGCTTTCTTGCCGAAGAGACTAAGGCAAAGGCCGTCTTAACCGCCGTCGGGTATCTGGCTTCGCCATCGGTGAGGACCTTGTTGAGGTAGTAAACGGGCCGTTGGATTCCTCCTTCATCTTTTACTAGCACCGAGCTGACGGTCGTGGAGGACATTACTAGGTAAAGGAACAAGACTTCTCAGGGGATAGGTTTGGATAAAAGTGGGGGCGATGCCATGTACTGTTTGAGGTGCTCAAAAGACATTTGGCATTCGTCCATCCACTGGAACCCAGAGTGATGTGCCCCACGGAGGATTTTGAAGAGGGGGAGATATTTGTCTCCCGTTCGTGCCAGAAATCGCGAAAGAGCGGCAATCCTTCTATTTAAGCGTTGCCCTCCTTGATGGAACGGGGTGGCAACATGTCTCCTAGCGCCTTGATCTTTTCCGGGTTTGCCTCGATCCCTCGATAGGTCACCAAGAAACCTAGGAATTTTCCTGCCGTCCGTCACACCAAATGCACACTTGCTGGGGTTGAGCCGCATTTGGAAACGGCGAAGGAGATGAAAACACCCTTCCAGATCTTCTAAGTGATCACGGCGGCGGATGCTCTTTACCAGCATGTCGTCTACGTAAATCTCCATTGTGCTTCCGATGAGGTCTTTGAATACTTTGTTCATTAGCCTCTGGTAGGTTGTCTTGGCGTTCTTAAGGCCGAAAGGCATGAATTTGTAGCAGTAAACTCCTTTGTCTATTCAGAATGCGGTGTGCTCCTCGTCTTTCGGTTCCATACTGATTTGGTTGTAGCGTGAGTATGCGTCCATGAAACTGAGGAGCTCATGTTCGGTTGTTGCGTCGACTAGTTGGTCGATTATTGGAAGGGGAAACGATCCTTCGGGCACGCCTGATTCAGATTACTGTAGTCGACGCACATCCGCCACTTCCATGAGGCCTTCTTTACCATGACCACATCTGCTAACCATGTGGGGTATTTCGCTTCGCGGATGAACCGCGCTTCCAGGAGCTTCTCTACCTCCTCTTCGATCGCCTTGAGCCGCTCCGGGGCGAAGTTCCATTTCTTTTGGATTACTGGCCTGCAGGCTAGGTTAATATTCAGGGAGTGAAAGATGACCTGAGGGTCTACCCAGGCATATCTTTCGGGCTCCACGCGAAGATATCTTCATTGGCGCGAAGGAAGAGGGCGTACTCCTCTCACTCTTCTTTGGACAAAAAGGACCCAACCTGAACTGTCCGGGTCGGATCATGCTGGGAGAGTGGCACTTCTACGAGCCCTTCGACAGGCAATCCGCGCTGTAAAGTGGCTTCGTCTCGTAAGTTGAAGTTATCGATATTGAGGGTGGTCGCTTCCACTGGCTGTGCCTGCTTTAGGAAACAAGTTTGTGTCGCTTCTTGATTTCCTCTTACGACCCCTATCCCTGAGGCGGTCGGGAACTTCATAGCCAGGTGCGGGATGGATGGGACTGCTCCAAAAATGGATAGGAGCGGTCTTCTAAAGATGGCGTCGTAGGCGGAGGTGGACTCCACCACCACGAACTGGATGTCGTGCGTTGATTGCTTTGGGAATTCACCTAACGTGATGGGAAGGATGATCATGCCCTGAACTTGAACGAGTCGGTTGTCGAAGCCGTAGACGGGCCCGGTCGCGGGGCTGAGCTGATCTTTCGTGAGCTTCATATTTTGCAGCGTGGACAAGAACATGACATCGACCGAGCTCCCGTTGTCGACCAATATTCTTTTAACATTGAAACATGGATCCCCAATTCCCGCGTTGATCACGAGTGGGTCCTAATGCGGTAGTTGTGCCCCTTGTAGGTTCTCTTCTCCGAAGGTGATTGTAATGTCCTGCTTGAGCTTTTTTATCTTCATGATCTCTCGAAGGTTTGGCAATCGAGAGGATTTGCGCTGCTAGGGTGGGAGGTCCGGCGATAGTCTCGACTTCTCCCACCATTGGCCTTCCCGCTGCCGCACCTCGGGGAACGGGAGGCAACTCTCTCATTTCCCTATGTATCTGAGGCTGATTGGCAACCTGGCCCTGCAGAAATCTTCCCAGGAGTCCTTGGCGGACGAGACGCTCGATTTCATCTTTCAATCTAGTACACTCTTCGGTAGTATGCCCCATTCCTCGATGGAACTCGCAATATCTTGACTGGTCGTTCCTCGGATATGGGGCGGGCGCCCCTGGCCTGCGAAGCTCCGGGTCGTTCTGGATGGAGTAAAGCACATTAGTCTTGGTGGTGTTTACTGGGGTGTAGATCCTGGGCGGTCGCGAATCCAAATCTCTTCGAGGGTCGCGACGACGTTCGTTGTCGCGACGCTCCTCGCCGCGTCGCTCTTCTTGCCCTCTGGTGGCCTGCTCGGACCCTCTTTTTCTCTTTTGGTCGCCTTTAAACTGCTGGCGGTGTGCTTCGATGGCCTCGTCGGCCGCTATCTGAGCTTCTACTCGGTGAACGAGGTCAGGATAACTTGGCACGGTTTCCCTCATTAAAGTTGATTATAAGCCACTTGGACGGAGGCCTCCAAGGAAAACTCCCCGTAAGAGCTCGGGATCGACTCCCGCAATTTGTCGGGCCTCGGTAGTGAAGCGTCGAAAAAAGTCCTTAAGGGTCTCTCCGTCATTTTGACGGATTCCCGAGAGATGGGAGGGGTCTCAGAATCAGAAAGAAACTTGACTTGCATTATAAAAGGAATCCTTTTTCAGGAATAGGGCAGTGGGTCAATTTTAGAGGAAACAATTCTTTGTTTTCCTTTGTCCGACCGCAAAACGCACCCTATGATCCCTTCGACCTTCATCTTCAGGCACACGAAGAGGTTTCATAGTCTCGGAGTCTTTTCCGACTCCCTCCAACCGAACGACGTACTCCAAGACCAAGGATGGAGCGCCCCTTTCCAGTGGAGCAAACCGCTGACGTATCTTATATTCCGACGCCAGGCAAGTGGCTAAGGAGACCCTTCCTCCTTTAGGCTGTTTTCAACACCCGTGCTCTACTCATGCAACCAAATTATTCATGTTCAGCTTATTTCAAAGATCGCCATTCCAATCTCCCATCTCTCTAGTATCAACAACAACAGTTGGAGTAGTCCGACCTTAGTGGAAGCAGTACAAACACAACATCATCAGTCATCTTCATCTTTGTGCAACTGAGTTGGAAGTGGTCACCCCCTCGTCGTAGACTTACTTATGCTCGGGTAAACTCCGCCCTTTTTCATGCTCCCGTTTATTAGCCTAGTTGTATGTGATTCCATTTAATCAGTAAAGTTTGTCTCGAATGTTCAATCTATTTTTATTACCGTTATTCATAAATTATTGAATGTGATTAAGCTTGTCGGAAGTCACAAAGTCTCGTTTTGAATTAAACCTTAAAACGCTTGAGGATTTACCTACGAATAACGATTAACGACTTTACAAATCCAATGTTGTAAGTGATTCGCATGCGAAAATTCAATTTGGCCCTCTCAGCCTACATCATGATGGGTCAAGGATATCCATGGAGGGTGAAATGGCCCGTTTGGGTAAATTTAGTGTGTCGAGGCACATTATAACGATGTATTCATCATGTTCAATTGAGCAAACTTAGTTCTAGTGTGACTCAGGTAATTGGGCTATACTAGATCAAATTGGTGGTATGTGTAACACACCCAAATTAAAAAATTAAGACTTGGTGTGCGATTAGGACCTTGGTGTGCTGATAGGAAGCTCTTATTAGGTCTAAAAGAAAAGCTAAACCTAAACTCCCAGCCCCTCTCCTCATTCCCGATCCCCCTGTTTCTCGTCCGTGTTGGGCAACCGCAAACCTTCCCTCCTTCTCGATCTTTCTCTCTCGCGCGCACGATTAGGGCGGCCACCAGGAGGAAAGCCAACTCCTCCCTCTCTTCTCGCGTGCCGCAAGGTGGAGTCTCCCCCCGGTCAAGCCTCACTCTGGTAGACTGAATCAGGCTGAATATTAATAAAATATTCATAATAAACATAAAAAATATAAAACAAAGAAATCCATCTTTCATCAATCCCGCGCCCGTTCAGTTTCTCCCCCACACTCACTCTCTTTCGCACTCACTCTCTCTTTCTCTCTCTCTCTCTCTCTCTCTCTCTCTCTCGCAGCGCATCGCTAGGGTTCCTTCCGACGCCGCCTACCCCATCGACTCCGGCTAGATTCCAACTATCTCCGGCGCGCATTCTCCCATCCGGATTCTCACGGCACAAGAGATCCTGGGACTCAAGATTCATCTCCGCTTGGTATTCATCTTCTCCGTCATTATCTTATATCAACTCAACCAGCATCTTCTGCGGACATCCTTTTGGCTCTCCGCGGAGATCCTTTGGGCTCTCCGCGGAGACCTTTATAGTGGATTCTCATATCTTCTTACACATGCATATCTATGATTTATTGTAACAATCATTTATAATTTTGACAGATCTATGAGGCAGAAGAGAATTCATTTTCTGAGCCCGAGGTGCTATTTGTCAGCTTTTGTGGGCCAAACGTCAGCCATTCTTGAACGAATGGAGGACAGTCCGAAGAAGCTGCTGATGGATGCCAACATCTGGCATATTTTCCATGCACTGAAGGTGCCGCAGAACACTCCCCTCCTATACGGTCTGCTCAACTGGTATGACATCGAGAAGGGCGTCTTCGCCATTGGATCGAGGGAGCTTACCTTCTCCCCCAATGATGTAGCGTTGATACTGGGTTTGCCCAACCATGGGGAGGAAGTCATCCTGGCTTCCAAGCCTTTTGGAGCGCTCACTAAGACCAAATTGAAGGCAAAGCTTCAGGCGATGGAGAAAGGGTCGTCTCCTGTGATGACCAACTTATTGGTTTTGCACCTTCTGTGTAATTTCTTATTCCCTTCGAGCGCGGAGAGGATGTCAAGGTTCTTTGAGGAGGTCTCCAGCTTGGAGAACTTCCAGAAGTTCAATTGGCCAGAAGCCATCCATACCTTCCTAATAAGGTCGTTCAGGGTGATGGTGGAGAAGCTGCCACCAGTTTCAGAAGAAGACTAACTGCAATAGAGGCCAAAGTCCTCATTGGGATACATCTATGGATGCACCCATGCTCTCGTTGTAAGTATATATATTTTTAATTCTTAAAATGAATTTTGTTTCATATGTTTTAAACTATTGCAATGATTCATATAAATTTGGTTCCTCGAGTACACCACCAGCATCGCTCCGCACTATCCAACATTGAGGCCTCGATTTATTAAGATGGTTGGAGAAGGTCTCATTTACATTGAAAGAGCTAGGGGTCACTGTTCCATCTATCTTGGATGAGCAGGTAAATAATTTACTTTATTCGATTAACAACTAATGTTGAACTATCCAATACAATGGTTGTATTTCTTCTTTATAGGTGTTGGAAGTACTCGAAGACATAACACCAGAGGAGAAGCTGTTTTGTTCAGAGCCAACAACACAGAAGACACCGCCACCTCCCCCATCTAAGAGAAAATCAATAAGCCCGACTTCTAGGGCAGGAAAAAAAGTGAAGTTTGCATCACCACCTCCCCCATCATCGCCACCTCCCTCATCATCATCACCTCCCCCACCACCTAGCACATCATCACCACCCCCACCACCTAGTACGCCATCTCTCCCTCCTGTACAGTTTTTGATAGATTTACATCATAGGATTTTAGATCAATTTGCGTTATTAGATAACAATATAAATAGTTTTGTAGGAACCTTTAATAATAGACTAGATAGATTATACAATAAAGTAGATAGAGTACATAGTGATTTAGTTACTTTTAGTCACAGTGTAGGTGACAGTCTTGATGCAATGAGTGTCGATATAGATGCACTCCTTCATCGATCATCGCCATCATTTAGCCCTAGTAGCTCTATATCTCTCACCCACCACACCTCTCCTACCCCCACTACCTCTCACGATACTGTTATTACTCATATTCTAGACACCCCATTAAAACAAGGAAAACTTACAACTACAAAGGCGGCTGTAGTTGATGTGTACCTCGTTGACTATTTAAGGAGACCGCTAATAACAGAAGAAGAAAGAGATATCATCCATCGGCGTATGAGCGTCATTCCATCGAGGTGCCCTTTTGACATTATACATTTTTATATTTTCAAAATTTTGATCTATGCACAATGATATTGACGATAATTTTCTAATATTTCAGGAACGACCAAGCATTCAATAAATGGAATAATATCGAATTTCGAGATGTTATGGATGCTCTCCTAACGAACAACTACGTTGAAGATTGTCACGTTGATGTCTACGCAAAGATCTTGACTTTGCGCAGAGAGCGGGATGAAGAAACGTATCGTTCGTTTATGTATATCAACCCTAACCTTTTGGTATGATCTCTATCCACCACTAGAAAAATAATTTTTAGCTACACATTTTTTTGCCAGGGTTCGAAAACTGTGGCTAATATATTAGTTTTAGCCAAAGTTACAAAACCGTCGCTAATACTTATGTATTAACCACGACAAGCAAAAATCGTGGCTAATACTTAAGTATTAGCCACGATAAGGAAAAAGCGTGGTTAATATTAAGGTATTAACCACGATTTTTATTTGTCGTGGCTAATACTAAAGTATTAGCCACGGCCGGCCGCATATGTATTCGCGATCTACTCGTGCATTTGCATTCTGCCCTAATTACCCTGTCGCTCCGCCCACAAGCTTCTCACGCGAGCAACTTGGACTCTTCTCCAACGAGCAATTTATTTGTGCTTTGTACATTGTTAGTTCCGTCTGCATTGCTAAAAAATGTTACAATTTATGTAGTTGCACTACCCACGGTCCAAGGACGCAGAATCTACGGTTGTAGCTGCATTCCTCGAGGACGTTACCAAGGAGAATCTCGCCAATATCCCAATGATTCTAATGTCAATATGTTATAGTCAACACTGGTTTTTATTGGCGGGTCTTGTTAAAGAGAAGAAGTGGCTCATACACGACTCTCTACGTAACCCCAAACGAAAAATTACCGCTAAAATAGCCGTAAGTACAGTTCGTTGTCATGCAATATAGTAGTGTACATTGCGTAGTTACTAATGTATGAACATATTTGTGCTAATGCGGATTTCTGTGCTCTAGAAGGCGGCCGTGAAAAAAGTCCACGCAGGATTTTCCAAGTGGAGTCTCGACTTGACTGCTGGTATACCACAGCAGGAGAACTCCGTGGACTGCGGTGTCTTCATTATGAAGTATACGGAGCACGTAGCGAAGGCAGGTGTGATAAGCTGGGTGAGTTGCGCAGACAGACAGACAGACAAAAATGCCTATGTTTAGAGCCCAGATCTGTGCAAAAATCTTTAAATATTTTGTGGATGATTTATGTAAATTAAGAAACATTATTCTTGTATATTTGAAATGTTTGCTTATAATAGCAATTGTTCCATGGATGAATAACATTTTCAAATGAGTCGAAAGATGCATATTATAGATTTAAATGAACTCCGCGGAGATCCATAAGGTTCTCCGCAGAGATCCAAATGGCTCTCCGCGGAGATCCAGAAGGTTCTCCGCGGAGATCCAGAAGGTTCTCCGCGGAGATCCAGAAGGTTCTCCGCGGAGATCCAGAAGGTTCTCCTTGGAGATCCTAAAAGTTTTCCGCGGAAATCCATTTGGATCTCCACGGAGAGCCAGATTAAAAATCTTCTCCGCAGAAATCCATAAGGTTCTCCGCGGAGAACCTTCAGATGGTTCTCCGCGGAGAGCAAAAGGTTCTCCGCGAAGACTTAAAAGGTTCTCCGCAGAGACTTAAAAGGTTCTCCGCGGAAACTTAAAAGGTTCTCCGCGGAAAACCACTTGGATCTCCGCGGAGATCCAGATGCCTCTCCGCGGAGATCCAAATTGTGGCCGCATTCTCCCTCCCTCCATTTTTTTCCTCTCTCTTTTCTCTTCCTCTCCCCCTTTCCTTCTCCTCCCCCTCTTTTTTCTCCTCCCCCTCTTTTTCTTTCTCTTCCACCCCTCCCCCCTTTTCCCCCACATACAAGAGTATAACCCGGCGACCCCCTGCCTCTCTTCCATCCAGCAGCTGAGAGGAGGGCCGGCCCTTGCCTCCTCTTTTTCCGCCGCCTGCAACTGCTGGAGAGGAAAAGGAATTTGTTTCCCCCTTTCTTCGTTCGCTATTTGTTGTTTTGGTGCTTGGACTAGGTTTTAGGGGGTTCCCTTGCCGTGACCATCGATCCTCTGGCTGCGAGGGGTTGGCCTACCAGAGGAGTTAGAGGGAGCTTGTACTGTTCCTTGCCATTATTTGTTGCCTACTCCTGCAAGAGGAAGGAGGACCACTGTCGATCCTCTTATTCTTTCTCTTGGCCAACCAAGAGGAGTGGAAGCATCGTCGGGAGCTTGAGTGGTCATGTAGAGACTCAAATTGTCGAGTGGAGGTCGGATCTGAAAGACGACAGACGTTACGATCGTCTCAATGCCTCCGCGACGCTCTGCGAGGGTAACGATTCCTTTGTCTGGTCTTATGACCATATTTTCTGTACTTTCATGCTTGTGATGTTTTTCGTGCAATGAGAGTCCCCTCACGCCGTTCCAGGTGAGGATGGAGACTCCGCTAGGGCGCGAGATTACGCCCCCGACGTATGTTTGTATGAGCTGCACGTAGAGTTCCTCTCCCGCTACGCAGTGGAGAGTGGGGACTCCGCTAGGGGGGAGATTACGACCCCGGTGTAGCTTTTCTACTTTTACTTTGCTTAGGAGGGCCGCCCACCTCCAATTGGACGCGGTGTGTGTTTCTCTCAGTTCATTGCGAACCCCCGGGTTGATTATGTTCGTTCCCGACATAAATGTGCATTAGTGATCCGACGTGTGGATCTGGATTTAGGCATGCTGTGTGAAGCCTATCTGTGACGGTAAGCACAGATCGGTGATGTTTCTGTGATGTGCATTACGATTAACCCTAGATACGCGAACGAGAATGTCATGTGCTATTCGTCGCAGTATTGTAGGAATTTGTGAGCTTTATTCGTGAATGCCCCGTTCCTAGATGGGTTTGTGTTGGGCCCGGTAGAATGACGTTTTGTGGGCTTTTGTTGGACGGGCAGATCCCCGTCCCTGCGTAGAATGCGCTTTCCTAGATCAGTGTTCTGCCACTTTAAAATGACAGTTGTAATCGTATCCTTCCAAACTAGTCCTCTGTCACTTTAAAAAGGGCAGTTGTAGGTCGTTTTCTTACCAGTTCTCTGCCGTGTCAAAAAGGCTGTTGTAGTTCGTGTATCTCCTGACCAGCCCTCTGCCGCCTAGGTAGTTGTAGGTCGTTTATCCCAAACCGATCCTCTGTCCATTCTATAGGACAGCTGTAGGTTTTGGTCCCTCTTAATTGTCGCTACGATTGATCGAGCCGCGATCGTACTGTTATACTTAGAATTGAAGCTTAGATCGTGCGTTTTCGATGTTCATGACACGTGCTTGGTTGTTTGAAAGGTGACGCTTATCGTATCCCCTAACTCTTTGTTCTTCATTTCTTGTTTGCATATTTTGGTTTGCGTGCGTACTTGTAGAAGACAGATGTACTCGCCCTGGAGTCCGCTGGGATGGCCGGGGGGAGGGGTCATTACGTTGTGTTGGTTAGCCCCATGCTGACCTTCGTTTGCCGCCCGTTTGTTCTTGGTTTCAGGTGGCGTAGCTCGTAGCGGAGCGTAGTGGGCTGCAACCTATGTGTTGCTGAGGCGCTGGAGACCCTTCTCTCCCCTATTTTGAGCTCCCTTTTAGTATTGTTTGTGTTTTCTTTTTTGAAAGCCATGTAAGGCCTTAAAGACGCATCATTTTAGTGTTGTATTCCTATTAGCTGTGGACATTCATGCCCCTTATTTTGGGCTTTTGTTTAGCTTCCATTTTTGTTTACTCTGAAATATTTTAGTAAGTTGTTCTTGTATCAATTATTAACATTTAAGCTTTGTGGATATTATATGTCGTTGGGTCCCGATCGGACCCATACTATATTCTATTTGCAGATCAGAGATGTTACAGTATGCGTGTTAACACACTCATTGCATTGAGGGGGACAATTAACACAAATGAAGCCTGATAGTGTGCCAGAAAGTTACACCGAATACTTTTCACAACCGTTTGATAAAATGCTCGATCAGGAAGCGGAACTTCAAAAAGATTAAAACTAATAATTGGTTTGGATACTCTCATGAAATCAGATTGATCAAATGATAAGTTTTGTTGATATAAGAAGTCCTTAAATTTAAGTCATACATCAAACATCACTAATTAAATTTACTATAATCACAATTTTTTCGAAGTAATTAATTAAATATATATTTGCTTTAATATAAGATTTATATGCATCACGTCTAATCACACTTCTACTTAGTCGATGGTATTTGGGTTGAAAAGCTTTGCCAACGTATTTGGTTTCATCAGCAATAATTATCGTAGTGACTGAACAATAAACCACGTGTGATGATGTTTTTAAATTGCAACTTTCTTTGTTGCATTTGGTCGTGTGTCCAAATTTTTTCACAAGATGAAATTTGTGCTTAACTAGATTTCAGAGCTTGTTTAACTACATAAAATTTGATATGCTGAGCATGAGCGGAGTTTCACTTCACCGTTAGCAACTTCACACAATATACGCAATTTGGTTTGAAATCATAGACGACGTGCACTTTGTTGAAATATGTCCTGACTACAACAATATGCTTGTACTCCTTGGTTTCATCAAAAGTGTCTGAAGATTGATGCTCTGTTTGGGGCGGCGGTGGAAATAGCAGTGGCGGAGAAACGGTGGTGGCATTAGAGCGGTTTTGACAGTTGTTTTGAAAAAAAAATGTAGAACATTTGGAAGAACAAAATTTTAATAAATAAATGTTTAGCTTAATAATAAAAAAAAGTTTATGCTAATAATTTATTTCATAGATAATTAAATATTTTATATATTTTAAATAAGCGGGTTACAAAAGGACGAGAAACAAAAATAACGAATGAGCGAAGAATCATGAATGAGAGAAGAAAGAAAGATCGTGAATGATTGGAGTGTGCTTTCGTAAACACTCGAATAAAAGAGGAAAAACTAAAAGTAGAGAAAGCGGTTTTTAGAAAACTCTGTTTGACCGACAGCTCCTTAAAATATTTTTCTTGAAAAATCTTATCATCCAAACAAACTAAAAAGGACGGTAACAGTGCGAATAGACCTTTTCCCATCCTCGCAGCCGTCCGCCCCGCCCCAAACAAAGCCTGAATATCGAAAGAGCTCAAACCAATACGCCCAGGTTCTTGAATCTCCCCACCCAAGTGCCTACAACAAAATTTTTAGGGCTAAGTTGATTGCTGTCAGCCTAAGCCGTACGTCTGCTGGCTGCAGACCGTTTGGTCTGCCAAGGCAGCCATGAGACGACTATTAGAGTCGCTGAAGACTGACCTGGGCCTCGGGCCCAGACTAGGGGCTTGTTTGACGTAGCTTATCCTCCGCACGGATTTCATCCGCGCCGCACGACCGCGGTTCACGCGGCGCGGATGAAATTCGCGCGGAGGCCGCGGTTTTTAGGGTGCGGGCTTGATCCCTGCCGCCTGAACGCTGCTCGACACAAGAGAGATTTTTAGGTGCATTCTCCCACCTAGTTTTAGGTGGGAGATTAAATACAGCCGTATGATCTGACATCCTATGACAAATTTATTTTCGCGAAATACCGACAATATTTTTAATTGACAAATACGACAGTATTTTGATCAATCAGGGAGAACCAACGGTCCAACTCGCATCAATGCGGGGATCATAGGCGAGAGAAATACACCTAATTTTTTTCCCCCGGCACAAAGGGCGGACTTTTCGAGCCTAGGCTTTTGTACACCGGTTCACCGGGGGTAACGGGCACTTTAACCGGTTACTTTTTGAACGGGTCCTCCGGTTACTTGTGCTAGCGGGTTAGCTATCGAGTTGCGGAGACTGCTCAACACACGCAATATTCCTCTGGGCAGAAAACCAGAATAATTGTCGCCGGCAGCGGGGGGAGAGGGGGGAAGCGGCTTTGGGAGGCAAGGGAGAAAGATTGGAGATGCAGCCTCTCCAGGGCACGCAAAGATCCGTCTCTCCGGTGGTGGCGACAGCAGTCGTTCCGGCGGTCGTTGGGCCGAGGAGGAGGTGCGAGGGCATGGCCATGGGAGCCATTACCCTCGACCTCCGCCCGGGACTTGGAATTGGACCGTTTACCTTAGGTGATCAGTCCCATTAATTTCCCTTAAAATCAAAATTTCCTATTATGTAATCGAGTTTTGAGAATCAAATCACATCTTCGGTTACTTGAGTTCCAAAGCGATTCGTTAATGGTGGATCGGAGTTGGGTGATTTCTAGGGCGTGAGTTGAATGAACTGCATCTACCTTGATTGTTAACTCTGGTGGAAATTTCTGTTATGCTGATCAGTTCAAACCTATAAATAGTTATAATGCATTTTAAGTTATTGGGGGCTTCAATACTATTACAAGAGCGACTGTAGCGTGGTCTATTGAATGCACTTTTTTCAGCTCCAATTTTTTTTCAACTAATTGAAACTATTTATTTCCTCAACTTAGCCCAGCTTATTTTATCTGTAGCTTGTTAAATATCTTTTTCCCGTTCATTCACACTGTGATATCTAGATTGTTAATTCTGAAGGATTGAAGTTAAGTAAGCCTCAATATCTACATTTTGGCATTGCAACTAGCCTGATCTAAAAACTTTAAACACTGTTCCTTCGGACGAATTTGAATTTGATTTCAAGTGTTGAGATTAATTTCAATTCCTATAAGAATTGAAATTGGTATGCATTTTAGATATATTGTTCAACCAGACAATGAAATTGAGCACACAAAAATGGAATTGGCCAATTTTGTTATTTCGACTGTAATGACTAGAAATCCGATAATTGGATCGTTGAACCATTACCACGACCAGTCTCGAGATAATGAGAAGAGGTTTTCCCAAAATTTGAGGACACTTCGACAACTTTCATTTTTTTTCGGTGGCGGTCCAACAGAGATTGCAAGAGATCCGACAATAAGATTGATGGACCCTCACCCGAAGCTTGAAGCATTCCTAAAAAAATTGGTGACGATCCAACGACTTTCCCTTTTTTGATAATGGCGGTTCGACATAAATAGTCGAAGATCCGTCCATCGGATTGATGGACCATCACTATCAGTGGTCTTGGAATGACAAGAAGAAGCTTTCCCGATTTTTTTTGTAAGAATTCTATGAGGAAAACATAGTAGCAACAAACAAGAATGTTTGCCAATCCTTCAATTCCTATAAGAATTGAAATTGGTATGCATTTTAGATATATTGTTCAACCAGACAATGAAATTGAGCACACAAAAATGGAATTGGCCAATTTTGTTATTTCGACGGTAATGACTAGAAATCCGATAATTGGATCGATGAACTATTACCACGACCAGTCTCGAGATAATGAGAAGAGGTTTTCCCAAAATTTGAAGACACTTCGACAACTTTCATTTTTTTTCGGTGGCGGTCCAACAGAGATTGCAAGAGATCCGACAATAAGATTGATGGACCCTCACCCGAAGCTTGAAGCATTCCTAAAAAAATTGGTGACGATCCAACGACTTTCCCTTTTTTGATAATGGCGGTTCGACATAAATAGTCGAAGATCTGTCCATCGGATTGATGAACCATCACTATCAGTGGTCTTGGAATGACAAGAAGAAGCTTTCCCGATTTTTTTTGTAAGAATTCTATGAGGAAAACATAGTAGCAACAAACAAGAATGTTTGCCAATCCTTCTCGATACACGAGTGCATCTAAAATTCACAAAGTAAGAGCTCAAGAAAGCCCAAAACAGTTTTCTCTATCCTTGATGTAGTATTGGCATTTAAAATAATTACTGAACTTCAAAGATCAAGCCTATCAACTAAATGTGATACTTCGACTCCTAGCACCCCGGACGTTAGACGTCAGTCCATGACATCAATTGACTCACCCCACCGAGACGGTTAGGGACTTGCTATTCTAGCCATAGCCTCATTTTCATCAAACTTGAAACATGGTCTCCCGTTCAACTACAGACACACATCATAGACCTTTATTTATTAAAACAGGTATCTAAGTTAGTCACTTTACAAAAGATTCATTCTAATCCGTATAAAAACCAACATAGGATAATGTGTCGTAAACATTAGTAAACTTGAGGATGAGGGATCACATCCTCCAATAGAGGTTCATAAGTTTATTACATATTTCAATAAACTAAGGGTTTCACATATTACATCGTTGGGCCTTAAAAAATTTACACAAGTTTCTAACTCTACAATTCTTAATTTTCAATAACATTTTAAATGTTGGACTATAGAAGCATAAACTAAGCAATGTGAGCTATAATAACTAAATTCACAATCACCTCATTATGCTCTTTCCTACCTAACAATGATTCATCTTGGCCAATGGCTCATGAAATTATGAGGAAAACATAGTAGCAACAAACAATAATTCTTTTAAGCAATAGGTGGTTACTATATTATAGAGGAGCCAATGTGACTGTCAACGTGCTTGTAGTTCTTTCAGTCTAGCACCAACTAATTGTTTTGGTCGTTGATGTCGAAGATATTAGTTGATTGGTTGACGAGATACTTAGTTGGCAATCTCGTTTGTGTTTGAAGTTTGATGTTCATCTTCTGTCTCAAGATTGCATCATGTCTGAGGTAAAACCAGTTTTAGGTTTTGTTGGGATTCTTCTTTGTTAGAGTTTGGTTGTACTCAGGTTTCGTAAAGTGCTGGTAAGATTGTCTTTTATTCGTACACTCTTTGTGGTTTCTTTATTTCAGGAAATCTGACACTCTCTTATCCCGTGGATAGTCTTGTCTTAGCGAACCACATAAATCTTGGTCTGCTAGAGTGTTTTTTTACTATATTCATTTTATTTTTCCCTGGGATATGTGCTTCCGCAATCAGCATGCATCTGTCTCAACATGTAGCACAATGAAATTTAGGTTATTACCTTTTAGTTATTAGGAACTTCAATGCCACTACAAGAGCAGTTGTGTGGTTTATCAAAAGCAAATTTCTGGTGCAAAAAAGAAGCCTTCCAGGACTATTTGAAATCTTATTTATTCCTTATGCATAGTTAGTACCTGACACATGTACTGAAAATATTTTCTAGCACAGTATAAGGTTTAGTACCTGATTTATATATGTTGAAAATGCTATATATACTTATTTACATTTCTTTCTGATATTGTATTGCGCTTCTCTCCAGGAATGTCCATTCGTGATGCTTTTGCACAAATAGAGCACCAGCCTAACATCTATGATGTTGTCCACGTTAAATACTTGGATGAGGTTTGCATTTCGTTTATACGAAGGTCCTCTCTTTGTTTTTTTTTGAACCGCTTCATCTATATATTCTCTCATTTTATGTACTAGAAAGATTATTTATGAACTTTTTTACTTGCTGCTCTGTATTGTTTTTGTATGCATCTGTTAAGTTATGCTTCACATGCATCACGTAGAAAGTTTGATGATCGCAAATGTGTCTACTAGAACTTTAGTATCCAACCTAAAACTAACTGTTCGCTCAAGAAGTCTCTTTACCGGTCTCCTCAGGCTTGGTTTCTGAGTTCACTAATGTGGTTTGCTCCTTTGGATTCTCTTGAAACATAGTAGATCTTTCCATTTTCCCAAAGAAATGGTCAAAAAGAGATTGTCATCCTTTTTATTTATGTTGACAATATTATCATCATTGCTAGTGATTTCTAAGATATCATCACTTTTTACGAAATTTTCATCTTATTGGACTTCTCGGACCACTATCTTAGAGATTAAGATAGTCACATCATAACGATAGATTCCTATCATGGTGAAAATATGTTTTTTTCTATTCTCTCGGACACTAGACTGGATTATTAGGACGTCAATCCACTGACACTCCCGTGGATCCAAATATCAAATTATTTGTCTATTCTGTTAACCTCATTACTCACAGGAAGCTATCGTTCTTATTCTTTGTCATCCAAAGTAAGGTCTTGGACAATTGCAATTGTTCAAATCAGAAAAATCTTTAACCTTGCAACAATACTCCGATGTTAATTGAGATGGTTTTGTTGATGATTGTTATACTAGGAGTACTTAGTCTTCTTTGCCGACAATTTTATTTCCTGAAAAAGTAAGAAACATACAATTGTGACTTGTTCTAATGATTAGGCATAATGTCAAACAATTGAACACCTTGTTTCAGAGATTTTATGGATTTGTTCCTTCCTACGAGGTAGCATTACTAAATCCTCTCCAATTCTCCCTTTTGTGATTATCAATCTGATAGTATATTGCAAAAAAAATCTTGTATTTTATAAACACACTAAAGACTTCGAGATTTATATTTAATTCGTTGTAGATGAGTGAGAGAATAATTTTTATTTTATTTGTTCATTTATGATCCCTTTCATATTGGTTGCAAGTAGAAAAAGAATATTGCTAGATTAAAATCAAAATACAGCCTCGCGAGATATGCTTGCGCCAATTACGCGAGGCTGGTCCCCTTTATGATCACTCTCAATGAGAGTTACAAGACTACTTGACAACTCTTCTAAGACTCATTACTCTCCCTTATATATGAGAGGACACGTTAGTGACTGAAATTGCCAAAATGCCCCTCGAAGGAGAAAATTACATAACACGTAATATTAATGAGAGGACGTGGACGCTAACATAAAGAAATCTCCAAGTCTTTAGTAGTCATGAGGAGGGTTGACCGTTGTGCATACTCATTTCAATACTCCGCTTCTCAAAATCGACCTTGTCCTTAAAGGCGAGACTTGTTGGGGTATCCTCAAGTTTAAGTGCCTCAAAGTCAGCAAAGGTGATGCCTTCGTCTTTAGCGTCGAGTAGTAGATATCTTTCTTTGTTCGAACATTTGTGTGTGGGGGAGTAAAACTGCTTGCAGTGGAAACAATGTCCACGCCGGTGGAGATCGAGATATTTTTGGTATGACAATCAGTGTGGTGGGTTCTACTTGGGTTGAGGTGGTTGTAGGCCCAAGGGAGGGGGGCTTCTTGTTGGTGAGTGCTAGAGGGGGAGAGGCTGAGGTGATGAGAGTACCTATGTGGTGGTTTAAAGGGGTTGCAACGTTGCGTAGTAGTGCTCGAGATGACGCAGATCTCTTCTTCGCCAAATCTAGCATGCTCCATGGTCCGAGAAAAAAATGTCCGGGTTGAGGACGTGAAGATGTGCGTTGATGTGGCCTAGCCCTTCAACTCGGATCGATTCGGTTCGGTTCCACTCAGAACCAAGAACCGACCCGTATAGGTTCGGTTTCAAAATTTTGGAACCGGAACCGACCCACGGTTCTAATTTGTAGAACCAGAACCGAACCGAAATTGTCGGTTCGGTTCCGGTTCGGTTCTCGGTTCCGGTTTTGTTCATGCATCGCTTATTCATTTGTATGAACTCTTAGCTTTCATAATTCATAAAGCACTTACATATGAACTTTTCATAAAGCGCTTATTCATTTATATGTGAAGAAAAACTTTTCTTGTACAAAATTAATTATCTCATCATTATTACAAATATATGGTTCTTTTTAGACGGTCCAGGATGGGTCACGGGAGAATGAGAATCGAGAACTATTAAAAAACTAGACCGTCCAAAACTTCAAATATATGGTTCTTTTTACGGTTCGGTTCGGTTCTCGGGTACCCAACCACGGGACCCGAGAACCGAACCGAACAACCGGTTCTTTTTTTTCAAGAACCGGAACCAAACCGACCTATGTGAGAACCGACCCGAACCGTCCGGTTCGGGTCGGTTTCGGTCCGGTTCTCGGTTCTTCGGATATTTTTGCACAGGGCTAGATGTGGGGTTGAAGCCAAGTGAGGAAGTAGCCCAAGTAGTGGTCTGATGATAGACAAAATACATGCGTGACGAGCTCGATGAAGGCGTCGACGACCGACTCTATTTGGCGAACAATCCAAGTCGCTCGTAGGCGCTTCCAGCTTGGTGACTCTCTTAATGTCGGGTTTGTTTGATGGGTTCAACGAAGTCAACGAAGAGCATATTTTTTGATGTAGATGGTGGACTGGGGGATCTTCTGAAGTTTGGGGGTGCCTTGGAGTTCGAAAAATTGCTCGGCACGAGGAATCCACCCATGGATGTGTCCATGCGCCAATAACTTACATGGTGAGATTCAACAAGGGATTGGAGGACTATGGTCGGCACATAAGTGCCACTGGAGAGAGACATGTTGACTATGATTGGGTCTGAGGTCGCAAGATTATCTTGATCTGATGTCGCCCATCTTGATCGAGCGGAAACTGGGATCAATATTAGTTTCGATTAGGGGTCTTGGTTGAACCCTAATGGATTGGGGTGCTCAACGTTCGGTCTAGACATGCATGTTGAACCAATTGGTAGCAATTAGAAAATAGAAGATTGTTAGTAGATAGAAATCATAATTGCTAGGTATGCTCATGGAAATTATTTTGGGGCTAGTTCCCTCCAGTGAATCCTCTCAATGAGTTTCTAGACTACTTGACAACTCTTTTAGGACTCACTACTCTTCCTTATATAGATGAGGATATGCTAGTGACTAAAATTACCAAAATGCCTCTCGAAGGGGAAAGTTACATGTGACGCAATATTAATGAGAAGACACATACGCTAACTGAAATGTGACTCTCAGTCTTCATCCAGTCGCGAGGAGGGTTGACCGCCATGCATAATTTTATCATTTTCATATAGATGATATTCTCACCACTTTACTTTTAAGATATTCCACATCCTTTGTGCGAGCTTGACTTTGTGATATCTACATTCCAGTTTGAGAGGGAATGTTGCAATATTTATTTATGTTATTATATTTGTAGCATAGTGTTATGGATCCCCGATGGGATGGGACATACAAGTGGTTTGCGGATGTGCGCAAAGATTGATTCACGCATCACAACTCTTATCATTATTTATGTATTTTTTGCATATTAATTTGAACTCAGTTATGTTAAACCTTGTGAGAGGCATTTTGGATCAGTGAAGTAAATTTTAGCCACCCTATTAAAGCGTGAAGCATGGTGCAATGGGAATGTAAGCAAGTATTAATCAAACTCTCTCTTCTTTGTCTTCTCTTTCTCTCTCCTTCCCGATTCCAACCTGTGTTTGGACATCACGACCCGATATCTCCAGAACGACGGTCTGCGACGTTTGCTCGACAATAGGAGCCCCTCTCGCTCCTCTCTCCCATCTTTTTCCTACCTGTGTTGCCGCTATAGGTCCACGAGGCTCCAAGAAGGGCTCCAATATCCTCCAAGACTCCACGCTCACCAGGACGCGAACAAGAACCCAATCCAGGGTCCATATCAAAATAGTGCAGATCTTAAAGGCTTCATCGAAGGCCCTTCACCCCCTCTAGCCACCGACATCCTCCCGTACGCACGTGAGAGCATGTGCGCCCAACTAATCAGGCAGTTCCGTGCGATTCCCGCTCATGGGAAATTCTCGATGTAACCACAACTGCTGGGTTCCTCCCAAGTCGGTGTTGACCTCCACTCCAGCAGCTCTGGCCTTCTGCCCACTCCCGGCCGCGACATCCTGCCCTCGACGATGGCTCCCATGGAAGACGCCGACCTCACCTTGGCCCAAGTCATGGAGATGTTCCTGAAGATGATGATGACGAACACCAATGCCCTCGAAGCCCTCACTGCTCGACTCGACCGCACCCCATGTTCGAAATTTAAGGGCAACCACTTGGAAGCGAGTGACGCTCCTCGCTATGTGAAGATGGATCTTCCTCCCTTTGACGGACGCGAGGACTTCCTGACGTAACGTACATTATGCGAAAAATTCTTTGCGAATCAGCACACATCTTGGGAAGACTGAATCATACATCCTTTCACCTCATGGGCTCCGCATAATTATGGTTTTCCAAGTTATAACGGGAAAAATCACACTTGACACAGGAGAACTTTATGATCAATTGCGACCTTCGCTTTGGGTTGTGTCTTTGCGACAATACCACCGACGACCTCGTCTCCCTCAATCAGATGGGGTCCATCAACGACTACTTGGAGAAGTTCAGGTGTTGCTCGCACGAGCCCAATCCATTCCCCCGGAACACGAGATGCCCATTTTTACAACAGGCCTCCATGAACGGCTTCGGATGGACGTAGAATTCCCAAACTCCGGCGGATCTCACCTCCTCTATGAGCCTCGCTCGGGTTAGCGTGAAGCGCTTGTTGATGGACCGACCTTACACTCATTGTTGTGGCGGCGAAGGGATCTCCCGATGTTTCAGTACTCCACCTTCCCAGTCCAACAGTGCCCCCCTTCGAGGCAAGGAGGGGGATCGACTGGTCTCCATCCACCGCCTGTCGACCCAGGAGATGGCCCACCGCAGGGACAAGGGCCTTTGTTTTAACTATGACGA
Organism: Dactylorhiza incarnata; assembly: GCA_033032865.1. Taxonomy (NCBI): domain Eukaryota; kingdom Viridiplantae; phylum Streptophyta; class Magnoliopsida; order Asparagales; family Orchidaceae; genus Dactylorhiza; species Dactylorhiza incarnata. The sequence goes on along the minus strand of JAWHQI010000285.1, from coordinate 1,217,884 downwards.
ACTATACGTTCACGACCACAAATGCAAGCTCCTCTTTTGACTCGGGGTGGACGACCCATCTGATGAGGAAGAGGAGGACCCGGGGGATCCCGTGATTTCCCTCCACGCCATCACTGGAACGCATTCAGGGGAGACCATTCAAATGCCGATCACCGTGATAGATAACATGTTGGTAGCTCTCATGGATTCCGAGAGCACGTACTGCTTCATCACCGAGCAAATCGCTCAACACCATCAACTTCCTTTGATCAGCCGAGGCCGCCTCAACATAACAGTAGCCGATGAGAGTACGATAGCGTTCCTCGGAGTTTGTCGCACCGTACCTATCGTGGTGGAGGGATACTACTCGAAGGTGGATTTTTTGGTGATTGCCCGCCAAGGTTTGAGGTTGGGTGTTCGGTGGTTGCGCACCTTGAGACCATTGACATGGGAGTTTAATCGACTCACTATGACATGGGGGGGGGGGACACAACTATCTGGCAGGGCAGCCCAACAGGCGCTTCTCGGCGATCCTTTTACTTGACATCCGATGATGCAACTTACGCGAGCCTAGATTCCCTCTTATAGGAATTTGACGACACCGTGGTTTCCCTTGGGGTGCTACCCCCTCCTCGTCGACATGACCATTGCATCTGTCTCCTTCCGAACATGACGCCAATGGTCGTCCGACCTTACCGCTACCCCTTCTTTCAGAAGGACGAAATCGAGCATCATTGCAACGCCATGCTACAACAAGGGATCATTCGTCATAATGTATCCCCCTTTTCATGTACGGCCCTCTTGATGCATAAGAAGGACGATACATGACGGTTCTGCGTGGACTACCACGATTTTAATGCGAGGACAATTTGGTATAAATTTCTAATCCCTGTGGTAGAAGAATTGTTGGACGAGTTGCATGACGCCTATTTCTCTCTAAATTTGACTTATGTTCGGGGTACCATCATGCGCACATAACCCGAACCGACGTACAATATGCCGTCTCCCATACCCATCATGGTCATTTTGAGTTCCTCGTGATGCCCTTTGGGCTCACTAATGCCCCTGCAACATTTCAAACATTGATGAACGATGTATTCCAAAACCTGTTGCACAACTATGTACTTGTTTTTTTGACGATATTTTGGTATACAGACCTGGGAGGCCCACCTTGAGTATCTCCGCAGCGTCTCCAACTTATCTTGCAACAACATTTGTTTTTGAAGAGGGCCAAATGCTCCAATAGAGCGATGTATATGAGCCACATCGTGCATAACACATAAGTCTCAACCTACCTGGAGAAGATCAAAAGGGTGACTGCCTAGCTCATTCCACAGTTCCAATGCGGGCATTGTGGCTTTTTGGGCCTCACCGACTACTATTGTCGTTTCATCCAGGGTTACAACTCGATTGCAGAGCCCCTGGTGGCTTTGTTGAAGAAGAACTCGTTTACATGTGGCGAACGATCACGACTGCCTTCAAGGCTCTCTAACACGCCTTGGTCACTACTCCTGTGCTTCATCTGCCCGATTTCACTATGGAGTTTCAGGTGAAATGTGATGCCTCGGGGAAGGGGTGTGAGATAGTACTACAACATAACGAACACCTGATTGCCCACTTCAGTCAGAAGACATCTATTCATCCCCAGAAGCTCCCAGCCTATAAACAGGAGTTGATCGGATTGGCCAATGTCGTTTAACACTGGTGACCATACCTATGTGGACATACATTCTTGATTTGACAGATCACTTCAGCTTCAAGTATCTCCTTGAGTAGCACCTTAATATCGCCACTTAACAGCGTTGGGTTAACAAGTTGTTGGGTTTTGATTTTATGGTCGAGGACAAGACTAGAGCCTTGCACCGCGCAACCGATCCACTATTACAACAAGACCATCATGACGCATCTCTCTTCATCATTTCCTAGGCCACTTTTGTGGTTCTCACCCGGCTTCGATAGGAGATCCAATACTCACCCGCTCTCTTGGAGCCCAGTCGCCGAATTCTTGAATGGTGTCTTCCCACCTGCTGGACCGCGAGGGATAGCTTCATTTGGTAGAAGGAGCGGTTATATCTGGTTCCCACTTCCCCCTTATTACCGACATTTTGAAGGGCACCCATGGAGGAACTTGCTAAAATGAAAGGGCTTTGCTAAGAGTTAACCCAAACAGAGGAGGTGGGGTGTGAGTTTCCTCCTATTATGAATGTGATTAGATTCAGGCGTCCTGATTGGATTCAGGCGTCCTGATTGGATTCCAGGCTAGTTGATAACCCTAAATCTGAAAAGAATGTGAGCGTGCTAAAAAGACCTGTAATGAATAAATGAATGAAAGATGGAATTTATCCTTAATATTACCCAATGAAGAAAGCTAAAGATACAAGATACAATAAATGATAAAATGATATGAATGCTAAGATAAAATGTACATAAGAAGATGATTTGATTGAACAAATGAAAGAATTTCAATGTCAAAGATAATGATGATGTCTTTTAATTATGCTTATAAATTGTTGCTAATCCTTATTTCTACTGTACGTAATTAAAGAAAGCAAGAATTTGCTTAGTATGTTCACTAATTCTTTAGATAAATAAATTAATATATGTGAAGGACGAAACGGCTCTAGATGCGAACAATAAACTGGTGGCGGAGTTGAAGCGACTCCAGATAGAGAGGAGGAATCGTCTTTGGGTGGAGGTGTCTTTGGATGGAGGTGGCTACAACAATGTGTGGACTGTGGAGTACTCAAAGCTCACCGGGAGAGCTGCAGGGACCCGGACTGCCAGCATGAGAATTTTTAGTTTTATTTTATGTAGATTGGTCTCGTCTATGTGCGATGTATATACTCTAGATGTTGGTTAGTAGGTGCATAAATATATATACTAGATGTTGGTTAGTGTATTTACGTGTGATGCATCTTTTGTAAGCCCTGACTTTTGTGTACTATATGTAGAACTTTTTCCACGTGTCCTTTACATGTGTAATGAAATGACCTATTTTGTACTACACTTTTCTTTTAGTACTTTGTCATGAAGTGACATTCATACTGCATGTTAAATAGTCTTGCCTTGTGCATCTGATGATACATGAAATGAAATGAAAATGTTAAATTGTGGTGGTTGCTGGAAAGGGGGCCGTTGCAATCGCCACCCGATTTCTCCCGAATGACGAACATGGTGCTCGCTCGACAGCAGGATCCCCTACGCGTCCCTTCCCTCTCCTTCCTACCTCCACTACTGCTATAAGTCCACGATGCTCTAAGAATAAGAACTCCAATCTCCTTCAAGACTTCACACTCACTAGGCCGCGAACGAGATCCCAATCGGGGGTCGCTATCACATAGTTACTCATTTGTATAGAACTGGGTTCATTATATCACTTTTACTCGTCTATTTAAGTCCATTACAGGACACCGCACAATTGAACTCATTGACTTCGTGTTTTAGCTTGAAGCTACTGGATTTCAAGTAAATCCTAATTTTCATTTTATTCTATCCTCTAGCTGAAATGGTTAGTTTCACGAAGTTTTACACCAAATTTTCAAATGCATGTTAAATAAGAATGCTATAAGGGATTTTTGTAGGCATAGTTCAAATAGAAGGTAGTCTGAGTGTGAAGTGGTTTACTGCTTTTATCTATAAAACTCTTAATGTTCTGAGCACATTTCTTGCAGGAGCCTTTGACATTGGATATTGTTATCAACTTTCCTGATCATGGTTTTCATATTCGTTTCGATCCTTTTTCACAGGTATGTTTTTTAATTTTTATTTCCCACTTCTCATTGTTTCTTCATGGTTTACTTTCCTGAGATTTTACAAAGTTTTGCTCATGTAAAATCTTAGAAAAATATATGCAAATATTTATGCTTTTATTGAGTTTTTTATTTGATTCTTAAATGGATAAATTACTGCACAGGTAAGGAACTGTTCCATCTATTAATTTAGGAAATTTATATTAACAACCTCACAATCGATATTTGCAGCTCACCAAAAGATTTAAAAAAAAGTCCAATTTCCTTTACCTTTATTCCTATAACTGCATCCCCCAACCCTACGGCCCATCCCTTTCGCAAAGCCCTCGTCCCAAACTTGCGTCCCTGAAATCCTCCAACCGAACATTAATTAAGCCTAATATTACAAGAAATATAAAGGTGCATCCGTATAATGTAATGAATTTAAAATAAATGTGAAGTCACCGAGTAATGGGGCCGAGGACGAAGGCTTGGGGGATCGACAGAGGCGTTCCAGAATGACAATGACGGTTGTATGGTGATCGACAGAAGGGGAATATGGTTGTTTGTGGACGGGTGGCGGGGAGGAAGGGTTGCGTGTAGGCTGGAAAGGGTGTGTGGTGGCTCGGTTTGGGCTAGGAGTCCTGTCCAAAAAGCCCGGCGGGCCCAGGCTTTTTTCCAACCGGGCCGGGCCGGGCTCGGGCTTTCCCTCTAAATGGGGGCCTGCCAAGGCCCCCAGGGCCGGGCCAGGTCTTATGGATGCCATGGTAGCAAGTTGCCATGGCAGCTTGCTGCTGCCAAACCGGGCTTTGCCCGGGCCGGGCCGGGCATTTGCCTAATATGGGGGCCCAGTTAGGCCCCCTAAGCCTGGCCCGGGCCCATGCGGGCTTTGCGCGGGCCCGGGCCTCGACGGGCTTTTTCCGGGCCGGGCCCAGGCCGGCCCCCTGGGTCCGTTTTTTTGAAAATTTCTAGGCTAGGGTGGCTAAGGAAGGTTGGTGAAACGACGGGAAGGAGCTTGGGAAGATTAAGGGTGGTTGGATAGAGGTTCCAGACGTCTGGAAGAAGGAAAACCGGACTAGGAGAGGGTCGTGGAGGTGGAGGCGGGCTGCATGAAGTCGTAGGGGGCTAGTAGGGCTTCAGGGGGGTCGCCAGAGGTAACTTGAGAGGTGGACGATGACTGGAAGGATTCCAGTGGATGGGAAAAGTGGCAGTCGATATTGAGGACGGGAAGATGGTGGCGAGATCTGACCTGGTCGTTGTAGGCAGGGGAAGCGGCGGAAGGGGGATTCGGCACCCCGGGAGGCGGGATCCGGCGGCTTCGCACCGCGCGGGAGGCTTGGATTTGCACCGAGCCCAAGATCGAGCAGTTGTCCTTTTTAAAAACCGTAAATCCTCGATGATTTCTTTGGGCGGCTGCTAGCAACATATATGGGGGGAGAGAAATTAGGTTAAATTATTTGATTGTCACGTTCGCCCAACGAATTTAACCTAACTCTCAAAATACAAGTCCAAAAATAAAAAAATAAAAAACATAAAAAATATGAAAAATCGAGCCGGTCTCGATCACAGTCTCCGATCGTCCATCTGACGATCCAAAAATATCAACCTTGCAAACATCAGAACATACGTGTAATCGATCTCCATCAATAAGCTCCCATGCAACAAGAGGGCACAAGACAATTCAACAATTTGCAATAGAAACAACCCAACTATTTGCAGTAGAAACAACCCAACAATTTGCAGTAGAAACAACCCAACAATTTGCAGTAGAAACAACCCAACAATTTGCAGTAGAAACAACCCAACAATTTGCAGTATAAACAACCCAACAATTTGCAATAGAAACAACCCAACAATTTGCAATAGAAACAACCCAACAATTTGCAATAGAAACAACCCAACAATTTGCAATAGAAACAATCCAACAATTTGCAATAGAAACAACCCAACAATTTGCAATAGAAACAACCCAACAATTTGCAATAGAAACAACCCAACAATTTGCAATAGAAACAACCCAACAATTTGCAATAGAAACAACCCAACAATTTGCAATAGAAACAACCCAACAGTTTGCAATAGAAACAACCCAACAGTTTGCAATAGAAACAACCCAACAATTTGCAATAGAAACAACCCAACAATTTGCAATAGAAACAACCCAACAATTTGCAATAGAAACAACCCAACAATTTGCAATAGAAACAACCCAACAATTTGCAATAGAAACAACCCAACAATTTGCAATAGAAACAACCCAACAATTTGCAATAGAAACAACCCAACAATTTGCAATAGAAACAACCCAACAATTTGCAATAGAAACAACCCAACAATTTGCAATAGAAACAACCCAACAATTTGCAATAAAAACAACCCAACAATTTGCAATAAAAACAACCCAAAGTAATACAATGTCAGTACAACTCCAATGAGAGACAATAGATCATCAAGCTGTCATGAAAACAAAGAAAATAGTGCTTAGATCGCAATATAGATGCCTTTACACATCAAAAATCTCAGTAGAAATAAGTTCAAACATACAAGGCTTCACACTTAGACTAAAAACTTCCAACAACTCAAGATCAGCTCAAGAATGACTCCAAACCGCAGGAATAAAAACTAAATAGGTCGGTGACCGGATACAAATTCGCCCTCAAAGGAAATAAGGCCACAACCACTACTCCTAAATATAAGACCTGTCACCATGCTTGGATGGACGCTGAAGGATATGAGAAGAAACATATGGAACTCCTCAAAACAAGCCGCCGACCCACCTTTGCTTGCGTAATCCACGATTGTCAGATGTCTGCTCCTTGCACCCATCAACACCCTTAATGTAAACCCATTTTCTCCAAATTGCAATACTAATCCCCCCATATTTTAAATCTAATTTCCTAATTTAAATATTACAATACAACCCTTGGAGTTTAAATCCAAAAAACAATTACATAGATTCATAAAATGAATCCTAGAGCCTTCAAAACCGAATTTGAAGCCTTGGGTCAATAAACATTGCTAAATCACGTCAAAGGTGCCTGATGTTGTCTCCTTGTGCCCCAAGATAAACTCCAAAGTTCCGCCTTCCTTCAAAGCATGTCGAAGAGCACTCTTTTCACTAGGAATTCCTTTTCCGAAGCTTCCAAGAACTTTTTCATTTCCAAACCAACTCAGCGCATGCTGATATGCAGTGACTTTCTGATGCAGGACAGACGTCACATCTGTCTGCCACCCTGGAGTCCCACCAGGGGGCCCACCTTGGAGTCCACCAAGGCGGCTTTCATCAGGTCCGCGGACCGTACACCCCAACCAGCTCTCCGCCATGGAGTCATCACCATGCGGCAGGTTGTTGAGACCCGGGATCGCACACCCGACCTCCTAGATAAGAGTCTTTCAGCAGAGCTCTCATCACCAACTGATCCAGCCGCATGGTGATGACTCCATGGCGGAGAGCTGGTTGGGGTGTACGGTCCGCGGACCTGATGAAAGCCGCCTTGGTGGACTCCAAGGTGGGCCCCCTGGTGGGACTCCAGGGTGGCAGACAGGTGTGACACCTGTCCTGCATCATAAAAATGCACTTTTATGATGCAGGACAAGCGTCCCATCTGCCTGCCACCCTGCGACCTGGCATCGCACCCCGGCCCAGGGGTCCCACCGGGAGTCCACCCGATAGGCCTTATCAGGTCCGCGGCCCGTACACCCCAACCCATCCCCGACCCCACCACAGGGCCGATAGGTTGTTGAGGCTGGGGCTCGATCCCCGACCTCCTTAATAAGAATCCTTCAGCGGAAGACTTATCACCAACTGAGCCGCGACCCTGTAATAAGTCTTCCGCTGAAGGATTCTTATTAAAGAGGTCGGGGATCGAGCCCCGGACTCAACAACCTATCGGCCCTGTGGTGGGGCCGGGGATGGGTTGGGGTGTACGGTCCGCGGACCTGATAAGGCCTATCGGGTGGACTCCCGGTGGGACCCCTGGGCCGGGGTGCGATGCCAGGTCGCAGGGTGGCAGGCAGGTGGGACGCCTATCCTGCATCACTTTCATTTCTTACACCGGTTGGAAATTGGTGCAAATGTTTCAAGGATTAAGGCTATAGTGTAGCCTTGATATATGAAACACCAATGTGTTTAATAACCTAATATAGGGTTCGGAATACAAACTGAATGAAATTGCATTAATCGAAGAAGAACACAGATACAATCCGGATCGAAGTCCGGCCAAGATCAAGAAGGCTGGTTCCTCCAATGATCCCTCTCTAAAAAAGAGAGCCTAAATTCCTAATGATCCAAAAGATGAAAATAACACTCCCATACCTCCTCCTTATATAGGGGGGAGGAGGCTCACATCAAACCTAAAAACAGTAATGATAAATGGGATGGCGCGTGCGCGTAACAATACATCCCGTCAGAAAAGCGACCTTGTCCCCAAGGTCGGAGCGCCGCCCGCCGGTCAGTAGTGGGGTGCCGTCGAGGTGCCCGGGGCGTCGTGCGGTAGTCCGTCTGAGAGCAGCAGAGCGTCGAAGTCGGCGGCGGAGAGCGCGGCCACGTCGTCGCCGATGAGGACACGACACTCCTTCACGGAGCACTCATGACCAGGAGAGTAGGGGTGCTTGCAGCGGAAGCACAGGCCCTTGCTTCGTAAGTCGTTGTGTTGGAACAACCCTTTTACTGTTTTGGGCTAGGATCACTATGTACTGATTAGGATCAGTTGACCCCATTGTATAGTTTAAGGGTCAAGTCTTTAGGCTGATAAATTAGCTAGAACTTAAGATTAAATCTAAGGTTCCCAGCGTTCGACGAATGTCTAGCAGCGCTCGACAAATGGCATGTGGCGTTCGACGAATGTCTAGCATCGTTCGACAAATTGTTCTAAGCAGACTGAAGTATTACAGCCAGTTACAACACTCGACATTCATTGATCAGTGTTCGACGAACGGCTAGCAGTACTCGACAGATGGCTTCCAGCGTTCGACAGTTTTTATTAACAGCGCTCAACAGTTTTCCAGCCAGTGTTCGACATATTCTGGACAGCGCTCGACAGATGGCTCCCAGCGTTCGACAGATGGCTCCCAGCGTTCGACAGATCATTTATTGAAGCCCAGATTTGTTATCAACTATATTCTATCTATCCTAACAGCAAAACGACGAATATAACGGATCTATTTAATATCCTTTGGACGTATTCTGACAGATAAGGAAGGATATTAAACTGAGTTAATATATTCTCTTCTTTCCTTTTTCCAAGGCAGCAATAGCCGTTGACATTTAATGAAAAGGGATCTTTTCACAGTCAAAAATAAAAGGACCTGCCAAAATCGTTTGAGTCGACAGAATTCAAACGTCGTTCTATTACAGAATAAAAAGGATATATATATATATATATAATATTCAGAAGAACATAATATACGGTCAGACATCTCAGAAAGTTCTTCATCTTCTTCTACAAGCAGCACAAAACTTCTGAGAACATCATCCTCAAGAACATTCACTCAGAATCTGCTGTAAATTTAGATCTTCTAAAAGAGCAACAAGCAAATCTGAAGAACCTGTTCTTCCAGATCAAACAGCTACAGGAGATCTTAGTTTTCAAGAGAAAGCTTCTTCATTTTCTGTCAAGCAATTCAATCTGACAGGGGGAGCTTTACAACAACATCCACTAGAGTCTTCTCTCAGCATCTTGACAGAGAAGAACACTATAAACCTTTTCCTTCCCATCCTGTACAGGGTTATAACTCCCTTCAAAAGTTAATCTCGGTGACAGGGCACCTTAGCAAAAACCTGCAGTTTGGTTAGAGCACCTTATCAACAGCTCACCTGGTGTGAGGGCACCTTATCAACAACCTCCTAGTGGATTCCTACCAAAGATGGTAGAAGAGTAGACGTACCCAGACTTATTGGGGAACTACTATAGCTCTTTGTGTCTTCTGTGTTTGATTATTTCCTGTGGCACTGCTGTTTGTTTTGTGATTACATTTACTTAATTTTTCTGTTTATATAATTTTCACACTGCTTACACTTATATGTAACACTATTTTAATTCCGCTATAAAAACTAAGAAAAAGTTTTAATACTCTATTCACCCCCCCTCTAGAGTAACTTAAGATCTGACCTCCACTTTCAATTGGTATCAGAGGGAGGTTGATTCTTTACAGACTAACATCTGAATCACAAAGATCAACCAGATCTTAATTTGTCTAGAGCTCCTTTATCTAAGAATTTTATATCATTCAAAACTCATGGCACAAAACAAGGAATATTCTAGCACAAGACCTCCTATGTGCAATCTCAATAAGTTTGCACTATGGAAAGCAATGATTAGGCTTTATATGAACTCTATTGATGAGGAGATTTTCAATGTTATTCTTACAGGACCTCCAACACCTACAGCAACAACCAACACTACTGCAACAACAGACAACACTGTTGTTCCACCTCCTGAGTGGACTGAGGCTCAGAAGAAGCAAAGAAATGCAGATGCAAAGGCCATGAACATTCTGGCCTTAACTATGTCAGATGACATATTCCAGAAAGTAGTTGAGTGCACCTCAGCAAAAGAAATCTGGGAATCTCTCAACAACATGGTGGCAGGCTCAGCAGATGAAAGGAAAGATAGAAGATCTCACCTGATCTCTCAATATGAGAACTTCAAGAAGGGAGAATCAGAAAATGTTGCTGATATGTACAATAGGCTCAGTCTCATAATAAATGAGCTGAAATCTCTGGACAAAGTTATCTCACTCACAGAGATCAATGATAAAATTCTTATGTGCTTTCCCAGCACATGGGACTCCAGAATCTGGCCAATCAAAGAAGCCAGAAGCCTAAATGAAATCACCACTGAAGCTTTGTTGGGCAAGCTCAAATCTTATGAGCAGCTTATCAAAAGTAGGGAAATTGAAGAATCCACTTCATCCCCAGCACTCAAGAAGGAGAAAAGCATAGCCTTCAAAGCTGCAGAAGAAGAAGGACCAACTCCTACCAAAGAGGAGTTGCTGAGTTTCATAGCCAAAAGATTCTATAATATGACTAAGAAAGATTTCAAAAAGAAGTCATCCAGAAGCTATGACAAGCCAAGGTATGACAAAAATTACTCTAATGAAATTATATGTTTTGGTTGCAGAAAGCCAGGACATATTGCTCCTGAATGTCCAGAGAATCAAAACAAAAAGGACAGAAAGGAGAGAAAAAGGGAAAAGGAAGAAAGGAAAGGTTCTAGCAAATCCTCCTTCCACTCACACAAAAAGAAAGGTAGAGGATTTGTAGCAACATCCTGGAGTGAAACAGAATCTGAATCAGAATCTTCATCTGGTTCTTCTGATGAAGAAGAAATAAAAGAGAATAACCAATGTCTACTGGCAATTTATGACTCAGACTGTGAGTCACAATCTGAATCTTCATCAAGCTCCAGTGATGATGAAAAAGAAAAGAACTTCTGCATGATGACAATCAATGCCTCAGCCAGCAAATCTGATGAAGAAAATTCAGAATCAGAAGAAGAAAATGATGCAGATCAGGTAATGTCTGGTTTTGATTTTACTTCAGATGAATTCAAAGCTGAATTCAAAGTCCTTTGCTCAGACTTACTCAACTCTGAGAAAGAAATAATCTCACTCAGATGTAAGTTAGCTGAAATGAAAAAGATGAGTGAAAAAAATGCAAACCTTAAGAAAGATTTGGCTGCCTCCAGAGAACACATTGTTCTCATTGAGAATAAACTTTCTGAGGCCAAGAAATTTGAAGAATCCCTAAATGGGAGAAGTATCAAACTGATGGACATCACAAGCACAGTCAATGCTAGACTTAATAATAGCAAACTGGGCTTGGGTGCCTCATCAAGTGAGCCATCTCTGATTAAGAGAAATATCCTCTCCTCACCTATAAAATTTATTTCTGCTAAAGGCAAAGAAGCTGCAAAAAGAGATAAAGATATTTCAAGCAAGTCTGTTAAGGATAAAAGAATTCAAAAGAATTCGTCGAACGGAGATCGACAAAAAGGTTCAAATTTGTCGAACGGAGCTCGGCGAAGTCTGAAAACAGATTTTCAGTATAGTTATCAGATGAACAATAGTCAACCAATTTATCCAAATTTGTCGAACAGATACTATACAGGAAATACTAGAAATCTTACTCCCAAACAAACTAAAAATCCTTTCACTGAATGGATAATACCTCCAAGGAGATATCATCCACAAGGCTATATGGACCAGCCTGAAATGTCATTTATTTCTGAATTTTGTGGTAACACAAAAGGACCCAAGGTAGTCTGGGTCAAAAACAACTAGTTTATGTTTTTGTCTTTGCAGGTACATGGCCATCCAAGATTAAATCAAAAATGGTACTTGGATAGCGGCTGCTCAAAGCACATGACAGGAAACAAGGCCAACCTGAAAAATTACAAGGCACAGCTTGGACCCAAAGTGATCTTTGGAGATTCCAACCATGGTCAAACCAAAGGCATTGGTCAAATCAAGGTTGGAGCAGTAACATTCAAGGAAGTCACCTATTTGAAGGGTCTGAAGCACAACCTCATCAGCATAAGTCAGTTATGTGATGAAGGCTATCAGGTAACCTTTAATAAATCAGAATGTATTATCAAGTCATCTGATAATGTCATTGTTTTATCAGGTATTAGACAGGGTAACATATATTTAGTAAATTTCAATTCCTCTAAATCAGAAATTTGCCTGTTTAATGAGCTAAGCAAACCTAGTGAACTATGAGATAAAAGATTAGGGCATATAAATCTTAGAACAATTGCCAAACTATCTAAAGATAATCTAGTTAGAGGTTTACCATCAGGATCATATAAGAAAGAAGGTTTATGTAGGGCATGCCAGCTAGGAAAGCAAACAAAAAACAGTTTTAAATCCTTATCTAAAAGTGATTCACCTAGAATCTTATTTTTGCTATGTTAGATGATATATATGTATTGATACCCGGTTTAACATAAGACATTCACTTTTTTCCAAATAACATGGTATCAAAGCACGATACGCTCCGCTAGGGTTCTCTCGTCGCTCTCGCATCCGCCGCCGCTCCGCTCGCTCGTCTCGCTCGTCTCGCATCAGCCGCTGCCGCTCTCCGTCTCGACGCTCTCCGCTTCGCATCTCTCGCCGCATCCCCGTCTCGCAACAGCCGCCCTGGTTCCTCCCGTGCCCTAGACGGAGGCGCGTGAGATGACGCCTGCCGTCGCTGCCTGAAGCCGATCTCCTCTACTTGATGCCGATCGCTACCTGATGCCGATCTCCTCTACCATGACGCCTGCCTGAAGCCGATCGCTGCCGATCTCCTCTGCCTGATGCCGATCGCTGCCGACCTCCTCTGCCTGAAGCCGATCGCTGCCGATCTCCTCTCTGCTCGGCTGCCCTAAGGTCGCCCGCTATTGTGTGGCTGTCTTCAGTTTCGGTTTGTTGCCCCCTGCTGTTTCTTGAAGGTTTCTGTCCAAGATCATGGGGGACTCGGTCACAAGCACCACTCAGACGCCTGTTCCCTCAGGGGATTCTACCAACACGTTTCCTTCCAATGCAAGGTTGGCTACCACTATCCTTACCTCCTCCAACTTTCAGTTGTGGAAAAAGGGGGTTACTATGTCTCTAGCAGGCATCCGACGTACTCACCACCTTACTAGGCTTCCTACTCATGCCGTGGGAAGTGCCGAACACGACGATTGGTACAGTGATGATTGTCGTATCTTTGCGCTCCTTCTGAGTTCCATGGATCCATCAGTTCAACAAATGTGCAAGAATTGCGATAGCACTAAGGAGCTGTGGGACACCCTGCATATGATGTTTTCTCAAGCTAACAACCTCTCTCGTCTTGGTGAACTCTTTCCCAAGATGGCTGAGCTACGCCAAGGAGCCCGTCCTGTCACTGAGTACTTTGCTGAATGGAAGGTTCTTGCCGATGAAATCCTGGATCTTTGGGAGATCCCCTCTACTCGTGAAGGACATCAGGCTCAACGTGAGCATCTGGTCCTCATCTGGCTTCTGAACGGACTTGATCCAAATTTTTCAACAACCAGAACGGAAATGCTTGCGAGTCCTTCTACTTTGCAGACTGCTAGTGTGTTCCATCGTCTGACTAAAGCGGGCTCTGCCGCTTCTCCTGCTGCTCTACATGTTTCCTCCAGCGAGTCCATTGCGCTGGCCTCTCGAGGGGGAAGGGGCACTAGCAGCAGAGGTGGTCGGTCTGGTTCTGGACGTGGTCGGGAGACTGATACGCATCATTGTACTCATTGTGGACGTCGTGGTCACACAAGGGATACGTGCTGGCTCGTGCATGGGAAACCAGACTGGGCGGCCAAAACTCGTCAGCTTCACCTCGATCTGCTCATGTTGCCGACTCGACTCCGGCTCCCCCGGGTCACCTCACGGTCCAACTCTCTGAGGAGGATTATCGTCGCCTGCAGGCTCTTCCTGTTTCCTCTCCACCTCATAGTGCTGCTGTAGCCCAGACTATTCAGCCTGCCTGCACTTCCCAGACCACCCAGCGCCCAGTTCAGTGGCTGGCAGATTCTGGAGCTTCTGACCACCTGACTAGCTCTTCAGGTATCTTGCATTCGTATCATACCCATTGTGGATCTTCCATTACTGTTGCAGATGGATCCACTGTTCCTATTGTTGGCTTTGGCAGCTGCAATGTGACACCGGATATGCCTCTATCCTCGGTTGCTCATGTTCCTCAATCTGCTTACAACCTATTGTCCATTAGTAAGCTTACTCGTGATTTAAACTGCACTGCTATCTTCACATCTTCTGGTTGCATTTTTCAGGAACAGTCGACGAGCCGTATTATTGGTAGAGGAAAGCTGCGTGGTGGTGTTTATGTTTTGGATGAAGTTTCCCACATTGCCTGTTCTGCTGCTTCGGCCAAACTCTTGGACCTCCACTACCGTCATGGTCATCCCTCTATGCAGGTCATGCGTCGTTTGTATCCTGAGTTTGGGAAAGTTTCCCATCTCGGCTGTGAGTCGTGTTTGTTTGCTAAACTCCATCGAGTTAGCTATGTTCCTCGTGTAGATGTTCGTGCTTCTGCACCTTTTGATTTACTTCATTCTGATGTCTGGGGACCGTGTCCTGTCCCTACGTTGTTAGGACACAGATATTATGTTACCTTTATTGATGATTTTTCTCGCATGACATGGGTTTACTTAATGAAAAATCGCTCTGAATTACTATCTATTTTTCAACATTTGTGGAATGAAATTTTTACTCAATTTTCTGTTCGTTTGAAATGTCTTCGTACCGATAATGGGAGGGAATACATGTCACAGGCCATGTCTAGCTTTCTTTCCACCAAGGGTATCATCCACCAAACCAGTTGCCCTGATACCCCCCCAACAAAACGGAGTTGCCGAAAGGAAAAATCGCCACCTTCTTGAGGTAACCCGGGCTATCCTTCATCATACGCATGTTCCCAAACACTTTTGGGGAGATGCTGTTCTTACCGCTGCCCATCTCATTAATCATCTTCCTACTCATATACTTCAGGGGGAGACACCCTCTCACATCCTTTATCCAGACCACTCAGGGCCTCCTCTACCCTTCAAGGTCTTTGGGTGTGTTTGCTATGTCCGGGATGCTCGTCCCTCCGTTTCCAAACTTGATCCTCGCTCTTTGAAGTGTATCTTCCTTGGATACTCTCGGACTACCAAGGGATATCGATGTTATTCTCCTGAACTCCACAAATACATCATTTCTTCAGATGTTGTCTTCCTCGAATCTGTCTCTTATCGTACCACTGGCTCTCCCCTTCCCACTTCATCTTCTGATCTCTCTCTTGATGAGATGCTAGTTCCTCGTCCTGATTCTGCCCTCGTCTCTCCGACTGACATATTGTGCCCCCTTTGGGGACAGGTCTACTCTCGTCGCACTTCTGATAGAACTGAAATACCACCATCTCAGCCTACCTCAACCATTGATGGCTCAACTACTGTTCCTCAGATTGCTCCTGCTAGTGAGGACCAGAACCAAACTGAAGTGCCTGCCGCTCCACCTCTGGCTAGTACCGAGCTTCCTATTGCTCTCCGCAAGGGCAGTCGGACTTGTCAGAATAGACCTCTCTTTGTAAGCTCTTATCAGGGGTTGTCTGCTTCTCATACCGCACTTCACTCGATGTTGGATCAGTACACCATTCCCTCCACGGTTGGGGAGGCCAAAACTCATCCTGGCTGGATGGCTGCTATGCAAGAGGAATTGACGGCACTTCAACTGAATAATACTTGGGAACTTGTGTCTTTACCGCCTGGGAAGCGTGCTATTGGTTGCAAATGGATCTACTCTGTTAAAGCCAATGCTGATGGCTCTCTTGCTCGCTTGAAAGCCCGCCTTGTTGCCAAAGGCTATGCCCAAACTTATGGCGTGGATTATGAGGAAACGTTTGCACCTGTTGCCAAGATGTCCTCTATTCGGATCGTGATCTCTCTTGCAGCCACTCACCGGTGGCCTCTCCATCAGTTAGATATCAAGAATGCGTTCCTTCATGGGTCCTTGGAGGAAGAGGTGTATATGGAACAACCACCTGGGTTCGTTGCTGAGGGGGAGCGTAACAAGGTGTGTCGTCTCCTGGCCTCCTTATATGGGTTGAAACAATCCCCGCGCCAGTGGTTTGCTCGCTTTCGGTCTGTGGTCACCAAATTCGGACTTACCAAAAGTGTCAAAGACTCATCTCTCTTTTATCGGAACTCCTCTGCTGGTACTGTGCTCCTAATTGTGTATGTTGATGATATCGTCATCACTGGTAGTGATCCTAAAGGGATAGCCGATCTCAAAGCGTTCTTACACTCCAACTTCCAAACCAAAGATCTAGGGCTGTTGCGATACTTCCTTGGGATTGAAGTTACTGATCATGACGACTCTATCTTTGTTTCTCAACGTAAATATGCCCTTGATCTTGGAATGTCTGACTGCCGCCCTATGGATTCTCCTCTTGAACCAGGAGAAAAGGGACTTCATTCCGAGAGTAAATCTTTTGAATCGCCAGAGAAGTATCGAAGAGTTGTTGGAAAACTTAACTACCTTACTATGACTCGCCCAGACATTGCCTGCGCTGTGAGTAAGGTCAGTCAGTTCATGGCAAACCCAACTACCTCTCAATGGGACTCTGTTCTCCGCATCGTTAGGTACATAAAGAAGGATCCTGGTCTAGGAATATCATACAAGAATCGTGGTCACTCCAATATAGAGGCTTACTGTGACTCCGACTGGGCAGGTTGTTTAGCCACTCGGAAGTCTACCACAGGATTTACTATATTTATGGGAGGAAACCTTGTCTCCTGGAAGAGCAAGAAACAGACCACTGTCGCCAGATCTAGTGCCGAGGCAGAGTATCGGGCTATGTCGCACACCGTTGCTGAGATCATGTGGATCAGACAGACTCTTTGCGAAATCGGATACCCTGTTCATGACCCAACTCCGTTATGGTGTGATAATCAAGCTGCAATACAGATAGCAACCAATCCTGTGTTTCATGAACACACGAAGCACATCGAGGTTGACTGTCATTTCGTACGAGAGAAGTACGAAGAAGGTCTTATTTCCTTGAGCCATGTGAAGACTGGAGACCAAGTTGCTGATATTCTCACGAAAGGAGTTACCGGGGTCAGAATGAATTTCATATGTAACAAGTTAGGTCTGGAAAGTTCCCACGACCCAACTTGAGGGGGAGTGTTAGATGATATATATATGTATTGATACCCGGTTTAACATAAGACATTCACTTTTTTCCAAATAACATGCTACATATGGACCTTTTTGGACCTATAGCAATAAAGAGTTTAGGAGGGAAGCCTTACACTCTAGTTATTGTAGATGACTTCTCTAGATTCACTTGGGTATTCTTTTTGAGAGAAAAGTCAGATAACTTTAAAGTTCTTACAGACTTTCTTAAGAGCATACAGATTGAATACTCTACTGTAGTTGCATTGATCAGAAGTGATCATGGCACTGAGTTTGAGTCTCTTCTTATGCAAGAATTCTGTGAGAAGGAAGGTATCAGACATTGCTTCTCAGCTCCTAGAACTCCTCAACAGAATGGGGTAGTTGAAAGGAAAAATAGAACCCTAATTGAATCAGCAAGAACATTGCTTGCAGATGCTAATTTGCCACCATCCTTTTGGGCAGAAGCTGTTAGCACAACAAACTATGTTCTGAATAGAAGTTTGATACACAAACTTAAGGGTAAAACTCCTTATGAATTACTTAAAGGAAAGAAACCTAAAGTTGATTATTTCAGAACTTTTGGTTGCAGATGTTTTGTTCATAACAATGATAAGAAATATCTTAGAAAATTTGAACCAAAATCTGAAGAAGGAATTTTCTTAGGATATTCAATAGTTAGCAAAGCATATAGGGTATTTAACAAATCCACTCTTAAAATAGAAGAATCCATGCATGTTTCCTTTGATGAAACTAACATGTCTTACAAGGAGAAGAACTCTTCTACCAAGAATGCTTTGCAGGTACCAGCTCTATGTGAAGAGCTTAATGAACTAAATCTACAGTCAGAAGATTCAATGCAACCATTAGCTCAAAACCTTGAAGATAGTGAAGAAGAAGATCATCCAGATCTTGTTGATTATCAGAATCAAGCAACAGCAGAACATCCTCCACAGGATACAATTACTGAACAAAATCCCCAAATAAATACCACTGCAGAATTAACTCCAACTGTTGATCACATCACAGTTAGAGATCACCCAATTTCACAAGTGATTGGTGATATTTCAGCAGGTGTTCAGACAAGACATCAATTACACCAAAATCAGATGCATACTTGCTTTCTATCACAAGTTGAACCTCAAACCATAAAAGATGCAGAACAAGATCCAAATTGGATTCTTGCAATGCAAGAGGAACTCAACCAGTTTGAAAGAAACAAAGTTTGGGATTTGGTTCCAAGACCAAGAGACCATCCAGTCATTGACACCAAGTGGGTCTTCAGGAACAAACTTGATGATCAAGGAAATATTGTGAGAAATAAAGCAAGGCTAGTAGCTCAAGGATATTCACAGGAAGAAGGCATAGACTATGATCAAACATTTGCACCTGTGGCAAGACTTGAAGCTATCAGAATATTTTTAGCATTTGCTGCATACAAACAATTTAAGGTATATCAAATGGATGTAAAAAGTGCATTCCTAAATGGAGATATCAAGGAAGAAGTCTATGTGGAACAACCACCAGGTTTCATCTCTCCAACTCACTCTTCTTATGTATTCAAGCTTAATAAAGCTCTCTATGGTCTCAAACAAGCTCCCAGGGCATGGTATGAGACCTTAGCTAATTTTCTATTGGAAAACAAGTTCTGTAGAGGCCTAGTAGACAAAACCTTATTTTTCAGAATACATAAAAATCAAACATTGCTAGTTCAAATATATGTAGATGATATTATTTTTGGCTCTACTGATTCAAATTTATGCAAAAAGTTCTCTAAACTTATGCAATCTAAATTTGAAATGAGTAGCATGGGTGAATTATCATACTTCCTTGGTCTTCAAGTGAAGCAAACCTCATCAGGAATTTTCGTTTCACAATCCAAGTATGCTAAGGAATTAGTAAAAAGGTTTGGAATGTCTGATTCCTCTCCCATGAAAACACCCATGGCTTCTAATGCTGTCATTAATGCTGATGAATCAGGGAAACCTGTTGATCAGAAGGTGTATAGAGCAATTGTTGGCTCATTACTCTATTTGACAGCTAGTAGGCCTGATATAATGTTTGCTACTTGTATTTGTGCTAGGTTTCAAGTCAACCCTAAAGAATCTCATCTATCTTTACTAAAAAGAATTTTAAGATATATAAAAGGCTGTCCTAATCTAGGTCTCTGGTATCCAACAACATCTGAATTTGAATTAACTGGATTCTCAGACTCAGATTATGCTGGATGCAGAGTAGACAGAAAAAGCACATCAGGAACTTGTCAGTTTCTTGGTGATAGGCTTGTGTCTTGGTTTTGTAAGAAGCAGACATCTGTGTCCACATCAACAGTTGAGGCAGAATACATTGCTGCAGGCAGTTGCTGCTCACAGATACTGTGGATACAAAATCAACTTCTAGACTATGGTATCAACTTAAATCAATCAATTATATTTTGTGACAATACTAGTGCAATATCTATAGCACAAAATCCAGTTCTTCATAGTAGAACTAAACACATAGAAATAAGGCACCACTTTATCAGAGATAATGTGGATAAAAATAAAATTTGCCTACAGTTCATCTCCACTGATTTACAAAGAGCAGATATTTTCACCAAACCCTTGGATGAAAAGAAACATATTTTCTTTATGAATCAACTGGGAATGATAGATGGAGACTTAATTTGTTGAAAATTATATTTTCTATCCTATCCAAAATATTTTTTTTCGAACGAAGAACGACAAATTTTTATTCGTCGAACGATGGTCGACAAAAACCTACATCTTCAAGAGTCAGTAAAGAAAATCTCGTTTGTCGAACGGCGGTCGACGAAAATTTTTTTATTTTAAAAGTCGGTTCGACTTCAGATTTAATTAGGTTTTGCCGAACAGCGCTCCTCGAATTCTCCTCCCTATTTTCTCGACTATATAACACTTATTTTATCTTATTCTAAGTTTTGCGCATACAGAAATCGTCTTTCCCTCCAGTTCCTCTCTGCACTTGATCTTCAACTTTCTTTGCAGGAACTATGGCGATTCCTCAGGCTTCTCTGCACCTAATGAAGTTTGACGCAGGCTTTGACATTGACATGGACTCGTTTGCACAGTCAGACCAAATCTTCAAGGATATTCTTCAAACGCTGGATGAACAACATCTAAGGAAATTTCTAAGCACCAGGTAGAAGATAGCTATTGCAGAGATAAAGGAATGGGTTTTCACTGCAAAATCAGTCGATGAAAGTTTGTCGGGAACAATATCAGGTCATCATGTCTCTCTCTCCCACCATCCTTTCTGAAATCTTTTGTCTTGAAAATGGTGAAGATGAGTTAGACATAAGCTCAAATGAATTTGATGAAGCTTTAGTCAAAATGGGCCATTTGACTGGAAACCCTAGCCACATTCTGAAAAAGAATCTGTCTCAGGACTACAAGTTCTTAGCAGATATTGTTGGAAAAGTCTTGCTGGGCAAGACTTCTGGGCATGACTATATCAGTAGGCACCAATTTCTATTAATGGTGGCCTTAATGGAGAAGAAGAAAGTCAACTGGGGATCAATCCTTTTTGACCTAATTAAAAAGAAAAACTCTACAGAGAATGTATGCTTTGGAAGAATCTTAGGAATCTTTCTGCAGGAAAGGCATCCAGAACTTCTGGTGTCACCAAAAGTAACAATAAATGCCAGCAAGAGGCTGACCTCAGCACTCTTTGCTAAATGGGATAGAATAATTCCCAAGAAGAATACAGGAGCTGAGGCCTCCAGAAAAAGGAAAGCTTCTGAGGACACAAGGACTGATCAAGTCACTCCCTCTACCCCTCTAGAAGATCCTTCCTCAGTTCCTCCTTCCTCTCATATCCTCTCTCCTCCTGCTCAACAATCTCCTGCATATTCTCCTGCACATTCTCCTGCTCAACAATCTCCTGCTCATTTTTCATCCCCTCCTTCAACTGCAATATCACTCATCAATGATATTCCAATCTTAACCACCCACATCAGTGATGCTCCACCTCCACCCCTATCTTCAGAACCACTACCTACCACACCTCCCTCTCCAATACACAATGAATATCATTCATCTATCCATTCTCCTAGTCCAATCCATCTTGACATTCATACACATACCACCAACATCAGCAATATCATTCCTTCAATATCATCTCCATCCACTTCACAACCATTCACTAGCCATCCACCAGATTATCCCTCCCTCAACCTCTCTTCTATTGCTGATCAAGTTTTTGATCCTATCCTTCCTAAAATAAGCCAGCTCCTGGATGCAAAACTTGCTCCAGTTCTTCAGGCACTTTCTACTTTATCTTCTAAGATAACCTCTCTTCCCTCCTCCACTGCTGTCCCTTCTACTAGGGGCCTAGATTCAGGCTGTCCTGAAGCTAGGCAGGGGGAGATGTCCTATGAAGAAGCTCCAGAAACAGAAGGAACTCCAGAAGATGATACAAAAGTTACAATTTTTGATACAGATACACAAGTTATAGAAGTAATAAATAATATATGCATTCATCCATCCTGTGATCTATATAGCTTATTATCAAAATTTGATGTCACATATACTTCAAGGGTATCACCATACATAGAGGATCTATCAAAGGCTCTGATTTGCCTTCCTCAGAAAACTCATTCTGACATCATACAAAATTACATATCCTCTATTCCTTCATCCACTGTTCAAGACATTCAAATAAAAGATCATTCTGCAGAATATGAAGATGATCCTGCAGAATTCCTTGATGATACATCAGCCCCACAAATTATTTCTTCACCTCCAATTTCTGTATGGAATGAAGAACCAATGCCAAGCTTTGATGAAATCTGGAGAGAAGCAGATGCAGAGTTTGACAAAGCTGAAGAAGAAAGATTAAAGGCTCGGGAAGCAATCAAGAGAATTGATGATTTATACAATAAGCCAATCTCATCTTCTGACTCTGAAGATGATGATGACAACAGTGATTCTGATGATACACTCTCAAAGAAAAGAAAGAAAAGAACAGCTAAGTCAAAGGCTGCTCCCAAACCTCCAAATCCAAATAATGACATTCCTCTGTACATTTTGTATAATGTCCCTCTTGATGAGAAAACTCCTCACTGGATGAAGCTCTCCAGAAATGAGAACAATAGGAGGAAGAAATTCAAGAAGACTGGCTACATCCCTGACAAACCAGTCAAGCACAATCATCCTCCTCCTCCTCCTCCAGCAACTGGTGCAACAGGATCAGCAGGTGTATCATTTTCCTCTCAGAGGCCAAGCTCTCAACATTCAAGGAGACCTGGTAGTTCTAGTGGTTCTCAAGCCTCTGGATCAGCCAGTGCTCCTTCCTCTAAGAAATCAGCTCCTATCCTTCAAAGAAGTCAAACCTTTTCCTCTCCTCAAATATCTTCAGAATACAAACTTCACATTTCTGATGGAACTCTTCACAGAGATAGAGTACCTCAAAAGGTCACTCAAAACAAAAATGATTCAGAAAATAGTTATTATTTTCCAGATTCAGAAGAAGAGAAACTCTGTCAGATGGCAAGACTAAAAGAAACAATTGGGTATGCACAGATTAAAAAGGCTAAAGCTGAAGGCAAAGACTTCTCAAGTTACTCAACCATGTCAGAATACAGAAGAAAAGAACTTGAAAAATACAAAACAGTTAAAGCATTCAATACTGAGGAATATATTGATATGCACCCAGAAGCATTTATTCCTCATGTTAAAGAACAGAAAATCATTGGTGCTCAAGACTTGTTTATCAGCAAAAAGAAATCAGAAGACCCCAACAGAAAAATCATATTCAAGCCACCTTCTCAGGACAAAAAGCCTTAAATAAATTGCTTGGTTATGAATGTAAAGTTTCTGAACTCAGAGCACTTATTTTTATTTTATCTGATGATCTATTTTTATCTATCAGATATATTTCATTTCATTATTGCTCTGTTCAGCTGCATCTATTTAATTTTTCTTGTCAAATAGTATCCTAACCCAAATAGGGGGAGATTGTTGGAACAACCATTTTACTGTTTTGGGCTAGGATCACTATGTACTGATTAGGATCAGTTGACCCCATTGTATAGTTTAAGGGTCAAGTCTTTAGGCTGATAAATTAGCTAGAACTTAAGATTAAATCTAAGGTTCCCAGCGTTCGACGAATGTCTAGCAGCGCTCGACAAATGGCATGTGGCGTTCGACGAATGTCTAGCATCGTTCGACAAATTGTTCTAAGCAGACTGAAGTATTACAGCCAGTTACAGCACTCGACATTCACTGATCAGTGTTCGACGAACGGCTAGCAGTACTCGACAGATGGCTCCCAGCGTTCGACAGTTTTTATTAACAGCGCTCAACAGTTTTCCAGCCAGTGTTCGACATATTCTGGACAGCGCTCGACAGATGGCTCCCAGCGTTCGACAGATCATTTATTGAAGCCCAGATTTGTTATCAACTATATTCTATCTATCCTAACAGCAAAACGACGAATATAACGGATCTATTTAATATCCTTTGGACGTATTCTGACAGATAAGGAAGGATATTAAACTGAGTTAATATATTCTCTTCTTTCCTTTTTCCAAGGCAGCAATAGCCGTTGACATTTAATGAAAAGGGATCTTTTCACAGTCAAAAATAAAAGGACCTGCCAAAATCGTTTGAGTCGACAGAATTCAAACGTCGTTCTATTACAGAATAAAAATGATATATATATATACATATAGTATTCAGAAGAACATAATATACGGTCAGACATCTCAGAAAGTTCTTCATCTTCTTCTACAAGCAGCACAAAACTTCTGAGAACATCATCCTCAAGAACATTCACTCAGAATCTGCTGTAAATTTAGATCTTCTAAAAGAGCAACAAACAAATCTGAAGAACCTGTTCTTCCAGATCAAACAGCTACATGAGATCTTAGTTTTCAAGAGAAAGCTTCTTCATTTTCTGTCAAGCAATTCAATCTGACAGGGGGAGCTTTACAACAACATCCACTAGAGTCTTCTCTCAGCATCTTGACAGAGAAGAACACTATAAACTTTTTCCTTCCCATCCTGTACAGGGTTATAACTCCCTTCAAAAGTTAATCTCGGTGACAGGGCACCTTAGCAAAAACCTGCAGTTTGGTTAGAGCACCTTATCAACAGCTCACCTGGTGTGAGGGCACCTTATCAACAACCTCCTAGTGGATTCCTACCAAAGGTGGTAGAAGAGTAGACGTACCCAGACTTATTGGGGAACTACTATAGCTCCTTGTGTCTTCTGTGTTTGATTATTTCCTGTGGCACTGCTGTTTGTTTTGTGATTACATTTACTTAATTTTTCTGTTTATATAATTTTCACACTGCTTACACTTATATGTAACACTATTTTAATTCCGCTATAAAAACTAAGAAAAAGTTTTAATACTCTATTCACCCCCCCTCTAGAGTAACTTAAGATCTGACCTCCACTTTCACGTTGTACTCCTGGTTGGAGAGGCGGTGGGTAGGGACAGGCCGGTTGTGGCGAGGACCCATCATTGGTGGCCGAGGCAGAGGAGGTGGCGGAGGTGTAGGTTTCGGATGGGTCGGGAAATATGTGTAGGAGGGATGCCGAGAGGGGGGTGATGGGGAAGGAATGTCGCCGGACGTCGCGAGAAATTCTGCTTCCACCAGGGGGGCGAAGTCAATGGCGTGGTGAACCGTTAATGGTTGGAGAGTGCGGAGACGGGAGCGGAAGTGGGGTTGCAAGCCGTTCATGAAGAACCCCAAGTAATGGTCTGGGGGAAGGCCGGGGACATGGGTGACTAATTCCACGAAGGCATCAATGTATGAGTCAATGGAGCCAGTGT
Source organism: Dactylorhiza incarnata (assembly GCA_033032865.1). Lineage (NCBI taxonomy): Eukaryota > Viridiplantae > Streptophyta > Magnoliopsida > Asparagales > Orchidaceae > Dactylorhiza > Dactylorhiza incarnata. The sequence continues at coordinate 1,192,720 of JAWHQI010000285.1, read as the reverse complement.
GACGGACCCCGCAAAGTCGCTCGATCATGGGGCCGGAGTAGCGGGCGTCATATCGCTGAATGAGGGCCTCAGAGAGAGCTGGCCAGGTGAGGTCGGGGGAGGTCTGCCGGAGCCAACGGACCCAATGGAGGGCCGACCCTTTCATGCCGATGATTGCGGTGGAGACCCGTTGTGTCAGCGCGGTCTGGTGAATGTCGAAGAACTGCTCGGCGCGGGCAATCCACCCGAGGGGGTCAGACCCGTTGAAGGTGGGCATGTCCGGTCCACGGTACGGTGGAGTAGGCACTTCCATCGCTGCGGAAGCATCGGGAAACACGGTGCTGGGGGATCCCACAACAGAGGTGGTAGAGGGGCCGGAGTGCTGGGTGGGCTGCAATTTCTGGAGCATGGTCAGAATCGAGGTGAACTGCTCGTTCTGTGCCTCGAGACGAGAGTTGATGGTGGCGAGGGAGTGTTCGAGGGCTTCCACGCGGGCTTCCATCCGGCTCTTTGGCATATGAGGACGATTGTGCCGAGGTGGAGATTGGTCCGGGGCAGATCTGGCCCGCAGGGGCCGGGGCGGCGATGGGGAGTGCTTGAGATCGGGACGAACTATCCGGACGAACGAGCGGAACGATCTGGACGCACGATCTGGACGCACTGGCGTCGTCGAGCGGCTGGAACGTCTTGAACGATCTGCTGGAACGTCGTCGAGCAGGCTTGAGATCGGGACGCACTGGCGTCGTCGAGCGGCTGGAACGGCTGGAACGATCGGCTGGAACGATCTGCTGGAACGATCTGCTGGAACGTCGTCGAGCAGGCTTGAGATCGGGGCGCACTGGCGTCGTCGAGCGGCTGGAACGGCTGGACGAACGATCGGCAGGAACGATCTGGACGAACGATCGTCGAACGGCTTGAGATCGGGACGCCGAACTGGAACGAACGGCTGAACGAACTCCGGCGGCTAGGTCAGCGGGCGGAGCGGCAGGTCGGACCAAATAATACAAACTGAATGAAATTGCATTAATCGAAGAAGAACACGGATACAATCCGGATCGAAGTCCGGCCAAGATCAAGAAGGCTGGTTCCTCCAATGATCCCTCTCTCAAAAAGAGAGCCTAAATTCCTAATGATCCAAAGATGAAAATAACACTCCCATACCTCCTCCTTATATAGGGGGGAGGGGGCTCACATCAAACCTAAAAACAGTAATGATAAATGGGATGGCGCGTGCGCGTAACAGTTCGCCTAAATTAATAAATGAATTGCGGAAGATAAGATAAAATTATTCAATGTAGAGTTTATGAAGGTGGGCCTTTCTATTTAGAAACCCTTGCTAGGAAGCATTTACAAATTTACTTTGATTGAAAATAATGTCAGATAAAAATCTTAATTTATTTGAACTTGACAAAATATCACTTAACAAAGTAAAAACTAATAATTTTGAGAATAAAGTAAAGGATAGAGATCACCAAGTAATTAGACCCACATGACTTATCTTATGAATAAGGAGAAGACTTTTCACTTCATCTGGAACAACAATCTTGCATTCAGAAGTTGGGAAGACATCATATCCAACCAAAAACGGTGTAAAAAATTATATTAATCAATCAACTATCATCTATAACCCATATTTATGATCTTAAATTCCTTGAATTAAACAAAAAATAAGTTTTGATCGATCAACTCAACATTGTCGAAGTCTGCAAAAATTTGATGAATACTTCGAAATCTCGCTGTGGCTTAATTCCAACAACCACAATAACAATATAAGCCATATTTTCTTTGTGAGGAAATTTATTTGAATTCTTAGAGCATTATAATCTACGCATAACTTTTGATGAGCAAAACGATCGCACACACTCCAATAATTTTTTGATATCCATCCAATAGTGATTTTTTTGTCGTGATGATTAAGAGTCCATCCTCTATTGAAAGCAGAGATTGCGTCTAATCGAGGTTCATGAACTTACACAGCTACAAATGCGCTATGCAACTTCTCTGATTGGGTAAGTGTTCAATTCAACAGTTCTATAATTGTATCACTTTATTTTTAAAACAAATTTCATCTCATTGCTCAATTGTACCTTTTTAGTGGCCCAACCGTCGCAACCTTTATAGCAGTATATTCTCTCTTTGGACCAACTTTCCCAGGAATTTATGACAAAGACAGAGGGGCCTATACATTATTTTACCCAGTATGTCTGGTGAATTATTGTGAAAAGTGTTAATACCATTGAATTTTCATGTCTTCTGGCTTATCTGACAAGTTCTCTACTAGGGATTATCATTTGCTTTTCCAATCCCAAGCCAATTTGCCAATTGTTTCCATGATGGCGAAAGTATGCGCACTTATTATGTATAGTTAGCATGTTTCTTAAATCTGCAAGGGACAATTTAGTAATTGCACTTGCTTGTTACTCATTATCATGGCAGTTTCAGCAGATCTTCCTCTGGAGTTTCCCGATGGAACAACCCCTGTGGCATGTCGTGTCTCTGTATATGACAACTCATCCGACAGTAAGGTTGGTGTGGGTTCCTTGATGAGTAAGGCTCTTGCTCCTCCATTGCCCGTGGGTAGCTTGTACATGGAGGAAGTGCATACCAAGGTGTGCACATATCTTCTCATTTTTGTAGCTTAATATGACACTTATCTCCATACTCCTTTTTTGTGCCTTCTTATTTTTTTAGCTTGTATCTATAATTATTTTTTGATAATGCTGTTTTTGTAGATTATTTGATACTGATTTGTTATTAAAGATAGGGTGCAATGGCGACAAAGGATCTATATAGCCGACCCACTATAGTGGGATAAAGGCTTGAGTGTTGTTGTATTTGATACTGATTTGTGGATTACTATCGCCATACCATTTTTTAGAGACATGCATCACTCATTTATTGGAGTTACAATTGTTCACTTATATTGTGAAATCCACAATTGACATCTATTGTCTTGGTTCATAATAATGTTCTTGCTCCCTCCCCAGATTGTAATATCAGCACTACTTATTGAAGCTTAGCTGGTCACCCTTATTCATACTGCAATAGACATCTTGCCCATATTGAGGTGCCAATGCTCAATTTGGTTGACCTTGTTGGACTCCTGCTTGTGATAAAGGTATATAAGGCAGTGTAATGGGAGGCTACTTTGTTTAATGCAGCGTGTTTTGATCATATTGGCCTACTTTATTCACTCACAAGAAGGCTTGTGATATGATAGCTTCGGCTATTGTCGAACAACAAATATTGATTAATACGAATGAAGATACAAGATATCGAGACAAGCTCACGACAATCTCTTGAGGGCAGGATCCATCTAAGAGCCTACTCTCCAAGAGAGACCAAAATACCTAAGACTCACTACAACTCCCTTATATAGGCAGGAGTAACATACACATAATTATCAGAGTGCCCTAAGGCGGTGTCAAGGAGATTATGATGAGGTGGGCGTCAAGCGGCTTATGGTTTACACTGAGTGGTACGGGTCACGTCGAGTGATTCAAAGATCACGGTGGCTGGCCACTGCAACACACCATCCTCCCTCATCAGTGGGAAGCATATCAAATTTTCCTGCTCTTTCGGCGCTCGCCCGCTCCACTGTCTTCCGCGTGTCTTCTTCCTCGACAGCTTCACAGCTCGACAACCATGTCTTCCGACTCCTTCATCTTGCTCGCCTGCAGGGAGGATTCACACACCTTCTTTCTCAGGAGCTCGCACACGTCTTCTTCCTCCTCCGCTATCCTCGTTTTCCGCGACAGCTCGCTCGACATCATTTTTCCTCGCCTTCTTACTATTCTTTGACCGTCGCCGGTTACCCCTATGGGTTGGAGGTAATCCTTTTTTCTCTGGCTTCGTTTCCTCACCTCTTTTGAGGAAATGATTTATCTTCTTCTTCGCTTCAAGGCTGTGTGATTTTTTTATGATTCGTGGGTTGGATCATGAATCTTGAATGATCTAGAGCTTCCCTCTTGATTATGAAAAATCCCTAGATTTTTTGTGTTTGGGGGGTGATCTTCAGATTGTTATTCTTGAGCTTAGTTATTAAAGGCGCAATGCGCACAAAGGCGCATAGGGGTCTTGGAGCCTAGGCCAAGACGCGCGCCTGACGAGGGCAAGGCGCAATTACATTCATTTTAAATAATCAGCATCAAAGATCAATTCATCTTCTTGATCAGATCCTTCATCTATTCTGTTGGAATTATCGGGTCAATGTCGGTCTATTAGAGTTTTAGGTATATTTGGTTTAGTCCCACATTGTGTATTGTGTGTTATTGTGTCTATGTATTTTCTATTTAAAGCCCCTATGTGGATGAATGATTAACTACTTCTATTTCAACTTCCCCTCTTCCAACATGGTATCAGAGCCATTCATTCCCCCTTGATTTTCTTCGTGCGTGTTAGGGCTGCGATCTGACTTCCGCTCCCGTTTGGCCTCTTCTCGCGCGAGGGGGCTCGCTGGGGCTTCCTCCGCTGGCCTCGACGTTTTCCGCTAGCTGCTCCCGTCATCGAATCCGCTAGTTGCGGCTCTCGCTCCCGCAACATTCTTCAGTTGCTTCTTCTGTTGTTGATCCCTGGATCGATGGCGATCTCCCGTGGCATCCACGACATCAATTGCTCCTTCGGTTTCCCCCGAAGATTTCTGCCGTCGATCCATCTCCAGTCGGCGTCTTCGCCGCTTCTGTCAAGCCCGTAGCCGTTGGCCATCATCGATCCCGTCGAGAACTGCTGACAACTTCGCCAGACCTGTCTGCTCAAGCCACTCATCAACGACCCTTGCTGATCACTGCTCCCGTTCACTGTGGTTTCTCTCTATCAGAGCATTGCTGACCGCAAGATCTCTCTTCCTCTTGCTGCTGCGGTCGACACTTCCTTCGTCATGCCCGGCTGCGGCTCTTGTCGACGATCCAGCCAGGCCCTTGCTGCTCCCGTTTTAGTTGACGACTTCTTCGTTTCTGCTGTTCTTGTGAAGTTGCTACGCCCTGCGTTTCCAGCAGTGTTTCCGCTGCCGCTACTGCTGCCTTCTTGCGATCCCAACGAGTCCAGCAACTGCCCCTCTGGTTTCTACCACTTCCAACAACTGCTAATCCTTCTGGGGTGCTGATCTCTCAAGGATGCTGAAGTTGTGTTGTTTTTTGCTGTTTTTATGTGTTGGTGTATGATGCGTGTCTCGTCTTTGTGTTTTGCCTATATGCACATGCTATTCACGTGAGGGGGAGTGTTGGGATGAAGCGATTCGGATGATCTTTCCCGACTTTTCGCTTTCGTTCCATACGGCCTCTTGGCGTATGTCCTGTGTTGTTAGTCTCCCCATCTTTCTTTGGATTGGTCGTGTGTTGGGACACGACTGATGTTGGTGTTCCAATCTCAGTGGGTTGTGTCGCGTAGGACCGTGTCGTGCGGTGCTGTGTCGTGAGGGACCGCCGTTTGTGTGGATATAGGAGTTACGACAACATATTGATTACTGGTCGACCTGCTAGTATGGGTTGGTCGACCTGCTAGTATGGGTTGGTCGACCTGCTAGTATAGGAGTTACGACAACATATTGATTACTGGAGTGAGTATCAGGCAATGGGAAAGTCGGGCCTCGTGCACTGGAAGGATCGGTGATTGTCGTTTGAGCATGAAGGGTGAGCGACGTCAGCGTATTTGATGTCGGAAGGGGCCGCGCATGCTGTGGGAAAGGTTAGACCGGTTGCTAGGAGCAATCTCGAGTGGAGGCGAGTCGAGACGAGGCCCTGACTCACGATCGGCCTCTTCGGTGTTAGATGCGGCACGCGAGCTCTCTATCGGTTCGTCGAATGGCCCAATGAGTGGCAAGAGGGGTGTCTTTGATTCCCGTGAGTGTATTAGAGCACATTACAACAAGAGACGAGCTCGACCGAGAGAGGAAGAAGAAGAAGAGGGTAGTTTTCCTCAACTCTATTCCTAACTAATAGGATGAGAGTAGGAGAGAAGATTAAGGGGACATTATGTTTTAATGCATCCCATTCCAAGACCACCTCACTCACATATATAGCGAGGGGAAAAGTTCCATAATTTTTCAGTTATGCCCTTTACCCGGGTTACATGATATGTGGGTAAAATAGAGTGCGCTAAAAGAAGATATAATGCGAGAAATAAAAATACAAAAGACTCTAGCTGCATGTTGTCACCACTGTTGTGGGCCCGTAACGGCTTACTTTATATCTTAACGAAGGATAATCTTTCAGAATGGAGAATATAGGACAACATAGTACTCAATTTTTAATCTCCCGGTTGGAGCAACAATTTTGGTTGGTATCTTCAAAAGATGCTATGAATATTTCGTTGCCTCTGGAAATCTTTCTTTATATTAGAAATGGGGACCCCGCTGTAACTTTTTTTATTTAGAATATTTATATACATGACACTAAAAATATGTCCAATCATTATTTAATTACCCATTTATAACACATTGAACGCATAGTATAAAAGCTTCTAATCCCTTGCCATATTAACTATACTCATTTGAAGAGTGACGTAGGATAAAGTGAAGGTCGTGTTATGAGTATGTACTAATGGAATTCTAACGAATATATGCATATGTAGTGATGAAGAGGAGATCTAGAGTGACGCAATGCTCATATAAGAGTCCAAAAAGTAAATTTAACAATGAATGCCGTAATTAATAAGCTAAATACAAATATACACAATTGAAAAACAGTGGGTTAAATAGGCAACAAGTTTTAATTGAATTAGAATAAAATGTGCTTCCACTAAATGCTCGACGAATATGTCTTTCAAGTAGACGGTAACCAGGCAAATTAATACGAATCAAAATCCCCAATAATATGTATTCCAGCATGCAATCAACAAGAAGTAAATTAGATTTCCAAATTCAGAACTCACACAAGTAATTGAAACCCAAATGAGAAGAATTGCTGCAATTCCAGACTTCGGACAGCGACTCCGCGTTGATGTGCTGTTGGTTTCTGAAATTATAGACTAATTCGAGGTTGCTAGTGGTTGTGCAATGTAGAGGGAGGGCTGATTGTTGAAGAACATCCAAAGAAGATTGCAGGTTGTAGTCCTGGAGGAATGGAAATGCACAAGCTCCGAAGTCGATTGGTGCAGGGTGCCTAAATTAGCGGCTCACAGAAAACCGTTGCCAAGGGGAGATTGAATTCCATTGGAGAAAGGTTGTAGTGCACAGAAATGAAGTAGGGCCGCCGATCTCCAAATATGTAATGCTTGACATCAATATGCATGCTGGGAGGCTGGCGCCAGAGGAGGAACACCGGGCTTTTACTGATCGACAGGAGCGGGATTCCAGAATAGGGCGTAGAAGAGTACCTGTGACTCTTTGGGAGAGGAGGTGAAATCCACGCCTCTCTTCTTTGGCTGGAGAAGGGTTTTTTGAGAAGAGGATAAATCGTATCTTCTCTCCCGTGACGCTCGACGACACTTCCTACGCAAACCGAGTGGTTCCAACGGTTTACTACAGTTCCTTAAGAGCAGGGAGATTGGGGATTTACGTGGGGGATAATAGTGGATAAGTGGCTAGGATGAAGTGGGGATTCCGTGAAATGAAGGGGAAATAAGGATTAGGCTTCGACACATAATGCATTACGGAATCGGCACCGTGATTGATCACAAAATCTAAAATCACTCGAAATTCTGCAATAACCCAAAAGAAACTTCACACCTAGTATTTATAAACTCTCATACACACAGCGTACGACTGTGATTTGCCTATACAACAATATACTAAGGGCATATGAATAATGTGTGGAAAAATACGAAAATACATAGACAATATCATGTCGACGCTCCGAACGTGACGACGGTCTCAGATCGTTCATATGGCGACCATAACACCTCCTACGATGAGTGTAAACCCGAACGGGCTTCGATATGGGTCGGCGCGCCCGTGAACTATGGTCCCCATCAAAGAGGCTGGTGATTTTTGGTGCTTTAGGAGGGGTGAATCAAAGGGGGGCCATACATGGGCTTGATAGAGCATTGGTTAAACTTGCTTTCAAACCCAAAGCTTAACCCTACGAGAGAGTCAAGAGCTTCATATTTCTTCTATACGAACATATTTTTCGCGTATTTGATGTGTGGTCTTCAACACAATACTCCCACGTGCCTCAAATGAGAACTCTCCAAATCATCCCCCCATTCTGTTATTTACACAAAATATGATGGCAATAGAACTAGAAAACCGGATAAAAATCATGAAGGATACTCGTGCCTAACCTCAAGAGGCTGATTCCTCCTCGAAATCCTTCTTCAAATGAGAGATCTAAAACCTTAAATGATAAAAAGATATCCCCTCACGCCATATCCCTCCCCCTTATATAGACGAGGAGGTCATGCCTAATAAGAAATAACAAAATGCTTTAATTAATATAGTTAATCTAATTAATATTAATTAATACAAATTAATTAGCATTAACCAAGTAATTAATACTAAATAGTTACAAACATATAACCACACATATGAACATTTAAGGGGTCTCCCATATGCACTCCTGTAGCTTCTGCGAGGGGGTCCGCTCGAGCGAGTGCATAACATTATTCCGCCTTGGAAAATCGACCTTATCCCCAAGTGTGAGGTTCAAATATTTTCCTGGTTCTTTAAGAATGTTGTCGACATATAGAAGCTAGCGGAGAGGTGACAGTTGCGACGAGGAGGGATAATGCTTGTTATAAAAGTTCAGAGAGGTCGGTGTATGGATGAGGGTAAAAGTTGGTGCCAATTGTGGGGGGAGGTGTTTAAGGTGGCTGCCATGGGTGATGGTGATGTGTGAGAAAGGGGTGGAAAGCAAACGTTGACGTAAAGGGAAGGTAACTGCTTCTGGTGGGCCTTGAGAACAGGGAGGATAACATGGAGATCTAGATAAGATAGGGCTCCAGACAGAGCCCAGAGGTTGTTGGGCTCTAAGATAGGAAGAAACATGTCGACGAAGAAATCCTGGATTCCGAAGAGGCTGTGCGGTGCCGGCGAGTACATAGATGAGCAGGGGAGGGCCGACGTCGAGAGCCCAAGTGTATGGAATAGTGAGCAGTCCTCGACGTCGTTTGCTGGGACGAGTGTGGCAACGGTGTTAGCGGGAAAGGGCTAGGCCTTCTGCGGCTGTAGCAGGGATGAAGCGAAGGAATTTGGAAGCCCTGGCGGGGCCAGGCGGGCGAGGTCGGTGCGGGGCCGGGCAAGCTATGCGAGATGGTTGTTGTACTGCTGGCCAGTCGTGGGTGCCTCGTGCTCCTCCAGTTGGTTGCGTTCGGCATGGATACGGTGCAACAAAACGAGGACAACGACGAGGATAACATCCTCTCGATCAAAGTGCGCAATCACCGATTCTACAATGAATGTCATGCTGAGGAGACAAAGGATGCGGGAGGCGAGATCCGCCCAATAGTGGAGGTAGAGGCCCGCGCAATGGGCTTGTGGTCGGCGACTAGGTTAGATGGTGGGAGGCACGACATGTCGGACCAATGTTACGAACATTGAAAATTGATTGCAATAGAACTAGAAAACCCGATACAAATCACGAGGGATACTCGTGCCTAACCTGAGGAGGTTGGTTCCTCATGAAGTCCCTCTCCAAATGAGAGATCCAAAACCCTAAATGATCAAAAGATATCCCCTCACACCATATCCCTCCCCCTTATATAGATGAGGAAGGGCATGCCTAATAAGAAATTTTAAAATGCTTTAATTAATATAATTAATATTCATTAATACTAATTAATTAATATTAATCAATTAATTTAAAAAAAATCCACATATATGAACATTTAAGGGAACTCCCATATGTGCCCCTGTAGCTTTTGCGAGGGGGTCCGCTCGGGCGAGTGCATAAGTCATAACACACTCCCCCTCATGTACCAAGAGCTATCGCTCCACAACTCAATCCATAATGTTTATCACCTACGAAAAATAAGTTTATAAACTATAGCTATTGCTATAAGTGACTTACCGTTGTCTGCTTCATAGCTATTAAATCCTTGTATTACAAATACGAGGGAGGGAAAATAGGGTTTTAGTTTTTCCTGTAAGGATGGATGGATGTTTGTGTCAGTTTGACTGACTGTAATGTGGTTAGCATTACCAAATTGTTTAGATTGGTAGCAAAATAATAATTTTTTATAAGTGTTTCAGGATATATATATGTATTTACTTGAAGGATTGTGTATATGTATGCAATAGGGCAAGTTTTGGTGATATGCATGTCAATAATTCCTTACATTAACTGGTAGGGAAGACAATAAGTAAGAAAAAAATTCATAGGCAAGAATATCGTGAAAATACAATATATCCCTCGTTGGTCTTACGTCATACCAGTTCAAGTCTGTATGTTTAGTTTTGAGTTTTCTCTATTGCAACTATTTTAAAAATGCGTGCTGATTTTTGGTAATAGTTTTGCATGGTAACAAATTCCTTCATGTAGGATGGTTTATAGCTGTGATCTTGGTCATTGACTTCCTAACTGTTTCTTGATTTTATTTTTGTCAGCTTGGAGAAGAACTGTGGTTCACAATTGGTGGCCAGCATGTTCCTTTTGGTGCATCACCCCAGGTAATGAATAGGACATTGGATTGGCAAGTTCATCCATTTAGCCTCCGCAAGGGCTTTATGAACTCGTAACTTTTGAAGATTAATCCTGACACATTTGTAGACCCTGCTGATCGCATTTCATTAAGCTTGTGCTCACAGCTTGCAATTTATTTTCTGATAAGTTTTGATGCATCACTCTTAATTGATTATATTGTTCTTTTATCTGAAGGATGTATGGACGGAGTTGGGACGCCCTTGTGGCATTCATCAAAAGCAGGTGAGCCTTCCTTCGAAAATGAAGTGTCGTACTTTGATATTTTGTGAAATGTCTGATAAAATTCTGAAATTATTAAATGAGTAAGTGAATACCAGCATCCATCTCATTGTTTTAGGTTGACCAAATGGTAATCCACTCTGCTTCAGACCAACACCCTCGCACAACTCTTTGTGGGGATTACTTCTACAATTATTTTTCACGCGGTATTGACATATTATTTCATGGACAGGTATATACATTTTGTATTCTTATGAGTGTTATCGGTTATTTCCCAAGTTTAGTTGAATCATCTTGTTTTACTATGCAGACTCACAGAATCAAGAAGTTTGTTCTGCATACAAATTATCCAGGACATTCAGATTTTAACGCCTATACCAAATGCAACTTTGTTATTTATGATTGTCAGTATTGAATATCTAATTGTGCTTGACACAGATATTTTGCTATGTAAATGCTTATTGGTGTTGTTATTTGCAGTTGAAGGGCCTATTCCTATAGGAGCTGCCTCTAGACGTTGCATAACACCTAGGACAAAGTGGGAACAAGTAAAGGTAACAATTTTCTTTGTAGAAATTTTTTATGATGAGTTATCACATTTGTCTTGATTGTTGATTTATTTATTCTATGTAGTTTTCTCTTTAGAAATGCTTTAGTATTCTATATTATTTATTCTTCAATGAATCCTTTATGATTTCTGTAGTATTCTGTGTACTTTATTCTATGTAATTTATAGTCAACGAATCCTTTGCAATCAATCCTTGACGATGAATCCCTCATAACAATTCCTTTACAATAAACAAATCCCTTACAAGCATGGAGCTTGGTATTTTAATCCAATGTGAAGAAATTTGACTATACATTGCAGTAATTAGAAAAAGAATTAAAGTTCTTTTGTACCAAAAAAATTATTTAAAGGTTCACCAAAGTACTGGGCCAACTCCACTTCCTAAAAATTTAAAATGCATGTTTTATCGAACTGCTTCCTGAAATGAACGTATTCTGTATTTAACATTGCTGATGTCACATCATGTATCAAGGCACTTTCAAGCCTTTTCGGCATCTAGATTGTCTTCTTATAACTGGAGGCTGTACTTTCCATGTTCTCTTGTTTGTTCAAAAGCTATCTCCTACCATCTCTTCATTGTAGGTAGACACCAAACATCATTTAAATCGGCACAAATTCTTCGGATTGCTAGCTGTTGAAAGTGGGCCCTCCGGGAACCGACCATAGAAATGTCAAGACTGACCATATAAAGGTCAAGACCCGGGCCCACAGCCGGACTGCTGTCCATACACCCCAACCCGCTCTCCGCCTTGGATATAAACCGTGCGGCGGGTTGTTGAGGTCGGGAATCGATCCCATGACCTCCTTTATAAGAGGGTGTTAGCCACACCTCTCATACCCATCTGAGCTGCAACTCAGATGGGTATGAGAGTTGATGTTAACATCCTCTTATAAAGGAGATCCTGGGATCGATTCCCGGCCTCAACAACCCGCCGCACGGTTTATATCCAAGGCGGAGAGCGAGTTTGCGTGTACGAACTGCAGTCCGGTTGTGGGCCCGGGTCTTGACCTTTGTTGAAAATGGGCCCACCGACCATAGAAAGGTCAAGACCCGGGCCCACAGCCGGACTGCAGTCCGTACACCCCCAACCCGCACTCCGCCTTGGATATAAACCGTGCGGCGGGTTGTTGAGGCTGAGAATCGATCCCAGGACCTCCTTTATAAGAGGATGTTAACATCAACTCTCATACCCATCTAATCTGCAGCTCGATCCCAGGACCTTTGTTGGGTAAAACAGTGAGTGGTGGCTGTTTTTGTGTGTGTGTGTGGGGGGGGGGGGGGGGGCGTATTTGGTTGTTATAGGGAGGTTGGTTGGGCTGTGATGTAGCTGTTTTGAGATATGCAATAGGTGATCGGCTACTTGAAGTGAAGGCTGGTGCTTGTTTGTGAAGTGTCGGCTGATGTATGGACCGTATGGCGGGGGAGAATGAAGGTGGCTGCTATAAGGAGGTGGAATGGGCGGCTGGCTGCTGCAATTTCAGAGTTCCGTTGATGGGAGAAATAGTGAGGGAAGGGTGATGGTGCTAGGAAATGCAAGGAAATAAAGAGATAATCTCCGGGATACAAAGAAACATACCAAGGAGTTGGCACCGTGGGGTTTCGTAGAGTCGGCACCACGAAAGATTGCCGGATTCCTGGAAGAATGTCTCTCCAAAATCTGCAATACCTCATGACGGCTGCCCCTACCTCTTATTTATAATAAAACATGACTTAGGGAAACCATCTTGGATGATTATGATTGACCGTGCACGATGGTTGTCTGATCTCACTAAACAAAACACTAAAAAAATTAAACAAATACATGAGAAGTACCGAAACGTCGATCTGGACGCAACTATGAGCTCAGATCATCCATCGGGTGACGCCAAATATGACAGGTGACAAATTAACCTAAAACTTGTGTTCCACCGTCTCGTGCGCTTGATGGGATCTGCTACGTGCTTAACGATGAATTACAGAAGCTCCAATCCAGTGATCGACGAGATCTGGACCAATGAAGGGGCTCGACACTTCTTTCACGACTCGCAGAAGCCGGAGAACGCTTCACGGGAACGAGAGAAAAATGTCAGGAAAGAAATTCCTGCTCTGATACCATGTTGAAATAATGAGGGGAAAATAGAAGATGCATATTATTCTTCCCTTAAAGGGGTATTTAAAGGACTACAAGGACTAACAAAACATTAATAGCTCATGTGAGACTAAACACATACACACATACCTAAAGACTCCAAAGACTGAAATACAATATTTAACTAAAATGCGATAACTCCAACAACAATCAAGCAGTCCTTTGGTAAAAACACTAGTGCCCTTATTTATTGAAATAAAATTTAAAAAATTCTTAAAAGTGGGTAGCTATCCAAGCTTATAATGATTATGAAATCATGTCTTGTAATTATCCACAAACAGATGACAGTTGTTTATAATTCCATGTTTGTCCTGCATTAATCCTTCAGGTGTACAAAGAACACTACCGAGAGTTTGAATGTTGCCCGAGGAAAAATTAAAAGTCACTATATTATATCTCAAATGAAAATTCATTCTCATCATTAACTTTGATTATATTATCTTTGACTAACATCATCATCATTAACAATATAAATCAGTAAAAGGCCGCCTTCATTAATCCTTTGGGAAAAAATCAAACGTCCTGAAAAGTGAGCTCTGTTCCAGAATTCTTGATCAAAGTGAGACAATTTTATTCTGAAGTAGACCTGTTGGGTATTTTTTTTATTGTCTTCCCCATGGCTCATAAGCTGATTCAACTGGACAAACTGTTCAGCTTGGTTCACGTGGCTATTATTTGGACTTAATGACTAATGCTAGGGCAGTTGAGGAATTGGCGGTGTGATTAGCATATGAAAGATAAACTGCCGATTGAATCACATGAGAATCAACATATAGAATGATGCTATAATATATATGCAACGGGCTGGCTTGCAGTTGATGGTGGCTCGGAGAAGATGTGAAATGAAGCAAGGGTCGGACTAGGGCAGCGAGTAGGGTGCCTACGATTCTAATGGGGATCATGAATCGAGTGGACCGACACTTATCGTTGCCCGAACAAGTCTACATGCACAAGAGGCGAGATAGGATCGTCGTATAGACGTTCCGAGCCGGTAGTCACATTCAAAGTGACGGCGACATATTTTTATGTATTTTTTTATTTTTATTTCATGTAAAATTAATCGATTTATGTTATGGACGGCCTTGACCGTCTGCAGTGGATTCTAAGTATACAAATAATGGTTTAGAGGCTAATTCATATATATTGTAGAATTTGGAGAGAATTTCCGGGCTCTCATAGTCTTCCTACGATGCCGATTCAATGGACCCTTGGTGCAGATGCCAAGGTACCTGACACCGGACCGGTTGTGAAGAGGGTGGTGCTGACACACTAATGCAAATCTACGAGAGTGTGCATAATGGATGTGAATGAACCCAATGAAAATGACGCATGTATGTTTTCAATTAATCCGGAATTAACGTTAGCAATAAATTTATACACGGCTAGCAAATCAACACAGTGTTCGCAATGATTTTCGCTCGCGCAAGCAAATAATCACATTCTTTTCACACAACATGCTATCCACTACAACTTGCACAAATAAGTGTTATAGAACTAAAAGAAATTAAACAATGACACTAGCAATCTCAATGGTGTTGGATAGGGTCTTGGGCACTTTAGTGGTTGTTGATTGGGTCAAGGAAAGCCAGTTCCTGCAATGGCTTGGCCAGGAATGTAGGGGTTACAGTTGAAGGGCTTGCGGGACTGCCAGTATGTAAATACAGACTAACGGGACTGGACAGGGATCAATAGAACCATCCTTGACTTTGAGAGGTTGGAAACAGATTATTTAGGCTGAGACGGGGCTGAACAGTGGCTTCCTAGAATGAGACGGTGGCTGGAGGTCCTCCCCTGGCGGAAATAGGGTTGGACGGGATCTTCTGAAGGAGACGGATTCAGCAACGACATCACAGTTGGGCCCGATGATGGTGGATAGGGTGTAGAAGGCAGAGGAGGTGATGGGGCTGGCGGTTTTAGGCAGGGCTTGGGCGGACGTCAGGCTCTAGTGCGGGGAAGATGATTGTGTGGGAGGACAGAGGTTTTAAGGCTGAATCTGGAGGCTCTCGATCAGCCAAGAGGAAGGGGATACATCCATTAATGGCGAGATGGTAGCGTGCAGGTAGTTTTGCCGAGAAGGCAGCAAGGGCTTGCGGTTATATGCATGCGGGGAAGGAGATAACTGGCAATTTATGAGATCGTGGGTGGGGAAAGCATAACTATTTGGGAGATTAGAAAATAGGAAACGGGATAACAACAAAATTAACCGAAATTTTTAGAAAAGCAAATGGGACGTCGCACTCCATGCTCGCAGCGCCGCACTGTGAATGATTGTCGGATCTGGATTCGCTCACAAATTCAACAATACCTTAAAATGAGAACATTCTCCCCTATTTATAACGAGAGGGGCGGTTGGACACCCGGCGTGAACGACTATGATCATCCGTTACGCCCGGTGTCCTTAAACACTAAATACAAGCAAAAAAAAAACATATAAATAGTAAAATGATGCTCCGGACGCGCTCGGGGTCTCGGATCGCCGATCCGATCAATGCATCCCAAGCAAAGATGCAAAAACGGGTCCCGCTGAGTGGTGGACCGATCTTCTCCATATATGACGATCATGCGCCTGATCCCCATCACTACCTTTCCTAACCACCCCACTCACTGTAACCACCTCACTCACAGTAACCACTCCACTCAATAACTACCCCCATTAACCATCAAAAACTTCTCGTAACCGCTGTTTTTTCCTGTTTCCCCTGCAATTACCTTTTTCTCTTGCCCCAAATCTATGTAACCACCAAATAACTATCCCATAACCACTTCCCCACCACCAAATTAACTCCATAACTATCTACTACCTCCACTAACTACCCTCCTTGCTGAAAACTGCCACTACCTACCATCCCCAACCTATAAACCACCATAATTCCCCCTAAATTACCCAGCAAGACTTCCTCCTGACTGGTCCAGGCCTGGATTTCACGTTTTGGCCTGGAATTCCTCCCAGCACCTCTAATTTCCGGTCAGTGCCCTGTTTTTCCATAAATTCTGCATCAGCTGGTCTGCACTCCCCTCCCACACTCCTGAAACTGTTCCTTAATTGCCACCAGCCACCTCCTGTGCCAATTCCAGCGCTCACACAGCACGACCACTCTCTTCAACTCGTCCCCCACGCAATCCCTGTGCCAATTCCAGCGCTCACAAAGCCCGACCACTCTCTTCAACTCGTCCCCCACACAATCCCTGTGCCATCGCTTCCCTCTCACAGCCTTACCCTCCACCCGAGACCCCTCCCTATTATAGAGCAGAACTGTAGCAATTTCACTGTTCAGCCCCCGACCAACCCTCCTTCCACGTCTCCATATTACTATTCCTTATATAAGTTCTTGTTTGAATTCTATATTGTTTTTTTATTATTTGATGGAAAACATATTATTTGAAATCTTGATTTATAAAAATTTGCTCAATTTTAGTTCTACTTGAAAGATTTATTCGCCGGCCATTTAATCAGAACACTTCTCTTTAATTTAATTGGATCTTGCTTGTGTTTTTAACGCTTAATAGTGTGAATGTTTGTGAACACTACTAATATGTTCAGAATTTATTACAAGTAATTGTTGAACATCACATATGTATGCATCATTTAGTTATCCCCACAACGCTACACGTACACTCCCTACTTTCGTATCAATTTGTTATCAGAGCCTCATGTTTGGGATTAGTCTAAAATATACGTTACTAGAGTCTACAGCTCATTCATAACATATCATAGTAGTTGTCGTTACTCTTCTTCCCTATTGGAGGATCCGGAGTCTGTTTATACTCAACCCCAAGGAACTTTTTGAGGGAGACACCCACACTATTACATGGGATATCTTATATTTTCTCTCCTCTATTTGTGCATCCATAGCCTCGTTACATTCAACCTCAGAGAGCTTCTCTTAAGAGGTTGTTGTGTTATTATGATCATCCTCATCCACAACCCTATATTAATAGGGATCGAGTTAATTCTTCGACATAGACAGATGTTTATCAGGAGCCCCATAGAAGTATCACCATAAGAGTACCACTAGCATAGAGATGTCAATTGTGGAATTCCAAAAAATTATGTTAGCTCAGTTTTGATCACATGGACACGCACTTTGACACATTAGAAATTACTTAAAGAACATGAAAGCTAATGTAAATCACATAAATGCAAGCTTCGATATGATACAATTTAGAATTTGGGGTCAAACCACTCCTTCCATACCTCATTGCCCTGCAAAGACCCCGTCTTTGGATAGTGAGAATGAGTCTACCCCTAATCCAATAATGCAAATTGAGAAATATAACAATGTGATTATCACAAATGTTCCCAAGAGCGACATGATCCTAAAGTGTCTAGCATCTATGCCTAGTCTTACTGGAGAGACTCAAGTAAGAGACTTGTCTGCGAGTATAGGATCCGTGAAGTTTTCTCCTATTATATATCGAAGCCCACCCATCCTTGAGGATGTGAGGTTTATTATTATGTATGAAGGGTCCATCTTTCACACACTTGAGCACACTCCGATTTCTTGGCAACTTATCTTATTACTTATCACACATACGACGGAAATTTTTTATATCTTACCTAGTGAACCACCCTGCGAGTTTTCCACACTCAGAGACATTCAACGCATCTAAAAGCCGAATAAATATGCACAAACAAATGAATAATTTAATTAGAAACTACCTAATAAATGAAATTCAATTTAATTATCAACAGTCTGATAATGTTTATTTATAATTTCAAGCTCGTCCTACAACAAGACTCTTCAAAGAAGAATTTGTCGATATTGAAGGAATTGATGCAACACAAACAAGAAGAATTCACCATTATTTAAAAATTTAATTTATATTATAGTTTTTAAAATTGTTTTAATATATACTAGCAATTGTGCATGAGGTCCCTGTGCTTAAAACACGAGTGCGACAACTTCTTCCAACGGTAACAAAAGGCCCATGACCTTATGCTTGCTTGATAGAAACAAAAGACTAAAAAACATTAGAAAATGAATTACAGTATGTTGCGAAAGAGCAAGGGTAAGGTAAATGCGATTTTTGTTGTTTTGGGGAGAACTATCGTAATTGTGTTTCAAGCACGAGGGACTATGTGCACCTTCACTTGTTTCCACCTATTAAATAAATTAGTTGTATTGCTGCCAGAGGACATCAATACCAGGCTGGACTTTCCAGATTGGGACGGAATCGGAGGAGACCTGCAGTAGCGAGGAAGACCATGAACAGTCGACTGGAATAGGCGAGTGCTGGAGAGAAGAAGGTTTGGAACAGTCGAACGAAAGGGTTATGCGGCTTACACGGCGAAATTGTGCGGCAACTTTGCGATTACAGGGGAGAACGATGAACAAGGCCATAACATTTGCGGCGATGATGAGAAAATCGTGGGAAACAGGGAGGATGGTCGAGAGGGAGGACAAAATCAGCGGTTAGACAAGTGGTTAATGGCCAGTATGTGGAAATTGTGGGAAGCAGAGGGGGAAAATGTACTCAACAACAGTAACGAAAAATTAAAACGGGGATAAAGTCGGGACGTCACACCCTGGGACTCGCGGCGTCACACCACAAATGATTGTTAGTCTGGAATCTCTCACAAACTAAACAATGAGAATAAATGACAGCCTCCACACCTATTTATAACGAGAGGGCGGTTGGGCACCCGGCGTGAACGACTATGATTGGTTGTTACGCCCAGTGTCGTAAAACACTAAATATAATTCCAAATAATAAAAACAAAATACATATAAATAGTAAAATGACGATCCAGACGCGCTCGCGATCTCGGATCACCGATCCGATCAGCGAATACATGAATGCTGGCCCCGCCGAATGGTGACCTGAAGTCCAGCGTCGATCCCCATCAGGTATTGTCGTCATCTCCATTGTGCATGGAGTTCTTATGCACAATACATTCCAATGGGATTATTAAATTATATTATTATAGTAATTATATGTGTATATATATTTATTTGATGTAATATATTTAAATTGAATCGGAAAACTATAATATTCTTATTTACACTGAACTCATTTTATAAAACAAAATAGAGAATAATGTTAATCATTCTGAATATATTTAATAAACAAAACAATCTCCTTTTAAAACAGTCAAAAACCACAGCACAGAGCAATTCGTTGTAATCTACCCAGGAGATGACAACATAATCTTCTCAGAATCCTCGCATCTTTTCGTTGAAATCCAGATTCACCTTCTGCATGTCCTGCCTGAGGTTCAAAAAACTGTTGCTTAGAGCTGATATTTAGTTCCTTAAATAGGTTTATGTGCTTAGTAGGGCTGATGAGGTATGTGATGGTCTTGATTAGATTTAGTATTAATTTATCCGGATTCCTGTTACATTACCAACAGGATTACCTGGGTTACGCTTCAACCCTAACCCATCTATGGCATGATGACCCATGATTGACCCATTAACCTACTTTACCCATGAACCACCCGACCTGTCAATTCCCTCTTTTACCTCTAGCATAGATGCTATGCCCCTTCTCGCAGTTCCTCCCGTGTTACTTCTCTCTTCGTGACATGTATCGTTAGTTGAGAAGTCTTCCTTGGGTCGCTTCGAGATGGATTGATATTCATGTAACACTCATAGCATGACGACAAGGCATGCTTAGGGCGAACGAGAGTGAGGTGACAGAGTTATAAGGCGTGAGATAAGTAAGTCACAACTCTTTCCTGAGGCTGGTTTAGGGCTTACGAGTGCGAGACGATGAAGTCACTGCGAGTGGTGTAACTAGGCCACAACTCTTGCGAAGGTTGACTCGGGGCTTACGAGAGTGAGATGATAGAGTTATGTAAGTAAGGTCATCCCCCGACCACTGACATTTTAGGATTCAACAGTAAGTGTCACCATAAGGTGGATAGCAGTTATGTAAGTAAGGTTCAACAGTAAGTATGCTTTGCATTGTGTTTATTCTTCCATTTTCTATCTTGCAACTTTACTTTCCATTCGCCTTAAGTTGATATCTGCTTTGCTCAAAGTCATATTTTACTACAACTACATGCCATTTTATAACTTTGAAGATAATTTTAAACTGAAACTGCTGTTGTTTCAGGAGATCCTTGGGGATGGTGGTCGAGCTGCAATCCAAACACAGGGATCAATGAACAACCCTTTCGGACCCACTTTTGTTTATGGATATCAGAATGTAGCTTTTGAGGTTTCAAATCTCCATTATTTTCCTCTTTTTCATGGTATATTTAGGCTCCGTTTGGCTGGGCCGAAATGCTGCGGTGTGCGGGGTTGGCAGCCGTTTAGATGTGCTGCGGAGCCGAAATCCTGCGCGCATGTAATGGCCGATGAAGACTCCGCAGCCATTTGGCCTCTCCGCAGTAGGACGTTCCACTGTTCATTCGCGAATGAGAACCGTGGAAATCCTGCGTTGTCGGAACATGGTTGTGGTCTGGCGTCCACAGATCAAGCCCTTAGTCTACGAGATTTTGTGCTCACTTTACATTTCCATTCCTCGCTTAGCCTTAATTTTCTCTCAAAGATTTATAGTAAAAGAAGCACTAACTAGTCTTTGTTTGTGAATTTTTGATAGGTTATGAGAAATGGCTATATTGCCACTGTCACACTCTTTCAGTCATAGGTATAGTTTTGCTAATGTTCTTTTGTATTTCCCTTACTAATTTTTTGCACAGTATTCTATTCCTCCAGTTATTTTGCAATTTTTATGCAGAACCCTATCGCTTGTGAATACTCTTCTCTCCATTATTTTATTTTATTTTATTTTCTACAGTAAGCAATGTTATAAGATAAAGTTTTAAAATGTTGGATGTCAAAGACATGTCAGTGATATTTTAAAATATTAGATTTACATATCTTATAATGAAAAATATATACTAAGTGTAGAGAAACACAGAAAAAGAAACTAATATTTTATTAATTTCTCATAAAAGAAGATGTCTCTACATCAAGCATAAGTACAAATATATAGGGAGGAGGAGTGAAGGCTCAAATCCATCCTAAGATGTGAAACTAATTTCTAAACAGAAATGGGTCATCCAATGGTCCATTAGATGGTCTTTTGTACAACTTATTTCAACACTCCCTGCAAACTTGAGCATACAAAATCGTAGGAGCCCAGCTTGGACAGAAACTGATGATATAGTGGTCGAGGTAAGGCTTTAGTGAAGATGTCAGCATCTTGCCCAGTAGCAGGCACATGCCGCAAATCCAATTTTTTAAGCCGCACCTTTTCCCGGAACAAAATGACAATGGACCTCTATGTGTTTGGTATGTTCATGAAATACAGGATTCTTGACAATATGAAATAGCCGTTTGACTGTCACAGAAGAGAGTGGTCGTAGAACGAAGTTTCACACCCAGATCATTCAGAAGGCTCTCCAACCATGTAAGATCAGAGACGTTAGAAGTCATTGAACGGTACTCAGCTTCTGCAGATGAACGTGCAACCACAATTTGCTTCTTGCTCCGCTATGTGACAAGATGTCTGTCAAAGTATGTGCAGTACCCACTTGTGGATCGACGATCATCTAGAGAGTTAGCATAGTCAGCATCAGAGTAGGAAACAAGGGATAAGGAGGGAGAAGGCTTATAGACAAACCCTTGACCCGGAGAGGTCTTCAGATAACGGAGGATGTACTTAATCACCTGGAGATGAGAGATCCTTGGAACATGCATAAAACGGCTGACCACCCCAACAACAAAGGATATATCGGGTCTTGTAATAGTAAGATAAATTAGTTTGCCCACAGACGATGATAGTACTCTGAATTAGGGAGGAGCAAATTAGAATCAGAAGCATGGGCGCAGAGCTTATGGTTGGTATCCATAGGTGTGTCAGCGGGCTTGCACCCAGAGTAGTCAGCTTCATGAAGAAGCTCAAGACAGTACTTCCGTTGAGACAAAATGAGATCATCAGGTCGATGGGCCATCTCGATGCCAAGAAAATATCGGAGAGGCCCCAAATCCTTCGTCTGGAATTCGGATGTCATGTGCTTCTTGACAAGAGTTATACCATTGAGATCGTCTCCGGTGATAAGGATATCATCGACATACACCAAAAGTATCACCATGCCTGTCGAGCGATGACGAGTAAATAGAGAGAAGTCAGTCGAGCTCCTTGTGAAGCTAACATCGCGAACGACCCGACTGAATTTATCAAATCAGGCTCGAGGGAGCTGTTTGAGACCATAGAAAAATTTCTTGAGATGAAATACAAGAGACTCCCCGTGCTCTCATAACCGGGTGGTTGTCACATGTATACAGTCTTAGCGAGGTCACCATTCAGGAAAACATTTTTTATGTCAAGTTGATGCAACAACCGTTGACGATGAACAACTAAGGAGATCAAGACCCGGACAGTATTCAGCTTCGCTACGGGTGAGGTCTCCTCATAGTCAAAGCCATGTTGCTGAGTAAATTCACGAGCCACCAGTCGAGCTTTCAGACGTTCAACCGCCCTATCAGGGTCATGCTTCACCGTGATGACCCACTTGCAACCAACACAAATCTGGACGGGAGGAAGAGGGACAAGGTCCCAAGTGTAATTAGCCCAGAGAGCGGACATTTCCTCATTCATGGCGGTCCTCCGCCCTGAATGCTGAAGAGCCTTCTGCAGAGAAGAAGGTGTGGAAATAGAGGATAAAGAGGTTGCAAACATTTGAAGTGCCGAAGACAAGTGATGCAAGGAAACATAATTTGAAATAGGGTGAGCGGTGGAAGCCTATGTCAAATCAGCGGTCGGCAAAGTATCAGTAGGTAGATGCGGCTCTCGTGAGGTAATAGACCAAGGAAGATGTCGCGTATAGACACGAAGAGGAGGTGGAGGTAGCGAGGGGAGAGTCATAACTGGAGGGGTGGGTAGTTGAGGTGGAGATTCAGTAGTGGTGGTGGTCACGTGAGTTCGGGGAAGGCTTGGAGAGGAAGGGAATAACGGGTCAGAATGGTGGAAAGGTTGATTTTCAAGTAAGGTGACATCGGCGGAGGTGATAAGCTTTCGAGTAGGTAGAGAGTAACAGACATAGCCCTTCTTGGCGCGAGAATAGCCAACAAACATATATTTGGTAGCACGAGGAGCCAACTTGTCCACGGCAGGGCTAAGATGGTGGACATAGCAAACACATCCGAAGATGCGAGCCATAAATGCAAAGGGTGGGGTGGAGGGGAAGAGGATGGAATATGGCGTCACAAAGTTGAGAATAGAGGACATGTGATTAATAAGGTAGCACGCGGTTGAAACTGCGAAATGCCAATAAACTGTGGGAACCTGCATTTGGAACATGAGGGACTTGACAACCTCGAGTAGGTGACAATTTTCCACTCGGTCACACCATTTTGTTGTGGTGTATAAGGAGAAGAGGTTTGGTAAAGAATCTCCAGCATATCACATATGTCTTGAAAAGTATAACTTGTATATTCGCGTGCATTATCTGTGCGAAGAATTTTCAGAGACCGTGAGAACTGGGTCTTGGTCTCGGTGAGAAAAGAGTGGAATATTTGTAGTAACTCAGAACGATCGTGCATTATATATAACTACGTCATGCGAGAATGATCATCAATAAAAGTAACAAAATAACGATCGCCAGAGATACTAGCCGTTCTATAGGGACCTCAAATATCAGAATGTACTAAATCAAAAGGAGCAACGCTCCGAGTGCAATGAGGAGAAAAAGTAGAACGATGTTTCCCTTAAATATATGATTCACACTGAAAATCAGAAAACGTAAAATCACCAGTCACGCCAGGGTCAAGCGTCTGGAGCCCAGTAAAGATATCGTAGAGATGTTGGAGACTGTCCTGTCCTGCATAAAGAGACTGGAGCTCATCTCACATGTCTTTGGCAGTCTCGTGGTACATGGTCATACGATATGGCTCAGACTCCATAGAATTGAGGAGCCAATATTGAACCCGGTCATCATCACGGAGCCACTGCTCTGTAGGTTCAGTGGGAGGAGCACGATTAACATGATGAAGTAGGCCTTTGGTTTGAAGGACACCCATTCCACAAAATTCTACTTCTCATTTAGGGAGAGAGTGGTGACCCAATGCTCATAACGGATGTCATATTGAGAAGCTGGAGCAAGAGCAGGAGCCGAAGCAAGAGCCGAAAGAGAGGAAGGGGAATATCTCGCAGATGTGCCCATGACTATCGAGGGGAAAGTAACTATTGCGACCGAGGAGGAGCGGCGGTCTCAGGACGAGAGGACAAGAGGAGAGGCGGACACTGTGGGCTGAAGGAGCACGATGATCTCAGGAGCACGACAATAACAGGAAGCGGGCATGGCGGGCTTTTGTGGACTTGAAGAGACAGCCGCAAGGAGTCTGACACAGCTTGCCCCGCGGGCTTGGAGGGCTCTGCGGCCTGAGGAAGAAGCCGCAAGGGGGGGGGGGGGGGGGGGCAGCAGTCACGACGGGTTCTGCGGATACAACTATCTCTCGGCGGGTTCTGCGGACTTAAGAGGTAGCGGTCTTGAGGAGGAGGGCGACCGTAAGTCACAACGCTAGGAGGAGCGGGCGCGGTCACGACGCTGGGAGGAGCGGGCGTTGCGGTCACGACGCAGAGTAGGCGGACCCTCTAGCCGAGCTTATAAAAGGCAAAGGGGGGGGGGGGTTCATAAACCACGCCAGACGATCGAGAGAGGAGCGTGGTAACCGCGAGTTCTGCGCGTTCATACAAGGAGGAGTCCGCGGACAGGCCAAACGAAGGAAAGATCCGAGCCATGAGAGCTAAGGCTCAATCGGGCGAAATCGAGCCGATCAGAGCAAATTAGCTCTGATACCATGTAGAGAAACACAGAAAAAAAAAGAAACTAATATGTTATTAATTTCTCATAAAAGAAGATGTCTTTACAACAAGCATAAGTACAAATATATAGGGAGGAGTGAAGACTCAACTCCATCCAAAGATGTGAGACTAATTTCTAAACAGAAATGGGGTGGGCCTTTGTACAACTTATTTCAACATTAAGCATTTTGTATGTTATAAAACAAAAAATTAGCATAAAGAGTTGATAAACAATAAGTCATGATTATCTCAAAATAAAGTCGAAGAGTATCGAAATAAAATATTTGTAACACAATATTTTTAATGCGTACAAGTATAAAAAATATGTATAATATATACATTATGAAATATTTTTAATATTATACAATAATTTATTTAGATAACGCTAAATTTATGGCAAGTAAAAAATATTTAGAAGCTAAATGTCCTTGATTGATAATAAGTCTTCTTATGTTTAATAAAATTGTGTTGAAAGCTTAAAAACCATTAACTAACAAATATGTTGAATATTTTAAATGAGAATGAAATAACTCTCCGATTATATAATGTAATAAAATGATTGTACAAAATTTGTTATAAGAATAACTCGTATAAAAGAGAATGAAATAATAAGTTTAATCAATTTAATCATATATAATCTAATACATAGAAGTGATTATAGAATGTAATACATAGAAGTGATTATATAATGCTATCATGACCTAAAAATAATAGCAGATGATATTATTAAAAAGTTGTATCGGTCTACAATATACATATCAAGAAAAATCAGATATGCTGACTGTATTTTCAGTATTTACTAAGCGACATAACCTATTTTTTCATTAAAAAAATGTCATTTTGCCCTCAAAATGGATATGTCGAACGACATTTAAAACACTTGTGTGAGGTCAATTCTTACTGTCATAATTTGTTGGTCATCTTCAGAACTGTTTGGTTTAATTTATTTTACTTAATAAAACATATTTGGGGGCTTTTCTTATTTCTCTTTTTTTAAACATAAAATATAAATCATGTTTTGTAATTGCAATTGTGAATATAAGTATCTTGTAATTTTAATTAGCATTAACTTATTATTGAAGCCTTGTGAATATGAATTATCATCATAACCATTAATTGGTTATTCTAATTTTAAGCTAATCAATATTTTGTCAGTAACTAATGCATTATGCATACGTAATTAGTCATGAAAAACAATTAGAATTAAAAATCTTAATGATCTTAAACTTATAGTTGATTTCTAATTTAGATTAATAAATATATAATTTGTATTTGGTATGCTTAATTGCCAAGCTATCTTATGAAATCTTTTTGGCCGAATATCACCTTCAAGAAAACACCTTGAGATGTATTACTTGGTTATAAATAAAAAAAATTCTTAGAAATTGTTGGTCAGTTTTTTTATTTCTTCTCTTCAATTTATGAGATTTATATTTCTCAACTCGTCTTACATGATTTGTGTAACTGAGTGACTCAAAGCATAGCAAAATCTCGACCTTTATTATGTGTCGTACTCACAACCCTTGCGGATTTTTAACTATCAAATGGGTAGTGCTAGACTTCAGCCACTTGTCTTATAGTATAAATTTCTACCAAACAGAACATTGTTGGGTACAAATGAGCTATTGTATAACGACCCTCATTTGCGAGCCAAGCCTAGGACGAAGCCAAGAGTGTCAATCTTGGCGTGAAGCCAATGCCTACCACTCCAAGGGCTTCACCAGTGCCAACCCGTTGCATCATCCCTCACATTCGGTCGACTTCCCCTTTCGATCGCCATTACTACTATATGTTGCAAGTCTCATCCAGTCCAGTCGCTTCCTACTACTAACAACTTCCTATTCCCTTTCTCCACAACCACTTCACCAATGTGACCGGTAAACCCGCGTGTCCAAATGGACAACCATTTCCTCCTTCACACCAACCTTGAGATCTCCTCGGTCTCCCCCCTCACCTTGCAACTCCAAATCCCTACAATTGTCAGCTTCTCATTTATATCACCTAACCCCTCCTACAACTATCTTTCACACTACCTCCACGTTTCCCGTCCCACCAAAACGCCCAAACTCCCTAAACCCTAAAATTTCGTATCGCCTCCCTTGATACTGCACATCTGCACCCACAATCTGCTCTTATTACCACTCAAATTCATTTTCTACATTTGTTCTGCATTCGTCCTGAGTTTCCTGCGAGACTTTATATTTAGTTTCATCTTCATGTGTATTGAACAAATATTTCTTTAGTTTTTGGCGATAATTAGCATATATTGTTTGCATCTTTCTTTCATGTATAACTTATTTGCTGCGCACCTAATTTTCTAGTATATTCTAATAGCGTGCAATTATTAATTGTATAGTTGCTTGAATAATTTGTAATTAATTGTGCTTAGTCGCACAAGTTTAAAATATTATTATTTAATTAATTGTGCTTCAGAAATTTTGCAAATTTATTTATATAAGTGCATTGCATTAGAGTGTCATTTGCTATTAATCTTGTTGATCAGCTGTATACTTGCCTGCATCATCACTTTTAGTTAGGTTAGCATCGGTACATATAGTCTTATCATGCTCGTATTTGGCATTAAAGCCCAGGTTTATAGCTTCGTTTATGCTTTGTGGTGGTATGGTCTATAAGTAACCCATGATAGGTCCTAGTACATGGATGGTGAATGTCGAATTTCAAAGACTCCTATTAGATTAGTTCAATCACATAGACACACACTTTTACTGTTTGAATATCCAATTGAGAGCTTTAACCACTAACATCGACAGATTGAAGCCTAGGAGTTCGAGTCAAACCACTCCACTTCGGTGATACCTTACATGGCCGCTTTCTGACCAGTTAGGTGAGACTTGTTCCGAGGATCACCATGATCATCCCTTTAGGAAGCCTCCCTAATCCAGGGCCATTATTGTGTCATAGACGTGTTTCCATTGATATGAAGGACCAAGGTAGAGGACACGTGCAACGCCCACGTGGCTGCCCAATGCCCTACGAGGAATTTACTCCTCTATGGTAAGAGTGATTCTACCCATGATCAAGTAGCGTGGATTGGGGAAGATATTGTTGTGACTATCGTGAATGGTTGGTACAACGATGCATATAGATCCCCCCTCGAGTTACGCATAGTGGGATGAATGTCTATTATCTACCACTCATCTAGATGAGGAATAGAGATGCACTACGGTATTGTACACTCCTCTTTCTAGTGTCGTTGACAGTGGAAGTTGCTTCAATGTGGTGGCTTTGAAAGGTTTAGATCATATGAGCTTGAAGGTCGAGCTTTACCTCCATCCCTATTGTGTGGTTTGGGTTGACAAGATGACATTACATATCACTAACCAGTGTCTTTTACCATTCAATTTTACGGCATCTGAGGATAATGTTTGGTTTGACACTCTTTCCACGAACGTTACCTACGTGCTTTTAGGTAAACTTTTACTTTACAGCCGCGACGTCACGTGTTATCGGCGCTCAAACACGTGCACATTTTATAATAAGGGCCGCAAGATACTCTATCCCCGACTCTAAAGATCCGCAATAAGGATATGATTCAGATGAAAGATTTGTCTTTGATGCGGTGTCCTCGAAATATGTTGACATTATCTGCACGGGTTAATTCCTGGGTGGGATTCGAGAATCTAGCGTTGATTACGTAGTGGCTCCCTCACCTACGTCTAACGGCACTACTGATGGCTCAGGTATTCATTTGGATGTTCTTTGCACTCTGTCGAATACTCTGATATCCTTTTCCGATGTGGCTCTTAATGAGTTAACTCTCTGAGAGACATTCAACTTGCCTTAAAGTTGCATCATAATGAGCAGGTTGGATCAGTTACTCGCCATTGTCATCATTGGCATGATCTGCATAACATATTCTAACATCAGATGACATTAAAATTGAAACAGTAAAATCTTGCGTAGATAGTCATAGGAGAGAACAAACATTCAAAGAAGGTGATCATGTAATGATTTGCAGTCGACCAGAGAGGTTAGGATTAGTGGCTGCTATAAAATTGACTGTTACGAGCATAGTTCCCTACACAATCCTGATAGAGATCGAGTCAAATTCTTATGGGTTTGATATCCTTACGAATATGAGTAGAGTATTCATCTTGTCTTTGATGTAGAGGATTTGATTCTAGATTATAAGACACCTAGTTTTGGGGACTCTCAATCTGACACCCCACACTAGTCTCAGCCACACCCTCACCTCCAGCTTCAGCCTCTCTTTTTGTCGCATTTTACATCCCTTATGGGTTCTTCTGCACCTTCAACATCACTAGGACTACATCACATTGGTTTTGGTTCACGAGATCGTGATGACGTCAAATGAAGCCATGGTCGGGTAACACATTGGAGAGGACGCCCACGCTGACCGATGACACATGGGTGGTGTTCGAGGAGCTAGATCGATTCACACCTGGCTTGCATTGGGAGTATGTCATTCTCTATTTATCGGAGATAAATGTTTCCAATCAGGGAGATTTGATAGAGAACAAAAGCATCACTTTGAGCACGCACATCGGGACCTGCTCATTGTCGATTCTCGTTACTGACAGGTATAAGCCTATAAGATCATCATTAGACTATTGAAAACCCGTCGGTCGTCGTTCCAGTGTTGAAGCACACGAAAGTCTGCCTTTGCATAAGAAATTATTATTGTTATAAGCCAAGTATTTGTTCTCCTTCACTGACTCCTTTCACACAAACTTCTCCAATGCAGGGCAGACTGGAACAGTTAGCTCCAAGCATTATAAAATACTTCAGATATGGTGCTGAATCTTTTTTTTTTGCTCCTCTTATTATCCCTGTTGTTTATATTTGTACATAAACTTGTTCTAACATTGTGTATATAACTTAATTGTAAAGCTCCACAAAAATCTCATCCTCTGGCCTTGTTGAAGTTTGTTGATTCATTATACCATACACTTGATTGTGGGTGCCATGTTTTGTTTATATCGTGCGACGCTTTTTCTTTTGAAGCGGATTGATTTTGATTTTAAGGCGACAAAATACAAATGTTGTAGAGTGAGTTTAGGGTTAGCGGTTTCTCGGATTTGTTCTCAGGTTCTCGGAGAGATTAAGACCTTGCAACATGAAGATCAGACTTGGGCTCCATTTGGCGCCACGTTTTTGCTCTCGTGAATTTGGATAAAAATGTCACTGTCATAAAATGCATGGTTGGCGTGATAAAGATTATGACCGCCACCAAGAAAAGAAAACTAGCTTTAAACATAAAGTGAGTGAAGTTCGATATGTGAGGTCAGGCGTTCACGAACGACGGTTCATAACCACATGTTCATTACCACTGCCGACGTGCCAAACGGAGCTTATCTCTCTAAACTTCGGCAATTTTATCGCGCGCATCACAAAATTATGTGGAGTTTGATTCTAAACTTTGGTTACATAGATTCCCTACCTTGTGATGTAATGATAATATATAGACTATTGTTTCACGATTATGTGGAGTACATAGATTCCTGACTAAATACAAATGATCGGTTTCCCCGCAAACAACTCTGGAATTGCGCGTTCTTGTGCACATTGGAATCTTCTCGGCGTGCTGGTCATAGTCATTGTCTCTCGGGTCCGATCCGACCACTGTGATTTTTTAAGAGTATCCAACAAACAACAAGAATTTTGGGTCCTTGGAAATGGTTGATTAGTATTCTACCTCTAAAGCTCTCCATAAAGAAAGGTACTTGAGTTATACAATAACACTACCTTTTTTAGTTTATTTGAAAGTGGTTGATTCAAATGGTTTTTGTGTTGATTCGTGTTAATTTTAGGGCGCTGTTAAAGGCAAACCAGAATTTGCTATTGGCAAACCAATTTCTATGAGTTATTACGCGTCTTTTGAAAATACGCTTTGTACATGCATTTTTAGGAAAAGTGTTCAACACAAAAATTGTAGATCTCGTCGAGATCTACAACTTTCGTGATGAACACTTTTCCTAAAAATGCACGCACAAGACGTATTTCGCCCTGATCGTAACTATAGTGAATTTTTGGAAATAACAAGAAAATACGCGTTGTACATGCATTTTTAAGAAAAGTGTTCAACACGAAAGTTACAGATCTCAACGAGATCTACAATTTTTGTGTTGAACACTTTTCCTAAAAATGCATGTACAAAGCGTATTTTCAAAAGGCATATAATAACTCATAAAAATTGGTTTGTCAATAGCCAATTCTGGTTTGCCTTTAGCAGCGCCCTAATTTTATATCGAAAAGTACCGAATCCTGAATTTTTAGGCTCTGTTTGGGGTGGCTTTTTTGCTCCGGTGAGTTTTGGACAAAAAAAACCCTCTCTATAGAATGTATGTTTGGCATGACAATGGTTATGACCGCCGTCAAAAAAGAGAACTAGTTTTGAGCATAAAAGTGGATGATATTTCTTAGGTGAGGTCGGGCGTTCACGAACTATGGTTCATAACCACCGTGTTCGTGATCGCCACTGCCGCACCAAACGGGGCATTAATGTGTTACGAATTTCCCGCTGCTATGCTACGATTTACGGTCATGGAGCGTGAGTTTACGCCCTTCCTTGCTTTTGTAGCTACTTATAGAGAGATTAAAATGTGTAGTTTCTAACATTTGCATGTCATAGAAGCTTTTATTGGGGATATGGCTGATTTCGAGTCAAGTGTCAGCTATTTCGGCTTAGCTCGAAATCATATTTTTTGAGTCACAATCGAAATTATTTTGAGTTGAGCCGGCTCGACTCAAAATGTCTGAGGGTCAGTGAATCAATAATGTCTAATCCTCATTAAAAAAAAGGCAATTATTAGATTGGATTTGTCTATTCGCAGATTTTTACTAAAGAGATCTAGTTTTGTTATTCACAGGTGAATTTGTTATTTGCAGACCAGCAAAAAAATAGAAGGATCCAGCTCTAAAGAGGACAATCATCATGTCCTTTAGGGTTTCTGATTTCGATTTTACTTTTTTTTTTAACTTTTCGATCAGAGTTTGAGACGTATGACTTAATTTTCTTGATGTAACAGAGCGAGTATGTATCTGATAGGGACAAGCGGCGTGCTTTTATCTCTGGATTTACATGGAGAGCAGGTAAGTGTTTCATCTTGCTCTTACTTCTGATTTTCTTCAATTTCGACGTAAGCATGAGCTCCGAAGATCGTCGGAGCAGTGTCGTCGTCGGGCTCGACTCAGGATGGGTTCGCCGACATAGGCTCAGAAGGTCTCCGGAGAAGTTCGTTCATTGTCGAGCCCTGCTAATTTAGGGTCTGCGAATAACAATTGCCTTAATTCAGTATGATGCAAGGAAAAGAGTTATAACCTGCGAAATGTGCAGGTTATAACTTATAACATGAGAAGGTGTGTTCTTCTCCTACTCCCGTTTTACTCCACAAAGAATCACCGCACCGGCGTTCATGTCCGTTTTCTTTCGTCCCCCGCCGAACCCGTATTGCGTCGTAAGCCTATCCACAAAACCCTAGGAGGTCGGAAACGACTCGATGTCGGGCTCAGCTTTGAAGCTGTTTCCGGCGAAATCTATGGCTGCAATCTTAGACTCTCCGCTCTCGGCCGGCGAGGCGATATCGACGGAGCCCGTGCGTTGTTCGACCAGATGCCACGACGCGACGTCGTCACCTATGCCTCCATGATCGACCTCTACATAAAGAACGGCGACCTTCCGCAGGCTGAGGCGCTGTTCGGGATAATTCCGGCGAGGAACGTGGTAACGGACTCCGCCATGATCGACGGCCTCGCGAAAGCGGGTAGGGTTGATGAAGCCAGGGAGTTGTTCGACAAATCGCCCGCCCGGAATGTCTTCACCTGGACGATTTTGCTCTCCGGCTACCTGCGCTCCGGCGATGTTGAGGCGGCGCGCAGGGTTTTTGACGAAATGCCGGAGAAGAACGTCGTCTCCTGGACGGCGATGGTTATTGGCTACGCTAGAAACGGGCTCCTGTCGGAAGCCCGGGTGCTGTTTGATCTTATGCCTGAGAGAAATATAGTGGCCTGGACTGCCATGATCAAGGCTTATGTTGACGAAGGTGGAATCGAAGATGCCGGCGAGTTGTTCGACAGAATGCCCCAAAGAAACTTGCACTCCTGGAACATAATGATCAAGGGATATTTGCAGTGCAATCAAATACGCAGCGCGGTCGGTCTGTTCGAAGCATTGCCCCGGAGAAATGTGGTTTCCTGGACCACCATGGTATCAGGACTAGCGGAGAATGATATGATCGAAAGCGCACGAAACATGTTCGATCAAATGCCCGTGAGGGATACCGCAGCCTGGAACGCAATGATAACCGCGTACGCCAGCGACGGGCAAATGGGCATGGCCGCCAGTCTGTTCGAATCGATGCAGCAGAAGAATGTCGTGACTTGGAATGCGATGATCGACGGATATGCGAAGAACGGATCTCATTCTGAAGCCATATCGACTCTCCTCCGCATGCTTCGATCGTCGGAAAAGCCAAATGCTGCTTCGCTGACTAGTCTCTTGGGCGCGTGCGACAGCATGATTACGTGCACGGAGGTTCACGCGTTCGCTACGAAATTAGCTTTTGCGTCGGACACCTGTCTGGCGAACGCTCTGGTGGTTACGTACTCAAGAAATGGCGACCTAGGCTCCGCCTGGCTCGCTTTCGACGGGTTGAGATCCAAAGATGTTGTCTCTTGGACCTCGATGATCCTGGCTTTCGCGAACCACGGCCGCGGGATCTTCGCTTTGAAGCTTTTCGCTAAAATGTTGGGTTGCGGAGCTCAGCCGGACGCGGTTACCTTCGTCGGTCTCTTATCTGCTTGTAGCCATGCTGGCTTAGTGGACAAGGGAAGGAAGATATTTGACTCTATGAGAAGAGCGTATGGAGTGGAACCAAAGGCCGAGCATTATTCGTGTCTGGTGGACATCCTCGGCCGGGCAGGGCGAGTCAGCGAAGCTAGCGTTGTGCTGAACCAGGTGCCTCGGAGCGAAAAAGATGCGGCAGTTCTGGGGGCAATGCTTGGGGCTTGTAGGGCGCATGGCGAGGTTGAGATGGCGAGTCAAATTGCAGACGATTTGATCGATCTGGATCCGTCCAGTGCCGGAAATTTCGTGGGTTTGGCGAATATTTATGCATCCAGGGGCAATTGGAATGATGTGGCGCGGGTGAGGAAGATGATGAAAGAGCAGAGGGTGGAGAAAATCCCCGGTTTTAGCAAGATCGATGTCAAGACGAGTAGCCATGTCTTCTTTGCGGGCGATAGGTCGCATTCCCAGAGTGATGCAATATATGCATTGCTTGAAGAGTTGCTTATCCCACAAATGAAAGGCATGGAATGTAAGAACTAAGAATTTTCTTCTTCATGCACACAGTGGCGGAACTAGGATTCAGATTTCGCCTGGGAACCAAGTAAGACAATTAATTTTTTGAGGTATGATTATAACATTCACACGAGTTAGTAGAGGGAGTCATCATCTTGAAAGAATTAAGTGTACACTCAATTAAAAAAGAAATGCCAATAATATTTTAATGTGAAAAATTTAGAAATTGAAAAAAAAATGGTGAGACAGATTACTGAAAAATATTGTGTGTGTATATATATACAGATATATAGTAAATATCGTAACTTTCAATGCGAGACACAAGTTTCATTACATCGCTCTCTAAGTCAGCTTATATGTAAAAAAAAATGAGAAAACTCCTTATAAATTGATCAAAGTTTTTTAAAATATCACTTTAAAATATTGTTGATCGGGACAAATATTTTTGAAAACGTTTGACTGGTTTTTCATGTAAAATTTGTAGTCTTGCCAATTCTCCGTGAAAATATTTGATCGAATGGTCTATCTTGTGTCATTTTTCGAAACGAGTCCAACGCCGCTTTCGAATTTGAATTTCGTTTAGCGGTTGAGGAGAAATCAATTATTAAAGTTTATAAATTTGTATAGGCCAAACAACCTATATTTTTCTCCCTGAAAATTGAACCCGGGCACATGCCCGGGTGTGCGTGTGAATAGTTTCGCCCTTGCATGCTCATATCAAGAGTCACTAGAGTTTGAAAACCCGGCGACGCATGAGGAGAAGAGGAGCGGAATTATAGTGGAAAATGTGGAGGGGAATTTTTGTGGAGCTTTGTTCTTCATCGAGGATTATCTTTCCTCTTTAGTATAGAGTGATTCTTATAGAAAAAGGGCGTTGTGGTAGGGGCGGATTCACATAGGGCTCAGTGTGGGTGCTGCCCACATTGAATTTAAAAAAAAAATTCAATAGTAAAATTAAATTAAAATATTTTTTACCTTATATATATTATTTATTGTATCTATTCATAAATTTTTCAAAAAAAGTTGGATTGGTATTGTGGCCTTGGGCTCTTGGATTCATATTAAGGTTTTGTAGTGAAAGGTTTTGTGTTTGATTCTTGGTGGAGAAACTTTTTTTTCTATATTTGTTCATAAACTTACTTTTTGTATGAGAAAATCATTAAAAAAATGTAAGCATATTTTATATATATTTAGACATTGTATAATAAAATTTATTGAGAAAATATGAAAATGATGTAAAATTATTTTTTCTATATTTGTTGATTAGATTTTTTTCAAATAAATTAGTACTTGGCTCATATTTTTTTCATGAATGGAAGCTTCCCAAAATATACACACTATGTTATATGAGTGGTGTTATAAGCAGTCCTAAATTTGTGAGTTTTTTGAGGATTTTTCCCGCACTGGCCGGTGGAACGCCGTGTATCGCGGTGTAGCCAAATGACAAGTTGGTTTAGGGTTTTTTTTGTGGTGTGAATAGTCATTTAGGACTGCGATTATAATTAGAGATTTTAAGAATTTTTTTGGTGCGAATAGTCATATTAGGACTGCTTATAACATCACTCTATTATATGGGAGAAGTATACTATTTAGTGAAATATTTGGCCCATATTACCTAATGTTGTACTCCCAATAACACAGTCTATATATGTGTTATGGAATAATTACTGATGTGCACCCGTGAAGATAACGTTCATCCATGAATTTATAATAGCCATGGGATGCGTTTAGAGAAATCTCCACTAAGAGAGAATGGAGTTAGTGGGGTCAAAGTCCAACCCATGACCACGAGAACGGAGAAATCCGCTGCGGACAGTTCACGCTCCGGCGTCGCCAGGTTCGACCAAGACCGCGCCCCCGCCTCGGCAGAGCGCGGTCTAATCGCACCCCCCCCCCCCCCCCCCCGATGATAGGGGGTGCGGCCTAACCGCACCCCCCATCACGGGGGTGCGGCCTAACCGCACCCCCCTTGGGGTGCTGCAAGGCTGCGGCCAAGCCGCACCCTTTGTGGGGTGCGGCCAAGTCGCACCCCATGATGGGTGCGGACAAGCCGCACCCCTTGTGGGGTGCGGCCAAGCCGCACCCCAAGGGGAAAGGTCAAGCCGCACCCCTCTCCGCAACGGGGTGCATCCAAGCCCCCTCCCCCCTTCCGCAGGGAGGCTCGCAGAGGGCTCGGCCGAAGTCACGCCCCTCGTCGGGTGCGACCGGAGCCCAATTCCCCTTTGGGGGCGCGACTCCTCATTCCTCCATTTGCTCAGAACTCCTCCCCGTTCACTCAGAATGCTCCGCGCTCGTAGCGCGCCCAGAACACTTTCGTGTTCGTTGCATACTCGTGTTCGTTGCATGCTCAGAACGCTTCCAAGCGCGCTCAGAACGCTTCCGTGCTCGTTGCGCGCTCAGAAACGCTTCCGCATTCCGGGCACGCTCACTATTTGTCTTTCCTAATTTCTCAGATTGCAGGACCCGCTTGTCGCCTTTCTTACCTTCAACAAAGCTGCCCGAACTGCCCGAAGGGCGAGACAGTCATTTACGAAAAGTGGCGATCCGTGTGCTCCAAATCGACCAGCGTGATTCGCCCGTCAGGTGGTTACGACGGCAAAATTATCGGGCTACCCCGGCCAAAGCTATAAAATGAGCCCAGAGCTTTCATTTCAAGGGACCTTGCCTTCTACACCCGAGAGAGCTCATTTGAATATTTTCTTGGAATTCTCCTTCGGCGCTTGAAGATCTCTTTCGGCCCTCGAAGACCTCCTTCGAATCTTCGAAGATCTCCTTCGAGCCTTCGAAGGTCACGAAAGGCGACTCAGCCTTCTCACTGTTGTTCTCACCAGCATTCTCACTTTTGTTCTCACTAGCATTCTCACTTTTGTTCTCACTACAGTTCTTAGAAGAAAAAGGATTTAGTTTTCTGAGAGATGGTCTGTCACCTTCGGAGTTCTCTCTCTCTCTCTCTCTCTCTCTCTCTCTCTCTTTCTATTATTGTATCGAGCGGCGGTCTGTCGCGCTCGAATTCTAAGTATCTGATTGTAACCCCCCAGAAGATAGTGGAGTTTGGTCGGCACAGCTTCGGCCGCGTGGTTTTTTACCCTTTCCGGATTTTCCACGTTAAAAAGTCTCAGTGTACTTAACGATTCTCTAATTGACTGTTAGCGCGCTTGGTTCGCTTCAGAGCTAAGGTGGTTCAAGTCGACTGGTCTACCAAAAGCACCCAAGCGACCCGCAACAATTACCAAAACTTTGCCTGAAAATTAGCATAGTTACATGTTGTACCCCTCTTTTGAAATTACAAAAAAACTCTCGTGTAAGTTTATATTTCATAACATCCATGCACAAAAATATCCTATTTGAGTAAATTTTCAGGGGGCATTTTTGTCCATGAAAGTTATGAAATATAAACTTACAGGGAAGGCTTTTGTAATTTCATAAGAGAGGTGTAACCTGTAATTTAGCAAATTTAGAGGGGTTAGAGGGGGCGTCGCGATAAATGCCCCCACAATCCCACATGTTATTATATTTGTGGTGAAAACAAATAAAAGCTCATCAAATTTATACATCATTTTGAAAACCTAAACTTTCGATCCCATTTGCCGTCTCCGCTCGCGACCAACCTCTTCGCCTTTCTCAATGTCGCACACTCACATGTCATCGCTGAGAGCGATGAGTTGTAGCTATTCCTCTTCTTGTCAGTCCGAACCTAGAGTAAACCTTCGACTATCGCATACTCGTGCAACCGAGGAGGTCGTCTCGTACGATAAGCAATTGTTCTTCTTTGGTCATTGCTCTGTATTGTAATATTGATTCTTACATATGATTGTAAAGGATGAAGGTATTTGTGAAGAAATTTTAGTGGATTAACACCATAAGTAAGGCTCCGTTTGGCACGGTGATAGCGATCGTGAGCAAACCGTCATTCTCTCAGGTGATGTTTTTGTGCAAACTCATCGGAGCAAAAGTGTTGCGCCAAACGAAGCCTAATATGGGTCCGTTTGGGGCGGCAGTGGTGCTCCGGCGAGGTAGAGAACGAACCCCGGATTGCGACCGAAGAGGGCGGGTTGGAGACGGAGGGAAAGCGGCGTTTTGTAGCTGCTAGTGAGAGCAAACGCCGTCGGAGCTCGCCAGTGTTTGACTTTCCGCCTTCCGGCAGCGTTATAAACTGACGCTCGGAAAGTTGATTTTTAGTTTTGAACCGTTGTCACACTCCTATTAATGTGTTTGGCACCCAGCTTTCTACCTGCTTTGCCAAACGCTGGTAATTCTAAACTCTCATTTTGCAATCAAATTGGACTAATTTCGGCCCAAGTATTCTTCGTATGTTTTAATATTAACGATTTTTTTAATTTAACGAGCTAGAAAAACTATATAAAAATCATAATAATAGAATTTAAATATTAAGATATAATTTTAATATATTATATCAAATAAAATTCATAATTAATTTAGTATATTGATATATTGTGTTACCGACTAGCCATCTTGCACAAAAGTTTTTCATAGCTGTGGTGACGGTGAAACATTTAAAATTGTTAAATATTGTTTTATTTTTCTAATTTAATTACTTAAAATATATTATAATTTGTTTAAAAATTTTAAAATATAATTTTCATTAAAATAATTATATCATATCCTTAAATTAAAAATAATAATGAAAATTCATTAAAAAAATTAGCTCTAAATTCATTAAAAAAATTAGTAGAGCTTCTATATCTAATATGATAGATTATCATTAAACATGTCAGTTGTATTTTTGAGAAAGATTATTATTAGACATATCGGCAGTATTTTTGAGAAGCTATCATTAAACTCAACAACTTTATTAAAATTGATTGATTTGACATCAGTTGTGGAACTAGGGTTTTAATTCAACCCAAATACAAATTAAAATTTAAAACAATGCATTCTGAGTAACTTTCTCATGATTCAGTACAATGAAAAAATGACTGTGCAAGGAGCTGTCATGCCGACAAATTCCACCAAATTAGGGGTTGAGTAGTAGACTTTATTCCGTCGATTTTTTTTGTCAAATCTAAGAAAAATTATAGGCTTCATGACATTAAAAAATGATGTTAAGTCTAAAGCCGAGCGATAAGCTTCGTCAGTTGGAAATTTCTCATCAAGTGAGAGGTTGAGTTTTATGTACCATAACTTATCGAAGTACTTGAATACAAGTGAGAGACGATCTAAAAATATTGTATAATTAATGATAATGATGATGATCAATAAAATTATTTAAAATTTATTACATAGATCATTATTGTTGAAACCAAAGAACTGGATTCGACGTTTGCAACGGGTGCACAGCTGACCTCCCTCTCTTTCACCTCCTCTGCCACTTCCAACCTAGCCAAATCTTCCAACACTGATCTACCTTCTCCGCCTCCTCTTCCCCTGCCAATTGCCACAGCTTGCTGGGGGAAATGAGTTCCTTGGCTCTCCGTTTCCAGTCATGAGACTTGCTCAGATCTTTTCGAACTAGCTGCTTCTACGCTCACCGCGCCAGAATGTTGAAACCAGAGAACTGGATTCGACGTTCGCAACGGGTATGCAGCTGATTCTTACTTCACCTGAGCTAGAACGCATGACCGGTCGCTGAGTGTCGAAGGACCTTGCACCGAAGTAGACTTGAAACCCAAAATAGACCCCTTGAGCTGCAGCGAGGAGGTCTCACCACAAAACCAGAAGATCAAAGAGAACTTCCTCTCCCAAGCCAATGTTGAGCTTGGGCACCCTAGAGAGCACTAAGGAGCACTTGACTGTCGACCTTAGCTGACAGAGGGTTGGAGTGCTTGCTCACAAGTAACGCGCGAGGGAGAGAAGAAGAGAGGTGGTCCCTCCCAAGGTGCTCATGGGGGTCTATTTATAGACTTTCTAAATTTGGGTTGCGGATAACCAAATTCCACTATTCACAGCTCAACTCCGAATCCAAACCAACGGTCGCAACCGAGACATGAGGGGGGGGGGGGGGGGGGGGGGGGGGGGGGGGGAGTGGCGAGTGGTACTCAAGACATCCACTCCCCCCCCCCCCCCCCCCCCCTTGTCGGGGGCGGGGGGAGTGGACCGAGTGGTCCACTGCCTGGGCTGGGCGAGTGGACCTCTCAGTCCACTCCCCATAGGGGCAAGTAGACTCGTGGTCCACTCGCCTGAATGCCCGGGGCGAGTGGAACACAGGTCCACTCATCCGAATGCCCGGGGCGACTCGCCCCTCCCCCCCCCCCCCCCCCCCCCCCCCCCCCCCCCCCCCCCCCCCCCCCCCCCCCCCCCCCCCCCCCCCCGGCGAGTGGACCATGGTCCACTCGCCACCCCCAGGGCGAGTGGACCACTAGGTCCACTCGCCCAAACTGCGAAGTGGACCCACTTCCCCTTCCCTCAGGCCTTATCTCACTGTTTCAGTCGGTTTCGGTTGCCTACAATCGGTCGTTCCACTTATCACGGCCACTTTCACTATCCACACTGGTCTCGACGAATTACGGGTTATACACAATCCCCGCTTTTTAGGGTTCGA
The DNA here is from genome assembly GCA_033032865.1 of Dactylorhiza incarnata. Taxonomy (NCBI): domain Eukaryota; kingdom Viridiplantae; phylum Streptophyta; class Magnoliopsida; order Asparagales; family Orchidaceae; genus Dactylorhiza; species Dactylorhiza incarnata. The sequence continues at coordinate 1,151,712 of JAWHQI010000285.1, read as the reverse complement.
CACGAGCCCGAAAAAACAATGGATCACTCGTGGTTCGGATAGACGGGCGAGAACATGGTGGTTAAACTCTTTAAAAACGATTCAATCCAAACAAAGCGCAAGAATGACAAACATTTCTCCACTTAACAACCATCCCGTAAACCGAGCTCAACTGGAGGTGGAGAAAGCTCAATACCTCTAGTCGAGCTGAACTCAACTTGAGGTGGAAGAAGTTAAACACATCTAGTCGAACTGAACTCAACCTGAGGGGGAGGGAACTCGACACATCTAGTCGAGCCGAACTCAACTTTAGGTGGAGGAAACTCAACACCTCCAGTCGAGTTGAACTCAACTTGAGGTGGAAGAAACTCAACACCTCTAGTCGAGCTGAACTCAACCTGAGGTGGAGGGAACTCAACACCTCTAGTTGAGTCGAACTCAACTTTAGATGGAGGAAGTTAAACACCTCCAGTCGAGCTGAACTCAACTTGAGGTGGAAGAAGTTCAAAACCTCTAGTCGAACTGAACTCAACCTGAGGTGGAGGGAACAAGACACTGCCTAAGAGCTTGGACCAATTGGAGTGGAGGATTTTGACACTTTCTGAGAGCTTAGCTCACCCGGAGGCGGAGGAACTCGACACTGCCTAAGATCTTGGACCAACTGGAGTGGAGGACTTCGACACTTCCTGGGAGCTTAGCTCACCCGGAGGCGGATGAACTCGACACTGCCTAAGAGCTTGGATCAACTGGAGTGGAGGATTTCGACATTTCCTGGGAGCTTAGCTCACCCGGAGGTGGAGGAACTCGACACTTCCTAAGAGCTTGTACCAACTGGAGTGGAGGTCTTCGACACTTCCTGGGAGCTTAGCTCACCCGGAGGGACACTGCCTAAGAGCTTGGACCAAGAGTGGAGGATTTTGACACTTCCTGGGAGCTTAGCTCATCCGGAGGCGGAGAAACTCGACACTACCTAAGAGCTTGGACCAACTGGAGTGGAGGATTTCGACATTTCCTGGGAGCTTAGCTCACCCGGAGGTGGAGAAACTCGACACTGTCTAAGATCTTAAACCAACTGGAGTGGAGGACTTCGACACTTCCTGGGAGCTTAGCTCACCCGGAGGCGGAGGAACTCGACACTGCCTAAGAACTTGGACCAACTGGAGTGGAGGATTTCGACACTTCCTCGGAGCTTAGCTCACCCGGAGGTGGAGGAACTCGACACTGCCTAAGATCTTGGACCAACTGGAGTGGAGGACTTCGACACTTCCTGGGAGCTTAGCTCACCCGGAGGCGGAGGAACTCGACATTGCCTAAGAGCTTGGAGCAACTGGAGTGGAAGATTTCGACACTTCCTGGGAGCTTAGCTTACCCGGAGGTAGAGGAACTCGACACTGCCTAAGAGCTTGGACCAACTGGAGTGGAGGACTTCGACACTTCCTGGGAGCTTAGCTCACCCGGAGGAACTCGACACTGCCTAAGAGCTTGGACCAACTGGAGTGGAGGATTTCGACACTTTTTGGGAGCTTAGCTCACCCGGAGGCAGAGGAACTTGAGACTGCCACGAGGCGGTCTCTAGTCGGGGTCTTAACCAACCTCAGTTCTCAGGAGTTAGAATAACTATTTTAAGTTGGAGTAAGAAGTCTTCCCGAGAAGAGATTCAATATTCATTAAGGATAAACATGTTTTAGATCGTCACCAGAGAACTGGATTCGACGTTCGCAACGTGTGTGCAGCTGATCCTTACTTCACCTGAGCTAGAACGCGTGACCGGTCGCTGAGAGTCGAAGGACCTTGCACTGAAGTAGACTTGAAATCCAAAACAGACCCCTTGAGCTGCAGCGAGGAAGTCTCACCACAAACCCGGAAGATCAAAGAGAGCTTCCCCTCCCAAGCCAATGCTGAGTCTGGGCACCCTGGAGAGCACTAAGGAGCACCTGACTGTCGACCTTAGCTGACAGAGGGCTGAAATGCTTGCTCACAAGTAACACACGAGGGAGAGAAGAAGAGAGGGGGTCCCTCCCAAGGTGCCTATGAGGATATATTTATAGACTTCTAAATTTGGGTTGCGGATAGCCAAATTCCGCTATCCGCAGCTCAACTCTGAATCCAAACCAACGGTCGCAACTGAGACAGGAGGGGGGCGAGTGGGACTCAAGACGTCACCCCCCCTGCCGGTGGTCGGTGGAGTGGACCGAGTGGTCCACTCGCCCCAGGCATTCGGGCGAGTGGACCACGGGTCCACTCCCCATAGTGGTCAACTCGCCCCTCACCCCGGGCGAGTGGTCCATGGTCCAAGCGGTCGTTCCACTTGTCACGACCACTTTCACTATCCCCCTGGTCTCGACGAATTACGGGTTATACAATTATCATTACAAAGCAAAAAAATTCCCCTAATCAAAGACAATGACATGAGAAGGTGATTGTCGTGACCGTCAAGCAAAACAATAAAAGATTTTTCATTACCCCAATTCTTTTATAGAAATTCTTCGAATAGTCTCCACAAGTCGAACGATGGTGATGATTACTCGATTTGATAGTCGGAGCTCAAGAAATTAGTTCACGAAGGTTAATTTGTACAAAAATGAAGCACCATCAAAACTCTATGAAAATCTTAGATTGAGAACTCTATTTTATGTGCTTTTCTGAGATGAGTTTAATGCAACTTACGTATTCGATTTTCATTAAGTGGCTGAAGAGAAATCGACTTTTAAAGTTTTTTAATTCATATGAGTCCAATAACCTACATTTTGTTTCGCCGAAAATTAAACGTTGGCACGTGCCCGGGTGTGCCCATGAATAGTTCCGCACCTCTTTGACATGCACATGATATATGCATAAGATCAAGAATTTTAACAAAAATAAAAATTGGTATATAATTACTTTATGCATTAATTAATATTTTTATTTTAAACCGCAATTAATTAATTGATAGGGGCGGATCCTCGTACCTGTCACGATCGAAAAACTATCACAGTTGGCAGTAGGGGCGGACCCCATGCCTATCACTCATATTATATAAAGTATATTGTATGAAGAGAAGCAATCAACCATAAAATTAATCAACCCCATGCCTATCACCCTAAACAGCTTTACCCCCAACTATATATATATATATATATTTAGGCTCTACAGCCGTGCAAATGTTTCGCCCACCTCCTAGCCATGAAAGGATCAAGATAATCCCATCTTTCGGCGCAGCTGCTCCTTCTCGGCCCCACTCCGCCGCCCGCGTCATCGCCGTCGTCGCCGGCGCCATCTCCCTTCTCCCTGATCTCCAACACCGCCTCCCCGCTCACCGCGGTCTCCTTGCCGCGGCATTCTTTGTACTCGTAGCTGACGTAGACGAAGCCGGAGTCTCCCGCCAAGTCCACCGGAATCCTCCGCTCCTCCCCGCATCTCAATCCCTCGATGCTGACTGCGCGTCCCTCCTTCCCGATCCTCAACCGCACGTCTCTGACCTCCTCTCCGAGAACGGACACGAGAAACTCCTCGAACTCGTGCATGACGAACCCGCTGGAAGCCCCAAACCCAAATCCGACATGGAACCAGTGCACCTGCAGTGGCAACTGTTGATCGGCCGGTCTTCCGATCGGGCTATCGGAGATATGCAGAATGCGAGAAAGAGGGTTACGGTGCGTGCGGTCGTCTAGTATCCGCACGGCCTTCAGAAGGCCTTCTGCCGGGTCGGCATTGCCGGTATGGAAGAGGCGATCGATCACCTGGAGGACGGAGTGTTTTCCGTGGGACGACATCCGGTGAAGCGCAAACGCTCTGGTGGCGGTGGCGGGCGAGCAGGTGACGAGTGCCAATCTGTCGGTGGGACGGAGGGAAAAGACGGCGAGGGCGATGGCTTGCTTGAGCAGTCGGAGGTGAGATCCATTGGGAGTGACGACGAGTACGAAATCGACGGGCAAATGAGGGGCGAGGCAAACGAAGAGATCGGAGGAAGAGAGCGAAAGCCGGAGGCGCGTGAAATGAGGGGCGGCGGGTTCGGTCGGATCGTCGTCGTCGTAGCGGGCGGAGCGAAGGGAGAACCGGCGGTTGACGCGGGAGGTGGCGATGGAGTCGTCGAGGATGCGGAGGATCGGATCGGAGGAGGCGGATCCCGGAGGAGGGCGGCGGGCGGCGATGAGAAGCTCGTCGGGAAGGAGAGGCCAGTGGGTGCGGCAGATCGGGCAGGTCACGCTGCCGTGCTGAACGTTGGAGGCGATGCAGCCGAGGTGGAAGGAGTGGGAGCACCAGCCGGTGAATATCCTCTCTCCACCACCTCCGGCGAAGCCAAGCGGCTCCAAACAAATGGTGCACAAATTTTGCTGAAATTGAAATGTAAATTAAATTAGGGTAACAAATGTAAATTTAACAAATAATTCTTGTACCAGTAGGAAAAAAAAACAAATATATGAATTTGCTTCAGAATGTTTTTTTCTCTTTTATTGCTAGTTGCGCACGAGACACACTGCTTTGGTTGTGCATGGGGGCGGCCCACGGGTTCCCCAGTGTGCGCTACCGGGTAGAGCCCGTTCTCACTATCGGGCTCCGCCCTTGCGACTAATTTGAAAATTAAGAAAAAAATATTTTATAATATTATTTTAGATATAGAAAATGGAGAATAAAAAAGCCAAAGAAAAAAAAATAAAAACATTCACTCTCACCGGGGCCCTTACTCCAGTCCTCTCTTTCTCTCGTATAAAGATCAAAAGGCTTGGATGTTTTTGATAGTCTTATATGAGGACCATGAACTCTTTTACCGTCAGTTTGTTTAGATGAAGTTAAGTCTCTGGAATTAAAATTAGAGATTCATTTTCAACTCCAATATCAATTTTGAAGTCACAATTCAATCCAAACGAACGGACCCTTAGAGATCTGTCTTTAATATAGTTTAGATATATCTAAATTTGAGCTAATTAGGGTCTTATAATAGGATCATCAAATGCATTGAGTCCTTCAATCTCTATCACTTTGATCTAAAATCCGGATGTGTGTAGTTGTGTATGTCTTACTACTCGGCCTTGGCGGAGAAGATCGAGTACTAAACATCCATAACGTATAGAGAGATGCGCACGCAACTATAATATTATCATGTACCTTTGTCCAAGTAACTTTTGACTTAGGAAAATGTCGCGTATAAAATAAAATAAAAGGGTGGTGGCGAAATTTGATTTGTCTTCTTGCGGTTTATTCGAAAATGGTCCATTGGATTGGTCATTCAAGTCATAAAATGAGCATCTTTGGGCACATATTTGATCATCATTATACACTCAGTAATTGGAAAATTTCTAAGTAAATATTTCTAAGTAAATGTGCTGAAAAATTCCAAAGTCCGAAGTGCCGGAAATTTTTAAGTAAATGCATACACTTAGTAATTGGATTAAGAAAATTCAATATTTTTTTTGCTAAGATAAAATATTTGGAATTGCAAGAATGAATGTTTTTTTTTTCTGCATTGATACGTGAATAACAAAAAATACTGTGAATAATAATTTTTGTTCTAGAATTCTATGAATAGATGATTTCACTATGCATATAACAATTTCCTTAATTTATAGCACAAACATGCCTTGGAATTTGTATGCGGTTAATACAAAATAAATAAATAAAGGATTCTGCTATAAGCACTGCAGTTTTGGCTATCCGCACTCAATTTGTCCAAATTAATACGCGCCTTTTGAAAATACGTCTTGTATATTCATTTTTAGGAAAAGTGTTCAACACGAAAGTTGTGTTGAACACTTTTTCTAAAAATGCATGTACAAGTTGTATTTCCAAAAATTCGCTATAGTTATGCTCATATTTCAATCAGAGCGGCAATACGTCTTGTGCGCTCATTTTTAGGAAAAGTGTTCAACACGAAAGTTGTAGATATCGACGATGTTGGAACCCGGATACCGGTTCAACTGTTCGAGACTTGGGGGTGACAAAAGGCTACTCGTTTACTGATCGACCCACGTGAGACAAGGTGATAAGAAGCTAGAGAACCTGCAAAACCACTACAACCTGTCTATAAACAAGACCCGCATACTGCGGCGAGGAGGTCCCGCCACATACCCGGAAGTCTATAGGAACTTCCCCTCCTAAAGCCAATGCTGAGCTTGGCACAAGAGAGACAGGCAAGGTACTCGCCCACCATGGGGGGGGGGGGTGAAGGTGCCTTCTACTTGTGTCTTGGGGTCCTATTTATAGGCAAATCCAAATGGACTGCGAATAGCTACTCCCGCCTTCTAAAATGGGTTGCAGATAGCGGCTCCCGCCCTCTGAAATGGGTTGCCGATAGCCGCTCCCGCCTTTTGGCGGGGTGAAAGTCTGTACTCGCCCAGGTGGGGGAGGTCTTCTGTACTCGCCCAGGTGGGGGAGGCCTTCGGTACTCGCCCAGGTGGGGGAGGACTTCTGTACTCGCCCAGGTGGGGGAGGTCTTCTGTACTCGCCCAGGTGGGGGAGGCCTTCTGTACTCGCCCAGGTGGGGGAGGCCTTCTGTACTCGCCCAGGTGGGGGAGGCCTTCTGTACTCGCCCAGGTGGGGGAGGCCTTCTGTACTCGCCCAGGTGGGGGAGGCCTTCTGTACTCGCCCAGGTGGGGGAGGCCTTCGGTACTCGCCCAGGTGGGGGAGGTCTTCTGTACTCTCCCAGGTGGGGGAGGTCTTCTGTGTTGTCCTCGTGCATTTCTGATCTCGATGAATTACGGGTTATACACAATCCCCGCTTTTTTCGAGCTCGATACGAGCTCGGAAAAACAATGTAAGACCCGTGGTTCGGAGAGATGGGGACTAGATGACATGTCACTCAGTACTCTTCTCAAGCCCTTCGCTAGCTGAGCAAATTCAACTAAAATAAATGGAGAAAAGTCGACACCCTCCAGGAGCAAGGCTCAACTGAAGGTAGAGAATAGTAGACACCCTCCAGGAGCGAGGCTCAACTGGGGGTGGAGAAGATTTGACACCCTCCAGGCCATTCGCTAGACGAGCGAGCTCAACTAGAGGTGGAGAAGATTAGACACCCTCCAGGAGCAAGGCTCAACTGGAGGTGGAGAAGAGACGACACCCTCCAGGCCATTCGCTAGACGAGCGAGCTCAACTGGAGGTGGAGAAGAGACGACACCCTCTAGGAGCAAGGCTCAACTAGAGGTGAAGAAGAGACGACACCCTCCAGGAGCTAGGCTCAACTGGAGGTGGAGAAGAGACGACACCCTCCAGGCCATTCGCTAGAAGAGCGAGCTCAACTGGAGGTGGAGAAGAGACGACACCCTCCAGGAGCAAGGCTCAACTGGAGGTGGAGAAGAGACGACACCCTCCAGGAGCAAGGCTCAACTGGAGGTGGAGAAGAGTCGACACCCTCCAGGAGCGAGGCTCAACTGGAGGTGGAGAAGATACGACACCCTCCAGGAGCAAGGCTCAACTGGAGGTGCAGAAGAGACGACACCCTCCAGGAGTGAGGCTCAACTGGAGGTGGAGAAGAGACGACACCCTCCAGACCATTCGCTAGACGAGCGAGCTCAACTGGAGGTGGACAAGAGACGACACCCTCCAGGAGCTAGGCTCAACTGGAGGTGGAGAAGAGACGACACCCTCCAGGCCATTCGCTAGAAGAGCGAGCTCAACTGGAGGTGGAGAAGAGACGACACTCTCCAGGAGCAAGGCTCAACTGGAGGTGGAGAAGAGACGACACCCTCCAGGAGCAAGGCTCAACTGGAGGTGGAGAAGAGTCGACACCCTCAAGGAGCGAGGCTCAACTGGAGGTGGAGAAGAGACGACACCCTCCAGGAGCAAGGCTCAACTGGAGGTGAAGAAAAGACGACACCCTCCAGGAGCGAGGCTCAACTGGAGGTGGAGAAGAGACGACACCCTCCAGACCATTCGTTAGACGAGCGAGCTCAACTGGAGGTGGAGAAGAGACGACACCCTCCAGGAGCAAGGCTCAACTGGAGGTGGAGAAGAGACGACACCCTCCAGGAGCGAGGCTCAACTGGAGGTGGAGAAGAGTCGACACCCTCCAGGAGCGAGGCTCAACTGGTGGTGGAGAAGATTAGAAACCCTCCAGGAGCGAGGCTCAACTGGAGGTGGAGAAGAGACGACGCCCTCCACGCCATTCGCTAGACGAGCGAGCTCAACTGGAGGTGGAGAAGAGACGACACCCTCCAGGAGCAAGGCTCAACTGGAGGTGGAGAAGAGACGACACCCTCCAGGAGCAAGGCTCAACTGGAGGTGGAGAAGAGTCGACACCCTCCAGGAGCGAGGCTCAACTGGAGGTGGAGAAGAGACGACACCCTCCAGGAGCAAGGCTCAACTGGAGGTGAAGAAGAGACGACACCCTCCAGGAGCGAGGCTCAACTGGAGGTGGAGAAGAGACGACACCCTCCAGGCCATTCGCTAGACGAGCGAGCTCAACTGGAGGTGGAGAAGAGACGATACCCTCCAGGAGCAAGGCTCAACTGGAGGTGGAGAAGAGACGACACCCTCCAGGAGCAAGGCTCAACTGGAGGAGGAGCAAGGCTCAACTGGAGGTGGAGAAGAGTCGACACCCTCCAGGAGCGAGGCTCAACTGGAGGTGGAGAAGAGTCGACACCCTCCAGGAGCGAGGCTCAACTGGAGGTGGAGAAGAGACGACACCCTCCAGGAGCAAGGCTCAACTGGAGGTGGAGAAGAGACGACACCCTCCAGGCCATTCGCTAGACGAGCGAGCTCAACTGGAGGTGGAGAAGAGACGACACCCTCTAGGAGCAAGGCTCAACTGGAGGTGGAGAAGAGACGACACCCTCCAGGAGCGAGGCTCAACTGGAGGTGGAGAAGAGTCGACACCCTCCAGGAGCGAGGCTCAACTGGAGGTGGAGAAGATTAGACACCCTCCAGGAGCGAGGCTCAACTGGAGGTGGAGAAGAGACGACACCCTCCAGGCCATTCGCTAGACGAGCGAGCTCAACTGGAGGTGGAGAAGAGACGACACCCTCTAGGAGCTAGGCTCAACTGGAGGTGGAGAAGAGACGACACCCTCCAGGAGCAAGGCTCAACTGGAGGTGAAGAAGAGACGACACCCTCCAGGAGCAAGGCTCAACTGGAGGTGGAGAAGAGACGACACCCTCTAGGCCATTCGCTAGACGAGCGAGCTCAACTGGAGGTGGAGAAGAGACGACACCCTCCAGGAGCAAGGCTCAACAGGAGGTGGAGAAGAGACGACACCCTCCAGGAGCAAGGCTCAACTAGAGGTGGAGAAGAGTCGACACCCTCCAGGAGCGAGGCTCGACTGGAGGTGGAGAAGAGTCGACACCCTCCAGGAGCGAGGATCAACTGGAGGTGGAGAAGAGACGACACCCTCCAGGAGCAAGGCTCAACTGGAGGTGGAGAAGAGACGACACCCTCCAGGCCATTCGCTAGACGAGCGAGCTCAACTGGAGGTGGAGAAGAGACGACACCCTCCAGGAGCAAGGCTCAACTGGAGGTGGAGAAGATTAGACACCCTCTCGGAGCGAGGCTCAACTGGAGGTGGAGAAGAGTCGACACCCTCCAAGAGCGAGGCTCAACTGGAGGTGGAGAAGATTAGACACCCTCCAGGAGCGAGGCTCAACTGGAGGTGGAGAAGAGACGACACCCTCCAGGAGCGAGGCTCAACTGGAGGTGGAGAAGAGGCGACACCCTCCAGGAGCGGGGCTCAACTGGAGGTGGAGAAGATTAGACACCCTCCAGGAGTGAGGCTCAACTGGAGGTGGAGAAGAGACGACACCCTTCAGGCCATTCGCTAGACGAGCGAGCTCAACTGGAGGTGGAGAAGAGACGACACCCTCCAGGAGCAAGGCTCAACTGGAGGTGGAGAAGAGACGACACCCTCCAGGAGCGAGGCTCAACTGGAGGTGGAGAAGAGTCGACACCCTCCAGGAGCGAGGCTCAATTGGAGGTGGAGAAGAGTCGACACCCTCCAGGCCATTCGCTAGACGAGCGAGCTCAACTGGAGGTGGAGAAGAGACGACACCCTCTAGGAGCAAGGCTCAACTGGAGGTGGAGAAGAGACGACACCCTCCAGGAGCAAGGCTCAACTGGAGGTGGAGAAGAGACGACACCCTCCAGGAGCGAGGCTCAACTGGAGGTGGAGAAGAGACGACACCCTCCAGGAGCGAGGCTCAACTGGAGGTGGAGAAGAGTCGACACCCTCCAGGAGCGAGGCACAACTGGAGGTGGAGAAGAGTCGACACCCTCTAGGAGCGAGGCTCAACTGGAGGTGGAGAAGATTAGACACCCTCCAGGAGCGAGGCTCAACTGGAGGTAGAGAAGAGTCGGCACCCTCCAGGAGCGAGGCTCAACTGGAGGTGGAGAAGATTAGACACCCTCCCGGAGCGAGGCTCAACTGGAGGTGGAGAAGAGTAGCCGGTATGCAGGAGAGGGGGCAAGTAGCCGGTATGCAGGAGAGGGGGCAAGTAGCCAGTATGCAGGAGAGGAGCTCGTGCAGTGACCTGGTCTACGGCAACAACACATCTCGAGGACTTCAACTCACTCGAGGGGGCAAGTAGCCGATATGCAGGAGAGGAGCTCGTGCAATGACCTGGTCTACGGCAACAACACATCTCGAGGACTTCAACTCACTCGAGGGGGCCAGTAGCCGGTATGCAGGAGAGGAGCTCGTGCAGTGACCTGGTCTACGGCAACAACACATCTCGAGGACTTCAACTCACTCGAGGGGGCAAGTAGCCGGTATGCAGGAGAGGAGCTCGTGCAGTGACCGGGTCTACGGCAACAACACATCTCGAGGATTTCTACTCGCTCGAGGGGGGCAAGTAGCCGGTATACAGGAGAGGAGCTCGTGCAGTGACCTGGTCTACGGCAACAACACATCTCGAGGACTTCAACTCACTCGAGGGGGCAAGTAGCCGGTATGCAGGAGAGGAGCTCGTGCAATGACCTGGTCTACGACAACAACACATTTCGAGGACTTCAACTCACTCGAGGGGGCAAGTAGCCGGTATGCAGGAGAGGAGCTCGTGCAGTGACCTGGTCTACGGCAACAACACATCTCGAGGATTTCAACTCACTCGAGGGGGCAAGTAGCCGGTATGCAGGAGAGGAGCTCGTGCAGTGACCTGGTCTACGGTAACAACACATCTCGAGGATTTCAACTGACTCGAGGGGGCAAGTAGCCGGTATGCAGGAGAGGAGCTCGTGCAGTGACCTGGTCTACGGCAACAACACATCTCGAGGACTTCAACTCACTCGAGGGGGCAAGTAGCCGGTATGCAGGAGAGGAGCTCGTGCAGTGACCTGGTCTACGGCAACAACACATCTCGAGGACTTCAACTCACTTGAGGGGGCAAGTAGCCGGTATGAAGGAGAGGAGCTCGTGCAGTGACTTGGTCTACGGAAACAACACATCTCGAGGACTTCAACTTACTTAGAGTACCTGAGAATATAGATTCATTCTCTCCCTTAGTAACTAGTGCACGGGCAAAGAGAGTCGGTACTCGAGGGGCAGATCGGCCAACATGCAAGGGGGGAGCTGATCTCGGTCGGCAATGCAGAGGCTTGGACTTAGGATGGCGCACTGAACCCGAGACGTCATCTCATTGCTCGACCAAAAGTTTCAAGGGGAGAGGTGAGATCACACATCCTAAAATGCTTTTGAATATATCATACTACTTCGAGTGGATTCTCGATCTAACTTTTAAGAGTTTTGCAATAGAAAGATCAATATTGCTATATGTAGTGAATAAGAAGAAGAAGAAGAAGTTTTACGTGACCTGATTCATGATAACTTTTCCTTGCCAAGGTGAGTTATGAATAATTGTCCTTTGAGTTTTCATCAGGGAGTATAAGCTGTTGAATAAGATCATCCCAAATAAGAATACCCATCGCGAGTAAGCATTCGCCGGATATAGATTTCTTCTGGATCTTGCAGAGATGAGTAGTTGGATACATCCTCGCGAGTAGGAACTCACAGAACTAAAGAGAACACCATAGTTGTTGAAGCGATGACCTCGCGAGTACGGACTCGTGGAATTAATAGAACATCATAGTTGCTGAAGCGATGACCTCGCGAGTACGGACTCGCGGGATATATAGAAAAACACCTGAATTGTTGAAGTGAATACCTCGCAAGTGGAATTCGCGGAATAAAGTAGAAAGGACTCATGAAATATACTCTCTACCATGACCTTGTCATATGGATCCCTCTGTGACAGTTGTCATAGTGGTCAAGATGTCCAAGTAACACTATCTGCAAATCAGGTGAAAGCACTCAGGAGTTTTACCAAAGCACCCATGAGTGTTAATATGTACTATGTATGAAAATGTGTTAGCAATAAAAAGAGGTGAAAACGAGTGCAATACAAGTGTCACATTTGACCTTATGACCCCCTACGCAGAGTTGTCGGGGGTTCCGCCTGGCCTTAAGTTTCCCTAGAGGAGGTCACTTACATTGGGTCGCCTCGCACCTTGCGAGTAGAACACATGCAAGCAGAATATCTGCGAGTAGAACTCATGCGGGCAGAATATCTGCGAGTAGAATACCTCTTTCCCGGCCACCTCGCATCTCGCGAGTAGGACGCTTGCTGGCAGAATATCTCTTTTCTGGTCGCCTCGCATCTCGCGAGTAGGACGCTGGCGGGCAGAATATCTGCGAGTAGAACTCACGCGAGCAGAATATCTGCGAGTAGAATACCTCTTTCCTGGCCACCTCGCATCTCGCGAGTAGGACACTTGCTGGCAGAATATCTCTTTTCTGGTCGCCTCGCATCTCGCGAGTACGACGCTGGCGGGCAGAATATCTGCGAGTAGAACAACTGCGAGTTTATTGAGCTCTCCAGAGCTGGAACTCACCTCAATTTGAACTCACCTGACCAGGTACTCGCCTCGCTCCCTTCTAATCAAGGCTCACCGTGAGGTCTCACACTAAAGTTTCTTACTCCGGTCACAGTCCACGCTCACCGCACCAAAAATGTTAGAACCCGGATACCAGTCCAACTGTTCGAGACTTGGGGGTGACCAAAGGCTACTCGTTTAGTGATCGACCCACGTGAGACAAGGTGATAAGAAGCTAGAGAGCCTGCAAAACCACTATAACCTGCCTATAAACAAGACCCGCATGCTGCAGCGAGGAGGTCCCGCCACATACCCGGAAGTCTATAGGAACTTCCCCTCCTAAAGCCAATGCTGAGCTTGGCACAAGAGAAGCAGGCAAGGTACTCGCCCACCATAGGGGGGGGGGGGGGGGGGGGGGGGGGGGGGAAGGTGCCTTCTACTTGTGCCTTAGGGTCCTATTTATAGGCAAATCCAAATGGACTGCGAATAGCTGCTCCCGCCTTCTAAAATGGGTTGCAGATAGCGGCTCCCGCCCTCTGAAATGGGCTGCCGATAGCCGCTCCCGCCTTTTGGCGGGGTGAAAGTCTGTACTCGCCCAGGTGGGGGAGGTCTTCTGTACTCGCCCAGGTGGGGGAGGCCTTCGGTACTCGCCCAGGTGGGGGAGGTCTTCTGTACTCGCCCAGGTGGGGGAGGCCTTCGGTACTCGCCCAGGTGGGGGAGGTCTTCTGTACTCGCCCAGGTGGGGGAGGCCTTCGGTACTCGCCCAGGTGGGGGAGGTCTTCTGTACTCGCCCAGGTGGGGGAAGTCTTCTGTACTCGCCCAGGTGGGGGAGGCTTTCGGTACTCGCCCAGGTGGGGGAGGTCTTCTGTACTCGCCCAGGTGGGGGAGGCCTTCGGTACTCGCCCAGGTGGGGGAGGCCTTCGGTACTCGCCTAGGTGGGGGAGGTCTTCTGTACTCGCCCAGGTGGGGGAGGTCTTCTGTACTCTCCCAGGTGGGGGAGGTCTTCTGTGTTGTCCTCGTGCATTTCTGATCTCGACGAATTACGGGTTATACAGACGAGATCTATAACTTTTGTGTTGAACATTTTTCCTAAAAATAAATGTGCAAGGCGTATTTCCAAAAGACGCATAGTAACTCGTACAAATTGAGTGCAGATAGCCAAAATTACAGTGCTAATAGCAGCGCCCTAAATAAAAGAGTCGTTTCATCTTATCTTAAGAAAAACTTAAATATGCTATTTTTTTTTAAATCATCGTTAATGAATCCAAGTGAATCATGAATGGTTGTGAATAAAAAAATGAAGAGAATTCATCGAAATACCTAATATGAGATGTTCACACATCTAAATGCACCAAGTTAAAACATAAAACGCTCTCGCTAAATACTTAAGAGGAAAATTGGTTCTACGATGTTTTCCCAACACGCGGGCTTCATAAGCAATATTCTTTGATTTTACTGGGATCATCGTGGTCATGTGATTCTCATTTTTTATTTTTTCAATAATAGTGTCTTCTTCTACTCTTCAGGGTATGACATCATTTTCACTTCTTCATCCGAATCGAACATTTTTTCCCTCACTCCGCGTGAGTTTAGTTGAACTACATTCGTTCACACTCCTGCATTTGGTCGAGACAAACTCTCTGACCACACCACCAAGCGTATTTTCAGGGGATATTCTCCTACTCATAAGATCTAGCGTTGCTTTAACTCTCCAAACATCAATATGTCTTTGTTTGAAACACCCGAAATTTTAATATGTTGATAATTTTAAAAATTTCAGGGGTCAGATCATAAGTAATGTCGACATTACAGCGGACAATCGAGGTAATCGTGTGTTTTAACTTCATGGTGGTTATTTGAATAAAAAAATAAATTATGAACTTTAATTTGGCGTAATTTAGTAGTTCACGAGAGTACTCATTCAATAACATATTTGTAATAAAAAGGGGAAATGACTCAATTTCATCTCCACGTAAGTATAGGGGGTCGGTTCATGTGTTTTAGGTCGTAACCGATACTTAATATTCACGTGCCTCTTACTTTTTCCCTCCCAGTCGAGCGCACGACAGAACCAAAACTGCCGCTCCTCTTCCTTCTCTCGCAGAAGCTCCCAGACAAGTTCCTCTTCGATTCTGCAACTGATGACACTCTTCCTCGTCACTCCTTTGTGTCGATGAAACGTTGCGACAACCTTCATCGACGACAAGCAACAACTCTTTTCCCTAGATAGTCGATCGAGCCCTCTTCTACTCACGTACAATCTTCCTCTTTCGCCAGTCTAGTAAGGTAAGTCCATATTTGTCTTTCCAGAGGGCTTTCTGTGAATGTCACGACTTCTCCTCCCTCTTAGTTAGAAATTTCAGATTTGAAGACTTTCGGTTTTGCCTCTTTCAAGAATTTTTATTGTCGACCATGTCTTCTGCTACCGTTTCATTTCAGTCGAGGTCCTATTCACTCCAAATAAGGGATTCCAGTTAGTTTATCTTGATGATTTTACTGTTGAAGTCCCGCTTCTCCTCTACCTAAGGACAACAGTTGTCGGCCCTTGCAGCGAGTTCATTTATGTCGTGATCCTTAGCCGATTCCAACGATCTTGAAGTCATCCAGTCACTTAAGGCTTCGTCGTATTTAGATTTGTCTTTCTCCATCTCTAGTGATAGCAAGGTATATTTATTCTCCCTCTTATCCTTTGACTAACAATTCTTCGAATCTCTTTCATTTTAGAATTTAATTTTCCTCTCCCATTTCAGTCGATTAAATTAATTAGATTGGACATACGATATGATTATTATTAAATCATTTTAGGTTTTAGCGGAATCTGGGAAGGAGAAAAATCAAAGTGTTGGGCGAAGAAGAATCCTGCGTAATCATTGAGGAACTTAGAGAGTCATGCCACCGAGTCGCGTTTATGAGCGCCGCAACACCGATGTAAGAAATTTGACTCATCTTGCCTAGACATATCACCGAATATAAATTTATTGCCTAGTTCACTCAAGAAAATTATGTAAAGTAGAAGTACTTGTATTTATTTGAATGCATCATACATGTAGTCATTATAATAAATGAATATAAGTAACCCATGAAATCATGTTACACGCATCCTTTAGATAAATATTAAATGTCAATTAAATTAATATAATTCAACATTTAAATCAGAGCATGAAAAATGAACATCTTAAAGCATGAACAGAATTAATAGAAGATGTCAAATACAACTAAGCTAAATGCAAAATCTCAACGCACGTAATAAGTCTCAGACTAGTGACCTTATACTCATATGTTCAGCAGTTCATATGATCCTCAAACATGGGGTCGACGACCCACTTTTCTAGACCCAGAAATATTCAGATGCTAGTTCGTGTTCCACTCAAGGGACACAGCAGTTCAAGGCACCTTCAGGTCGTCATTTAGACTCCATAATCAGAATGTGCTCAGCAAGCCATAAGGCATAAAGTTAATAAGAGGAATATGAAATTTAATCATCCCAACTTTAGAAAAAAACCAGGACACTAAAATCATTATATACAAGAATTTAAGATAATGAGATAAAACTCATAATGTGACATACAAAATGAAATTATGAAACAGTAGTTAGTTTATTCAGTAGGATGCATAATTACTCAAAATTTTATATTTTTATATACAAGCAAAATACTAAATTATGTGTTTTGGGTTACTGGGAAAGTAGTCTTTCTTACTCACCAGTTGGACTGGCCCGTCTTCGGACATTTCTTTTCAGGGGTCACCGGTGGAGAGTTAAGCCTAGGATAAACATTCGTGATTCTCCGCATTAGTTTGTCTCTCTTTCAGTTTTATTTCATTCCAGATGTACCAGTTACTTATGAAAACAATGTATTTGAATTATCTAAAGTTTTCAATGTATCAGACAATGTTTAAGATTCCAGTGTTTCAGATTTATGGTTTATTTCAATTCTAGTTGGCTATGTGAATTAGAAATTGATGTACATTTTTACTCATAGCTTCATACTTTACTTCCGATGTAAGTTTTTAGTTATTATTTTCATTTGTGTCTGCTATGTACCAATTTTATTATTGTTGCTTAGTTTGT
The DNA here is from genome assembly GCA_033032865.1 of Dactylorhiza incarnata. Lineage (NCBI taxonomy): Eukaryota > Viridiplantae > Streptophyta > Magnoliopsida > Asparagales > Orchidaceae > Dactylorhiza > Dactylorhiza incarnata. The sequence continues at coordinate 1,134,896 of JAWHQI010000285.1, read as the reverse complement.
TTCATATCACAAGTGTCGGTCGGGCTTATCAATTGATGTTAAAATAGGTAGGGGTGTTACATTGTTGATGTCACATTTTTCGAGTCTACCCCTTATTCCTCCAAGTACTGTCATTCCACTCCTCTTGAGAACCCTCATCCTATCTCTACCACCTACGTCTATGTCCTCTCTATCTATCATTCATGCTCTTTCACCTGATATCACACCAAGTGCACCGCCTCCTCGACAAATACCTCCTCCTATCATGCACTTTCCTTATCATTATAACTAGCATCCTCCTACTCCAAGTGAATTCATCGACATACAGGAGTAGAAGAATTCATCGACATACAGGTGTAGAAGAATTCATCGACATACCTAATAGGAGATGTTCACACATCTAAATGCACAAAGTTAAAACATACACCGCTCCCGCTAAATATTTAAAGAGGAAAATTGGTTCTACGATGTTTTCCCAACTCACGAATAATATTCTCATTATCAACCCTAAATTTATGATTAAAAATAACATTCAAAGTTCTTAAATTATAAGAGTTTATGAGAATTTGGATTCAATCAAACATCCTTCATTTTTCTTGCAAGACAATTGTTTATTGCCTTCCATCGGCCACCGCACAAGTCAACCAAAGGGTCATGGAGAATAGGAGGATGTTCAAGTTTCTGTCATGACCAAAGATCTTCATGTGAGCAGCAAGAAGCGGTTTAGTACTCGGTCGTCGCTCAAGGGATGGTCGGGTATTATCGTTGTTGCACATTATATATGGGAGGACACGTGCTCGACCGTTAGTGTGTATGTTATGGTCCTAGTGTGTATACGTCATGTTCCAATAGGAACATGACATACATAGTAGTAGTTGAGCACGGGGTATGTGCGACAACAATAGAGCCATCAAATAAATCTAAGCCCTTCGATATTAATTTCTCTGATCTAATGGATCATCATAGTTTTTTTAGTATACAAGGCAAACATAAAATTTAAAAAAATGTTGTTTATAGATATTAGTGGTCAAGCTTATGAAGTATAAAGTCGCCAAAAAAGAAGTTAAAAATGCAGTAAGTAAAGCAAGAAGTCAAGCTTATGAAGAATTTTATAAACGACTAGATACCAAAGATGGAGAGCGTGATATACATAAAATTGCTCGAGATAGAGAGAAGAAGAAAAGAGATTTAAGCTAAGTTAAATGCATAAAAGATAAATCAGATACGGTTTTGACGGATGATGTGGTTATTAAGGAGCGGTGGAAAAAGATACTTTTATCAACTATACGATGAAGGACAAGACAATGAACTGAACTTGGAAGAGTTAAGTAAATCGGAAGAGTATAGAAACATAACTTTTTATCGTAAAATTCAAGCATCAGATATAGATGGCGCTCTGAAGAAGATGAAAAATGGAAAGACGGTTGGGTCAGACGATATACCTATTGAAGTATGGAAATGCTTAGGGAGGGAAGAAATTTTATGGCATACAAGTTTCTTCAATAAGATACTGAAGACAAAGAGGATGTCAGGTCAATGGAGAGAACGTATTTTGGTATCTTTGTATAAGAACAAAAGAGATATACAAAATTGTGTCAATTACAGGAGAATTAAATTAATGAGTCATACTATGAAACTATGAAAATGAGTAATAGAGAGAAAGAGTTAGACGAGAGACTAGTATCTCAGAGAATCAATTTGGATTCATCCCAGGGAGGTCAACCATGAAAGTTATACATCTCTTGAGGAGACTCATTGACAACTATCGGGAAAGACAAAAATATTTTCATATATTGTTTATCGATTTGGAGAATGCTTATGATAGGGTTCCAAGAGAGGTCATGTGGAGAGTCTTAGAAAAGAAAGGCATAAATATATCATACATTGACGTAATCAAAGATATGTATACAAATTCAGTGACCAGGGTGAGGACATCTGGAGAATTAACACCGGAATTCCCTATCGTCGTTGGCTTACATCAAGAGTCAGCTTTAAGCCCTTATCTTTTTACCCTTATCTTAGATGAGCTCACCGGACATATCCAACAAGCACTACCTTGGTGTTTATTATTTGTAGATGATATTGTTTTGGTCGATGAGACCCGCGAGGGTGTAAACGCAAAACTTGAATCTTGGCGAGACAGAAAAGAAAGGTTTTAGGTTGAGCTGGACAAAGACGGAGTATATAGAGCTTAAATTTAGTAATGCAAGAAGGTCGGAGGACTCCGTCATTAAATTTGGTGACCAAGATATTTCCCACAGTGAGTGCTTTAAATATCTGGGATCGATAATTCAAAAGATGGAGGTGTAGATAAATATGTGATACATAGAATCCAAGCAGGTTGGTTGAAGTGGAGAGGCGCGTCTAAGATCTTATGTGATCGTAAAGTACCATTAAAACTTAAAGGCAAGCTTTACCGTACTGCAATTAGGTCGGCAATGCTCTACGGTTCTGAGTGTTGGGCAGTGGATGGTGTACATGAGCAAAAAATGGGAGTTGCGGAGATGAGAATGCTTAGGTGGATGTGTGGTCACACGAGACTGGATAAAATTAGGAATGAATGTATCAGGGATAAGACAGGAGTGGCGCCAATTGTAGAGAAGATGCGAGAATCTCGTTTAAGATGGTTCAGACATGTACATAGGAGACCATTAGAGACACCTGTTAGGCGTTGTGAGAGTTTAGTCACTAGATATCTTAAACGGGGGAGGGGTGGACCAAAAAAGACTTGGAATGAAACTATAAGGAAAGATGTGATGTACTTAAGCATTAGTGAGGCTATGATTAAAGATACGGCACAATGGCGACAAAGGATCCATATAGCCGACCCCACTATGGTGGGATAAAGGCTTGAGTGTTGTTGTTGTATAGATATTAGTGGTCCTGCACGAGATCCTCCAATATGCATTGTGCAGAGACAGTTGGGCACTATCATCGTCATACATTGTATGCTAGTGGATCTCATGCAAGAATGCTAGTATATATATACTATAATGTAGAAAAACATAGAACCATCAAAATAATCTCATTAGTTCTATTTTAATCTCCATATTCTAACGAAACGTGAGGGCTCGTGCGGCGTCAATAATACTCGTCTCTTGAGTGAGATCGGAAACTATCGCCATCTAAGCATGCACAAAAGGCTTGGCAGGCCTGAGCTTTTAGGTGCTCAGGCTTCCCTTCCTAAAGGGGGTCTGGGTGGGCCTGATGGCTAGGCTTTTGCCAGGCCCAAATCGGACCGGGCCCAGGCCCAGGCCAGGTTAAGAATATACTATATTAAATTTATTTTTAAATTAAATTATGCGCTAGGCGGGACATGATTTACATTTCATAAATACTGCTCTGAATTTAGGTAAATCCCGCTACCACTTCATAAATCCAGTCTGGGCGAGATTTACACTTAGTAAATCCCACTCCGGCGGGATTTACACCTAGCAAGATTTACAGGTGGGTTTTACTCATTGTAAATCCCGCCTGGCAAGATTTACAGAGGCAATCCTGGCCTGACACTGGGCCAGGCCCAGGCTAGGCTTGCGTCAGGCCCATACCAGGCCTAGTGCCCGGGCCTAGACTGGGCCTTGCTCGGGTTGAGCACCAGGCCAGACTTCTGGCCGAAATGGGGGCCTACTTACTACTTAGGCCCCCAAGGTCCTAGCCCAGGCCTAATCAGACTTGTCTGGGCCTGGACCTAATCAGGCTTTTTTTCAAGTTGGGCCTAAGCGGGCTTTCTAGGCCTTTGCACACGTCAGACGATAGTATACTCATATATATCTATACTATTCTATAAAGAAGAAACCCCCTTTGGTGCAACATTGCTTATTCCAAATATACCCCTCTTAAATAAATTTAATTACTTATTACCTTCAGTAATAATTCAAATTTTTTTGAAATCATAGGGTTATTTCCGTCCACTCGCACGATCCCGCCCAAAACACTAAAGGCGCACAGTTCACTGATCCCTCACGCCGTAAACAGCGCTTCCACCCCTTTCTCCGGCACTTTATCACGCAAGATTTTCCTAGGGCATATCTCTCCTCGCTGTGCTCCTCTCAGCCGACGGAACTCACGGAAGCGCTTCTTCTCTCTGCCGGTGGCTTCTACATTTCCTCTACGTCTCCTGAACTACTGAAGATGGTGGCATCCTCGCAGAGTATCATCCCGCAGACCTCGCCAATCGTCTCTCTGGTGGTGGCATCCTCGGCGAGGTTGACGTCTCTCATATCCTCTCCTCTCGAACAATATTATAATAGTTTGAGACAAACATTTACTTCTACTTCCCCCTTTCTCAGATCTGTCCATCTTCCACATTTTCTGCTCCTTTCATTTTAGGTCAAGAACCTCTGCATTCTTTGTCTTTGCAGATTCCAGCGACTTAAAGCTTTCAATCCCCTGCCGTTTTGTCTCTCAGATTTTATTGACTATGAATCCTACAGATTCAAGATCCTACAGATTCAAGATGAGGTATTCTTAAATAAGGGCTGCATCATCGATTCTTCCTGGAGAAACTAGGTCTGATTACTCTCCCTCATTTTTGCTTCTTCTACTTCATGTTTCTCACCATGCGCACCGGCGATCTTCAGGTATTTAAACATCTTAAAATTTCTCTCAGTTTACCTTCATTCTCCCACAGTTCCACCACTGACGGACTTCATGGCTTCTGCTTGGGCCTTCTCTACCACAATATCATGTATCGACAGTCAAGACATCGTACACTTTTGGCTTGAAACATTGGCCTCTGTTCCTCAAGCCAGCTTACGCAAATATTTTCCTCCCTCGGGTTAGCATTCCTCCTTCTGCTGCTTCTCCAAATGGCCATAATTTCATCATGCACGCAAAATATATACTGGTACTAACTAAGCAATGTACCTCATGAAATCAGCTATTTCGATGTTAATGGCTATGTATACTGGAACTACTCTTATGCAGCACATGGAAGATTTCTATTATAGAGCTCTTTTAGAGACGTGAGATCAAATTACACACTAGCTAAAAATTCAAAATCTAATGAAGAAGGCTGCCAGTGAACAACATCTATGGAAAACTATGCCCTTTTCTATGGAAAGCAATGTACCTCATGAAATCAGCGTATAGTGAAGGTATGAATCAAGATTATAGACACAAATTTTGTTCAAACAATGTCATTTAATCAGTTGGCTTTGAAAAATTCCATGTTAGGTGTAGGTTTGAAAAGTAGTTACAGGTAGATTTGTGTATAAATTTGCATACCAAGTTCCAGTTAGATTAGTTCAAAATTCCCGATATCAGCTTCTGACCAAATATTATTGTTAATTATATTGGTTAGCTTTCTGTGTAATATTTATTTTATTATTCTCCACTCAAAATAAAAATATTTCAAAATTGTACAAATTCAGTGCAATTTGTGAGGATTTATTTTGATTGCATGGATATGCGGGGGATTTGGGTTTGGGAATGTTCTCTTAAGAATCAAATTTTTCTCATTTTTTTGAAGGAACATCATTGCACTCATTGAAATCGGGGTGCATCTAAAACCGCCTATAATTGTATTTCTTCTATATTTATGCATACATATTAATATTTTTTTCAAGCTCTCTCTTTGCATATGGTAGGATCTTAATGCCATATTAATGTTACCCAATGACAGGGATAACTGTTGGAGATAAGGCCTGTCCCTTCCTCTTTTACATTTTCTTTTTGCGAACTTTGTTATTGTTCTCATGCTTTTATGGATAAAAATAATATTTTTTGTTTGCATTGGTTGTGATCAGAAAGGATCAACATACTTGGAGTTGGAAGAAGCACTCATGCACGTTGTTGGAAATAATGTGTTCATGGATATAATAGAGGCAAGTACCTTAACTGTCTATAAACACAGGAATCTTTTAATCAGAAGTTGAAATCCGAATGATGTTTATATGAGCTATTATATACATGAAGATATTGTTCAATATATTGAATTAGTTCATGTAGACTGAAGAAATTAAACTACTATATATGCTGAAATTTGTTATTAGACAAATTAAAGTGGTTCTTAGTTTCTCAATTTGCATGCTCTTTCATTGTTTGTTATGGCTTCTAATTATTTTCTTGCTTTAATCATGCAGATTATCATTTAGTTATTAACATTTCAATTATTATCATTTCAATTATTATCATTTCAATTATTATCATTTCAGCATTTACGTACCATTTCAGTAATTACTATTATATTTAAAATACTATCATCTCATATACCTGATGCCCATGAGATATATTCTCACTTTGGTAGCCAATAAACTCTTTTTGTTGCTTCCATGAACAATATATATTGTCGATTATTCCATCACATGCACTTAATTTTGGTTGAGAATAAGATGCATAATTTCCTCCTACTAACTCTTCTCTTTTCTTAATTCGCGCAGAAACGACATCGGCATTTCTCCCTTCTTCTTCGGCACAACCCTTCACTCTATTTCCATTAGTATCCAACAACCTAAACATATAGGTATATTCCTCCCTCTTCCCAAGGATTTCTTCCAGTTAGATGTATCAACTGCCTTTATTAAAATTGTATTTTCTGTGAATTCCAGCCATAATTTTTTAGAACATGTTCCTTCTTCGTATTTGGATTTTCAGTGGTTTTTTATGTCGTGTGAACTGCCTTTATACTTGGACTGCAATACCAGTTTCCTTTTTAATTTAGTGTCCTATTAACAGGACTGCATTGATTTCTTATGTTCAGTTGTCTATTCATCAACATTAATATATTCGGTGTTGGTTTACGAACTTGATAGCTTGGAAAGTGATTTAAGCATTGTATGTTGACATTTTATAAATATTTCAGTTTGCAGGCAATAGGAGGACTGCAATGAGCAAAAAACGGACAGTGAAAGGTGTTGCCATGGTGGAGAATGATATAAAATTTCATGGTTGCTGACACCTTCTCATATGACCAAACGTGCAGCCAAGCTTAAAGGTTTGCCATCACAATCCTTCTCTAGCAGGTGGCAAATGATCTTTTTTTTTTGTGTTCCACATCCAGGCATTGATTCGTGGAGCCAAGGGGGTCATCTCACTTGCGCAGGTTTTGAAATTATTGACCAAACGTGCAGCCAAGCTGTCAATTTCTTGGCTTTTTACCATCTCTTAGTTGCTCATTTCATTTTTTTGTTTTAGAAACCACTCTTTTAGATTTTAGATCATTTGTTCATTTTATGGTATACACTACCTATATGCTTTTTGATTTAAAGAGTAGGGCAAGCACACTATTGAAGCTTTGTTGGTCATTGTGTTTTGGATTATCTGTGCATATTTATTGATTTCTGGACTATCATAGCCACAAAATCAAGTGTAAGATATAAAGTTACAGATTAAGTAGATAGATTTATTTTGTGTAATTTTTTTCATACTTATTGCTTAGATGCATTTACAGTGTGGCGTGCATACACGAGAAGAGTTATATCATCGCTCTCTAACTCATAACAACTTTTTTTTGCACATCGTTGGCCATGTTCTATTGATTTTAGTCTATGTTAAGTTTTTTGTTAGCTTTCCGAAAAGAGTTGGAAGGGCCAAAGAGGAGTGGAATGGTAATTTGATGCTTATTTATGTTTCTTATTTTAAGATTGGATGTTATCCAAAACTTATCAAGTGGAATGGTAATTTGATGCTTATTTATGTTTCATATTTTAAGATTGGATGTTATCCAAAACTTATCAAGTTTCTTATTTTATGCTTAAATTTTTACATTTTTGCTGAATTACAGTGTAGTTTGACTGATTTTAAACTAAACTGAACTTTAGTAAACTACACTGAACTCTGACTGATTTTAAACCAAAATTTGTGGTGTTTGTAGACCTACCAGCAGTAGGGTTAATTTCAATAGTTTTATAATGCTAAATATGGTCTTCAGCTTGCATTTAAGCCTCATTTAGAATCAAAGACCAAATAAATTATTCCCATGAATTTACAAGGATGATATGAAATGTTTACATTTTATTTTAGTTTCCTGGTGATTTCCACAGTTTTTATGGTTATGAAATATCTGGTTATATTGTGAACTTGATATTTAAATAAATTAGATACATAGCCAGGGGCAGGCGAAGCCCGCTTGGTTACGGGCGAAGCCTGCTTGAATGCCAAGCGGGCGAAGCCCGCTTGGTTACGGGCGAAGCCCGCAGCGACGCATCGAGAACGGGCGTAGCCCGTTCGAAGATGCTAGTATATATATATATATATATATATATATATATATATATATATATTTATATTCATGCCCATATGATAGAGTGGATGTAATAATTGCTAGTCCCAAAAAAAGTGAAGTGAGGCCAGAATGATAAAGTGACATTAATAATTAGTGCTGCGATATAAATAAATAAATAATGCGTCGAAATTTAATTGAGAGTATCAATACCTTAGCTGGGAAGCCACACTGTTCTTCGTCTTCCCCCAGATTTCTTCCCGAAATAGCGGATGATTTTGGAACCACCGACTTCAAGATCTGCAGAAATTTTTCCAGATGCATCCATAAAAATACATAAAAGCGGGATTAAGTTTCGGAAATTCGGAAAGAGAGAGCGGTGAAATTGGGAACATGAACCGGTAAATCAAATGCAGCATCAAACTAGGGAAGATCGGAAGATCAAATTGGAAGCCGACAACCGCGAAAGGAAAAATTAGAAGATCAGATTTGGGAGAAAAAGATTGTCGGGAGGAAAGCGAGTCAATTCGAACGCATGCGGGTAGAGAAAATGCACAGAAGCGGAAATGCGGAGGAAGGGGAGAGAGATTTTACGGTTGTCGTGTTACGGTGAGGAGAGGCTTCGCCGGCGAGAGAAGCGCAGGGAAACCCGATCTTCCGCGTCGCCTTCCTCCACCTCGACGCGCCTCCGCCCATTGCAATCCTGTCTCTTCTCCTTCTGCTGCCGGTGCTTCTTCTTCTTCTTCTTCTTCTTCTTCTTCTTCTATGGATTTGAAGTTTGAGCTTTCCCCAGAAGCTGTGCTCTGTTTACTTCTGACATTTCTGTCGCTCTCCCTCTCTCTCTCTCTCTCTCTCTCTCTCTCTCTCTCTCTCTCTCCTCTCTCTCCTCTCTCTCTCTCTCTCCACGCTTCCCTTGCTTTATTCGCCAGTTTCCAACTTTAAATTCCCTATCCTCACCTTTTTTTTATGAAAATTAATTTCTCCTTATAAATTTATTTTATATTTTTTTAATGAAATAGGTGAGATGTTGTGACAACATATTCACAAGATCCATGTATTATATTAGGGTTGCTGTATAAACGCGCGACACGTTTATATGCATTATCCGCGCTGCGTTAGCATGGGTGCGGCCAATGGCTGCTGCTCGCCGGCCCCCGGCCGCCCTGGCATCGTCGGCGTCCACGCCGGTGAGCGCAGGGCGGCCGGGGGCCGGCGATCCCGCAGCCACCGGCCGCCCCTCTGCAAAAATAATTTGCAACTGCAACAGCGGTGGCGCCGCTGCCGTTGCAAATTTTTTTAGGGTGGGGCGGCCGACGAGCCCATGGCGGCCGGCGAGCCCCAGCTGTCGGCCGCCCCACTGTAATGCAGCTTAACTTTTAGGACCGTTGGTCGGTTTCGGTTCCAAAAATTTGGAACGGAACCTATATGAATTAGTTCTTGATTTTGGGTGAAATCGAACCAATCCGAGTTGCATTCTTATTGGAGACGATGCAAAGTAGAAGTGTAGTTCGTGATGACACCTCTTTTTAATCATTGATCCACAAAATTTCACGATATTCAAAGCCAAAAAGTATTTATGAGAGGTTGATTATGTTCATAGAGTTTGAGATTTGCCGAAACTTGTATTTTTTAATGCATATAGAAGTTTGGGCCCTCAATAAGTTGAGGGGTGACTTAACACTTAGGCTGCGTTTGTTTTGGCTGTTGCTGATGAAAAGCTGCTGATCAGAGATAGATGTTGGAAAAACAGCTGTTTCTGAAAAATGGAGTTTGCAGGAAAAAACTGTTTGTGTAAAATGAAGTTTACAGAGTTGTTCGAAAAGCAGTACATAAAATACCGTTTGTTTAAAACGGAGTTTTGTGAAATATTAATTTTTTGTAAAATACCAAACTACAACCAGAGTACGAAATAAAACTAAATATCAAAGTTTTTGAAGTTGTACGACATAAAATAACAAACTATTCATCGGTGGCTTGAGAACTGCTTGTGAATCCCGCGAGTAAGTATCACCTACAAAAGTGAATATGTAATTAGTTTAGATTCATCAATCTCCGTCAAAATTATAAACAATTTGTAATGAAAATTACCTTCTAGCATCATGCAACTGTTGTGCGATAGACTCACGCATCGCAATCATCTCATTTACACCTCCATCTGTATCAGCGCATGTATACAGATGTCCTTGTATGTCATTTTGCTCTTGGTGGACATAATTATCATCATCATCGAATTCACTGAAATCATGATCTGCACGTGAAGGATGCCTCCGAATGTAATTATGCACTGTCATTGTCACCAACACAATATCAGTCTGTTTTTGGAAACTATATGGATGCATGTCCCTCAGTATTGCCCATTTTTTTCCATACACCGAAAGTTCGTTCTATCACACTTCGCAGCGATGAGTGCGCTTGATTGAAGATCTCATTTTGTCCTTCGATCGGACGATTACCGCGTGCAAAATCTGGCAGATGATACCGAGTTTCCGAAAAAAGTTTCAAATAACCGCGTTGTAGTGGATAACCAGCGTGGACTACGTAATATTTTCCTGTACAAAATTTATATATTAGACAAAATAGTTATTTATATTTGAATTGAAAGAATTAATGCACTCCTTACCTCGAGGTGGGTGTGGAAAGTTGTGTATGGGATTATTGATTGCAAAATTAAAAATGCGACTATCGTGTGCTGATCCCTCCCAGCCAGCCATAACGAAGGTAAAACACATGTTGAAGTCACAAGCAGCCATAATATTTTGTGTCGGAGTTCCATGTCGCCCAATGAAAGGAATTTAATCTTCAACCGCTACGCATGTCTGTACATGAGTGTCATCAATTGCGCCAATATAGTCTTTGAAGAAAGGCATGTAGAGATCATCATGCAATATTTCTGGGGGAATACTAGTAAAATACTCATCTGTTGGTTTTATAACATCTTCAAATAATCGCAGTAGAGCACGAAGATCTGTAGATCTGGGAGGAGAAGGAGGTTACCTTGCCGAAGAAGAGGAGATCTGGAGATCCGTTGAGGAAGACGATGTCGAGGGGGACGATGTCGATGTCGAAGCGAGCAGATCACGATCGAGGGGACGATGTCGAAACCGCGAGAAACGAAGGAAGGAAGAAGTTGGGATGTCGATGTCGATTACGGTGAGGGAGATGGCGATGTCGAGGGGGGCGATGTCCTGTTTTCGAAACCCTCGGCGAGAAGGAGGTGAACCGTGGTGATGAACAAGCTAGAGATACCTGCGGTTGAAAAATACACTGCAGAGTGATTATTTTAGAAACAGAGTTTTTGCCAAAAGCAGCCCGCAAACAATCAATTTCCCAAACCTCAGTTTTCGCCAAAACGAAAAGGAGCTGATCCGCCGAAACAAACAGACCCTTACTCCTCCCCAGGGAGAGCTCTAGGCTAAGAGGCTAAGGAACTATGAACAAAGCCAAGGGCTTAGCGAGGAGGTCCCACCACACACCCGGAAGATCTTAGAGCGCTCCCCCCCAAGCCAATGCTAAGATTGGGCACCTTTGAAGGCTCTCCACACCCAACAAAGGAACTTAGGAGAGAGGAGATCAAAACCGAGCTCAAAATGGTGCCCCCTTGGACTTATTTATAGTTTTTGGAACCGGGTCTGCAAATAGCCAGATTCTGGCCTACGGGATTAGGAAAATACCCCCGGATTTGGCATGCGAACAACCAGATCCCGTTGTTCGGAGGCGCTAAACGCAGTCCATAACACCTTCCTCGGGTCGGGCGAGAGGGGGCTGGCATCCTCCCTTGCTCGCCCCGCCCCAGCAGGGGGCGAGCCAGAGAGGTGGGCGACCTCCCGGGCTCGCCCAGCCCAGTGAGGGGGGGGGGGGGCGAGCAAGGGAGGAGGCCAGCCCCCTCTCGCCCGGCCCCTAGAAGGTGTTCTGGACTGCGTTTAGCGCCTCCGAACAGCGGGATCTGGGTGTTCGCAGGCCAAATCCGGGGGTATTTTCATAATCCTGTAGGCCAGAATCTGGCTACTTGCAGACCCGGTTCCAAAAACTATAAATAAGCCCAAGGGGGCACCATTTGGAGGAGCTCGGTTTTGGCCTCCTCTCCCCCTATGTTCCTTTGTTGGGTGGGAGAGCCTCCAAAGGTGCCCAAGCTTAGCATTGGCTTGGGAGGGGAAGAGCTCTAAGATCTTCCGGGTGTGTGGTGGGACCTCATCGGTAAGCCATTGGCTTTGTTCCTAGTTCCTTAGCCTCTTAGCCTAGAACTCTCCCTTGGGAGGAGTAAGTGTGATGTCACCCCTCAACTTGTTGAGGGCCCGAACTCTTCGAGAGACCAATTTATTAGTTTTAACACATATAACTGGTGAGTTTCCGAGACTGAGATATAAATAGAGTTGTGTTAAAGGCACATCAAAAATGGATGTGTGCACATCAGTGAAAGGCATGCCAAAAAAGGCAATTGTTAACCACATCCCAGTTTTGGCTATTCGCAACCCTTTTATATGAATTATTACGCATTTTTTTGGAAATACACCTTGTACAAGCATTTTTAGGAAAAGTGTTCAACACAAAAGTTGTAGATATTGTCGAGATCTACAACTTTCGTGTTGAACGCTTTTGCTAAGAAAGCACGCACAAGATGTATTGCCGCCCGAATTGAAACATGGCGGTAACTATAACGAATTTTTGGAAATACGCATTGTGCATGCATTTTTAGGAAAAATGTTCAACACGAAAGTTGTAGATCTCGACGATATATACAACTTTCTTGTTGAACACTTTTCCTATAAATGCTTGTACAAGACGTACTTCCAAAAAAATGCGTAATAATTCATATAAAAGGGTTGCGGATAGCCAAAACTGGGGTGTGGTTAACAATTGCCCCAAAAAATTATTATGACTTTTTCTCTTAAAGTTGGTGTACATATAACACATTTAGGGTTTTTTTCTTAAAATTGTTGTGTTTATAGCGCTTTTTGTTGTGTCTTTAACACCACCCTATAATTGCGTTGAAAATGCTTTGAAGACGCTCTTAGATTCCAGCCCGATGTTTTCCATTTCGACTTCATTATAGTCTTATAGACGACCATTGTCAAGCTACCAACTCAGTTATTTTTTCGGTTGCTACCAACTCCTAAAGATTTCTATTCTGTCTTGGTATTTGAAAGCCGCCGTTAAGATATTTTTCATGCTCTAAAGATGAGAGAATAACGTCATATTTGGTCTGCGAATAACGTCTTGAAGTACAATTATAATTCTAAGATCTGTGTTGATATTAGCACTCAAAATCAAGTGCTAATATTAGTACCGCACTTTTCACTATTCGCACTCAAAATCTGAACTACAAATAATCAAGTGCACTGATATTAGCACTGCACATTTCACTATTCGCACTCAAAAACTGAACTACAAATAATCAAGTGCATTGATATTAGCACTGCACATTTCACTATTCGCACTCAAAATCTGAACTACAAATAATCAAGTGCACTGATATTAGCACTGCACATTTCACTATTAGCACTCAAAAACTGAACTACAAATAATCAAGTGCATTGATATTAGCACTGCACATTTCACTATTCGCACTCAAAATCTGAAAATTTTCAGGGCTTTTAATATACTTATAATAATAATAGCACTTGCACAAAGTCCCGCCAGTATCCGCGCTCGAAATAGAACGCTCGCTGGCTCTCGCCGCTCCCGCTCATCTTCCCCGCCAGCGATTCCGACCATCGATACTACCAGCGATTTCTCCGCCCTGCTCGCCTTCCGCCCCTTGATCCCTCCCTCCGTCGCACGAAATCAGGTAATCCTGCATCCTTATGGACTGATGGTGAAGTCGACACGATTCCCGAACGGGATGCTGCTGTGAACATGGGCGGGTGTCCTGCTTCGGATTCTCTGCAAGCTGATGCCTGTAACCTAGCTTCACGCGCATCACTTGTTTGTAGAAATTCCAATACGAACTCAGCTTGGGGGAATGTGATGTTTTTGAACTTAAGGAAAGTATACAGGGTAAATTTGAACATGCTAGAGGCCGAGCTAGGTCGGACGATGGAAATCATTCGGAGAGTTTCAAGTAATAATGCTCAGCGCCGATTGATTTATTCTGTCATGCCGGATGCATCCGTCAAGAATGCCGGCGTCAAGAATGCCGGCGTCACAGTACAACCCGCTATCTGGAACATTGTAATCGTGTATAAGTGGGTTAAGGGTCATACTTGTAAATACATATTAAGTATGATGTTGGTTATATGCTATAAGTAGAGCCTATGAGGCTTGTAATAGGGTATTGAATGATTTGAAATGAAGATTAGTATTCTCTCTTCTAGCCTCTTGCATCTCTCTCCTTATGTAGTACTCTCTCTATCTCTATCTCCTACCGGCTTCGAGCCATTCCCCGCCGGAACTCCTCCGGTATGTACCCAATGTTCTCTTCTAATGCCGACGATCACGTAACGACTCTTGATCGTTACGAACACCCTCCACGCCGGCCTCTCCAAGGACAGAGATACTTCGAGGATGAAGCTTGTATTTTCTGAGATGGAGACATTGTTTGGGCTTCTTCCTGCTGCCGACGATGTTGTTCCATTTGACGCGCCCTTCAGACTATTGATGCTCCCATTTGCTGCCCGTCATTCCAGGATGATGCCATGGAGAGAGCCTGCCGGTCTATAATCACGAATGACGGACTGCTTGCTGATAGTCAAACCCTTTAAACAATGCTTGCTAATAGAAGATTGCTTGCGTATAACCAAACTCTTAAAACAATACTTGCGATTATCGGCTAGTGTGGATAGCCAAAAGTGCGGTGCTAATTTCAGTGTTCATAATCAAAGAGGGTCTGCGAATATCAACACCCTTTTTAGGCAATTGTTAACCGCACTACTTAAACGACTATTCACACCCAATTTTAAAGGGGGTTTTAGGGTTCCCTAAAACTCCTAACCGCACTCTCCCTTTTTTGCGAATCCATCTTGTCGCATTGCACTCCGCGATTACACAAATCCTTCCTTCTCACCTCGCCGTCGCCGGAGCCTCGCCCTCTCCGCACCCTAACCGTCGCCAAAGGCCCGTAGGGCCTGAGACTCACTCCGGGCATTTCGCGAATCGTCGTCTCGCCGCACTCGCACTCCAGCATTTTGAGAATCGCTTACTCGCCGTAACCTCGCCGCCGTCGTAGCCTCGCCGTCGCCGTAGCTTCTCTGTCACCAGAGCATCGTCGTCGCCGCAGGCCCGCAGAGCCAGAGACGCATCCAGCAAGGTTTGGATCTTCTGCCTGCAGTTTTATGATATTAAGAATGGCCTAAATCCATCTTTCACCAATCGCATCATAAATGACACCTCAAATCTTCATGCCTAAATTCCAATTCTTGCCAAATAAAAAATAAAAAAAAATTCCAAATCTTGCTGTCAAGGCCTGAAATAAACAAAATGAGATTTTTTATACTCTCGATCTGCAGATCGAGTGCAGAATTTTGTGTTTCAAGGACAGAGTCGTGCTCCAAATTCTGATTATGTGCTCTAATTTGGAATTTTGTACTTCTATTTCTGTGCTATGCAAACCTAAAGAAGACATTATACCTCACAAAAGGGGAAAATGGGCACTACAATCTTACCATCCTTAAAGAAATTTCTACCTTAAATTTCCAGATCTTAAGTGAATAATTTTGGGTATTCATCCTCATAAGTTACACTTTATCCAAACAGAATTCTTCACGTCTGAAGTTGTGCCACAAACTTTAATGAGGGCAAACCCTTATTTTTTTATTAGGGTTGGATAGCGTTTTATTAATAGCCAAGAATACAATAGACTGTTTTCTACAATTCCATTTGTAATCCTCTTTGGTGTATGTTGTGGATGTAGTGTAAAACCAAAACTGCGGTGCTAATTTAGTGTATTCCACTAATTTATTGTATTCCACTAATTTATTGTATGCTTAAATTTTGTGCAAGAGAAGAAATATCGGATATGACAGAAGATCAAAAACAATCTTGTTTGATTGTGCATGGTATGCAATATACCATAAATTAAGTAATTTAATTTAGTTATGTTGTTTAAATTGTTATTGCAAATATTTATTAGTCTTTTTTGTTTGTTGGACATGTAGACCCAAATATTGTAAATGTCGAACGTTCAAAAATTGAAGTCGATGTCATCATGTCAGCACACACTTTGAAACCAATATTATTTTTAGTTCAAGAGAAGACTTAGTTGATTGGGCTCGTCATGTGTTGGAAAAAACATTGGTTTTGCTGTTACTATACAAGCATCAGATAAGGTTGTTGGCCGGCTAAAACCTCGTGTGTTGTTAGGTTGTGACAGAAATGGCTACTATCGGGATAATCAAAACAAAAAGGGTTGGGTGAAGAAGGGACTTTGTAGATCAACCTCCAAGCGTTGTGGATGTTTATTTTCCTTAAAGGGACAAAAGAAAGCAAATGTTGATGAGAAAACTTCAGGTCATTTGTGGTGTACACAACCATGATAGAGTATATTTGAAAGCGCATGCATATGTCGGTAGATTGGACGTCCATGAGGAAAAACTAGTCGAGCAGATGTATAGTGCATGTGTTAAACCACAGAAAATATTATCGGCGGTGAAATCAAAAAATATTGGAAACACCACAGTTATTCGAACAATTTACAATGCAAGGGCTAAGCTACAAAAGAAAGATTTAGAGGGTTGTACTCCGATACAGTTTTTGTACAAGTGCATAGACAACGCAGACTATGTTAGTTTCAATAAATTAAATGAAACTACATAGTTTATTTTTTGCAACAAAAGAAAGAAATCAAACGCAAATTAAGAGAAATTATTGATCCAACATTGAGCCAAACTATGAAACCAAATGTACCTTTAAATTTAAAAGGGAGGCCAAAGGGGAGTTACAAAAAATTTAAGGAGGACGTTTTGTCTACAAAATATTGTGTTTTGGTTCGACTCCGGATCCAAATCGGATCCAGTTTTTCCTTTTTTGGTAAACGTCATGGATGACAGGAGAGAAAATATTTTATGGAAATCAAAGGGGAATCCTGAAATATGGTAATGACCCTATTAATGACATTCTTGTAGAGAGAGAGAGCACTCTCTCTCTTCTTGCTTGAGAAATAAAACCACCGTCACTTTGTGTTTTTAATGGAGAGGAAATTTTTTCCTGTTCACGTGAGAGAAGGAGCCGCCCCTGTTCACGGAAAGGAGAAACCACCGCGTGAAGGAGTTCGCGCCGCCGTCGTCGCCGTCGTCTTGCTCTTGGTACCGCGAGGGGTGGGAGACCCCTGCAAAGGTACCACCGGTGGTTGCCGTTGGTGCAATACCGTACGATGGCGGCGAAGTGAGGAGATGATGTCGTACGGGCGTGGCGGCGAAGGCTTGCGGTGGTGCAGTGGCCTTGACGGAGTCTCTCTCCGACGGTGCGGTTGTGGCGGCGAAGGCATGCGGGAGTGCAGTGGCCTTAATGGTGTTTCTCTCCGGTGGTGCGGCTTGGTGTCGATGGCGTGCGCATGTGCAGTTGGCCTCAACGGTGCTTCTCCGGTGGTGGCCAGTGATTTGGTCGTCATCCGACGACGAAGGTTCTCGGTGAACCTCGTGTGTCTGTGGTACTAGCGGATTGCAGTCCATATTATTATCTCTCCCGCGGATCGAGCGAGCCCGGCTCTCCGCGGTGTATTCTGTAACGGATGTCGGTACATTTCCTCTTGTTGTATTGTTGCAGTTATATTATTTATATATGCAGAGATTCTTGTTCAGATTCATGCGCTTGTATACCCTGTATCTTTGGGTTGCGCCTAAGGGATAATTTCCGTGTTATATACCAACACAAAACGCCTATCATCTCATTTTGAGTATGCATTATTGGAGGAGAAAGTCGTGGAAATAAAGAAGAAGCAAAGAATGAAGTTGCCGGTTCGCAAAAATACAATATTTGTTGTAAAGATTCGTCATCATTTTACAACATTTTGGTCTTCACATATTGTTGATGCCTATGGCGTTGTTGGTGATGGTCATTTTGGATATAGAGTTATTAGTGATGCATTGAATGTAATGGGTGGTTGGCATCAAGTACGAAATGATTTATATTGGGAGCTTGAAACTTGACGTGTTTTGTACAATGATATATACGGTAGTAAGCGGAGATTAGAGTTGTTGGACTCTCTACAGTGCATAGAAACTCCGGCGCCATCTAATAAATGGATGACACTACCGGATATGGAACTAGTTATTAGTTCATGCTACAACATAGCAGTAGTTCAACTATCAAAGGTGCAAAGTTTGACATATTTTCCACTTCATTCATCAATGCCGGAGGTACCAACACTTATATGCATTGGTTTTTTAAATAATAATCACTTCATTCGGCTAGTCTTGAATGCTTGCTCTCCGATGCCACACATTGTTCCTGGATGAGATATCATGAATAAGTGGCGGAAAATTGGGGACTACATTACAAGCAACGGTTGCAAGGGCCACCACCGACAATGAGACCAAACATATTACTAAGAGTGAATAATTGATAATGAAAAAGGTATGAAAAATATTTTCATTAAATTTTTTTTACTTTAACTTTATTTCAAATTGTAATGTAAAAACTATTAATATTAATTGTTCTCTTCATCTTTGCAGGGTAAAAGAATGACTTGAATCAATGACAATTTTGGATGCAATCATGACTTGTTTTGAATGTTAATTTTGTTCTTTTGGACTCTAAAACAATGACAATTAATTATATTTTAATGGTGTTCTGTGAAGTTTATTTATACCAATGTATAAGTAGTGATATTGTTTACAATTCCTGAATTTTGAATTTTTCATAAAAACTAGTTTGCGGATAACAATTTTGTTTGCAGATAGCCATTTTGAAAATCACTGGTTTGCGGATATCAAATAGTTGCGGATAGCCAAAAGTGCTGTGCTAATAACAATTGCCTTTTTTTTACAACCAAACCCCAAGAAGTGCACTGTATTACCCGTAATTCGTCGAGACCAGACTGAAAGTAAAAGTGGCCGAGACAAGTGGAGCGACCGCTCAGAGGCGATCGGAAACAGTCAAAGCAAAAGGGGGACCCGGGGAAGGGATGAAGGGAGTAGCGGGGCAAGTGGGGGGAGTCCCCCCACTCGCCCGTCCCTTTGGGCGAGTTGGGCGAGTGGGGGGGAGTCCCCCCACTCGCCCTCCCCCTTTGGGCGGGTTGGGCGAGTGAGGGGAGTGCCCTCTCGCCCGCCGCCTTTAGGCGAGTAGGGGGTGTCCCCCCACTCGCCCTCCCCTTTGGGCGAGTGGGGGGAGACCCCCCCACTCGCCCGAGACCCCCACTCGCCCGAGTGGGGGTAGCCCCCCCCCCCCCCCCCCCCCCTCTCGACCTCCCTCTCCCTCTTCCTAGTGGACTGTTAGAGGGGTGCGAGTAGTATTTTCAAGTGGCTATCCGCATCCCATTTTCAGGAATCCTATAAAATAGACCTCCAAGGGCATCTTGGAAGAGGTTGGTTGATCCTCTCCCTCGCGTGTTACCAGTGAGCTAGCACTCCTACCCCCTGTTCGACTAGTCGATAGGCAGGTGTTCATTAGTGCTCTCCAGGTTGCCCAAACTCAGCATTGGTTTGGGAGGGGAAACTCTGTTTGATCTTTCGTGTGTGTGGCAGGACCTCCTCGCTGCAGCTCAAGGGGTCTGTTTAAAGTTTCAAGTCGTCTTTAGTGCAAGTTCCTTCGACTCTTCGCGACTAGTCACGCGTTCTAACTCAAGGGGTCAGCTGCATACCCGTTGCGAACGTCGAAACCAGTTTTCTGGTTTCAACTTGCACCCCCTAATTTTATGAGAGATTTTTAGGTCCGTTCTCCCACCTAGTTTTAGGTGGAAGATTAAGGCTTCGTTTGGTTGGGCGTTTCGCCTCCTCCGTTTGGAGCAAACGCCACCGCCGCCGTAAACAAACGGGCGCCGACGGCGTTTGCTCCGTTTGCACCCGCCGGATAGAGGAAAATGAGTATAAATGGAGCGTTTCCAACCCCGCCTCCCCCCTCCGGTTCCAATGCTCCGTTTGGATCCGTCGGCTGCATCCGCCACCGCCGAACCAAATGAAGCCTAAATACATCCATATGATCTGACATCCTACGACGGGTCTGTTTTCGCGAAATAGTGACAGTATTTTTAATTGACAAATATGACAGTATTTCGATCAATCACAGAGAACCAACGATTTGATGCACGCGATCGTACGTGAGAGAAACCCACCTAATTTTTTCTTCTAATTTTATGTAGGCGAGAGAAAATAAATTAGAATTAAGCCCTTAATTGCAATTCTGCTCTTTGATATCCAAAATTTTGGGTGTGAATTGGAATTTAACTAAGAACTCTTTAATACTTCTCGATTCCGCTCGAGCCTCCCGCGGCGCTGTCATCGCGACCGAGGAAGAAGCCGTTGGATCCCCTTTCGCCGGCGACCGAACTCCTCCATCCGACAGGTCTTCTTCGCCGGCGATAGAGCTCCTCTAGTTGTTAGAGCATGGCTAGCTTTTCATAAATCCAGGCACGACACTCGCAGTTGACATCCAAGCCCTGATCTAGGGCATTACCGGCTTCGGACGAATCCATGCCAGACATTCGCAATTCACATCCACGGCCTGGTACGCCCTGTTCATTATCCTTGCAAACCTTGTTCGCTAGCTTGCGGTCGTTAGTATGTGGATGAAATTGTGTATGTATGTGTTTGTGCTTGTGTATGTTGTTATGTTTGTGTGTATGTGTTCATATTAATATTTTAAATTTCAAAATTTGCCACTGAATTCTTACATGCAGCTTAGCAACTGAATTGCTAATTCCAATTCACCTCTGAATTCCTTCCAAACGAACTTGGGTTTCCTCCGCCCATCTCCTCTGTTCGAAATCAAGATTCTTTGTTTTTTCTCTCTCCCCTCTCTCCCTCATGATTCTCGGGAAACCATATATTTATGTACGATAAAGAGCTGGAAATTATTTAGACTCAAAACTATGCATTCATTGAATACAAATAACGACAATGTTTAAAAGAATACCATAAAAGAGACTAAAGATGAATTCCTCTTTAGTGCTTTGAAACAAGTCTTATTAAATTTGAATAGCTATTGTTTTATTTTATAAATGTTTTTTGGTAAACATACATCTAAGAGAGCGAGACATGGATGAGAAATCAATAATGTACGATGTAAAATCGATTGGAGGTTTTAAACTACTTAGATGGTTTACTTGTAAACATTGTAGCGAAGAATCGAAGAGGGCTTGCGAGTGAAATTATTTTAAAGGACATGAGTCTTGCAGGAGGATTAAGTGCATGATTTATGATTTAGATTAAGAATTTACTTTCAACGGTGACGATTATCTGTCGACAAAGGTTCAAGCCACATTAATAATACAATGGTAGATTTATGAGGTTTTTTTGTTTTAGTATGTAGATACTTGTTAGACTCAAGGCGCTCGATGATATAAAATTTAGCTAAAGTAGTAGAAGTGGAGAGATTTCCCCCCAAATAATGAGTAATTAACAACAATAAAAAAATACTCTGTGTGCGAATAATAGTATTCACGTGCATTCACATGGTCTCCATTTAGTAATAGTTACCCACATTATGTGGATTGTGATTACTCATATTCGCTAGTGTGAATGGTTTGTATATGGCAAATGAAATTATAGTAGACCGAAATGTCCTGGCAAGTAAAAGTAAAATGCAAATAATATTATATTTGAATAGTAATACAATTTTATGAAATAAACCTGAAAGTGAAACACGATTTCTGGACAGAAATTCTATACAGGAAATTCTGTAATTTCTGCGCAGAAATTTCTGCACAGAAATTTCTAGGAAATTATGTACAGGAAATTCTGTACAGAAATTTCTGCACAGAAATACAGAAATATCTGTGCAAAAATTTCTGTGCAGAAAATTTGTACAATTACGATTTACAGATACGATTTACAGAAGCAGATACGATTTACAGAAGCAGATACGATTTACAGAAGCAGATATGATTTACGGGAGCGGAGCGTATGCGGGAGCGTAAGCGGGGCAGAGGAGCGGCTGCGGGAGTGTAAGCGGGGCAGAGGAGCGGCAAACCTAAATTAGCGATAAATATGCGTATCACGCCGTACCATACGCGTACCCGTACCGGAAACATACCCGGTACGGGTACGGGCCTGTTTTCGGCGTATCCGTGCTTCGTAGGATTTTGAGTTTTTTTTTTCCATTAAAAATCCAACATGTATAGCACCTACCATATAGAAAGAGCTTGTTGTATGGTTTCTTCTCAAATTTATTATGTTTTATATTTTAACATACATGTTTTTCATGATTTGTGCATTAAAAATGTGGTGAAATGACTTAATTTACATATGTTCAGATGGACCTCACCACTTTCAAGTTAGATATAGATGAGCTTCTCAATGACTTCACTCTGGTACCTTTCCATAGGTTTCCTATATTCATCTTGCTCTTCATCAAAGCTGGTCAACTTTAATGTCAAATTTCCCATGCAAAAGCATTTTTTTAATCAATGGCAGGGAAACTCAACTACATTGTCAGACATGAAAAGAGTGTGGATTGCTAAAAAATTCTCTTATATTTATGAAGCAAGACCAAGGTCTAACTCCGCTCTTTTTATGCAAGCCCTGTTTTCACATTCCATCGGTTCGTCCCAGTGCTTCTTACCCTTATTTTTTAATTGCCCTAAGTCAAGCACTAGCACCACATATGGAATCCTTACCTCTTCACAGCAAATTATCAGTTAGAATCTCTCGGTATTACACAAATCTTTGAGGTATCTAATGGAAGCTAAGTTGTGCATGCAGGTCATGTGTGCTCATCAACTTCTCTATATCAGAGATTAGGAGGTCTATACTGTCTCTACTGTCTCTATGAAACTCAACCATATAAACCTCGCATCAAAATTTACTTGTCTCTAGGTAATTTCTTCTAGCTGGTTTGACCATCTTGTTTACCTTTAAAATACCACACTTTATTAGATTCTACCTATGATGTTGACTGCTTATTTTTATACTTTTTATTTATGTTAGGAGAGCTAAAGAGGCTTAAAATGCTGGTTATTGATGCTAAAGAAAATGGTATAGAAGTTGTACCTGCTCTCGTGAGAAGGATGCTTTCGGAGAACATGCTTCTATTTGGTTCTTCTGATACCTTCAGTGATTCTGCCAAAGAAAGGGTTCATACTGCTACAAAGTTGCAGGATAGGCACCTTCAAATTGCATATGAGAAGTAACTTCCTTTTTTTGTTTCTGTTTATTCATTCTTCCTTGAAAATAGTTTGCATACAGTGTCGAACAATTAAATAAGATACAGATCCCAAACTCTCTGGCATTGCCCCATCCTTTATTCTTGAATTGAATTTATTTTTATATGAATTGACTAGATTAATATGAAAAATCTAATTATTTTTCTCCTTGATGCCGCAGATTATTCTCTAATACTGAGATTGAGGGCTATGTTCATATGAATCTTGTAAGTCCTTTTATTATTTTAGAATCTGTATTTTTGTCCTACATCATTGAATTTGTTATCTGCCTATACAGATGTACGAGTTTATGGTCATCATGTCTACCGAGGCACATTAACTTTATTTACTGATATTGTTAATAGATAATTTCTTATTAGATAAGTAGTACACCATGAAATGGCAAACATTTGGGTTTCTGAGGACATTTTATTGGAATACCATTTTTTTCAACTCATTTTCTACTTTGTCATCATCATTATATCCCAGCTACACTATATTTTTTTTAATATTTACTGGATTTCCTATGAACCTAACATTATACCTCTATCTTTCTCATCCAATCTTGTGATTTGAATGAAGGTTTTAAATGAGTGTATTGCTGATCAAGGTTGTAGATGTCGGATATTGGGGACACGTCGGTTTAGATTTTTCATGTCGGTTTTAATATGTTGGGGGTTATAACGGGGATATTTCATATATCGGGTTTTAATATTTAATTATTTATATGTGTAATTATATATAAATTTAATCATTTTATAATATATATATTAAAATATTAATAATTTGATATTTCTTGAACTCCTAAATTTATCAAACTAATATAAACATTTTGTGCTACATAAGTAGTAACGGTATAATGCGTGAAATAAAGTAAGAGGAAACATAAAGCCAGGAAGTTGTCAATGACAATGGAAGATAAAGAACCTTTAGTCCATAATTCAAATACCATGCATAATTGAAGTCGATGACGGACTTGAGCAAGGAAGAAAGCCAGAGGAAGGGAAAAAAACCCAAACAATGAAATAATTTCAGTTTATTGTCTATTAGACCATAGACAATAATTAAAATAAATTGAAAAAAAAATAATCGATAAAATGTCGGGATATATCGGCCGATATATCGACGAATATATCAATCAATAGCAGATATATCGGAGGATATATTCCAAAAGGATATTTTGCAAAAAAAATCGGAAACGTGTCGTTTTGTCCATGAAACCTTTATGTTGTCCGACATGTCGGAGGATATCCCCAAAGACAATTTTTTGCAAATTGTTATAGTTCCTTACCTGTTTCTGGAAACAAGTTATGATGGGGATCGATCGCATGTTCGTGATCGGAGGAGATCGGGCCACCTCTCGGTGGGACCCATTTTTGCAAATTTATCATAGATACGTTGATCGGGTCGGCGATCCGAGACCGCGAGCGCGTCCGGGGCGTCGCTTTACATTTTATATGTACTTTATTTTTTTGGCTTGTATTTAGTGTTTTAGGACACCAGACGTAACAAACGATCATAGCCGTTCACACTGGGTGCCCAACCCCCCCTCTCGTTATAAATAGGGGCAGGTTTTCTGATTTTCAATTCATTGTGTATTTTGTGAGTGATTTCAGAATCTGCAATCGGATAGTGGTGCGACGTTGCGAGATCCCGAGGTGCGATGTCCCGGTTTCCTTTTCATTTTCCCATTCAATTTCAGTTATTTGTTTCTATTCCCGTAACCCTTAACGGTTTCTCCCTGCTTTCCCACGATTTCTGTGTTAACTGCTGCCATTCGATCCTCCCGACGTGTAACTGTGCGAGCCCACACAGTTCATCTCCCTTCTTCTCGACGGGAAGGATCGAAGATCCCTCTTCCGCAAGACCTAAGCCGCTAAAAGCCCTCTTCCCCTTTCCTCATCTAGCGACTCAAGTTTCCTCCCCAGCCCCCTGCCTATTCCAGCCAGCCCACTCCCGTCACCAACAACTGTTGATCGTCTTCTCCAATTTCCATGGCTGCAAAGGTTTCAAAGCTCCGTTATCTCCTAACAACAACCCTCCCCCACGAATTCTGTGTGTCATTTCCCCTCTTCACAAGTGTTTGACTCCAGCTCCTCACTTGCCCCTCGCCGCTAGCAGTTCGACTCATCGCAGGATCTCCGTCCCCATTCGATCGTTTTACTGTAGCTTTCAGCGCATTCCATCCCAATCCGCCTCCATTCCCTCCCTCCAACAAAGTAAACCGTAAACCTACCTCCCTCCCTCCAACAAAGTAAACCGTAAACCTACCTTCCTCCCTCACGTGGATCTACCTTTGCATCATATCTCCCACCGTCAAGCCCTCCTATTACTGTGCAGACCACATTCGAAATTACAGTGGATGACTTGCGGTCATCTTACAACAGCAGCCCCGCCGCCGCCTTTATCTACAATCACTGGCCCCCACCTTCCTGCTACTGGATCTCTGGTTTTGTGAGTATTATTGTTATGTGTTGTATTTTGTATTAAATTCTAGATGAACATATTGTATTTGCTTGGGTATTGAAATTGATAGTGCGATTGTTTCAGTTCTTTTAATTATATAACATTTATTCGTGCAATTTGTGGTTGAACATCCTTCGTGCGGAGAAAGTGCTTGATATAATTCGTGTGCTTGAAATTTTAGATTCACATTGTGTAGATTTGCTTAACTTATATAAATATAATTGCTAGCATTTGTTTCCGGACTAATTTTAAAACATGCATACATAAATTACATTGGGTTCATTCGCATCCATTACGCATATTCATGTAGGTTAGCATTAGCGTGTCGGCACCGACATTTTCACATAGGACCGTCCTGCATCAAGTTACTTTCAGATAGTTATGTATAATATATCTTTTGGTTTTAGTATGTTAGAGCAGAATATCTAACCTCTTATTTAAAAATTGGCACTCCAATTTTTCAGTTTGCAATTCAATATTGGTTCAGGAAGCAATTTCATATATTAGATGATAAAAGATAATATTGTGCTTTTATTTGTGTGGAGGTTCTTGAGGCAAATCATTGAGTTAGCCACCAATTCTTTTCTAACAAATGTTATGGTTGAACAGAACTTTTCCACTTTTTGTACAAGTAGACCGCTTAGCAACATTTCTTTGCAGACCCATGACGATAGTATCCATAATAATTTGAAGAAGTAATATAATTACTTAGTTTTTTTAATGATGCTGGTAAAAGATCTATGTGATCACTTTACCTGCGCAAAAAAAAGGAAAAAGAAATGTCCCTCATCATAAAAAAGAATAGATCTACATGATTGCTGGCTTGTCCAAAGAGAAGTGAACCCTACCATCTCCATTTAGATAATTTGAGATGGCTTTACCAGACATGACATTAACCCCAGGAATGCTGAATTCTATTTGACAAATATATTCAGGCGCAAGTGTGATGCCAACTTATTGCTTGGGAAACTGATTGGAGTTCATAGTATTTAAATATTTCAATTTTGAATTGTGTTTATACTAACAATCTCGCTCGTATACTTTAGAAACTACGTATATCTTCCTGCAGGATTATTGAAACTCTTTACATCTTTTATGAGTTGATGTTATGCTATATAATATCATCAAGTCGAGGTTTTATGTCATATATGTGTAATACCCGATTAGGGTAATTTAGTCATATGAGTTCTTTTCTTCCACTCATGTATATGTATGAGTAGGAGCCTTTGTTATTGAAAAGCTAATAATATTGTGTTTTTTATGTTCCACTTGGTATCAGAGATCTCCCGTGCCCTAACTCGAGAGCTTGAATCCGTTGCATCCTCGCTTCATGCCGCCGACCGCAACTCCCTTTTTTCGATCGATCGAAGCAGGTGGCCCTTTGTCCCGCTCTCACGAGCCGCCTGTGGTGCTTTGCAGGTTCGAGAATGATGCCAAGCATGTGACTGCCATAGGAAGTGAATCCCGTCGCCGATCTCTGGAGGATCTATCGATTGTTCCCGTTCTATCCAGTCGTGGAGGAAGGCTTTGTTTCTGGTTCAAGATCCCACTTCCGCTGCATCGATCGAAGCCCGTCTGGCTTCTTCTCGCTTCTGTTATTCGTTGGCGAAGCCCCTAATCCCGCTTCCACTATGATCCGATCGACTGGTTCCCATGACATTTTCTAGCTTATGTCGCTACTTCCAGCTCCGGTCCAGTCGACATCGACGATTATCAACCCATTCCAAACCTTGTTCAGTCTCGATAGGATGCCCTCCAAAGATCCATCTGGGTCCATTCCTCGCGGAAGAATCTTAGATCTCGCTTAAATGTTCATCTCTGAAAGTAACATGATGCCCATGTTCCAATGATTATTCTTTTGCTCATTTTGTTTGGCTTAAGGGTGGCCATTCCTGTTCCCAACAAGCTGTGCCAACATGGGTGATTCTTTCGCCTCTTCGCCAAGTATCTTGGTGCCACAGACGCGCGACGCTCAGAGGATTCATGGCCACACTGGCTCATTGAAGATCATCATCGTGCTACTTGATGGGACAAACTACCTCGAATGGTCTCGTGCAACCCAACATGTGATTCGTAACCACCAGATGTTTGGATATATAGATGAGACTGTTGTGGAGCTGCCCAGGACTGATCCATCCTGGAAGCATTGGGACTCAGAATATTTCCTGGTCATCCCCTGACTCCATTCCATGTCCCCGAAGGTGTAATAGAGCTATATGCTTATGGACTCAGCCTATGAAATCTGGACTAGGGCCCGTGAAACCTGCTCACAGATTGGCGACTACACCCAGGTATACAAGCTTACTCGTCGGATTTTGGAACCACGACAGGGATCCATGAATGTCTCCTCATATTTTTTTGAGTTCAAGTGACTTTATCAGGAACTTGACTATTTTGAGCACTTTACCCTTGCATGCGCTACTGATGCGGTTCAATTGCAGAGAAAGAGGAGCGCTACCGCGTTCATGTCTTCCCGATGAGTTTGAAGATGAATTTAGACACAGTTCAGATTCACATCCTCCATCGCTCACCTCTCCCTTCTCGTCGGGAGGCATTTTAATATAATTCAGGGGGACGATGATCGTCGAAAATATCTTAGCACACGTATACCAATTGATAGGTTTGCCTTGACTAGTTTTGGTCGGGGCAACATCAGCACTCCTGCCCCCATATGTGATTACTGTGGACGCAAAGGACATGTTAGGGAGGCGTGCTTCAAACTCCATCCTCATCTTGCTCCCCCTGGCCGTGGTCGTGGACATGCCCGTGCGCCAGACCGAGGGGGTTCTCTCCCGGTGGGTTCGAGGCTTCATGATGCTGCTTATTCCACGAAGGTGTATGAAGAGCCTCCAATTTATGTCTCTCAGTCGGGCCCTCTACAGGCTCCCTCCTTCGTGACCTTTACATCAGATGAATTTGATATTCTCAAACGGTTGCTCTGCTCTCAAACTGACATGACTTCTGTTGTCCGTATCTCCCTCGCCACAACAACTATACCTAGTGTGCATGCTTCTACCACCACACCGTCTGATTGGATCATTGACTCAGGAGCCATGGATCATATGACCGGGTTTTCCTCATGTTTAGTTTTCTACACTCTGTTTATGGTAAGGACAAAGTCATCTATGCCAATGACACCTTCTCCTCCATTGTTGGCAATGCCACATCTCATGCTTTCCGTCCATTTTCCTCTCCTCTATCCTTCATGCCCTTCTTTTCTCTATAATTTACTTTTAATCATCATTATTACTTGATATCTTAATTGCTCTGTAACATTTTTTCCTGCTCTTGTGTAATTTAGGAACTGCGTACGAGACAGAACATTGACAGTGATAGGAACCGTGATAGCTTGTACTTCTTGGACCACCAACTATCGTTTCAGATCCTTTCCTCTACTATGGGTTGCACTGCTATTGTTGAGGATGTTCGAAGATGGCATCGACGTCTCAGACATCCTTTCCCGTTTTATCTTCAATTTTTTTCCTCGTTTATGCCTTTTATTAAAACCTTCTCTTGTGATGTATGTGAGTTTCCTAAACATGTTGGACATAACTTTTCAAATTTATCTTCACCTAGTTCTAATCCTTTTGATGTAGTACATTATGATGTTTGAGGGTCATCCCCCCTCTTATCCTTAACTGATTATTGATGGTTTGTTACTTTTATCGATTGCTTTTCTCGTACTACTTGAGCTTATCTTCTAAAGAAAAAAAAAGTTTTCGTATTTTCAAGTGCTTCATTGAATGGTAATGACCCAGTTCAAGGGCACTTTCCGTGTCATTAGTAGTGATAATTGTGTGTGTGTGGGGGGGGGGGGGGAGGGGAATACACTGATTGCGGTTTATTTGGTTCATATCTCGCTAATCATGATATTATGCATCTGTTACGTGCCCTGGACTGAGATCGCGTGCAAGGGGGAAGAGGCGGGAAGCCCTCGAGGGAGGAGGAGGAGGCCTTCTTAGAGCCTCGGGAAGCTATGGCTGGAGAGGGAGGTTTGCGGCTTGCGACGATGTAGGGCGGCTGTGCGGGAACGAACGGGTCGAGGATGGGGGGCGGCTAGGGCGCAGATGGGGGCAGCTCGTGGAATTAGAAGAGGGTTAGAGAGAGAGAGAGAGAGAGAGAGAGAGAGAATTAGAGAGAGGAAAATAGATAAAATTGAAAACACATTCTTCTCCCCTCATCAAGGTTCCCCACCCGGGTACTAAATAGTCACACCAAAATGCCCCCTCCTTGGGCTTAGACACGGAGGATCAAAGTGCATAGTAAAAATATAAATTAGGACTAGATAAAAGTCTGCGATATACGCGACCAAAACGGGACCATAACATCTCCACCCTGCCTGACTACAAGCTTGCCCTCAAGCTTGTTCTGTGGTGCCGGTCGGCGTCGGATCCCCCGTGTCCAAGCCCGCATCCCGTTCTGTGGTCGGGTCGTCTATCTCCAACCAGAAGAGGCGCTTGCAGCGATGTCCACGGAAAAAGGGCTCGTCGCAGTTGTAGCAGAGGCCCTTGGCGCGACGGTCAATCATCTCCTGTGTAGACAGTCGACGAATGGTGGTGGAACGGTCGGCATCGCGGTCCAGAGGGCGTGGGGTACGCACGGCCCAGTCGTTGCTCGGGTGTTGTAGATGAGGGTGATCCAAGAGCAGACGCCTCTCGCAGATGCGAGCCAAGCTCATTGCAGTCGTCAGATCGGCGGGGGCCTGAAATTCCACGTCCATGCGTAGGCGCTCATGGAGTCCCGCCGTGAAGATGGACACCTGCTGTGTCGGGAGAACTGAAGGAGTGCGGGCCAGGCGGACCTGAAACTGCTCGAGGTACTCGTCGATCGGACCGGTTTGTCGGAGAGAAATGAGATCCCCCAAGGTATTGCTATGGAGGGGTGGGCCGAAGCGGATGGTGCAGCTCACCTTGAACTCCTCCCAAGATAGGAGTGGTTTCTCCCGCTGCAGTTGGGAAAACCAAAGTTGGCCCGGGCCCATCAAGTGGAAGGAAGCAATATTGAGCCATTCTTCCCACGGGGTGCGTTGATGGGCGAAAAACTGCTCACAGCGAGAGAGCCAGGCCAAGGGGTCTTCGTGGCCATCGAATATGGGAAAGTCCAGCCGCACGTATCGTGGCCCGCCGTTGCCCTCATGCCGCTGATGGTACATCTCCGGCGGAGGTGGCGGAATCGGCACGTCACTGGAGGAGCCCGCTGTCGGTTGGGCCTGTCGATTAGCCGCAAGCTGGGCCGTGATGGTGTTGATGAGTGCGGTGTTGTTGTCGGCCAGGAGCTTGGCGAGGGACTCAAAGATTTGAGATAGAGAGGGTGGTTCGGCCATTGCTGGAGCGTTGATGGTGTCGGAGGGGCTGGAGGACGGCTGGAATGGCGGCGGTAGCAGCCCAGTAGAAGCAGCGAGCAAGGGGGCCCCGTCGATGGAGGAGCTGAGTAGAACGGGTCGAAGCAGGGCGGGAGGTAGCTGGACGAAGCTGGACGGAGTAGGTCGGGGTGTAGGCCGCTGGGCGAAGGAGGTCGGAGCGGAGCCGGTCACGGTAGAGTCGATCGGGGCCGCGGGCAGTAGATCCAGAGTTTGGGTCGCCGGGAGGAGAGTACCCTCTGATACCACGTTGTTACGTGCCCTGGACTGAGATCGCGTGCAAGGGGGAAGAGGCGGGAAGCCCTCGAGGAGGGAGGAGGAGGAGGCCTTCTTGGAGCCTCGGGAAGCTATGGCTGGAGAGGGAGGTTTGCGGCTTGCGACGATGTAGGGCGGCTGTGCGGGAACGAACGGGTCGAGGATGGGGGGCGGCTAGGGCGCAGATGGGGGCAGCTCGTGGAATTAGAAGAGGGTTAGAGAGAGAGAGAGAGAATTAGAGAGGAAAATAGATAAAATTGAAAACACATTCTTCTCCCCTCATCAAGGTTCCCCACCCGGGTACTAAATAGTCACACCAAAATGCCCCCTCCTTGGGCTTAGACACGGAGGATCAAAGTGCATAGTAAAAATATAAATTAGGACTAGATAAAAGTCTGCGATATACGCGACCAAAACGGGACCATAACAGCATCAATCCACATATACTCACACCTCCACTTAAAACGGGTTGCTGAACACAAAAAAGACACCTCCTTGAGGTTGCTCATTGCCTTCTCACCATTATGCATCTTTCAAAATCTTATTGGGGCGATGCCGTTCTAACCACTGCCCATCTCATCAATCGACTCCCATCCAAACTCTTGGATTATATTACACTTATTGCTTATCTCTCCACCAAATGTGTCGTTCATACATCTCATCTACCACCCAGTATATTTGGGTGTGTTTGTTTTGCCCATGTTTAGCAGCCTCATGGGGACAAATTTGATTCTTGGGCTCAACATTGTGTATTTATTGGTTATTCCTCCACCACAAAGGGGTATCAGTGTTTACCATTCACCGCCACGACGTAATTTTTGCATCATGGATGTTACCTTCCAGGAGGACGAATCTTACTTTCTGGATCCGACTCATTCCATTCATTAGGGGGAGATTGGTGACAATGATATTTCTGTTTCTCTTCCTCTCATTCCTCCTATTCATAGTTTACCTTATATCCAAGAAAAACCCTAGACTGAGGTTACTCCTTCTTGGTCCCCGATGTCTCCACTTTTGATTGTTTATTATCACAAACAAATACACCTGCCACTACCGTTTCACTCCTACCAGTGCCCGCCTCAGACTCAGATTCTGGAGGTGATCTTCATCTTTCTCTCTTGCTTTGCTGAAAGGTAAAGCGATTTGCAAGCAATCCTCTATTTCCAACAATGTTTCTTATCATCATCTTACTCATGCACATTAGGCTTTTATTACATAGTTATCCTAGATTACTAATGCTCAAGACGTGGCATGAAGCTCTATGTATCATTGAATGAGAACATGCAATGGAGGAGGAAATGTCTGCCCTTTATAAGAATCACATATGAGGCATTTCTCCTCTTCCTCCAAGGAAGAAAGCAATTGTTTCGAGGTGGGTGTTATCTATTAAACAAAATTAGGAGTGGACTGCCAGAAGACCTTTGCTCAGGTAGCGAAGATGGAATCCATACAGGTTTTCTTATCCTGTGCTGCTTGTCTAAGTTGGGATCTTCATCAACTTGACATAAATAATGCCTTCCTCCACAGTGAGCTGGATGAAGAGGTCTACATGAAATTCTCTTCTGGGTTTTTGAGAAAGGGACAAGAAGAGCTAGTCTGCCACTTGAAGAAATCCTTATATGACCTGAAAGAGTCGCCCAAGACATGGTTTGTTAGGTTTCCCAAGACCATACTCAAGTTTGGCTACAAGGAGGGACAATCTGATCACACTCTATTCATTAAAAGACGTGATCAAAAGATCGTGTCTCTCATTGTGTATGTGGACTACATGGTCATCACATGAAATGATTATGAGGAGATCGCCAACCTCAAGGCGCACTTATCCATAGAGTTCGAGGTAAAGGATTTATGAATAATACGATATTTCCTTGGAATTGAACTTGCTAGATCGAATCAAGGGATCTTCATATCTTATTGTAAGTATGTCTTGGACCTGTTAAAGGAAACTGAAATGCTCGATTGTACCCCATCAAACACTCCCATAGAAGAGAATCATAAGGTTGATGAAAACAATACTGGTACTCAGACAGATATATCGATCTATCAGAGATTGGTCGGAAGACTCATATATCTATCCCACACAGGTCCTGACATTACACATGCTCCTAGAATCAGACATCAAGAAGATGCACATCAGGTGCTGAGATACCCGAAGAAGGCACTGGGCCGAGGACTCCCGTTTTCTAAGAACAATTACTTAAGGATTGAAGTCTTTTTAGACGCAGATTGAGCTGAAAGTCGTGATGACAGGAAGTCCACTACGGGGTATTACACATTTGTTGGGGGAAATTTGGCAACCTGGCAAAGAAAGAAATAGAATGTAGTAGCCATATCTAGCGCGAAGGTTGAGTACAAGGCGATGTCCTAAGATCTCTGTGAAGGACTATGATTACAATCTATGTTATAGGATTTGAGATTCCAGGAGTATATCCCTCTCTTCTTATACTGTGATAATAAGATCGCCATTAGTATAGCTCACAATCCAGTACAACATGATAGTGCCAAGCATGTTAAAGTCGATTGACACTTCATCAATGATCACTTGGTCGAAGGGAATGCGGTCATTCCATTTGTTCATTCCAAAGACCAACTGACTGACGTCTTAACCAAAGGTCTGAGTTGCGATATGTTCACTGATGATATATACTAACTAGAGATGCATGCCATTTTTATCCGACTTGAGGGGGAGAGTTGACGTTGCATTATATAGTATTATCAAGTCGTGGTTTTATGTCATATATGTGTAATACTCGATAAGTGTTATTTAATCATATGAGTTCTTTTCCTCCACTCATGTTTATGTTTGAGTAGAAGCCTTTGTTTTTGAAAAGCTAACAATATTGTGTTTTTTTACGTTCCACTATATAATCCCTTTTACCTCAACTTACCACTCAAGTGACATTTTCATTGAAACTTGAATTGAGTTTTGGTGCTTTTATGCAAACATAATAAGGCTCATTAACTTAGTAAACCTTTTTTTAACTATGTTCTTAAATTTTTTGGCTGAAAATTACGTTGCATCATGCTAGGGCGTGGAGCTTGGTCTAGAATCATTGAAGAAAATGTCAACCGAATATGCAACAGCAATGGAAGTAGCTATCAATGGTATCTTCTTTAGCTATGCCCTTATTTGCCTTTAGCTACTTCTTTCTCTGAGAGCTATGCGGCACGCAGCCTCGAGCTATAACTCTTCCAAAATTATAATTAGTATGTTGCTGTAGTATTAGTGTAAGTTTATCTGTTTATTGTTACATTTATGTTTATTTTCTCGGAACTTGGAAGGTATTTTATCAATTGTAGAAGTTATGTGGATTTGTTTTTCATTTGGACCCATATGACCTTTTTTATTTCTCTCAAGATTATTTTCCTGTACTATTAAATCATTTTACTTGTATTTGAGGACCTTACTTTTCAAATAAGGAATCTTGAGCTGAAGTTTTTGATACTAATTGATATTTGAGGGATGACAGAAATGTTTTTGCAATATATGCAAAATGTTTGGTCAAATGTGAGCCTTAAATATCTTTGTAGATGTGGTTGTTTTTGAAGTATAGTTTTCAGATACAATCATGCATGAAATTGGTACCGGCTTAAAAGTTCTTATGTCAATTGTATAGGATTTTTTTACCCTATTTCATTAGTTTTAGTTCTTCGAAAATTATATTTTATGATTTCTTAAAATGTCAACCCATTTCCATTATCTATTCTTTTCCAATCAATTTTTTCATGATCACACATTTATTGCCCACATTCTGGTTTGCTCTCTTCCTATAATCTCATTTTCTCTATTTACAGGACACCATTTGACATCCACTTCGCTCTGATAATTGCCCCAATTCAAAATTCAACCCATGATAGTTTCTAATAAATATAAAATCAACTCTTATCCTGGGTGAGAAGGGTTGATGATTGTAAATCTCAAATTAAAATAATTGATATAAATCCAAAAATGAGTTCTATTAGTGCTACAAAGTTCCCCAAAAGTGACACGCCACAATCTAATATGATTCTAGTGAGAAATAGACAACAATATATTAAAATATCATCCTTAAGTGATGTGCACCACTTAACTCGATTGTATTTGACAGTAAGTAATGGTTTTCTAAGACTTCGGCACGTATTAGGATTGGATTTGCTACCTGAAATTTGGGGACTTTAAATTTGTGGCTATAACAATATACCAGTAAATTTGTGGCTATAAGCACTATAAGAGAATATCCATTTCTTGTTTACAACACACTAATTGGTAAGGAGAATAGTCGAAGGACATTTGAGATGATTATATATTATATGCTAGAAAGATTGTTCGTATGAATGGAGGTTATGATAGTGGTGGATAAAAAGTTTCATGAAAAATTATTGATGTGAATAGGCTTAACGATAAAGTGATTGCTATTAAGATAAATATCATTAAGAAGTAAATGGTGTTAGCATTTGTGCTTTTTAAGTTGGGTTAGAAGATAAATTTTCATAAGAGACTGATCTCTTACTTCATCGTAAACCAAGAGAAGAAAGAATAAGCATTTCTATTGACTTAAATGAACATTTGATTAAATTATGATTAGTTATGAGATGATTGTGGTATGTAATATGAGCTAGAAACACAATGCGAGAAGCTATAATTGATTCCACTGTTGCCTATGATCTTATAAAGGTGGAGCCACAAATCACACTTAAATTTCATTTTAAGGAAGAGAAAGCTTCTTGCAATTAGTGTAAGGTGATTCCAAGAGAGAGTTTGACCACACAACATAAAATAATAATTATGGAGGTAAATTAAGTGCATAACAAAATAATTGACGTAAATAATTGTCCTAGAATTTAGTGTTCGGTAAGTAAGAATCTACTAACCTTTAAAGATCAATTATTCTAGGAGGCAAATTGAAGTTTTTTATTGGAGCCCAATATGATATGGTGTATGGGCTAGTTGTAGTATGAAAATTGTCATAAATATTTTATAAGAGTCTATACATTATTTATTTATTTGATAAGGAGACCTGGTGGTTGAGTGAATACATATTATTAAGGAAAATCAATATGTTAAAAGTTGCAAAATTGAATATCACCGAGATTTATATTGATTATTAGTAAGTCAGATGTCTTGTTATGTGTACAAGAGAAAAAAGTACATCTTTTGATGATTTATATAATATATGCGATACTAAGGAAGGAGAAATAAGATATGAATAATAGTTAAGGATAGAGATAAAAAATCTAGATCTGATCAAGTAAAGGTTAAAACAATTTAGATGTTGTTTAGAAGAAAGTGAGTTTTGAATTAGTAAAACAAAGACCGAGTATATGATATGCAATTTTAATGGACGTGATTTAAACTACCTATTGGGAGATGATGAACACAGAATAATAATATTTATTAATCTATTGTATTAAAATAAATACAAGCACATATAGACATATTTATAAGCACGAGGAGTGATATCTCAACTTCAAACCACAATGTGGGACTAAGCTATACAAGATGAACACCACTCCTAATGGGCCATAGAAGTGGTTCTTTAACAACTGAGCTTCTAACACAACATTTCTTTTATACTCTCCCGTATGTTGGAGCATACATATCGTAGGCTCTAAAGTTTGAAATAAACTGACGATAAAGTGGCTGAGGCAAGAACTTTGTGAAGACATCAGAGAGTTAGTCGGCAGTGGAAACATGTCGGAGATCAATTTTGCGGAGCTCGACTTTTTCTTAAATGAAGTGACAGCTATTCCAATGTATTTGGTTCGTTGGAAAACAAGATTTTCAACTATATGGATAACTGCTTTACTATCACAATAATTACTACATGAGATGCAAGAGATGCACCAGGATTAGTGAGAAGACTCTCCAACCAAGTAAGCTTGGAAGTGGCAAAAGCC
The DNA here is from genome assembly GCA_033032865.1 of Dactylorhiza incarnata. Classification (NCBI taxonomy): domain Eukaryota; kingdom Viridiplantae; phylum Streptophyta; class Magnoliopsida; order Asparagales; family Orchidaceae; genus Dactylorhiza; species Dactylorhiza incarnata. Next base: position 1,097,570 of record JAWHQI010000285.1, on the reverse strand, counting down.
ATTGAACGATACTCAGCTTCGATAGATGAGCGTGCCATAACTGCTTGTTTCTTGCTTTGTCAAGTGACCAGATACCCTTCAAAATACGTGCATTACCCACTTGTAGATCAACGATCATCATTGGAGCATGCATAGTCTGCATTAGAGTAGTCAATCAGTGAGGAGGAAGATGGATTTTTATACACAAGCCCTCGACCCGATGCGTTCTTTAGATACTGAAGGATTCGCTCAACCGCTTGATAGTGGGAAGTACGAGGAGCATGCATGTATCGACTAACCACGCCAACACCGAAGGAGATGTCCGACCGAGTTATAATCAGATAGATAAGTTTGCCAACCAGGCAACAATAGTATTCCAAATTTTCTAGGAGAAGATCAGAAGCAGACTCATGAGCATATATCTTGTGATTTGTATCCATGAATGTGTCAACTTGTTTACACCCTAAGTAACCGACATCTTGTAAAAGATCATTGATACTTATGTTGAGATAATACCAGCTCATCATGTTGTCGAGCTACTTCAATACTTAGGAAACACCTGAGACCCCCTAAATCTTTGGTATGGAAGTGAGAGGACAAGTGCTTCTTGATCACATATATACCATTTAGATCATTGCCCTTGATTACGATATCAATGACATACACAAGGAGGAGCACTCATCTTCCCTATAGGCGATTGGCCAGTCAGCAAGTTCCAGTTAAGCAGGTTGCGAGCTCCAGACGGTGAACTCCAGAGAAATGACGAGCTCCAGTGAAGATCCTCTGGTCGGCGGTTCAAGTGGGGTCTGTGAGCTTCAAGTGGGTTCTGTGAGCTCCAGAAGGCAAGCTATAGAAACGACGAGCTCCAAACGGCGAACTCCAGACAGCGAGCGCCAGACGATGTGCTCCAGAGAAATGATGAACACCAGTGAAGACCTTCTGGTCCGCGGGTTCGACTGACAACAATAGACACCATTGTTGGAAAGTTCCAGAAGAAACGACGAGCTCCAATGAAGACCTTCTGGTCGGTGGGTTCAATTGGCAGTAATTTGTGAACTCCAACTGAAACAACGAGCTCCAGTGAAGACTTTTTGGTCGGCAGGTTCAACTGACAACAATTGGCTTTCTGTTGGCAAGTTCCAACAGTCGGTGAGATCTTACGTGGAGAACAACGTGAAATTGAGAGCTCAAGCCGCGCGAGAGCAAGATCTCAATCGGCACTAGCGAGCTTAGATGAGAGGAGCCTTCAGGACTCAAGTAGCTCTGATACCATCTGAGGTGGTGAACACAAAATAATAATATTTATTATTCTTATGTATTAAAATAAATACAAGCACATGTATACATATTTATAGGTATGAGGAGTGACATTTCAACTCCAAACTACAATGTGAGACTAAACTATACATGATGAACATCCGTCCTAATATGCCATAGAAGTGGGCTTTTAACAATTGAGCTTCTAATATAACATTTCTCCTACACCTATAATTCTTATTGCAAGATTAAATAAATACCAAGTATGATATGTTTGTGTTCCTTAGTTCTATTAAGAAGAATGCATACATGGTCTCTAGAGTTAATACTAGGTGCTTATAAGTTATAATAGAGAAGTGTCTGAGTAAATGTAGCTTAAAAGTAATTTATAAAACTGCAATTAGACAGACAATGCTTTATAGATTTGAGTGGCGAGTAGGAAAAAATTGTTGCTATTTAAGTGGAGTGTTGCAGAAATATGAACGCTAAGATGGATGTGTGACAAAACTTGAAATGATAAATTCAAAAATTATTTATTAGAGGAATAGTAAGAATGACATCTGAACCAAAATTTGATTTAAACAAATGTAAAATGAGTTTTTATAAAGTTGAACTCAAATAGTTGGGACAATAATATTCATGATGATGATAATGATGGTGTCACCTCTAAAAAAATTCTCACCCTCACTTTCTTCAATTCTTCGAATAGCTTCCAAAATTTGATGTCCTTCAAATATTCACCTCATTCCGTACCTCAAAATTTATTTCTTTGGATTCAAAATTCAAAATCTATTACTCCTAACAACATAACCTTATCAAAACCACGTCCAAACTTCAAATCCTTTTCTTGTCCCTTGTATGAGATTTTGGTCTCTCTCTCTCTCTCTCTCTCTCTCTCTCTCTCTCTCTCTCTCTCTCTCTCTCTCTCTCAAGAACACTCTGCTTAGGGAGGTGGTTCTAGACCCATAGTATCCTCCTCCGTCATCCCCGCCTCCGAATGCTCCTCCTCCGATTCCACTGACATTCTACGGATTTACCCGTAACAGAGGTCGTGTGAATTCAATCATGACCAACCTTTTCCTTCCATAAACAGAGTCCGAATCCTTTCAATGGTTATTGAGGCTTTCATTACTGAAAACAACTGAAAAAAGAAGAATAAAAATAATAAAAATGGATTGAATAAATCAATTCAGATTGTTGATGTAACACCCCAACTTAGTTTTACCATAAATCAGCAGTCCGTCCGGGCCCCTTGATAAGGAGCAAACCAAGTAACGGTAATAAAATTGGTACATAGCAGGTATAAAAGAAAAGTGTTAAAGAAGTACTTACAACTGAAGAAAAAAATAAGCTAAGGGTAGATGTGTACCTCAAAAATCTGAATTCACAGAGCCACTAAAATTGAAAGAGTTCAAATGCTTGAAATACTGAATTCTTAAACATAGTCTGATACAAGAAACATTAGACAATTCTGATACATGTCCAAAATCACAATATAGTACTGAGAAAATAAACTACTGAGTGAAAACAAACTATGAGAGCAACGTCTGCAAACAAGCTCATCCTAGGCGCAACACCCCACCTGTGACCCCTGTAATAATAAGCCCAAAAAGGGGTCAACCCAATTGGAGAGTAAGAAAAACCATGTCTCCTAGTGACACTAAAATATTAATAATTGAATAAGCATGTGTGCATGCTAATGAAAGAAATACATATATCATACTGAAGAATGATTATACTTAGTTTGTAAGCATGCTTTTCTATCAAAATGCTGAAAACATAAATGACTGTTCTATTGTAATTAAATCATGTATTTCTATTTAAATGCTTCAAATAATAATTTCAAGGGATTTCTAAACTGCGGCGTTGAATTTAGGGCATTTTGGAATTATTCTTATTCACGTTCTAGGATAAGTTATTTCTTATGCGCATTCTAACGATCCGAGTCTTTACTAACGAACGCATCACGTTCTATGTCCCACCGACTTGGACCCGCATCTACTAATCTATTAGAGGATGTATTCTCTCCCCAAAAGTTGAGGCTCATAGGGACTACTACGCCCTATGAGTAAGATTGTGCGCCTCAATCTATCACGAGCGAAATCATCATTCGTGCCTCTTAATTGGTTCCAGTTAATATTTGGATTTTAATAAAATATTCTACTAGATGTCTGAGATCAAAACATTTATTGGTTGCCGCCTTATGCACACATTCATACTACTTTCAATGCTTTTATGAAATTACCTGTTCTGCGTAGGTTTACCATTTTCCTAGGGATCTAACTATAAGAGAACATCAAATTCATGCTCTACTGAAATACTTGATTGTCTGATATATTTACCAGTTCGTACTATCAATTATTAATTACAAAACATAAGAGCATATTTCTAATTAATTTCTCATCTACACAAGAAATATTTATACGTTACTATGTGATATGTCTAACCAAAAGAAATAAAGTTTCTTACCTTGGGATTACGGCGCTCGTACGCTTGTCGCGGTGACATGATTTCTTCTAAAATACGTAAGGGAACCTCCTCCGATCTATTTTAAATTGCAACCCAAACCTGAAACACATCGTAATTCCTTAGCTAATGAGGTATACCTTGTTTACGGTTTATTCAAGTATGCCACAACAGTATTTGGGTTAAAATCCAAAATAGCTGGATCAAAAGGGGGAGGGAGAAGAGGCTTTTACCTCTTTCTAACTGTGGATATAACTACGAGGTTGACGAACCAACCGGGCGAATTTAGGATCTAAAATTTCTGCGATTAACAACAAGAAAAATCCACAAACTACAACTCATAAATATGCCACCATAGTTAGAGGTAATTAGGGCAAGAGATTTCTTACAAAAAGGCAGAAGGGGAAGCAGGGTAGCCCATTGAACAGGGCTCCAAATTTCACAAGGGTTGCTGCAATTTCTTTAAGAGGAGAGGAAGTTGAGGATCTATAATTCTTAAAGCGTAGAAATCAAGCGGAAGGAGGGTTCTTGTGGTTACCTTAGAGGACGCAGGATGAACTCTGCCTGGGAGAGTTTCCTGCGATACAATACACAGTAGGGGACGTCAACCAACCTCCTAGAGAGAAAGAGACGACTGAGGTTTCTGTAGGAGGAGAAAGCTCCTAAGCGCCTGCTGTACTCGTCGAACATGAGAAGGGATCGCCTAAGCCTAAGCTGTTGACTAATTCCGTCGTCGAAGGTCACGGTTCCAGTCGACGCGAACGGGGGCACCAGCTGCTGCTGTCGACGAAGGGAAGAGGAGACGCTCCTGTGACGTTGTGATCTCGATCGACTGAGACGAGAGGGGAAACTAAGGTATCATCGGCTGCTTCTGCGTGAGAAGAAGGCGAGACGGGAGTAGGGTTACGAGAGGGGGGGGGGGGGGGGGGGGTGCGTGGATTTTAATTGAGCGGAAACGCGTAACGACACGGTTATGGAAATCGCGGGGGAGAGAAAGGAAAACACGGTCAACTCTTAATGAGGGGAAATAGGGATTAAAAATAAATTTGATAAATTCATACCTCTCTAATACAATTAAATTTGCGCGTTACGCTCTCGTACAAGTACTAAAACGCGTCGAATAAAACATAGTAGCCCAAATTTATTTATTTCTTAACGCACAACAATGAATTATAATGAAATTCGCACCTTGGTAAGCCAATAGCTCGATCAATCATACTCACGATTGGACCCTGAAATTAAAATTTGGGCATCGTATTAAATTACGGGTGTTGCAGTCAAATGGTCTATCTACGGGTGTTACAGTATTAAATTGTTCTTCTTCTATTACTGTTCTTTTACTGAAAGGATTCTGACCTCCTTCCTAACAAATATCAACTTCAGGGTATGGTAATGTGCCTGATGGTAATCTAAGGACTACATACGGTGCTGCGACGGATGAGACTCGACTAAAATCTAATACTGGTACAATGCACAGAGATAGTTTCCGACGCAAGATTGCATGTAATAAAATAAATCAATAAGCAATTGCAAGATAATCACAAATCGGACCGACCGGTTCAAGCGGTTGAACCGTGAACCGGCCAAGCATCCGATCAAGCTTCAAGAACCGGCGCAGACAAGATCCGCTTGAAAACCGGTTAACCGGGCGGGCTAACCGTTGACCTGTGAACCGGCCCGATTTTTTGAAGACCGCCCGACTCAAACAGGCTTAAAAGATAATTATTTTTAAAATTGCAGAATAATGATGGGAGTTAGATTTGAACCTGTGACCTTAGAGAATAAAAATAAGATGATTTCAACCACCATGGCAACAGTCTACTTTTGATAATTTTTAGTTATTTTTTACATACCATAATACTATAAATATATACGTATAAAAATAGAATCAACATTTATATTATATAAGTAATACTGTATTAATTAATTCTTTGATAATATTATTTAGGTATAATTGATAAAGGAATATAAACTAGTAAAGTTCACGATGATATCGGAATATAAGTTTTTCAATGTATATAATAAAAATATACCATATTAAATTATATTTTATCAATAAATTAATATTATTTTAATTTTTTTATAGTTTTATGTATTTACGGTTCAACCCCGGTCGAGCTGGTTGGACCGATCAGACCTTGAACCTTTCGTTCTTTGGTTCATTGTTCGGTCCGGTTCTGAAAGCCTTGTTAATTTCCCATAAAAGACTTGCAAGCAATTAGTTTAGGCATGGTGGAACGTTATAATTAAATGTTCAGTGATTTAAGCCCTGCAAGTTATTGAATTCCAAGGAAACAAATAACTTCAAACAAGTATCATTAATATCGGATGTCGACGACATGTCAGATTAATTTAAATATTTGATAACGGAAATCGAGACATGTCGAAGATATTTTAAAATATCGAATTCCAATATCTTATATATAAAAAATTATTTTTATGATGCTAAGTTTAATTATATATTATAAAAGTAAAAAAAAAACATAATAAGTAGACAATAGTGGGAAAGATACTTATTGTGGTTAAACGGTAGTTGTCGGTTATTGAGCGTTGGTAGTTGGGTAGTGTTGGTGTGTAGGGAGTGGCCGATTGGGTAGTTTTGGAGTGGGGAGGGGGTGGTTATTTAGGTTATTGAAGGGTGAGTGGGGAAGGAGTAGTTATGGGAGGTATGAGGTGGCTGGCCTGCTAGTTGGTGTAGGAAGGGGTCGACTAATTAAGTGGAGTGGGGCCTAAGCCTCGACATCTAGGATCCAAGGCTTCGTACCTTGGGGAGACTGAGCGATCCTAGGAAATCTACCCGAAATATTTGATCCCTTCAAATGGGCCTCTATGCGCATATATATAGGATGATGAATGCGGGCTACTATCATGGGCTGTCCCGATCGTCTGATCATAATGGTCGATGCATGTACATAAATAAAATGCATAAAATATTCGCATAAAATATTCTACAATCGATCCATACGTAACTGCTGGCTCCAATCATCCAAATGCTGATACTAGCTGTCTCCCGTTGATGTAGACCCATACAGGCCTCAATTTATGATCAACTTTTGTGATGTGATCCCCATCACTCTATATTGTGATTTAGGTAATAGAGCTCAACTTGAATTTTTTATTATGGGCCTGTTTGGTTCATTGTTTAATATAACACCGTTATTAAGATAATAACGTGATTTAGAAGTGTTGTCCTTCATATCCATGATAATAGCGTGATTGAGAAGTGTTGTCCTTCACATCAAAACTCTAAAATATTTTACAAAGCTGGTCAAGGTGAACACGCTAAATGCGTACCTAAATGCAATGTGATATGATATGACTGGAAGAGGGGGTCTGCACAAAATAGCAACAACAATTAATATTATAAAAAAAGATGCAGAAACACAAACGTTCACAAATATTGATTAGGGCGAAGCAATTGGCATTCAACAAACAAACCAAGGCGCAAATATTTTAAGCGTACGCAGAATAAACCCTGCAAGTCACACAACGTCCCATTCTCATAGCAAATAAAACAAACATCCACAAAAATATACTGTCAAGCACACAACAACAGAAAATACAACTCCAAACTACAACTTACACATGCCGATGGGTGGCGAATGGCGACGACCCAAAGACTGGAGGCTCCGTCAGGGGTGGATGATGGCAGGGCAGCGGCTGGAGAAGGCTTGGAAGAGGGGTAGGGCTGAGTAAAGTCGGTTATGGGAGAGGGAAGGGCTAGGAGAAGGTTTGAGAGCATGTAGTTGGGCTTTGGTAGGAAAGGGTGTAGGCAGTTTAGGTTATTTTGGGGTGGAGCAGCCGCAGGAATGGCGTGGAGGGGAGGCGGGTTTCAGATCTGGAGAAGAGAAGGGTTCTGGCTATGGTTGGAGTGTGAGGAAGCTTAGGTAGGCTTGGCGGGTGCGGTTAGGCTTTGGTAGGAGAGGGTGTAGGCGATTTAAGGTGCTTTGGGGGTGGAACAAACGTATGAGTGGCATGCGGTTAGGCGGTCTTCAGATCAGGGTGGAGAAGGATTCGGCAGAGGTTAGGGAAGGGGAGTTAGGGCCGGTCTTGCAAAGAACAGGCGGCAGCTTGCGAGGAGGGAGCGGCTATAGACAACGGGGAGGAGGAGAGCTCAAGGAGTCGACGGGGATAGGAGGCGAGGAAAGGGATACCTGGAATCGCTTCAGAGTTGCTTGGCGTCGCATCAAGGGAGACCGGCGGTTCGAACTGAATCCAAACCCACGATAACCCCCAGCCCACCGTAACCTGCATATATAAATACTCAAACTGAAAATAGGGCACCCTAATCGGATGACCCACAACGTCCAAGCCAACTGACTTGAAACGATCGTCCGGACACATCCGTGGACTCGGATCGCCCGAACGAAAAACGGATCACGACGATCTCCATCAATTAGTCTACCCAAACTAAATTGGCCGGTGCCTTCTCATTTCAAAATTGCTTAAATTTCTAGTCAACCAAGTGACCTAACCCAGCGCCTTCCTACATACCACAGCCACTAAATGCAGATTTGAATTGAAGCTAATTGAGGATGAAATGTGTTTTTTTCAGTATAATTGTATTCTTAATGTTTGGACTCAAATTGTATACTAGTTTAAATTTTATGTGTGTAATGACAGTTATGATCATGCGACCTTTACCGCCTTGTACTCTTAAAGCTGCTTGTTGTGCAAATGTTGGTGACCTTGGCTTGAATGTTTATCTTCTTATTATTAAGGTTTATAACCTATGATTTGATACATTTTTCGTGCTTATAATGCCATTTCATTTCATGGCATTATAACTCTGCTACTTAGTTCTTACTCGTCCCCTCCGGTTTTGAACAGAAGCTAGCAATTATGTGAGCGTGGAAGACATAAAACACATCACAGATTACCGAAGGCTGGGAAGTGACGCAATGGAGATGCTGGTTGAGAAATGGGAGGCCCAGAAGGAATCATTTTACAAGAAGACGGGAATTAGTAACCGCTGTGAAATAGTTCTGCCCGATGAAGAGGGTTTTGCAGAGGTGGAGCGCCTGTTAGATGAATGAAGAACACCTTCTGGTATTTTATGTCAAGCTACTCGTCGTTCAAAGCAGTGGAAATGGTTAGCTTCCCAACTCTAATACAATTTCTCTTGTTCATTATAGATGCGGAGTTTAGAACAAAATATTTCATGCAAATAATAGGGCCTTAATTTATTATTGTAGAAGTTCAATTTTTATTGATTGGTCCTAACTTGGGTGCGTTGAAGAGAGGATCTGAATGGCAACATTTTGTGATTTTTTATGAGGGAGACATTAGAAAAAAATGAAAGACAAATCACTAGAAATATACTAATTTTATAAATAGACCTGATAATGGATACAACAACAAAATTAAAAATTTATTCTGTCTATTTTTGGTTATTTGTCTTTCAATTTTAACTAGATTTTCTTGCTCTTGATGGAAAAAACATATTATGAGCTCTTTACATAAGTTTTTCTCCTTCGATAAGTGTCTTTCTTATCTTCTCAGTGTATACAACACTAAAAATCAAATATTCAGTTAAATTATATTGTTTTTTGTGGTATTAAAAATTATATTTAAGTTCACCTAGAGGTCCATGTTTTGGCTTCTACTCATTTTTTACTCCATAATATTTTAGTTGTCTTCAACATCTTTTCAATTTTCTCATGTTTTTAGATCGAGGTCTTGAAACAAGGATTAAACACATTGATCTGGATATTTAATACTGAAGTTAGTTTACTTTTCGTTGATCTGATTATAATATGAGTCGATTCATAAATTTCTAGGTAAGAAGATGTCATTTTTAGAAGATCCATGGTGTTATTCCATCTCGATCTGAGGTACTAGGGGTTTAAAATTGGGAATTTCCTACTAGTTGATAGAATATTGTATTGTGGAGCTTTGGTGCTTTAAATGCACTCTTTATTGCGCAACGGGTTTTGGAAGAAGCAAGAGCATAGCAGGAAAATAAAAATAAAGGTACAAACAATAAATCCTCAAACCATGATGTGAATCCTTAAGCATCGTGATGTGAATCCTCAGCAGGGGAGAAATCCCAAAAATGTTGCTCATCTTCTTATTGATGATCATAATTTCCCATTATTCATCTCTTTTAAGTACAGATGACATAATATGGAGCAATGTACTCCGTAGGAACTTAGGGATGCATTGTCATGTTCACACGCACACGCCACATCTGGTATTAATTGCTCGAAGAAATCAATTTTCAGTTAAAAAGTACATAGATCCAACTCATAATAGTAAGCAAGTTTTGAAAGAACTTTTATGCATGTATTATTTCCATCATTTGACAATATTGACCATCCCTAATCCAGGCCAGCAAAGAAGCAGCAGCTTTTCATGTTGAATGCAACCCAGCTATGATTAGAAGCATGGTATCATGAACCACTTTATAATCCTTTTGATGCCACAGGCTCCGTTTGGCGTGGCGTTTTTGCTCCTGTGAGTTTGGTCAAAAACGCCATTGTCATAGAATGTACCTTTGACATGTCAACAGTTATGACCGCCATCAAGAAAAGGAAACTAGTTTTGAAATAAAAGTGAATGAAATTCCTTAGGTGAGGTCGGGCGTTCACGAACGACGGTTCATAACCACCGCGTTCACAGCTAGCGCCGTGCCAAACAGAGCCATAGTCAGCAAAGATTATGTGACATCCCAAAATTTCGTTATATAAGTAAGTTAGTGGTGCAATGATTAATGAAAACTTCATTTTATGTCACGACAAACATACGCTAATTTTTCAAAAAAATAATTCAAGCATTTTAAGAATTTACCTTAAGAGAAATCCTAAATTTAATAATTATGGTATATACTTATTTAAAAGTTTGATAAATAAGTTTCCATGGGATGACAAACTATATTTTGAGTTAATAAATAAATTCAAAAAAAAAAATATGAGGAGGGGATAAAAAGAAAATCAAAAGCAAATTATAACCTTTAAGAGTGGGTTCCACTCTTAAAAGAACTCCAAAATCCTAGCCATCCAATTTTCCCCCAAATCCAAGGCTTAGATGAATCAAGCCCTAATAAAACCCCTCATTCTTTCCTTGCTGCTCACGTAAAAAGACCAAGCCAACACTTCCATGTCGGTCCACGCAAGAAAATACAGCCCGACACATCTCCTTCGCCAGACGCCTGCGTGGCAGACTTCTTGCGACTCCATCTCAGCCCGGCGATGCATGAGAATGCCTCCTAGGGTAAGGCTGAGCATATTATTCGAAACTCGAACGTTGCTCGAATATTGAGCAGAATCGGAATCGGTTACAATTGATTCAACTCAATTTGAGCCGATTCAATTTGACTCGAATTTGATTTCGAGTCGATTTCGAGTCAGCCATGAATTGCTCGAAATATGATTCGAATCAATTACTGATGACTTCTTGCTCTAATGAGGTGAGATTTCTTCTTGCCCTAATTTCTAGATGTTTTAAGAACTTATATGAAACATAAAACTGACGACTTCTTGCTTCTAAATTGATGATTACTTATTCTCTATTTGATAACAATTCATCTTCCTTAGATGTATGAAACATCTACCTTAAGGTTCTAAGGCTCCGTTTGGTTGGGCTGTTGCTGATGGAAAGCTGCTGATAGAAAAAGTGCTGATTCTAGAAAACAGAGTTTTGTTAAAAACTGTTTGGGTGAAATGGAGTTTGTAAAACAGAGTTTTGAAAAAAAAAATTGGAAACAAAACGGAGTTTTGAGTGAATTTTTTTTTCCAAAAAATAATTACCAATCACCCTCTGCAAATTAAACAATTATGACAGTGTCCCAAAAGATTAGACGGTAGGTCATTAAAAGATCATCAATAAACATTTTGAAGGAGACAATTCTTTCTATATGTGTTGAGTTTGCGTTATCATTATTTTATGTTTGCGTATTATTATTATGGTTGTACGGGTTATCTATATAAACCCGAATGTTGTATTGGAATAGAAGTTCTCTCATTATCCTAACATTTCATCATGGTATCAGAGCCTTAGGGCTTCCCCGATACCGATCTCCCCGCTTCCGCACCTGCGCCGCTAGTCCCGCCTCGCCTCGCTCGATCCGCCGCCGAATCGGCGCGTCTCGCTCGCCGCGCAAGCCCGCGTCTTCTCCTCTGCCTTGGAGCCCAGCGTCGTCCGGCGTTCCCTCTTCTCCTCCGCCTAGCGCGTCGGCGTTTCCTCCCGCGTCCCGCGTCCAGCGCGTCCGGCGTTTTTCTTCTTCCCGTTCTTTTCTTCTTCCCGTTTTTTCTCTCCTCCGCCTAGGAGTCAGCCCGTCTCCACCTCGATTTGCTCCGTTTCTTTGGACACCGGAGATGCAATCGTCCGTTTGATGCCATTTCCGGTGTCTACCTTTTTTTTTCTCTCCTCCCTCTTTATATGAGGCAGCCCTAGTTTCTATCTAGGCGTTTTTTCCCTGGTTCTCCCGGTCACCTCGATTTGTATTCTTGGTTACTATGGCCGGAACTAATGGATCTCCCACTGTGTCTTCTACCACCAGTGCTCCCGCGGCCCCTGCTACTCCCGGTGTTTTCTCCCGTCCTGGACATGACCACAATACTCCTCAGATCACGACGATTCGCCTGGATGGTACAAATTACCTCCCGTGGTCTCGGGCTGTTACCCTCGCTTTGAAGAGCAGGAGACTGTTTGGGTATGTCATGGGTACTACACCTACCCCTACCTCAGATTCACCGGATTGGGCGCAATGGGAATCGGAGAATTCTCTCGTCATGTCTTGGTTGACGAACTCCATGATTGATTCCATTGCCCGCAACTACCTGTTTCTTGATACTGCTGCCGATATTTGGCGAAGAGCCGAGACTACTTATTCAGGCCGGGGCAATGCTGCCCAGATATTTCAGTTGCGCAGAAAAATTTTCCTCTTACGTCAAGGCGATCGTCCTCCGTCGGCCTACTATCTCGAGTTCACCCAGTTATATCAGGAATATGATCATTTCGACTCACTTACTCTTGTGTCGCCTGAGGATGAAGTTCTTGTTCGCGCGCGAGAAGATCGGAATAGAGTGTTTGAGTTCCTTCACGGGTTGCATCGGGATTTCGACCACATCAGCGTGCAGATCCTTGGCCGCTCCCCTTTGCCATCTCTTCCTGAGGTATTCAGCCTGGTTCAGCAGGAATTTGATAGGCGACAAACTTGGACTCCAGATCCTCCTCCAGATGGTTTTGCTTTGGCGGCCCAAACTGGGCCTCGGGGACCTCGTGATTCGAGATCAAAGCCCAGTGACAAGGATCACCTGCTCTGTGACTATTGCGGGAAGGCCCGCCATACACGTGAGACTTGCTTTCGTCTTCATGGGTTTCCTGCACCCCGTGGTGGACCTCCCTCTCGTGGAGGTCGTGGTTTCGGCCGTACCTCCGGTCGTTCTCCTCAGTCCCGCTCCGCGCATCTGTCCGAAAGTCTGGAAGAGCCGCAGCCTCCTCCTGTCTTGCCTGCTCCAACATTGACTCTCTCTGCCGATGAGGTGCTTGCCTTCCGTCGCTAGATGCAGGGACAGTCATCGGAGTCCCCTGCCCCATCGTCTTCATATGCCCATCAGGGGCCACCAGGTGCTCATACTGCTTCCACTCGCCCCTCTACTCACTGGATCATTGACTCAGGAGCGACAAACCATATGACCGGCTCCTCCTCAGGTTTTGTGTCCTACTCTCCATTGTCTGGTCGGGACAAGGTGAGCATCGCTGATGGGTCCCTTTCCCCGATTGCCGGAGAGGGTTCCATCCAGTGCTCCTCCTTCACCCTTCCCTCTGTTCTTCACGTCCCAAACTTCACTCGGAACCTTCTTTCCATTAGCCATTTAACTAATTCGTTGAACTGTTCCGTAACCTTTTTTCCTTTCTCTTGCATTTTTCAGGACCTGAAGACGGGAACGGTGATTGGAACTGGTAAACTGGTGAATGGGCTCTACGTGTTTGATTCCTCTGCCCCGCTTTCCTCTCCCCAGGCCCTACATGCGGATCAGGCTGCCACCTTAGAGTCCTGGCACTGTCGGCTGGGACATCCATCTATCGTTTCTATGAAACATTTATTTCCTGTTTTGTCATCTGATGTACTTCATAATTTTCATTGTGATGCTTGCGACCTTAGTAAACATCATCGTACTTCTTTTCAGCATGTTTCTTCTCGCAGTACTGCTCCTTTCCATTTGATACATAGTGGTGTGTGGGGCCCTTGCCCGGTTGCGTCTATTTCTGGTTGTTGTTGGTTTGTGACGTTCATCGATTGTTTTTCGCGCACTACGTGGGTTTACTTGATTAAGGCTAAAAGTGAAGTGTTCTCCTTGTTTCGACGTTTTCATACAATGGTCTCCACCCAGTTTGCGACCCCCATAAAAATTCTCCGCACTGATAATGGTCGGGAATTCATGGATTCGGCTTTCGAGCAATACTTGTCCAATCACGGCATCATTCATCAGACATCATGTGTCCACTCTCCTGCTCAAAACGGAGTGGCAGAACGAAAAAATCGCCACCTCCTGGAAGTTGCTCGATGTCTTCTCCTTCACATGCATCTTCCAAAGTACTACTGGGGCGATGTTGTTCTCACCGCGGCGTATCTTATCAACCGTATGCCTTCACGTGTCCTCGGTTTCAAAACTCCCCTTACCATGCTTGGCGTGCCACCTACCACTTTACAACCTCGTGTATTTGGATGTGTTTGCTTTGTCCACATCTACCACCGCTCGAAACTTGATGCCCGTGCGCACAAGTGTGTGTTCATAGGCTATTCCCCTACTCAGAAAGGATATAAATGTTATAACCCTATCAGCAAGAAGGTTTTCGTCACTATGGATGTCACGTTCCGTGAATCCGAGAGTTATTACGGGTCCTCACTTCAGGGGGGGTCCTCTCCTACGTCGGAAGTGAGTTCCCCTTTTTCCCTGGAGATCATCCCTTTACCTATTCCTCCCGCATATCATCCAACTCTACCTACTCCCGCTAGTACATATGCACCACCTGTAGAGGCCCAGGTCCATAAACCCCTACAGGTTTACTCTCGTCGACAAAAGGTTTCAAACACGCAGCCCAACATCTGGATATCAGATTCCCCACCTGACCCGTCGGAAGGTACTTCTACTCGGCACCCCATATCTCAATTCGTGTCTTACACTTCTCTAACAACCTCCCATAGAGTGTTTGTTTCCTCTTTGTCTTCTGTTTCTGTCCCAACTTCGTGGCAGGATGCCATTTCCGATGACAGATGGAAGTTAGCCATGTTTGAAGAAATGAATGCCCTGGAGAAGAACAACACATGGGAGTTGGTCCAATTACCTCCAGGAAAGAAAGTGGTGGGATGCAAATGGGTGTTCGCTGTCAAACAGAATCCCTCGGGAGTTGTGGAACGATACAAGGCAAGGCTGGTGGCGAGAGGCTACTCTCAGACGGAGGGTATTGATTACCAGGAGACGTTTGCTCCTGTTGCAAAGATGAACTCAATCAGGATCCTCATTTCTTGCGCTGCTTGCAAGGGGTGGAAACTTTGCCAGTTAGATGTGAAGAACGCCTACCTTCATGGCGATCTCGAAGAAGAGGTGTACATGGCTCTTCCTCCGGGGCTCACTCCACAGGGATCCTCAGGGAAAGTGTGCAAGTTAAAGAGGCCGCTATACGGCCTAAAACAATCAGCCAGAGCTTGGTTTGGAAGGTTCCACAGAGCCATGCATAGTTTCGGATACAGCCAGAGCAATGCAGACCATACTATGTTTATAAGAATCAGCAAAGGAAAATTGGCTGTCCTAATAGTTTATGTGGACGATATTATAATAACCGGGGATGACGACATGGAGATTCAGGCCCTTAAAGGAAAATTGGCTAAGGAATTCGATGTGAAAGACTTGGGGGACCTCAAGTACTTCTTAGGCATTGAGGTCGCGAGGTCCAAGCACGGTATTTTCTTATCTCAAAGAAAATATACGCTCGATCTTCTTGATGCTACCGGGATGAGTGGTTGTAGACCTGCCGATACCCCAATCGAGACCAACCACAAGCTAGGTAGGGATGATGGTGATGTGATTGAAGATATCCCTGGTTTCCAGAGGCTGGTTGGGAAATTAATCTACTTATCGCACACTCGACCTGACATTTCTTATGCAGTGGGAGTTCTCAGTCAGTTCATGCACACTCCCAAGACTCGACATGTTGACGCTGCGCATCGAGTCCTCAGATACCTCAAGTCCTCACCAGGGAAGGGCATCCTATTTTCCAAAAATGGAAAATTGACTATTGAAATCTATACTGATGCAGACTGGGCTGGATCGCCATCTGACAGACGTTCCACCTCGGGATATTGTGCTATGGTCGGCGGAAATCTGGTTAGCTGGAGGAGCAAGAAGCAACATGTTGTTGCTAGATCGAGTGCTGAGGCCGAGTTTAGGGCGATGGCCCATGGCATTTGTGAGGGACTATGGATCTCTACTATCCTGGGGGAGCTGGGTTTGAAGAGGGATGAGCTGTTCAGGTTGTATTGCGATAATAAAGCGGCGATTTCCATAGCACACAATCCAGTGCAGCATGATCGCACGAAGCACATCGAGATCGACAGGCATTTCATTAAGGAGAATATTGACAGGGGGACAGTGGTTACCCCATTCGTACCATCTGAGCAACAGTTGGCTGATGTTCTCACGAAGGGTTTGAGCTTCAATATGTTCAATAATCTTATCGACAAGTTGGGCATGGCTGACATTACACGCCCAACTTGAGGGGGGGTGTTGAGTTTGCGTTATCATTATTTTATGTTTGCGTATTATTATTATGGTTGTACGGGTTATCTATATAAACCCGAATGTTGTATTGGAATAGAAGTTCTCTCATTATCCTAACATTTCATCAATATGTTATGTGGATGCTTACTAAAAACCAGTAAACTAGAATTCTTTATTATGCCAACAAAGAAATATGCCCCCATCTTCACAGAGAAGGCAGATTAGAGGAGCATTATTGTAATAAAGTGTAGTTGTTCTATAAAAACTAAAAATTTCATATTTAAATGAGTTGGCCTCAATACTGCTGCTATCTAATTTCACTCCATCAGTTCAACATTCAACTGCGATATACCAAATTGCACCACAAGCATGTTTGAACTGAACCTAGTAGAAAACATAAGAAATGTGAAATACCATGCATTTTTAATAAGCAATCTTGACAACAATTGCAGATGAACAGTAAAACTAGATTTGACTCCTGCAAAGAATTCAATTATTGTTGCAATTTGCAACAGACTGTTTTGGATTTTTCTGTCGAGATCTTTAAACAGCAAATGACAAAGGATAAGGAGCCAGCACGTTCCGCTCAAATTTCATGTCAACATGCATCCTCTACTTCATCGGTGATTGAAGAAGAAGACACCAAGCAAAGCGCTCACAAAACCCATCCCTAATCCCTGCCAGCAGAAGTAAACACAGTACTCCCCTACTGCGGACTGCGGAAGAGGGCTTGGATGAGGAGGATGGCTTAGGGTTTCACATGGAGGAAGAAGGGCTCACGATCGGGCCGCCGAAGATGGTCCTGGACCCGCCTGCGCTTTTCACCGGGGAGTTCGTCAGCAAGGGCTGAGCTGCGGGAGGAAGCGCCACTGGGGGAGAAGGGGAGAAGAATGAGGAAGGAAGCGCCTCGCGGGAGTTCGCGGGAGGAAGCGCTTCGTGGGAGTTCGCGGGAGTTCGTCGAAACCGCGGAAGCTGCGGTCAGCCGGGGTTTGAAGGCGCGGTTGAGGGATAGGCTTAAGCAGCGTTTATTAATAAATGGAGTTTCTGCTATCAGCCAAACCAAACGTAGCTTATACGAAAAACTCCATTTTGGCTCTGCCGCACCGCAGGCCATAAGCCCAACCAAACGCCACCTAAGTTTCATGAGTAAAGAAAATTTAGGATTATCCAGCTTTAGGGTTTGGATTCCTATGCCGAAATTTGTAAAATGAAAGAAGTATTTATTTCATCATGAATATTATTCAAGTTTGTTATGTTGGTTTTAAACCTAATTGGATGAAATATGATTCTCCACCAATTACTATTTAAGAAAGGAAAATGATTCTATGTGAGACGTAGAAATGATTATAATGACTCTTAGAAATTAGTACTATTAAAAATGATGCCTTAGAGTTCTAACTTCTATCAAGAATGATGTTTTATTCAAAAAATATTAAATGACTCTCATGAAAGTTCTTGACATCTTGATGCAGGACAGGCGTCCCACCTGCCTGCCACCCTGGCGCCTGGCATCACATTAGCCTAGGGGTCTCACCGGGAGTCCACCCGATAGGCCTTATCAGATCCGCGGACCGTACACCCTAATCCATCCCCGGCCCCATCACAGGGCTGATAGGTTGTTGAGGCCGGGGATCGATCCCCCGACCTCCTTGATAAGAGTCCCATAACACCTCGGAGGGAGATCTCTTTGGACCATGGAGAGCTCGCAACTTTTGAGCTTCCCCTCTCCGAGTCGCCCGAGGTGTTATTGGTTGTGGAGGGGAAGTTCCCTTCTGGACTTCCGGGTACGCGGCGGGACCTCGCTACAGCTCGTGGGTTTTGTGAGTAGGCAAGCATATCATCCAAGCTTGTCAGGATCGCGAGCCGGATCGTAGGATCGCACGATCCTACGATCCGGGATGGGAAAACCGATCCGGATCGCTCACTGGATCAGTTTTGTTGGGATCGTGCGTAGGATCGCGATCCTAAGTCGTAGGATCGCAGAATCACGATCTTGTATCGATTCTAGCGATCCCCGCTACGCGCCTATATTAAAAAATCTGCCTCTTTTATTTTTCAATCCCGACCAGCCCTAATCCCGTCTCCAGCGGCATCGTCGTCTCCCGTCGTGCCTCACTGCGTTGTCGTCTCCCGTCGTCCTCCACTACGTCGTCGTCTTCGTCGACCTCCCGTCGTCGTCCTCCCGTCATCGTCTCCCGTCGTCGTCCACTGCGGCGTCGTCTCCCGTCAGCAACAGCTTCCACGACCTCCACAGCTCCGGCATCCACTGCCTCCACAACTCCGGCCAGCAACAGCTTCCACGACCTCCTCTTCCCGTCGTGCCTCACTGTGTTGTCGTCTCCCGTCTGTAAGTGACAACATTAGGTGTATGTACTACCTTTTCCAATCATCTATTCTCATCCAGTAGCTTCTTCTGCCATTCCTTTCCTGTATAGGCTCAAAAGAAATGACCCATGAATGAAAGAGTTGGGACTACACATTCTGCCATTCCAGTTGATGTTCCCTGCCCTACAATACCCGTGAATAAGGATTGAGTATGCTACTAAATCAATATGCCTTAGTTAGTTTCTAATTTTGAGTTCATATTGTACATCCCAAACTAACTGTTAGTATATTTTGAGTTCATATTGTTCATCAACTTCATATTGTAAATCCCCAACTAACTGTTAGTATTGTAAATCCCCAACTAACTTCATATTGTACAACAACAAGTGTTGCTAAACCCTTAGACTTTTCCACCTTTGTTAAACCCTTAGTATGTTTTAAATAGAACTTGTGTCGCTAAACCCTTAGTTTGTAGGTCCAACTCTATGTATTTGGGCCTATCCTTGTATACCTATTATCCCACATTGTCGATTTGCTGGTTCAAAGGAGGGGAAAGCTGTTCAAAGAATTGTTTTGGATGATAAAAAATTTGTTTACATATTTTATGTCATAATTTATGATTTTTGTAGAATCTTACGATCCTCGATCCGATCCCATGATCCGATGCAATTCAACCAGAAAACGATCCTACCTGGGATCTCGATCCTGACAACCTTGATATCATCGAGAGGGTCGGTTCTCGTCTCGGCACACTAGATCATAGGGTCAGATCGTGAGTTAAGTAACTGAAGCTACTCCCTCTTAGCCCGAACGCAGTTGACCGATATTCGGGTTTCAACAAGGATCACTTTAGATGTTACATATTATCTCATTCAAGAGAATCTCATTCGAGAGAAGATACATAGTGGTAGGAATCTTGATTTATCCGCGGTGTTTCATTGCATTTTATTTTTTATGTAGGTCTTATGAGGTGTAATGAAACCTAACAATGTCCAAAACTGATTTCAAAGCCGATTTGAAATGATTTTCCCTTCTTATAAATGTGCATCTCAATCATGTTCAAGAGAGCTGAACCATTCAAGCCTGGTTCGAATTGCAAGAGAGGAGAATGCATCAAGTCCAAGAAGTAGCGCGAGAGGAAGTTTGTATGCACATCTCTTGAAGTCTGCGCCTCCTTAGTTTTTCAAACCGTTTTCATCCCTTATCTTGGTGTCCGCACTTCCTCATTTTTAGGTTATATATTATTAAGGTTTTTCCTTGATGATGTATGGTGCACAAATTCAGACATCAGATGGTCATCTCTTGCATGCATTATAATGGACTTGCACATTTATTCATCTTTTGATGGATATGGGGAATACCACCCCACCATAACTATATATCTATTACTATATATAAAAGGGAAGTCTCAATGTTGATGCAAAGTTGGGGATTCCCATTTAACCCTTGAGTTTATATCATTTTTACCTATTTGTCTCCACGGGAGGGAGACAGAAAAATTAGAGAAGAGATGGAGAGAGTGGGAGGGTAGGTGTACAATGTTAGTTGAAAGGAATGTTGATGGAGATCGCCGTGATCCGCCACTCCGTTCGTACGTTCCGAGTCCACGGATGCGTCCGGATGGTTGGTCCGAATCTTTTTCATGTATATTTTTATTTATTTCAAGTTGTATTTGACACCCGATCGGCCCAAGAAGTTATGAGACGTCCGATTCGGGTGCCATCTTTTCAGTTACGAGGCTTTTATACGTGTAGGCAGGCGAGAGATAGGGCATTGAGGTTTTAGTTTCTTTACTGAACCGTCGGTCCTTTCTCCCGGTCCGATGCTGAGAGAGATCCTTGGTGTCCAAGGTAGTTCCTTTCCCTCCTCCCTTGCTTCCTCCATCATCGAATCCCGCAAGCGCCGCTGTTTTCCACCCATCGCAAGCCGTTGCCTCCATTCCCTCGTTCATGCTAACCGCAAACCCGTCGATCCTCGTCGCTTCCCCGCCTATTCTACAAAGCTGCTACTTCCCCAACTGTCGTTGCTTCCCATCCAACCCCCTTTCTCCTGCTCTGTTTCAGTCCCGGCGCCCCTCCAGAACAACTCCAGCCTTTGCAAATACTACCTAAACTGCCCTCCTTCCCTACCGAAACAGTTTAGGACCCATCTTCCTCCTCTACGTTCCAGGCTTTGGCTGCCCTAAATCTACCATTCTGGGTTCTGGAATTTCTGTCCAGCACCCAGGAATCCATATTCCAACAAGCCAATCTCTGTCCACGGCCCCCCAACCTTCCTAAACCATTCTCATACACTCCCAAACCCGTTCTAGTACCAGCCACCATCAGCAGTCATCACCAACGTGGAGCCAGCAGCCGTGTGTATATGAGTCATAGTTTGATGTTATTGTCTCTTATTTTGTATGTTTGGACTATAATTTGATGGATGTGATATTATATGCTTTATTTCTCATGAAATCTTTGATTTCCTGGACTTATTCGGCGCTCGGTTAATATAATTGCACCTCAATTGTGCATGAATTTTCATTTTGTTTTTCAATTAAAAATTTTTTGCGAATAATTGTGCACCTGTTAATCTTTATTTTAATTAATTTCTTGTGGCTAATTTGCAATTGGACCAAATCATTTGCATGCACATTAAATTTACATTTGATTGGGTTGCGTGTATGTTTTCATGACATTTTAGTGTTTGTCGTACGTACATTGCATTCATCGTGTGATCGATTGCACTGCATCTAGGGTTAGGGCATCGCTTATCTGCCACCTACAGATTTGTTCTGCGTCAAATGTCCTTATGAGGTTGTATCTAGATTGATCCCCGAATTTTGACTTTCATCTCTTGAGAATTGAGTCATTGTAGCTTCTTTCATATGAGGATGAGAGGGGCGAGATAGAGTTGGGCGTTAACTTGCCGACAAGTGATGTGGAGACCTTGCGTTAGAATCAGTATTGATTACATTGTTGATCAACTAGGGGGTTGGTGTCCAACAAATGGTTGATCTCGACAGCCGGTCATCTTTTATCATCGTCCCCCAAATTGGTTCGTCTAATTCATGGCCTACCGAAGTTAGATTCTCTCGATTTTTGTATGCGCTAATTCAACTTTTGTGAAGAAGGTATTAAGTCTACTTGTAAATTAATCGTCTCTTGTCTCTTATCGTCGAAGGATGCCTTCCCTTGGTGGAATTCTAAGAAAGGATCGGTCCACGAAGGCACTTGGTCTATCGCCATGATTTCTCCTTCTTCGATGGGTGGTCAAAAAGCTTAGCCATCACCCCTCCGATTTTTGGCCCATGCTTTTTGAACTCATTTTTCGTAGAATTTCTTTCACATGTAGCGTTTCAGTAGTTACGGTCACCACAATCATCTAGGTATTTCGTGATCTCAAAAGTTAGAGTTTGGGTTAGAAATGCTGCCACGAATCGCAGGTAAACCGCCACCATTGCGTTTGCTATCACAGTTCCGTACCTTTACTGCTTAGATAGACGCCAGAACTATCCCAAACAGAGCTTTATTCCGCTGAATCCGTCGGTAACAAAACCCTGGAAGCCCGCGACGAACTAATTTATGAAAAAAAAGTTTGATTTATTCTCCATTTTCTAACAGCTGAATGTTCCTCTGCTGCTATTTTGCAGTATTCATGAACAAATACGGTGCAGAGAATTCATGTTTGAAAGCAGAAAAGTTTCATGTTATTTGGGAACCAATTGCTGCATCAGTTTCATCAGAGCATTACATTCACTTTTGCAAACCAAAGTAAAATTTGCAGTCTTTAGCAGCAACCCCGACCGCAGCAGAACCGGCCGCATTTTACGCCTGGCTTTAAAATAAACCAGCAACACCTGCAACCTTCACCCCATATCAGAAGCAACAATCCATTAGTTTTCTGGAAGATTTTTCGATCTGAAAGTTGGGAGGTAAAAAATTCAACAGATTTCTAAGTTGAGCGCAGCGGAAATGAGAATATTAGGATTAATTTGTGACAAAATTAATGATTATATTAGAGAAATAATGATGGTGATATCTACGAAGCTATGCTAACATGAAATAGATTAGGCTCCGTTTGGCGCGGCTTATTTGCTCCGGTGAGTTCGGTCAAAAACACATTTATCATAGATTGTATGTTTGGCAAGACATAGGTTATGACCGCTACCAAGAAAATAAACTAGTTTTGAGCATAAAATTCATGATTTTTGTAGGTGAGGTCGGGCGTTCACGAACGACGGCTCATGACCACCACGTTCACGAGGCTTCGTTTGGCGTGGTGGTGGCGGTCGTGAACGCGGTGGTCATGAACCAACGCCCGACGTCACCTAAAAAAATTCATGCATTTTATGCTCAAAACTAGTATATTTTCTTGGTAGCGGTCATAACCTTTGTCTTGCCAAACATACAATCTATGATAATGACGTTTTTGACCTAACTCACCGGAGCAAATAAGCCGCGCCAAACGAAACCGAACGTTTGGCCTGGTGTTTTTGCTCATGTGAGTTTGGACAAAAACTCCACCGTTATAGAATGTATGTTTTTGCTCATGTGAGTTTGGACAAAAACTCCACCGTTATAGAATGTATGCTTGCGCCATCAAGATAAAGAAAAAAAAAACTTTTGAACATAAAAGTGGATGAAGTTCCTTAGGTGAGGTTGGGCGGTCGCGAACGATAGTTCATAACCACCGCGTGCCAAATGGAGCCTTAGGTGATTTCACAATGCTTGTAGAACGCCCTTGCGCGTTCCTGAAAAATATGAAGCGTGGAGAACCATTTTTGCACTTTTCTTGGCTGCGGGTGGAGCACCACGCCGCCGCGCCTTTCCAAAAATCTGAGCACTTCCGAAACAGTATTTTCCGGCATGAGGTATCATCTACAAGAAGCCGAAATCAAACCTGATGAATGATTTGCATTCTCGTGTTCGTCGGCGCGCCCATGCGCGCGTGCGAATGCGACGGAGATTGCGAGCGCCATGAGGCAGAGGAGAAGAGCTAGTAAGCTTCTCCTCTTCATTCTGCTGCTTCTTTCCTTTCTTTGAATCTCCAATAAATCATGGGGTTTGTTTTGTAGGAGCTGCTGGGACCTGAGTTTCCATTTGAAGAATCATGAGATCTTCCAGGAAAGGTATAATTGAGAGGACGCATACCAAACATGTTGGACTTTGACCAGGCTGTGTGTTACGTGGCATTTCCATTAATTCCCACGTGCTTAATATTATTGTCATAAGCAAATTATCAGTTGATGGACCCTTTTCCGCCGTCCGATTGTCCTCACTTGATCTCCACCGTTCGATATACGGATAATCACCCGCGTAACCACCGGCATAATCACCCATTATGGGGTGATGTAAATATTCAAAAATATATCGTTTTGCATACAGAAAAATATTTAAATAATACGCGTCTTATATTATGTAATATTGGTGTGCAAATAGCTATTAAGGTGGTTACGGCCTGCGAATAACCGCATAACCACCATAACCACCCTTGAGGCATATAAATATGACATCAGTCTCTCCCTCATTTTCATGTTTTTCTCCTCCGCCTTTTCCTCCTACGTGCAAGAGAGTTCTTCCGGGAATCTTCATCGCCTTCGAAGACGCCCTTGGAGACCTTCAAGCAATTCGAAGATCCCTTGAAGATCTCCATCTGCCCACAAGCTTTTTTCCGCGTGTGCCTCCTGTGCACTACGCTCAAAGTTCGACACCTCCAACTCAACAGCAAGCTCCGCGCTCCAAACTCCACCACAAACTGCAGGATACACTTCGCAGACATCAAGAAGCGTAGAGTTGGCTGCTCAAGATTCCAAGCGCAAGCAGAAGCTCGACTAGGCCCCAGGGCGTGGTGCTCCCCACTGCGGACAGAAAAGGACTTAGCTTCGAGAGAGGTGGTCTGTCACCCTCCGAACACATCTCTCTCTCCCCACAATTGTAACGAGGAGCGGCCTATTGCTCTCACATTCTCTCAGAAGCCCTGTAAAGCAACATCAAACAGATAGTGAAACTTTTGTCGGCACCGACCAACCACGTGATTTTTCACCACTTTCCGGGGGTTTTCACAGTAAAGAAGGTCTCTTGTCACCCGTTTTATTTCTCTGTGACTGATTGCGCGCTTAACCGCTCCCGGACTAACACGGTCCAATCTAGACCGGTTACAGGAGCCTCGAGTGAGCCACAATATTACTAATATTAAAACTGTACAACCCCTATATTTGCCGAGCTGGTGTGACTCGACGCAGATGAGATCACGATAGTGAAGATGGTTGTGACTAATGAATCGACCTATTGGAGGCATCCGTAGCCACCCAAGGTAAAATGAGGGCCCGGAGGAGGGAAGAAAGGAGTAGTAGGGCGAGTGGGGGAAGCTCTCCCACTCGCCCTCACCCCCTCCTTGCGGGCAGTGGTGGTAGCTCCCCCCACTCGCCCCTTCTTGCGGGCGAATGGGGGCAGCTCCCTCCACTCGCCCCTCCTTGCGGGCGAGTTGGGGCAGCTCCCCCACTCGCCCCTCCTTGCGGGCGAGTGGGGCAATGCCCCCCACTCGCCCCTCCTTGCGGGCGAGTGGGGACATCGCCCCCACTCGCCCCTCCTTGCGGGCGAGTGGGGGAAACACCCCCTACTCGCCCCTCTCGCTGGCAAGTGAGGGAAGCCCCCCCCCCCCCCACACACACACACACTCGCCCCCACCCCTCCTCTTCCGGGTGAGTGGAGGTAGCATCCCCATTCACCCCCTATCTCTAGTTTCGATGGGTGCGAGTAGTGTTTTCAAGTGGCTATCCGCGGCCTAATTTCAAGAAGTCTATAAATAGACCCACATGGGCACCTTGGGAGAGACACCTCTAGTCTTCCTCTCTCCCTCGCGTGTTACTTGTGAGCAAGCACCCCAGCACTCTGTCCATCTAGTTGGCAGTGAGGTCTTCGTAGTGCTCTCCAGGGTGCCCAGGCTCAGCATTGGCTTGGGAGGGAAAGCTCTCTTTGATCTTCCAGGTTTGTGGGGACCTCCTCGTTGCAGCTTAAGGGGTATATTCAGGTCTTCAGGTCTTTGTAGGTGCAAGGTCCTTCGGCTCTTAGCAATCAGTCACGTGTTCTGGCTCAGGTGAAGTAAGGGTTAGCTGCATACCCATTGCGAACGTCGAAACTGGTTCTCTGGTTTCAACATTCTGGTGCGGTGAGCGTGGAAGCAACTAGTTCGGAAAATTTCTGAGCAAGTTCCATGACTGGAAGCGATGAGCTGGGGAACTCGCCCCCTACCAGCGATTACGTGAAGAAAGGTGACTTCGAAGAGTTCAGGAAGTCGTTCCTGGAACTCTTGCGGATCGCACTCCCCCCTCAGGGCGAGTGCTCGACACCAACACCCGTGCTCGCCTCGTCGTCTTTGATGGAGACAGAGCAAGCATGTCGGCAAGGGAAGGGGCCAGCCTCGGAGGAAGGCTTGAGCCTCCAAGCGTGAGTGCTCTTCAATAGCTCGTCTGGGACCAGCTACCCCGGTGAGGAGGTAGGGAGAATGCCTCCGTCTCACCAGGGAGGGTGGGGAGTCCCTTCTGTGAGCTGATTACCTCAGCTCCCGTTACAGACGGGTTCAATGAACCTGCCATGTCTTACTACACTGACAAGGATGACCCTCTCCGGCATCTCTAGTGGTTTGAAGACATGTGTTGGGGAAATGATTTATCTTAACCCCTAATGAGTAGAATATAAATTCTAAGAATGAAAAACTAGTCTAAGTAAATATGCGTCGAATAGTATTCGATGCAACGCCGAAGTATAGTCGACGTTCCTTTCAGAATGAGTCGAAGTAACTCCAAACAGAATTCGACGTAACCCATGTCGTCGTAACTCTGATTTCTAGTCGACGCATCTAGTGAAGTCGACGTACCTTAGTCGACGCACCTTCCTTATTCTCCTCTCGACGTCCAGTCAGTCTGAAATCAACGCTTCCGTCGAATAGTAATCGACGTACATCGATTTCTATGTCAAATTCAAAACACGCCAGATTTCTTTCCTTCTATCTGTAGATCTGAATTTTATGGAATGATATTATTCTTTTCTAGCCGTTTTGAATCAGTCTTTCCTTCTAAATGATTCTTGGCTAAATTGATTAAGTTTATTATGGATATTATTTGAAATCAGAATAATCTCTTTCCTTCTACAGAAATATTGATTATGGAATCTTTTCTCTCTTACCATTTCTCTAACTACTAATTGATTATTCTCATATAGTATTCTTTGAATAAACAGAGCTATAAATAACAGGGAGTCGGCAGAGAAAAATAATAAGTGATCCACTCCATTCATTTGAAATAGAGGAAAAGCTCCCAAGAGAAAAGTGAGAAAAAGCAGAGAGGAGTGTGCTGAAGCAAACAACAAGCCTTCTTCATCCTCTCTTTCTGAAGCCATATTGCTGCAATCTCTGATATCTCTCTTTGAAAGAGAAAAGACCTACAATCTCCTTCTCACTATAGAAGAGAGATTTCATTCACTATTTCTCGTGCTTCTAATCTTCTTGCTAGGAAGAAGATTCTTTCTTATTTTTAATTACTTCTTTTACTTCCTCTTCTTATCTACATTTCATTTTCAAACAGTGTAAAAGAGTTTTTAGAATCTCTCTTCAAAAAATTCAGTTGTACTGGTTCTAAGAGTCTCCTTATCAAAAGACTCAGGCTGGTTCTAAGAGTCTCTTTATCAAAAGACTCAGTACAAGATAGTGAATTCCTACCAAGGAGGTAGAAGAGTGGACTACCCAAAGTTTGGGGAACCACTATATTTCTTTGTGTTGTGCTGTGATTTTCATTTTGCTATTTCTTTCTTTATTTACTTAATTCTTGTTGGTGTGTGTGGGAAGTTTAACTCTGAGATTATTACACATATATATATATATATTTGTTAACTTTGCACAAAGTACTTTTAAATCTCTATTCACCCCCCTCTAGAGAATTCTAGTGAGGTCAACTGTGCACTTTCAATTGGTATCAGAGGAAGGTTGATCTAAAAAGGGTAACTCCTTGATAAAAAAGATCCTACCTCATACATATATATAGATTTCTGAGAACTATTTCTCACATGGCACAAATCAAAGATTATGCTTCCACCAGACCACCAATTTGCAACCTTGAAAAGTTTGCACTTTGGAAAACAAGAATTAAAATTTATCTAAACTCTGTTGATGGAGAATTATTTGATGTTATTATGACAGGTCCTCCCAAGCCATTCAAGAAGGACTCAAGTGGAAAGGTCACACCAACACTTGCTCCAAAGGCTGAATGGACAGATGAAGA
Source organism: Dactylorhiza incarnata (assembly GCA_033032865.1). Classification (NCBI taxonomy): domain Eukaryota; kingdom Viridiplantae; phylum Streptophyta; class Magnoliopsida; order Asparagales; family Orchidaceae; genus Dactylorhiza; species Dactylorhiza incarnata. Next base: position 1,069,559 of record JAWHQI010000285.1, on the reverse strand, counting down.
AAAGAGAGCTCATGCATGTGATGCCAAGGCTATGAATATCTTAGTCTCAACCCTCTCAGATGAAACCTTCCAAAAGATTGTTGAATGTGAGTCAGCTAAGGAAATATGTGAAGCTCTCACTAAAATGGTAGAAGGAAGTGCTGATGAGAGAAAAGATAGAAAGGCATTACTCATCTCTCAATATGAAAACTTCCAGAAGAAAGACAGTGAAAGTGTTGCTGACATGTATGCCAGATTCAGCCTCATAACAAATGAGTTAAGAACACTTGAGAAGGACATATCTCTCACTGAGATAAATGACAAATTGCTAACCTGCTTCCCTAGTTCTTGAGACTCAAGAATTTGGCCAATTAGAGACTCCAGAAGCCAAAATGAAATCTCAACAGATGTTCTGTTGGGTAAATTAAGATCCTATGAACAGTTGTTGAAAACAAGAGCTGAGAAAGAAGTGAAAGAAAAGACTCCTTCACCCTCAAAGGAAAAGAGTATTGCCTTAAAGGCCACTGTAGATGAACCCTCTACAAGTGATGAGGAGCTGATCAGTCTACTGGCCAAAAGGTTCAAAAAGTGGATCAAAACAGAAGGGTCTAGAATGAGAGATTCAAAAACCAGGTATAACAAAACCCCTACTAAAGAGATTATCTGTTACTCTTGCAGGAAACCTGGACACATTGCACCTGAATGTCCTAAAGAACTCAGCTATAAGAAAGATCTGAAAAGAACAGATCTAAAGAAAAAGAAGAAAGAGAAAGGATTCATTGCTCAATCATGGAGTGATTCAGAATCTGAAGAAAGTACCTCATCTGAAAATGACCAAGAAGAGGCTAAGCAAAAGGAAACTTGTTTGATGGCCACTGAGAAGCATGATGAATCTCTGGTAAATATATCTGATGATATAGATTTTTCTTCTACTGATTTTAAAAATAGTTTCAAAGAATTTTGTTTAGATCAAGTCAAATCTGAGAAAGAAATAAAAAGACTAAGAAATGAATTAAACAATCTCAAACAAATAGATACACAATATAAAAATTGTGAGCTCAGTCAAGAACTCTCTAGATCAGAGGAGCAGCTAGATAAAATAAATGCTGAAAATCAAACACTGAAAAATGAGCTAGCAAAGGCAAAAGCCTTTGAAGATTCTCTAAATGGCAGAAGTCAAAAACTCAAGAAAATCTCTGAAAATCTCACTGAGAGATTTAGACAAATAGAGTTTAATACTGACTTAGAACCCAAGCCTCAGTCACCCAGCAAACTTGTCTGGAGACATCCTATCCACTTCACTAGGAAGAATAATCTCATAGGAGAATAATCACAAGAAAATCCAGAAACAACTACTGTTTTCAATAAAAATAATTTCACTATGTACGAAGGAATCCTAGGTAAATATCCTCTGAAAAGAAGCAAATTTGTGTCGAATCAATATCGACGTGCGTCGAATTCTACTCAACGCAACTCAAATAATACGTCGACTCCCAATCAACGCAACCTCTCCTATGCTTCGACTAAAAGAGAACACAGAATGAAGGAAGCGTCGACTTCGACTCGACGCAACCTTAAACATACGTCGAATTCATATCGACGCAACTAATTTAACAGAAACATCTCATTTTCCAAAAAGTCTTCTCAATCCATTTCTTTTTATTATGAATACTATTTCTGCAATATTACTAATGACTGTTGGTATGATAAGCCACACTCCTAAAGAAGAAAGGGTACTCTGAAAAACCAACTTACTCTTTCATTGAACCTTTTTCTGTTGGGAGGAAGGGACCCCAGCTTAGCAGGGTCCAAACTAATGTTTAACATCTTATGTGCAGATGTATTACACATTCAGGCTGGTGTGGTACTTGGATAGTGGATGCTCCATGCACATGACAGCGTACAACAATCTACTAACCAACTTTGAAGATAGACATGGACCATCAGTGTCCTTTGGAGACTCTAGCTGTGGGCAAACCAGGGGCTTTGGAGATTTCAAAGAAGGGAAAGTTACCTTCAAGAATGTGGCAGTAGTCAAAGGACTGAAGCACAATCTGATAAGTATAAGTCAGATATGTGACAATGGTAAGTATGAGGTAAAATTCACCACACTGTTTTGTCATATTATTGATGTCAAGACTGATGTCATAGTACTCAGTGGAATTAGAAAAGGGAAAGTATATATAGTAGACTTTAGCTCCACACCCACAGAGGTCTGTTTGTTCAACAATATTATTGATAAAAGTGAATTATGGCATAGGAGACTGGGCCATCTAAACTTCAAGACCATTAGTAAACTAGCAAGGAATAACCTAGTCAGAGGCCTACCAAAGGGGAGGTACTCTAAGGATTCTCCATGCAGACCTTGCCAACTAGGAAAACAGACCAAATCATCCTTCAAACCAATTGGTAAGAATGACTCCCCCAGGATTCTCTACCTACTGCACATGGATCTCTTTGGTCCCATATCCACTCAGAGCTTAGGTGGAAAGTCTTATACCCTAGTCATTGTGGATTACTATTCTAGATTTAGTTGGGTATTCTTTCTAAGGGCTAAGTCTGAAACCCACAAGATTCTCTCAAGATTCATAAGACAGATTCAATCTGAATTCAATACTCCTGTTTCCATAATCAGAAGTGATCATGAGACTGAATTTAAAAATCAGTTAATCTGTAGTTTCTGTGAGGATGTAGGTATCAAACAAAGCTTCTCAGCACCAAGAACTCCTCAACAAAATGGAATTGCTGAAAGAAAGAATAAAACCTTAATTGAATCAGGAAGGACCTTGCTTGCAGAATCAGGATTACCAAAAACCTTCTGGGCTGAAGCAGTCAACACTGCAAACTATGTTCTAAATAGAAGCCTTATACATAAAACTAAGTAAAAAACTCCATATGAGCTCCTGAAGGGAAAAACACCCATTGTTAAATACTTTAAAATCTTTGGATGTGCTTGATTTATCCTAAATAATGGGAAAGATCATCTTGCCAAGTTTGACAAGAAGTCTGATGATGGAATATTTCTGGGGTACTCATCATCCAGTAAAGCTTATAGATGCTATAACAGGAGAACTCTCAAAATTGAAGAATCCATACACATTATATTTGATGAAACTAACATGCTGTTTAAGGGGGAGGAAACTTCCACCAGTCCTTTTACACAGGAAAACAACAGCATAAAGACTCAGCTTGAACATCTGACTCTAAAGAACACAGACACTGGGAAAGAAAACCAGCTACAGGAACCAAGTGAGGAGTCTGAACAAGAAGATGAAGAAGGTTCAGAAAAGAGCATTCAAAACCAACTCTCACAAGAGAACATGGTTCAGGAGGAACAGTTGGACAATGATCCCATTGTTAATGAGGAAGAAGAACATCTGACAAATCCAAGCAGGACATGGATCAACATGAAAAATCATCCTCAATCCCAGGTAATTGGAGACCTCAATACTGGAGTAAAAACAAGACACCAAGTCTCCAGTAGGATGATGCTCCAATGCTTCTTATCACAAATTGAACCAAAGAAGTTTGAAGAAGCAAATTGTGATCCTCACTGGATCATAGCCATGCAAGAAGAACTAAGCCAATTTGAGAGAAACAAAGTATGGAACTTAGTTGAGAGACCAAGAAACTACCCAGTTATTGGTACAAAGTGGGTATACAGAAACAAACTGGATTCCACTGGAGTAATTGTCAGGAACAAGGCAAGACTTGTAGCATAAGGATACAGACAAGAAGAAGGAATAGACTACAATCAAACCTTTGCTCCAGTAGCCAGATTGGAAGCAATCAGACTCTTTCTTGCCTATGCTGCTTTCATGAAGATGAAAGTCTACCAGATGGATGTCAAAAGTGCTTTTCTGAATGGTGACCTTCAAGAAGAGGTATATGTAGAGCAACCACCAGGTTTTATCAATCCCTCCTCTCCTAACTTTGTTTATAAACTTAACAAAACTCTTTATGGTCTTAAGCAAGCACCTAGAGCTTGGTATGAAACTCTCTCCAACTTCCTGATAGAAAATTCTTTTGAAAGAGGTAAAGTAGATAAAACACTTTTTACTAGAACCCACAAGAATAAACTTCTGCTTGTTCAAATCTATGTAGATGACATCATCTTTGGCTCAACCCATCCCAAACTCTGTAAAAGATTTGCTAATCTAATGCAATCTAAATTTGAAATGAGTAATATAGGAGAACTCTCTTATTTCTTAGGGCTACAAGTAAAACAAAGCAGTGAGGGGATCTTTATCTCACAATCTAAATACACTAAAGAGTTAATCAAAAAGTTTGGTATGGAATCAACATCTACCATGAAAACACCTATGACAACAAATGCCATCATAGAAAAGGATGATAAGGGAAAATCAGTAGATCAAAAGACCTATAGGGCAATCATAGGTTCCCTTCTCTATCTAACAGCTAACAAACCTGACATTATGTTTGCCACCTGCATATGTGCTAGATTTCAGGTTGATCCAAAAGAATCCCATCTCTCCTCTGTAAAAAGAATTCTTAGATACCTAAAGGGAATACCTGAACTAGGTTTATGGTACTCAGCATAAACCAACTTTGAATTAACAGGTTTCTCAGATGCAGACTATGCTGGTTGTAGAGTTGATAGAAAAAGCACATCTGGTACTTGCCAATTCCTAGGTGACAGATTAATATCATGGTTCAGTAAGAAACAAACCTCAGTCTCAACCTCAACAACTGAAGCTGAATATATAGCTGCTGGGAGCTGTTGTTCACAAATCCCATGGATGCAAAATCAGCTTCTTGACTATAAATTGGAAGTCAATAACTCTAAAATCTATTGTGATAGTTCCAGTGCTATATCCATAGCATCCAACCCAGTCCTTCATAGTAGAACCAAGCATATAGAAATCAGACATCACTTTCTTAGTGACAATGTGGAAAAAGGTAAGATAACCTTAGAATATATCCCTACTGATAGCCAAAGAGCAGACATTTTCACCAAACCCTTGGATGAAACTAAGCATACTTACTTCATCAACACCTTAGGAATGCTTGATGGAAGCTTGTAAACATCATTGTTGGGTAAATCTAAAAGAAGTCAGAAAGACAAAGAGAGCACTTGAAGATACGTCGATTACCTATCGACGCACCGTCGAAAAGAACTCAACGTTAGCATTGATTTCTTAACAGACAAAGATACGTCGATCCCTTCTCGATGTACCGTCGACTTGTTATCGACGCAAATCTGCGAACACGTCGACAAGTCACTAGGCTGACAAAAATTCGACGGAGCGTCGACTCCATATCGACGCATGCGTTGACTTCATGATAAAACTGGAAACAAATCTTTCCTTCCTCTTTTGATGATTAGATTACCTAATATACCTCGATTTCTGTTTCCTTTTCGACGTCTCACCTCCTTTAAATAATACCTCATATTTCATAACTCCTACTCTCCCAAACCGCCAAAAACTTCGTCTTCTACCTTTCTACCTGCATCAATGGCGCCGACTCCTGCTCAATCTACCGTCATCCAAGCAATAAACGATGCTCTAGAACAACTCGTGAATGAATTTCAGACACGACTGAACAACTTCTCAAACGAATGTGCCGCCATGATAACTACCTGTGAAGCCAAACTGGCCAACCTGTCTGCTTCTCTTCCTGAGCTTCATGTTCTTCTTAAAAAACAACCTCTGTCGCCAAAAGGGTTTACATCCTTTCTGCAGGATATAAACCAGGGGGAGAGTTGCTCCAGAAACCCCCCTATTCAGGTTCTATATTTTCTTAAAGCTCAGGGCTAACTCTTCTCCAATCTCTAAATACTATCTCTAAGTATTCAACCAACTTCATTTTTTTCTTTTACCATAGGCTCAAATCTTCTCCAATCACTCTGATTACACCTTCAACAAACACTTTGGTGAATCCTCCTCCTACCATACAGAAGGAGACCATGATGTGGACTCAACATTCAGAGTAGATGCCCCATATGTTCAGGGGGAGATTGTTGCAATACAAAATATAGAAGTCCAGGGGGAGGAAGAAACAGCTATTTCTGATGACCTAAAAGGGCAAGTCTGGATTGAGGCACCCTTGTGTGTGGAAGAATATCAGCATCACTCTCCTGGCTTCTCTGCTAGCTATATCAAACTCAAGACACCCCTACTTGAGGATATTCCTCCAGAAGAGATTGATGTTGGATCGGTCGGCGCCCTTAGAGGGGGGGGGGGGGGGTGAATAAGGGTTTTCAAAAACTTTAGATTTTATTTAGAAAAGCTTTGGAATATTGTAATAACAATACAAAGAGAAATCAAGTAAAACAATAATGAAGAGACATGCTTTATTAATATTAAATAAGTTTTACAAAACTTGATTTCTATGACGCTAGAAATCGAAAGGCGAATTATAAAGCTCTTTTTGTTTTCTATACTGACTCGTATCCCCACGAACCGGTTGGCTTTAGCCGATCTCTCCCCGGATACGGCCTCAAGCCGCTCTAGCCAATCTATCCCCAGAAAGGCCTCGAGCACCCCCTAGATCTACTCCCTAGACCCAGTCGCCAACACGAGGCGAATTTCAGCCCTAAGTCTACCCCAGACCTAGTCGCCAACACGAGGCGATTTCACTACCGTTTACAATGATAAAAGAGAAATGAAATAACAATAATTAAAAACTCCCTCAAGATGAACTTCTGAACGAGGAGGCGAAGATCCGCTGGAGAATCAGCGTTTGTTGAGGCGGACTTCGTTCGGATTCGGCGTGACGTAATCCTCCTTCAGAAATTTGCAGAGCTTCGCTAGGGCTTCAAGTTTCGGCCAAGATGGCCTCTGGAGTTGTAGCACTGCCTCTCTCTCCCTGATCTCTCTACAATCAATCTCTAATTCGTGAGGAGAGGGGGTCCTTTTATAGCCCAAGCGCTACCGCCGGCGCTAGCGCTACCGCCGGCGCTAGCCCGGATTAGGCAACGTTTTGCGCGGCAGAATCTCCCATCCGTGGCAACAATTTGCTCTATGCCTTCTATGCGCCATGCTACCGCCAGCGCTAGTAGCTACCGCCGGCGCTATCCTCGATTAAGAAACTTCTTGCGCGGCAGGATCTTCAATCCGAGGCAACAATTCCAGTATGCCTTCTGTGCATCGAGCTAGCGCCGGCGCTATCCACTATCGCCTGCGTTAGTGATCAGTTTGGAGTTGATGGCTCAATTTCGGGGGCAACCACCATATGTAAACCTTGAGTCATTTTGACCTGTTATCCTGCACACTTAGATCTCACAAGATTAAATACACACATAGGATTTGTTATTCTCAAACCTAGGAGATGCGGAAGACCGTGTTCCAACAAACTCCCCCTTTTGATAATAACAAATCCATTAATGATAAAACAAAGCATTAATAAAATAAGCATGATGAGACTATACTTGTGTGTGTGTGAGAGTGATGACTTTAGGATGAGTATTGATTTTAGCATTTAGAATTGCTCCCCCTAAATACATGCTCCCCCTATGTGAATGCTCCCCTAATATATATGCTATCAACTTAATCAATCATGTGGGGTTTTCATTTTGATAGCGGATCATGTTAGTTCTCCCCCTTTTGCATTTTATCATGTCAGTTCTCCCCCTTTGTTATTAGCAAAAGTGGGTAGGGAAACAAAGCACTAAAAATGTGGAAACAAAAAGAAGGCATGATCGAGCTTTTTTAAGTAAATGATAAGGAGTTTTAGACTTGTCTTTCATTGAAAATGATCAGAGTTATGACTCATTTTATCCATTTTGTTTGTAGTTCTCCCCCTTTTATAAATCAGAGTTTAGTAAAAAATAATAATTTTCCCAATAATCCATCTACCCAGACAATACGTTTACACCCTAGCCCCGTACTAAGTGACGGATGGGCATGAGGAGCTGCACACATGCCGTAGGTTGGGGTGTTAGTCCCATATGCAAACACTAGACACAACTTAACCTAGCACTCTTTCCCCCCAGTGCCTCGCAAGGCCCCACTGGAACCCTCCCCGGTTAAGGACAAGACATGACTAGAGATAAGGTTATCTAATGTCTACAACCCTACGCCCCCGCTATGGTGAGATATGAAGTCACGGATAAAGGTTATTGGAAACATTAAGCACTTAACTCTAATGGGAAAATTCATAGCATTTGGATTTTTATTAGGACATAAAGTACTCTTAGCTATATTCAAGAATGAATCAGAGTTTGAGCATTGCGGAAGATTTCGAAAAAGAAACATCATAATACAATATAAGAGTTTAAGTTCAAAAAAGATGTTTTTCAGTTTCAAAATGAACTTTAAGAAGATAACAGTTGAAGCATTTTGGAATAAAGAAACAACATCCTTATAGCAATTAGAGAAGAAAATATTGATTTGAAATTCAATAAAAAGAGGATGTTTTTATCGGCGATATTTTACTTATTGGATGAGTGTTTAGCATGAAAGTTTTCATAGAGATGGATCAGAGAAATGATATGCGTGTTAGAACAACCAATATAAATTCTACCAAGCAAGTCTACCACTTGTTTTTAGAAAAAAAATGAGATTTAAGACTTGATATGAGCATGAAAGCGCAAGGTAAAAGTGATATGGTGATGATGCGGAAGACTTGTAGAAATACATGCAACATCTTATTGTAATCAAGAATAATCCATAAAAAGATATATGAGTTTAATTTCAAAAAGAAGATGTTTATGTAAATCATGTTTCAATGAAAATCTTTTATGGTTGACAAAAATAACCAAGCATGAAATAATACTATCACAAAGAGATTACTACAATGTTATTTCAGTTCACAATTTCAAATCATACCAAACATTATAGAAAACATGCTAGGTTATCTAGTGCATTTCATAAGTAAAGAGTAGTATAGAGTTTGCATTAGGATCCAATACTCATGAGAAGAAGTGTTATGGAAGATAATGATGTGCACATAAGTGTATTTTTGAGTAGAGTAAACAAATGTTTTAATCAAAAATACAAGTAATATGTAAAGTAAAAGCACAATAAAACACAAATAATTTTACTTCCACTCACTTCAATGCACAAAATAAAAATGTACAACTACCAAGGTGCTTTGCACACACAATGCTCATTAAGACTTATCAGGGTGCAAAGTAGTGCTTGGGGGATCACATAATTTTATTCTTGTTTTTATTGTGATCCGGTGTACTTAAGAATAAGTGATTTTTATTTTGAAAGAAGGTTATGGTTTGCACAAGATACTTTACTATTCTTTCCAAGGTGCTCAACCTCACAACGCTTATTAAGACTTATCAGGAGGTTCAAGTAGTGCTTGGTGGAGTTAACTTTGTCAGATTATTTCATGATTTTTGTTTTGTGCAAAGTTCTCCGAATACACTTGTTTTGCGAACCAATGGAATTTATAAGAAAGATAACCACTTTTCTTAATTTTTAAAAGTGCAAATAAAGGAGTGTAGGTAAGATACTTGTGCAATTTTAATTCATTGTACTGATACAAAACATACACAAGCATTCTTAGATTTAAACACAAATGTAGACAATGCCAAAAATAAGTGAGTGAGTAAAGATCATTATCAAACATAAAACATTTACTCATACTTAGAGGCATGCTACGCATAGTTCTACACAACTTTTACAATATAATTGATGCACATATTAATAGATGTATCAAAGCATGATGAAAACAATGTTCAAAGTAGTTTGAAAAAGATAAATTGCAACATTATAGAAGTTCTAAATAATAGATTATATCATGCTTGATTTTCAATGAAGTCCATACAAATTTTGTTTGATGTTTTTGAAGAATAGTTTTTACTTAAAGTTTGAACTCATAAAAATTGATCTTGGATTTCCCGAGGACTACCTTGTGAGAGGTTCGCCCGGTACTAGGTGATATGATGGGATGATAGCCCAAATCACCCTTTCGCAAGATATAAGTAAAAAATTTAAGTTCACAAAATAACAATTTTTTATAATAAAATTTTTGTTGTGTTTGATTTTTGCTTTAAGAAAAACAGATGACAAATCACAAAGGCAAAACATATAATATTTTTGTAATTTGGCTTTTGTATTTTTGTATTTGATTTTTCAAAAATATAATAGAAGCAAAAATGCAGAAATGAATAGTACACATAGATTAATATATTTTTAAGCATTTTTCAGAATTTTAAAATTTCAGAAAATCGGAGACTCGAGCTAGCGCCGGCGTTAGGTCCTAGCGCCTGCGTTAGCTCACAGAGAGTGCTTATTTCGATCGTATAGCCTTGATTTTCTTCGATTTTGCTTCCGATTTTTCTTAATTATGTTTTTGCAATGTAAGGCCTGTCTAATGAAGTGATGAGACGAGAAGAAATTGCAAAAAGTTGCGGAAGTTAAAATTTTAGTACATGGGTATCACATTCATTAAAATTCCATATTCGTTAAACCTTAATTCTTGAGTTTTGCACAACCATTTAAGCTTTATAGGATATGCAAACAAAGAAGATATGATTGAACATATATGCATGATTTTATTGATAAGTATGAGACGATGTTTTCGCAAATAGCAACATGGATATGTCCTAACATAGATATAAATATTCTTTAGGTGATAATGTTAGTACGATAAGTTTATTGTTATGCCAAAGTTTGATAATGTTTCAACTTATAGACCTAGAATAAAGTGAAGATTCTATTTGACTTGGTCTAGTTGATATCAAGATGATTCTAAGGTCTAAACTTTACAACAATCACAATACATAATACATCAACCATGTTATGTAATTTTAATATCAATTGTCATCATATAATAAAGAACATATTGATAATTGAGTTTTCTTTTAGATCTTGATCTTTTCTTTTAGATCATGTTATTTCTTTACTTTGGTTGATGAGGGCTATAAAGCTTAATAGCCTAATCATATCTTATAGCAAATTTATAGTTCAATTTATGAATACTATATGATATATATAGGCAATGAATATAAGAAAGAGAGATAGGTCATCAAAACAAAAATATGATTTTGATTTTTGAAAAATTTGATTGATAAAATCATTAAGTTTTTAAAAGATATAATCATATTTCAAATAACATATAGGATGACCATTACATGATAGCTCAAAAAGAAAGAAAAAAATATAAGAGACATTAAAGCTCATCATGAAGTAGAAGTTTGTATATTTCATTTTAATTGATTTCTACTTCATGCAAATGTTGGGATATTAATGAATAAGAGATTTAGGTATCCAAAGGGGATCGGGAGTAGCGGTTCTTTTTGGTACCCAAATATATCGTGTTTGCTTTTGAGGAGACAAGGATGAATGAACCCTTTCGTTTGACATTAATGCGTCATTCTTAAGTATGGATCTCCATTCATACCTTGGTTTACTATTGTTTTTATTTGTCAAATTTCCATGATAATTTTGCAAAACATTTTTTATAGGAAATTTGTTTATTTTTAAGTTTATGTTGGGAGAGTGGTTATTTTGTAAATGATGATGATTTGGAATTTCATTTTTAAGCATTTGATAATTTTTATTTCCTTTGTTGGGTTTAGACATATTAAGAAAATTCATATTTAACTTGCTTTTGGAATTTGTTTGAGAATTTTTCTTTAAGATTTTCTTAAGCAAGATAATTTTAGTTTCTAATTCATCATTCTTAGTTTTTAAATTATGTCTAGCTTTATTATAAGCGATTGTGCTATTTTTAAGAGTGGTAGCAATTGATTCAATATGTTTTTCGTATTCATCCCTATATTCATCAAATGTTTCGTCCATCTCTTTAATTTCAATTTTATAGTCTTTACACTTAACACAATTATTTTTCAAAGAAGAATTTTCTAAACATAATTTTTCATTTTGTTCTTTTATAAAAATAAGATTCTTTTCAAGTTCCTTGTATTTTTCATTTAAATTATTAAGATCTTTGCAAGGTGTTATGTTTTCATTAGAATTAAATTTTGCTTTTAAATTTTTATTTTCTAAGCGCAAGAGTTTATTAACCCTTTTTAATTTCTTTATTTTGTGCTTAGTATTTTGTAGCAATTGTAATGAAGAGATAGAAGTACAAAAGATGGGATTAGATTTCTTTACATTGCTATCGGGAGAGGCACGATTTGAACATATTACATCTTTTTGCAACTCCTCTTCCGAAGACAGTACTTCTTCTTCTTTTTCATTCGATGTGTGCTCCATTGATTCGTCATGAGAGAAGCTTTCTTGAAGACTAGTGCACGCTTGCATATTCTCCGGTTCTTGTGATTGTTCCATACCTGTAGGAGGAGAATCATACATTTCTTCAAGAAAATTCCATACTCTGTAAGCACTAGAAAAACAATATATTAATTTGAAAATATCTTGAGATAAAGCACAAAAAATATAATGCATAGCTTTTGCATTTAGGTGACGCTCTTGTTTATTTGATTCATCCGCTGGTCTAACTATTGCTAAATCCCACGCATTGATATCTAAGCTTTTAATAAATTTTTCCATTAATAATTTCCACCCTTTATAATTTTTCCCTTCGAATAAAGGTGGTTTAGGTGATTTTTCTTCTTCACAAAAATTTCCCCCACTAAAAGAAGCGAGATCATGAGACGCCATTATTCCCGATTGTTAAGCCGATTTGGAATAACCTACCTCTGATACCACTTGTTGGATCGGTCGGCGCCCTTAGAGGGGGGGGGGGGGGTGAATAAGGGTTTTCAAAAACTTTAGATTTTATTTAGAAAAGCTTTGGAATATTGTAATAACAATACAAAGAGAAATCAAGTAAAACAATAATGAAGAGACATGCTTTATTAATATTAAATAAGTTTTACAAAACTTGATTTCTATGACGCTAGAAATCGAAAGGCGAATTATAAAGCTCTTTTTGTTTTCTATACTGACTCGTATCCCCACGAACCGGTTGGCTTTAGCCGATCTCTCCCCGGATACGGCCTCAAGCCGCTCTAGCCAATCTATCCCCAGAAAGGCCTCGAGCACCCCCTAGATCTACTCCCTAGACCCAGTCGCCAACACGAGGCGAATTTCAGCCCTAAGTCTACCCCAGACCTAGTCGCCAACACGAGGCGATTTCACTACCGTTTACAATGATAAAAGAGAAATGAAATAACAATAATTAAAAACTCCCTCAAGATGAACTTCTGAACGAGGAGGCGAAGATCCGCTGGAGAATCAGCGTTTGTTGAGGCGGACTTCGTTCGGATTCGGCGTGACGTAATCCTCCTTCAGAAATTTGCAGAGCTTCGCTAGGGCTTCAAGTTTCGGCCAAGATGGCCTCTGGAGTTGTAGCACTGCCTCTCTCTCCCTGATCTCTCTACAATCAATCTCTAATTCGTGAGGAGAGGGGGTCCTTTTATAGCCCAAGCGCTACCGCCGGCGCTAGCGCTACCGCCGGCGCTAGCCCGGATTAGGCAACGTTTTGCGCGGCAGAATCTCCCATCCGTGGCAACAATTTGCTCTATGCCTTCTATGCGCCATGCTACCGCCAGCGCTAGTAGCTACCGCCGGCGCTATCCTCGATTAAGAAACTTCTTGCGCGGCAGGATCTTCAATCCGAGGCAACAATTCCAGTATGCCTTCTGTGCATCGAGCTAGCGCCGGCGCTATCCACTATCGCCTGCGCTAGTGATCAGTTTGGAGTTGATGGCTCAATTTCGGGGGCAACCACCATATGTAAACATTGAGTCATTTTGACCTGTTATCCTGCACACTTAGATCTCACAAGATTAAATACACACATAGGATTTGTTATTCTCAAACCTAGGAGATGCGGAAGACCGTGTTCCAACAATTGAAGGAGAAAAACATTCCTCAGCACAGTCTACTCCACCAAAGGACATTCTGCCTCCTGTTACAGAACAAATTCCCTCTCCTACAAAAGTTCCTTCTCCACCTTCTCCTTCTAAAAAGAAAACTACATCTCCACCTCTGCCTCTACCACCACTTCAACCTTCCTTTCTACCTCCTCTACTACCTTTACCTCCACAAATGCTACCTAGGGAAAGACCAAGAGAACAAATGAAAGAAGAAGAGAAGCCATCCCTCATTGGCAAAAATTCTCCAAAGAAGAGAGGAAAGACTATGCAAAGGAAAAGAAATACAGAAAGGCTGTTGAGGAAATAAAAAGGTTTGAAGGAATGCCTAATATCACTCCTACCAGTCCTGTAAAGGAGTACCATGATCCTGACATGGAAAAGAGGCATGATGAAATAAGAGAAAGAGAGTTGTATGAATTTGAAGCAGCAATGAAAGAGACAGAGGATAAGAGAAATATCTGGATGGAAAAGATCAAGAAGGGGATGACCAGAGAACAGATTCTTGCTGAATCTTCCATCAAACTTCCAAAGAAGTTATTTGATGTTGAAGCATATCAGAAGAAAAATCCTCAGGCAGGGCTTATCCTAGACAAAGGATAGAAGCACAAAAGAGGTGTAGGGTGTTCAGAAGATATCTACATTCCCTATAAAAAGCCTAACAAGCCAGTAGGATTAGACAAATGGCATAGTTCATCCTGGAAAGGGAAAGGAAAAGTGTCTGAGATTCCTGAGAAACAAGAATCAGAGAAGAAGAGAAAATATAGGCCCAAGGTTGACAACAAGGGACCATCTGAGCCCAAATCTACACAAAAGAAACCTCATAGCATTACAATTGAAATGATTGATGAAAAGACAGCAATTATCATTAGTAAGGGCTATTCCATAAATGACACTCTTCCTGATGCTGAAAAGATCCTGACAAAGCTGCATACAATTATCAGAAATGTTCAGGAGCATCCTGATAAAGCCAGGCCCTATATTTTTGAAGCTATTGAAAATTTATCCAAGAAACTTTACTCTGCCTTTGTCAACTTCATGTATAACAAGAAGTTCTTAGTTTAAATCTTGTGAAAGATACTTACATGTTACATGATTTCTTTCTCTACTTTCTTCCGAGTACTTAACATATTTCTTTTCTATATAAATGTCTTGCTGTGTTGATTAAAAGCTGGTACAATTTCTCCCTGAATAGGGTTAAGACAAATAGGGGAGATTGTTGGGGAAATGATTTATCTTAACCCCTAATGAGTAGAATATAAATTCTAAGAATGAAAAACTAGTCTAAGTAAATATGCGTCGAATAGTATTCGACGCAACGTCGAAGTATAGTCGACGTTCCTTTCAGAATGAGTCGAAGTAACTCCAAACAGAATTCGACATAACCCATGTCGACGTAACTCTGATTTCTAGTCGACGCATCTAGTGAAGTCGACGTACCTTAGTCGACGCACCTTCCTTATTCTCCTCTCGACGTCCAGCCAGTCTGAAATCGACGCTTCCGTCGAATAGTAATCGACGTACGTCGATTTCTATGTCAAATTCAAAACACGCCAGATTTCTTTCCTTCTATCTGTAGATCTGAATTTTATGGAATGATATTATTCTTTTCTAGCCGTTTTGAATCAGTCTTTCCTTCTAAATGATTCTTGGCTAAATTGATTAAGTTTATTATGGATATTATTTGAAATCAGAATAATCTCTTTCCTTCTACAGAAATATTGATTATGGGATCTTTTCTCTCTTACCATTTCTCTAACTACTATTGATTATTCTCCTATAATATTCTTTGAATAAACAGAGCTATAAATAAGAGGGAGTCGGCAGAGAAAAATAATAAGTGATCCACTCCATCCATTTGAAATAGAGGAAAAGCTCCCAAGAGAAAAGTGAGAAAAAGCAGAGAGAAGTGATAATGTGCTGAAGCAAACAACAAGCCTTCTTCATCCTCTCTTTCTGAAGCCATACTGCTGCAATCTCTGATAGCACTCTTTGAAAGAGAAAAGGCCTACAATCTCCTTCTCACTATAGAAGAGAGATTTCATTCACTATTTCTTGTGCTTCTAATCTTCTTGCTAGGAAGAAGATTCTTTCTTATTTTTAATTACTTATTTTACTTCCTCTTCTTATCTACATTTCATTTTCAAACAGTGTAAAAGAGTTTTTAGAATCTCTCTTCAAAAAATTCAATTGTACTGGTTCTAAGAGTCTCCTTATCAAAAGACTCAGGCTGGTTCTAAGAGTCTCCTTATCAAAAGACTCAGTACAAGATAGTGAATTCCTACCAGGGGTAGAAGAGTGGACTACCCAAAGTTTGGGGAACCACTATATTTCTTTGTGTTGTGCTGTGATTTTCATTTTGCTATTTCTTTCTTTATTTACTTAATTCTTGTTGGTGTGTGTGGGAAGCTTAACTCTGAGATTATTATACATATATATATATATATTTGTTAATTTTGCACAAAATACTTTTAAATCTCTATTCACCCCTCCTCTAGAGAATTCTAGTGAGGTCAACTGTGCACATTCAACATGGTCTCGATCAGACAGATGGCGGACGCCTCCAAGTGCAGACTCTTCGCTATCCCTTTCAAGGGAGAGGCAAGAGACTGGTTCTGCCAGCTCCCATCAGGTGCCATCTACAGCTTCAAGGACTCGCGCCGGAGCTTCTTGATGAGGTTCTCCACCTCGAAGAAGAGGAGGAAGGGGGTGGAGGCCCTGTTCTTGATTCGACAGAAGCAGGGGGAGACGCTGGGAGGCTACGTGGATCAGTTTCAGGAACAAGTCCTCCACCTCCAGGTTGACCAGAGAAGCAGGAGGGATCAGGAGAAAGAGAAGGAATAAGAAGGCGGAGAAAGTGGAGAAGGCGATGGAAGAGATGACCGAGATGCATGTGGCCGAGTAGGCGCGAGAAGATGCGTTGTAATAGATATGTAGCTTACCTATGATGGAAGAGATGACCGAGATGCATGTGGCCGAGTAGGCGTGAGAAGACGCGTTGTAATAGATATGTAACATACCTATGATGGATGAAAAGGGTTTAGAGTTAGCACCTTAAGTAAGACCCCGACTAGAGACCGCTGACCGGGCTTAGTGATGCAGGCAGCTGGGAGGCTCATCGGGCCGGCTCATCGCGGTCAAGGCTTCGAGAGGGGAACCGGTCTGGGGATGTGTTGAGTTCCTCCGCCTCCAGGTGGGCTAAGCCCCTAAGAAGTGTTGAAATTCTCCACCCTCAGTTGTTCTGGAGAAGTGTTGAGTTCCTTCGCCTCCAGGTGGGCTAAGCCCCTAAGAAGTGTTGAAGTTCTCCACCCTCAGTTGTTTCGGGGAAGTGTTGAGTTCCTCCGCCTACAAGCGGGCTATGCACCTAGAAAGTGTTGAAGTTCTCCACACTCAGTTATTCCGGGGAAGTGTTGAGTTTCTCCGCCTCCAGGTGGGCTAAGCCCCTGGGAAGTGCTGAAGTTCTCCACCCTCAGTTGTTCCGGGGAAGTGTTGAGTTCCTCCGCCTTTAGGTGGGCTAAGCCCCTAGGAAGTGTTGAAGTTCTCCACCCTCAGTTGTTCCGGGGAAGTGTTGAGTTCCTCCGCCTCCAGGTGAGCTAAGCCCCTAGGAAGTGTTGAAGTTCTCCACCATCAGTTGTTCCGGGGAAGTGTTGAGTTCCT
Organism: Dactylorhiza incarnata; assembly: GCA_033032865.1. Taxonomy (NCBI): domain Eukaryota; kingdom Viridiplantae; phylum Streptophyta; class Magnoliopsida; order Asparagales; family Orchidaceae; genus Dactylorhiza; species Dactylorhiza incarnata. The sequence continues at coordinate 1,052,158 of JAWHQI010000285.1, read as the reverse complement.
CCGCCTCCAGGTGGGCTAAGCCCCTAGGAAGTGTTGAAGTTCTCCACCCTCAGTTATTCCAGGGGAGTGTTGAGTTCCTCCGTCTCCAGGTGGGCTAAGCCCTTAGGAAGTGTTGAAGTTCTCCACCCTCAGTTGTTCTGGGGAAGTGTTGAGTTCCTCCGCCTCTAGATGGGCTAAGCCCCTAGGAACTGTTCAAGTTCTTCACCCTCAGTTGTTCCGGGGAAGTGTTGAGTTCCTCCGCCTCCAGGTGGGCTAAGCCCCTATGAAGTATTGAAGTTCTCCACTCTCAGTTGTTCCGAGGAACTGTGGAGTTCCTCCGCTTCCAGGTGGGCTAAGCCCCTAGGAAATGTTGAAGTTCTCCACCCTCAGTTGTTCAGGGAAAGTGTTGAGTTCCTCCGCCTCCAGGTGGGCTAAGCCCCTAGGAAGTGTTGAAGTTCTCCACCCTCAGTTGTTTCGGAGAGGTGTTGAGTTCCCTCCATCTTAGGTTGAGTTCGGCTCGACTAGAGATGTTGAGTTCCCTCCATCTCAGGTTGAGTTCGGCTCGACTAGAGATGTTGAGTTCCGTCCATCTCAGGTTGAGTTCGACTCAACTAGAGATGTTGAGCTCCCTCCATCTCAGGTTGAGTTCGACTCGACTAGAGATGTTGAGCTCCCTCCATCTCAGGTTGAGTTCAGCTCGACTAGAGATGATGAGTTCCCTCCATTTCAGGTTGAGTTCGGCTCGACTAGAGATGTTGAGTTCCCTCCATCTCAGGTTGAGTTCGGCTCGACTAGAGATGTTGAGTTCCTTCCATCTCAGGTTGATTTTGATTCGACTATAGATGTTGAGCTCCCTCCATCTCAGGCTGAGTTCGGCTCGACTAGAGATGTTGAGCTCCCTCCATGTCAGGTTGAGTTCGGCTCGACTAGAGATGTTGAGTTCCCTTCATTTCAGGTTGAGTTCGGCTCGACTAGAGATGTTGAGCTCCCTCCATCTCAGATTGAGTTTAGCTCGATTAGAGATGTTGAGTTCCCTCTATCTCAGGTTGGGTTCGGCTCGACTAGAGATGTTGAGTTCCCTCCATCTTAGGTTGAGTTTGACTCTACTAGAGATGTTGAGTTCCCTCCATCTCAGGTTGAGTTCGGCTCGACTAGAGGTGTTGAGTTCCCTCCATCTCAGGTTGAGTTTGGCTCGACTAGAGGTGTTGAGTTCCCTCCATCTCAGGTTGAGTTCGGCTCGTCTAGAGGTGTTGAGTTCCCTCCATCTCAGAGCCCCTAGGAAGTGTTGAAGTTCTCCACCCTTAGTTGTTTAGGGAAAGTGTTGAGTTCCTCCGCCTCTAGGTGGGCTAAGCCCCTAGGAAGTGTTGAAGTTCTCCACCCTCAGTTGTTTCAGAGAGGTGTTGAGTTCCCTCCATCTTAGGTTGAGTTCGGCTCTCCTAGAGATGTTGAGTTCCCTCCATCTCAGGTTGAGTTCGGCTCGACTAGAGATGTTGAGTTCCCTCCATCTTAGGTTGAGTTCGGCTTGACTAGAGATGTTGAGCTCCCTCCATCTCAGGTTGAGTTTAGCTCGACTAGAGATGTTGAACTCCCCCCATCTCAGGTTGAGTTCGGCTCGACTAGAGATGTTGAGTTCCCTCCAGTTCAGGTTGAGTTCGGCTCGACTAGAGATGTTGAGCTCCCTTCATCTCAGATTGCGTTCAGCTCGACTAGAGATGTTGAGTTCCCTCCATCCCAGGTTGGGTTCGGCTCGACTAGAGATGTTGAGTTCCCTCCATCTCAGGTTGAGTTCTGCTCGACTAGAGATGTTGAGTTTCCTCCATCTCAGGTTGAGTTCGACTCGACTAGAGCTGTTGAGTTCCCTCCATCTCAGGTTGAGTTCGGCTCGACTAGAGGTGTTGAGTTCCCTCCATCTCAGGTTGAGTTCGACTCGACTAGAGGTGTTGAGTTCTCTCCATCTCAGGTTGAGTTCGGCTCGACTAAAGGTGTTGAGTTCCCTCCATTTCAGGTTGAGTTCGACTCGACTAGAGGTGTTGAGTTCCCTCCATCTCAGGTTGAGTTCGGCTCGACTAGAGGTGTTGAGTTCCCTCCATCTCAGGTTGAGTTCGGCTCGACTAGAGATGTTAAGTTCCCTCCATCTCAGGTTGAGTTCGGCTCGACTAGAGGTGTCGAGTTCTCTCCATCTCAGGTTGAGTTCGGCTCGACTAGAGGTGTTGAGTTTCCTCCATCTCAGGTTGAGTTCGGCTCGACTAGAGATGTTGAGTTCCCTCCATCTCATGTTGAGTTCGGCTCAACTAGAGATGTTGAGTTCCCCCCACCTCAAGATGAGCTTGGCTCGACTAGAGGTGTTGAGCTTTCTCCACCTCCTGTTGAGCTCTGCTCACGGGAGGGTTGTTAAGTGGAGAAAGGTTCGCCTACCACCTCAAGTTGAGCTCGGCTTGACTATATGTGTTGAGCTTTCTCCACCTCCAGTTGAGCTCGGTTTACGGGAGGGTTATTAAGTGGAGAAAGATTTGTCGTTCTTGCGCTTAGTTTGGATTGAACCGTTTTTAAATAGTTCGACCACCGTGTTCTCGCCCATCTCTCCGACCAACATGGGGGAAGAGAGTGAAGGTCCCTGGACCATAGCCCTGAGTTCTGCCAGGTCGCTTTGACTTTTCCCGGAGAGAGCCTTGAAACGAGCTTTGAAATGTTGAGGATGGTCCATCCTGCTTAGGGGAGAGGAGTGGGGAGAGCTCTCTAGGATGGTGCTCCCCTCACCTCCCCCCTCTGGGTCTTTTCTAGCCAATTAGCGGGACCCTCCATAGATTCTTGGGAAGTTCCACCTGCCCGTCAAATAGGTGAGTTGGACTTTCTTTCCAAGCTCGAGACGAGCTCGAAAAGAGCGGGGATTGTGTACAACCCCCATATTTGTCGAGCTGGTGTGACTCGACGCAGATGAGATCGCGATAGTGAAGATGGTTGTGACTGACGAATCGACCTATTGGAGGCATCCGAAGCCACCCATAGATTCTTGGGAAGTTCCACCCGCGCATGCATTGAGATTGATTATCTCATTTCAAATCCAAGTGTATGCTTTCACATATGATATGAGCGTGGTCGTGTATGCTACGCTAAGATGTGGACGTATATGTATCGATACGTGCCCAATTCATATGTTGGTGCGCGCGGGAGCGCATGCACGTTGCGTGGCTAATAGTTCTCGTGAAGAGAAGCATGCGGCTTCTCATTTTGCTGCAGATAGAGCAGCTGGCCACAGTCATGCTCGTGTTTATGCCATGGGAGTGGGGACAGAGGAAGTGTGGAGAAGTTGTTTCTGCTTATTTTATATTGTGCTGTGTGGAGGAACTTTTGGGCCGTAGAGGGCGAATTAACTTCGATTATCTCATTTCGATGATCCGAAAATACGATCTCATTCTCTCTTATTTGCGCTATGAATTACGTGATTTTGTTTGTCGATGATATGATGAGTAGTTATGCTTGAGGCTTCTCCTAACACCGTTGGCGGCGGAGGAGCCGCTCCTCTAAAAAGTTAGAAACGAATCTATATGAGTAGTTTTATTATAATTTACATGAGTAATGAATAACATGGGTCGGCTCCGATTTCAAAAAGTTAGAACCGATCCTATATGGATCATTTGTTTTGTTCAGAGTGAAACTGATCCAAACCGACCCGAGTTGCACCCCTTTGCGAAGCTAAGTGTCTCTGACGCTGCCTATGCCATATTTGTAATCTGCGTAGCTTGTTATCACGGGTCTAAATTCAGAGTAGACTTGAGATCAGGCTCAGGTAGCAGGCGGCGCAGTCACAGACGCTATGGTAAATTTCAAAACAAATAAGAAAAAAGCCTCAGAACATTGATACAAGTAAAGTACAACTAGCTAAGGGGTCAGAACGGTACACGTACCAATTTTCATGAAACAAAGCTAGCAAAACGGGTAAGTACCGAGTCAAACATAAACAACCAGAATTATTGGCCTGCTCCAGAGTGTAGTATATATTCGTTCATGTAATGACATAAGTAGTAACAAATGAAAGGTGTATGTGTTTTTACTTGATACACATGATTCATGATTCAGAAGAATTCAAGTTCAGATTTAAGACTTATCAGAGATTCAGAATTTTTGCCCGTGATCTCTAAGGGGTGGCTCTTGCGAACCCTCACCATTGAGCCAGGAAGTTCACGCTCGCTATGACCGATCCTTTGTTCCCGTTAGGGATACAAGAGTGAACCAAATCAAGGAATCATATCAATTAAACACTACCTTTCAATGTTTACTTGTGATATTAACGAATGAAATGATTTATGGTTTAGTGATTCCTAGCGTATTAAGATAAACTAACAATTTGATAATTCAAGTATTCAACAGTAAAATTCATGAATATAAGAAAAGGTGTAGCAAGCTAAGATAAACAAGTGAGAGGTTAGATTCCAAATCTTCAAAAAGAGTAGACTTTTTCATGTGAGGCCTATGCTCGATCCCTATAACCTTCTTGATGTCATGATTCATGAACCCTTAATATCTCTATAATACTTCACACTCCAGAACATTCTGGACTGTTCTAGAATATCCCAAGGTTCCCACATCCTTCTCAACAATTCCACCATACACTAGAAGCTTCTTAAATGTCTCAAAGTTACTTGAAAAAGTTACTCTATTGAAAAAAAAATGCCATGAGACTTATTGAACCCCTTGCACACCATGCTCCTGATCATTACATATTCTTATATAGTGTGTGTTTTCAAAATAAAAAAATTTAGTTTCCAAAATTAGGTCTGTAGGATAGAATGCTTACCCAGCTGTTCTAAAAGCCAGGACTTGTGAAAAATGCGCTACTTTTTTTCCTTAAGGAAGTAGCAAAGCATCACGGGTTAAGTGAAGGAACGCTGGACCCAACAATCCCCCCTCCCAGCGTCCAACACGACCCACCAACTTAGAGGTGGGCCCAGATGGCTCAGAGGTGACACACCACATGACTCGGAGGTAGGGTTGCCACATAGCTGTGACCGCCTGACCCGATGGACCCACACAGGTAGAGAGCAATTTTGGGATTTATTAGCGCCCCCCCCCCCCCCCCCCCCCCCCCCCCCCGACCACGTGACCTCCTCTGATTTCACTCGTAGGATAGAGCGCTTACCCAACTGTTCTAAAAGCCCGGACTTATGAAAATGACCATACTTTTTCCCCTTAAGGAAATGACAAAACGTCACGGGTCAAGTGAAAGAACGCTGGACCCAACAAGACTTTATTTCACTAGAAATTCCCCAAGTATTTTAAATATGTACGCCCCAAGTTCGGCGAGGATATGATTAAGGCTTCGTTTGGTACAATGGTGACGGTCATGAACGCGGTGGTAAAACCGTCATTCATGAATGCCCACCTAAGGAACTTCATCCACTTAAACATAAAAGTGGATGAAGTTTTTTAGGTGTCCGTTCACGAATGACGGTTTTACCACCGCGTTCACGATTGCCACCGTTGTGCCAAACAATTATGATTAAGTAGAGGAGCATCAAGGCACAAAGACATGCAGGAATTTCGCGTAGGGCACTCAAGTGGCCCTAAGGGGATTTTGCCCAGATTAGGAGATCTCAATAGGCCCCAGACCCCATGGCATCTGAGGGCTTGGCTGGGACTTGACACCGATCACGGGATGCAGAGGTCTCGTGCGAAGTGAAGTCCATCTACTCGCAGAAGGCTCCTTTAGACGAAACTCATTCTTACCGGCAGACTACGAAACAATGGAGTTGCCCAATGGCCAGAAGCACTTCTATACCTATAAATAACATCGTTTGTATTGAGGGAGAGTGTTGAAACCGACAACTCGGTCTCTGTGGAGTTCGGGGTCCCAAAAAAGGGGTGGCCGCGCACTTACTACGCTCAAGTAAACGATCTAGGCACAAGACTAGGAACTCGAAGTACAGATCCAAGGTCTCAGCGTGGAGGTCCCACCACACACCCGGAAGACTAACTAACTCTTCCCCTCCCAAGCCAAAGACTGAGCTAAGACACCTTTGGAGGGCTCTCTTGGCCGGCCAGAATCTCAGAGCCGACCCCTTCCTCTCCATAGGTGCACCTCCCTGGATCTATGCAAAGCCTTTCTCGTCCGGTCGATCAATATCGTACTCCCGCCTAACCGTTTTACTATACGCAGACCAAATGGGGCTGCCAACAGCGTGACTCCGCTGTTCCGGGAGACTATTAGCGGACCCTCAGGGAGTTTCCAAATAGGTTTCCCTCTGGGCCCCCACTGTGTGAGGGGTCCACGAGGTCTTTACTTGACTACGATATAAAAGATAAATGAAATACAAGCATCACAGATTACAGGAATATAAATTCCATACTTCGGCACGCAGGCCGGCAATATAAATAAATAAGGCCTTCTCGGGCCGGCACAACCTTGGGCTTAAACCCGCTATTTCTCGCTTTGTTCTGCAACACCTGTACGCCAACGACCTGCCAAGCGATTGCAAGCTGAACATCGATCAACTACAACGGGCCAAAGCCTATCGACCCTACCCCTTTTTATGGGGTGGCAATATTTCGCCCCTGCAAGCAAGTAGTATGCAACTTCCTCGGAGTCTTCTCTGGGAACCCCAGAACATCACCAATCCGGATTGACATATCCGGATGGGCTTCACACAGCATGCTTAAGTCCGTACTCGCGCTTTCGGACGCTAATGCAATTACAAGCGGGGATGTAAACATCGACCTGTCGGAGCGCTCCCTTCCTCCACCCGTTGGTGGAGAGGGGCTTCCATGCAAATATGAGAATTGAAAGCTTCACCTGCCCGAGTTGAAATTCGTTACCCTTGACGCGTGTTCCGCAAGCACGGCTCGGTCCTGGCTCACGAGCGACTCTCGCAGCGGCCGTCTACGCACAGATCTGGCCTCCTCGTGCTGAGTCATGCTCCAAATTGACTACAGGATAGGAGCTCCTGGATGTTCTTCCTCCAAGCGGCCACAGGAGAGAAGCTCCCGGCCGATCTCGCTCCGAGCGGCCACGGGAGAGGAGCTCCCAGCCGATCTCGCTCCTAGCGGCCACGAGAGAGGAAGATCCCGACCACTATGGTGTCGGGCGGCGGCGGCGGGAGGAATAAGGCCCGGCGGCCCTTTGACTTAGGTGGTGAGAAGAACTCCAGAGCTCGGCGCCGGCTACAGGCAGTGACAGTGAGGACTGCTCCGAGCGGATCACAGCGGCGAGGTCGGTCGGCGACTACTCCGAGCAGATCTCGACTCCAGGCGGCAGTCGGAGGTGAAGCCCAAGGCTTACATGCTATAGGCGACGACAGTGAGATGGAGAACCCCCGATCTTGCACGGCGACGGCGAGAGAAACCCCTGGTCGGGCTATCTCTGGGCGGCAACGAGGGAGAGGGGCGAGGGAGAGCGATGGGAGGGCTTCGTGTGACCTGCAGCTCGAGCCTCCAACAGGGATCGGGAGCGCCGTCCCCATTCCTAAATCCCCCCATCGGTATTTCCGGGCTTGCCCTAACTGGCCCCTACCCATCCCCTCCCCTTTTCTCCTTTTATTCGCCAACTACATGTATTAAGTATCTAATATTTATAAAATATATTTTCATATATATAAAATATACATATATATGTTTATATACATACATACATATATACATGTATATTTATATATATACATACAGATTTACTATCCGCACGCCATATTTACTATCCGCTCATGGGAACCTGTGACCCGCACCCGATTCCTTAGTCCTTAGGAGTTAGAATCCCTATCGGCAGACCACGCTCTTCAGGCTCACTCCGATCAATGCTAGCCAATCACAGGGCAACTCGGGTCCCAACTATTTGGGGAGGGTCACACCCGACGGGTATGAGGTTGTACACAATCCCCGCTCTTTGCGAGCGTGTCCCACGCTCGGAAAGAAATGTCCAACCCCAAGTATCCGCCGGGTGGGAGCCGACCCGAAAAAAAAATATGGGTATATAATAATATGAATGATGATTCTTCTCTTTTTGTACTCATATTTGTCCTGATGTGATAACCTTTCCCTTTGTTGCTTTTAAATGATCAACTTGGTTGTCAACAACCTTGGTTATACACTATGCCTTCTTTTTTATGGTAGAAATATTATGCCCTTCATGTTCTCAGAATGTCATGCAACTTAATGTCTATTAGCAAGCAAACTCATAATTTAGATTGCAGTTATTTTTACTGTTGCGTATTGTGTTATTCAGGAATGGGCCTCAAGGATGATTGACAGTGCTGAGGAATAGGATGCTCACTATCATCTACAATGAATACATAAACAAGCATGCATTGACAATTCAAAATGAATCTGATTTTGTCTCTAAAACTAATCAAATAAGGTTGCGCCATTGTAGGATTTATTATCTCAAGATTCTGTTTTCAAAACTATTCAAATATTCATTATCTTAAGCTTCTGTTTTCAAAATTATTCTTAAAAGACTTCGATTATCAGTGAAAACTATCAATTTATCAAGCGTAACTTATCCCTTATATGTTAAAGCCTTTGGAACCTGCCACCAAGTGAGCCTACGACCCTGCCAGCTAGGTGAGAGCCTGGTCAGCGGGTCTGCTCGGGGCCAACTGCCTTTGGAACCTGCCACCGAGTGAGCCTACGACCCTGCCAGCTAGGTGAGAGCCTGGTCAGCGGGTCTGCTCGGGGCCAACTGCCTTTGGAACCTGCCACCGAGTGAGCCTACGACCCTGCCAGCTAGGTGAGAGCCTGGTCAGCGGGTCTGCTCGGGGCCAACTGCCTTTGGAACCTGCCACCGAGTGAGCCTACGGCCCTGCCAGCTAGGTGAGAGCCTGGTCAGCGGGTCTGCTCGGGGCCAACTGCCTTTGGAACCTGCCACCGAGTGAGCCTACGGCTCTGCCAGCTAGGTGAGAGCCTGGTCAGCGGGTCTGCTCAGGGCCAACTGCCTTTGGAACCTGCCACCGAGTGAGCCTACGGCCCTGCCAGCTAGGTGAGAGTCTGGTCAACGGGTCTGCTCGGGGCCAACTGCCTTTGGAACCTACCACCGAGTGAGCCTACGACACTGCCAGCTAGGTGAGAGCCTGGTCAGCGGGTCTGCTCGGGGCCAACTGCCTTTGGAACCTGCCACCGAGTGAGCCTACGGCCCTGCCAGCTAGGTGAGAGCCTGGTGATCAGCGGGTCTGCTCGGGGCCAACTGCCTTTGGAACCTGCCACCGAGTGAGCCTACGGCCCTGCCAGCTAGGTGAGAGCCTGGTCAGCGGGTCTGCTCGGGGCCAACTGCCTTTGGAACCTGCCACCGAGTGAGCCTACGACCCTGCCAGCTAGGTGAGAGCCTGGTCAGCGGGTCTGCTCGGGGCCAACTGCCTTTGGAACCTGCCACCGAGTGAGCCTACGGCCCTGCCAACTAGGTGAGAGCCTGGTCAGCGGGTCTGCTCGGGGCCAACTGCCTTTGGAACCTGCCACCGAGTGAGCCTACGACCCTGCCAGCTAGGTGAGAGCCTGGTCAGCGGGTCTGCTCGGGGCCAACTGCTCGTTCTTAATATTTTTATACTTATCTTCCGAACTATCCATTATGTTAATATTCTCACCTAGTGATGAGATTGTATAAAGTATTATTCTCTCTCACGAATGTGACACCCACATAGATATGATTTCTTAGATGGATAACGGTGATTTTATAACATTGTTTGAGCTGAAAGATATCCTAGAAACACACTTAATAGCCTTGTGATTTAATTTCTTCATATTAGGACTATGATAATGAACAAATGGACAACTAAAACTTCTAGGATAGACATTTGGTTGTATACTCATAGGACATTTAAAACCCAAAATTCTGGATGGAAGATCATTTGTAAGATGAGTAGTAATGATGGCTTTCCCAATATGATTTAGACACATGAAAGTAGAAAGTCGGTCTTGGAAATAATCTTTAAAACCTAAACTTTGTTTTTTACCACTAAAGTGATTTCAGATTATAACAATTTGTAAGAATTATGCCAACAAGAAATATATAGGTTTAAGGAAAGTCGAAGTGACCCTGATGCTACCATCACTAAATGATACAAAACAACAAGCTCCACTTACATTTGAGTATTGGACGACCCCAGAATGTCTCTGAATTAAATGAAAAGGGATAGATTTTATTTTACTGCCAATAGAAAATGTAATATGTTTATACGATTATATTTAGCATGCTCACACACAACAACAACAACACTCAAGCCTTTATCCCCCTATAGCGGGGTTTGCTACATGGATCTTTTGTCGCCATTGTGCCCTATCTTTAGTCATAACCTTACTAATGCTTAAGTGCATCGTGTCTTGCCGTGTAGTTTCATTCCAAGTCCTTATTAGTCTACCCCTCTCTTGTTTATCATGCGACGCCTAACTGGTGCCTTTAAGGGTCTCCTTTACACATGATCGAACCATCTTAGTAGAACTTCTTACATCTTCCCTCAAACCTGATTGTTCGCCAAGAGATGGCGCTGTGATCAATGGTGCAGGTGGTGTTGAGCACTCGGCTCGCGCAGCAAAAGTGAGAGCGTGCTGCAAAGTCTCCATGACCCTGGTCGTCACTTGGTCCCTCTTCTCTAGCCATGACGTTCGCTTGAGTTCTTCTGTGCTAGTCACTCTCCACGCTCACGGCACCATAATGTTGAAACCGACAACTCGGTCTCTGTGGAGTTCGGGGTCCCAAAAAAGGGGTGACCGCGCACTTACTACGCTCAAGTAAATGATCTAGGCACAAGACTAGGAACTCGAAGTACAGATCCAAGGTCTCAGCGTGGAGGTCCCACCACACACCCGGAAGACTAACTAACTCTTCCCCTCCCAAGCCAAAGACTGAGCTAAGGCACCTTTGGAGGGCTCTCTTGGCCGGCCAGAATCTCAGAGCCGACCCCTTCCTCTCCATAGGTGCACCTCCCTGGATCTATGCAAAGCCTTTTTCGTCCGGTCGATCAATATCGTACTCCCGCCTAACTGTTTTACTATACGCAGACCAAATGGGGCTGCCAACAGCGTGACTCCGCTGTTCCGGGAGACTATTAGCGGACCCTCAGGGAGTTTCCAAATAGGTTTCCCTCTGGGCCCCCACTGTGTGAGGGGTCCACGAGGACTTTACTTGACTACGATATAAAAGATAAATAAAATACAAGCATCACAGATTACAGGAATATAAATTCCATACTTCGGCACGCAGGCCGCCAATATAAATAAATAAGGCCTTCTCGGGCCGGCACAACCTTGGGCTTAAACCCGCTATTTCCCGCTTTGTTCTGCAACACCTGTACGCCAACGACCTGCCAAGCGATGACAAGCTGAACATCGATCAACTACAACGGGCCAAAGCCTATCGACCCTACCCCTTTTTATGGGGTGGCAATATTTCGCCCCTGCAAGCAAGTAGTATGCAACTTCCTCGGAGTCTTCTCCGGGAACCCCAGAACATCACCAATCCGGATTGACATATCCGGATGGGCTTCACACAACATGCCTAAGTCCGTACTCGCGCTTCCGGGCGCTAATGCAATTACAAGCGGGGATGTAAACATCGACCCGTCAGAGCGCTCCCTTCCTCCACCCGTTGGTGGAGAGGGGCTTCCATGCAAATATGAGAATTGAAAGCTTCACCTGCCCGAGTTGAAATTCGTTACCCTTGACGCGTGTTCCGCAAGCACGGCTCGGTCCTGGCTCACGAGCGACTCTCGCAGCGACCGTCTATGCACAGATCTGGCCTCCTCGTGCTGAGTCATGCTCCAAATTGACTACAGGATAGGAGCTCCTGGATGTTCTTCCTCCAAGCGGCCACAGGAGAGAAACTCCCGGCCGATCTCGCTCCGAGCGGCCACGGGAGAGGAGCTCCCGGCCGATCTCGCTCCTAGCAGCCACGGGAGAGGATGATCCCGGCCACTATGGTGTCGGGCGGCGGCGGCGGGAGGAATAAGGCCCGGCGGCCCTTTGACCTAGGTGGTGAGAAGAACTCCAGAGCTCGGCGCCGGCTACAGGCAGTGACAGTGAGGACTGCTCCGAGCGGATCACAGCGGCGAGGTCGGTCGGCGACTACTCCGAGCAGATCTCGACTCCAGGCGGCAGTCGGAGGTGAAGCCCAAGGCTTACATGCTACAGGCGGCGGCAGTGGGATGGAGAACCCCCGATCTTGCACGGCGACAGCGAGAGAAACCCCTGGTCAGACTATCTCTGGGCGGCAACGAGGGAGAGGGGCGAGGGAGAGCGATGGGAGGGCTTCGTGTGACCTGCAGCTCGAGCCTCCAACAGGGATCGGGAGCGCCGTCCCCATTCCTAAATCCCCCCATCGGTATTTCCGGGCTTGCCCTAACTGGCCCCTGCCCATCCCCTCCCCTTTTCTCCTTTTATTCGCCAACTACATGTATTAAGTATCTAATATTTATAAAATATATTTTCATATATATAAAATATACATATATATGTTTATATACATACATACATATATACATGTATATTTATATATATACATACAGATTTACTATCTGCACGCCATATTTACTATCCGCTCATGGGAACCCGTGACCCGCACCCCGATTCCTTAGTCCTTAGGAGTTAGAATCCCTATCGGCAGACCATGCTCTTCAGGCTCACTCCGATCAATGCTAGCCAATCACAGGGCAACTCGGGTCCCAACTATCTGGGGAGGGTCACACCCGACGGGTATGGGGTTGTACAGAGAGTTCTCATATACTCATGGATTTACGGCGAGGCTTCCAACTTGTAACTTTACTCTTTTTTTATGTAGTTACATTGTTCTCCTACAACCTCCCTCTTTATGCGAGAGCGAGATAGCGAAAGCACGAGCGCGTGCGCGTGCGAGAGAGAGAGAGACAGTGTGTGTGTGTGAGAGAGAGACCAACATATGTAATTTCAATAATGTTATATATTCGAGAGAATGCTAATATGGTGGTTATTTAAAGGTGGTTGTTATTCGCAGATCGGATTTTTCTATTCACAGGTTTTTACTATTCACAACTCTAAAGATCATAGATTTACTATTCGCAGCTCTAAAGATCCTAGATTTACTATTCACAGATAAAATTGTTATTTGCAGACGAGTACAAAAAAAAACAGCCCGAACCATCCTAACAGCTAAGTGGTTCCAACAATGAAAAATTTGACTTCTTTTTCAAGATTCTTGGAAGAAATCAAGCAGTTTCTTGTAAATATATAACGTTGAAATCAATCAATCAACGCTAAGTTCTTCCATTTTCTCTCCATTCTCAGCTCAAAAACTAATTCAGCACTAATAATTTCATATTCACCAGCAATCTGTATTGAAATTTTCGTATAAATGTACGAGAATAAGTGCGACTTGCATGGAGACATTGTTGGAATCGGACTCCGTTTCTAAATCTAGGTCCGAGTGAAACAACAACGTGACATGTGTCGCAATCTTGAAAGCACACGAAATTTCAGCGATTTTCTTGTCTAAAGCGCGCGGGAATGCGATTTTCTTTTCAAATTTCAGCGAAATGATCTCTCGGGAAGACCCAAAATGATCTCCCGGGAGATCGGCAATGAAACCTGCGCTAAAATAACATAACATTAGGGATCTTCCGAGATGACGCCACGTGTCGAGACGCCACGTGCCGTGATGTTGTTTCACCGGGACTTAGATTTGGAAACGGAACCCGGTTCGAAAAAATCTAAATTTGCTCCAAAATGGTGAGAAATAAGTTGGCACACAACACGCACGTAGAGCATTGTGTGGATTAATTTTTGTCTGATAGATCCACGATCCGACCATCAGCCAATCATGTGCAAAAACAAAAAAACAAAAAAACTTGCCGCTACTCGTTCGATGCTCTTTGTACGGATAGCGTAAAAAAAAAATCCATGCCACTTTTTCGAGCAACTCGGCCTCCAACTCATTGAACCACTTACCATCCCCCTTCTTCCCATGCGATTACAGCTATCACGATGGATGAAAACTTCGTCGCCCCTCTCGTAAACCAGGAGGCTCTAGCGCGTGCCACCTTTGGCTAGAGTTACAGAAGAGGATGAGGTCGTGGTCGTGGATGCGGAGTGGGGGCGGCACCTTCGATGCGGGAGGTGGTGTAGGGGCAGTCGGGCAGAGGGAGATCCAGAAGGAGATGGAGGGAGGGACGAGAAGGAATCGGCCAGCGCCGGCGGAGGGGTGGGTTGAGAAGAGGTGGGCGAAAAAGAACTCGATGAGGCGGCCATTCACGAAGTGGGGCCTGAGGAGAATGTCAAGGTCGGAGCGGCGGAGGACGTCGCCGTAGCTTAGGATCTTGCCGTCGACTCTTGGAGCAGCGAAAAAGAACTCTTTTGGTTTGTAAATAAAGGTTTTAAAAAAACTCTAAGACTGCGTTCGTTTCGCGGGTTTTACACGGAGGGTTTTGGTTTTAGTCAAAAACCAAAATTGTGTAGGTTTTGGTTTTGGTCCAAAACCAATTTTTTTGTTCGTCTGCACCCATGATTTTGCAGGAAGATTTTGAAAAATAAATTTTGAAAAATAAATTTTACCAAATGAAAAATAAATTTTTTGTTCGTTTGCACCCATGGTTTTGCATGAAGGTTTTGGTCAATCATTTTTTCTTCATTTTACCAAATGAAAACCTACCAAATTTGGTGGGTTTTGAGATAAGTAGATTTCTAAAGTTCGAAAACTTATGGGTTTTGGGCAAAAGCCAATCTCGTCCATAAAAAGGTTCAAACGAACAACATAATTGGTTTTGGTCCAAAACCTTCCTCCCAAAACCGATCAGATCAATTCCTTCCTCTAAACACACGAAACGAACACAAATATTGATTTTGATATACCCAAAACCAATTATTTACTCTCAAAACCTGCGAAACGAACACAACCTAAAAGAATTATAAATAACAAAAAAATGAGAAATTTTTGGACTGCGGATAATAAACGCCATTCATAATATTTTTTTTAATATATTAATTAATTTATTTTATCTCATTATAATTTTAAAAATAATATATTTATAGAGTGAGAGAAAATTTTAAACCATAAATGTTATAATATTATTAATAATACCATGCATTATTTTAATCATTACTATAAACAAACCCCAACTAATATAATTAGCTTGAATCAACATTAGTGCTGCCCCGGGCTAGAATTTCTCATAACTTCAAATCTTTTAGTTACACTCAAATCATTTTATAATTAATTACTTGCTCTAATTAATTTCAATAATTACACTTAACAACTTTACAATTACTTTTATGAATTACTCTACCTCGTGTTATGTTTTGTGTTTGTGCTCTACATTTATTGATGATAAAAGTTCAATATTATTTAGAGAGAACCCAAAATATTTGAAGGAAATTTTTTTCATAAAAGAAATTTATTTTTTGGGTGCAAGAACCTAGCTAAAGTGCTCGTCAGGTCGAGGTGTACGATTCATGTCGAAATCTCGATAACGTTAACACCTTGTAAGCTGAGTGAGGTAAACCACTAGAACCAACTCAAATTGATCAGTTCAATTTGATTCAGTGTTCATTTTCAATTCTTAGGTTCTTTTTGCACACCCCTAGTGTCAACTCAACTGATTTTGACTAGTTACTTACTCTATATCCACTATTTTGACTTTTTAACTAGATAAATGATAAAATTTTGACTTTAGAAACACTTAAAATTATGCTTGAGTTCTACATTAATTAATGATAAAAAATCAGTACAATGTAAGTGGAGGGTACTCAAAATATTTGAAGGAAAGTCTTTTCGTAAAAGAAAAGGTTTTACGAAAAGGTTTTTTTGAGTACCAAAAGTAGGCCTGATATTGAGTCGATTTCGATCGATTCCAGTCTGACTCGAAATCAAATTTTTTGACTCGAAGTCGAAATTGATTCGAGTCGAGTCGGCTCGACTCGAAATCGATTCGAAATCGATTCGATTTCGAAACAACTCGAATCAATTTCGAGTCGGCTCGAAATTAATAATTTTTTTTAAAAATAATTTATTACACATTTTAAATAGATTTTTTTAATCAACTATGGAGAGTTCCATATTTTTAATCAACTAAACTTGGACTTCCATCCAAGATATTTTTAAAACCACAATAAATGTATAATATTAATGGCTTTAAGTTGATTAGTTTTAAAATGACATTGTTTGAATTTTAATTTATATTAAAAATTGTTGTATATTATTCTTACACTTCAGAACAATTTCTTCTAAAAGAATAAGACAAGAAAATTTCGCATACCAAATAAACACTAAAATGTTGATAAAAAGTTAAAAACAACCACCCAAACCCAAATGACAAATCCATAAAAAAGATATTTGAAAACTGAGTTAATTCCCAAATCAAGTATTTGACTAAAAATATAATAAAACTATAAGATAAACAGTCCAAAAGACATAAATAGTCCAATAAAAAACCATAAAGAGTTCATATTAGAGAACATTCCAAAAAATATTAAGCTTTGAGGCTTGAGCTAATTGTGTGATAATTTAAATACGATCTCCGCTTCTGCTCCTTAATCTATACTAAGAAAAGAAACACATAAATCAAATTAGCAAAACTGCCGGTGTTTTGGATAAGAAAAGAAACACAAAGAAATATGCTGAAGCAAACCTGTCTGCACTAATAGACCAGATAATGAATTTAGGAGCATAAGAGTTTGCATACAATTGTCTATTTTTCAAGAAGAAACAGTTCAAGCTTAAAAATGTCACCTAAGAAGTGTTGTAGAATCTTATCATCAATTCCTATTATAGTAATGACATCGGCACATCAATTTCAACCATTTACAAATTTTATGACAAGAAACGAATGAAAAAGAGAATACCTCAATGTAAGTTTAATCATTAGTAGAAGTCCCGATGATCTCATCTGGTAGAGAACTTATTAAATCATCCATATCAAGCTGTGATTGCAAAGTACACATCAAAATCAAATATTATAATAGAGGATTAATAAAATCATTCATGAGTAAATAAATAAATATACTTACGTTGGCACGATACTTATATTGGGAACGAATCCAATTTGAAGAACACACTAGAGCATTCACAGTTTTGGGATTTAGAGCACTTCTATAATCATCAAGTACTCTCCCTCCAGCGCTAAAAGCAGATTCGGAAGCCACACTTGTGATGAGTATTGTGAAGATATCCTTTGTCATCTTAGAGAGTTTCACATATTTCATTGAACAAATCTTGCATCATTCTAAGACATCAAATTTATCTCTACTCTCAACTGGAGGTTGTACTGGTGCTTCCTCTAGATATAGTTCAAGTTCATTTTTAAGCGGTTGCGTAGAAGAGGTAGAACTCAGAAAATCATCAAACCCAATAAGAACTGAATTTGCTATAAGATGTGGTTGAGTTGTTGCACTTGAATGTCCCATGACTCCCACTCTACTTGAAGAGGATGATTCAGAACTAATAATTGAAGTGTTATGCTCCGTGCTACCACTATCACAATAAGTGGAAAAAAGCTCAAAGATGCTATCTTTTACCACATTCATTTTTTGAACCGCTTCATAATTATTGTACAGTTTATTGAAAGCATAAGTGATGAACAACAACTTTACTTCGAGGATCAAGAATAATGGCAAGAGACATAAGTAAACTGCAATCACTCCAATATTTGTCAAATTTGACTTTCATTGGTGCGGCCATGCCACGTATAAACTCATCATTAGATGTTGAAGATTTGTTCAATACTTCTTTGATAGCAATCAATGCAGACAAAAATAAGTTTCATGTTAGATAAGAAGTTCCTGAAAATAATTTTGTTGCAGATTCAAAGACTTCTAAAATATTCTTAATTTTATCAAACTTTTGTCATGTTTCTTCAGGAAAGTCCCACACCAAACCTGTATCTTTTCTAAAGAAATCATGAATGACATATCTGTAATGATAAGCACTATCAAGCATATAATAAGTACTATTCCACCTTATTTTCACATCTGAAGAAAGACCTTGTGATGTAGAAATTCCTAATAATTTGGCCGATTCAGCAAATGATTTAAGACGTGAAAGTGACTTCCTTATATATCCCACTTCTCTAATATTGGTAATCAATGAAGAAATCTCATTTAAGCCATCTTGCACAAGAATATTGAGTATGTGAGCAGAACATCTAACATGGAACACTTTGCCGCCTAAATATAAGCGATTGGAACTTGCAAAACTTTGTTGTAAATATCTTGCAGCTATATCATTCGCAGATGCATTGTCAAGAGTGATGTTCATTACCTTTTTCTGAATTCCCCATTGTAAGATTGGCTCACGAATTGCATCATATATGACTTAACCGCTATGAGGTGGATCAAGGTCTAAGAAATTTATAATTGAATGTTGGAACATCCAATCAGAATCTATATAATGAACAGTAATGCATAAATAACCAATAGATTGATTAGATGTCCAACAATCGCTAGTGAGTGCAACTTTATCCACTCTTTTAAGAACCTTCAAAAGTTTGTCCCTATCAATTTCGTACAATTTCATGCAATCACTTTTCATCGTATGCCTTGAAATATTTACATGATTAAGATTTAGAGCTTTAGAGTAGACATTGAAAAATGGTTGCTCAACAATTGAGAATGGAAGTTCTGCAGTAATTATGAATTTGGCTAGCAGTTGCCTAATGCTAACCGAATCATATGATCAGACACCCAAATGGGGGGCATTTGAATATCATCCTCTACCATATTTACTCTCTCTTGATTGAAGGTGGTTTGATTTTTCTTAACCTGTATAAGCTTATAACGGGTTTTAATGTGTCTTGCACAATTTGAAGTAGATCCAGACAATTGATACTTATATGTTTTGAAACAATGTTTACATTGCCATTTGGACACAATATTTTCACTTCTATCCTTCATTTTTTCAACTTTAAAGTGCTCCCACACTTCACTTCGTTTTCTTTTTTCCTTTGTTGTCCTTCTCAACTTCAGTAGATTGTTGGCCTAATGAAGGCTCAGTGGGAGTGGGGATAGTGGAGATGGTTGATACTTTCACATCTCTAACATTAAGATCTGTAGTGATTGCATTTACGTCAGGATTTATGAATACATCATCCTCCACCGGTGAGGATGATGAGTCACTATAGTTCTCTACTAAATTCATAATATATGAATAAATAAAGATTTGTTAAATTCTACAAAAAATCATTAATATAAATAATGAAGAGAACAAAACTATCTACAAAGCTCTAAGACATGCAAGAACAAAACAAATTCAGCACAATGTGCTTATTAGACAATAGAAGATTAAAAGGAAAATAGAGAATCTAAGCCATCACATGTTTATTAGAGAATAGAAGATGAAAAGGAAAATAAAAAATCTAAGTCAGCACATGTTTATTAGAGAATCTGTATTGCTAAGTACTAATTCCAACACACTTGATTTTCAGCAACAGCTAAATACTAAATCCAATTTCCAAGCACGTTATTGCAACACATGTTTACTGTGTGATGCTTTCCATACACACAATGTACAAACAAATTCATATCTTGGTGCAGGAATCAGGAATGAGAACTGAGAAGAAGACTAAAACTAGAAGAGTGTTGTCTGTAGTGCTGAGTGCTGAGACAGAGTCAGAGTGACGGTGATAAATTCTTTCATGATCGATAAGTTAAAATGTCTCTCTAGTGAGGTTTCTACTAGAGTTCTTCGTATTATTCTCAACAAATAATAGTCTAAATTATTTACTAAAACTAGATTCTTTTGTATTTCTGTAGGCAAGAAAACTTGAAACGGAAATTAGAATCTCAGATCACAAGCTCAATCGAATCACCTTATCACCGATTCACTAGAAGCAGTAAGTCGCTGATGTCTGCACAACAGAGAAACCGTCTGATGAACCTGAAGCAGCGGCCGATAGGCCGGAAGGTGTTTTTGATGGGTGCGACGGCTGGAGGAAGACCCGGTGCAAGAAGCTCTTACCAGCAATGGTTTCTCTTAGGCAGAAAGACTCGCCAACGACGCCGAGTCGTCGTCCGCTGCTCCACCTGGAGAAGAGGAAGAGATTTAGAAACCGAGTCGAGTCGTCATCCGCTGCTTCGACGCCGAGTAGCCCAACCAAGAACTGAACGTCTGTAGCGTGAAGGGCGAAGTGGCGAACTGTCAAGGAAAGAGGAAGGCGAAGGGCGAAGTGGCGAACTGGCGAGGAAAGAGGAAGAAACGCTGCATACTTGCACAGTTCACGGAGTGATGGAATGCTAACTTTACATTTACGCTTCACAGTTCACCTTACAGCTTTCCCGATGTTGCTTGATTCGAGGATCGAGAAAAAGAGGTATCATAATTGCCTTGCCTGCTGCATGCACACCTGCAGAGGCTATTTTTACTTTTTAATTAAATTTAAGTTAGAGGTAGACCGGTAGAGTCACCAGACTAGGAGACTAGACACGAAAATTGAATCCAAAAATTTTAAATCGAGCCGTCTCGAATCATAATTCGAGCGATTCATATGTGGCTCGAAATCGGCTCGAAATTAATTTCGAGCCAATTTTGATTCGATTTTTTTATTCGAGCTTTTTATTTCGAGATCGATCCGATTAAAAATTCGAGCGATTAACGAGTTTTGATTATTATGCTCACCTTTAACCAAAAGTCTACTTTTGAACCACTAGAGGTCTAGAACCAACCCATATTGATCGGTTCCATCTGATTTAGAGTCGATGTTCGATTCTCAAGTTCTTTTTGCACAATCCTACTACCAACCGATTTTGATTAGTTGCTTACTCTATATCCAAAATTTTGACTTTTAAATTAGAGCTCCATTTGGCAAAGTGTTTTTGCTCACATGAGTTTGGACAAAAATGCCGCCGTCATAAAATGTGATAACGGTTATGATCGCCGTCAATAAAAAATATTAATTTTGAACATAAAAATGAAGGGAGTTCCTTAGTTAAGGTGGGACGTTCGCGAATAATTTTATCTTCAAGTTTTTGACGCTGTTGTCAAAAATAAAAGTCAATTAATAAACTTTTGAGCAACGTTTTGAAAACCGGACCGGCCGGTCGGACCGGTTGAACCGCCAACCGGTCCCCCGGTTGAACCGGACAACCGGTAACCGGGCCGTTTTTACCGTAACCGGGCGGGTCTTGGGCGGGAGTTTTTTATGCAAAAGATTAAATCTAGGGAGATTTGCAAGGATTCAAACCTGAGACCTCCCCATAGAAGATCAGATGCCTATCCACTATGCCAACTTGCCAAGCTTATAGATTTTGACAGATATTTATATAAATACGTTACTAATCTCAATAATTACATATGCTTACATAATGTATACAAATGCATATAATGAAATTATCATATTTATTTATAAGATATAATTAAAATTAATTAATAATAATATATATCTAATTTTAATTCTATTTTAATATTATAATATACAAACGTGCTTATCACATGATTATAAATATAATATATATTTGTATATCACCGTATATATATAATTATATCTTTATTATATAAACCAATATGCATATTTGGAAGCACACCGAAGATCGAATCTGGACCGTCCGATCAAGCAGGATCAAAATCTGGCCGTTGGATGCAAGGGGGAGGCCTGCGTATAGTTTTTCCAATAGAATTTGTACTGTTCACTCTGATCAAAAACCTGATACCCAGATTTCTCGCCTCCGCCAAAACAGGTTGCCCTCGAACTTCCTTCTGCCGCCGCCGGCGGCCTGCCCGGCTCCCACCGGCAGGTTCGCCGGCCTCCGGAGAACCCGCCGGGGGTTGTCCGGCGGCGAGCGGGCAGGGCCACCGCCGGCGGTGGCCCTGCCCGCTCGCCGCCGGACAACCTCCGGCAGGTTCGCCGGAGGCCGGCGAACCTGCCGGTGGGCGCCGGGCAGGCCGACGGTGGCTCCGCCGCCGCCGGCGTCTGTAAGACCCCTTTTTTTTTGCAAAAACCACCGGGTCTTAGGCCCAGAACCGCCGTTTTGCGGTGACACCTTCACTCGGGAAGGTCGCCACCACAAAACGCCGATTCTGCCGCCCAAATCGATCACCAAGAAAAGTTACATTAAAGAAGACAAGTCCACAGAATCAACATGAAATATAAATGTCCACATGATATAACTGAATAAATGATTACAAGGGGTACAATAATAAAGGGGCTCTTGCCCTGTACATCATCTCCTCACTACAAGATCACTCGCGGAAGCTAACTCCTAGGTAAAACTAAAGCTAATCGTCACCGACACTGAAACCGGAGTACTCAGACTAGTCTGACCCATCTCTGCAGACTCTGTACTCCACTGGTGCTGCAACACTGGATGCTTCTTCTCTTTTGGCATGCGATCGCCGCCTTGCAAACCACGTCTACGTCTGTAACATCCCCCAGGCAGCTAGACCCCTAAGTTGGTTTTGTCATGACAAAACCATAGGAAGAGCCCAAGGCCTTGAGAATTGAGGTGAGAAGAAGAAAACCACCTTGGTCTGCAAATAGCAATTTCCAATTACCAAGCTTAGGGTTGGACTTAGGACCTCAACTTGATCAATTGACCCCACCATAGTATCCCTAACCCTTTAGGGGTCCCCTTAGGGCACCAAGGGCACATTGGGGTCAACCAAAGAGGCCAAATTGACCAAAGTCAACCCTAACCCTAAATTGGTCAAAGTAGCCTAATTAGGGTCAATTAACCCTCACCATGCCAAATTGACCACTCATCTAGGTCTAGAATACCATAAGAGACCTGGTAGACCTAAAAGCCCCATCATGGGACCCTTAGGGGTGCAAATTGACCAAAATGCCCCTTTAGGTCAAAAATGGCAATTCTTCACAAAGTGCCCTAATTGACCATCACCATATTGATTTGACCCTACCCATAGTGCTACCATGTCATAGGGGACCCAGTGGACCAAAAAGCCCCTTGGCTGGGTCAACCCTAGGGCTCAATTTGACCAAAGTCAACTTAGCCTGTTTTGGTCAAATCAGCTTAAATTGGGTCAACCAAGACTCATGTGACCAAATTGACCCCACCAATAGTTTCTAAACTTAATTTGGAGTCCAATGGACCCAAAAGCCCCATCCTAGGGTCACCCAATTGGTCAATTGGACCAAAAGTCAAATTTGCCCAAATTAGGTCAAACCTCTTGAACCTAGCCCAATCCATTTGGGCTAAGCCCAAATTGACCATTTGACCAGCCTATTAGACTGATATTAAGTATGAGAGAGAGTGAAATTTCGGCCATGGTAATTAGGAGAGAGAAATGGGGATTTTGGAGGAAAGAGGAAGAGAGAGAAAGGTGGTCATTAATGGCCAAAGGAGACCAAGGGCCACCCTTTTCTTCTCCCAATGGATTGGTGCATCTCCCCTCTTCAATTTGGAGGAGTCTAACAGCCAGGGCAGGCCATAAGGGGGCTGAATTTCGTGGATTTTCCTTGGTGGCCGAAAATTGTGCTTGATGGCCATTAATGGTGATTCATGCCATGGCTCTTCCCCTCCCTCAATTGAAGCCTTTAAAAGCTTCACCGGGCAGAGAGGAACGTTTCCCCCCACTTACCTGAAGGATTCGGGCGACTTGGTGTAGAAATCGCAGAGCTCGCAAAAATGGAGATCGGCAATGGCGAGTTCCCTATCGGCAAGGCATCAGGCTTCAAGCAAGGTCCAATTCTCTTCTCCTCTCTCAGTGGTTAGATCGTAATCTAACTGGGGCTTGATTCGAGCTCAAACGGGCTCGAATCGTGCACCCAAAGGTGCTCGTTTTCGAGCATTTTCCTCCTCCCCGAAACCCCTACTCCGGCCACCACCGGCCGGCAAACGACCTCCTATCGCCGGCCACCACCTCAACGGAGGTAGTGGTGGCACTTGCCGGCCGAGGGGATGCGAGGGTGGCCGGGAAATCGAGGTTGAAGACGGCCCAGGCGCGGGCTATCGCAGCCGTCGATTCGCTGGAGAAGACGACCCGATGCCGTCCAAACTGCTTCAAGATTCGTGCAGGAACCATTTGAATGATTGAAATGATTATTATTATTATTATGTGTATTATGTCACACTTTGAGACAGATTTTTTGACCCGATTTTAAGGCCCTTAGGGGCCATAATTCGAAAAATGCCCAGAGATAACTTTTGTAGGCCTTGGTGTCTACTTTCTAATGGGAGTGAAATCAAGCTATTTGGTTAAGTATTGGACCCACAGCACTCATTCTAGTGAGGCTGGTCAAAACTCAAACCAGACCTTAAAACTAGGATAACTCTTAAATGGCAAATCTGATGAAGTTGATATTTTGGCTATGCATCCATATGTCCTATACCTAGATTAGTTTTGAATATCAGATTTTTAGGAGTTAATTTTCCTAAAGTTTTTGTAGAAATTTAATAATCCCTACACAAATTATTTGGAGGGCCAAATGACCTCCAATCTCCACCAAACTTTGGTGGGGTGCTATTAGGGTCATGAAAAGCCCCTGGTTAAAATATCAACTCAGTTGGAGTTCATTTGGTTGGGTAACCTTTAAGTCAAAGTTTTGTCCATTAAGGGGAAAAATTGTGCTTAGGGGACATTTAGGGTTTTTCATGATAAACCACCTCCAAAAGGAGTGGGCCCTTGTCCACTGCCCTAGTATCACCCAAAGCACCTCCAAGAGTGTTATGGAGTCATGGGGAGTTGGTTTGCCCTAGGACTTGGGGTAGGAGCACCTTGGGGTGCAAATAGCCAAGTAGAGAATCATTGGCCAATTAGGTCCTTTGAGACTTGAGACTTCTTAGGAAGGTCAGTGGGATGAAGTTGAGACCCCATGAGGAGTTTGGTGAGCATTGGAGTTGTTTTGCTCAAGGTCATAGGGTTGATCCCTATGGGGTGGAATTTGGGGTTGTGAAGGACATAGGGGAGTTTGTCCTTGGAGAGGGGTGTGTTGGACTCCTCTGAGTGTTATAAGTGATATGATGCCCTCACAAGAAGTTTGGGTGGATTTGGATAGGTTTAGACCCTAACCCTAGGTTAAACCCTAATGGGGTGCAAGTAGAGGTCAATGAAGGAGTGGGGTCAAGCATTATTGGTTTGACCTAAGATTTTGTATGGTAGGTCCTAGTGACCAGAGGAGCCTCCCTTGTGAATTTGAAGAGGTTTGGAGTTGTCAAACCTAGGTAATAAACCCTTGGGTAGATTTGTAAATAATTAGGGTTTTGGGTTTTAGGGAGAAATGTTACTTAATGGTTTACCATTTTCTGTCACAAACTTGGTTTTAATGCTATTGATCTCTGGGAGAATCTGTTAGACCATGAGAAGACTTTTTGGGGTTCAAAGTGTAATATTTCACATTTGTAGACAATTTTTGGGAGGATCAATTTTAGGGTGTTAAATTACTGTAATTGCATGAAACTTTGCAGGATGTCTTTTCATACCAATATGTACCCACTGTAATTTTCTCATAATTTATGGATTAATATTTTTGGTATCTCTAGTTCATTTTGGAATTATTTACAAATATATCCTTTGAGGAAATTACAAATGTAACTTCTGTGTTATGTGGTCAAACTTGGTAGACCTGAATATTTTTGTATGATTCACCACTGTATGAATTTTCATAAGATTGGGAGTCCATATGAGGGTACCTCCTTTGGAATTTATTGGTAATAAATGAGTTTTGGAATTTTTAAAAATAGTAAATCTTGCTGGTTTTTCCTACAAGTTTATACCTACTGATATTTAGGTACTCATGATTTATGTAAAAATTGGGGTAGGCACTGGGAGTCAGAAAAGTGCACTTGTAGTTCAAACTTGAGAAAATTGCCCTTTGAGAAATTGTTTAAAAATATTAATATTATGGGGAAAATTAGGAAACCCTGGATTTGATCTGATTTAAGTAGCATGGACTCCCAATAAATCCAGTAGGTCATGGAGTTGAGTATTTAGAGTACCTCCCTTCTTGAGAATCAAAACGTTAAGGGTGGTCTGCGTTTAGCAAATTGGTAGTTTTGGAGTTATAGGCCAATTTGGGATACCTTGTTGGAGGTGTGAGGATTTAATAGTGATCAAATGACTATGTGAGAAACCCTGGAGTTAGTTTGGGTTTGATGAGTCCCAGGGTGGTGGGGTGCCACCCTTGGGGTGGGTCGTCCTGTGGTTGACGAAAGATCATCTTTTGTCTATTAGGACCTAAAAGCACTTAGGTTTAGACCAGGTGAAATGTTAAGAGGGTTTTCTTATGGGTAGTAACTAATAACATTAAGTGTCTTGGGAATGGGAACTCTGGGGTGTCATCCCATAGTGGTTCCTAGTACCGTAGCGAGCCCCTCACAGGGTAACCCTCGGGAAGTCCAAGTCTAACCCTAACTCATAGGAGTAAGACATTGTACAAGATTAACTAATAACACACTCATCCACACCCTGTGGTTTCGGAAGTTTAGTTGGATTGGTTGTCCGAGCGGTGGGCTCGGGGGCTGTTGCAGCAGACTAGTTAGTCTGGGGAGCTTTTGGCTCGGAAGGTTATTTATGATGGGCAGGTTAGCCCGGGGAGCTTTTGGCTCGGAAGGTTATTTATGACGGGCAGGTTAGCCCGGGGAGCTTTTGGCTCGGAAGGTTATTGATGGCGGGCGGGTTAGCCCGGGGAGCTCATGGCTCAGAGATAGGAAGTAGAACATGTTGCATGTGCACTGAAGGTGGTGGGTCTTCGGTATTGGACGGTCGTTCACACCGACGTCAATACGTTGACTCGGCGAGTGTGGTTTTACACTTAGCCTGATAGTCTGGCGGTCCAGTCAGCAAGAGTACGCAGACGCTCCACGGGTATAGTGGAGGCGTACAATAGGTCTAGGTTGGGTAGTGTGAATACCAACCTAGAGGTGGGCGGGGCCCAACCCACCGCTTCTGTTTGCCACTACGGGAGTATCCGGGGAGTCTAGCTCGCTCCAAAAAGGGGGAACTAAAGGTCTATGCGCATAGAGTCGAAGTGTGTGTGTTGCACTTGCATGATCATAGCATAACATCATACTTTGCATATCATAGCATAATCATTGCATTCAACCTACCCCTAACGTATAAGTCGGTTATGGGACTTCTTATACGGTAGGCTCTGCTAAACGACCCCTTGGTCTATAGGTTTGTATGGGCATTCCTATAAATCAATGGTTACTTTTATAATACTTTACTTGCCATTTTATACACTGTTTACTGTTCTTTACTGCACTTTACTATTTCTTCTCCTGCTCTTACTGCTTCAGATATATATATACACCTGTGTTGTGAAGAAACACTTCATGTACCACTGTCACCTGCTCTTGTATTTACCCCTTGAATGTCCTCCGTTTCCTCCTCCCATACGGTGCCTAGGAGCCATTGGGGGAGGGGTAGGAAATTGGCTGAGTCATTTTGACTGACGGTCGGTGGACCATATCATTTTAGGGTTTCGAGGAGACGCAGCTACAGCAGAGGAACAGGTGCAGAAGAATCCGACACGGTGGATTACACGGCCATGCTACCATTGTCACCAGCCTGGGCATACTCGAGTTAGATGCCCCATGAGAGGTGGAGCCCCTCCAGCTCAGCAAACAGGAGGCCGAAGGCGAAGACGTAGATGTGGACTACGAGGCAGTGACCGTAGGCCAAAGAAGAAGAAGCATCCAGAGTTGCAGCACCAGTGGAGCACGGGGTCTACAGGGATGGATCAGCCTGGTCAGAGTGCTCCAGTCTCAGTGTCCGTGACGGTTAGCTTTAGCTTTACTTAGGAGTTAGCTTCCGCGAGTGTTTTTGTAGTGAGGAAATCTTGTACAGGGCATGAGCCCCTTTTATTGTAACCCTTGTTCTCTTTTATTCAGTTAATATATGTGGACTTTTACCATTAAGGTTTTAAATTCATGTGATTCTGTGGACTTGTATTCTCTTTTATGAACTTTTCTTATGATCGAGTTGGCCGACAGAATCGGCGTTTTGTGGTGGCGATCTTCCCGAGTGAAGGTGTCACCGCAAAGCGGCGGTTCTGGGCCTAAGACCCGGTGGTTTTTGCAAAAAAAAAAAGGGGGTCTTACAACGTCTTCGCCTTCGGCCTCCTGGTCGCTGAGCTGGTGGGGTTCCACTCATCATGGGACATCTGACCCGAGTATGTCTCGGCTGGTGACAATGGTAGCATGGCCGTGGTGTGAAATTTTTCTAAGGACCTTGTGAGAGCAAGCATGAATCGATTATGCAACTTAGAGATACAAGCCAAACAACCAGAGACAAACTTTAGGCAAGCAATTTATCTTTATTGATAGCATAAACTTCATTACAGGGCAAGGCATGCTTGGCGAGACATGATTTCGCCAGCACAGGTACCAAACAGAAATACAAGTAGATGAGGATAACTTGAGATCGCTCCAGACCGCGCGACCTCCCTGCGACTTCAACACACTGCCAGACCGCAGCGCCTTGCCGATCACAGCACACCACCAAACCGCTGCACAGACCGCTCCCTTCTTCTGATTTCCTGATCCTCCCGAACTCCAGCACCACAACTCCAAGCCGCAGACCGCCCGAACACTTTCAGAGGAAGAGGTGATCGCTGCTGCCCACACTATCCGCAGAAGCTGCACAAGAGGAATTCAATCAGCAGACCGCACGGTCAGAATAAACCAGACCGCAGGAAACAAGCGAACTCAGCTTACACTTGGTGTGTTCTATATTTGCTGCTACAGTGGCTTCCTATTTATAGGCACGGGACCTGATCCAATCACCACCCTATGAGATAGGATCACCACCCTCCAGATCGCGTGACCTGATCGGTCAACCCGCGCGATCAGCAACATAACTCCTGCTTCATTTTGGTGAACCTGCCAGCTTCAATTCTCCACCATGAGAGACCGCCACTCTCACAGCAGACCGCGACTCTCCAAAGAGATCGCCAGACCGCTCGAAGCTATTCACCACCTATGTTCGCTCGAGACCGCGAACACAGCCAGTCCGCCATCAACCCGCGAACTCCTGTCCGTATGCCGATCTCCTCCTGAGACCGCGAACAGCAACCAGCTCGCATACCAGTCTCCTCCTGAGACCGCGAACTGAGACCGCGCGACTAAGAGCCTTAGTCCGCGACAACTACCAGAGAACCTGGAACACCCTGTGCGGTCACACCTGACCCCCCACAGCCTTGAAGAAGACAACCCGCCGCACGGTTATAGACAACCTGCGTGGCCTTGGACCAGATACCAGCGGTCACTCCAGGAGACCACAGTTAGGCTACTACCAGCCAGACCGCAGAGGCAGACCGCCAGGCCGTGCGGTCATGCCAGACCGCCCGACCTCCTCCCAGACCGCCCAGGTCCAAAAGCCTCCTTCACTTCCACTTCAACAATTTCAACACTCCCCCTTGAAGTGGGAAGTGGAAACCAACCCAAGTAGCTCCCTTAGCCGTGTGAACGGCCCCTTTGCCAGCGCCTTTGTGAAGATGTCTGCGACATTGTCTGCACTCCGCACATGCTCGACCGAAAGAGACCCCTCCAGCACCTTCTCCCGTATGAAGTGATGCTCGATCTCGATATGCTTGGTCCTCGCGTGACAAACTGGATTGGTTACCAGTTTGAGAGCACTCTCGTTGTCACCGCGTAGCAGAGTTGGCTCCCGAGCCTCTTTGTGGACGTCTCTCACCAGCCTCCTAAGCCAGATGGCTTCCTGAGCTGCCAAGGCCGAAGCCTTGTATTCCGCTTCTGTGGTGGAGACCGATACGGAATCCTGCTTCTTGCTGCACCATGATATAGCCGTAGGGCCCGCCATGAAGACAAATCCAGATGTCGACTTCCGATCATCCGAATCTCCCCCGTAATCAGCATCCATGTATCCATGCACTTCGAAGCCCGCATCCCTCCTGTATAGGAGACCCATGTCCGAGGTCGCCTTGACATACTTCAGAATATTCTTGGCCGCTAGCAGATGAGGTATCCGAGGCTCCGCCATATACCGACTCACCCTGCCTACTGCATATGCAATATCTGGCCTCGTGATCGTCAGATAGATCAAGCTCCCAACCAGAGCTCGGAACACCAACGGATCTTGCATAATCCTCCCCTCATCCTTCCGAAGCTTCATAGCCTTCTCCAGAGGTGTAAAGATGCACTTCCCTTCCTTCATGCCGAATCGCTCCACGATTCGCTCCGCATATCCATCCTGGGAAACCAGCACTCCACTTCCCTTCTTCTGCACCTCGAGTCCAAGGAAATGGTGAAGCTCACCTAAGTCCTTCATCTCGAACCTGATGGCCAGCTCGGCCCGAAGCTGAGCTACTTCCTCCTTCGAGTTCCCCGTCACGATCATATCGTCGACGTATAACAGCACGATGACCTGACGCTCCCCGCTCTTCTTAACGAACAAGCTTGAGTCTGAGTCTGAAGCAACAAATCCACAGAATAGGAGATATTCTGCGATCTTCCCGTACCACGCCCTCGGCGCTTGCTTCAACCCGTACAGGGCCTTCTTCAGCTTGCAGACATGCTCCGGAAAATCTTCAGACACAAAGCCAGGTGGCTGGACCATGAAGATGTCCTTGTCAATCTCGCCGTACAAGAAGGCGTTCTTGACGTCGAGCTGCCAAATCTCCCATCCACTGAACGCTGCCAAGGCAATGATGAACCGAACTGAAGTCATTTTTGCCACCGGACTGAATGTCTCATCGTAGTCTTCACCGTATTGCTGCGAGAATCCCCGAGCTACAAGACGAGCCTTGTACCGCTCGATGCTGCCGTCAGCTTTCTTCTTCAATTTGTAGACCCATTTGCATGTTACAGGAGTAGTGCCCTTGGGCTTGGGCACAAGAGACCAGGTCTCATTCTTCTCAAGAGCTGTCATCTCTTCTTGCATTGCAACATCCCACTCCTTCACGCCTTGGGCCTTCTCAAAGCTTGACGGCTCCCTCTCATCCAAGGGACCAGCGAAGAAACATGAGACAAAGCTCACTGCGTTTCCTCCTGTATAGCGATCAAGGGCAACGATTGCTCGCTTCGACCTCCTCAGCTCCTTCCCCTGAACCGCATTATCTCCAGCTGCTTCTTCCCTAGCTCCTCTTCCAGACGTGCTAGGAGCATTGCTCCCCCTGCTCCCTGAACCAGAAGCCCCCGTCTCGGAACTAGAAGGAGATGGACCACCTGGTGACACAGGTAGCTCCACCTGAAGATCTTCCACTGCTTTCTCTGGCACCTCCACCCTGCTCTCTGGTAGTTCCACTCCAGAAGACCCCTTATAAGATGTCACCTCATCAAATACAACGTCGCGAGATACAACAAATCTCCGCGTCTCTGGGTCCATGCACTTCCATCCTTTCTTCCGCTCGTCGTATCCCACGAAGACTAGCTTCCTTGCTTTCGCATCTAGCTTCGTCCGAAGAGCATCTGGAACATGCACGTAGCAGGTGGAGCCAAACACCCTAAGGTGTGCCACGCTTGGCTTCTCCTTGAACATCAACTCATGCGGAGTTAACATGTTGATGGGACTCAGAGGCATCCTGTTGATGACGTAGGCAGCACAAGACATTCCCTCCGCCCAGAAGGACTTTGGAATACTCTTGGCATGCAGCCAACACTTGCAGGTCTCCGTCAGATGACGGATCTTCCGTTCTGCAACTCCATTCTGCTGTGGAGTATGAGCACAAGTAAGCTCCCTCCGGATGCCTGCCTTCCTGCAAAAAGTAGAGAACTCACTGGAGGTGAATTCCCCTCCGTTGTCAGTCCTCAGCTTCTTCACCTGCAGTCTCAGCCGACCTTCCACGAGCTCCTTGAACTCCACAAACTTGGCAAACGCCTCCGCCTTCTCCTTCAGAAAATAAACCCAGACATATCTGGTGTAATCATCGATCAACACCAGCATATACCTGCTGCCTCCGAGGCTTGGGGTAGCAGTTGGTCCCATCAAGTCACCGTGGATGCACTCCAACGACACACTACTCCTTGTCTGCGATTTTTCAAACGGTAGTCGATGAGACTTGCCGAACTGACATCCCGCGCAAACATGACCTTCTCCGTAGGAAGATAGACTCGGCAGGCCCTTGACCAGACCTTTCACCGCCATTGCTTTCAGCTTATCCATCCCTACATGCCCCAACCTCTCATGCCATATAACGGCACCATCATTCGTCTTCATCTTGTCGACGTAGGAACTTGTCGATAAAACGAACAAGTCCTTTGCCCGTCTCCCGATATGAACGACCTCGGCCTTCACGGCCTCTACATTACGTAGAAATTTCACTTCTGTTGGGCCGAACAGAACGTGATACCCAGCGTCAACAACGTTGGTCACGGAGAAGAGGTTTTTCTTCATTCCGGGCACATGATAGACACTCTTCAAAGTAAGTGGCCCTCTATCACTGCCCAAAGAAACAACCCCCACCTTCTCTACTGGATGCACGGTATTATCAGCAGTAATGATTGCATTGTTACCTGTGTAGGGCTGTGCAGAAGAAAGCTTGGTCCCGTCTCCGGTGAGGTGATGACCACACCCCGAGTCCACGATCCAGTCCTCCAAATAGTTGATGGGAGCCGAAGCTCCAATAGAAGCCGAGAAGGCTCCTCCCCATCCTCCATCTATATGTCTGGCCTCAGCTTCCTCCTTCTCTGCAGCATGCCCTGCTTGAGTGACCACTCTGCAATCCTTCTTGAAGTGCCCAACCTTCCCGCATTTGTAGCATTTGAGACCTTCCTTCTTGTTCTTCTCCTCAGCCTTAGGAGGATAACCCCTCTCCTGCTGTCCAGAAGTTGAAGGCTCATAGCCTCCAGTGGTCTTCTTTTTCTTATCCCACTTCTTCTTCTTCCCTGAGAAGAGAACTTCGCCATCTCCCCCAGTCACTGACAACCCCGCCATCTGTCTTGCCAAGCTTTCTTGCGAAGAAAGCAAGTTCTCCAGCTCCAACAGAGACGGCTGATTTGCCCATCCCTGCACCGACGTCACAAAGGCCACATATTCCTTCCGCAAGCCGCGGATGATGTGCCTCTTCAGCTTCGCCTCAGAAATTGGCTCATCAGGATCCAGTGCTGATATCTCAGCGCAGAGGTTCTTCATCTTCAGAAAGAAAGTGGAGATAGAAAGATCGCCCTGAGCCGACCTTGCCAGCTCATTCTCCAAGAACTGCAGCCTCGCTACATTCTTCTTATTAAACAGCCCATCCAGGGCTCTCCAGATCTCGGCAGCTGATCCACACCCTAAGATGTGATCAAATAGATCAGGTGAAATGGCACGCTTCAAAGTGAACTCGGCCTTGGCATTGGTCTTTCTCCACGCCCTTACGGCCGGACCATTGTCACCAGCTTCCGTTGCCTTCACCTCTTCTGTCTCATTTCCTCCAACAACTTCCCATAGATCCTCACCCAGAAGATAGCTCTGCATATATGACTTCCACTTCTTGAAGTTAGTCGATGTAAGCATCTCAATACCAAGACCTCTTGCAAATCCACCTTCCATTGGTTTTCCTCTGGTTCCTTCTTCACAAAGGCGATGACTACTCTAAGTTGCAACCTGCTCTATCCACTCCAACCTGGCTCTGATACCATGTGAAATTTTTCTAAGGACCTTGTGAGAGCAAGCAGGAATCGATTATGCAACTTAGAGATACAAGCCAAACAACCAGAGACAAACTTTAGGCAAGCAATTTATCTTTATTGATAGCATAAACTTCATTACAGGGCAAGGCATGCTTGGCGAGACATGATTTCGCCAGCACAGATACCAAACAGAAATACAAGTAGATGAGGATAACTTGAGATCGCTCCAGACCGCGCGACCTCCCTGCGACTTCAACACACTGCCAGACCGCAGCGCCTTGCCGATCACAGCACACCACCAAACCGCTGCACAGACCGCTCCCTTCTTCCGATTTCCTGATCCTCCCGAACTCCAGCACCACAACTCCAAGCCGCAGACCGCCCGAACACTTTCAGAGGAAGAGGTGATCGCTGCTGCCCACACTATCCGCAGAAGCTGCACAAGAGGAATTCAATCAGCAGACCGCACAGTCAGAATAAACCAGACCGCAGGAAACAAGCGAACTCAGCTTACACTTGGTGTGTTCTATATTTGCTGCTACAGTGGCTTCCTATTTATAGGCACGGGACCTGATCCAATCACCACCCTATGAGATAGGATCACCACCCTCCAGATCGCGTGACCTGATCGGTCAACCCGTGCGATCAGCAACATAACTCCTGCTTCATTTTGGTGAACCTGCCAGCTTCAATTCTCCACCATGAGAGACCGCCACTCTCACAGCAGACCGCGACTCTCCAAAGAGATCGCCAGACCGCTCGAAGCTATTCACCACCTATGTTCGCTCGAGACCGCGAACACAGCCAGTCCGCCATCAACCCGCGAACTCCTGTCCGTATGCCGATCTCCTCCTGAGACCGCGAACAGCAACCAGCTCGCATACCAGTCTCCTCCTGAGACCGCGAACTGAGACCGCGCGACTAAGAGCCTTAGTCCGCGACAACTACCAGAGAACCTGGAACACCCTGTGCGGTCACACCTGACCCCCCACAGCCTTGAAGAAGACAACCCGCCGCACGGTTATAGACAACCTGCGTGGCCTTGGACCAGATACCAGCGGTCACTCCAGGAGACCACAGTTAGGCTACTACCAGCCAGACCGCAGAGGCAGACCGCCAGGCCGCGCGGTCATGCCAGACCGCCCGACCTCCTCCCAGACCGCCCAGGTCTAAAAGCCTCCTTCACTTCCACTTCAACAATTTCAACACGTGGGGCCCACCCTGTCGGATCCTGCTGCACCTGTTTCTCTCCCATTTGGTACGCCTAAAATATGGTGGTCAAACGACCGTCAGTCAAACTAGACTCAGTCAACAATCCCCCGCCCCTAAACCCGTGGCTCCTAGGCACCGAGCGGGGAGGAGTGAAAAGGAGGACCAAAGGCAGAGTGGAAACAAGCAGGTGACAACTATCCTAAAGTAAGTACGGTAACAAGGTATTGTAGAGTAAATGATGAAAGCTAATACGAGTAAGCTAGAGTAAAGTGCATGTAAAGAGCAGTAAGCAGTATACATAATGGTAAGTGAAGTCATATAAAAGTAACCATTGATTTATAGGAATGCCCATACAAACCTATAGACCAAGGGGTCGTTTAGCAGGGCCTACCGTATAAGAAGTCCCATAACCGACTTATACGTTAGGGGTAGGTTGAATGCAATGTTTATACTATGTCATGCAAAGTATGTTGTTATGCTATGTTCATACAAGTGCAACTCACTCACTACGACTCTATGCGCATAGACCTTTAGTTCCCCCTTTTTGGAGCGAGCTAGACTCCCAGGATACTCCCGTAGTGGCAAACGGAAGCGGTGGGTTGGGCCTCGCCCACCTCTAGGTTGGTATTCACACTACCTAACCTAGACCTATCGTACGCCTCTACAAAACCCGCAGAGCGTCTGCGTACTCTTGCTGACTGGACCGCCAGACTTTCAAGGCTAAGTGTAAATACCGCACTCGCCAAGTCAACGTATTGACGTCGGTGTGAACGATCGTCCAATACCGAAGACCCACCACCTTCAATGCACATGCAACATGTTCCACTTCCTACTTCCGAGCCATAAGCTCCCCGGGCTAACCTGCCCGCCATCAAACACCACTGAGTAACAAGCTCACCGGACTTAGCAATCCGCTATCACCACCACCGAGCCTACCGCTCGTAGCACCAAACCAACTAAACTCCCGAAACCACGGGGTGTGTTATTAGTTAATGTCTTATACAATGTCTTACTCCTATAAGTTTGGGGTTAGTCTTGGACTTCCCGATGGTTACCCTGTAAGGGGCTCGCTACGGTACTAGGAACCGAAATGGGATCACCCCAAAGTTCCCTTTCTCCAGACACTTAGTATTGTTGGTATCTACCCATAAGAAAACTCCCTTAATACTTTACCTGGTTCAAACCTAAGTGTTTTAAGGCACTAAAGGGAAAAGACAATCTTTCGTCAATCCCAGGACGACCTACCCTAAGGGTGGTACCCTACCACCCTAGGACTCTTCATACCCTAATTAACTCCAGGGGTCCTCACATAGTCATATGATCACCATTAAACTCCCACATCTCCAATCAATATACCCCAAAGTTGCTAAGTTGCTAAACGCAGACCACCCTTAACGTTTTGATGCTCATGAAGGGAGGTACACTAAATAATCAACTCCATGACCCAACAATTTTACTGGGGGTCCATGCTACTTGTTTAAGATCAAATCCAGAGTTTCATAATTTTCCCAACATTATTAATATTTAAAACATTTTTTCCAAAACACAATTTCCTAGGGTTTGAACTACAAGTATACTTTTCTGACTTCCAATGACTACCATAATTTTTACATAAATCAAGGGTACCAAGTAATCAGTAAATATGAAAGTTTTGGAAATTCTAGCAGGATTTACTATTTTTAAAAATTCCAAACCCATTTATTTGCAATCATTTACAAAGGGGGTACCCACATATGAACTCCAAACCTTATGCAAATTTATACAGAGGTGATTCATACTAAAA
Source organism: Dactylorhiza incarnata (assembly GCA_033032865.1). Classification (NCBI taxonomy): domain Eukaryota; kingdom Viridiplantae; phylum Streptophyta; class Magnoliopsida; order Asparagales; family Orchidaceae; genus Dactylorhiza; species Dactylorhiza incarnata. The sequence continues at coordinate 1,015,791 of JAWHQI010000285.1, read as the reverse complement.
TATTCAGCCCTAAAAAGTTTGACCATGTTCCATAAAGGTTACAATTGTAAGTTCCACCAAGGATATATTTGCAATTAATTCCAAATTGAACTAGAGGTACCAAAAATATTAATCCATAAATTATGAGAAAAATAATGTGGGTTTATAATGGTATGAAATGTCATCCAGCAAAGTTTCATGCAATTACAGAAAACTAACACCTTAAAATTGTTCATCCCAAAAATTGTCAACAATATGAATAATTACAATTTTGACCTCCAAAAGTTTTCCAATGGTTCTAATAGAATCTCCAGGTATTAATAACATCAAAACTAAGTTGGTGACAGAAGATGGTTAATCATTAAGTATTATTTCTTCCTAAATCCCAAAACCCTAAATATTTACAAATCTACCCAAGGATTTATTACCTAGGTTTGGCAACTCCAAACCCCACCAATTTCTCACAGTAGCATTCTCTGGTCACCAAGATCATCTCCCCAACATTTCAAGTCAAACCATTACGGTTTGACCCCTCTTCCTTCATTGGCCTCTAATTGCACCCCTTTAGGGTTTAACCTAGGGTTGGGGTCAAAACTTCTCCGAATCCACCCAAACTTCTTGTGAGGGTATTATAAGACTCATAGAGCTCAGAGGATTCCATTACACACCTCTCCAAGGACAAACACTCCCAAGTCCTTCACAAGTCCTAAAGAGCACCCTAAGGCTAACCATTAGGGTTCAAGGGCACATTAAGCCCTACTTCCTCCAAAATTGCTCCTTGGGGTGTCCCATACATCCCAAGTCAGTGACCAAGGTCACCCCTTTCAATCAGTGGGAGGGAGCCCCTCCACACTCCAAAATTAGCTTAAGTTCACTTTTGCCCTAATATAACCCTTAAGCAAACAAAGGTCCAAGGGAAACTCCCTACTTTTCCCAAGTCCAAACTACTCACTATACTGGCCAGGGGTCAGTGAATGACCACCCAAGATCCTAACAACATTTGGTGAGGGGTGGGGTTCTATTGAGTACCTAATTGGGGTGCAAATAACATTTAGCCCCTTTGCAAAATACTAGGGTAAACCTCCTCCAATGGCCACCAAATTTGGACCAAAGGTTGGCATGGGGGAGGGTTATGTGCACCCCAAATATGAAACCAATTGGCTTTGTGGAAGAGTGGGGGTACTCACCCAAAGTTTTGCCTAAACCTAGGGGGCCTAAGGTTGTATTGGTGAATTACCCCACCAAATCAACTCCATAAATTATGAGATTTTAACCAGAGACCCTATTTACTCTCTAAGACCACCCATCCAAGTTTGGAAGGGTTTTGAGGTGTTTAGGGCACCTAATTAGGTCCCACAAGGATTATTGAACTTTTCCAAAAACTATGGGGAAAAGTTCTCCAATCAATCTGATTTTTGGACATGTGCTACATATATATAAGAGTAGCCTACCCTCCAAATTTCAAGTCATTTGGAGTTCTATATTGGTGTGGGCATCAAAAATAAACTCTGGTTAGCCTTATGGGCAGACCTCATCAAAATGAGTGTTGTGCCCTAACCAGGGCTCCAAATCGAGTGATCTCAATTTTGTAGTAAACTAGACACCAGGGGCTCCAACTTTGATGTTGGACAAATTTTCCCTAGAAGTCTCTAAGTATTTTTAATAAATTAAATAAGCTGCAGCAGTTTTGATCACAGAAATTCATAAAAATACCTAAAAGGGAGCACGAATCTTGAAGTAAGATGGGTGGCTGCTGCTCATCTTCAAGCTCCAGCCAAGGAACGGGATTAGCCCGACCTGGAGCTACTTCCAGGCCATTTTCCTGCCACCACAGCCACCTCCCTGGCCGGCCACCACCACCACCACCTCCGTTGAGGTGGTGGCTATCGCCGGGCGGCGGCACGGCCGCCGGAGGGGCGGTTTCCGGCGAACTCAAGAGGGACGTTTTTAATGGAAACGGTGGAGAAATTTCTCCCAATCGGGCTCATTTTGAGCCCGATTTCATCTATATTTTGATCCTAGATCTATGCACGAATAAGGAGGAGGAGGATCAGACCTTATTTGGTGTGATTCGTGGCTCCGTTTGCCGGCCGCCATTGTTCCTCCTTGGAGCTTTGGGTGCCATGGAATCTCCTCCTCTGAGCACTGAAAGGGTCGGGAAAGTGGGGGTTTCAACTCCTTGAGAGCTTCTGAAGCTAATGGAGGCCTCAATTTAATGGGAGGAGGGCTCCATCAAGAGATCACCAAGTGACCCCTCCTCTCCCCCATGGCCGGCCACCCTAATGCATCCCCCCTGCCTTCAATTCCTCCAGAAAACTCCTGGAATTCCCTCCACATTCATCAGGGAAGATGAAGGGAGGCACCAATGGGGATCCCAAGGGGTTTAACACCTTAATGGCCATGAATACCACCTTCTCTCTCCATTAAAATTGGGTTTTTCTCTCTCCTACTCACCATGGCCGATTTTCCTCTCTCTCCTGGGTTAATTATCAGTCAAGCATGCTGGTTGACCACTCAATTTGGGCTTAGCCCAAAGGGATTGGGCTAGATTTTAGAGATTTGACCTAATTTGGGCAAGTTTGACTTTTGGTCAAATTGACCAATTGGGTGACCCTAGGATGGGACTTTTGGGTCCATTGGATTCCAAATTAGGTTTAGAAACTACTGGTGGCGTCAATTTGGTCACATTAGCCTTAGTTGACCCAATTTAAGCTGATTTGACCAAAACATGCTAAGTTGTCTTTGGCTAAATTGAGCCCTAGGGTTGACCCAGTCATGAGGCTTTTTGGTCCACTGGGTCCCCTATGATATGATAACCCTAAGGGTAGGGTCAATTTAACATGGTGATGGTCAATTAGGGCACTTAGTGAAGAATTGCCATTTTGACCTAAAAGGGGCATTTTGGTCAATTTGCACTACTGGGGGTCCCATGATGGGGCTTTTAGGTCTACTAGATTTCTTATGATATTTTAGACCTAGAGGAGTGGTCAATTTGGCATGGAGGAGGTCAGTTGACTCTAATTAGGCTACCTTGACCAATTTAGGGTTAGGGTTGACTTTGGTCAATTTGGCCTCTTTGGTTGACCCCAATGTGCCCTTGGTGCCCTAAGGGGGCCCCTAAAGGGTTAGGGATACTATGGCGGGGTCAATTGATCAAGTTGAGGCCCTAAAGTCCAATCCTAAGCTTGGTAATTGGAAATTGCTATTTGCAGTCCAAGGCACTTTCAACCCTAATCTTGCCTAAGTTAAAGGGATTTCTACACTACCAAGGCCTTGTCATGACCTTGTCATGACACATTCACCTGGGGGGTCTAGCTGTCTGGGGGATGTTACAGTGTCGGGAAACGGCGAGGCGGAAACGGCGATGCTTTAATTTCTGTTTTTTTTAATTATAATTATTTAAACTATTTATATTTCATTACTCAGAACTCAGAAGCCAAGAGTTTCAGATCGGGCGGCGGAGGCTGAGCAAGTACCATCGGCACGGTCGAAGCCCTCCGTGGGGGGGGGGGGTGAAGCCCGCTTGGTTGTCGAGCGGGTGAAGCCCGGAGCGACGCATCGAGAACAGACGAAGCCCGGAGCGACGCAACGAGAACGGGCGAAGCCCGTTCGATGAGGGGGCGGGCGAAGCCCGCTAGGTTGCCAAGCGGGCGAAGCCCGCAGCGACGCATCGAGAACGGGCGAAGCCCGTTCGAAGATCCTAGTATGTATATATATGTTTATATATATATATATATATTTCATACTTATTATGTTGCAACGGGGTTGAACCGGTTGGACCGGTTCAACCTTGAACCCTTCCTTCCAACGGTTCGATGTCCGGTCCGGTTTTGAAAACGTTGCTTTTGAGTTTAGAAACGCAATTAATTCAATTAATAGAAGTCATTTTTAGTTTATTTTGTCCCTAATTACCCCTACATAATACATAAACTTCAAAATTAAATATATATATATATATATATATATATATATAGACGAGTGACAGTGCACGGGGGGGCCCCCCGTGCCAAGCGCGACAGTACTCGCCCGCCCCACGGCGGGCTTCGCCCGCCCATCGTTTCTTAACTTAAAAAAAAACAGATTAAAAATTAAATCTGCTTTTTTAAATTCAATTTATTTAATTTATTTCTTTCCATTTTTTAATTAATTTATTTATTTAAAATAAATCTATTTGTTTTTCAAATTAACTATTATTAATATAAAAGAAGGTACAAAGATTGAATATAAAGTCATCTTGGCATAGTGGATAGTAGTTATTAAAGTTCTGTGGTTGGTTCGGGTTCAAAACCTGACCAACGCATTTTCCTCGGATTTATTTTGGCCCGGCCCACCCGGCCCGAGTTGCCCGCCCGCCCGGCCCGCCTGGCCGACCCGCTCCGCCCACCGGCCCGGCCCGAGTTGCCCGCCCGCCCGAACTGCTCCGCCCACCGGCCCGGCCCGCCCGGTTTGCTTTGTAGGGTAGGGTACCCTACAAAATTTATGGGTTTAGGACATCATGGTAGGTTTAGTAGACCTAGGAAAAAAATATGAACGGTCCTGATTCGTCATGCGATCGAACGGCCGAGATCTTATGATCTGATCAATTCGAACGGTTCAGATTGATATAATGGTATGCCACCATTACACGAAAATTAAAAAATTACAAAAATCCTTAAAAATTATACTTCTTTATATATATATAGTATAGATATATATTTACTTAAAAAATAATTTACTTTATATATATTTTATTTAACCTACCAGCCTAAACCCTCGAACAAAACTTAGCTAGGTTTATATCATGTCTGCGATTTCTAGGAGGGAAGCCAGAGAGCTTCGAAATGACGAATTTCGCCGCCATTAGAAACCTTTTCATCAACCGGGGTTTTGGATCCCGCTTCATTCCCGTCTCATTACTGTAAGCAATCTCCATTTCCACTTCTACCATGTCTTTCGTCTTCAAACAGATGAGCAATCTTCAGCGGATCTGTTTCCGATGAATGTTAATTTTCTTGCCTGAAACCCTAGATTAAAGAAGGGCTGCAGTTCTTCAGGTCCTGTCAGGTTTATTCCAGGACAGTTTTCCGGAATCAAGAAAACGCAGAAATTCACATTTGCGAATAATGAAAGCAATCATGCTTCTGTGAATAAGGAAAGCAATCATGCTTCTGTGAATAAGGAAAGCAATCATGCTTCTGGATCGTCAAATTTAGATGGAAGATCCCTGCGAAATAGTCATTTTGATGATGATTCATATGTGAGTTCCTGCTTCAAATTGTTCTGATCTTACTGTTGCTAGTAGAGCGTATAGAATGGTTCCTGATATGCTGTAAAATCCATTTTCGCGTGTTGATCTACGGTCTGAATTTGGACCATAAACTTGAAAAACGTTGATCTTCCTCCGGTTGCTGGTAGAGCTAAAAACTCTATGTGAGCCGTGTTTTTATGATTTAATATCTGCACCTTTTTTTTCTCAAACTGCATATTAGTTGCTTAAGTTAAGTCAATACTAAAATTATCATGTTTGTGTTACAATTTAGGTAACTTGTATCTGCTGTGCAAGTTTGTGCAAATTTCTCCGGTTAAATTTTCCAGTACCTGATCAAAATTTAACTCCTACAAACTATTTATCTGTGCAAAGCTTTGACATGTAATTTTTTGTATATTTGATGTATTTTTCATGAATCAGTTTACCGTGCTCTTCTATTTTAGTTTCTTATACCTAAGAGGCTTCTTTTACTATAGCTGGGAGATTGAAGAAGAAGAAAGGTGTAGGAGATGAGTTGTAGGAGAGAGAAGATGGAGTAACCGGATGAATGCCGATTAATTAACCAAAATTAGGTTACATGGTGATGGGAGATCAAAATATATGATAACATTATGAATCAAGGGCAAATAATTTCTCTAGTTGATCAAAGGGTCACAATGTTTTCAAACTTCAAATCAAGGGCTTTATTAACTTAAGATTTGTGATGATGGTTAGATCTAGTGGTTTGTATCAATATAAAACATTAAGATCAAGTTAAAAATGAGAAACCCTAAAGTAAGGGTCCAAATTAAATCATTATAAAACAGAAAAACCATGGTTTATGGAAACATACTTAATGAATGAATATTGAATGTACTAATAATAATAATAATATGTAAAACAAGTTTTACCTACTAGCAATTTAAGGCAAATAAGTCTAAAACAAGTGATTGATTGATGTAAATCAGATTCTCAAAGTCGATTTTAGATAAAAGAAATTTGATTTCTATTTTAAATATGTCGCGCAAACATGATGTTTTCGAGCAAACGGAAAGCACAATCAATCTCAATTTCGTAAACACACATATGAGCCTAACAATAAAGCATAATTAACAATATGAAATAACTCTTCCACACGCACGTGAACAAAAGATGAACACGGGCGTTTTTTTTAAATTAACGACAAATAGGCCAATAAAAATCAGCGATGCTCTGGATTTTAAAGATCAAAATAAATAATAAACATAATCTTTGACTAATAAGAACGAAACTAGATTGGTTTGGGAATATACCTCATGTCAATGAAGAAGACAGGCTCAGGACTCTTAAGAAAAGGGCTGCGGGAGAGAGAATTTAGGGCAGGGCTTCAACAGAGGTAAGAGGGAGAAGACTTCAGCCTTTCGGGAAGGAGAGTCTAGAAATACGTGTCGGGGTCGACCAACCCTCGAGTAGGGTTCCAGTGGCAGATGGCCGCTCATTCCCGGTTGCAGGCAAATGGAAAGTGGTTGTTTTCGATGGAGGGCAGGGATTAGATCGCCAGAACCCTAGGAGGTGGGAGGTTGGCGTTGCAAGTTCCGATGAAGTCCACATCGGCAACGGCGGCGCGAGAAAAAGGAGGTTACGCCTGGTTTTTTGAAAAGAACAAAGGAAGAAGACTGTCTGTTCTTTTCGTTTTGCTCAGCTCCCCTTTTCAGCAATGGCGGTGGTGGGTTTTATAAAAGCATTTTCTTCTATTTTTTGGGGGGAAATTAATGCAAAGTTGCAACTGGCAAGGACCCATCACCCATATAGTAAATGATATTTACTTATTTAGCCTTATTTGCAAATGGTAGAATAATAATGATTTTTTTTAAATATTTCTAAAATAGATGGGAACTAATATAAAAATATCTTTCTTATCGCCGCTTATTATTTATTTTTGCGCATGCTTGCCTTAATTAATATATCACCTAATTTGACAGATCTTTTTATTCATGAACTTATTGAACGAACCACAACAAGCTGTCATAACGAGCGCGGGCGATGTGCGCAAAATAAAGAAAACAAGTACATGTACGATAAATAAATAAATATGTGCGAAGATATGCGCTACATAGAAAATGCATGAAATTACAGTAAAATAAAGGCGCGCGAAGATGCGACGTAAGTGGCATCAATTCTCCCGGGGTTGAAAGACCTCGACCCCGTCAAGAGTGTAATGTAGTCCGCGACAAGGAAATCCAACTGTCGATCTGGACATGCTCCGCTACTGTCATGTTCTGGATGGTGGTGCATAGTGAGGCAAAAGAAGAATCCTTCGCTGCAGCTTATGACCTGTAGACAAATTCCCTTTCCTGAAAGATGCAGGAAACCAATCTCCTTCGAAAAAGTATAATTCTCGGTGATAAAATCAACAATAGAATTATAGTTTTCCGAAGATGCTCGCAAACTGTTAGTCATAATTTTATGCATAATATTTAAATAATACGACAACAACACTCAAGCCTTTATCCCACCATAGTGGGGTCAGCTATATGGATCCTTTGTCGCCATTGCGCCCTATATTTAATCATAGTCTCACTAATGTCTAAGTCCATCATGTCTTTCGTTATAGTTTCATTCCAAGTTTTTTACGGTCTACCCTTCCCCCGTTTAACATGTCTAGTGACTAAACTCTCACAACGCCTAACATGTGCCTCTAATGGTCTCCTATGTACATGTCTGAACCATCTTAAACGAACTTCTCGCATCTTCTCTACAATTGGCGCCACTTCTGTCTTATCCTTGATACATTCATTCCTAATTTTATCCAGTCTCGTGTGACCACACATCCACCTAAGCATTCTCATCTCCACAACTCTCATTATTTGCTCATGTACACCATTCACTGCCCAACACTCAGAACCGTGGAGCATTGCTGACCTAATTGCAGTACAGTAAAACATGCCTTTAAGTTTTAATGGTACTTTACGATCATATAAGATATCAAACGCGCCTCTCCACTTCAACCAACCTGCTTGGACTCTATGTATCATGTCTTTATCTACACCTCTATCTTGTTGAATTATCGATCCCAGATATTTAAAGTACTCACTGTGGGAAATATCTTGGTGACCCAATTTAATGACGGAGTCATCCGACCTTCTTGCACTACTAAATTTAAGCTCTATATACTCCGTCTTTGTCCTGCTCAACCTAAAACCTTTCTTTTTTAAAGTGTCTCGCCAAAATTCAAGTTTCGCGTTTACACCCTCGCGCGTCTCATCGACTAAAACAATATCATCTGCAAATAATAAACACCAATGTATTGATTGTTGGATATGTCCAGTGAGCTCATCTAAGATAAGGGTAAAGAGATAATGACTTAAAACTGACCCTTGATGTAAGCCAACATCGATATGGAATTCCTGTGTTAATCCTTCAGATGTCCTCACCTTGGTCATTGAATTTGTATACATTTCTTTGATTACGTCAATGTATGATACATTTATACCTTTCGTTTCTAAGACTCTTCACAAGACCTCTCTTGGAACCATATCACAAGCCTTCTCCAGATCGATAAACAACATATGCAAATCTTTTTGTCTTTCCCGATAGTTGTCAATGAGGCTCCTCAAGAGATGTATAACTTCCATGGTTGATCTCTTCGACATGAATCCAAATTGATTTTCTGAGATGCTAGTCTCTCGTCTTACTCTTCTCTCTATTACCCGTTCCCATAGTTTCATAGTATGATTCATTAATTTAATTTCCCTGTAATTGACACAATTTTGTATCTCCTTTGTTCTTATACAAAGGTACCAAAATACTTTCTCTCCATTGGTCTGACATTGTCTTTGTCTTCAATATCTTATTGAAGAAATTTTTAAGCCATAAAATTTCTTTCCTCCCTAAGCATTTTCATACTTCAATGGGTATATCGTCTGACCCAACCGTCTTTCCATTTTTCATCCTTTTCAGAGCGTCATTTATCTCTGATAGTTGAATTTTACGATAATAAATTATGTTTCTATACTCCTTCGATTTACTTAACTCTTTTAAGTTCTGTTCATTGTCTTTTCCTTCATTGTATAGTCGATAAAAATATCTTTTTCATCGTTCCTTAATAGCCACATTATCCGTCAAAACCGTATCTGTTTCATCTTTTATTCATTTAACTTGACTTAAATCTCTTGTCTTTCTCTCTCTAGCTCGAGCAGTTTATATATATCATGCTCTCCATCTTTGGTATCTAGTCGTTCGTAAAATTCTTTATAAGCTTGACTTCTTGTTTTACTTATTGCATTTTTAGCTTCTTTCTTGACGACTTTATACTTTGTCAAGTTTTCATCATTCCTGCAAGCATATAATGTTTTGTAGCTGACCTTCTTTGCCATAATTTTTTCTTGCACTTTCTCTTTCCATGGTGCAACCCGCATCGCGTTCTTTTTATTATTTTCTTGCTTGTGTCGTTTATTTTTGTAGCGCATGTCTTCGCGCATTTTTGAATTATTATGCAGCGTCGAGTTGTGTTGCGCGTGTTATAAGCGCTTGGATGTTATTTTTGTATCACGCATGTTGCTCGCGCCTTTCTATTTGGCTCCTTGGTGTGACCGGCCAACGTGACCTTAAATGCATAGGTCCAGTATTTAGGGGATAGATTAGCTTAGGGCAAGCTTGTAACAATTAAGTATTTTTGTTAAAATGTCCCATTCGCCGATAGCCGACCCAACACAGAAATTCTCCCCACTTTCATTTGGAAAAATCTACCTTATTTTAATTATTATTGAGTAGGGCTGCTAATATCATTTTGCCCTAAACCCTTCTTTAAAATCCCTCCCATTCCTCCTGTTATCGGGAGCTGGAAATTGAACTGAACGAAACTTTGTTTCGTTCGGCTCTCCCAGCACCGCCTGCGCCTCCCTCGACTTGTCTTCCTCGACGGAGTTTCCCTCGCCACCGCCGCTCCCTGCTAGCCTCTCCTCCGACGAAGCCACCTCCCTGTTTCTCCTTCCGGTTCGACGACATCCACCGTCACTTCCTGCGTCGACATCGACACTCCCGACGTCGACATCGACGATCCCTGCGTCATTTGCGGCCAGCAGCGACGCCCCCTGCGTCGACTCCCCTGTTCGACGACGCAGCCATCGCAGATCTCCGTCCAGTTCTCGCCGGCGACGCCTCCCGCAACTCCCAGACCAGTCCACCTCCACCTCCACCTCCTTGCATCCTCTGGCAAGATCGACGCCCGAATCCAGCCCTCCGTCTCCCTGTCACCATCCAGCAAGGTCGACTCCATCATTCTCCAGTCCACCTCCCTGCTCCCCTCCTGCCAGCCCGAGATCCGATCTTCCACATTCCTGCAGGGGACTTGTTCGCCTCGGCTACTCTTCCTCGTGGTATACCTCTTCATCCCTCTCCCCCAAACCTTAGTTAATTTTAATGCCCATTTCAGTTTAACGAATAGTTAATTATTATGAGCTCGCCCTTAACTAATTGTGTCTCATATCTTATCGTTGTTTCCAAATACGTGTGTGCCACTGATTAATTTCTGTGCCTGTGGAATTCTGATTCATGTCGTTGCTATGTTTGTACGGTAGTCTAGCGCGCGCGAGCGACGCCTAGGTCGTTATAGCGGTTAAAATAGCCCGCCAAGTCCTTTCGCGCCATAATTATTTAAAGATCACAATTATTTTTATTCCAAAACTACAGCCCTAGGTTTGAGGTTACATCAGTTTGGGGTGGCTGCTGGGATATCTCACTCCTATTGTGGGATAGCCGAGCGCCGTTTGTTTCCAAAATATTTCAGTTAGTATTTTACGTTTAAAAAAAATATGGAGAGTCGCTTAGATCGAGTAGAAGCCACCTTAGGCGACTTAGCCATTCGTATGCGTGAACTGACAAAGTCAATCGACACAGTCGCTGCAGCTTACTCGCAGAGTCTGATTGTTCTGTGCGATGATGTACACCACCTCGAAACGAGAATGCACAAACGACATGTTCTTCCTAGTTATCTCCCAACTACATATCAACTAGTGGCACCCGGGCTTCAGTATCTTCATAGTCATCTTTCCAGGTTCGATGTTTCTCCCACGAGCACTTTGGTCCCACCCCCACAGTTGAGGAGTTTCTTCCTGAGCCCCTGCTCCAGGTAGATGAGTATTTTCCCTCCTCATTCCTTCCTCCCGATTGACATGGTGTGTCCACTTGCCCCCACTGACTCACATTCTTCAGTCGTCGAGTCGTTTCTTGAGGCTCCGCTTCAGGGAGAGGGACTTGTGATGTGTCACTCACCTCAGATGATACATCATCGCTCTCTCTTCTCCCAGAAGAGTTGGTTAGTGATGAGGCCCTCATCATGGGTGACATAGACTCGTTCGTCTTATGTCCTGAGTTTCTTAGCCCGCTGCCGCCACAAACCGTTGAGGCCACATACATTGTGCTTGGTGGCCACCCGCTAGTGACACTCGAGTCACCACCCTATATTGATTTTATTTTTGGTGAGCACGCGTTTTGTTCGCATCACCTTCTTGTGGATATAAGAGAGCATGCTGGACCTCCACCTCACTTCCGTTTGAGTTCTGACACTTTTAGGTTTAGTAGTCTTGAAGGAACCGATACGATCCTTAGATTTTTTACTCCTCATAGGGACACCCGTGTTACCACTAGGGATTCCGAAGAGCAAGAGAGGAAGGGAGATGAGGAGTTTGAGAGAAGGAGCTAGGGTTTTGGGAGAGGAAGAAGAGGGATCAGCCCTCACACAAAATACTTGATCCAAAGATGAAGACATAACAACAGGTGATCCCCTTTATAGGGAGGGATCCACCAAACACAAAGGAAAACATAATATTCCAAATAAAACACGATAACGCCGCATGTAACGCCGTCCGCCAGTCACGCCGATACCGCGGCCTGCTACCGCACGGCGATAGCACCACCCGATACCGCTGCCCGCCCCCTACTCCGTAGCACCCAAGGTTGGTGGTTCAGTCCGCCGTTCCGCGTCGCGCGTCCTCCTCGAGTAGACTTGCCACGACGGCTCCTCCGGTTGCAAGTCGGTAACAATACCCCTGTCTGGAAAATTTGCCTTGTCCTCAAGGCAATAATCCGGAAACTGGCGCCGGAAGTCGTCCCGCAGAAGCCAAGTCGCGGAGCTGAGTGGTCGGTCGCGCCATGCGACTCGAATCTCGTCTGGAAGAGGATCCCCTGGAGTATGATGGCGCCGATCCACGATCGAGGCCGGGTACATCGGTGGGGAGTCGGAGTGCTCGATGTCTGCTGGGATGTGATCGGTAACGGGGTGGTCGCCGATGACTCGGCGGAGCTGAGAAACGTGGAAAACCGGATGGATCCGGCTCTGGTCTGGTAGGCGCAGGCGTTAGGCCACGGCGCCGATGCGGCTGATAATCTCAAAGGGACCAAAAAACGTGGGGCCAGCTTGGGGCAGGTGCGGCGGGCGACGGTCAGCTGGCGGTATGGGTGAAGCTTGATGAAAACTCGCTCGCCCACCTGGAAGGAAAGGTCTCGGCGCTTCCGGTTGGCAAAAGAGATCATCTTTGCCTGAGCCCGACGAAGGTGGTGCTTCAGGCTATCCAAAATGGTATCTCGATCATGAAGGTGGTCGGCCAGGCTGGCCACGGGGCATTCGCCCGGAAGATGTCGTAGTATCGAGGGAGGGGGCCGGCCATAAACTGTTTCAAACGGCGAGGTGTTGGCCGAATGGTGGTACGAGGTGTTGTAGGAATACTCCGCCCAGCAGAGCCACTTTGCCCATGAGCCAGGCCTCTCCCCAATGAAGCATCTGAGGTAAGTCTCCAGACAACGGTTGAGCACTTCGGACTGCCCGTCCGACTGTGGGTGGTATGCGGTGCTCATCCGGAGCCGGGTGCCCTGAAGACGGAAAAGAGACGTCCAGAAACTGCTGAGGAAGAGCGGGTCCCGGTCACTCACAATGGAGCGAGGAAAACCGTGAAGGCGGACGATCTCGGAGATGAAACTATCGGCCATGGTTGCTGCCGTATAGGGGTGGCGCAGCGAAATGAAATGGCTATACTTCGTCAACCGATCAACGACCACGAGAATGCAGTCAAACCCGTTCGACCACGGCAGCCGTGTGATAAATTCCATCGCTATGTCCTCCCAGACACGCTCGGGAATCGGCAGAGGCTGTAGCAGGCCGCTCGGAAACAGCGTCTCGTACTTGGCCTTCTGGCAAGGAAGGCAGGCCGCCACGTAGGCCTTCACCTGGCGTAGCATGTGGGGCCAGTATAAAGAGGCGGCTAGCCTCCGGTAGGTCCGGAATGCGCCGGCGTGACCGCCCGAGGTCGTCGAATGAAACTCTGCGAGAAGGAGCGGGACGCGGGTCGAAGAAGCGGAGAGAACAAGGCGGCCCCAATGAAATTGCAGTCCCCCGATCAAGGAGTACGGTGGCCGTGCCGCGGGGTCGGCGAGCAGGGCCGTGCGGATCGCAAGCAAGTGGGGGTCGGCCTCCGCCTCCTGCTGCAAGATGGTGGCGTCGTCCCAAACCGGACGGGAAATGGCGGCTAACTCCGAAGCCTGAGGGTGACGTGACAGCGCGTCCGCCGCTCGGTTGGTCTTCCCAGACCGGAACTCGATCGAAAAATCATATCCCAGAAGCTTGGCAACCCACAACTGCTGTGTCGGCGTTGCGATCTTCTGCTGCAGCAGATACCGGAGGCTGTGATGATCAGTGCGGACGATGAAGGGTCGGCCCAACAGGTACGGTCGCCAATGCTGCACGGCCAACACCAAGGCCATCAGCTCGTTCTCGTATGCCGACCGGCTGCGTACGACCGACGAGAAGGCGCGGCTAAAATAAGCTATCGGGCGGCCGGCCTGCATCAGGACAGCGCCGACGCCGGAGCCGGAGGCGTCGCATTCCACGATGAACGGCTGTCGAAAATCCGGCATGGCCAAAACCGGTCCACGGATCAAGGCGGACTGCAAGGCGGCGATGGAGGCCATGGCGGCTGGCGGCCACGAGAAGGGACCATCGGCTGGGGCCTTCAGCAGCTGAGTGAGAGGGCGGGCCACCCCCCCATAATCCTGGATAAAGCGCCGGTAGTAGCCGGTCAGGCCGAGAAAAGCCCGGACATCGCGAACAGAAGTGGGAGTCGGCCACCGGGTCACGGCTTCAATCTTGTCCGCATCCATAGCCACACCCTGGGCGGAGATTGTGTGGCCCAGATAGCTCACTGTCGTGGCCCCAAAGGTACACTTCTTCCGGTTGAGGGTAAAGTGATGACGGCGCAGAGTGGTAAAAGTCTCCCGAACATGGTGGAGGTGGTCCTGCCAGGAAGTACTGAAAACAAGAATGCCATCAAAGAAAACCAGAACGTGCTTACGCAGGACCGGCTGGAAGATGTCATTCATGGAAGCCTGGAAAGTAGCGGGAGCGTTGGTGAGCCCGAACGGCATCACCAAAAACTCGAAGTGGCCGTCGTGGGTCCGAAAAGCCGTCTTCGGGACGTCTTCCGGTCGGACCCGTATCTGGTGATAGCCGACGCGGAGGTCGAGTTTGGTGAAAAACACGGCGCCGTGTAACTCGTCCAGCAGCTCCTGAATGACCGGAATCAGGTACTTGTCCGGTACCGTCGCCTTGTTCAGCTCTCTGTAGTTCACGCAGAAACGCCAGCTGCCGTCCTTCTTGCGGACAAGAAGCACCGGGCTGGAGAAGGGGCTCGCACTGGGCCGAATCAGGCCTCCCAACAGCATCTCTCGAACCAACCGCTCGATCTCGTCCTTCTGCGTGTGCCCGTATCGGTAAGGACGGGCAGAAACCGCTGCGACGCCGGGCTGAAGTACGATGGCGTGGTCGGTCGGCCGCGCGGGGGGAATGCCGGGAAGCGGCTCAAAGAGCGCCGGAAAATCATCAAGGAGCGCCGTCATGTCGGCCGGAAGGCCGTCGGGTGACGACGGAGGTGTGGGTTGCACCGTCCACAACCACGCCGAGAAGTCGATGTCGGTGACGCGGGTCATGGCGCGGAAAGAAATGGGCGAGCGGAGGAGCGTCGAATCGCCCACCAAGCGGCAGGGTTGGCCCTGGTGGAGAAAGGACATGGTCATAGACGCCCAGTTGACGCGGACGTCGCCCAGAGTTTGCAACCACGCGACCCCCAAGATGGCGTCAAGGCCCCCCAGCTCGAAGAGGTAGAAGTCCGCGGTGACCGTGCACGGGCCCAGGGACAGGGTGACTCCCGAGCACTGGCCTAAGGTGGGGTGGCGGCGGCCGTCTCCCAGACAGACGGAGAAGTCGGGGGAAGGATCCCGGTAACCTCAGGTGGCGTGCGAGGGGGGCCGACATGAAATTGTGGCTCGCCCCACTGTCAATCATCACAATGATGGGCCGGTCGTGGAGCACCCCGGACAGCTTCATCGTTCGTGGTCCCGTAAGGCCCCCCACTGAGTAAAAGGGAAGCTCCAGGACGTTGAGCGGTGCAGGCTCTGGCTCTCCGACAAAAGGATCCGGTGGCGCCTCCTCCAACGAAGGGTCCTCGAATCCGTCTGGGCTGTCGCCGTCCACGAAAAGGGCATGAAACTCCTTAACGGGACAGACGTGTTGCGGGGAGTAGGGCTGGCGGCAACGGAAGCAGAGCCCGCGTCGGCGGAGGTGGTTGTAGTCGACGCGTTGCGGGCCTTCTGGTCGGGGAGGCCGGCCGGCGGAGGCGGGAAGCGCTTAGCGGGGGCCGACGGCGGAGGTGGCCGAAAGGTGAATGGAGCGGCCTGCCGAGGCCCGAGGTCCGCCTCGACGGCCCGAGCAAGGTCGAGGGCCTCAGACACCGTGCGCGGGTGATGCGTGCGAAGACGAGAGCGGATGTTGGGACGGAGGCCTTGGAGGAAGAATCTGAGGTAATGGTCGGGGGGGAGGCCCGACACTTGAGTGACCAGCGCGACGAACTCGTCGATGTAGGCATCCACCGTGGTGGACTGACGGGTCGTGCAAAGCCGCTCGATAGCGGAGCCGGCGTAACGCGCGTCGTAGCGGCTCACCATTTCGTGTTTGAACTCCGTCCACGAAATGGCAGGTTGGATTTGCCGAAGCCAACGGGCCCAATGGAGGGCCGAGCCTTCGAGGCCGACTACGGCCGTGCTAACTTTGTCCATTGGCGACGTCCCGTGGAGATCGAAAATTTGCTCCGCACGAGCAATCCATCCGAGGGGGTCTGTGCCGGAGAAGGAAGGGATGTCGAGTGCGAGGGCGGAGCGGTCGACGGTGAAGCCGGCCGGGGGGGGGGGCATGCCGAGGACGGAGACGGTCTCCGTAGAATATGCCTGGGTCGGGGCTGGAACCGGGGGCGGGGGAACACGGCCGAAGGTGAGGCCGGCCGCGGCAGGCGGCCGGAGGAGAGGATCCGGCCGGATGGGCTCCGGGCGGAGGGGCGGAACGGGGCTGCCGTGCGCCTAGCTAGCCCGTTCCGTCGCCCAGGCGGCAAGGCGGGCGAGGAGTTCCGCCTGGCCGGCCGCGAACGAAGCCTGGCCGGACGTGAGCACGTCCTGGCCGGCGGTGAGGGCTGCGACGACGGTCTGCAGCGCGGAGAGATGCGCGTCCTGTGCAGTGATGCGTTCGGCGATGTCGTCCGGGGCAGATCCAGAGTCGGCGGGGCGGGAGGTCGCTCCGCGAGCCATGTAGCGGTTATCCGGCGGCCAAAGGGGCGGGCGGAGCGGCAGGTCGGACCAAATGTTACCACTAGGGATTCCGAAGAGCAAGAGAGGAAGGGAGATGAGGAGCTTGAGAGAAGGAGCTAGGGTTTTGGGAGAGGAAGAAGAGGGATCAGCCCTCACACAAATACTTGATCCAAAGATGAAGACATAACAACAGGTGATCCCCTTTATAGGGAGGGATCCACCAAACACAAAGGAAAACATAATATTCCAAATAAAACACGATAACGCCGCAGGTAACGCCGTCCGCCAGTCACGCCGATACCGCGGCCTGCTACTGCCCGACGATAGCACCGCCCGATACCGCTGCCCGCCCCCTACTCCGTAGCACCCAAGGTTGGTGGTTCGATCCGCCGTTCCGCGTCGCGCGTCCTCCTCGAGTAGACTTGCCACGGCGGCTCCTCCGGTTGCAAGTCGGTACCAACCCGCTTCAAAGGATTTTTATGGAAAATTTTACAAGATAAATTTGGGATCTATTTAAAGTTTTTTGACTCGAGTGGGACCTTGACGGGTGAAATCATGACGATAGACGATCATGGTCTAGCGGACATTCGTAGGTGCCTATCGAGCGAGCGTATGTCGCGTTATGAGTTACTGATTCCACAGGTTGATCACGCTTGCTTCCTGTTTTACTTTCTGCCTTGCTCTTGTTTCCTGTTTTTCCCCCTGCTTCATGTTTACCCCACACACTGTCCCTGTCATCCTCTGAAAGCTATAATAATTACTGTTGATTTAAATTTTTGGCATGAAATTTTGACTAATGGATTGCGAGTTTTTGGGTATGAGAGGTTACTTCCAGGTTTCGGGTCGCAGCGGCGACATCGGCTGGATAGTCATGCAGCGTGTTCTCCGATCGACATTTGGACTTTCTACTTGCAGGTTACATCGAGTCTCGTCGGGGACGAGCTCTTTTCAACCCCGGGAGAATTGGTGCAACCCGCATCGCGTTCTTTTTATTATTTTCTTGCTTGTGTCGTTTATTTTTGTAGCGCATGTCTTCGCGCATTTTTGAATTATTATGCAACGTCGAGTTGTGTTGCGCGTGTTATAAGCGCTTGGATGTTATTTTTGTATCGCGCATGTTGCGCGCGCCTTTCTATTTGGCTCGTTGGTGTGACCGGCCAACGTGACCTTAAATGCATAGGTCCGGTATTTAGCTGATAGATTAGCTTAGGGCAAGCTTGTAACAATTAAGTATTTTTGTTAAAATGTCCCATTCGCCGATAGCCGACCCAACACAGAAATTCTCCCCACTTTCATTTGGAAAAATCTACCTTATTTTAATTATTATTGAGTAGGGTTGCTAATAGTCATTTTTCCCTAAACCCTTCTTTAAAATCCCTCCCATTCCTCCTGTTATCGGGAGCTGGAAATTGAACTGAACGAAACTTTTCGTTCGTCTCTCCCAGCACCGCCTGCGCCTCCCTCGACTTGTCTTCCTCGACGGAGTTTCCCTCGCCACCGCCGCTCCCTGCTAGCCTCTCTCTCCGACGAAGCCACCTCCCTGTTTCTCCTTCCGGTTCGACGACATCCACCGTCACTTCCTGCGTCGACATCGACACTCCCGACGTCGACATCAACGATCCCTGCGTCATTTGCGGCCATCAGCGACGCCCCCTGCGTCGACTCCCCTGTTCGATTACGCAGCCATCGCAGATCTCCGTCCAGTTCTCGCCGGCGACGCCTCTCGCAACTCCCAGACCAGTCCACCTCCACCTCCTTGCATCCTCTGGCAAGATCGACGCTCGAATCCAGCCCTCCGTCTCCCTGTCACCATCCAGCAAGGTCGACTCCAGCATTCTCCAGTCCACCTCCCTTCGCCCCTCCTGCCAGCCCGAGATCCGATCTTCCACGTTCCTGCAGGGGACTTGTTCGCCTCGGCTACTCTTCCTCGTGGTATACCTCTTCATCCCTCTCCCCCAAACCTTAGTTAATTTTCATGCCCATTTCAGTTTAACGAATAGTTAATTATTATGAGCTTGCCCTTAACTAATTGTGTCTCATATCTTATCGTTGTTTCCAAACACGTGTGTGCCACCGATTAATTTCTGAGCCTGTGGAATTCTGATTCATGTCGTTACTACGTTTGTACGGTAGTCTAGTGCGCGCGAGCGACGCCTAGGTCGTTATAGCGGTTAAAATAGCCCCCAAGTCCTTTCGCGCCATAATTATTTAAAGATCACAATTATTTTTATTCCAAAACTACAGCCCTAGGTTTGAGGTTACATCATTCCACCACCAAGATTCTTTATGTGAGGGCGCATGACCTTTTGACTCTCCAAGTACGTTATTCCACTTATCCTTAAATGAGAAGATATAACTTTCATGTGACACTAGGATCAATATAAGGATCATTAACTAGTTGTTCTATAACCGCTGCCTTGAAAACAACCTGTTTTTCCTTCTTCAAGTTTCACCACTGAATTTTTGGCAACACTTTTGTCTTTCTCTTAAAGTTACAGATGCTTCATGCGACGCATCATAACTTTTACTATGCATTTATTTCGTTTTTTATATATTTCTTTTCCGCACACCCATTTTAAAGTTGACGGCTCGTCGGCTTGACCACCGGTGAGACTTTGAATAAAAGGTCCGGTAGTTTTAAGTAGGTAGGACAACAAGGGAAGCTCAAACTATTTAAAAAGACGCATAAATTTATATAGGGCAAAAAGAAAAATCAATAAAAATATATTCGGATGATTTACTTGGCAAGAAATAATTCTGGTCATAAATTGAGCAATTGTTTGGAAAGAAGTATCTGGGAATCAAATATTGGAAGAAAACATTTGGAAGTAAGGTTGGAAATCAAGCCACTATTAATACCACCATCAGGAAGGACAGAAGTAGACCCGGTTAATACAGAGGAACGACATCCTTCGTCCCTCTGTGAAATCGGCGAATACCGTGCAACCTACCGCGTCCCGGTTCTCCACTGTCGAAGCAATCCCGCCGCCACCGTCCCCTGCTCTTGCGACATCTCAGGGTCTCACGCATCCTTCGACCAGATCTGTTGCTCGCACGCCGCCGCAACCACCGAAGCGGGTGTCGCCGGTCCCTCTGAAGCCATCCAGTGCCCGCCTCCCCTGCTCTGTTGCCGTCGACCCCTCTGAACTCCGGCGTCCCTCCCCATTGGCGTCGACCAAGGCACCAACTTCCGTCAATCGGCGTCTCGGTTCATTCTATTTGTGTCAACTGGGCTTGGATCAGTTTAGTCTACGCTGCCTAAGATTACGGTATCCGTGCTACTTTGCCCTAGCTTATTTTTATGCGGCCTAATTAAATCATTTTGAGCTTGCCTTTGCGTTCTCCCTATTTAATATCACCGTTAGTCATAAATTATTTATTGTGATTCTTGCTTATGGGTGTATTGATTTCGTGGATGATTCGATCCGTAAAATACGTGGGAGTTCTCCCCGAACGAAATTAACGAATTTTTTAAAGTTCAAAACGACGAGTTTGATTTCACGCGCAAAACTCGATTTGGCCCTCTCGGCCTACTTTCAAAATTAAATCAATCGCACGAAATTATCATATTTTTAAAATCCTAATTTTATTCTACATCAGTTTGGTATCTCAGAGGTTTCAATTCACTCCTATCGTGAATCGGTCGATCCGTTGCTTTTCATTAAAAAAAGAGGTTTTTATTCTTATTTATTAAAAAAAAAGGGTATGCTAGAACAAGTAGTGGGAAGTCTCTCGTGACTGATAATGAAGGTGAATGTTTTGAGGCACCCTTGGATGTGGTTGATCATAGACAATTTAGGCGTCTA
Source organism: Dactylorhiza incarnata (assembly GCA_033032865.1). NCBI lineage: Eukaryota > Viridiplantae > Streptophyta > Magnoliopsida > Asparagales > Orchidaceae > Dactylorhiza > Dactylorhiza incarnata. Next base: position 995,175 of record JAWHQI010000285.1, on the reverse strand, counting down.
CCTCCTTTTAAGCTAGTTACCATGTTGGAATGTGTTGTGCGACGAAGGAACTATCCATGCAGAAAATAAAAACAATTGGTTGGAAATTGGGGGCATTTAAATTTCCTTCGAGCTTGTTGGTATCTAAATAGAATCAAACTTGAAGGATAATCACTCTGAATAGGGTTAGATGAAAATGACAAAATACTATATTTTGTTCACTTACCAGGAGAACGAAAACAAAGATTTGTAGAAGTTTCATTCTGAATTGTGTTGTCAAGTGATGCATTTAAAGGGAAACGAGCAATGGACTTTATTGCATATGAAGTTACAAGAGAGCATGATCTTCTGACTCCAAGACCGGACAACAAAACCCCCTAAAACTATGCGTAGCAACTTCTGATTCGAGGACGCGACCTTCTGACTCCGCATGGGTTAGGATTCGATGTATATAACTAACAAAAGCCATAAATTTTAAGGAATGCAATGCACATTCAAAGATCGCTTTACTGAATCATAGTTAAGAAATGGAGCTGAAACACTAGTTATCTAGCTATGTAACTTGTACAAGCAATGGGAGCTCCAATCCACCATTTTGCCAACCCATGCAGGAGAAGGTGCCAATGCCTTGTCACCCAAGGAACACTATTAAGACGAGACACCACTATATAGCCAATTCAACCAAGGTTGCACAACTAAGGTATAAGTTTAGACGTTGTAGGAGCATATAAGAGTACAAAGGGGGAGTTATGATCCAAGATGCTGAAAGTACAAAGGGGGAGTTATGATATAAATTTCCATGAAAAATGCTGAAAGTCCCTCCAAATTCAAAGCTAGGAGTGCTAAGGAGCAAGTAGGAGCTACCAAATTGCAATTTTCCTAAGCAAGTGGGCTTAAACACAACGAGGAGAAAGAAACAACAACACTCAAGCCTTTATCCCACTATGGTGGGGTCGGCTATATGGATCCTTTGTCGCCATTGTGCCCTATCTTTAGTCATAATCTCACTATTTTAAGTACATCTTGCCTTTTCTTATAGTTTCTGTTAGAAAAGAGGAGAAAAGAAATAGTTGGTACAATTTTATTCTTCCACAAATGGGCTAATATATAGCATTACAAGGAGACACACAACACCGCTAGCCGGTGTGGGACTAAACCTTAAATACCTAAATACTTAAATATAAATACTTCTAACACTCCCCCTCAAGCTGAAGGGGAACCCTTCAGCTTGAACACAACATACAAGAAAAGGTAAAAGATGGTTGACAATGTGGGACAAAACAACAGCCACCGAGGCACAACCGCGTGTCACCGAGGATACTTCAACCGGGCATAAGCCACACGACGTTGATCCACAAACCGACCATGAACACGCTGGATGCTCCCGGTGTTGAAACCAGGTCAACCAACAAAGGCCAAACCACCCTACCTAACATAGAAGAAAAAAATGGGGAGACACAAATAACATACGAAATATGCCTGGAGGCCGTGTGTGACTAAGGCAGGAGTCGGGAAAAGAGGCATCCGAGTAGCCGTTATCACAAACACTCCCCCTCACGTGGAACACGTGCATGAAGGCATAGACTCGCATGGAGACACAGACGAAGACAATCAGAACAACACATAAAAGAACAACTATGGATAACAGTTGCCGACAAGGCAACGATCCAGGATGCAGCGAGCAAAGCTCAAGCCAGCTGCGAGCAGAAGGCTCAAGCGGCTGCGAGCAGAGTGCTCAAGCAGCAACGAGCAAAAAAAAGGCTCAAGCAGCGGCGAGTGAGAAGGGAGGAAGAGAAGAGCTCGACACCCAAAGAGCAACAGCATGGAAACCATCGCTCATAACATGCGACTAGAAGACACTACCAACTAAGACAACAACACAACACAGAAACTACAGCGACACTTTTAAAGAAATTGGAGACGGTACGACATAGCAGCAGCGGCACAGGAGCAGCCGGAGAAGAAGAGCAGCGGCAGGACAACAGGGCTTCCGGGCCGAGAAGAAGTAACAGCAACAACAAGAGGGCTCTCCTGGCCATGGGATCGACGGGAGAAGAACCAGTGAATGCATCGATGGAAGACGCCAATCCAGACGACGCTCGGGATACAACGTCGGGAGGCAGCAGCACGGGAGAAGTTGGGAGGCAGTAACGACTGGCCCGGGGCAGTCGATGGTGGCAGAAGCAGTCGTCGATGGAGAAGAGGAAGCCCGAAGCAGTCGTCGATGGAGAAGAGGAAGCCCGAAGCAGTCGTCGATGGCGAAGCAGTCGTCGATGGAATCGAGCGCTGGCGGAGCAGAAGGCTCGACGGGATCGTCGATCGGCAGAGGAGCTCGACGGGATTGTCGATCGGCGCAAGAGCATCGATGGGATCGTCGATCGGCGCAGGAGCATCGACGGGATCGTCGATCGGCGCAGGAGCATCGACGGGATCGTCGATCAAGAAGTAGCGGAAGAGCCGCACGCAGCCGACGAGAAAGAGGCCCGCTACCGTCCTTGGAATCAAGGAACGATCCCGCCGACGGGAGCAAGAGGGAGGAGGAGCCGCAAGAGGCCTAGCAGCGCACGGGAAGCGGAAGAGAGGTCGGGGGGGCTAGGTTGCGGGATGAGCATAGCGGAATTTTTTTTTAAAGGTTTTCAGATCAAAATGCTCTGATACCATGTTAGAAAAGAGGAGAAAAGAAATAGTTGGTACAATTTTATTCTTCCACAAAGGGGCTAATATATAGCATTACAAGGAGACACACAACACCGCTAGCCGGTGTGGGACTAAACCTTAAATACCTAAATACTTAAATATAAATACTTCTAACAGTTTCATTCCAAGTCTTTATTGGTCTACCCCTCCCCCGTTTAACATGCCTAGTGACTAAACTCTCACAACGCCTAACAGGTGCCTCTAATGGCCTCCTTTGTACGTGTCCGAACCATCTTAGTTGAGCTTCTCACATCTTCTCTGCAATTGGTGCCACTCCTGTCTTATCCCTGATATATTCATTCCTAATTTTATCCAGTCTCGTGTGTCCACACATCAACCTAAGCATTCTCATCTCCGCAACTCACATTTTTTGCTCATGTACACAATTCACTGCCCAACACTCAGAACCATAGAGCATCGCTGGTCTAATTGCAATACGATAAAACTTGCCTTTAAGTTTTAATGGTACTTTACGATTACATAAGATCCCTGACGTGCCTCTCCACTCTAACCAACCTGCTTGGATTCTATGTATCACATCTTTATCTACACCTCCATCTTTTATAACTATCGATCCAAGATATTTAAAGCACTCATTGCGGAAATATCTTGATCACCCAACTTAATAACAAAGTCATCCGTCCTTCTTGCACTGCTAAATTTAAGCTCCATATACTCCGTCGAGGAGAAAGATAGTTCCAACAAAATTTCAAATTTCTTGACCCAAAAGGATGAGCTGGCCACTTAAAGAGAGAAGAAAGAGATCACACTAGCCAATCCAAAGCCAACTTCCTTTTGATGATGGGGCTGACCACCAGCAATGGAGAGAAAAGAAACTTTCACAATTCACTCCCAATCACGAGGACTTGCCATGTATGGAAGAGGCTTGATTTCATCCTATTTCTTTGCAATTATGTAGGATTTTCTTACAATCATTAATTGCGATAGATATTAAGTTAACATGTCTTTTCTAATATCATCTTATAAATGATGACTAAGGAATATATGCTGTCATCATATAGGTTATTATGTACCGTTGTAAGGGAATTTATCTCATCAGCTATCTGTTCTTAGGTTTTTATTGTCAGTCTAGATGTTGAAGCACTCTCTCCCCATCTCCTAATCAACCAGATCAAATTTCGCAAGTTCCCCAAATAACTTGACAAATATTTATTACTAGATAGTGATGTCCTTCTATAGGCTACCCATTTTATAGAAATGAAAACCTAATTTCTACAAGGAGTTACCTTTTCTTGGTTAACCTTTTGATAGAAAATGTGATTTGGGTGATTTGAGTTGAATCCATCTTTAATGTAATATTGTTTTGCTTGAGAGAAGCCTATACTCAACATGATATTTATTCCAATAACCCTCTAGAGTAGTCCACCAGTGGGAAGGCTAGCCTGTTAGCCTCCTGGTGGATCCGAATCATATCTAGGCAATTTCAATTGATACTCCTTCATACTATAGACTTTTATCTAGGCAATTTCAATTGATACTCCTTCATACTATAGAATTTTATCGCGAGAACTCTCTATATTATGGGTTCTCTAGATTGTGGAGGATATGCTGTGAAATGAAATTGAATTTACATTTTCTGCATTCTAATCTTTTGCTCGGCCTCCATCTCTGTCTCTCTCTCTGTCGTATCATCTCCTTTTCTACTCAGCCTCCCCTCTTCTCTTCTCCCTCCCGCTTCTTTCAAACTCCTGACTCCATCCTCAGTTCTTCACTCTTGTTATCGTGGTTAAATGCAGATGTTAAGAATCCGTAGACAACTGGAATAACTGTACTCTAGACTCTTATCAGATATTTGATTCTCTTTAAATTTAAATGATTCTAGATTATGTCTTCATGGAGTCAACTCAGGCTATATTTTTTAGCAGATTGGAGGATCTTCAAGAATTGAAGAATATAATGAGCCAGCAAGAGAGGATACTGATTATGAGAATGAACTGAATACAATCTCAATGGCTGTTGGGGATGAGCCAGCAAGAGAGGATACTGATTATGAGAATGAACTGAATACAATCTCAATGGCTGTTGGGGATGAGCCAGCAAGAGAGGATACTGATTATGAGAATGAACTGAATACAATATCAATGGCTGTTGGAGATGGGCTGGAAAAGACTAGAGAAGAAATTGAACAGGTGGTAGTGGGTCTACTTGCAACAAGGTTAGATTGTCTCAGCTACTTGATTTCTTTTTTGAACAGACCGAGTTTTTATGAAGCGCGCCTGAGAAGTTTACACATATAATCAAGTTCCACATATGTTATGTATTCGGGGAAGGAGGACTTGCGGCTACAAATTTGAGAGGAAAAGAGGGAAAAAGAGAAAGAGGGAGGAAGAGAAAATAACCCTTGGGTTCCCAAGTTTCTTAATACCACCAAGATGAAGAAAATACATAGCGTCATGAGTTTATATAAAACCTCCGGTCCAATTACAAAACAAGGAAAGATACATTCGATTTCTCAAAATATTCGCTTGTCTTAATGATTTTCCGCTGGCGTGTCACTAGCCGGTCTTTTGCGGCGCTGGTATACCCTTCACCTTGGAAGTTCCTCTCCCTTCTCCGCGTTCGTAATGATGCTGCCCTCTGAAAATTTGTCTTGTCCTTAAGACAAAAATTCGGAAATTGAGCACCAAAAACAGACCAGTCAACCCATGTGTCCTCCGATGGCAGACGATCACGTTAGTGCACTATCACTTGCTCTATCGAAGACTCCTCTCGACTGATAGTACCCGTGTCCGTGACGAGCTGAGGGTGGTAATCTGGCGAGGTGAGCTTGGGAGCTGGCTGGGGCAGAGTCGCCTCAACCAGTGGTCTCCAATAACCTGTTTTAACTGAGAGACGTGAAACACTAGGTGGATGCGACTATCGGAGGGAAGCCGGAGGCGGTACGCTTGAGCGCCAACCCGTGCAACAATCTCAAACGGGCCGTAGAACTTTGCCACTAGCTTGGAATAGGTCCGCGGGGTCGCCGAAATCTGGCGTTGTGGCCGAAGCTTGACGAACACAGTATCACCTTCAGTGAAATGAGCATCGAAGACGCTACGGTTGGCAAAGACAAACCATCCGGTCCTGCGCACGTTGGAGGTGATGGTGCAGCTAGAGAAGTATAGAGTCCCGATCACGGAGCAAATCAGAGAGGGATTCCACGACGCATTCGTCGGGGAGAATGCGCGTGAGGGTTGGCGAGGCTCTACCATAGACTGCCTCAAACGGAGTGGTGTTAGAATTGGTGTGGAAAGAGGTGTGCACCAGTACTCGACTCAGGAAGGCCAATCCGCCTATACCTGTGATCGCACACAACATCGCAGATATGCCTCCAAGCAACGATTCATTACCTTGGATTGCCCGTCAGTCTGGGGGTGGTAAGCTGTACTCATACGAAGCTGGGTGCATTGCATCTTGAACAACGACTACCAAAAGGAGCTCATGAATAAAGGGCCGCGATTGCTGGAGCGAGGAAACCCATGCAAACGGACCACCCCGTCAATGAAAGTTGTGGCAACCACTAGTGCAATAAACATGTGTTTGGGGGGGCGGAAGTGAGCGTATTTGGATAGACGATCCACGACCACTAATAAGCAATCTCATGTCTTGGAGCAAGGGAGCTTCAAAATAAAATCCATGCAGATATCCTCCCAGATCTGGGCCAGGATAATAAGTGGTTGAAGGAGGCCTCCAGGAAAAGTAACCTCGTATTTGGCACGCTGATATGACAATCATGCTGCTACAAATGCTTTGACCTGTTGGAACATGCTGGGTCAATACAGAGACACCGAGAAAGAGAGTCGTCTGTGTGGTTAGAGGAGACATCATGGAATTCAATAGAGAAATCATAGCCCAAATGACGATCTTCTGATTTAAGAGATACCTGTGGCTATGATGGTGTGGGTTTCATGGGCATCAATTGCGCAACAGAAAATCCAGGAAACTCTCGGCAAGATCCATGTGAACCAAGAAATCAAGAAATAAGTTTATACCTGCGACAAAATCAAAATTCGTGAAGAATAACTGGTGTTTGAGAATCAAAGTGCAAAATAAGATCCACGTCTCTATAGGTATCCACACGAACGCCGAAAACACCTCGAAGTCCGTCCAACAGGCTCGGGGTATGAAGATGATCGCCTTTCTCTGCAACGAAATACTAGTTTCGTGCTCTGCATATATTGTCTTCTTCCTCTCCTCTCTTTGTTTTCTCACTACGAGAAAGAGAGAATCACTTGCTGCTGCTTGTTCCCCAAGTCTATACTTGAAAATCTAAAAGCATGCTCACGCCCTAAAAGCACGCCACTTGAGTAGTTTCCAAAACTACACGCTTTTATATGTTAGAGAGAGAAAATATTTCACAAATTTTCTGAAAGGATATTTATGGTATTATGAATTTGTCATTTCGATTTAAAACCGAAATTAATAATTCCTTATTAATTAATTCTCAATTAATCAATTACCATATAACATATCTAAATATGGATATTCAGGATTTGGTTTTATTTATAAATAATGTAAAATAAACCAACACGATCAATTATCCATTTTTCGTACGTTCTTAATGTGTGACCCTATATGTTCATATTATGTTGATAGTAAGTCTAATCTCTTTATTACTTTTAGATCATAGATTCTAACAGATGGTTCGTTCGGACTGTGAAGTGTCAACTTAACAGGTAGGAACGCCCGTGTTGCATAGCAAGGACCAATGTCATAAGATCAGACTCATAATCAGAGCGAGGGTGGACAGTGGCCACAAACATACTGCTGAAGTAGGAAATGGACTATCCCGCTTGCATCAACACCGCGTCGACACTAGTGCCTATGGCATCATACTCCACAACAAACGACTGGGAGAAATACGGTAGAGTTAAGACTGTGCGGTGCTAAGGGCTCATTGGAGGGCCTAAAAGACTGGCTTCCTCAGGTGTCCACCAGAATGCACCAGTCTCAGATTTCTTCAACATGCTGGAGAGGGGTTTGACAATTTTGTCATAATACCTAAAGAACCGCCCGTAATATCCACTGAGGCCCAGAAAGCCTCAGACGTAGCGGAGAGAGAGGGGTGTGGTCTCAGATTTCTTCAACATGCATGTGATCGTCGTGCGTGCAGAATGCAGTCTTTGGGATATCCCTCTCCCATACCCGAATTAGGTGATAGTCAGAGCGGAGGTCCAACTTATAAAATTAAGAGGCCCTCCGTAGCTCATCCAGTAGTTCTTGTATGACCGGAATGAGATATTTGTCTGGGATAGTGACCTTATTGAGCTCCAACAGTCCACGCAGAAACACCAATTGCCGTCCTTCTCGCGGACCAGGAAAACCAGGCTCGAAAATGAACTGGCATTGGGGCGGATTATACCCATGACTAACATGCCACCCACAAGCGTCTTAATCTCGTCCTTCTGCGTGTGGCCGTAACGGTAAGGTCGAACAGATACGAACGCCACACCCACTTGTAATGAGATGCAGTGATCCGTCGGACGAGCCGGTGGAATGCGGGCCGTGTCGGCGAACACGCCCAGAAACATATCTATAATATCCTGCAAGGCGGTGTGGGGGAGGGGTGGCGATTGCGGGGCCTCTTGCTGAACCATGTGCCACAAGTACGCAACCAAATCGACATCATTCTTTTTCTGAATAGACCTAAATGAGAAGGACTAGCACAAGTGAGTAAAGTCGCCCGCCAGAAGCCCAAAAGTAATGGTGTCCCCTCTTGAATGAAACACATTGTCATGCGATCCCAGTTGATGCCGACGTCCCCAGGGTGCAGACCCATGCCACCCCCAGGTTAATATCCACCCGCCCAGTGCCAACGCGTAGAAGTCGGCTCAGAGGGGGAATGTGCCCACTGTGAGGGCTAGGCCTGAGCAAAGGACGCTAGTCGCCCGACGAACACCACTGGAATTGTGGCTCACACCACTATCAATCATGACGACCACTGGAATCCCCTGAAGTGTCCCGGTGAGCTTCATCGTATGTGGGTTAGAAATCCCGCCGACGGTAAAGAGGTGAAGGTCCAGGTGGTGCACGGACGGAGGATCATCGACATCAGCATCAATCTCTAGTGCCTCAAAGTCGGCGAGGGTAACCTCGGGCTCCTCCTCACCAATGAGGATTCGAAGGTCCTTCAGTGGGCAGTCATGAGTTGAGAAGTACGACTGCTTGCAACGGAAGCACAAACCCTTCATGCGAAGATCATGGTACTCCTGATTGGACATCCAAAGGTCTGGGAGGTCGCGGTGATGGACCTGGGCGGACGGGGAGGTCGCGGGCCTCCATCTGTAGTGGTCGGTACACTGTTGCGGGTCTTGTGTCCAGACGAGGAGGGGCCACCGTTGGTGGGCGATCAACATCCAGCGGCCTGACTTGGAATTAAGCTTTACCAAACGGGCGAGGTCCCTGGCCTTGGCAATAGAAGGTGGGTGATGTGTGCGCATGTGGGCGCGAATATGCGGTAGTAGGCCATGCATTAAGAAACTGAGGTAGTGGTTGGAAGGGAGACCCGCCACATGCATGGCTAAGGCAATAAATTTGTCGATGTAGTCGTCGAGGGACCCTTCTGGTGGACGCCACAAAGACGCTCCACGACAGAGTCCGAATAACAAACATCGTAACGAGGAATAAGGTCCCGATAAAGGTCCGACCAAGAGAGAGCGGGCTTGGACTGACGTAGCCAACAGACCCAATGGAGACAAAGCCCTCTATGCCGATGAGAGCCGTCCTGACCTTGTGCGGCTCCGGGATCTGATGAATGTCTAAGAACTGTTCCGCGCAGGCAATCCACCCTATGAGATCGGTGTCGTTGAAGGAAGGTACGTCGAACGGAGTGCAGGAGGAAAGCCCACCGGAGGAATTGTGGCGGAGGCTACGTTGGCGGAATTGACCGAGAGTAGAGCGCGCAAGAGAAGCGTGCAACAGACGCAGAAGCCACTAATACCTCTTCGGCCGTTGGAAACCGTGGCCGGAACAAGGCGGGCCGGACCAAATTGTTAGGTCTTCAGGGAAGGAGGACCCACAACTATGAATCTGGGAGGAAAAAAGGGAAAGAGAGCGAGGGAGGAAGAGAAAATAACCTTTAGGGTTCCCAAGTTTCTTAATATTCACCGGTCCAATTACACAACAAGGAAAGATACATTCAATTTCCCAAAATATTCGAGTCTTAATGACTTTCCGCCGGCGTGTCACTAGCGTGTCTTTCGCGGCGCTGGTATACTCGTCACACTGGTGGACGTCCCTCTCCCTCTGCGTTCGTAACAACATACCATGAATTTAGGTGAGTTTAGATGGCAAGACATGCTTCAAAATTGCATGCATGTCTCTTTATAGCTTCTGGGTGATCATTTTTAATTCAGATCCAGGATTTTTGTTGTATTTATTGAAACATTTAGCATCTTTGCAGAGCAATGACAGCACCTGAGCTGCAAAAGAAACTGCGAGGAAAGAAGTATCCTTTTCACATTGTAGAATCCATCATAGTTGATTTCAAGGCTAGGTATGTCTCTAAATAATCAATTTTATTCTAGTCAAAATTTCTTTGAATTTGGAGCATACAGTTGTAGCCTCACCTAATTATACACTTATTGAAGCAACCCCCCCAATATTTTTTTGTTTTCCGAGGATAATACTGTTTTTGTTTCCATTAAATTGTGATAATAGAGTTTGGGAAAAATTTCTATTTTGTGTAGATATGCTCTTGCTACATTCCCATGATAATCAATTTTGTCATGGAATTGTGTAATTTGTATTTTGCTTTGACCACTTCCTCTATCAAGTTAATACATTCATCTTCGGAATTTATTTCTAGAGCAATAAAAATATGTTATTTAATATTTTTTCCTTTGAAAGTAGTTATGAATTCCGCCTTTTGTGGCTTGGATAAAGGGATTCCGCAGCAGAACACACATGAATTCAATTTGGTGTCCGTTTGTCGCGCCGTTTTTGCTCCGGCAAGTTTGGACAAAAACGCTGCCGTCATAAATAATGTGTTTGGCGTGACAATGGTTATGACCGCCACAAAGAAAAAACACCACTTTTGAACATAAAAACTGAGGGAGTTCCTTAGGTGACGTTGGACGTTCACGAATGGCGGTTCATAACCATCGCATTCATGACTGCCACCGCCGTGCCAAACAAAGCCTGAGTTCATTTGACATCCAGTCTGTCAATGAAGTTCTTGTTTTTATCCTATTGTTATCATTATCAGATAGTCAATATCTATTTTTTCTTCCACCTTTTATTTTCTCATTCTCTCAGCCTATGTTTTCTCTAGTTCCACTTTTTTCCCAGCTCAATTTTCATCTTCTCCTATCCAATCTTCAATACTAACTCTATCTACTCCTCTAATTGGTGCATTTTTCAACAGTCACAGTATATTCTCAAACTACATAAGGTTACTCATTCCTATAATATCTTTATAAATGTTACTCATTCCTATAATATAATCATTCCTCAATTTATTGTTTTTAGTTTTGACACACATTCATCTTAGCATTCTTAATGTTCAACTTTGATCTAATGTGTGATTAATCAATGTATTTAGGGAAAGAATCCAATTATATATATTTCTCAGTATGCTGCAGACTTTATTTTTTTGTTACAAGTTTTCAGTTCTTTATCTTGACAGGGGGATTCTAAATGACAGCGTGTATGCTGAATCGTTCACCCGTTCCCGATGGCTTTCATCAGCATGGGGTCCAAGAAGGATAAAACATGTTAGTGCTTCTCTGCTGCTCAATTCCTTCATCCTTTCTTTTCTCCAAATTTTGATGCTTGTACAACTCTCTCGCGTACTCGAACATACAAACATATGTGGGCCCATCTCTCTCTCTCTCTCTCTCTCTCTCTCTCTCTCTCTCTATATATATATATATATATATATATATATATATATATATATATAGACACACACACACACACGAATGACAGGCACGGGGCTTCGCCCCTATCCCTAGTTGCGACCCATGAGAATGACGTGAATGTGACACTGGCGCTCTTCATCGATATGCAGAGCTCCGGCGCCGGAACAACCACCGGAGTAACGGCAACATGAGCGGCACAATCCTATGATAGAGAGCCTTCTTCCTTGCCATTGAATCCTTCCAGAGCTCCGTCGCCTTCTTCCTCGCCGTTGAATCCTTCCAGAGCTCGATCAGGCGCTCCATCTTGGTTTTTCCTCACTGTTGCACCCCTTCTTCCTCGCCCTTGATTCATTCCGTTGAATCCTTCTCCACATCTGGGCTGGTCTCCGCCCTCCCGAGTTCGTGGAGCAACCGAACTGAGTAAGACAATTATTTGGTGCTATATCATCTAAAAGTTTGGACTTTTTAAAATAAAGTTGTATTTATTGCAAAAACAATAATATTACTTAGAATTGTAAAAAATTAGTTTATCTAATAGTTGGTAGTAAAAATATATCATTAGTTACTCTAATTTTTTTGAGAGTTAGCATAATGCATGCACAAACATACACCTTAGATCTATGAGTCACCACACCGGTATTTTATCAAACAGAAACTATAAATTTTTTTGTTTTGAACTGGACTTCAAACAAATTTTTTTCCAAACAGTTTTCTCAATTCTGAAAATCAGCTTCACCCAGCCTCATTTAACATCTACATTTATTATTGATACTTTTTAAAATGGTACCTATGGAGCACCGAGCACCGACACTGACACGCGACACGACACGACGCGACACGCGACTCGTCAATTCTCAAAAAATACCATTTTCCGACACGCTGGGACACGTATATTAAATATTTATTTATTTTACCATATTCCTAAAACATTTAACAAAAATTAAAAAAATGAACAATTAACAAATATTCTAATAAATTACGTCATCAAATATTCAAATGTAAAACTTAACAAAAGATCAAAAAGTGAGAAAATATTTTTTGGTTTCTTGAATGATTTCACTATCCTTGTACGGAGAAATTTTAGAAAAATTTTCATTGAGCCATTGTTCACTATAGTACCTAAATCAAAAAATAAAACAAGTATTATTGTTAATGTTATAACAAATAAAAAATAATGTAATTAACTCATGTATATGAACTTATAAAACTTTTCTCACAAAAATTGCACTTCCAAGACAAATTGCCTCCCGCCTCACCATGAGTGGCTAGCCTATTAACAACCTCCATAATGGTTTATTTGGATCATCAACAATAGATGAAGGCTCTTGTGAACCACTATTACTATTACTATCCTTGCCCGAAGACATTCTACAAAAAAAATTGAAAAAGGAGGCTCACGAGCTGAAAACGAAAAACGCAAAGAAAAAGAAAACTGAAGATAAATGAATAGAAAGTTTGTACACCTGCCGAGTGAGGAAGCTGGGGTGCTGCCTGCTGAAGATATACGATAAACGCTGCCTGGAAGCTGGGGTGCTGGCTGCTGCCTGGAAGCTGGGGTGCTGCCTGCGAGTGAGGAGTGAGGAGTGAGGACTAAGGAGTGAGAAGTGAGGAGTGAGAAAAATATACCTGCTGCCGGCTGCCTGGGGTGACTGGAAGATGCGAGTGAGGAGTGAGGAGCGGCGGCCTGGAGAAGGAGAACTGTGGACGAGCGGCGGCCTGGAGAAGGAGAACTGTGGAGGAGGCGAGGAGCGGCGGCCTGGAGAAGGAGAACTGTGGACGAGCGGCGGCCTGGAGAAGGAGAACTGTGGAGGAGGCGAGGAGCGGCGGCCTGGAGAAGGAGAACTGTGGACGAGCGGCGGAAGTGCTTGCGGGTGCCGGGTCGGGAGGCTAGGGCTCACGCGAGTATCGGGTGAGGAGGGGGTTCACGGGGGTTTATTACAGAAGAAGACGGGCCACGGGGGTTTATTAACGGGACACGCGTGTCATTTTTATCGGGACACGCGTGTCCCGCAATAGCTAATGTGTCGGCTTTCCGACACGCGTGTCCGAGCATGTCGCCGTGTCGGACGCGTGTCGGAGAGTCCGACACCGACACTCTGGGCATTTTGAAGTGTCGGTGCTTCGTAGGATGGTACTACTCACCCAAACAAACATAAGACGGACCCCCTTAGAGAAAACAAAAGGCCTGTTTAATTGCGAGAGTTGCGGCTCCTCCACTTCATTATAAAGGATAAAATTGAAATATCATAAACTTAGAGGGGGAGCTAAACGTAATTTCAAAAGATAGAGGGGTGCAACCTGTAACTATGCAAACTCGAAGGGGAGGTCCCTGTAATTAACCCTATATATATAGGCGATTACTATATGCAGTCTCACTTTGGCTATGTGCATGCCCCATGCAATTTGAAAATGACTATATGCAGACCAATTTTTGAACGGGTTCACACATCCTATAGGTTTATAGTTTGGCCTGCATTTATCCTTGGTCTGCATACAACCGAAACTGGTCTGCATATAACATGACCCTATATGTACTATATATTAAACACATACACGCACGGACACACACTCATAAATATATAGTTGACAAGTGCGATCATTAGAGAGAACAAAAAAAGACTGAAAATTTACAAGAAACTATGTTTGTCCAAATGCTCTGTGATGGCTAAAGATATATTGCTAGAATTTATATCATTTTTCCAAAGTCTAGTCAGCTTTAGTTTCTCCCTAACGGCTACTCTTTGCTGTTCTCAACACAGGCTCTACGTCAAAAAGGGGTGAGCGAAATTGAAACCGAGAGGGCGAGGAAACACGTGTTCGAGGACGATCATGATGCTCCCGAAGGTGTCGACGGCGACAATATGCGGCTTGGTATGTGCAAGCTTTCGATGGACCGTCTTTTCGTACAGGCATCGAAGCAATGGCTGAGAAGCCAGAACACGTGCCCGGAGAAGCGGAGGGCTAGGATGGTCAGGTGGCTCCAGTATCGCGGTTTCGACTGGGATGTCACCGACAGCATACTGAAGAGGCTCGAATCCCAGCATCCCGCATGACAGCACGAAATGTTTTGCCATCTTTGTCGACTCGCATCTGCCTCGCTCTGCATGCATTAATTTAACCTCGTCGAGAATGTATTCGGGCTTGGCATATAGGGAGTAGCAAGCAGTTAATGTGACATGGGAGCATCATTCCAAGTTCTGGACTAATTTTTGGATTTCATTCTGCAGCTTCAATTTATATAGGTTTGGTTTCACTTCTTTTTGACACAATTTTCTTTTATGTACATAGATTTTTCAGACATGTAGGCTCTGTTTAGGAGGACGGTGGCTACAGGAAAAGTAGTGTTGGGAAATTAGTTTTGAGATTAGGGCTCCGCTTGGCGCGGCGTTTTTGCCCCGGTGAGTTTGGACAAAAACACCACCATAATAGAACGTATGTTTGGCATGACAAAGAGAAAACTAGTTTTGAATATAAAAGTGGATGAAGTTTCTTTGGTGAGGTCGGACTTTCATGAATAATGGTTCATAACCCCACCGCGTTCACGACCGCTACCACCGAGCTAAATGGAGCCTTAGTATCTATTTCAATTTCAGTTCAACAAACTTACTTTACCCATCTTGATATTGAGAATTCTTTTGCACCACTCTGATGCGTTCCGAGCGAGCACTCAACTGCTCGGGCATCCCGATTCTTAATTGCCCCCGTCCGGACCGCACCAGGGCCGCGACCCATACACCACAACCCTTCTCCACGTGGCCCTCCAGGCTGCTCGGCACGCCGATCCATAGCTGGCCTCACATGGTGGGTTGTAGAGGCCGGGATTTGAACCGGCGTCCCTCCTAGATAAGAGGCGTTGTCAAGACGTCCTATCACCCAACTGAGCCGCGACTCAGTTGGGTGATAGGAGGCCTTGACAACGCCACTTATCTAGGAGAGGCGCGGGTTCAAATCCCGACCTCAACAACCTGCCATGTGGGGCCAGCTATGGATCGGGGTGCGGAGCAGCCTGGAGGGCCACGTGGAGAAGGGTTGTGGTGTATGGGCCGCGGCCCTGGTGCGGTCTAGACGGGGGCAACGCGGCCCTGGTGCGGTCTGGACGGGGGCAATTATGAATCGGGGTGCCCGAGCAGTTGAGTGCTCGTTCGAAACGCATCAGACTCACATATCGTATCTAACTTCTCATATTTGTGATCGAAGAATGTCAAATGATGTTTCTCATATTTGTGAGGGAAGAATGTCAAATTTCATAGTTGCGTAATGGAAGAAAATCATGATTGAAGAAGATCGTGTGACCAAATGTTTGAAGTAGATAGTAACTGACTCAATGAGCACGGAAGAGGAGATCGAGGAACATGATTCGTTATTTACGAATGATTTTTACTAGTGTGATTTTATGTTGGAGGATGTGTTATTTGATGAAAATATTGACAAAGAGATTGAATGAGCTGACTTACATAAGGGATGAATCATAACCTCTACATAATGAAAGAAATATTTTGTTGAACAATAAAGATAAGTTTATGAGTGCTTACAAATATTTATTAACTTTGATAAATGCACAAAAGGAGTGACCTATATTCAATTTAAATTCGATAGTTTCATGGTTAGATTCGCCCAAGAAGCCCGAAAGGGCATCATAACATGCTAGAAGAAAAGAAACAAATAGAGTAGAGGCGCAAATTTTTTGAATAAAATGCATGATTATAAAGTACACGTGCTTCAATTGTGGAATTATTTTACATAACGGAAAAATTGTATCAGTAGCCTCTAATGCTCTACAAACAACAATGTCTTCAACGTCTTCTAAATGTTCGAAACTTCGTGTAAGCATTGAACTTAATTATATTTCCTTTGCAATACTTCACAATTCAACACTTTCTTAATTGTCTCTTTTTTGCGTTTAGATGCAGCTGCAGATGAATGTCGTGTGTTACGATGCAGAGCAAGGAATATGCGATTTTTGAAACAACTATCACTATTTTGAACAATTTGACGTTTTTATATCATTTTTAGAGCTAGGAGCTCCAATAGTACATATAACATTTAGGGATGTGCAAACTTCAAGTTTTGGGATATAATATGTTGTTTACCTTTATTATTCGATGTTCTTTCACTAATATTTTTTCAACACTTCCAAATTTCATCATCATTAAACCCTCCAAAAAGAGCATGTGGTGCAAAATGTTATGCTTAATAGGTTTAGAGTAGAGATACAACTTGGTTTGGTTCTGTTCCACTCAGAACAAAGGTTTGATCCGTATAGGTCCGGTTTTGAGTTTTTGGAACGGGAATCGACCCATGTGCCCAAGATATAGAACCATATCTGAACTGAAAAGCTATGTTCAATTCCAGTTGGATTCTCTGTTTTACTCGTGCCAAAGAAAAAGATTCATGCATCAAACTGAAAAATTATTATCCTGTTGAAGGTTTTTTTACATCTTGGAGGCTAACAAATTATCTATACGAGTTACAGAAAGAAAATGAGTAAAACAAGACTTATAGAGATGGATTGCTGAACATTAAGGAAAGGTGAGTGAGAATGACAAGTACAGGGAACTCAATTAATTAATAATCAATTTTCAATTTTGTTCCTGGATACTCGCCCGACAATCGTATAGCCATTTCTAAAATTTTGGACCTAAAATTGAACTGAAACCCATCAGAACCGTGTAGAACCACTATGTTCTGCTTGGTTATGACCCAATTCTCAATTATGTAAAGCCACAAGGCTTAGGTCTAAGTAAATCTGGACCTAATTGGGCTTAGATCTGGCACGGGCAACCGGGTTTTATTTGTGCGAATACGGGGAGGATCGTGGGGGAAATACAAATTCTGTTGGAATATTTTTTTATCTTTTCACAAAATAAGTCATGAAATATTGATTTATGTATTTTTATGCTCATTTTAAGTATTCAAGTGATTATATTTTGGGGCAAAAATACAACTATAAAAGATACTTTTTTGAACTGACTGTAATTTACAACTAAAATACTTGTGATTTTTTATTAAAAAAAAAGATCGCACAGATCTATTGAATATATTTTCTAAACAGTCGAAGTGTTACTGCACGGTATATCCACTGTCCTCAATAACAAAACCCCAAACCCTTCAATCTCCCGTAGTTTCAGGTCGACAGCTGCGGGGAAGGAGAAGGTCAGAGACGGGTTTTGATCTCTCATCAGAGATCCCCCTTCCGGCAATCGTTCTCGGTGGTTCTTCTTCTTTTCCTCTGTGGTAAACCCTAGCTTCGTATCCGGCCTTCTCGGCCATAAATACCATGGACGACAATCTGTACGACGAGTTCGGCAACTACATCGGCCCCGAGATGGAGTCCGACCAGGACTCCGACACTGACGAAGACTCACACGATACCGACAACAAGTCGCCTGGCGGAGACTCTCTCCATTCCGATGAGAACGGAGCCTCACCCTCCGCCGCAAATGGCTGGATGACCTCCACCCGAGGCGGAATCGACGACATGGACACCGACCCCTCCGCTTCGCAGATCGTCCTCGCGGATGACAAGAAGTACTACCCTACAGCCGAGGAGGTCTACGGCGACGGCGTCGAAGCCCTCGTCATGGATGAAGACGAGCAACCCCTTGAGCAGCCCATCATCAAGCCCGTGCGTACCATCAAGTACGAGGTCAGCTCCAAGGACTTCTCGACGTACGTTTCCACCGAGTTCCTCCTCGGTCTTGCCTCCAATCCTGCCCTCGTTCGCAATGTGGCACTCGTCGGTCACCTCCAACACGGGAAGACTTTGTTTATGGACATGCTTGTTGAACAAACCCATGAGATTAAGACCTTCGATATGGAGAAGGAACGTCACATGAGGTACACTGATACCAGGATCGATGAGCAGGAGAGGCAGATATCTATCAAGGCTGTGCCCATGTCCCTTGTGCTTGAGGATAGCAATGCTAAGTCCTATCTCTGCAATATCATGGACACCCCAGGGCACGTCGACTTCTCCGACGAGATGACAGCGGCGCTTTGGCTTGCAGATGGTGCAGTGGTAATCGTTGATGCTGCCGAAGATGTTATGGTAAGCTCACAATGACTGAGTTTTTGTCGCTATGGCTTGTTCATTGTTAGGTCATGAATGCATTTGGGTTCCTTGTTAGTTATTCCTCAGATTGATGCCCCGACCGTTTTCTCCATCTTGGGGGAGATAATTGAAGGTTCTCCAGTTATATTCGACCAGTTGCTAGAAGTAAAATTTAACTACTTTAGTTTATGAAAGGTTTACATGCAGTTTGGTATGAAAGGTTTAGGGTGGTGTTCATTTCATCATGAAAAATTTTCTCTCTGAAGATGCATGTGACACATGTGCATGGGCGGATCTATACTAGGCCCAGTGTGAGCAGCCGCCCACACTGAAAAACCCTTCTTATGACATTCATTTAATCTTAGCATTAAGGGAATTTAAAATTTTTTATACCACTTAAAGTAGAATTTCATGTAACATAATTTATGATGACTGAGTGGTCCAAGTAGCCATGTTAAAGTTCTCATTTTTATGGGAGGCAGTGGGTTCAATCCTGCCACCGATATTTTTTTAATATGCGGTATGTTTATTAATTTTTACTAATGTGATGACATTTATTGACTCTGTAATTATGATATGTTAACTAAATAAAAAAAATTAAACAAGAGTTCAAGTGTGCTTCTAATCATAAGCTCTAGAGATTAATTAAATAATAAGTTAAGATCATTGATTAAAGCAATAATTTTATTATTTTAAAATAAAGATTTAGAAATATTTTAAAAATAAAT
Source organism: Dactylorhiza incarnata (assembly GCA_033032865.1). Lineage (NCBI taxonomy): Eukaryota > Viridiplantae > Streptophyta > Magnoliopsida > Asparagales > Orchidaceae > Dactylorhiza > Dactylorhiza incarnata. The sequence continues at coordinate 975,859 of JAWHQI010000285.1, read as the reverse complement.
TGTCTAGATTTCTATATTAATTTTTGTTAGGAATTAACCGATTAATTATATTAATAAAAATGAATAGTTGATATTTTATTATTATGAAGTTTTAGGAATTTTGAGATTATTTATAATGAATATGAAGTATAGAAGTTTTGAGATTATTTATTATCTTTTTTGAATATTTTAGAGTTCTACCCACACAGAACAAAAATTCTATATCTGCCACTGCGCATGTGACATGTTCATGATGGATGTGATGCTTGTTGTTGCCAACATTACATTGCTCTTGCATCCTCCAAAGAAACACATATTCTTGATGATGCCATTCATATACATTGATATTTTTGATGGCCCCACTGGGATGACAAGTTGTTTGCTATATGGTACCAATGAATACCATAAGTTTGCATGTTGTAGCTAATATATGTAGCTATCATAGCTTTCTTTCCCATGCCATCCACTGGATTTTAGTTTGGTGGCATCATAGCTTCTACCTTTAGGCCTATTTCTACCAATGTCTTTGGGCATGGGGCCAAGTCTATTGATCCCTGGTCTCTAACCTTTGCCATTATCATTCTTGTCATTGTTATTTTCTCCGGGTTTGCTGGCAATCACTTTTAAATTCACATAGTTTTCATTTTTGGGCTTGCTTTTATCTACACCTTTGGGATTGCTTCTCTAGCCACTTTTGCACTTGCTTTTCTCACCATATATAGTATTACTATAGTGGACATATATAGTTTGATTCACCAGTTACCTTTAGACATGCTTATGTTTATGTTTTGGGCTTGTTCAATCCATCGCCCCCAAGTATGTTAGTAATGCTTCCTTTTATCACCGTGCTTGGGATTACTTAATCCAATCACGTGCCATTAATATTCTTTTCTAAATGTTTGGAGTAGCCACAACCTTACCTCTCTTCTATATATGATTATTAGTTCAAAGTAGCGGGAGATGCAGAAGACTAATGTGAAGGCTTTGTAATACCAAGAAATACAAACATTACCCTTAATATTAAGATTGGACATATTCTCCCTCATGGTGAAAAGACCACCTTAGCTATTCGAAAATCCTCTCAAGCTTGAGCTTGCATATCTTCTATGTTCAACTTCAAGATGCTTACGCCTTTTGTGAGATACATGGCGAGGTAGGGATATCGGAAGAACGTCGAGTTGCGGTGCTGTTGGGCGTCGAAGAGGTGCTGTGTGGAGGGAACGAGTGATCTGCAGCAAGATCGCACAAGAGAGATCGATCAGGACCGCCACGAAAGCGGCGATGGCAGACGCAGTGGGATCACGCGGGGATCACCAAGCGGAAGTAGGTCGCACGAGGATCACATTGCAAGAACAAATGTGATCCGACGGCTAAGAGCGGGCGAAAATGGGCAGGTCGGACCAATGTTACCAACTCAGAAATTTGATTTCTATAGAACTCACAAACTGGATACAATTGACGAGTTGTACTCATGTCTAACCTCAGGAGGTTGGTTCCTACTTGAAGTCCCTCTCCAAATGAGAGATTCCAAACCCTAATGATAAAAAAAGATCCATAATACTTCCAAGTCTCCTCTTTGTGTAGGGAGGGAGGACTCACTTACAAATTACTCTAAAATCCCTACAAAATAAAAATATATAATGATCAAAATAAAATAAAATGCTTCATTTCATTGTCTCCGAGTGTGCATAACACTGACTGAGGTCTTTGATAGGAAATTTCAATCGAAGGAAGTTCTTGAGATATTCTATTCCTCAAAGGTCATCATCAATAATGATGATATCATCTACATATATCATTTAACAAATGTATCTAGTTTCTATGCTTTGATGAAAGACCGAGTGTTTCGACACATTTTAACCCCACATTTTAATGCAAAAATTTTCAAACCATGTATACTTCTTCAGGTAAGTCCTTGTGTAAGAGCGCATTCTTGATATCTAAGTAAAACATAGACTAATGGCGCATAACTGCTAAATAAATTAAACCATGAATGAAGAAGTTTTGCCAACACAACGACAATTTTCTTTAATCTTGTTGAGGATTTATTCTTTGCATTTTTATTTTAGTTTCTTGCAAATTTTCTTATATCTTCACATTCCCGCTTCATCACTTTTGCTTTCTTAATTAATTTTGGAAGACATTATGTTCCATGAAAGACACAAAGGGAAGTATGAGGTAGTTCTTATGTTGTTCCACCTCAGTAAGGAGCACCTCAAAGCAATGATACCCAACCAAGAGCGTGGAAGGCATGTTTCCTCACCTAGATTGGATTCACATGAGCGAGTTCACTTCTAATAATTGCATCATTGATCACCAGTCAATCGTGAAGGCCTCATCCATAAAGGGGAGTGTGCCATCTTGAAGTGTCCCAATGACACAGTCAGTAAGGAGCACCTCAAAGCAATGATACCCATCTTTCAGGTCCAAGGGGTGTTTGTGCATCCCTTCACATGTAAAGATGCATCCCTTGATATAAAGATGCTTAAAGCATTTACTTTTGTGAAGCACATTGCTTCTCGTATAATGATGTATCCGTTCATGTGAAGGTTCCTAAGCATCCTTTCACTACTTGGAACCACCTTGAATCTTCACCTATGAGAAGTGGAGGGTCCGTCTATTAGGGTAGGGAACTGTTCTCTATTGAATGCTCACTCCCACTTAGGGGTGAGCATAAAAAATCGCAAACCGCAAAAACCGCCCGCACCGCACTGATTTTTAAACCGCACCGCGTAGTTTCGGTGTGGTGCGATTTTAAACTTTTACAAACCGAGCACGGTTCGGTGCGGTGCGGTTTTTTGGATCTTGAAAACCGCAAAAAACGCACCGCACCGACTAATTACATATTTTCAATTTTCATAAATATGTGACATATCATATATATTTAAATAAAAGTATAACTTATAAATTATTAATTAACTAATTATATTAGCGCATATAGTTGCTTTAGTTGTTTTCTTGCTTTAGTTACTTTTTTGTTTAGTTTGTTTGTTCTCTATTAATTTATTGATGAATTTGCTGATAAACAAGCTTTTGTTAAATGCAAATAATATCATAATGGTTCATTTAACTGTAAATGTGTATTCACTAGACTTCTTTTAATGATTCATTGTTTGAAAGATAAATAAAACTATAATTATGTGAGTGTTGTGCATATCTAGGACTTAAAGCCATTTAGATTCATTATATTTGCATTTGATGTGTCATTTCATATGCAACTAAAACAGTCATATCATAAGAATTGTAGTATCTGAAGATCTATTTTTAGCTCGTGGTTGATTTTGTAGTATTCGTATTTTAAAAATATATGTATTACACATTTTTTCATGAAAATATAACTCTTATAATGATGTTTTTGCCCAAATTTTACATCTTATTTTGCCTCACATTATCTTTTTGGTGTCTATGTATATTACATGCTAAAAATCGCACCAAAACCGCAACCGCGCCGTAAAAAACCACACCAAACCGAAACCACACCCCTAGACTCCCACTTCAAATATTCCTGTTTAACCACTCCTGTCCTCTTCTCACGTACCTTTCTTTCTTAGCTTCTTCCAATTCCTTTGTGAATTAGTTGGAGGAGACAAATAATATGCTTATTTTATTAGTAGATAATCTTTTCAAGGGGATTCGTTAGGAAAAATTCAAGGGAAATTCCATTGGTGCAAAAAAGTGAAAAAGAGAGATAAATCATCTCGTTCAAATGTATAATTCCATGCCCATTCTTAGGGGTGTGCAAAAAGAATTAGTGAACCGAGAACCGACTTGGAATCGAATCGAACCGATTAATTTGGGTTGGTTCTGATGGTTCTCGGTTGGGTTCTCGTTTCAAAAAAACTTTGAACCGATCTTTCCGTTCAGTTCTTGGTTCTTCGGGTCGGCTGCCCAAGAATCAACCCAGGAACCGAGTTGTAAATAATTGGCAATTGATCAGTAATTTATGTAGCATTTAATATATATCTATTGTTAATCATTAATAGTAAATAAGTGAAAAAAGAGAGATAAACCATCTCCTTCAAATGTATAATACCAGGCCCACTTTTAGGGGTGTGCAAAAAGAATTTGTGAATCGAGAACCGGCTTGGACTCAAATCAAACTGATTAATTTGGGTTGGTTATGATGGTTCTCGGTTTGGTTCTGGTTCCAAAATATATATCTATTGTTAATCATTAATAGTAAATAAGTGAAAAGAGAGATAAATCATCTCCTTCAAATGTATAATACCATGGCCACTCTTAGGGGTGTGCAAAAAGAATTAGTGAAACGAGAACCGGCTCGGAATCAAATTGGTTTGGTTTTGATGGTTCTCGGTTTGGTTCTGGTTCAGAAAAACTTTGAACCGATCTTTCAGTTCAGTTTTCGGTTCTTCGGGTTGGGTACCCAAGAACCGACCCAGGAGCCAAATTGTAAAGAATTGGCAATTGCTCAGTAATTTATGTAGCATTTAATATATATCTATTGTTAATCATTAATATTTATATATATTTATTGTTTATCATTTAATTCAAAATCTATAAAACATCAAAATTAATATTATTTTTTTCATGAATTTTGAAAATGTTTGAATCCTTGAATGGTAATAATATGTTAAAATTTGTTTCATGAATTTATTGCAACTTGCTCTGTAATTCTATGTAATATGAGTAATAAACAATGTGAGGTAAGCTGAGGAGTAGAACCAAGAATCAAACCGGAATAGAACCGAAATTTTTGGTTCGAGTATGGTTCTAGGTTTCAAATACATGGGTCAGTTCCGGCTCCAAAAAGTTGGAACCAAACTTATATGAATCATATCTTGGTTTGAGGGGAATCGATTCGAGTTGCACCCCTACCCCACTCTAAAAGTGAAAAAAAGTTGAAGTTCCAAAGTCCTTTTTGGAAGGCCCCATTTTTCTTTGGATTTCAGTGTTCTTTTCAGGTCGATCTAATTCCAGGTACTTTAAGTAATTACAAAATTGATGCTCATTAGATCTCAACCTGCCTTTAGTATAAAGACATGCAACGCAATATTTTGACGGTCTTGAGTTCATGTCTTTATAATAAACACAACTGTATCCCAACTCAATTATTTGCTAACTTCTTCATGATTAGGTTAATACTGAGCGGGCTATACGACATGCTATACAAGAACGGCTTCCCATTGTACTCGTGATAAATAAGGTATGTCCTTGCCTTCCTTGTTCAAAACCTTTTATTGTTTCTTTTGAATCAGTTGAATTTTTTATCACTTTCCCACTTTCATCAACTCGTAATCTAGGTTGATAGGCTGATTACAGAACTAAGGCTTCCTCCAAATGATGCTTATTTCAAATTGCGACATACATTGGACGTTATCAATGAGTTGATCTCTTCATTCTCCACCACTGCGGGAGGCACTCAAATTCTCGGCCCTACAGCTGGGAATGTTTGCTTTGCTAGTGCAAATGCGGGATGGTCCTTCACATTGCAGTCTTTTGCTAAATTATATGTAAAGCTTCATGGTATACCGTTCGACTCCGCGAAGTTTGCTTCACGTTTGTGGGGAGATATGTACTATCATCCTGACAGGACCTTTAAAAAGAAGCCCCCGGCGGGCGGGGGTGAACGGTCATTTGTTCAATTTATTCTTCAACCATTGTATAAAATTTACAGCCAAGTCATCGGAGAACATAAAAGGAGCGTCGAATCGACTCTTTCGGAATTAGGGGTGACTCTGAGCAATGCTGCGTATAAATTAAACGTTCGTCCTCTACTTCGATTAGCGTGCAGCTCCGTCTTCGGATCGGCCACCGGTTTCACCGACATGCTAGTTCAACACATTCCTTCCGCCAAAGATGCTGCGGCCAAGAAGGTAGATCATATATACACAGGCCCCCAGGATTCTTATGTTGCCGAGGCAATGAAAGACTGTGATCCTTCTGGGCCTCTCATGGTTAATGTCACGAAGCTCTATCCGAAATCCGACTGCAGCGTTTTCGATGCTTTTGGGCGAGTTTATAGTGGGACTATTCGGACCGGTCAGACCGTGCGCGTGCTTGGCGAAGGGTATTCCCCTGATGACGAAGAGGATATGACTGTCAAAGAGGTAACGAAACTCTGGGTTTATCAGGCTCGTTACCGTATTCCCATTAGCCAAGCTTCGGCGGGTTCATGGGTTCTTATAGAGGGTGTCGACGCATCGATCATGAAGACTGCGACATTGTGTCCTCTGGATATGGATGAAGATGTTTATATTTTCCGGCCTCTTCGGTTCAATACACTGCCAGTTGTGAAGACCGCAACTGAACCATTGAATCCCAGTGAACTTCCCAAGATGGTGGAGGGCCTGCGGAAAATCAGCAAGAGTTACCCTCTGGCAGTTACCAAGGTCGAGGAGTCGGGAGAGCATACTATTCTTGGGACCGGAGAGATTTATCTTGATTCTATTATGAAGGATCTGAGGGAACTTTATTCTGAAGTGGAAGTTAAAGTGAGCTAACACTCTTTAATAGTTTTATGTTTGGAATTTACCTTGTTACCTTATTTGTATCACTTCTGCCTCGTATATTTGTGTTCATGCAGGTGGCTGATCCTGTGGTCACATTCTGTGAAACCGTGGTTGAATCATCCTCAATGAAGTGTTATGCTGAAACACCCAATAAAAAGAACAAAATCACCATGGTAAGATGTTTAGCATGCTGTAAAATTTTTGGAAGTTGTATTTGGTAAAATTTATGATTGCAACTGTTTATGATTTTTTACTGTTCCTGTTTAAATCCAGATTTCCGAGCCGCTGGAGAGGGGAGTGGCCGAAGATATCGAGAATGGTGTTGTCAATATTGACTGGAGTCAAAAGAGAATTGGGGATTTCTTTCAGAAAAGATACGAGTGGGATTTACTTTCAGCGCGGTCAATTTGGGCATTTGGACCAGATAAGCAGGTAAAATAAAATTACTGTTTCATGGCACTTGCTTATTGTACTGCATTATTTTGTAGCTTAGCTTATGGGAGATTGATATTTAAACTGTAATGTAAGTTTTTTAGGGTTTACATGCTTCATGTATAGAGAATTATTCTTGTATATGAAGATCAAGAGCCAAGTTTTTTTTTAATGTTTGTAAATGACTTAACATTGCTATGGCGGTGTGGAAACTTAGGGGCCTAATATCTTACTGGATGATACCCTTCCGAGTGAAGTCGACAAGAATCTACTCAATGCTGTGAAGGACTCCATTGTTCAGGGGTAAGGAAAAAAAGGATAGTTTTTTTAATTACATGCTGTTTTTTTCTCACAAAAGCCTACTATCGATCCGATTTTGAACTGTGCTAGCCTCGACTCGAAATCAGATTGAAATAAAAAGGGCAGGCTCGAAACTGAAGGTACTAGACCAAACAATTATAAATTTTTTTTGACAAAAATTAGAATAATGACAATTCAAAGACAAAGTTGAATAGCATTGAACACCTGTTCATTCTAGAAACCAGGGCGTCACTACCAATTGAGCCAAATAAGTACATCGTTAGCAATATCGGGCATAACATACATTATAAAAATGCAGGGTAAGGCTTGCCTACATTTCACCTTTGTGGTGGGACCTCGCTGCGCGGGGATGTTTTGTGCACCGGGCTGCCCTTTTTTATTTGTTTTTGTTTGTCATTTAATTTTGTGCCGGTTCAATCTGATCTGTGGCCGGCATGAAATCGGTTCTAATAAATTTTAGAGCTGAGTTTTGTCTTGCGGCTCAAATTGTTTGGGTTTGATTGTAGTTCGATCTTAGCCAATTTTTGAGCGATTTTCGAGCAATTTTCGAGCACTTTTTGATCTCCAAGCCATTATAACAACCCTAGTTAAGAATCTACTCTTTTGGCATTAGATTCCAGTGGGGAGCTCGAGAAGGACCTCTCTGTGATGAACCGATTCGGAATGTGAAGTTCAAGATTCTCGACGCTTCTATCGCTTCCGAGCCCCTTCATAGAGGTGGTGGTCAGATCATTCCTACGGCCCGCCGAGTGGCCTACACCGCCTTTCTTATGGCGACCCCAAGGCTCATGGAGCCTGTTTACTATGTTGAGGTACTATCCACTTGGGATAGCACTAATGCATCAAATTTACCTTTATGCCATATGATTTTGATATATGTTGATGCTCTATTTCAGATCCAAACACCAATCGATTGTGTATCCGCAATCTACACTGTATTATCTCGAAGGCGAGGGCATGTAACGGCCGATGTTCCCAAGCCTGGGACTCCTGCTTATATTGTCAAGGTCAGACTACTGGATATTTTCGGTTTCCTTTCCTTTGTACTAAGGTTTAGTTTGGGTTAGTATTCAGAAGTTTTCTCGTCTTAATGCCGTACGTGATGCTTGCCATTTTATATCTATAATATATATAGGGTCATTTATCAGGATCTTCCCTCTAAGTTTGCTAAATTACAGGTTGCACCCATGTTACTTTTGAAGTTAAAAAAACCTTCCTTGCAGGAGTACATTTCATAACATTCATGCGCAAAAAGACCCCCCCCTGAAAATTTACTCCGGTGGCGTATTTTTGTGCATGCTTACATGGGAGGTTTTTGTAATTTCAAAGGTAAGAGGGGTGCAACCTGTAATTATGCAAACTCCCAGGGGAAGTTTTGATAGTTAGGTTAAAGGAATCCTTCGCTGTCATTCGCATCGTAACCGTCTGATCGTTTTATAATTAGTATTACGATTTTAAATTAGAATAAAATATAAATATATAAAATGAAAAGAGGAGCACGTCAGCCGAAGGTTTTCCCGCCCAAGATTGTGTGAATAGTGGAGTGTCGTGGCCACCCGCCGCCCGCCACGATATTTTGATGTCGAATATTTTGCTTAGGGAGAGTAAAACTGACTCCCTCCCTCAATTTGTGCTCCTCTGTTTTCCTGATGCATATATGATATACTCAGTTGCACCAAATCTTTGCAGGCCTTCCTACCTGTGATTGAGTCATTTGGCTTTGAAACCGACCTGAGGTACCACACTCAGGGCCAAGCATTCTGCCTTTCGGTGTTCGATCACTGGGCCATAGTCCCCGGCGACCCGCTCGACAAAAACATCGTCCTGCGCCCTCTCGAACCCGCGCCCATTCAGCACCTTGCTCGTGAATTCATGGTCAAAACAAGGCGCAGAAAGGTACGCCTTCGAATACGCCCCCATGAAAATCCGAGAGTTCATTCATTCCAATGAGATAATTCCGTCGCAGGGTATGAGCGAGGACGTGAGCATCAGCAAGTTCTTCGACGAATCCATGATGAATGAGCTGGCTCAGCAGGATGCTGAGCTGCATCTCCAGATGAGTTGAACCCCCTCATTTTTACAACCATCTCCATAACCTGCTTGCTGCAGAATTTTATTTATATAATCAGTCTGTTTAAAAACTGCTCCTCTGTTTAAATTACATTAGATTATAATTTAACGAGCCACAGACATGGGGATTCGCCCCTATGATGCCTAGTTGCGACCGTGAGGAGTGAGTTTTTTTCAGCAATCGTCAATCCGCGTACGAGTGTCGAATTTCGACTGGCCGGCGCAATTTGCTCTATGCTGATCGGCGATCGGCAAGAGGCCGATTAGGGTTGGTCTAACTGTGGGAAGGCGCCAGAGAGCGGTGGCTGGAATCGAGGTGGATCGCCGGAGGAGTTTCGTTCCTGATATATTGAAAACTCGCATGGTAGTTATCACAAATCTGTGAAATGGAGATGTCGCCGGCTGACGGAGAACTCGGAAAAACTTGAAATTTTATTTATATTAAGAGCTCAGGTTTTGTTGCGTTAAGAGGAGATATCATCTTATTGTTATTCAAGCTGTGAAATTTTATTCTACCGACTTCTAGTTTGTTATAACTGCAACTTTTTTTTTTATATTATTTGTATTTCAATTCTTTGTTTTTTTTATATATTTTTTTAATTTAATTTATGTGGTTGTTTTAATTCACTTTATTTAATTTTAAAATATATATTACATATAGCATTTTTTCTCTCCCTATTTAATCTCTCCTTTAAATTATGTAATAAAAATGATATTTTTTTAATATTATACCAAGAAAATCTAATATAAAATTATTATAACGACAGTTACGATAAAACTTTGTTTAATTACACCAGCAATGTTATTTAATATGAACATATATAATTATAATTTATATTTTCGTTCTGCAAGTATCAATGTTGAAATTTTCAATTATATAAAAAATCATCGTTAAAATTTATTTTTACTCGGGGTAAATAAAAGTAGGGCAAACTTAGCAGGCCTGGGCATTTTAACTTCAAGCATAGAATTGGCCCAATCCATCGAAAAAGGGGAATCAGAGGTCAACAATAGCAGGGCCTCGAGCTTCAATCCAGAGGCAACAGTAACACTTTTTTAGGTACATATCCAAAGCCCAATCTCGGCCCAGCGCAGGCCCAATCCCCGCCCAGCGCAGGCCCAATCTCGGCCCAACTCAGGTCCAATCTCGGCCCAACTCAGGCCCAATCTCCGCCCAATCTCGGCCCAGCGCAGGCCCAATCTCGGCCCAGCGCAGGCCCAATCTCGGCCCAGCGCAGGCCCAATCTCTGCCCAGCGCAGGCCCAATTTCGGCCCAGCGCAGGCCCAATCTCGGCCCAGCGCAGGCCCAATCTCGGCCAGTTTGGACCCATCTATGCCAGTTTGGACTCATTATAGGCCCAGTTTTCGCCCAATGTAGGCGCAGTTTTAGCGCAATATAGGCCCAGTTTTGGTTCATTAGGCACATTCAAGATTTAATATAGGGCCTATTCGGCACAAAATAAGTCCATCGAGAGCTCATAGCAGGCCTATTGGATGCCCAATTTTGGCCCAAGCTCATTACTTTAATGATAGAGCTCTTTTTTTTTTGGGCTCACACAAATGGTTCGCATGGTTCTTCGCAGCCGATGTTTAATTAGAACAAAATATTTGACTTCAATTCAAACTAGAATTTAATAACTTCAATTTAATCAGATGTTTTAAAATAGGCTTCGGTTTTAAAAGAAACTGCTAATCATACATTTCCATTCAATAAACAGATTAATATACAACGGAAATGTCTGAACTAAGTGGAGGAGAAAATCTCTTTCGCACATGATAAATTTTTATTAAAATTGAATAATAATAATAATAACAATAATGTATCAAGACAGACGAGCATACACAATGTTATTTTGAAAAAAACAGTATGAATAAATATATAACAAATATTGGTGCACTATATATTAACAATCAAGACTATAATGATATGATGATTATATACATCACGACGTGATAAGAGAGGGAGGCTATTTGGGGCTTAATTCGGCTGACCGATATGAAAATGACTGTTTTAAGCCCCGCGTGTGTGCCATCATAGGCAAAACAAGGGGCACAACTGTCATTTACGCACAGTTCAGTCCAATTGTTGGGCGTAGAATATGTAATATTACTATGAGCACCTTCACAACATCTTCTCAAAACTGTCAAGCCTCTTGACTCTTTGCATTGATTTCGTCAACAGCACTGAGAAAACACCTGATTTTTGCGGTCCAAAGAGCATTAAAATCCAGCAATTTCGCCATTAAAAATATATATAAGTAAAGAACATCCCGCACATCTTCAATTTGCAATAAAAAAAATAACATTTAGACTTGGTTGAACAGTAGAAAGGTGAAAAGAACCCCCATCGGGGAGTGAAATAGAGCATGAAATCGGGGAGTGAAATAGAGCATGAAACCGTGAGCTCCCAAGCAGTGGGAGGAGAACATGATCTCTGACCGCGTGCCTATTGAAGAATGAGCCGGCGACTCATAGGCAGTGGCTTGGTTAAGGGAATCCACCGCAGCCGTAGCGAAAGCGAGTCTTCATAGAGCGACTGTCACTGCTTATGGACCCGAACCTGGGTATCTATCCATGACCAGGACGAAGCTTTTAAAAATAAATGAAACCTTCACCCTTAGGTTTAGGGAGGGCGGGCGATAGGGCACTTCCGGGGGGAATGCCCAATTAGACCACAAGCGAGAATGCATCCAGACCATGAAATGGACATCCATTTGGACTCCAAAATGGAGAGAATCCGGGTCCCTATTGGGGTGGGTAAGAGGGAAAAAGAGAGCTCTCTAGTTGTGGAAAGGAGAGCCCCATAGTAGATTTTTTTACTTTACCAAAGGAGGCCGACCTCCGCCCTAGACTATTTGGTGTGTTTCCCATTCCAACCACTCAGATGAGAAAGAGTCAAGGGTGCCATAATAGTCTTTTAATTTATTATATAAGATTTTGAGTTATCAATGGCACCATAATTGTCCATGAATGTGAAATCACTTGGCGCCGAAACAAACAAGGGCTAAAAAAGGATTCGAGCATGGCATGACTCCAGAAATGAAGGGTCTGTTTGTTTTAGTGGGTGATAATGAGAGCGTTGGCAATGGAAGGGGTGGCTGCGTTGTAAAAAAAAGGGTCAAAAATTATGTTTTTGAGCGTGGCGGTGGGAATTAGAGAGTTACCAAACACTTTTTTTTGCGGTGGCATAACAACGGTCATGAATAAGCGTTTGGCATAACGGTTATGCCTGCCTATAAAAATGGATGGAATTCCTTAGGTGAGGTAGAGCATTCACGAACGACGGTTCGTAACCACTGCGTTCATGACCGCCACCGCCGTGCCAAACGGACCATAATTAATTTACTTTGACGAGATTTTCACGATTGATTGTCGACTTAAACTGTTCCTGATCTTTGCTACAAGGGAGTTTGATGCATTATTGAATAATAGGTACCAAACTCCAACATGGTAGGTCATCCAAATAACTTTGTGAAGTAGCTTTTGTCTTGAAATCTTACTTACGGTTTTAAAAATGCGAAACAACTACCTGAAAACTGATTAAAGAAGGTTTTACTCTCTTATACAACATGTATAGCACTATTTTACTATCAACTAATAAAAGATAAGGCAAGTAGGCATCATAAAGCAATTTGAATGAAGAGTGTAGCGCACAGCAGCTTACCAGCTCCAATGAAAGCTCCATTTGCAACAGCCTGATTTCCTTGGCTGCTTAATGTAACTCCAACATTGAATAGAGCTCCACTTAAAGCTGTGTAAATAGTTGCCATCTGAAGTATTGCAGCTTTCCGCGCAGCTCTTTCGGACTTTTTATATGCAAATATGTCACTGGTCAGCATATTGAGTGTGTAATAAAAGAACTAAATAAAAAAAAAAGTAAACTTAAAATAGTTCTTTGTACTAGTCAGAATAAAATCTCAAAGGAAGCTGTATCATTCACTTCACTATCAGATTCCAAGTGTCTACAAGGAAACTGCTACAGCCCCCCCCCCCCCCCCCCCCCCCCCCCCCCCCAGTCATTCGGCTGCTGTGACCTGCTGCAGTAAAGCCAACCAAGCTACAATCCAACATCTACAGTAAAATCAGTAGCCTAGATACAGCAAATAGTTAGGTTGCTACACCAAAACAGCGCCCAAGCTGCAGCAGAAAATCAACAGAAACGAACAGCCCAAATCGTCGGGGTGATGAACAGTGCAAATAAAAATGGCCGTGAAAAATCTAGCGCCATTGCTTTGGGATGGAAAATATAGCCGTTACTTTATCCTCTCTATATAATTGTGCAAAAGAAGAAAGAAAATCAGACCAAAGAAAAAGAAAAGATCATATCCACATCAACAACATTGCAAGGATCTCAAGCTTCGTCTGAGATTCATCTTGTGGGAAAGCAAACACAGTTTCAAATCTCCCTGTACAAGAGTTCTAATAATCTCTTATAAAGATTCAGTGATTCTAAGAGTCTCCTTATTAAAAGACTCAGACCTTGTGAAAAGCGGTGCATTCTCATTGTGTGGAAGTGCTCAGAGTTTGGAGAACCACTATAAATTGTGTCCCTCTCTATAGTTAGATTTACTTTTTGCACTGTGCCGTGTTTATTCTTTTAATCTTGCGATTTGTTCGCGATTGTCCTGAGTGTTGTGGGTGACAAGTTTTAATATTCCATTCATTCCCTCTAAAGTGAAACTCACTGGGTATTCTCAGTTATTCCACACTTTCACAAAATTATAGGTAAATATGAAGAATCTGTTCATAACAGATCAGGCACAAAAGGTAGTCCTATTTCAGAGATTTGCAATATGAATTTGTTTTGTTATGGAACTCACAATAAAGCAGAAATTTCTGAAGATCAGTTTAGCTTACAGAGAATTCAAGAATACAATTAAGTAAAACAACTAGGTTTCAAAAGCAAGCCCTCTAAAGACAGTATGGGACAATTTATCAAGCAAGTACATAATTTGACAGTCATTTACATTTTAATTTTTCAAACACGAATTCACATGCAAAATGACAACGTTAAATACGAAACTCAGTCGAGCACAATATTTACCTCAAGCACTCTGACTCTGAGTTTCAAATCTCCAGATTCAAGTTGCTTCACAAACTCTTCTATTTTTTGGATTCTGTATGGCATTGAAATAGTAGAATCCCTAGCCTGTCATTGTAGGAAAGAAATGTAAAGTTGTTCATTACATACACATGTTTTTTTTTAATTCTTCCCTGCAAAATATAAGAATCTTCATATAACCTGTTAAAAGAAGATCCACAAACATACAATAAACTAATGTACGAAATAAAGCAAACAATGATAGTCCTAATATCGAGTCGAGTTTGGCATAGCTCGGAAACGACTAAAACTCAAAATCGCAAGGTTTCAAGTTAGTACAAATCAAATCGAGACAGCTAAAAATATATACAATGGGAACTTGGCATAATCGTGTCTGACTAGAATCAGACATAAAACAGGCAGTGGGAATAGAAATTTGAGCCGGATTAATTCAGTGTTGTCAAACTGTGTCATATTCCCACTATTCAATTTTTATTAAAGTTCAAGCTTTAGATAAAGTTATCAGCTGTCCATACTTAAAATTTTAGTGTAATATACAAGACCAAATACAAGTGAGCTTCTTGTGTGAAATCCTTAAATGAATCTGTTATGGATTAATTCAGTGTTGTCAAATTGTGTCATATTCCCACTGTATTCAATTTTTATTAAAGTTCAAGCTTTAGATAAAGTTATCAGCTGTCCATACTTACAGTTTTAGTGTAATATACTATACAAGACCAAATACAAGTGAGCTTCTCATGCGATCAATCCTTAAAACACACGTCGTTTAAAAATGTACCTTCTCTTTTCACTTTTCTATAGACCTATTAAATCTATAGAAAAGTGAAAAGATTCCCGGCCCCCGGTCACAGACTGTCCATCCTAAGAGTCTAGCCTACTGCCAGGTGAGATAAAGAATAATTGTGGGATAAGGAAGTTGTAATAGTTTAATCAAGTCGGACATCATATTAGTATGTGTTTAGTCCCACATCTGGTGTGAGGCTTAGTGTGTTCCTTTGTAATGTTATAAGTATTCCCCTATGTGGATGAATGAATTATTGAAGCATTTCTTTTCTCTCAACCTGGTATTAGAGGGGGAAAAAAATTCGCCCTAGCCGCACTCTGCCTCTCATCTCGTGATCGACACCGCCGGTTCCCCCTCTCTCTCGATCGACTCTCGCTTCTCTCTCGTTCACGCTCGCCGACGGTTTGAGAGTCCTCGATCGTCACCGCCGCCGCTCTTGCGGGTCCCAGGCGCCGCCGATATGCCCTAGGAGCCGCGTCTCCTCTTCCCTCGTCGACGTCGACGCCCGATGCCGTGTTTCCTCGTCGACGTCCGATGTCGCGTCTCCTGCCGCTGATGCCGTAATCTGCTGCCCTGGTTTTCCTGCCGCAGTGTCCTCCCGCAGCTGCTATTCCCCGCTAGTTTTCTGCTGTTTTTTTCTGCCGCCGTAACCTCCCGCAGCTGTTGTGCCCCGCTGTTTTTTCTGTTACCGTGTCCTCCCATTTCTGCTGTGCTGATCCTGCAGCCTTGTGCGATGTCGTGCTAGTGGTGCTATCGCCTCTCTTTATCCGTACGTGATTCCTCTTTCCCTAAGGAGTATCATGGGGGATTCTACGGGTTCTTCGCCGAGTGAAGTTATGCCACAGATGAGTGACCCTCAGCGGACTCATGGCTACTCCGGTTCGTTGAAGATTACCACCGTGCCCTTGGATGGAACAAATTACCTTGAATGGTCGCGTGCTGCTCAACATGTGATACACAACCATCAGTTATTCGGTTACATAGATGGGACTGTTAAGGCTCCATCCACGGATGATCCCACTTGGAAACGTTGGGACTCCAAGAACTCCCTTGTCGTGTCGTGGCTTCTTCACTCTATGTCACCCAAAGTGTATCACAGTTATATGTTGCTGGACTCAGCTTACGATATCTGGACCCGGGCTCGGGACACATACTCCCAGATTGGTAGTTCCACTCAGATTAATGAGCTCACTCGTCGCATCTTGGAGCTCCGACAGGGATCTATGACAGTCTCCTCCTACTTCTCTGAGTTTGAACGCCTTTATCAAGAGTTGGATTTCTTCGAGCAATTCACAGCCTCCTGTACGGCGGACGCCGTAAAATTACAGCAAAAGGAGAGCCGCTACCGCCTGCATGTCTTCTTGATGGGGCTGAATATGGAGTCAGATACTGTCCGGACTCATATTCTTCATCGTTCGCCTCTTCCTTCTCTTAGAGAAGCCTTCAGCATGGTCCTTGGCGATGATGATCGTCGGAAGTCCCTTAATATGGTTACTCCTCCGGATCGCTCTGCTTTGACTAGTGTTGGTCGGGGCAATACCAACACTAGTGTTCCCACTTGTGTTTACTGTGGTCGACGGGGTCACACTAGGGATGCGTGCTTTAAGCTCCATCCTCATCTTGCTCCTGCTGGTCGTGGTCATGGCCGTGGCCGTGTTCCTGGCCGTGGAGGAGGCCGGACAGGCAGCCCTCGGTTCTCAGATGCTGCTTATGCTTCAGAGATATATGAGGAACCTCCTGCCCCTAGCTCCTTCTCAGCCCAGGAATTGGATGCTTTGCGGCGTTTACTTCACTCCCAGTCTGACTCCGCTCTGGGTGCTTCCTCCTCCTTTGCTACTGCGGCTCAGGCCCATGCTCATGCTGCTACTGCCTCCTCATCTGACTGGATCATTGACTCGGGAGCTACTGATCATATGACAGGCTCCTCCTCAGGTTTTGTTTTCTACACACCTTTGTCCGGATGGGATAAGGTCATCTCTGCTAATGGCACATTATCCCCAATTGCGGGAAAAGGACACATTTTCTGCTCCCCTAATCTCTCTCACATCTGTCCTTCATGTTCCATCCCCGCAATTTACTTTCCATTAGTCATATTACTCGCTCGCTCAACTGCCCGGTAACTTTTTTCCCTGACTCTTGTGTTTTTCAGGAACTGGGTACGAGGTGGAAAATTGGCAGTGGTAGGAACCACGGTGGTCTGTACTACCTGGACAACCAACATCCATCTCAAGCTTTGGCATCTGCTACCGTCACCCCTGAGGATGTTCGTCGATGACATCTTCGCCTCGGACATCCCTCTCCCGTTTATCTTCAAAAATTGTTTCCTGCTTTTATTCCTTTTATGAAATCTTTTGTGTGTGATGTTTGTGCTACATCAAAACATGTTCGTCATACTTCTGTGCATTTATCTTCTCCTAGCACTATTCCTTTTTCGGTGATTCATTCTGATGTGTGGGGTCCTTCCCCAGTGTTATCTTTATCTGGTTTTAAGTGGTTTGTTACATTTATTGATTGTTTTTCACGAAACACGTGGGTTTATTTATTAAAGAAAAAAAGTGAGGTTTTCACTTGTTTCCAAGTCTTTCACAAAATGGTTCAGACCCAGTTTAATGGTAAAATTTGTGTTCTCCGTAGCGATAATGGGGGGGAATATGATGATCGGGGTGTTTTTGGTTCCTATCTTACGAGGCATGGTATCTTACACCAAACCACTTGCGTTCACACCTCTACTCAAAACGGGGTGGCCGAACGGAAAAATAGGCATCTCCTTGAGGTGGCTCGTTGTCTTCTCCATACTATGCACCTTCCCAAATCTTACTGGGGTGATGCGGTTCTCACCGCTTCTCACCTTATCAATCGCCTCCCATCGAGAGTTCTGGCGTATGCTACCCTTATTGGCCGTCTCTCGTCCACGTCTGTTGTCCATACCTCCCACTTGCCCCCTCGGGTTTTTGGATGTGTGCGCTTTGTGCATGTTCACTTACCCCTTAGGGATAAACTTGACCCTCGGGCCCTCCGTTGTGTCTTTATTGGCTACTCCTCTACCACAAAAGGTTACCGTTGTTACCATCCGCCTTCTCGTCGTATCTATTGTACTATGGATGTTACCTTTCAAGAGAAGGACTCCTATTATCTGACCACGACTCACTCCCTTCGTCAGGGGGAGATTAGTGAGGGTGAGACTGGGTTAGATACTCCGATCCCTTACCCTTTGATTCAGGTTCCTCTTGCAGCTCCGCCTATTCAGGTGCCTTCTATTCAGGTGCCTTCATCTCTGGTGTCTCCCTTTCCTCACATATACCACCGACGTAAGACAGGGAAACAAATAGTTAGTGCTCCTCCGCTACCAATGCCCGCTTCGGATTCAGGTTCTGGAGATGAGGAGTTACATCCCTCTCTTACTTTGTCGGAAGGTACAGTTCCTAGTACCCAACACCCCATCTCTAATCATGTCTCTTACATCATCTTACCCCTGCACATCAGTCCTTTGTGGCTTCATTATCTATGGTTACTATTCCTAAGACATGGCAGGAAGCATTGAGCATACCTGTATGGTCTCGAGCAATGGAGGAGATGTCTGCTTTGGACAAAAATCATACTTGGGAGATTGCTTCTCTTCCTACTGGAAAGAGAGCTATTGGTTCACGATGGGTTTTTTCCGTCAAGCAGAATTAGGAGGGTAAGATTGAACGATGCAAGGCGAGGCTGGTTGCTCAAGGCTACACTCAGACCCAGGGAGTTGTGACTACCAGGAAACTTTTGCTCCTGTGGCAAAGATGGACTCCATACGACCCTTCTATCTTGTGCCGCTTGTTTAGGTTGGGATCTTCACCAACTGGACGTGAATAATGTTTTCCTTCACGGTGAGCTCGATGAAGAGGTATACATGAAGTTCCCTCCGGGTTTTGTTCGAAGAGGGGCCGAAGGACTTGTTTGTCGGTTGCGGAAGTCGCTTTATGGATTAAAGCAGTCTCCAAGAGCCTGGTTTGGCCGGTTCCTTAAAGCCATGTTGAAGTTTGGATATGTTCAGGCACAATCAGATCACACTATGTTTATCCATAGGCATGAACGGAAAATTGTGGTCCTCATTGTCTATGTAGACGACATTGTAATAACTGGTGATGATATAGAGGAGATTCGTAACCTCAAAAATCTCTTGTCAGCCGAATTTGAAGTTAAGGACTTGGGAAAGTTGCGATATTTCCTGGGTATTGAAGTTGCTCGGTCAACCCAAGGTATCTTTATATCTCAGCGCAAGTATGTGTTGGATCTCCTGAAGGAAACTGGAATGCTTGGGTGTGTCCCAGCTAATACTCCCATGGAGGAAAACCACAGGATCAATGAAGACGGTGACGGCGATCGGGCTGATACTCTGAGCTACCAGAGGTTGGTTGGACGACTTATATACCTATCCCACACCCGACCGAATATTACCTATGCTGTAGGTATCTTGAGTAGGTATATGCATGCTCCGAGGATTAAACATCAAGAAACCGCATACCGGGTATTACGATACCTGAAGAAGGCCCCCGGTCGGGGGCTCTTATTCTCTCGGAATAGCCACCTGAAAATTGAAGTCTTCACTGATGCAGATTGGGCTGGTTGTCATGATGACAGAAAGTCCACCACCGGATACTGTACGTTTGTTGGAGGAAATGTTGTAGCATGGAGGAGTAAGAAGCAAAATGTTGTAGCAAGATCTAGTGCAAAGGCTGAGTATCGTGCGATGTCTCTGGGTCTCTGTGAAGACCTTTGGGTACATACCATGCTTCGTGATCTGGGGCTCCAGAATAATGGCCCCATTTCGCTGTACTGTGACAATAAAGCTGCGATCAGTATTGCTCATAATCCTGTCCAACATGATAGGACTAAGCATGTGGAAGTGGATCGACACTTCATCAAAGATCACCTGGATAAAGGGAATGTGGTTACTCCCTTCGTGCAATCCAAGGATCAACTCGCTGATGTGTTCACCAAAAGCCTTAGTTGTGATATGTTCGTTGGTAATATTCAGAAGCTTGGGATGATCGACATTTATCGTCCGACCTGAGGAGGAGAGTTGTAATAGTTTAATCAAGTCGGAAATCATATTAGTATGTGTTTAGTCCCACATCTGGTGTGAGGCTTAGTGTGTTCCTTTGTAATGTTATAAGTATTCCCCTATGTGGATGAATGAATTATTGAAGCATTTCTTTTCTCTCAACCAAGGATACAATAGCTTTTTCTGTACTTGTGTTTCTACATAACAGTACAATTAGAAAACATGATTTATGGGCATATGAAACATGGTTTTCTTATTTGAAATGTTATAGTAGTTATCGAGGTAAATTGGTTAACAAATTTGTCTAATTAAACTTTTTCGCCTAATTTCACTCAACTAAAAGCCAAGGGTTGCGCCCAATCCTCAGGCGTTTCGCAAGCATATAGGCATTAGGTTACCAGACACTTTTGACAACAGTGGGTTTATACATTACCTACGCACCTTAAGTAGACCCAAAGTATATCATTAGTATGATCAGGATATGGAATTCACTTGGGTTTCAAATTGTAGTTTTTAAATTTTCATCGACTTGGATAGTTTTTTATCATGCATTTATTGGAAAATGAAGTTATAATGCTCGATTAGACGGACGCTTTTCTTGTTTAAACCAAGTGTTCAGAACAGGAAGCCTACACATAAAATCTCATAAGCAGGTTGATTTGACAAAGGAAATGAATTTAGGAAAGAGGAAATATCTAATCCATATGAATATAGGTATTACTAGATGCAGGAAAAAATCAACTGATGACGAAACATAAAAGGTTTCCAAACTAGTAAAACAATAATTTGTTAATAATAAGAAGAAAATTGCTTTCCATCCAAGTCAGTATAATAGCTAAAAAAACAAGTGAAGACTGAAGAGCTATTAGAGGCATACATCATTAGCTTGTTTTCTTATCTCATTAACGAGCTCCGCACCAGTTTGTTGCTTCTGCCGGATGTCCAGTAATTCCTGAACTTCCAGAAAAAATTAAAACCAATTAAGAGCAGAAATATTTCAGGTCAACATGATTTACTGCAGAATTAAAGCTACGAATAGGAAACTGAAGCTATTATGAGTGGTGAACAAGGTTGAAAAAGTTACATCGGTGTAGGAGAAACTGTTTTGTAGTAGAAACATCTATTTTTCGAAGAGTCAAAAATTTAGAGAGCAGTTAAAGGATCTAAACATTTTTATTTTATTTTATTATCTTGAAAAAGGATATGATTGAGTACTATGACAATTCATTTAGTAGACACTGAAGTAGGAAATATCTAAATTAGAAGTTAGTACAGGTAACTGTGGAACGATTAAAAAGCTTCCAATCTCCGGGTGACATCATGTCAGCGGTTTGAAGTTGTTAACATCTCCGAGTTGCCGATGTCCTGGATGATTAGTAATCTAAATCCTAAGGGTCCCTTCATTTGGATGAAATTGGGCCCGGGAATTAGAATTAGTGACATCGCGTCATTTGGAACTGTAGGCTGTAGCGCACCCACAGTAGACCGGGGCGCTACACATCAAAAACAAAAAAAAACTGCCGTGGTTTGCGAAGACCAGGACGCTAGTAGGTTCTCCATTCGAGGCGGAGAGGACGCTAGTAGGTTCTCCATTAGCGGCGGAGAATGAGTAACAGAGCCCATCGAAGGGAAAGGAGAAACTGGCGATCTTTGAAGAAGAGGACAGGCGATCGAGAGAAGTACTACTGAGGAAAGGAGAAACTGGCGCTCGAGCATCAACAAAGACCGAGAATCTGAAATCTGAGAGAAGTACTACTCTCGTATGACGGTCTCCGTTCATCCCGTTGAAGCGGCTCCAAAACAAGATCGCCTGATTCTCCTGTAACGGTCTCCGTTCGTGGCATCTCACCTGATTCTCCACCCTAAGCTCTGGGAAGTACGGAGGCGAGGCCCGCTTTATTTCCGCGAATCGCAGCCCGCAGCGATTCGGATTCGTGAAAACATTTCACGACTCCAAATCACACTATTTCCGCTATTAGGAAGCGGTGGCTTTTGGTGCTGGAGATGGACGAAAAACTGTTTGGCGGGGCATTGCAAAAAGGAGCGGCATACAACTCCCAAATCGCTCCGCCAAACAGAACCTAAGTGGTGGCAAGAAGTCCTATCAGACAACAAATCAAGACTGATTCACCTCGTTTCAAGGTTGGTGAGAGGACAAATACAGTTTTTAAAGCTTGATGATTGGGTTGAGGATGTAATCAGGAAATAAAAATGGGAAAAGGTGTAGGCTAAGAAAAGGCAGTAATGGAATGAAGAGCTTTAATATATAGGATTTTGCTAATAACTAATGTGATTTAGGGCATTGGTAGGAAAGGGAAAAGAAACGACATTGGTAGAAATTGCATAATATAAGTAGATTGAATTATGTTAAAGGATACAAAATGAAATGGAATAGATGAGAGGACAAATACAATGGTAGAAAAGTGTTGCGAGTTTCCTTGTGGAAGGCAACTAGGTCCCTATTAAACTGCTCCAGTGCAGTCACAGCCTTCAGATACTTTTGGAAGACAACCTCATCTGATGAGATGGTGTATGCCATGAATAAACAAGACTAATCAATTAATTAATTCATAATGAATTAATCAATAAATAAGTTAAAGAACTATGCTCCTCTTTTTTTTGAATTAATTATTAAGTGCTTAAATCATGAATGCTTCCACTCAATAGGTGGCGGGTAGAGAAGGAGAAGCACTGGGCTCAAAAAAGGAGTGGGGACTATGCTGGCATGGCCGTTGGGCTCGATGCGTGGAAAGAGTCGAACACAAGAAGGTATTGAAAAGGATAAGTCAGATAATTAATTAGAAATTCTTGTTGCGTGCGACTCGATCTTGTTGGGACAGGAACTGCAGGTCGAGGAAGAAGCGTCGGGAAAGCCCCCGTTGCCAACGCCAGGAGAAGAATCAGCTTCGGTTGGGTTCTTCGTGGGAGGGAAACACTGGTAGGCAAGCCTCGATCGGTGACGACATCGTTCCTGCGGTGAATACGAAGTCGACGCAACAACTTAGTCAATAGAGGGCTCCTGCAACTGAAAACGATGGAGCTAAAGATGTTGGGCATCTCCTGCAGCTAGGAAGAAGGCAGCTTGCGGCCTCAAAAACTTAGGATGCTCGGGAGATAGTTTTTTGCGCACCGGTGACTGACAACATGAGTTTCTGTGTACTTGGAGGAGAAAACAACATGCAGCTATTGTTACTGTGAGGGAGAGAGGGTCCATGGGCAGTGGGGGCCCGCTGTTGCGAGGGAGAGTAGATCTGTGGGCAGCGGGGAGTAGAGAATCACTCTGACACCACGTTGTAGTAGGCACCTCCGTAGTGTGTCAATATCTTGTCGGAGAGGTGGCTGAAAGGGGTGGGGAGACGGAGATACAAGGAGTTGAGCTAAACCTAAAGAGAGAAAGAGGAAGGGGCTGCCTTGCTCAACCCTAGCCTTAATTTGAAGAGGAAGAGAAAGAAGAGAGAAACACAGAGAGACTTTAAAAAATAATTCAATGCTTACCATTCCAAAGCCCAAGAGGCCCTTATATAGATGATACATTGCAAATCAGTCCACATGCTGACTTATTTTGCAAAAATATCTTAACATAAAATAGTAGGCCCGACATTCATACAACTCTAAATGATGACACGACACTTAATAAAACATACATGAAATTAACAGCTAAGGGATAGTGCGCCCATTACAAAAAGTTATGCAGAAAGACTTGTGCATATTGAAATTTTAGAAGGAAAAAGTAAAATTCAACTTAAGGAGAAATTATTACGTGCATGAAAAATCGATGTGCATAAACATGTAATTAGAAGCTTTAATCAAATAACTAATGAATAATATAATGTTTAATGAAACTAGTAACAAATTAGAAGCTGATGCATATTGGCTTTTAATTACAGCGCATTGGCATCTAATGATTATTTATTAATAATTATCATCATATTATGCAACTAGTTATTTGATTAAGACTTTTAATTACCTATTAGTGAAAGTAGATCTATATATATTATTATCGTACTTTATAATTTCTCCAACTAAAGACGAATAAAAGATGAGGTTCCAGAGCTTAATCCCAAATAATTGGAATAATCTAATAATAGTGATGGTATTTTAGGTAAGGAAAGAGAAGATACCTGCACCTTAAGAAGATTTATTTTGAAAAAAAAACTAAACTAGAATATTATCCACTTGAATACAAAAAGGCATACTTGTGCATAAGGTGCAGCAACTTTGACAAATGAGAACTCTGGATCTAGTGTATACCCGATACCTGAAATCAAGTATTTAAAACCAGAAAAAATGTTCACTAAGATACCTTGCAAGCAACCTTTTAAAAACGAAGGAACAGATTTCAGGAAAGATTAAGCAGTGAACAAAACAAGTAAAACATTTATATGATTAGCTGTTATAAGGAGCTATATAAAGGGTCAAAGTTATTTTGTAACTTCGTGAATGGCATACTCTAATTTCCCTTTTTAAAGTAAATTTGTGCCACCTAAATAACTTGGTAATCTATCTTTTATGATTGTTTTCATTTTATAATGATCTTTTCAATGAAACATGCAATTACCTTCTTGGAACATTTTATGTGATAAACTATAAGTATGAACTTGGGATGTAAGGTCTTTGTATAGTAGAAAAAAGAAATAAGTTAACAAATAGTTTCAGTATCAACTAAGAGCAGCAATGAATCAATGACAGAAATCCTGAGCAAGGTGAGTGATCAGGAGTTCAATCCAAGCTAAACGAACAAGAAAAAAAGCAAGAGTCTTCATTGAATATCTAAGCCTTATATGGCATGGTGTCAAACCCTCGTTTCACTAAGGGTAACAAGCTCGTACCCCTTTGATTAAAATCAAGAAGAGAGCAGCCCAACCAAAACCACTCTGATGTAGGGTAGGCTACGGGTGTGTGAATACTAGAGTGCAACCCTAAGTGAAGTGTCGGGAAAACAACTCGACAACCCTAAATCTCACGCAGATATTTTAAAGCAAGGCAAAATTATTTCTTTAAGCAAAACAAAGTTTGGCTTTTCTCCCCGTGGAGGGCCAAAACAAGAGCGCGCAACGACTAAATCCTGCAAATCACGAGAGTAATCCAAAGCAAATACTACTAAACAAGAGATCCAATAAGCATGAAATCATAACACCATATATTAATAAGGAGAATTAAAAATCCATACAATGATAAAACACTCACCAAGCAAGGGGATGTTGTCGTAGGGTGAGATCCAATGAACCGGGTGGCAGTAATTGCTGGTCAGAGATGGCGATGACGGCGGAATGACGGTTGGAGTTTATATGGCGCGGCGGTAAAGGGAAAAGAGTGATGAAGACCCCATCATCCGCAAGCGTTATGCACGGGTGTACACGAGACGCGCACAAGATATGGGCGTGGCTTGAGGACGGGAAGAATAACCTTATGACTTTACTATTTCCTTTATTTCATATTAAGCGTTTTTCCCTTTTAGGGAGGCTTTTTTTGCCCTTTGTATCAGGGCTCCAATATATATGAGGATTAGGTTTGGACTTATGCTTGTATTATCTTATCTTGGAGTTAATGAATTTGGAAGGGAATACGAACCTGCGTATCCCTTTGCCCTAACCATTCGCTTCGTAACAGACTTGGAGGTTGCTGGCTGAATTTGGGGTAGGATGAGGTAAAAGGGATCAGGCTTGTCATGGGAGTAAAAACAGCAGCCAAAATTGCGACAGTTGGGTCTTTCCTGAGAGGAAAGGGTAGAGGTTTCTGCAAGGGATTTTTAGGGAGGATTCGCTGGTTTGATCGTGGTTTGCTGGGGGTATTAGGCATGAATTTTGGGAAGCGAACAGGGGATTCGGTGGTTGGGAAGAAACGTGAGGTAATCAAGGAAATTTGCTATTGCTGGATCGTGCGTAAGGGAGGTGGGTTAGCGTCTCTTTTCATTAGTGGGGTTCACGACAAGGAAATAGGGCGAGGGGGGGGGGGGGGGGGGGGGGGGGGGGGGGGGCGGGGGGGGCGGGGGGTGTATTGGCTGAGGATTTTACGAGATACATGGACAGGGAAATGGTGGGCTGTAGGGTTACGGGAAGAAATTTGGGAATTAAAGGCAGCGGCAAGAGGGGGAATACATGGGAAAAAAGATACAAAACTAAGAGTCCACCTTAGGGCTTCGCGACGTCGCACCCTAAGTTATTAAAGGCGCAAGGATCACCGAGGCGCAAAGGGATCTTGGAGCCTAGGCTCGCACCTGAGGCACGTGAGACGCAAAAATGAAAAAAAGACAATATAATTTATTAAATACAAAAAACACATAAAATAAATTTATCATCATATCAACACACTGGAACTACATATATCACGACCCCAAAAATAACTAGCATTAAAAAATAAGATTTCAAAAATAACTGGGGCCCCAATTTAGTGAACTAAACAGCTTAAGAAAGAGACAAATTGTTGTTGTTTTATAATAAAACAACTTAAGAAAGAGACAAATTGCACAATTCCTCTTATTCAAATTGGATAATAAATTAGGAAAATCTGAGGATAGATAAAGGGCTATATTGCATACCATGGTTTCAAAAATCAATGCCAGTAACCAGAGCCTCAACCCATACAGTCTCTCCATCTTCTGATTTTGAAATTTCAAGCACGTGCATACATACTAAGAGCTCTAAGTAATTTAAAGCAACTGAAGAAAGGAAAAAACTATTAAATGTCGCTAGAAATAACCATGTGCCTTCCACCATTTCTATCATCAAATGCTTCGCTGCCCATCCCTTACTCATAGGCACCAAAAACACAATTATGGTTGTTGTTCTATAACTGTGCATTTATGAGTATATCAAGATTTTACAGTAGTCTCGTAGTGACAACAATCCCTTTGTTACATTTTTTCAGCACTGGACCTCCGAGATGAAGCCATGATCCAAGTGTCTCAGGCAATGAAGATAATTCTGAGCCAGCAAATGTTGTTGATGAAGCTACGCACGCTTAGGTGCACTAGAGGCGCAAGTAAGGCGTGAGCCAAGGCGCGCCTGGGGCACATCGCACGCCTCTACCATGCCGAGGTGAAGCCCGGTGCGCCCGGTGCCTCAGGCGCGTCTTTCATAACGTAGGTCGCACCACGAGAGATCGTCGGATTCCAGGAATTCCTTTTCTCCAAGATCAGCAATCAAGAAGATGGCTGCCCCTTGCTCCTATTTATAATAAAGTATTATGACACCCTGACATCGACGACTATGATTGGCCGAGAGTGTCAAGTGTCCAATCTCACTAAATAAACCCTGAAAATAATAAAGTAATATATGAAAAAATATGTAAACAAAAATCAGGATGCATCCGCGGAGCCGGATCGTTGATCCGGAGATGCTAAACATGGCAGACGGCCAATCGGCCCCGAACGAGCCCAAAAATGTGTGCTCCACCATGGGTTCACGTCGTCGTTCCCCATTACACTCTTTTTGAAACGAAGAGGATCAGCCAAGCCTTCATTGAGCCATGGATGTGTTCCAATTAAGGATGGAGAAGATTACACATGAAAAATGAACTTTGCATTTTTATATTATATTTTTACGACTTTCCTTTTATGAATATGCAGTGCTAGAAGTTAGAACTTATGACTCTGTTTGGCTCAGCTGCAGTGATGGGAGAATCAGTGGTGGGAAGCAGTGGTGAGAAAATCTGTTATTTTGCAGAATGGTGGGAAAATCTACATCCAATTCAAACCAATTTGATTATAGATGGGAAGGCTTAGAATCTATATTAAGTGCACAAGGCTAATTTAAGTTTTCTATGTGAAACTATATTTTCATAATAACCCCTCATGTAGAGGATCTTTGGCCTCTAATGCTTGAACTTCTTTTTTCAATTGGTGATGTGAGAGCGGGCCATTAGGCCCATACTTCTTTAATACAATTTTAGAACACATGCATCCAACCTAAAACTAATTGGTTATAGATGGCATGCCCGGGTTCCTATTAAATGCACAAGTTTATCTGAGTTTCCCAATGTGAGACTAAAATCAGCATATAACTCTTCTTTATTAATATAATAAGATTACACATGAAATAATAAGTGTGGAGAAGAGAAAGTAGTGAGAGAAATAGAGAGGGAGAGACATTGTTTTGACGTAATTTTCTTGTAACCATTTTTTGTGTCTAGCTGTTTTTTCTAGTTAATGAAATTATATGTTATGATTATGAGTATCGTATGTTACCTATAGGAGTGTCAAAATTTGAATAGTAGTTGTATTAGTCTAATTGGGCCCTTATGAATAGTAAGAGTATTTTGGTAATTTGTGTGCAAGTTATATCTGAAGAGAACGATGTGTGTATGCTTATTTTATGTCTAGAGTTTTGAATCAGATATAGATTGGCTTTGAGGGAACCAACCCTTGAATGTGTCTTAACAAGAGCATGTTTGTTCTGCTACGTACAATTTTTTATTTCTAACAACTCGGTCCAACCTGTCGCTCCTTCCTTGGCTGTGAGGGCTACAAGCATTCCTACGACAATTCAACAATGTGTGTTGTGATATACTCTACTGCCTACCACATGGCATGCCTAATCGCCTTATGGTGCAACCCGCATCGCGTACTTTTTATTATTTTCTTGCACTTGTCGTTTATTTTGTAGCGCATACCTTCGCGCTTTTTTTTTGAATATTTATGTAGCATCGAGTTATATTGCGCATGTTATAAGCGCTTGGGTTTTATTTTGTATCGCGCATGTTGCTCGCGCGTTTCTTTTGGCGCGTTGGTGTGACCGGCCAACGGGACCCTAAATGCATAGGTCCGGTATTTTAGGAGATAGATTAGCTTAGGGCAAGCTTGTAACAATTAATTTTTTTTGTTAAAATGTCTCATCGCCTGTAGCTGACCCAGCTCAGAAATTCTCCCCACTTTCATTTGAAAAATCTGTCTTGTTTAAAATTATTTGAGTAGGGCTGCTAATAGTCATTTTGCCCTAAACCCTTGCTTTAAAATCCCTCCCATTCCTCCTATTACCGGGGGCTGGAATAGAATTGAACGAAACATTTGTTTCGTTCGGCTCTCCCAGCGCGCCCCTGTCTCCCGCGCCTGTAACGCCTCCTACCGCTGCTTCGTGGTGCCAGCGACCTCCCGTGGAACCACTTCCAACCCCGGCCAGAGTATTTCTTCTCGGGCGACTGTGCAGTTCAGCCAGTCGACCTCCGTCTCCTGCAAGGCCGCCGCCGCTCAGCCCCTCCGTCTCCTGCACGTCACCGCAACCTGACGCCCATCGCCGCTAGAGCCCACCTCTCCTTCATCTCCCTGCGCCACCTGAAGCCCAACGCAAAGCTCCAACCTCTTCCCCGTCTCCTGGATAACACCGGCAAGCCGACGTGTGGCTTCTGCCTCCTCCCCGTCTTCCTTGTGATCTCCTGCCAGTCCAGGATCCTTCACCTCCCCCTTCCTGTACCTCCGGCAAGCCCGAGATCCGGTCTAACACATTTCTGCAGTGGGTTTATTCGCTTCGACTACTCCTCGTGGTAT
This sequence comes from Dactylorhiza incarnata, assembly GCA_033032865.1. Classification (NCBI taxonomy): domain Eukaryota; kingdom Viridiplantae; phylum Streptophyta; class Magnoliopsida; order Asparagales; family Orchidaceae; genus Dactylorhiza; species Dactylorhiza incarnata. Next base: position 946,219 of record JAWHQI010000285.1, on the reverse strand, counting down.
ACCTCTTCATCCCTCTCCCACAAACCCTAGTTGATTTTCATAAGCCAGGATTAAATGAATATTTAATTGTTGGAGCTTGGCCTACTATTCCCATCTTCTAATTACCGTCGATTATATGTTCATGGTTGTACTCATTTTAATTCGCTGCCTGTGGAATTGTGATTTGTGACGTTGTTACGTTGTGCGGTAACCTTGCGCGCGTGAGCGACGCCTGGGTCGTTTTATTCGTTTAAATAATCCGGGAGTTTCATTTCGCACCACAATTAATTAGAGGAATCTTCATTTTATCCTTTAAATCTACAGCCCTAGGTTTGAGATTACATCACCTTACCGCAAACCGAGAGTTGTCTCCCAAAGTCCCAATCATTGACGACTCCACTGGTCCAGCCGTCGACCTAAGCTGAATGCCCCGTCTGCGCACACCAACGACTTCATTCCCACCGCTTTCGGTGCCTCCAACACCAACTCAAACAATTGATTACGCAGTTTTGTAATGTATTAATCCCTCCCACCGATGCTTCTTCCTGTGCATCTAGCTTCCACCTAAATATTCTTCCACTAGTGCTTCCAGCAACTCACAATGCCCAGGTTCATGTTTGTATTGATTCGATCGTCTGGGCCCCCAATATCTTGGCTTCAAGCGTATTGGTTCCTGGTCATATATGTTCAGACCTCCAAGTGCATCGGTTCCTATTCGTATATGATCAATCAAATGGACCCCTGGCAACTTCTCCTTCCCTTGCCTCTTAACCTGTTTCAATGAAAGACCCTCACTTGCATAATGTCAGGCAAGTATATGAACAAAATACCATCAACAAGGAGTTCCTATGTGACATCCTCATTTTTTTTAATAATGTTTTGAAAATTTATTATCGGAAAATAATCCCCTAATGTTCTTTTACCTTGATAGTAATGTCGTAGCATCATATAATTAATATGAATTCATGTCAAATTTTACTTTAAAATTTGGAGATCATTTACTAAATTTTATGAATTTTAATTCATGAATATTCCTATTTTACTTATTAAAATGAGATCAAATGAATTTTTATTTATGAGAAAAGTTTATGAAATATTTTCTTAGATCTAAATTATTTTCTAAGCTCTAATTGGGATTTTTAAAGATGGGCTCCATTATTTAAGTGAATTAATCCTAGCCATCAAATAAAATTTAAAGGTGGGCTCCATATCTTAATAAGAAGATATCCCAACCCTCAATTTCCCTCCAAATCAATGGATGAGATAATATAGAGCTTAAAAACCCATCCCAAACCATATAAGAAGCAGTCGGTTAACTGGATAAGTCAAACCGAGCCCCGACATTTCCATTTTATGCGTGGACCTTGCCTTCTCCTTTCCGCAAGCAGCGTGGAACCTCTTCCTTGCCTCTTCCGGCATGCATGTCGTGTGGAAATCCCTCTAAGGGCGGCGCCCTATCATCTAAAGGTGCTTTCCTCTTTATTTCACCCTCGTGCTTTCTCCTATGGGATCCTTTTGGGCCCAAACCGGGAGAAAGAGGCAAGCCCTAAGCTACAATCAAAGATCTCCTTGCTCCTCCCTTGTTCTAAACGTCATTTTCCATGGCTCTCAAGGTTTATGTTAGGAAAGGGAGGGTCTTAATCATCACTAAAGTGAGTTTTCTTGTTACCCTAATTTTCTAAATGCTTTAGATAAATTCAAATTTTTCTAATGAAGATGTAAGATGACTAGAATGTGCGTAATAGTTCAAAATTTTCATTTCTCAATAAGTTTTCTTTCTTGCACTAATTTTTAGATGATTAGAAAGTTACAAATTACTTGTTAAGGCTAGAGAAAGTGAAATTGATGCTTGTAAATAGTTTGATTCAAGAGATAGAAGACTTTACGTTCACTCTGGGAATGAAATATTGATGTCAAGAGAGGTATTTCATTTTGAAATTGCATGTAAGAATATAAGAAATTTACCCTTCATGAACTTAATTGCTCTAAAATTTCTACCATGACAATTGATAATATAATTTCCGAAAAGCACCAATGTTAGAACAGTGAAAATGAACTAGTGATGATATCTTGATTATGAGTTAAATTTCAACTCTAGCTTTATCTCTTGGATGAGACATAATCTTTCCATTGGAGAATGATAAATGATTTCAATATTTGAAATCTTAAAATGACACGAAATAAGTAGGAGAATAGTCAAGGAACCTTACATGTAAAATATTTTATTCCATCTTTTTTATCTATGCAAATGCGTGAAGTTTGTAACATGATCAGAGATTTGGAAAGATTTAAGTATTTTGCATATGAAATACCTTTAGATCGACATACGAATTTCATTGAAGATATGTATTGCATGCTATGTTCTTTTGATATACGAAATTCCATTCATTATCTTAGTGAATTGTGGATCTATCTCTTTGTCCATAGCATGAAATTACTAGCAAATGACAAATTTCTATGAGTTCGCACGCTCCAGTAAAGCGTTATTAGGGCCTAAATAATATTGAATCTCTTGTGCATGTGAGTCATCTGATGAGATTTAGGTTTATAATGAAAGAATGATTTCAAGAACCTCATTGGATTTGGTGAATATCAAAATCTAATGGTAAATATTTAGTTGTACGATCAAGTGTTTATTCTAGCGATTTAGATACGGATATTGATGATAACTTTCGATAACCTTGAAAACTTCATACATATATATTCGATGAGAATTTTAACCTAAGGGATAGTAAAAGAAATTAAAGATGGCTGAAATTTCCATGTTTCCTTAGCATAAGCTTGAGAAATAGCTAATGATATAGTAGCTAATGAACCGCACATGTTAGCTTTGAGTCTTTGGGCTTCACCCATGATTGTTTTGTATAAAATACAAGAATTAGGAGACCAACCAGCAAGTTACAGTGCTATTTGGAATTAATTCAGATCTAAAAACATAAAAGAACTGGCTCCGTTCGTTTCGTAGGTTTTGATTAAAAAGAATTGGTTTTGGTTCAAAACCAAAAACTCAAGGTTTTTGTTTTGAGCCAAACTCAATTCTTGTGTTTGTTTGCAGGATAGTTTTCAGGCACAAGAATTGAAAACTGTCAATTTTTCTGTTCGGTTGTAGGATGGTTTTCAGGCACAGATTTTTGCGAGATTTTTAATCATGGATAGTTAACGTTTTTAAATCGGGAAAATATCTAAATTGGCTAAAACAGTAATCATTATCAAATAATGCTGATAAAATAGTAATCATTACTTTAAGAGAGAAAAGAGCACGGTTTTCTCTCAAAACCGACCAAAATGGGAAGGTTTTCACCATATGCTATTTTCTTAATGGATCCAACCCGGTAGGTTTTGGAGGAAAACCAGTTCCCTCCAATAAAAGACCAAGCGAACGCTTGTGAATGGAATTGAATTGCCCAAAATTAATCCCTTCTTACAAAACCTACCAAACGAACGAAGCCTTAGATTTTATGTGAATCCAATGATCATTCAGCAATCTATATGCTATTAGGAATTATCTTATGCACCTTTAAAAGCATTTAAATTATTTGGACAACCCTCCCTTTTGTGTACCTTCATGATGATCAATAATTATCCACTCAAAAAATGTTGGTTGCAATTAAAATGTCATTATAAATATATAGAATGTTTAATCTTCGAAATACAAATGGAAAAGTCATTTGGTAGATGTTTGCGTTCAATGCATAACTCCACCTTATAGTTAGTAACTTATGTATTAGTTTCAAGAAGATAAAATAGGAGAAAGATGAAAGAATAGAGGTTACATTTAGTAACTTAGGTAATAGTTTTAAGAATATGAAATATGAGAAAGAATAAAGAATAGAAGTTATATTTAGTCACTTATGTAATAGGTTTAAGAATATGAAATACAAGGAAGGATTAAAAAAAAGGTAAGATTACCAGTGAGTCTACTTAGGAGCAAATCCTTGAGGTCGAGGTTAGTTACCTTGTCATAGTTAGGTGAAAATCCACCATAGCTAAGTCATGATCGTTACCGCTCATGGCGGGTCAAACTGTCGGGCGGTGAAGCCTTACGACATCACCATAGTTTATGCCCCGCAAGGGGGTGAGGGCAACCTCACCATAGTTTTAGATCATGCACAAGTTACTAAATTCTCAACCGACTGCAAGGGTTGGTCATGGATTTGCCTCTAAGTAAATTCACAAGTTTAGATTCACGAAAGATAAATGTTCGAAATCTATGTATAAAACTTATGCATAAGTTATGAAAAGAAGTAAAAGATAGAAATTATACGAGCAAGCTATAAAAAGGATTAGGTTTTAAAAGTTATGAATGTATGTTATGAAATAAAAATAAGTATGTCTTAACTATGAAGTAAATTATGAGAATAACCCCAAGGTGTAGTTAGTACTTTAATCTTTAAGAATATGGATAATATTTAAAAAACCTACACCTTAGGGGTATTTAGATGCTTAGAGTAAGAGAATTTCTCACTGAGATTTGTTTCTCACTGCTTTAAATTTTCATCCGGTCGCAGGATTCAAACATGGAGCCCTATGATTGAATTAATGAGGAGTTAAAGAAATCAAATGTTTTATTAGTCTAGTACCATGATAATGAAGATGACTGCAAGGTTCAACAATACTCTTGAAAAGTTCAAATTGAATTTAAGTCATCCCTAGTTGTCATTTTATTGCTCTATTATTGTTGAGGAATGATGATAAGCATAATGATATATTTTGATTAGTTGGCTCTATATGTGTTCATGGATAATGAATTAAGGTGATGCTTCCTTGGTAAATTTAATTAAAGTGATTAGAAGCTTAGAATATTACACTCTATCTGTTACTTCTTACTAGTAACTTTTAGTGCAAGGCTGATCTCACCTCCTGTGAATTCTTTGCATTGGGATAAAGGTTTCTTAGGTGATTGAAGCCTTGGATCAAAGTAAAATCTAACTTTCTCAAATCAACCTCTTAAATATTAATCTACATCAATAATAATGTTTTCTCACTATAAATCTATTTAACTTACGACGAATTTTACTTTAAAAATCTTGGAATTTTAGGTCACTAATTCTATAAGGAATCCTATTTTCTTAATTGAAGGAAATTAAGTTAAAAATATTATTCCATTATGAGAATTATGTAATATATTTCAATTTGACCCATGCTATTTTCTGGGATTTTTTGGAATCTTTTAAATTTTATTAACAATTATTTGGCAAGAGAATCATTTAAGATATGTCATTCTAACATAATGTTATATTTTTTTAAAGTGGTGGGCTCCATCACTTAAGCATGAAATGATATAAGCCCATCACTTAAGCATGAAATGATCTAAGCCATCAAAACACTCTCTAAGTCAACGGCTAAGGACCTTGGATATCCTTCCTACATCATGAGTAGCAGCCAGTTCACGCCTAATCCTTAAACCGAGCCCTCATCTCTTGGTTCTAACGTGAAAGAACTGCAGACCGCGTATTCACCTCCTGACGCCCACGTGGTTAGCCCGTCTCATGCTCTACGCCGACGATGCCACGTGGGAACACCTCCAAGGGCGTCGGCCTATCATCCCAAGGTGTCCCCCCTCCTTGTTTTACCTTCTTCCCTCCCTCCATGGGTTCTTCTTGGCCCAAAGCGTGAGATATTACTAGCTTGAATTGTTAAAAAGTTTGTTTACAAATAATTCATATGATACACCTAAACCTCAGTATAAATCATGACAAATGTTAAAAATCCTTAGAACAATAGATTTTTATCTCTTTCCATTCAGAGATTCCTTAAGCTAAATATCATTAGGTGTCTAGTGTTTGGTGTGCTTTCATCTCATTAGACCATAGTAGTATCCTGCATCAATATGAACACTTGTTAGGCCTTCTAAACATGAAAAAAATGGTGCCTAAGAAGCCCAGAAGGATCAGTAGCCAGATGTTTGTCTTTTCAATTGAGGGAATCAATAGATGACAACAAATACTGAAGGAATCATTCAACAACATAAAAAATGAACCATAATCATCATATCACAAATGAAGGGGTGGAGGGTCGTTTATCTTGGCAGATCTCACATTTTACTGCCTCAGGTAAATAGAGACGAATATAAAGGCCAGCTATATCTTTGCTAAAAAGAAAAAAATGATTGCTCTCAACTCTTTTCATCTGGAAACACCATTATCCAGTTTGAAAAAAATACTTAACCACATAAAAACTTGCCCTTTAGGAAGTCATGTATTCACAAATTTAGCTAACAAATTTACCTGTTCTCACCCTACTATTAAGAGTACATTCAAGTTATAGTGCACATCATAGAGGCGTATAGCTAAGGCTGTGAAATTATACCTTCAAGAGTTGAGAATGCCCTCAGGACAAAAGTAAAAGTGGAAGGGAAACGGAAAGGCTGATCTGTTGCTATCGCAAACAAATCCTGAAAAAAAATCTCATGAAAAAAATGAATCAAGTTAAAAAATAATTAGTTGGGAATACATTATTATTTGATTCAGCCCACCTCACCAATTGCAGAGAAAGTCTTTTGCTGATCGGGAGACTGGTTTAGTAGATTATCTAAAAAAAATTGTATAGACCTCCTCACCTGCAGGGAAAGAAGCTCAATGCATGCCAGGCAAATGTCAACTCTAAAATCTACTAGTTACTTTTTAATATGCGTGCATATGAACAAAAATATAATGTAACTAACCGATGACATTTCGCCTGTTGGCTTAAGTGCCTCAACTTCAATGAGACTCCTCATAACCTAAATTCATGAGCATTAATCAACGCCTGACTTATATAGAAAAACTGCAAAAATCGACACTAGAAGTGTGAATTCATGCTACTTTGTCCAATACGGCTATAATCATTTACTACACCTGCAAAGTATTCAAATACCATTAATAATGCAAGTTAGAAAATACCAACAAAGCCATTGAAATCTGGTATTCTTATAAGCTCGTAGAATGTCCAGAGACTTGGAATAAGATATTTGGATAGGGAATTTTCAACGTTCTCTTAATAAGGTTATTAGAGATGCTGTGCAATCAAAACTCATGCATGAATACTATATTTCAAACAATTAAAAAGCCTGCAAAATTCCTTTTGTTCTCGATGAAGACATCATTATCGTCATCAATAACCCTACCCCAATTATTTGGAGTTGTTTTTGACTCCCATTTTCCATTGGTCCATGCCAAATGTTACTTGTTATGGGCGCATTCTAGGAATGTCTATTTACAAACAGGAAGAAGACGGATGCGCAGTGGGCAAGGTTGCAAATGTCGTATGCATGTAGGTTTGCGTTTAAAATGTCAGATGTCGGATTGCGGAGGATATATCAGAGATATTTTACAATGCTGAGTTTTAATATTTAAATAAATTTATTTATATATATCCATTTTTTGTAAATATGTGCAATTGTGCGCATAATGCATGTTTATAAATTACACAATAAACATATATACACAGAATGTATATTTATAAATTACACAAGAAAGAGACATCGACGGCAGTAAACGACATAAAGAGCACCAAATGAGAGTAAGACGAGAAAGTTGTCAAAGCTAGGGGCAGAGAGATGCACGAAATAAAGCACAGATGAAATATTGTCGCTCTCCGCTTAAAAGAAATGGAAAAAATACTTTTAATACTCTCACCGATATATTGGCCTCGAAATATCACCCGATATATCGGGTAAAACCAAGCTTGCAGATGTCGGATATCGGACTCATGTCGGTTTTGGTTTTTATGTCGGATGTCGGATTGCGAGGGATATATCGAAGAGATTTCAAAATGTCGGATTTTAATTATATATATATATATGTTTTTTTAATTAGATGGTAATTATTTTTTAATTATTTTTTCTAATTATATATATATTTATATGTTTTTAATTATGTCGGATGTCGGATTTTAATAATAGATGGTAATTGTTTTTTCTAATTATATATTATTTTAATTATATAATCGGATTTTAGGTTTTACGGGTTCGAGAAATGAAGTGAACCGGGAGAAAACAAATGGGTTTTAGTATTTTTTTGAGTGTTATTAGCCATTAATGGGGTGATAATTAAAAATAAATGTGCATAGCTAATGTCGCCGTCATAAGCCGCCATAAACCGACACGTCGGCCGCCATACTGGAAAACGCCATTTTTCTCATCTGTGTCGCTAACGTTGCGATTTCCCCTCAAAAATGACATGTCGGCCGACATGTCCGCCGACATCTACAAGCTTGGCCCAGAACCTTTATGTCGGCCGAGATATCGGACATGTCGGACGACATCTACAACACTGATGTGGGCTCAAGCCAACTATGACATGCACAACTCCAGTGGGCACACTCGAATATGAATTGGTAAGACTTCAAACATTTTTGTGATTTGCGTTTCAGACCATTACTACACAGTAATACATCGGGCGACCTCATTCGACTGAAGCAAACAGGACCAATTGACGAGTGTCGGGAACAATTTCGGACATTGCTAGCTCGAAATACTTCTATCAGCTAGGCTAACACGTCATAATCTTCACAGAGCCTACAGGAGTGTCTATGTTTAAACACCAAGTTCCAAAACCATCTTGACTTTGTTATTGCCATGACCTTTGCTTGAATTTGTGACAGGAGGATACAAAAGGATAAAAAGGCGCACAACCTCAGACAAGGGACAAATTAGAGGTCGACACCGCCTTTCTTTGCATCAGCCATACTTCTGGGATCCACCCAGAAGGACAGAGAGAGGACTACCCCTACTTACGTGAAGAAACTATCCTGGAAAATAGACGTGCGTCGGGACACTTTTTCAACTGCGATGAATCGTATGTGCACGATCATCTATGTAAAAAGCTCTTCTGGATGATCAAGAGGAGGATGTGGATCAAGAAGAGCCATAGATTTTCCTCCATGCTATGACAGGAGTTTGCAACTCTCATACCACGCAGAGTCAAGCGATCATAGTGGGCTATTCACTACTCGCACTAGTAGACTCTGGTAGCACGCACAATTTCATCAGTGTAAGTGTTGTCGAGCGACTGGATCTTTCGATCAGAAATCAGCAAGGGATGCATGTTACAGCTGCCAATGGGGAAAGGGTTACAAACCTTGGTGACGCAGGGTAGAAATGTCAAAGTGAACTCTAAGCAATGCAAGCCCTAAGTGCTGTGTCAGGGAAGATGAATCATATGTAACCCTAGGATAATGCGTGCATGCAAAGAGGTATCCGACAATGTTTTGCAACTATTAATTAACTCCCAAAATATAAGCAATTAACTATACAAATAATTGAAGCAAGCGAACAAGCTAGGTATTCCCCCAACTGAACGGTCGTTAGTTAAACGCGCAAGCGAATAAGTAATGCAACTCACAATTAGTCTCAAAACAAACACACTAACATAAATTGACATCCATAGGAATATAGGTAATCTGATTCGTACAATAATGCCGAAAACAAAGAAACCAACACTAAACCCACTAGCAAAGGAGACGTGACTCTCGTGAGCAAAGGAATGGTGTTCGGTGATCGTCGGAGCGACGGCGGCTATTCCGGGGGATCAAGAATGTTGTATGGTGGTTGCATGAGGGATTTAGGGTTGTTTATGGACTGCTTTGGGTGGGGAGTTGTTTGGGAGGGTTCGATAAGGGTTTCTTGGTGTTGGAAGGGGTCGACTATGATGGAAACGGTTGTTGGAGGTTTGTAGCTGTTGCGGGAGCGAGAATCATACAACTGCTGGACCAGGGAGGGGATAAGGGAAGAGGTTTGGGATAGGGAAAGGCGAGTCTGGTAAGGAGGATTTAGAGGTGATTGGAGGGTGGGCAAGTGCTAGAATAGAATTGCTTGGTCATTAGACAGGGTTGTTTGGTGGTTGGACGCATTGCAGGAAAATGAGGTAGGAAAGGGGGTGGCACAATGGAACAACAACAACAACAACAGAACCCATATAGTCCCCAATCATTGGGGGTATGGGCGGGGGAAGATTGGAAACAGACCTAACCTTTGACACTATGCACAAAGTGGCTTCTCTCAGAGGAGAAAGACCTAACCTTTGACAATAAATGCACAAAGTGGCTGCTCATAGAGTACCACTGAAATAGTGGCCCCCTATACCATCGCGTTTGCTGCAGAATCATGCCCTCAAATCAAAGCCAAAGACATCAGAGAGTGCAGACCCAAGAATCCATTTTGATTTATGTGCACATAACCATGCTTCCTTCATTCAGAATCCAGAGCATTGGTGAAGCATTTTGATTTATGGCACAATAGAAAAATACGGAAAATATAAGGATACAAACATACCAAGAAGTCGGCAGCTTGGGGTTTCGTGGAGTCAGCACCACGAGAGATCGTCGGATTCCAAGGATGAATGCCTCTAAAATTTGCAATAGTTTCCAAATAAGCCCCTACACTTGTTTAAATAGGCAAACACCTATAGAACAACCATCATAAATGGGACATATTGCACGATCAAGACGACTGCTGAAACTTACTAAATACAAATGTTACAAATAAATAAAAATACCAAGAAATATGGAAACGCCACTCTAAACGCGGCTGCACTCAGATCTTTCATCGGGCGATGTCAAATATGACATGTGACAAATCAACCTTAAATGGGCCCAGAAACTTGTGCTCCAAAATTCTTGATGATCCCCATCGGTCTCCCCGACTTGAAATAATTAATCTCCTGATGAGTGGAGATGGGTATCCACCCGGTATAGGCCGGGTAAGAATCAATGTAGCTCATCAGACGTCGCCCAAGTGTCGGTCGTGAATGGGCGCCCTATCTAGTAAACCAAGTATTTCGGTGTCGGTTCATCGGGCGTATAGACATGAACACATGAGCACATGAGTGTTACTAACTCTCAACGAGTCCTCAAGAGGCTTCGTTGACTATCGGCTACGGGTTCCAACTAGTTCTTCCGCTTTCATCGACCCTCGTCGACTCCTCTGCCTTCATCGACCCTCGTATAGGCTTGTCAGCCCCGCAGATCAACTGACATACATATTCACCAAGGGGCTAAGTTGTGATACTTTCACGGATAAGATCTCTAAATTGTGAATGGTTGACATCTGGGATCTTATGGGATCGTAAAGTACCATAAAAACTTAAAGGCAAGTTTAACCGTACTGCAATTAGACCAGCGATGCTCTATGATTCTGAGTGTTGGGCAGTGAATTGTGTACATGAGAAAAATGGGAGTTGCGGAGATGAGAATGCTTAGGTGGATGTGTGGACACACGAGACTGGATAAATTAAGAATAAATGTATCAGAGATAAGACGGGAGTGACACCAATTGTAGAAAAGATGTGAGAAGCTCGATTATGATGGTTCAGACACGTACAAAGGAGACTACCATTAGAGGCACATGTTAGGCGTTGTGATAGTTTAGCCGCTAGGTATGTTAAATGGGGGAGGGGTAGACCAAAAAAGACTTGGAATGAAACTATAAGGAAAGACATGATGCACTTATGCATTAGTGAGATTATGACTAAATATAGCGCGCAATGGCGACAAAAGATCCATATAGTTGACCCCACTATGGTGGAATAAAGGCTTGAGTGTTGTTGTATTTATTTCTCATGTTATGGTGCCGACCTATATAAAGGTTATGTATTATGTATTGTTGCACAGAAAGATTGAGTGCACCACTACTTATAGTATATGTATAGAGAGATATATACACCTCGGATAAAAGTTCAAAATAATGACAATGAAAAAGTAAAAAAAACATAATAAAATCCAAAATAATTTATTTTCTGTAGAACAGAAACTTACAAATGTAAGAAAAAACGACAAAAGCAAATATTTCCATGCTATAAAAGTAGAGTTTTGAAAGAGTTCTTCGTCTTTCTCCCGAACTCTAAAACTATCGTTTGTTAAATTATTCAATAATTAGCAAATTGAAGCATCACCACCTGCAATACAAATTCAAAGGAGTCTCTGGAAGTTAAGATGAAGGCATCAAAGGTTTTTTTATTAATCGTGGCATTGAGGATGAGTGATTGTTGAACTTTCAGGTGACATTATATTGTCTCAGGGCCCAATTTGCTAGCTTCATTCACCATTGGATTGCAAATTTCTGATCTGGCCCCTTTAGTAAATTTATACTTCTGCATGCATATGAAAATTAATATTTTATTATAGTTATCTATTTAATTATATTGTTGAATAAAAGAATTTCCCGTTGCCATGTGGTGTTCAAGGTTGTAAATATCAGATGTTGGCGACATGTCATATTGAGTTTTTAAATGTCAAATATCGAAAATTAGAGACATATCGGGGATATTTTAAAATATCGGATTTCAATATCCCCTAAATAAAAAAAATATTTTTATGTATACAGTATTTTTATATGTTCTAAAATTAAAAATTAGCATAGCAAGTTTATGAACACCGAGTCATGATTATCCCAAAATAAATTCAAAAAGTATTCAACATAAAATATTAGTAACATACTACGACTACTATTAGCAAGTACAAATAAATACATTGTAAAATATATTTAATATTTTCTGTAATACGAAATAAGAAAGATATAGTGAAAAATAATTTAAAAAAAGTTGATTATACGAATAACACATTAAATAGAATAGCTTCAATTGATTTAAGCATATATAATATAATATTTATATGTGATTTAAATTGATATCATAACATAAAATAAAATAACAAAGATATGTTCAAAGTCGTGTCGGTCAATATATCGGAAAAAAATTATACATGTCGGCATATATTTTACAAAAGAACAACTTACTTTTTTTAGAAAAAATGTTATTTTAACTTAAAAAATGATATGTCAGCAGACATGTCGGGTATGTCGGAGGACATAAAACAGTGATGATGTTACATGAAAAATTGAGCTACTCTAGCTTTGTAAAGTCAAATCAAAATTTATTTTGAGATATCTGCATTTTCCATGCTGGCGGCTTTTGTAGTTGTATTGTATAAATATTAAATTAAATGCAGAAGTACAAAGTGCTCTCTCTTTCCACCTTCTCAAATATCCTCTGACACTGTAAAAGACAACGCCTGCCCAGAAGACAAAGCAGCATAAATATCGAAAGACACCACGGATAGTTTCAACAAGGCATAAACACCGACACGCAAATAATATTCATCCAGATTTACCCTTTTAATACAGTATAGAAGTTGTAGAATAATCACATTTTCCATTCTACTGTTAGACCCAGATTATACAGTTCATCTTTAATAACATTCATCATTCTTACCTTGGGTATACCCATTCTCCTACATAATTCTTTGGCACTCACTCAATCTATTTGTCTAATTAGTGCAATTTCTAACCTTCATTGTGAATACCCAACCACCTAAGTCTATCTTCTATCACTTTATCTTCGATAAATGTCATTCTATCCGTCTCTCTAACATAATAGTTATTTAGTCAGTTTTTTTAGTTTCTCCACACCCATCATAGCAAACTCAGGCTTATCAGACTCTTGGATATCAATGAATTTTTTTTCTTGCCCAAGGTTCAGATCAATACAATATATTCGGCCTACTATAAATTTTATAAATCTACCTTTAAGTATCCAACCTGAGTCACTATTTAATCTAACCTACTATAAATTTTATAAATCTACCTTTAAGTATCCAACCTGAGTCACTATTTAATCTAACCATTTAGCATTTATTTTAAAAATTATACCCTCATCTATATCCTCATTCTTCTGAATAATCGATCCAAGGTACTTAAAATTTATTGCACAGGCATCTCTCAATCCAAAAATTATTAAGATAGATTGATAATTGTTAATATTAATTCTACTAAACATGTTGTTATGAACTTGCAAGAAGAAAGAGAAGAAATAGAGGAAACTAGAGAGGAAGGAGAGATTAAGGTTAGGGTTTGAGAGGGAAGAGAGGGAATACCTGATAGTTCTTTTGATAGTCCTCCTCCAAGCAGCCCCCGGGCTATAAATACCCGGGGAAAAGAGGGGGCCGGCCGGCCCCCTCAAGTGGGGCTGAACCGGAGTGGTTCAGCCCCATTCTAGCCGGTTTATTGAGTGGGGGCTGAACCGGATGGTTCAGCCCCGTTGTCTTGCGCCCGCCCTTTGGTTCGCCGCGAGTACTTATGTCCCGAGAACCCAAGCGGGTGTGGGGGCATAACATTCCCCTCCCCATCAAGCACCAGCTTGTCCTCAAGGTAGAAATCTGGGAACCGCTCGCGGAACTCTAACAAGTCAACCAACGAGTTGTGCTCAGCATCCATATGCTTCCATTTGACAAGCACTGCTGACCGATATTCCGTGCCCGACTTCTTCCACTTGGTCAACAAAATGGCCTCTGGTGATGGCCGCAACTCGCCACTGCTGGTCGCCTCGGGAAGGAAGGACTGGTCTGAACGGATGCCCCGAGCTTCTTCTTCAAAACAGAGACATGAAATGTCGGGTGGATGTGAGACCCCGCCGGAAGATCCAAGGTGTAGGCGACTGGTCCCACACGACGCAGAATGCGGAACGGCCCGTAGTAACGCGGGGCGAGTTTCTGATTTGCCCTCCAAGAGACCGACAACTGGCGATAAGGTTGGAGCTTGAGGAAGACCTCATCGCCCACCGCGAATTCCCGCTCGGTGCGGTGTTTGTCTGCCTGTGCCTTCATGCGGTCCTGAGCGACCCGCAGATTATCCCGTAGTAAGGCTAAGGTGCGATCCCAGTCCTGAAGTGTCCGCTCCACAGCTGGAAGAGCGGTGCTGGTGGGCTCATAAGAACTCAACGTAGGAGGAGTGTGGCCGTATACCACCTCGAAGGGGGTGAGCTTGCTAGCAGTGTGGAAAGACGTGTTGTAGCAGTACTCCGCCCAATGCAACCATCGGGTCCACGTGCGCGGCTCGTCCATCACAAAACATCGTAAGTAAGTCTCCACTCCCCTGTTGAGGACCTCCGTCTGACCGTCCGTCTGGGGATGGTGGGTTGTGCTCATGCATAGCGTAGTACCCTGTAGCCGAAAGAGCTCCTTCCAAAAACTGCTGACAAAAACAGGATCCCTGTCGGAAATGATGGAGCGCGGAATCCCATGGAGGCGCACAATCTCCCGCGCAAATAACTCTGCAACTGTCTCCCCGGAGTACGGATGGCTCAAGGGAAGGAAATGACCATACTTGAAGAGCTTGTCTACCACCACCGGGATGACGGTCTTGCCTTGGGACTTGGGCAGTCCGTCAATGAAGTCCATGAAGATGGTATCCCAAATCTGGTGCGGAATCTCTAGCGGAGTGAGAAGCCCGACTGGTGAGGTGGTCTCGTACTTCTGCCGCTGGCAGATCTCACACTCCCGCACAAATTGCTGGACATCACGACGCATCGCCTTCCAGAAGACATTTGCCCTGAGCCGCTGAAGTGTCCGCAGAATCCCAGCATGGCCGCCTGTGGGAGAGGCGTGAAACTCCTGCATCATCGTTGTCCGCCATGGCGACGCGGAGGGAATGACTACTCTGCCCTGAAAGTAAAGCCGCTGGCCCTGAAGGTGGTAGCCCGACTCTGTAGCCTGACCCTGCTGAAGTGCCTCAACAATAGTGGGTAGCTCGGGATCCTGGAGTACCTCTGCCTATATCTCGTCCAAGGTGGTGATCACCGGCCCCGACACGTGAGAGAGAGAGCTTTCAGGGAGGCGGGAGAGTGCGTCGGCAACCACATTGTCTCTGCCCTGCTTGTACACGATCTCGTAATCGTAACCCATCATCTTGGTCAACCACTTCTGCTGCAGTGGGGAAGCCAACCGTTGCTCAAGGAAGTGCTTCAAACTCTGGTGGTCCGTGCAGACCTGGAAGTGCTGTCCCAAAAGTTAGGGTCGCCACATTTCGACCGCATGGATAATGGCCAACATCTCCTTCTCGTACGTTGAAAGTCCCAACGTCCGAGGGGCCAGGGCGGACAACCCTCCTGCATCAAGACTGCCCCGAGGCCGACGCCTGAAGCATCAGTCTCCACCACAAACTCCTTGGTGAAATCCGGCAGCGCTAACACCGGCGTATTAGTCATGGCCTGCTTCAAGGCCCGGAAGGCCTCGTCTGCCTCGGTGCTCCACTGGAACGCATCCTTCTGCAACAGCTGGGTAAGAGGTCGAGCGATCTTGCCGTAGTCCTTCACAAAACGGCGGTAGTACCCGGTCAGCCCGAGGAAGCCGCGCAAGGCTCGCACCGTTGTGGGTTGGGGCCACGACACCATACTAGCAATCTTCTGTGGGTCCGCCTGGACCCCACGGGCCGAAACTAGGTGCCCCAGGTACTCGACCTCCCTCTGTCCGAACGAGCACTTGGACCGTTTGGCGTATAGCTGGTGCTCCCGCAGTATGGTGAGGACATGTCGAACGTGCTCCAAATGGTCGTCCCAAGTCCTGCTATATATTAGTATATCATCAAAAAATACCAGGACATACCGGCGAAGAAGTGGCCGGAAGATCTCGTTCATCACCGCCTGGAAGGTGGAGGGGGCATTGGTCAACCCGAACGGCATCACCAAGAACTCGTAATGTCCGTCATGAGTGCGGAACGCCGTCTTGTGAATATCCTCTTCCTTCATCCGGATCTGATGGTAACCAGAGCGAAGATCCAGTTTGGTGAAGAAGCTCGCTCCATGCAGCTCGTCTAATAATTCTTCAATCATCGGGATGGGAAACTTGTCCTTGATAGTGGAGCTATTCAGCCCCCGGTAGTCGACACAGAATCTCCACGAGCCATCCTTTTTCTTCACTAGTATGATCGGTGAAGAGAAAGCACTGGTGCTGGGTCGTATGACGTCGGTAAGTAGCATCTCGCGTACGCTGCGCTCGATCTCTGCTTTCTGGATATGTGGGTACCGATAGGGTCGGATGTTGGTAGGATCCGCCCCCGCTTTCAACTGGATCTGGTGGTCACGGAACCTCGAGGGAGGGAGGGTGTGCGGCTACTGGAAAACATCCTCGAACTGCGCCAATAAGGCCTGTATCTGTTTGGGTTCCTCGGGGTTGCCGGGACCGCCGGCCGCCACTCCTAGTACCATGGCCATCGTGCTGCCCTGCTCCCCCAATCTCTGTAGGCTCCGAAGAGAAATCTCTTTAAGTGGGGATGACCGTATCCCGTGCAAGCAATGATCTGCCCCCTGCTGAGTAAACTCGAGCGTCATCTGATCCCAATCTGTGGTCACCCGTCTCAACTGGCGGAGCCACTGTACTCCAAGGACCATATCAGATCCTCTAATCGGCAAGAGGTAGACGTCGGTGTGGCAAATGTATCCCTGCATCCGCAACTCGACTCCCTTCAGCACCCCTTCACACTTCAATTTGCTGCCATCGACCACCATAACCTGAAAGGCGGCCCCTCGATCAACTGTCTGCCCCGCTCTCAGTGCAACCTCGGGGTTAATGAAGTTGTGGGTGCTTCCACTATCGATCAGAATGGTCACGCGCTCCTGGCCGACCCTCCCCTTGATGCGCAAAGTAAGAGGCGTCGTGCATCCCTCCATGGCCTGTATGGAGACCCCAAACTCTGCTAAGTCCAACCCGTCCTCCTCGTCAAGGCTGACAGGATCCTCCTCGTCCTCCTCCTCTCGCAGCATGAAAACTTGGACCTTCTGGCATCGGTGTCCCGGAGCGAACTTCTCATCACAGTTGAAACACAGTCCCTTCTCCTTTCTCGCCAGCATCTCTGGCCAGGTAAGTCGCGTCACCGTGGGTTTCCCCCCGGTCGGTGGTTCTCGCCTGGGGTTTGGGGCTGCTGGGGGGGTCCGAAGAGTGGACCTGTTCCTCTGCCGGTTGAATCTTTCCTCCTGTATCCGCGCCAAGCTGATGGCATGACTCAGGCTGCGAGGCATATAAGCGTGCACCTCGTCACGCAAGAAGTCCTTTAGTCCCGACACAAAGCAACTCAGTAGTGTTTTCTCTTCCCAGTTGACCTGATTGGCCAGCCGCTCAAACTCAGTACGGTACTCTGTCACAGTCCCCCTGTCTCAGCTTCTGTAACGTCGCCTCGACGTCCTCATACTCCAGGGGCTCGAAACGGGCCGCAAAAGCCTCTACAAATTCCGTCCATGGGGTGTATGCTCGTCCACGTTGGAACCACTGTGTCCATTGGTAAGCGTCGTCTTCCAGATGGAAGGCCGCTAACTGCACCCATTGCCCCTCCGGAATTTCCTGGTAATTGAAGAATAACTCCGCCTTTTGCACTCATTCCAACGCGTTCCCGCCTCCTCAGAACCTAGGAAAGTTCACGCGGGTTCGCTTCGGTTGCATGTAAGCTCTTTGGTTCCATGGGCCGTGTCCCCCATTTTCTTGTCCCGGTGCAATTGGTCGTCGTTGCTCCATCGGCGCGTTTGGACGCCCCTGGGGTCCGGGATAGTACCCGCCTCCGCGTCCGTCCATCGCAGGATGTCCCGCTCCTTGATGCATGGCTGGTGGGAGGCACTCAGCCCCTTGATTTGCGTTTCCGAACCCTGGAGGGGGTCCGAAAGCTCTTGGATTTGGCAAAATCCCCATTTCTGTCCCAATCGGCGCTCCGGAGGTTCCATACGGCCGAAGGACTGCTGTCATTAGCTCCGGAGGGTTCCATCCGAGTGGATTGTCACCCCCATAGGACGAAAAGGGGGCTGGAAGATCCCCTGGACCGTGCGACATGCGGATCGGGTCCGTCGGCCTGTGCGGACCCGCGCGACTTCCGCCTGCCTCCCAGGCGCTCGCGAGCTGTACGCCGACCCCCTGCCAGCCCTCCGAGCCCTCTCCGGCCCTGCTCGGCTGGCCACCGATCCATCGGGACCCCTCAGCGTCAGATCCGGTCGGAAAACTGGGTTCTGTTCCTTGTACAGCGCCTCCGGGAGGTTGATTTGAGATTTCCCCTTCCGATCCCTCTTGGACTTGCGCCTTTCCCTTCAAACTTTGAATGAGGAGAGCCTTGAGTTCCTCCATGCGGGTGTCGAAGCATTCTTCAAGTTGCTCCGAGGATTTCCTCACCCGATCTTCAATGGCGGCGACGGTGTCCGTTAAACCCACATAATTTTCTTCCAATGTTGCTAGTCGCGCGATATCAGCGTCGGAGCGGGTGTTCACCATGGCTGGAGGATGATGCTTTGATACCAAATGTTATGAACTTGCAAGAAGAAAGAGAAGAAATAGAGGAAACTAGAGAGGAAGGAGAGATTAGGGTTAGGGTTTGAGAGGGAAGAGAGGGAATACCTGATAGTTCTTTTGATAGTCCTCCTCCAAGCAGCCTCCCGGGCTATAAATACCCGGGGGAAAGAGGGGGCCGGCCGGCCCCCTCAAGTGGGGCTGAACCGGAGTGGTTCAGCCCCATTCTAGCCGGTTTATTGAGTGGGGGCTGAACCGGATGGTTCAGCCCCGTTGTCTTGCGCCCGCCCTTTGGTATGCCGCGAGTACTTATGTCCCGAGAACCCAAGCGGGTGTGGGGGCATAACACATGCACTCATTATTTCTTCTACTAATTTGAAACCATATCTCAATTGTCTGAACTTAATTCAATAGATGTCTAATTGATTAGAACTATGTAAAAAAATATATAAAGAGTAATATGAGTGTCCTTGAGTTCTTTATTTAATCTCCCGCGCTCTTGTTAGTTGCATGAGTGAAGGTTGACTTGGGATTGAGGAAGCCTAAGACTGCATGGTTTTGAGAGCACTATTTTGAAGTCATTGGCAAGTGGTGTCAACATTATATGGTTGGCACATCATAGCCCATGACATGTGCATATGAGAGTATATATAATTATATGAGCAAAAACATTACGAAAAAAAAGTAAAATACCTTGTATGCATCCTTTTCATACACCGAGTAAAATAAGTTAAGTAGCTTTTCTCGAGTAAATGATTTTATTTCACCCATCATTCCAAAATCATAATAGATAAGTGATCCGTCCTTGTCGATGGCAAGATTGCCAGGATGTGGATCAGCATGGAAAAATCCAGTCTTCAGAATCTGCATTAGCAATAAACTAGCACCTCAATTCCAAAGAAAACTCAAACATATGAAAATAAATCAAATATAATGCCGAGCCATCATTATAATATCCATATGAAAAGATCTGCTGATGATTGAAAGGAATGTTTTTGGAAGGGATTCGAACTCTCGTTACATGAATATGACTGGAATGTGAAAGCCAGTTCTAAATTAAAAAAGGAAGCTTTACCTGAATCAAATAAGCCTCTATAGCACGTGAAGCAATCTGTGAGCGGCTATTCCCACTAGAATCTATCTGGCTAATGTTATTTATCTTTATTCCTGTTCAATAAGAAGGTCAAAGAATCAGATTATATGATGAAAAAGAAGAGCTTCATTTTATAATCTGGGAGGCACTTTATAATCACAAATAATGCATTATTTAATCATACAGTCAAGATAAAATAAGTTCAGAAGTGAGAAAAACCTGGAGCATATTCCAGTGTCAACACCTTTGTAGAAGTATAATCCCAAAGCACAATCTACAAAAGGATAGTATATTTAATTTGCATCACGATGATAATTGAACAACTTTCAAATCCACAATCAATATATGGCTAGATCGTACATACAAAAAAAGAATAGGTAACAAACATGAAAATATAGCTTTATTAGTAAATGAGTTTGCAGTATAAAAACATACAGGTACTCGAACCCATTTTATATTTCGAAAATCTCGACGAAACCTATCAGCATTACTTCCTTCATTAATGTAGTCGATTTCTTCATACAGAACTCTGAAAGTAGAGTAATAAGCATAAATTAGGAGCTTATATATGATCAGATTATGGTACACAATTATGCAAGTACTTATCAAATATTAGAAATACATCCATGAAAATAATCTAGTTATAAATTGCAGTAAGAAAAATTGTTTGCCAAAGAGAAAATTCACTTCCTATACACAAACATTATTATAGAGAACTCTGGAGAGTGTTGAAAATGCTGACAAATATATAGTGGTAAATTGCAATTAAGTTTCTACATTTAGGCTCTAATCCTTATTGGCTCACACTTTTTTGTTATTATTTTGGCCCTGTTGATATTTATCTTTGAGCCTACCAGTTAAAAAAAATCATTCATTGGGTTAACTTTTAACATAAACTAAGAAAATGGTAAGTTGGAATGCATTCAGCACTCTCTTTCTATCCCCCATCCCTGCCAATAGGATGGAGTCCTCTTGAAGAGTACAAACAAAAATAGTAAGCTGAAAGAAGCAGCACTGATGGACATTAAAAATTGAAGCGACATCATTAGTATTCTTATTCCCTTATCAATGTCCAAACACAGCCTTACTTTACAAACAGCTAGAGATTCGACCTTCTCGAGGATAAGATGCGCAGAAGCGGAAGATATAAAATTGTACCACCACAAGACACTTTTAGGTGTTAATCAAACAGTAACAACGACAAACTTAAGAAACCTTGTTCAATCTGGAAAATCAACCTCAACAGGTTGCATGACACGTGTCACTGATAAACCAAAGAAAAGCTCAGCACAAGTTCAAAATATACATGGGAGCCACAAAAGTCTGATTTTATAAACATCAGTACTGATTGCAGAACCAAGATCCTCTAATTATGATGACCTAACCAGGATAGAACAGACAAAACGGTACAGATGGAAGGCTCTCTTATGAGCAAGGATTGGAAATAATATATTTATGGGATAATATATTATAATATATTGTAAGCAATATATTGTATTGTCTATTTGACAATAACAATATATTGTATTGTTATTTTGACAATAACAATTTATTGGCAATAATATTGTACATTTAAAATTTTAAAAATATATAAGATATATATAACAAAAAAATATAAAATAAGATTTGTGAGCCCCCCAAAAATTAAAAACATATATAATATATAGGTATAGTATATATTTTTTTTATTTTTCCCGCATTCATTCCTGCTAAAGATTTGTGATTCCTGAAATCCCACTGAAAAGACCTGAAATCCCGCTGAAATTAAATGGCATTCGGCAAAGGGTGTGGTGTGCCCTTTCATTAACACATTGACGGGATTTTAATCTGCCCCTTCCGTTCTCGCTCAGTCGCTCTCCCTAGCCTTCCGTTCTCGCTCAGAGCGCAGGCGCGGATATCGAGCGGCTCATCAGCCTCCCCTTCCAGATATCGAGCGGAGTTGCAGAGCCCTCTTGGCCTCTTCGAAGTTCTATCGCGTCCCTCGCCGGAAACGGGAAGCCCAGCCCGAAAGCTCGCTGGACTTGAGTTATCTCCATCTCCTGCGATTTGTGAACTGTGTATCTGCCTTCTGCCGCCTTGATCTCTTCCTAGTTCCTCCCCAGTCCCCTTCCGGCCTCCACCTTCCTCATCGGTGAGTTTAATATACTTTAGTTGCAAGTTTAGATGTCCCCACCCGGACAACGAAGATAATCTTCCCTGTTTCATGTGCAAGTTTAGATGCTTTAGTTTCCATACATGATATATATTATTAATATACTTTTAATTGATACAAATAAAAAGAACATATAAACTATAAAGGCCTAAGACTAAAGGGAGAAAAGAGTACTGATTCGAATGCGCTTTTCGGGTCGCTGATTGAAGCATTTCCAGAATTCAACTTTGAGGCATATTTGGGAACTGATGCATCTATCGTTCACAGTAAATCATTTGAAAAAGCCATTATCAAAATCCAATCAGGAATCGAAGTCAACTGGATTCAGATGAAAAGACATCTGTTCAATCATTGAAGGTGCAACATAACAACGTCAAGAGTATTGATGATAATGATGACTCTGGCTTGTCATTTGTCGAACGTGCAATCAAAAGACAGCAAAAGTAACATGAAATAACAACTTACATTGATATTAGGTTTCTGATGCCCACATCGAATCATGTAGAGCGATTGTTCTCCATGAGCAATCGAATATTTTTGAAGACACGCCGAAGTCTACTACCACGTACTTTGGAAGCATTGGTTTTCCTCAAACAAAATCGAGATTTATGGAATTTGACTTTGATGTATGTTGTCGTGAATGAAGAAACAATTGATGATGAAAACCAAAGTGACAAGGATGAGGAGTTGGACTTTTGAAATGCTATATTATTTTGTCTGTCAATATAGTTGGACTTTTGTAATGTTAATATATTCTATTTGCATTTTTAGCATTTACAATACAATATATTGTATTGCTAGCATTGCAATACAAATATATTGAATTGTTAGCATTACAATATCAATATACTGTATTGTTTATTCTCAAAATTACAATACAATATCAGATAGTATTGTTCCAATCCCTGGTTATGAGCCTTAGAATAGGATCTGGTAGTCAGAAGCTGTGCTCCAATCAAGGCAGAAGAGTCCAGCAGTTTCTTCTTGCTTCCACGAGAATCATGATGTGTCTCTATGATGATTGAGAAAGCCTTAACAGCGACTTCCACTGCTGGGTGCTCTATGCGAGAAGGGACACATGAGAGAGCACCAAATCTGCATATTAAGGTGATTTTTTGCCTCCTTTCATCCAACCATCAGTCCCCTTAATATAATGAACAACGTTATATAAAAGGGAAAAGTGCAAATATATCCAAACAAAAAAAAACTAATTCAAAAATTAAATAAAATGTACAAGCAAAAAATATGAATGCATCTACAACATCACTCTCCCTCCTCCAAAACAGATTTGTCCTCAAGCTCAAAGGAGATGTGTTACCAATACAACAATTTGATTGCAAACAAACTTGAAAACAAGATACAACTCACGAGAGATACTCGTGCCTAACCTCAGTAGGTTGGTTCCTCCTTGAAGTCCTCCAAATGAGAGATCCCAAAACTCCGATGATCAAAAGCCCAATAAGACTCACAAGTTTCCTTCTTATATAGAGAGGATGACCCGCTTGCAAATTACCATAATACCCCTAAAAATAAAAATACATGACCATGCAAAATAAAAGGATCCATGACGATGTCGCGAGTAATAATATATCCCGCCTGAAAAAATCGACCCTGGCCCCAAGGTCGAAGCACCGCCCGTCGGCTAGTAGTGGTAAGCCCACGAGTTGGCCGCTGCTAAGGTGGTCGGGGCTTGGTCTGGTGGTGCGTCAGTGATCTCAAAGGCATCAAAGTCAGTGTTACCAATGTGAGATTTGCTAGGGCTGGAGAGAGGAACGACATTGCATTATGTGTTTAATACGAGAAGGATACAATCGGGAGACGAACCCCCGCCAACTCTTGGAGGATGGGTCTTCCAAGGAGATGTACAAGCAAAAAATATGAATGCATCTACAACATCACTCTCCCTCCTCCAAAACAGATTTGTCCTCAAGCTCAAAGGAGATGTGTTACCAATACAACAATTTGATTGCAAACAAACTTGAAAACAAGATACAACTCACGAGGGATACCTGTGCCTAACCTCAGTAGGCTGGTTCCTCCTTGAAGTCCTCCAAATGAGAGATCCCAAAACTCCGATGATCAAAAGCCCAATAAGACTCACAAGTTTCCTTCTTACATAGAGAGGATGACCCGCTTGCAAATTACCATAATACCCCTAAAAATAAAAATACATGACCATGCAAAATAAAAGGATCCATGTCGCTGTCGCGCGTAATAATATATCCCGCCTGAAAATCGACCCTGGCCCCAAGGTCGAAGCACCGCTCGTCGACTAGTAGTGGTAAGCCCACGAGTTGGCCGCTGCTAAGGTGGTCGGGGCATGGTCTGGTGGTGCGTCAGTGATCTAATGGGCATCAAAGTCAGTGTTACCAATGTGAGATTTGCTAGGGCTAGAGAGAGGAACGACATTGCATTATGTGTTTAATACGAGAAGGATACAATCGGGAGACGAACCCCCGCCAACTCTTGGAGGATGGGTCTTCCAAGGAGTTTCTATCAAAAGACCCCAAACTTCAACTAGTCAAAAGCATACTCCAAACACACATACCCCCCCCCCCCTATAAATGAGGGAGGGCAACACAATAACAAAATATTTAAATTAATACAATTAATTAATAATAATTAATCAATATTAAATAATTAACTAATACTAATTAAGTACACGATGAAATTATCACGACGGCATCCATAAGCGCTCCCATGACTCCTGCGAGGCGGTGTACTCAGGCGGATGCATCGTCGTAACAATCAGCTATGTCAATCTCCTCTAAGTCATCGACGATGATGGCGCGAAACTCTTTGACAGGAGAATCATGAGTAGGAGAGCAAGGTTACTTGCTACGGAAGCACAAGTCTTTACTCCGCAAGTCGTGATACTCTTGGTTGGAAAGGTGTTGAGTAGGGATAGGACGGCTAGTGTGTGGAGGCAGAGTGAGTGGGTGAGGGAGAGGTGGTGGTGGTGTTGGAGATTTAGGAGTATGAGGGTCCGCGGAGGTCGCAAGGAATTCGACCTCCACGAGTAGAGAGAGGTACAGGGCTTAGTTGACGGTGGATGCATGGATCGCAGAGGCGAGCCGGGATATGCGATTGTAAGCCATGCATAAAATAGCCCAAGTAGTGGTCGGGAGGAAGACCCGGAACACGTGTGACCAACTCGATAAGTTTATCCACGTAAGAGTCGATGGAGCCCGTCTGGAGGACCCAACAAAGGCATTTTACCGTATTGTCGGAGTAGCGGTGATCGTAGCACTGAATAAGTGCCTCTGTGAGAGTTACACAAATGAGATCGGGAGAAGATTGGAGGGGCCAGCAGACCTAATGGAGTGCGGACCCTTCCGTGCCAATAAGGATTGTTGAGACCTTTTGCGCCTGAGTGGTCCGGTGAATGTCAAAATATTGCTCGGCGTGGGCAATCCAACCCGGGGTCTGTCCCATTGAATGTGGGGATGTTGATTCCCCGTGGGTGGGGGAGGGTGGAGGATGCAATCCCGCCAAAGCGGGTTCTTCCAAGATCAATTCGCTGGGGGAACCCAAGCAGGGTTGAGCATATTATTCGAAACTCGAAAGTCACTCGAATATTGAGCCAAATCGGAATCGATTACAATTGATTCGACTCAATTTGAGCCGATTCAATTTGACTCCAATTACATTTCGAGTCGAATTCGAGCCAGATCTAAATCGCTCGAAATATTATTCAAATCAGCTCGAATTGATTAAAAATATTATGTATTTATTAATATATTATTCTTTAAAAACTAAAAACACTAAATTTAAACCTAAATAAAATGAGTAAAATCTTTAAGTGTTTTATTTGCTAAATTTAGAGGATGCACATTTTAATTTCGAGTCAACTAGGAATAAAGAGAAAAATTGCTCAATTTCGAGCCGGCTCGAAATCGAGACATTTCGAGTTGAGTCGGCTCGACTCGAAATCGATTTCGAGCCGAGTTCGACTCAAAAATTTTGATTTCGAGCCGAGCCCAAATCGCTCGAACTCGACTCGATATCAGCTCTAATCCCAAGGCAGATGAGGCGTTAGTCCCAAAGTGTTGGCCGAGTTGTATGCTCTGGAGCAGTGTCATAATTGACACAAACTTCTTGGCTTGGAACTTTAAGGCGAGTGTTAATGGTGGTGAGGGCATGTTTCAAGGCCTCCACACGGATTTATATCAATTGACGAATCTTTGGCATAAGCAAAAAAGGGCAAAAAAACATCAGGGGTCTACTAGCGGCTACGAAGAAGGGCGCTGGCGAGGCACGAAGGGTTGGAGGGGACTGCGTGCGAAAGTAGTAGATGTCCAGATGGATGGCGCTAGGAGGTCACAACAGTGGAAGAAGTTGTCGATCTGAATGGGGCGTGCACGGTTTATGGAGTCCCGCCAAGTGTGAACATTGCAGGCGGAGCCGAACGCGGAAGTCGGATCGGCAATAAGGGATGAGTCGGGGCGGAGGAGGGTGCGGAGGACTGGGAAATGTTTGCAGGGACTTTTTGAGCCCGTCGACGAAGAGACTGGTCACAACAGAACACGCCTGGTAGCGGCTGAACGAAAGCAAGCGAAAGACGAAGAGACCGACACTGGGCTGGACACTCGTGAAGACTGTTGGGGAGCAGTGAGCAACGATGTCGATGTTTTGACTAGTTCCTCCTTGAATTCCCTCTCCAAATGAGAGATCTCAAAACCCTGATGACCAAAAGCCCCTTAAGACTCACATGTTTTCTCCTTATATGAAGAGGATGACCCGCTTACATATTACCATAATACCCCTAAAAATAAAAATACATAATGACCATACAAAATAAAGGAATCCATGTCGATGTCGTTGTCGTCGCATGTGCATAACAAGATGCCTGACTCCTGATCCCAAGGCAGATGAGGCGTTAGTCCCGAAGTGCTGGCCGAGTTGTATGTTGTGGAGCAGTGTCATAATTGACACAATTCTTGGCTTGGGCCTTAAGGCGAGTGTTAATGGTGGTGAGGGCATGTTTCAGGGCCTCCACACGGGTTTCTATTGATTGACGAATCTTTGGCATAAGCAAAAAAGGGCAAAAAAAACATCAGGGGTCTACTAGCGGCTACGAAGGATGCTGGCGAGGCACGAAGGGTTGGAGGGGACTGCGTGCGAAAGTAGTAGATGTCCAGATGGATGGCGCTAGGAGGAGGTCACAACAGTGGAAGAAGTTGTCGATCTAAATGGGGCGTGCGGGGTTTCTGGAGTCCCACCAAATGCGAACATTGCAGGTGGAGCCGAACGCGGAAGCCGGATCGGCAATAAGGGATGAGTCGGAGCGGAGGAGGGTGCGGAGGACTGGGACATATTTGCAGGGGCTTATCGAGCCAGTCGACGAAGAGACTGGTCACAACAGAATGCTCTTGGTAGCGGCTGAACGAAAGCAAGCGGAAGACGAAGAGACCGACACTGGGTTGGACACTCGTGAGGACTGTTGGCGAGCAGTGAGCAACGATGCCGATGTTTTGACTAGTTCCTCCTTGAATTCCCTCTCCAAATGAGAGATCTCAAAACCCTGATGACCAAAAGCCCCTTAAGACTCACGGGTTTTCTCCTTATATAGAGAGGATGACCCGCTTACATATTACCATTATACCCCTAAAAATAAAAATACATAATAACCATACAAAATAAAGGAATACATGTCGATGTCGCCGCATGTGCATAACAAGATGCCTGACTCCTGATTTTTTTTCGATGGCCAATGAATTGTCACTTCAAGAGGTTGACTGACTAGTACGATAGTAATGTCATCATATATCTTCATCAGACTGCTTTACCTCTAGCAAGAAAAATTTCTTACAGCAATGCATAGACACAAAAATCCATCACAATTAAGGCTCGATCCTTTCGCCTTGTTTGGCAATCTCGGTTTGAGACAGTAGCTTGATAAATGTCAGTTGTGTTTCCCCAGTACCCTTGGTTCCAACCCATTGTTTTTAATGTGTCTGTGGAAGACTGGTCATTCTGATGACTTGCCAATCTTGTTCATTTAGCTGTTTGATCCAGTCATAAGTGGTGCTCATAAATCCTCTCCAAGAGGGTTGCTCCGTACTTCTTTGTTGCTCCAATGGGACAAAGGCGACATGAGCTAACAAATGACCTTTGATGATATTTTAATCGCCAAGAGGGTTGCTCCGCAGGGGTGGACCGAAGCTCATGTTACATAATTATTTGAAGTCTTCCGATGTCATACACAGCTTTTCTCTATCCAATCGAACAAACCATAATTGAGTAACTCCCAGCAGGTGAAAGGCAACCTAATCCATTCCACACCTTGTTACCCATACCAACAAATCGTCTTGTTGTCATAGGTTGGGAACTCCAATTTAACACAACGCAAAAGAGTGTTAGAATCAGTACGATTGCTAGAGAAAGCGTCAGAGCATGCACATGTTGGGGGGCGCCCTTGCTGCTGCTAGCGAGCTAATTTTTGGTTTCACTGCATGCAATTGCTGGGAGAGGCTGTTAATCCAGGTGGAGGGGGAAGTGAAATTCACAAGATACCTTGCCTCATAAGTGGCTTGGTTTACTGTAAGCTTATGTCATTTCCATCATATTCCCCAGGTGATCATAGGAGTTGCTCATGATGGTGGCAGGGAGAGATGGAGAAAAGTTCAATAAGCAAAGATAGGGAAAAGCTCGTTATGAGTGAATCCTTCGGTATCTGAAGGATGCTCCGGGACAAGGGCATGTGTATAAGCCCTCTCAATTTCTATCATTAATTGCCTACTCTGATCCATATTATGCAGGCTCCCTCGATGATCATGGGTCTACGAGTGGCTACTGCACATATTTTAGAGGTCACCTGGTCACTTGACGAAGCAAAAAGCAGACGGTGTTGGCATGATTCTCTGCGAAGGTTGAGTATCGTTTGATGTCGTCTGTTGTTTCCGAACTCATGTGGTTAGAGAGTCTTCTTACTGATCTTGGTGTAAAGCTCCCCCCTTCATCCGTCCTCTACTGTGATAGTCAAACTGCCACCCATATCGCCGAGAATCCCGTTTTCGTAAACGTACCAAGCATATCGAAGTCGGTTGTCATTTCATCCAAGAAAAGTTCAACCACGCAAGCTTTATCTGCGACATGCACACACTATCGAGCAAATTTCGGATGTCCTCACCAAGGCCTTACAACGCCAACTATACCGACAATTCGTTTCCAAGCTTGGCGCCTACAATATGTATGCTCCAGCTAGCGAGGGGGAACGGGGGGGGGGGGGGGGGGGGGGGGGGGGGGGGGGTTTAAGAACTATGAATAAGATCATGCTAAGGTCATCTTTCTTGGCCCATTAGCGGATTTTTCTCATGTATAGATTACTCTCACATCTTACTTTGGAGTTGAGATTTCACTCTTCCATCATATAAATATGTGTACAAATACTTGTATTGTAAGTTAATATATGAAGTAATGAAATTTTAAGCATCGTATTCTACTATTTCAATAGTGTTGAAAAACAAGATACCAGGGAAGCATTTACTTGGAACACTCCTCATAGATACCAATCCAATCCCTTGCACCAAATGTCTCACTTCGCTGAAAATACTCAGCTATTACTTTTAGGCTCCCTGATAAAAGGAAAAACAGAATATGATTAACAAAGTACAATTATTCATGTTAACAATAAAGGATGAACATGAAATGGCTGCAACTAATGATACTACAAACCAAAATCCATCAGTTATACTGGTTCAGCAGTACTTGCAATGTTAGATGAAGAATGACCGCTAAAAATGGAGTATAGACTACAAGTATAATTGATACAATCATTGCTTGTGCTTCAAATTTTGATGATGAGAAAATAAGTTGGTTCAGATATTAATATTAAACAAATGCAAACAAACCAACGAATACTTTGATACCATTTAGATATTCTTTTATTTAATCATAGGGCATTCAAATAATAAAACAATATAAGCAAGATTGTTTCTTCTATCATGATATTGGCTCATCAGATTAGATTCACCTAATTCTTGAAGAATTAATTTAGCGTGTAATTTTGGGCAAAAAATCACAATATATCTAATAGAGGATTTCTACATAATACTAGAGTATAAGAGAATTCAATCTTTGAAATTTTATAGGAAAATAGATATTAAGGATATAGCTAATAGTCATTGCTGGAATGTTGAATGAACATGTACTTCTTGATAAAGAAATGTTACCGAGTTGGTCCCCAGCTAGTCCACCGCATCGTGTGGGACCGGTTTATATCTGGATTATCTCCGGCGTAATTAGGATATATGGTATTTATTCTCACATCGCCTACCCAGCGGCTTACTTGGCCCCCGCCCCTCCTCCTTTCACCTCAAAGTTTTGGGATGGAATCGGGTGGTTCCAACATGGTATCAGAGTCAGGTTGTCGCGGTGTGGAGGCGTGTTGGCGAGCTGGTCCCCAGCTAGTCGACAACGTCGTGTGGGACCGGTTTATATCTGAATTATCCACGGCGTGTCTAGGTTGTGTGGTATTTAGTCCCACATCGCCTGCCCACCGACTCCCGCGTGTGCTTATTTGCCCCCCTCCCCTCCTTTCACCTCGAGGTTATGGGATGGAATCAGGTGGTTCCAACAAAAAACATGAAGATCTCCAAAACAGAAAAGCCAAGTACTGAGCGTGGCAACAAAAAAATCCATAATAGCCAAAGTAAGCCAGATGAGAATAGTAAAGATTGAATTGTGGAAAAATTAGAACTTGGTGTTCATAACACTATTCAAAAGAATTGTTGATAGCTTCCTTTCACCGCACTGTACTTAAACTAAAGATGTGTGATTAATGTAAATCACCTAAATCATAATCTTTCTGCTCTTTTCTAAACAATCTTTATGGGACGCGACTTACGAGATTTGTGATTTTCAAAAAACCTAGAATACAAGATATATTTTGAATTTTTATTATTATTTCAATATAAATACAAATTAACACGAAGAAAGGTGCAACATTCATGTCTTCATAAAATCGTATCATATCATAGATATGACTCATGAATGAAAGTATATAATCAATTGACTCAGATAACTTATCATCTAACACTTTCTATTTCATATATCTTTCTTCGTATCATCGTCACAACATATACAATGTTCGAGTGTTTTGAGATTATTCAAGCTTTTCCTGAAGTATTTTAGATTTTGTTTATTTAACATTCAAAGAAAAAGTTTTAGAGAGTTTCAGGGATGGGTTTCCGAGAAATTCTTGACTATAAAATGCTTTGGATACGGTACATAAGGCCCTTGCAAGTATTCGTGCTTCCTAGCCAAAGGGTTTACTTGAAGCATGAGACCAACAAGTTATTTGGGGCAGTTGAAGCTTTCTGTGAATCCAATTGTGAAACTATTGTAGAAAACATTATTGTTAGAAGTTGCTATAGTAGAAACTATTTGGTAGTTTAGAAATTTCAGATGACAAGGTGTTGACCTAATGTGATTATAAGTAAATACCCAAAATATAATAAAAAGGATTACAATTTGAGAGCACAAAGAAGTCAGGGTTGCAACTCTATTTCCCTAAACCTATAAATTTGACAAGCCTTCATCTTCCTTGAACTGAATACAAAAACCTTATTTACAAGAGTCCAATGTATATTTGGGGCATAAGACCAAACAGTTATTTGAGGCAGTCGTAGTTGTCTGCAAATCCAGTTGTGAAACTATTTTAGGGAACATTACTGCTGGAAGTTGCTATAATTGAAACTATTTGGTTGTTTGGAAATTTAAAATGACAAAGTGATGGAATCATGCCACACGAACTGTAAGGGACTACATGTGACGGCCTAGAAAGTGATAGAGACGATTGAGACCGCTCATCTTGAACTGACTGTCGATCAAAGAATTTTAGTTTTTTTTATAATTTTAGCATGGTTTGGGGGTTGGCATGATTGGAGAATCATGACCGTCCATGGAGGCTCCTAAGTCTAAAAATAGGGATAGATTGCTCACTTGAAAGGTATTGAAAGTTTGAGTTAAAATTCTCCTTTTGATCACCCGATGCATAATGACCATACAAAATAAAGGAATCCATGTCGATGTCGTCGCATGTGCATAACAAGATGCCTGACTCCTGATCCCAAGGCAGATGAGGCGTTAGTCCCAAAGTGCTGGCCGAGTTGTATGTTGTGGAGCAGTGTCATAATTGACACAAAATTCTTGGCTTGAGCCTTAAGGCGAGTGTTAATGGTGGTGAGGGCATGTTTCAGGGCCTCCACACGGGTTTCTATCGATTGACGAATCTTTGGCATAAGCAAAAAAGGGCAAAAAACATCAGGGGTCTACTAGCGGCTACGAAGAAGGACGTTGGCGAGGCACGAAGGGTTGGAGAGGACTGCGTGCGAAAGTAGTAGATGTGCAGATGGATGGCGCTAGGAGGAGGTCACAACATTGGAAGAAGTTGTCGATCTGAATGGGACGGCGGGGTTTCTGGCTTAGTTATTAAAGGCGCACCAAGGCGCAAAGGGGTCTTGGAGCCTAGGCGCAAGGCTCAAGGCGCAGGCGCGCGCCTGACGAAGACAAGGCGCAACCACATTCATTTTAAAAAATAAGCATCAAACATCAGTTCATCTTCTTGATCAGATTTTTCATATATTCTACTCATTAATCATTCATTACTATCATTTATAACTCTTAAAAATAGAATTAATGTGGTCGTTTGCATCATATCTAAGTATTAACACTCGATTATGTTTCACAAACACTAAATCATGCAAAAAAATATTGAGTTCTTACATTATTTCTTTCTTTCTTTTGGGAAAAAAAAGGTTTGCAACAGAAATCACTCTCAGACGCGCCTTTTATACTCTAAAGGCGCAAAAAAGGCGCACGAAGGCGCAAGCCTCTGAGCCTGGAGCCTTAGGCGCGCCTGAGGCGCGCCTTTAACAACGTCGGTTTCTGGAGTCCCACCAAGTGCGAACATTGCAGGCGGAGCCAAACGCAGAAGCCGGATCGGCAATAAGGGATGAGTCGGGGCGGAGGAGGGTGCGGAGGACTGGGACATGCTTGCAGGGACTTATTGAGCCAGTCGACGAAGAGACTGGTCACAACAAAACGCGCCTGGTAGCGGCTGAACGAAAGCTTGGATTCTTCCTCCCCTCCCCTCCTTGTTTGTCCATCAAAACCCTCCCCTCATCCCACCAAAGTCCAAGTGTAAAGTTTGGATCCTTCCTCCCCTCCCCTCCCCTCCCCTCCCCTCGTTGGTCGGCCATCACTAACCCCCTTCACCCACCCCACCCCACTCAATTTCCAAAGACGGACACCCCCTCCACATTCCCCCCACCCCCACCCACCCCATAACTTCCAAACAACCAACCTCTACTACCCAAAACTAGGCATAATTCCTATAACTACCACCTATAACTCCTTAACCACCTCATAAGTCATAACTACCCACTATCAAATCGCTAAGCCTCCACAAATTCATTCCTTACTCTACGAAAAACCGTACTACATCATCCCCCCTACTAAAACTACAGGAGACATTCTTCACAAACCAAGCAGCCCTCCATCAATAACTGCCACATCAAAACCACATCCAATGTACAATCTCTGTTTTCGACTCGCAAGATGCACTCCCAGCCTCACCCAACAACAACCTTCACTCTCCCCTCTTTTATTTCCTTGGACGACACCTCCTGAACACAATTCTCCCTTCCAACCACTGTCGGAATGCTCCAATCTCTGAAGTTGTATCCAAAAGTGCAAACAGAATTGGAGTTGCCCTCGAATTCCATTCCGGTCCCTAGAATCTTGGTATTTCCCCTACAACCGACTATCAATTCCCCCTCCCAATTACAACCCACATTCCCTCCCCACTCCTACACAGCCATCTACATCCGTATGTAGTACCCGGAAGCCATTCAGAGCTTGGACAACTCTCGGCCAGTAACAAGACAGCCCTCATTCAGTCTTCCGTCTTTGCACCGGCTTTAGATTTCTCACCCTACATCCCTTGATCCGTCTAGCACGTAATGTTGCAAGCTCATTTATTGGTTGTAATTTCTTTCTTGTTGAATTTTGTAACTAATTCATTATTTTCTTTAATAATACAAGTTTGTAATCCTTGTGCCAAAAGTATCCCATGACTTTCAGGGCTTATTTTGCTTGAATATTTATTTCCTGGTTCTCTTATATTTGTGCTCCTTTACTTGTTTCTTTGTCTTGGAATTGTACTTGAATGTGGCTTGTCTTGTGATGCTATTTATAACTTTCATTGTTGCACGTTTAGTTGTAGAATATTGTAAGATCATATATCATATATGCATCTTCACTAGAATCTACCATACGTCCCAAGGTGTTGAGTTAGTGTGATTATTAGTAAATATCCAAAATATTATAAAAAAATAATGAATTGAAATAATAACTATAATGAAAAATTAACTAATCACATTAACAAAAAAAATATTGCAATTCCTTTTAAGAAATAAAAATTAATGATCTATGTTAAAATTGTGTTAAAATTCCAAATAAAGGAAGTGGATATTTCATACTTTTCTCTTCGCAAACAGAAAATTGTTTTCTTGCATCTTACCAACAACGTATCCTTGTTAAAAAAACTCACTGTAGAGCTTTTGAATTATTGCCAAAAGGCGAGTGTTGCAATGGTTTGAAAAATTAAACTGTAAAAAGATGTCCTAAACTCACCCTAAAAGATATCCCTCATCAAACATAAAAAAAGGGGAGAAAAAATCTCTACTCCATTTCGTCTTTAAATATAAAATACCATATTCTTCTATCACTAGTTATATATCACATGTTTGTGTACGCTAAGCATGTGGTATATGTTGTCCCCCGAGCTAGTGGGTTTTTTTTCCATCAACAGTAAAGTATAGCTTGACACTTTAAGGGCCCGTTCGGATCATCGGAATTGGGGGTTTGGAATTGGAATTCATTTGCCAATTCCAATTTATGCTGTTCGGCGGCCCTAAAAAGAAGGCGGAATCGGAATTGGTATGAATTCCCATCGATATTAGATGTAGGTTACTTTCCGTGAGCTTCATTTCCGACCTCCCGACCTCTTCATTCGCGATTCCCGCACTGCGTCCTCGTCTTCTTCAGCGATTCCAGCGCCCGTCCTCGTCTTCTTCCGCGATTCCAGCGCCGCTCGTCCTCATCTTCTTCCGCGATTCCAGCGCCGCTCGTCCTCGTCTTCGTCCGCGATTCCAGCACCGCTCGTCCTCGTCTTCATTCGCTGCTTGCGCCTCCTTTTTCCGTCGTCGACCTTCCTCGCCGGCAGTAGGTAAATATTTTTTGGCTTCATTTTTGCCCTAGAGCTTATGTGTTGTTCATGGATTTGTTCTTGGTGTGGTGTGTGTATGCAGGTTTTATCTCATTCATCATCGATTTCTTCATGGCTTCATTTTTGCCCCCATACGCATTTTTTATCTCCATCATAGATTTTTTTTCAATGCTTGTGCTCAGGTAGAATGTGGTTTAGGGTCTTATGCTCAGGTAGAATGTGTATGTGGTGTGTGTGTGTATGAATGTGTATGTGTGTGGTGTGTGTGTATGAATGTGTATGTGTGTGGTGTGTGTGTATTTTTTTTATGTGTGGTGTGTGTGTGTATGAATGTGTATGTGTGTTGTGTTGTATGTGGTGTGTGTGGGTATGAATGTGTATGTGTGTGGTGTGTGTGTGTATTTTTTTATGTGTTTGGTGTGTGTGTGTGTGTATGAATGTGTATGTGTGTGGTGTGTGTGTGTTTGAATGTGTATGTGGTGGTGTGTGTGCATATGAAAGTGTATGTGTGTGGTGTGTGTGTGTGTTTGAATGTGTATTTGTGTGGTGTTTGTATTTTTGTGTGTGGTGTGTGTGTGTATGAATGTGTATGTGTGTTGTGTTGTATGTGGTGTGTGTGGGTATGAATGTGTATGTGTGTGGTGTGTGTGTATTTTTTTATGTGTTTGGTGTGTGTGTGTGTGTGTATGAATGTGTATGTGTGTGGTGTGTGTGTGTGTGTGTTTGAATGTGTATGTGGTGGTGTGTGTGCAAATGAAAGTGTATGTGTGTGATATGTGTGTGTTTGAATGTGTATTTGTGTGGTGTTTGTTTTTTTGTGTGTGGTGTGTGTGTGTATGAATGTGTATTTGTGTGGTGTTTTTTTATGTGTGTGGTGTGTGTGTGTATGTGTGTATGTGTGTGTGTATGAATGTGTATGTGTGTGGTGTGTGTGTGTTTGAATGTGTATGTGGTGGTGTGTGTGCATATGAAAGTGTATGTGTGTGGTGTGTGTGTGTGTTTGAATGTGTATTTGTGTGGTGTTTGTTTTTTTGTGTGTGGTGTGTGTGTGTATGAATGTGTATTTGTGTGGTGTTTTTTTTATGTGTGGTGTGTGTGTATGTGGTGTGTGTGTGTGTATGAATGTGTGTGTGTGGTGTGTGTGTGTATGAATGTGTATGTGTGTGGTGTGTGTGTGTGTGTATGAATGTGTATGTGTGTGGTATGTGTGTGGTGTGTGTGTGTGTGTGAATGTGTATGTGTGTGGTGTGTGTGTGTGTGTGTGTGTATGAATGTGTATGAATGTGTATGTGTGTGGTGTGTGTGTGTGTATGTGTGTGTATGTGTGTATGTGTGTCTGTGTGTATGTATGTGTGTGTGTGTATGTGGTGTGTGTGTGTGAATGTGTATGTGTGTATGTATGTTTCTTATATCATATCGTGCAACACAAATATGGTGTAATTTTATTAATTACTATAATTTGTTCAATTTATTTTATTCTATGCATGACTAAAGTGTAGACAGTAGATGGATAAAAGCAAAGGAAAAGGTATCAAAGCTAGTGAACGGTCTTATGTTCCCTGGACATCACAGATGGACTGTGCTTTATCCACAGCTCTCCTCGAACAACAGAGTTTGGGGAACAAGGAGGCTAGTGGATGGAAAAGTGTTGCCTACACAGCGGCAATTCAAGCATTAAAGGAGGATTGCAACGTCGAAATTAGTAAGGAGAAGATAATGGCTCGAATTAAAACATGGAATAAATACTACCAAGAGATATCAGCAATGCTAGATACTAGTGGGATTGGGAGCGCAATGTGGTGAAGGTAGACAGTGAAGATGTCTGGGCCAACTATGTTCAGGTAATATTTTAATTTGACAATTACTTACATGTTTAGAAATTTTAAAAATTTACGAGTCTAATTTAAACTAAACTTGTAGGCACACCCGACAGTAAAACATTATCGGGGCAAAGTGATCGTGAATTGGGGCGACTTAGCTATGATATGTGGGGTTGATAGAGCTACTGGAGCTCATGTTGCTATTGCATCGGAGTCAATGAACGAGATCCACATTGATGATTCGGTGGAAGACAATGTGGTTGAGGAGGTCGAGCCACATACCCAGAAGAAGAAGAAAACATCTGCGGTAAATATTATTGCGGATGCTGTTTCTGCAATAGCGAGGAACATGGAGCATGAGAACAGTTTGCCTTCTCAGCCACCGCCTCCGATCTCAAAGGCAGACAGGATATATGCGGTCATTGCAGCTATTACAGATCTGACTGAGGCTGAGGTCATACAGGCTATTGATATGCTGAGTGTGGACGACACGAAGAGCGACGTGTTCATCGCTTTACCGGTGCCAATTAGGAGGACCTGGCTCCGCTTACATTTACTCGATTGATTATATATGAACTTATGTTTTGTATGCTGCGGACTTTTTTATGATGTGGACTTATGTTTTGTATGATGTTAATGCGGACTTCTATTTTAATTCTGATAATTTAATTCTGTTTAAAATTTAATGTTATAAATTTAAAATTTCAATTCCGTCCACTGAATTCTGACATGCAGCCGAACAGCGGAATTACCAATTCCAATTCTGATGACAGAATTCCTGCAGTTAGCCGAACAGCAGAATTGGAATTGACTTCAATTCCAATTCCTGCGGGAATCAGAATTGACTTCAATTCCAATTCCTGCATCTCATTTCCTGCGAAACGAACGGAGCCTAATAGTTTAATGATCCCCCATTTGATATTCATCTATTTTGATGCCTTTCTTTTGGGTGACTCCCTTAATACCATCGCCATTACTCTTCTCATTGTTGCGCCAACCTCCTAATGAGGATCACATAAGATTGAGAGCTCTAAAGTACAGTGACATTTTCCCTTATCCTATTCCATGTGTGACATATTATGGTTCCTAAAGGAGATCTATGATATTTCCACTCGAAGTAACTTCTTCACTTCATAATTCCTTCACATTCCTTTCAATCTATCATATCCTTTGGCAATATGTTGGAGAATGAGACAAAATGGTAATCATTCCTTTAACATCGTGCATGCAAGTCTTTCCTCAGAGTTTTTATAGATTTTTTATGTCACTTTGTTGGTTTTGGAGGCTCTTGTTGTCAAGATTTCACATTATTAGCTATAACTTCAACATGATGAAGTATTTTCTCCTTCTAGAATATTTTTTTACATTCCTCTTCTAATAGACCCTCTTATTTGTTGTTCACTTCATAAACTCACAAACCTCAACAGACTTGATCCAAGTTGAACCATCCCTCAGATACCTTGTTAGAAGCTAAGCCAACCTAAAACCAATTAGTTATAGATGAAAGGGCACGATATGTATATTAAGCAAACAAGGCTACAAGAGTTGTATGATGAGATTAAATCTCAACCAGTATATTTGTAGCTACCTTGAACTATATTTTGTACCACATCTTTCCATAAATATCTTACCACATACATATTATTGTTTTAGTATCTATAAGGACCAGATAGAAAAAGGAGAGAATACATGAATTTCCAGATGAACTAAACCCAAATGTTTCTAAAATCATGTAGAGGTATGCATGGATGGTAGTAATTAACAATGTTAAAGTAAGAAATGACATATCTCATAGTCTTGGGAGAAACAGGGATAAAATAAGAGGGAGAATAAAACATAGTAATAAAACTGTAGATATAAATACTAAAGCATTTCATGGACTGATAAAAGATTTAGAAGTAGTTCCACATTTCTTACTTAAATCTATGTCAAAAAGCTTCTTTAGACCAGGCCTCTGAACCTTTACAGCAACAATCTCACCTCCATGTAGGATAGCACGATGAACCTACTCACAAGCACAAACTCCATAACCAAAACCACCAAAAAAACATAACTAATTTCAAATAAAACTATGGATGCTTCAATACGAAAGTACACCATTAAATGCACACATACAAGCTGATCACAAATTCAAATAAATAAAACTGAATAAATAGCTCAACTTTTAAAGCCAAACAGTAAAAAAAAAATTGAAGAAAAGACGAACAAAACCATGTCTAGCTGTGTAAACCTAATAAAGTCAAGAAATTCCAAACCATGATAAAATAAATTAGAAAAAAAAGACCGACCTTTTAGATCATAAAATTTAATGAATTGTAATTCATTTTCTGAAGGGCCAACTTTCCAAACAAAATCTGAAATACCAAATGGAATAACAAAAAACATGCAAAATTACAATAACCTCAGTATGTTGAACACGTATTCCTTTCCAACTGATTTTATTAGTTAACAAAACATATATCCAATACTGAAGCTAGAAAAAAGACAACTCATTTACAGGTCACACAAAATACCCTTTCCGGGTAGTTGATGATTATTCATAATTAGTCCTTAGTTGTCAGATCTAAAGATATGAAATATGATCATAATCATGGGTCACAATGCAAGCCAGCATACAATGAAACATGTTTTCACTTGTTTAGATTCTCTCGTCAAAAAGATACACAGAATTTACTACATAATAAATCATCATATTTTTATTTGGTAGACAAGAGGATAGATAAATCAAGATTAATATCATGTGCAGCAAACCTGACCAAGACTGGCTGCAGCTATGGGTCGATCTTCGAAGTCCCTAAATAATACATTAACTGGTGAACCCAATTCAGTCTCTATGAAAGCTTTTGCTTTTTCAGGTGAGAATGCTGGCACCCTATCCTGCATCATATATGACAAGACAAAACTGCAAAATTAAAAAAAAAATCTCCGAAGGATAGATATCAAAGAACTAACAGTTTACAGAATTATAAAAAAATAGAAGGAAATGTAAAGATATAAATATTAATTAACAATTATAAACTAACAGAGGTGAAGAAACCTGATGGAAATTTTAAAGTTGTATGAACCAATTATCTTGCAATCCAATTAATATTGAGAATATACACAGGTTTTGAGCAGCACTTCAAAAAAGATATTTCTTTTAATCACAAATTGAAAGTAGGTTGATCTTAACCCATTTAGAGAGGTAGCAGTGTAAAATACCTGCAACTTTGCAAGCTCATTAACAAACTCCTTAGGGAACAAATCAGATCTTGTTGAGGATAACTGGCCTAGTTTGATAAAAGTTGGGCCAAGTTGCAAAACTTTCTCCCTACACCATGAGGCAGTTCTTTGGCGCCTTTTTGCCTACATGGTAGAATTGCTCCTTAAAACTCAACGGTAGAAATAAACAAAAACATGGCTAACAAATCAGGAAAGAAAAGCAAGAGATTATTGAAATTAGGTCAATTGCAATATCAACAGCTGGTCATTTTAAAAACTAAATTAAACCACCAAAGACAAAAATAATAATACAAAATGCAGATATCAAAATCAAACAAGAAAATTAATCCCTCTAAACAAAAAAAAGTTCTAGTCATTGACATAATAAGTTATTAACAAAGGAAAAATGCAACACGATGCATCATAATTTTAATTGAGCATGGATAAAAATTGACCCAAGAGTACACCTTCAAGTACGCAAGGATCAACCAACCCAGACATAAACTTGAAGACCTACTGATAGGGATCGCGGATTGAGGGTGGGTCGACACTTACCAGAACCCACACAAGTTTACGTACGTCGGAGACGGAGATATGATCGTCAGATAGATGATCCAATCTGGTAGTCGCATTCAGAGTGACGGCGATATACTTTTATGTAATTTGTGTACTTTTATTTCATGTAAATTTAGTGGTTTTATGTTTCAGATGATCTTGGTCATCCGTAGTGGGTACTGAGTCTATAAATAGGGGTCTATGGGCTGATTTTCAGACATCGCAAAATTTGGAGAGAATTTTTGAGCTCTCGCAGTCTTCCCACTAAGCCAATTACGTGGACCCTTGGTATTGAAACCAAGGAAACTATTTTTTCCTTAATCCCATAACAATAACAACCTATAGTTCCATTATACCCACCACTTTTTCTGAAATAACCGACACCCGAATAGCAGTCATTCCATGTTTTCAATGCTAGTCCTTCATTGTGACCCCACATAATCCTCCATATAATATTCCAAGTCATTCCCTCATTCAAACCCTCAAATAAAATTGATGTAGGGTAGGCTACGTGGGTGCGCGACTAACATGCAACCCTAGGTGAAGTACGGGAAGGTAATTTTATTACCCATCAATACTATATGTGACACATGTAGACCCAACGGAGAAGTCAAACAAAGCAATAAATAATTGAATCACACGCATATATCTTAAGCAATGCAAAATAATTCTTTAAGCAAGCGGGCTTAGGCTTTCCTCCGCGTGGAGGGCCAAAGTGAGAGTGTGCGGTGAATTGATCCTGCAAATCACGAGAATAATCTAAAGCAAACAACCACAATCCAAGGGATCCAAACAAATATAAGATCACAATATCATATATTAATATTGATCAAAATGTTCCATACAACAAACGATAAAACACTCACAAAGTAGGGGAATTACCGTGGGATGGAGATCCGGTGACACTTGGTGAGTTGATGGCTGTTTGGAGGGGTGGAGTGGGAAACAGGGTGCTGGATTCTGGAATCCTGGAGGGGAAATGGCTGGTTTAGGGATTATTGGTGGAGATTTAGGCGTGTATTGTCCGGACAGTGAAGGTAGGCTGCTGGGAATAGAAGAAAGGAGAAACAGGCAGTTACGAGAATATTAAAATAAAACCGGAAAAAGGGATTTAGGCACTGTTGAGCTACTTCTTACGGGAAGGTAGAGGTGGGTTTTACGATAGAAGTAATAGGGAGTCGGGCTTCTACTGATAGAGAGCAGCAGCCCGCTGGGAGGTTTTACAGCAAAAAAAAACAAGTAGTGTTGTTTGCTTTAGTGGGACTCACGGCCAGGAAAAGGAAAACAGGGAAACTACTTTCACTGGGGGATATTTTTACGGGAAAATCTAGACAAGGAGATATGGGAGGAATTTCGAGGAGGAAATAGGGTTGCGGTTATGAGAAGATACAAAGAGGATACAAGAGATCACCTAGGAGTCGTCACCTTGGGCCACACGGAGTCGTCGCCGAGAGGAGATCGCCGGATTCCGGGAAACTTTCTTTCTCCAAAATCTGCAATCCATCAAATGGCAGCCCCCTACTCCTATTTATAATAAAAGAACATTAGGACACCCTGACATCAACGATTATGATTGGCCGAGAGTGTCAGGTGTCCGATTACACTAAATAATGACTGAAATTACAAAAGTTATGTATGAAAACACATGTAAAGAAAATTTCGAACGCATCCGCGGAGTCGGATCATCGATCCGGAGATGCTATATATGGTAGGTAATCAATCGGACCCGACCGGGACCAAAACTCGTCCTCCGCTGCGGGTCCGCATCTCCGTTCCGCATCAAAAACCTTCTAAGAAATCACCATAATTCATCCAGAGTTCTTCACTTGTGTACATGCGCTTCAGTGCTCCCAACTCCCAACAGAACCCTTAAGCATGCTGTCCTAAACCAGTCCAGAAACTAAACCCCATCACCCCTCCCTCTGAAGCCCCAGAGCCCCCTCTCCACCCGTCCAGTTCTTGGAACCCATAAAGAAATTCGATGAGCTTGTTGCTCAGCCTCAAAAACAGTGACTTGTCACTTTTTCGTTACTCATTGTTCAGTATTTTGTGAGCAACATATTATAGAGGATATTATTTTGTAATAGATGCTCAATTATAATTCTACTTGAAAAGTTGAAAGATGTTAGAATTAATTTATAATTATATACTTGTATTACTCCTCTGTATAAAAGAGGAGTCCTCATTTTATAATTTTATGAATGCTTTTATTTTTGTCAACATGGTATCAAAGCGACGACCAGTGCCTGAGCCCTAACCGCGTTCGACCTCTGCTCGCAGCCTCCGATCGACCACAGCCGGAGACCTCTCGCCCACATTCCTCTCTCGTTTCCGCCTTCCCCAAGTCGTTTCCCCGCCTGCAGTCGTTGCGCCGATAGGCACGCACTGGCTGACGAGATGAGGCTACCGGCGTACTTCCGGCGGTGCGATTGACTCCAAATCTTGGGGAAAGTTTCACTTTGATCTTCTTACCATCATACTGGATTTCTAAAAGATTCCAACAGTCCGACATGTCTCCCGACATGTCATTTTTTAGGGCAAAACGATATGTTTTTCTAAAAAAATAGATTATGTCCTTTTATAAAATATAGGCCGACATGTCCGATTTTTTCCGATATA
Organism: Dactylorhiza incarnata; assembly: GCA_033032865.1. Classification (NCBI taxonomy): domain Eukaryota; kingdom Viridiplantae; phylum Streptophyta; class Magnoliopsida; order Asparagales; family Orchidaceae; genus Dactylorhiza; species Dactylorhiza incarnata. The sequence goes on along the minus strand of JAWHQI010000285.1, from coordinate 902,555 downwards.
TTGGCCGACACGACTTTTAAATATATCGCCCCCTATTTTATTTTATGTTATATTAACAGACTAACATCATATGTAGATCGCCTATGAATATTATATTATGTATGTTTAAATCGATTAGACTTATTGTTTTGATTTTTTTAACGTTTTATTCTTACAACCAATTGTGTATAATTGTTTCACAATTTTTAATTTCATATTACAAAAAATATGAAAATATTTAATACATTTATTTAAAAATACAACATAACTCATATAGTCCCCAATCATTGGGGGTATGGGCGGGGGAAGATTGGAAACAGACCTAACCTTTGGCACTATGCACAAAGTGGCTTCTCTCAGAGGAGAAAGACCTAACCTTTGACAATAAATGCACAAAGTGGCTGCTCACAGAGTACCACTGAAATAGTGGCCCCCTATACCGTCGCGTTTGCTGCGGAATCATGCCCTCAAATCAAAGCCAAAGACATCAGAGAGGGCAGACCCAAGAATCCATTTTGATTTATGTGCACATAACCATGCTTCCTTCATTCAGCATCCAGAGCATTGGTGAAGCACATTTATTTAAAAATATATGAAAAAATTTAAATCTTCTTTATTTGCAATAAACTTATTGTTATCAAAATAAAATTATTGCATACTATTAAATATATTTTACAATGTATCATTTTGTATTTGTTAATAATATTTTATCTTAGGTACTATTTGATTTTATTTTGTAATATAAATGACTTGTTTTTTGCTATATTATTTTTTGTTAATAATAATATCTATTTGCTATATTATTTTTCTATTTTTATAACATATAATTATAGTTAATATACATAAAAATAAAAAAAATTATTTATAAAACATGAAAATCTGATATTTTAAAATATCTCCGACATGTCTCCGACTTCCGATACCCGACATTTAAAAACTCAATCTGATATGTCGCCGACATCCGATATTTAAAACATTGCCAAATACACACTTCATCGGGTTGAGCCTCATTTTGAACTTTCGCAGCATCACGAAGGTCTCAACGAGGTCTTGAAGATGCTCCTGAATGTCCTTGCTCTTTACCATGAGGCCATCCACATAGACCTCCAATTTCCGCCCCTTTTGCTCCTTGAAGACACGGTCTATCATCCGTTGATATGTTGCTCCGGCGTTCTTCAGCTCGAAGGGAATCATCTTATAGTTATACCATCCGTCATTGGTGATGAAGGAAACGTCATGATGATCAGGAGGATGCATCCGGATCTAATGGTATCCTGAAAAAACATCAAGAAAGCTCATTACAGGAAAACCGACGGCTGAGTCAAACAGCGCGTCGATCCGAGACAAATGATATCAATCCTTAGGACAAACTTTATTAGGAAGAAAAAATTCGATACACATTCTCCACTTCCCCCCAGACTTCTTCACCATAACAACATTGGAGACTCAGCCTTGGTACTGAATCTCTGATACAAAACCTGCCTCCAGCAGCTTCTTGACTTCTCGAATGGGCTCGGCCAAAGTAGTGGTTATCGCCCTCTTCTTCTACCTTCTGGAACGGACCCCTGGGTCAAGGTTGAGGCAGTGGCAAGCCACATCGGCATCAATTTCTGGCATGTTCGCGACGACGTTAACGCTCTCATGCAGGCACGCCACGATCTTTTGCTTGTCTTCTTCCTTCAGCTCCCCGCTGATCCTCACAATTCCGGACCTACCGCCCGCAACAACTATCTCCACTTCTTCCACCTCCTCCACCACCTACAAGCGTGTCATTTCTTCCAACACCTTGTCAACTTCTTCAGCCTCCTCCTTCCAGTCGATCGTGTTGACGATATTGAGGTAGCACTCCTGGGCTACCTTTGGATCATTGCGGATCATGATATGCACCCCTCCTGAGTTGTACTTCAGGCACTGGTGGTACAAGGAGGGCACAAACTGGAAAGCACTGATCAGTGGCCTTTCGAAAATAACATTATAATTGCTCGGAGCATCAACGATGACAAACCGACAATTCAATGAAGTTCCGCTGAGAGTGACGAGGAGTTCCACTCCTCCCTCTACCTCCTTTCTTTCTCCTGAAAATCCAAAGAGCGGCTCGTCCGACATCGTGGCCTGCTTGGCTTCAACGTTCATCTCATCGAACGCCTTTTTGAATACCGCGTTGACAGAACTTATGTTGTCCACTAGGATCCGAGAAACTACGAAGTTCTCGATCGCTGCTTCGATAACGACGGCGTCATAAAATGGGTTTTCCCTGTCTTCGTCTAATAAATAGAGTGTGATCAACATTACTCTGAGTATACCCAAAAGAGATCATCACCTTGTGAAATCTCCAAACCATGCTCTAGGGGATTGTTTAAATTCATATAGAGCCATGATTAGTTTGCATATTTTTCCTTCATAACCACTTGGTACAAATTCAGGGGGTATAAAAATATAAACCTTCTCTTCCAGATCATCATAGAGGAACGCGTTTTTTACATCCAACTGTTGGAGGTTCCACTCATTACATACAGCGCATGATAACAAAATTCGTATTGAGTTCATCTTAGCCACAGGGGCAAATGTCTTTTGATAATCAATCTCATGAGCTTGGGTATATTGTTTCGCCACCAATTATGTTTTATAGTGTTCCATTATCCTTTCAACATTGTATTTTACTGTAAATACCCATTTGCACCCCACCATTTTTTCTCATTTGGAAGATCCACTAGTTCCCATGCCCTATTTTATTAAAAAGCCTGCATTTCATCTATCAAAGCATTCTTCACCTTTGTATGTTGGAGGGTCTCATGTCACATAATAGGAACCGCAATAGAGGATAAAGAGGAAATAAATGTTTGATGTGATGGGGTTAAAGAGGCATAAGAAATATATTTAGATAATGGGTGCTTGGTACTCTTACCTTCACATAGGTCGATAGGTATGTTAGAGAGTCTCATGTCACATAGTAGGAACCGCAATAAAGGATAAAGAGGAAATAAATGCTTGATGTGATGTGGTTAAAGAGGCATAAGAAACATATTTAGATAATGGGTGTTTGGTACTCTTACATTCACATAGGTCGATAGGTAACTTCGCAAGAGCTGAAGATGAAGTCATGATTGGTTCAGGTATAGGAGGATGGACATCGAGTCTTTGTGTCTCCTAGTATAAACCTGCAGACGATTTGTCTTCGGTGGAGGAGGTATAGTCTCCCCCTGGCTAGGAATATTGTGGGATGGCATAAGATGTGGTAGAGGGATCAGTAATGGGAGAGTAGGATTCACTTTCAATGTAGAAGAAGACTCCGCCTGAAGAGAGGCCTCATAGTAAGGATCATTTTTCCGAAAGGTGACATCTATAGAGACAAGAATTGTCTTGGTTGGAGGATGGTATCATTTATACCCTTTCGAATAGGGGAGTATCCAATGAAGACGTGTCGGAGGGCACGGGAGTCAAGTTTTGAGTGTGCAATGTTATGGACATGAACAAGGCACAGATACCAAAAACTTTTTGGGGTAAGGTGCGTATGAAAGACACCCAATGTATAAATAAGAGTCTACTTTCCTAAGACACGAGTAGATAGGCGATTGATAAGGTAGGAAGCAGTAAGAATAACATCTCCCCAATAGTATCGAGGAAGATGCATGGTAAAGAGGAGGCAACGAGCAACCTCAAGAAGATGGCGATTCTTCCGCTCAGCGACCCCATTCTGAGCAGGAAAATGAACATATGTGGTTTGATGCACTATCCTCAGGGTAATCAAATATATTTCGAAGGAGGCATCATTGTATTCGCAGTCATTGTCACTGCGAAGAATTTTAACAGTGGCACCAAACTGGGTTGAAATCATGGTATGAATTTTTTTAAAATAGAGGAAAGTCCTCATTTGTATGGAGCATCAAATAAACTCGAGTGGTTCGTGAAAAACAATAAATGAAGGTTAACAGACCATTTATAACTAGAAATAGAAGCAACAGAGCAAGGTCCCCAAACATCAGAGTGAATGGCAACAAATGGATAGTAGATGGTAATGAAGAATACATAAAAGAAACACGCTTATGTTTCGCATACATCACGACGAAAGTTTTGAAAGGCATGAGAAGAGAAACTAGGAAATAAAATTCGCATAGAGGCAAAAGATGGATGGCCTTATGCCTACAATCCAAAGATGGAGTCTGAAAGACATACAGAGCTTGGGCAGAAGTAGTAGATTGAACACATTGAGACTGTCTTGCATCCTACCGGAGCCAATCAACTCTTCGTTTGCAGGTCCGGAAAGACACAATGAGCGGGGGAAAAAGAAAATGAATAGTGCATGGAGTTAGTCAAGTGACTAACGGACAACAAATTTTGAGTGAAGCTTGATACATGAAGGACAAAGATTAAAGTAAGAGAAGAATAGAGAATAGATCATTTCCATGTAATGAAGGAAAGGGATCCATTCACGATGCGTACTTTCCTCTCTGCCAGATAGTAGGAAGTAAGAAACAAAAACTAGTAAGGAGCCAGTCATGTGATTTGTAGCATCGGAATCCATAATCCAGTGAGAAGGTGAGTGAACATTAACGGAGTGGGCACTCGGAATACATGTGCGGGCAAAGGAGGAGGATAATTCAAAAGAGGACTCGGTAGAGAGGCCTTGCATCATCCTGCGGAAGATTTGTATTTCCTCAACGGAGGGTGAGTTGGGCACTGAGATGGGCTCAGAACTAGAACTCCCCACATTATGGTCTTCAAAGCTTTCAATCAAATAAGCAACATGGTGGGGAGGTCCTCTCCCCTGGAATCTCCCATGGCCACCATGAGGGGTAAGCCCTCCTCGAGAAGGGGGAGACCATGGATCTTAAAGCAGGTCACCCGGGTATGTCGAGTTTTACCATAGCGGTCACAAACAAGATAATCTTTGTCAATAATCCTTGGCTTGAAGTCCCATAAAGAGTGTCCTCCTGAGTTTGAGTATGTAATAAGAGCAGAGCCTTCTTGTGCATGTTCAGGTAGCCATGACTGCCCACGATCATATTCCTACTGAACAAGACTATAAACTTCGGGTAAGGAAGGAACAGGTATGCGACCCAGAATCTACACAATTATCTGATCAAAGTCCCTGTGAAGACCGTATAAGAACTCAAACACACGGTTGCGATCTTCAAGAGTCCTAGCAAGAAGCTCATCACCATGGCAAAGCAAGATAAGAGAATCAATATGGTCATATTCTTGATATACTTGGGTGAACATGGAAGTAGGTAGATGGAGGATGATCGCCTTGACAAAAGAGAAATATCTTCTTTCTGAGTTGAAATATCTGGGTAGAGTTCCATTTTCTAGAGTAAGTGGATTCAGCCCTCTTCCATATGTCGGCGACAGTGTCAAGGAACAAGAAACTGCAAGTTATCGACTCCTGCATAGAGTTGATAATTCCGGACATGACAAATGAGTTCTCAGAATTTCCCCTAGGCAGCAGTATCATGTGCAGGTTCTCTTATTCTCTCATTTACATAGCCAAACATCTTCCGGTTCTTAAGTGCCAAAGTAATGGACCTCGACCAAGAAAAGTAATTCGTATTGTCGAGGTGAATAGTCATAATCTGAGGGGGCATTATGATTATGACTAATTTGGGTAGATCCAGTAGGAGTCGATCAGTCCCTTGAATCAACATCTAACATATCTAACAACAATAGAGAACAAGAGAAACTTGGGATTAAATCAAAGCCAAACTACCCGCTGGACGGTCGCAGGAAAATGGGTCGGAGAATCACCGAAACTGGAATAAAAGGTGGGTCACTCTCTATATATAATAGAGGCGGCTCTAATACCATGTTAAGACAGAAATTCATTGATTAAATAAAAAGTGGGTCACTCTATAAATATAATAGAGGAGTGTGTATAACAATACTAGCACCTATAACTTAACTTACTTTCTAGCTTGTTATCTTCTGTCACTACATCTCATATTATACATTTCCAATATAATATATGATTTTAGCTACTACAAGCACTCCATCCCTTCATCCCCACCAAACACAACTTCTCATGGTCAGTCTGATGAGGATCGGTGAGACATTTTGGAGCACGGGTTTTGGGCACATTCGGGGCTGGTTTGTCACCTTTAATAATTGGCAACACTGGTAAATGATCCGAGTTTGTGGTTGCGTCCGGTGCGACGTTTCCATATTTTAATGTAGTCGTCCACAATGCTTGTCTTAGTAGTGTTATTATTATAAATAGAACAGTGTTGGCGATCTCTCATGGTGCCAACTCCATGAAACCTAAAGGTACACTCCTTGGTTTGTTATCGTTGTTTCTTTGTGTATTAGTGATGATCACCCCTTTCCCCCTCCTTCGACAACCCCAACCAACCTCCAACAAGCAACCACCATGCCCCAAAACAATTTCCCTGCATCAACCCTAAAACGGATCTCTTCTTGCAAAACTGACGTTGTAGATCCCTTCCAGAATCCACCTCACACTCCATACAGCTTCCAAAAACTCTAATCCTCACGGTTAACATTCGCACAACCCTCGCCCTTGCTAAACCGGCCCATCCCACCCCCTACTATCCTATTCCAGTCAACAACTTTCCTATTCCAGCCCACTACTTTACTATTATAGGCTCCACACCAACAGATCCACCTCTCAAATCAACAGTATGACTCAAATCGCCACACAAATTTAACATAATTTAAAATTAAACTAAGTAAAAATAAAATCCCAGATGACAAGAAAATAAAATCATTGTCGTGATTTTTCAGGAAATTTTCATTACTCGTTTTACTTAATTGATTTCGGCGAAAAAAAAATTTAGATTTATCGATAAATTTTAATTTATATAATGACTTTGATTTTAGTGGTTGGGTTAGCTCACTCATTGAGCAGGTTAATTTGATTTTAAAATGGCTTATATATAATATATAATATATTTGTATAATTATAATTATATAATTTAACCTTCTAAATCATATCTTCTAAATAACTTATGTGTCATGTGTGTGTGAGTGCTTAACTGCTGGTTAAGAGGTGAATAGCTTGGATTTGAACATTTGGATTCATTAGGAGATGTGTTGTAGATTGAATTGGGCTGCCGGCTAACACCTGGATTGATATAAACGATGCTTTTGATGTGCTAGCTAGCTCTGGATTAAGATCATAGTCGGTCTAAACTGACTACTCCGCCTTCTCTCTATGATATAAGCGGGTCTCGGCTGCTCTCCCCCCTCATTCTTTCACTCTCGGCAACTTCTTTTATTTCCATTGCCGCTGAATCATGCTAGGCTCACGACGAATTCCCTAGCAGGCGACGATAACAGCACCTGCTTCCTCCTCCCTCTTTGATTCCAACACAGAAGTGTTAGGAAGGGCTTGGCAATGCTTCTGCGCAGCTTGGCAGAGGCAGTCGTGCGACATTTCTTCTCTTCTTCCCCACTGTGAGTTCTTCTCCTCTTCTCCCATTTTTTTAATTCTGAATTCCGGCAGAGGCCTGAAAAGAAAGATGAAATTAGGTTATGGGCTTCTTCCTCTCTCTCTTTTCTTCTTCTCCCTCCCTCCTCTTCATCTCCCTCTCTTCTTCTTCTTCCTCCCTTTTCTTTAGTTCCTGAAATTAAAGTTCTGTACATATACATGGGGTTTTATGTGGTTGCCGACTATTATAAATTATATACTCTGATGGGTTTTAATTGCGGGTAAGATTGGCTGTTTAAGATTCTATTAACTTTTATTCAATTAGTTTTCTAAAATCGAATTTCTTTGTGAATGATTGGATTGGCCGGCTATAACGTTATATGGGGATTCCTGTAGGTAAGCCGGCTATTAATTGATTCATCCTACTTGATGTTGGCCGGCTATGATTAAATTAAAGCTTGCTATTTTTTCCCCTCCTTATTTTTCTGAAATCAAATTTGATGTTGATGAAGGGGAGTGGATGTTAGTCGGCTATTTTAAAATTTACCTATATTATTAAATGGCTATTAATCAATTGTTTACTGTAGCTGGTATAGAGATTTTTAAGCTTATGCCAATTGAAGTTGCTATTCAGTAGGATGGCCTTATTGATGATGGCTTTATGGATGATAATCTCTCATAGTTTAGGTTTATGCCTCATACAACACTCGACAAGAACAAACTAAAAAATGAAAATCCATAGAATCAACCCCAAATAGATACGATAAGACTATTGACGGTGATCATGAATGATCATTGGTTCACCTGCACTTATCAGTTTGATCTAGAGTCAAAGATAGATCTAATGTTTTTTATAAATGATTCATAATTACGTATTAAAAAAAATCCACAGAGTGCATGCACAAAAAGAAGTGAAATACCAACAAAAAAACACATAATTCTACTGAAAGAATAATAGAAACTTCAGTTATAATTTCACCTGCTTGTCTTCTGTAAATCCATTAAGATATGCCCATTTTTCATTGTCAAATAGAATTCTAATTCGTAGAGAAAGAACAAAAGACCAAATGTCAATAGTCCTTTGCCAAGCATTATAGTTTTCATTAGCCCATTTGAAACTTTCATCTGAAGGTAAGACTTTTAATACATCAACAGGGGAGAGATCATCAGGCACCCACTTTTTCTTTGTTTTAGCAACATCTAATATGTCATTACTTTTAGCCAATCCAACACCATTCTCTACTCTTCTTGATCCATTCACAACAGAGGCACTAACTTTTCCATTGACAGATCCATTTTTTGGAATTGAAGCAGCCTTAGTTTTCATTAGCTCCTCGGTCGACACCATTTTTCTAACCCGCCCATTAGTCCCAAGCTTATCAGATTCCTGTTGCCGTGTCTCAGCCCTCAAATACTTTGCCATATGTACGCGCTTAGATGGCACTGCATTACAATTCAATTGCAAAAGATTGGACATTGAAATAGAAAAACTCAGATCACATGATGCTCGTCCATGCTCTGAAGTGCTAAAGTAACTGCAATAGAAGCCGTGAGAGGCCAGCGCCATAGTCATTCAAAAAGATTTCCTATAAAGAAAGACAGGCTGAGATGAGTCAATTATTAAAGGAAGCTAAAAAAACAATTGAGTTCTTGAGAAGGTCATCAAGGAAGAACATTAAAAGATAAACAAAATAATAATTGAAAGCTCATCATTTAAATCTCTCTATTCTTAAGATGTCAGTATTTTAGATGTCTGTGAATCAAACACCCGCTTATAACAAACTACTTACTCATGTTGTATGCATGATGCATTTCCCAAAGGCAGAGACCACAAAAGCTGCATCATGTTATACGCAGTTAAGAAATAATTTCATGTGCTGCTATCTCGAAATAACTATCAGCTCAGTAGTCAGTACATTACAAATACAGGAAAACCACCCAAATGAAAAAAGAGGATCATAATTCTGCGTCTATTACACAAAGTTGATCTTCACAGGAGAAATTTCAGACCTAAACAACCAAGATGGAAGCCAGGAACAAATACCGGAGTTTCATTACCTTCAAGTGGAAGATTACAAAAGCAACGATAAACGAGCACTAAAGTTGGATCAACAAGAAAATATAGGCGTAGGGGTTTGGGTGAAGACGGTGGAAAGGAGCAGCAGAGAGACGTAACGAAGTCGGAGAAGAAAGAGGAAAAACTTGCCACAAACGGAAACGATTGGAGTTCATGATATAAGATCAGTCAATTTTCAGTAAAAGACAAAGGTAGAAATGGGAGAAGTTCAACCGCTACCTCTCTCCAGTGCCTTGCGCTTGCGCGCCATAACGTCCTCCACAAACTCCGCAGATCGTGGACGCAGGCATTTTCGTAAGGTTGGCCATAAGTTAGGCTCGGCATTTGGGAGATTGGGGGCACCTTCGTCAATAAAACCCTAGCGCGGTCGTCACCGTCGTTCTCCATCCGGCGAACTCGCGGTTCGACCTGCAGACCTGTTATATAAAATTTTATAACATAAAATTTTATTACATAAAATTTTATTACATAATGTCAAGATTGCGTCTACAAAATAACCCAAAATCAAAAGTTTAAATTAAAATTTTATTTATCATACAGGATATTAAATACATGAAAATTTTAATTTCGATTAGTAAGCTCAAAATTAAATTATAACTTAAAATTTTACAATTAACAAAAAACCCATGTGAAAATATTACTTTGAAAAAATACAATATACTCAAATCTTCTTCAATCTTCAATGAGCTAGTATTAATAAAGACAATGTCTTGCTCTTTGTTCTGAGCATCCAAGTTTATGTACACTCATAGATTCATGGGCATTTTCGGGGTGCGTTTAGAAGAGGCTCTACTAAGGAGAAGTGAAGTTAGTGGGGTCAAAGTCCAACCCATGATCATAGGGGTGGACGAATCCGTCGGCGCGCGATTCGCACTTCGTCAACGCCAGACACGGTCAAGACCGCACCCCACTACTGGGGTGAGGTGCGGTTAGCCCGCACCCCGCTAGTGGGGTGCAGGTAGCCTGCACCCCCTTAAGGGGTGCGGCCGCACCACTCGTGGTGGGGTGCGGCCAAGACGCACCACCCCATGGGGGGTGCGGCCATGTCGCACCTCCCCTAGGGGGTGCGGCCAACCCGCACCCCCCCCCCCTCCTCATGGGGGTGCGGCCAACCCGCACCCCCCCCCCCCCCCTCCTCATGGGGGTGCGTCCAAACCGCACCCCCCATGTTGGGGTGCGGAAAAACCGCATCCCCCATGATGGGGTGCGTAAAAACTACATCCCCCATGATGGGGTGCGGTCGCCCCCCCCCCCCCCCCCCCCCCCCCCCCCTCGCGCCTTGCAGGGGATGCAGCCGAAACCGCACCCCCCTCAGCAGGCGCTGTCGGGGCCCGTTTTCTCCTTGGGAGGCACGTTTTCCCATTTCCCGAGTGACGCGACCTTCGGAGGGCGCATCATCGTGTTCATTGCGACCGCTCTCCAACGGAGCCCGTCTGTTCCCTTGGTTCTCCATTCGCTCAGATCACTCGCGTGTTCGTTGCGCGCTCAGAACGCTCTGATGTTCGTTGCGCGCTCAGCGTGTTCATTGGGCGCTCAGAACGCTCGCGAGTTCGTTGCGTGCTCAGAACGCTCGCGAGTTCATTGCGCGCTCAGACCGCTCCCGTGTGCGTGCGCGCTTAGTGTGTCCGTTGGGCGCTCAGAACGCTCGCGAGTTCGTTGCGCGCTCAAAACGCTCGCGAGTCCATTGCGCGCTCAGAAAATCCCCGTGTGCGTTGCGCGCTCAGAACGCTCCCGTGTTCGTTGCGCGCTCAGACCGCTCTCGTGTGGGTTGCGCGCTCAGAACGCTTCTGTGTGCGTTGCGCGCTCAGAACGCTCCGGTGTGCGTTGCGCGCTCAGAACGCTCCCGAGTTCGTTGAGCTCTCCGAACGCTTCCGCGTTCCCGACACGCACGCATTTAACCTTTCTTAAATTCTCAGATTGCGGGTCTAGCTCGTCGCCTTCATCACCTTCAACGAAACTGCCCAATTTGCCCGAACTGCCCGAAGGGCAAAACAATCATTTACGAAAAATGGCGATCCGTGTGCTCCAATCCGGCGAACGTGATTCGCCCGTCAGGTGGTTACGGTGCTTACGACGGCGAAATTACCGAGCTACCCCCGGCCAAAGCTATAAAAAGAGTCAATGACCTTCATTTCAAGACACCTTACCTTCTGCACCCGAGAAAGCTCTGTTGAAGATTTCCTCTTTGTCCCCCTCCGACGATCGAAGATCTCCTTCAGGCTTCGAAGATCTCTTTCGTGGACTTGGTGATTTCTTTCGCTCTGGAAGACCATCTTCCTAAGTGATTCGGGAATCATTCGAATCCCGAAAGGCGACTCAGTGTTCTCACTTTTGTTCTTACTACCGTTCTCAGAAGAATAAGTACTTAGCTTTCCGAGAGGTGGCCTGTCACACTCAGAGTTCTCTCTCTCTATCATTGTAATGAGCAACGGCCTGTCGTGCTCGAATTCTAAGTTTCTAATTGTAATTCCTCAGAAGATGTTGGAAGTTGGGCGGCACAGCTCCGACCGCGTGGGTTTTCACCCTTTCCGAATTTTCCACGTTAAAAGTCCTCGTGTCACTCATCGATCAATTCATTGACTATTTGCGCGCTCGGTTCGCTTCCGAGCTAAAGTGGTTCAATTCGACTGGTCTACCAGAGCACCCGAGCGACCCGCAACACAAGTAGTCTTTGTAACATACGTAAATCTCCAACGACTCTTCATTAAGACGACTCCGTCGCTCGTTCAAAATGTGCGTTTTCGACGTAATGAATTGGTTGTTCAATAATGGATAGTTATATAAAAAGCAATTAATTATCCATTTATGAATAGTTATTACATTTAATTATAAGTCATAAATAAGTTACTATTTATGGTAGATAAATTTATATTTATCCGATTTTGAGTCGGGTTCGTGCGATTTGGGTCTGCTCGAAATAAAAAAAATTGAGTTGAACTGGGCTCGAAATCAACTCGACTCAAAATAGCTCGATTCCGGGCTAGCTCGAAAACGTTGAATTGACTCAAAATTGCGCAGTTTCTCTTTATTCCGAGTCAACTTGAAATTAAATTGAGTTGACTTAAAATTGATCAAATGAAGTTTAGATTTAATTCTTTAGTTTAGGTTTAGAGTTTACTGTTTTAATTTTAAAATAATAATATGTTAATAGGTATATAATATTTGAATCATATTTCGAGCGATTCAGAGTAGGTGATTCGAGTCAAATTAAATCGAATCAAATTGAGTCGAATCAATTTTAATCGATTCTGACTCAACTCCATATTCACGTGATTTTCGAGCGATTTTCGAGTTTCAAATAATATGATCAACTCTAATTTTATGAACCTTTAGGACTGTACTTGATAATTATGCTTAGTAATAGACTATGGGTACATTTGGGGCGGCGCCGGAGCTCTGGAGCGAGAGCAGATGCCGCCGCAAGGCGGAAAACATACGCGCGCCGCACACAGGCGACGGCGTTTGCTCCAGTATCCCTTCGCAAAATCGTCGGTGAGGCTCCGTCTCCAACCCCGCCTCCACACCTCCAGTCGCAAACCCCTCTTCGATTGCTTCTGCACAGGAGCTCCGACGCCACCCCAAACAAGAGAGATTTTTTTGTACGTCCAACGCATATACAGGATCTACGGGACCTTTTTAGTGCAAAATTACAATTGTAACGTCATTTACAGTTGTAAATGGATTGTATTTTCAGGTGTAAACAGTCATAGAAATAGTTCAAAATTTTTACTTTTTTACAATTGTATTTTCACCCCAAAATATATACATATGAGTACTTAAAATGTCGTAAAAATACATGGATAAATATTCCATGACTTATTTTCTGAAAAAAAAATAGCAGAAATTTGAATTTGCCGCATGGTCCTTCATATACGTTGGACGCATATAAAAATTAATCCCCAAACAGACCCTAAATTAAGATGCATAGGACTGTACTTGATAAATATTAAATCCCGTCGAAGAGTAGTACATAAAATTTCTTCTCTAGAAGGTAGATGTATTTTCTAGGCACAAACAACATGAAATCACTCATGATGCATTGTTTAGCGTCAACTTCAAAGCAGGGATTCTGCATTGTTTTATTTTACAGCAGCAGCTTTCTGGATGCTAGCCCAAAAAATACCCGCCGCAGCACAAATCTTCGGGGTTTAAAAAAATGAGGGCAGCGGCGTAGCGAACAAGCTGCTGATATCCGACGAGGTTCCTAATCAAGTGGAATATAATCCTCTGAACTCAGTACAGATGTTGCAGCATTTGCTTCAACAGATTCGCCTTCAAATTTAGATTTTCCATGTGTTTGTAAACCTGGAATCTTGCTTTCAGGTTCGTGCTGAGAAATCGCTTGAGTCGGCGGCTTTAGTTCAGTTTCTGGGCAAAGGAAAGAGGAATCGGATTCGCCTTGCATTTCAGATTTTTGACGAGTTTGAAAACCTGGAGCCTTGCTTTCAGTTTCGTGCTTCGAAATCGCTCGAGTCGGCGGCTTTAGTTCAGTTTCTGGGCATGGGAAAGAGGAAACTGATTCGCCTTGCATTTCAGATTTTTGACGAGTTTGAAAACCTGGAACCTTGCTTTCAGTTTCGTGCTCCGAAATCACTTGTGCCGGTGTCAGTTCAGTTTCTGGGAAAATGAAAGAGGAAACAGATTCGACTTCCAGTTCAGATTTTTGACGAGTTTGAAAACCTGGAACCTTGCTTTCAGTTTTGTGCTCCGAAATCACTCGAGTCGGTGTCTTTAGTTCAATTTCTGGGCAAACGAAAGAGGAAACTGATTCACCTTCCAGTTCAGATTTCAGGCAATTAGCCTTATTTTCCTTTTCATCCTCCGAAATCATTGGGGGGAGAGTCTTCACTTTGGCTTTTTCCTTCGCATTTTGCTCCTCCCCGTGCAGTGAAGGTCTTAAAATTCTCCTCCTCTTACTACCGGTATTCAAATCATCTTGAACTTCGAACTTTTGGCTCTTGTTTCTTCGCCGGAAATTGTAAAAGGGAAGTTCAAAACTCCCTTTCTCTGAAAGCTCGATGCCTTGGTCATAGTCTAAGGAAGCATCGAATCTAACACTTTTCGTCTCGGTAATGTGCTCATATTGATCGGCCTTACTCCGTTCTGATGGTTGGACTGCAAACTTATCCTGCCGTCCGCTACTTTGATTGAAGAGTTCCGTTGAAACCATGCGGTCATACTGATCACCACCGCCCCTTTTCCCAGACTGTTTGGATGCCTTCGTAGTACACCACCGCTCTCTCCCTGAGCCGAGTGTGTTCAAAAGTTGGTTGAGTGGTAAGCTTGTAGGCGACTCTGGAGTCTTGGGATTACATACATTTTGACCTCGAGACAAGCGGGAGAAAACACTGGCCCTACTGACCACGGGATCATAATCAGAAACCAGTCTCGGATAAATCTTCAGCTCATCATCATCAATATAGAAAGCTTCAGAGATTTCCTTGCTTGTACTTGGAATGCAAGACCTAAAAGCTGCAGAAGAAACACATTCAAAATTCCCCCCACCAGAATTATGATTTTCCTCTTCGACAAACTCTTGCTGCCGATCTTCCGGCAGAGGTATGTAATCAGGAAATTTGAATAACTGCTTCGGCTGCGCTCCATAAACAGAAGTCTGTTGCAATACCGAAGTTTGATGACAATCATCAGTGACAACACGCAACGATTCGAATACATGCGCTTCTTGAATCTTGATTTGTTTTGGAATCATGTTATCGCATGATAACATGCATGCTGCGACATCTGGGCTAGAGTAATGGTGCGGGCCCATCGAATATGGAACTGCAACGCTATCAAATTTGGTCATATACCGATCTGATTCTTGAGGTAAAGGTTTATTATAATACATATCTTCAGTAGTTGAGAATTGTTTTCCCGTAGAAAAATGGCAGAATGGGGCACGATCATTGGGAACGAAAAGAGAACTGCAGGAGGAATCGAAGGGCTCAGAATAGAAATGCTGTGAACAGGATGGTTGCAGCTCAAGTGCGTGCAAGTTTACTTGATTTGATCCTCTTCCAGTATCAGTGACAGTATAGTGCATTGGGAGATTCAAGGACGATTGATGCAGTGCGTGTTCTCTTCTAACTTCCCAGTTTCCTTCTCTACTATACTCATCAGATTCGCACTTGGCATATGATCCCTCTTCAGTTAATCTAACATTCTCTGCAGCAGAGTTCTCAGGCATTTTGATGATTTTGTTGGGTATCAAGGGTTTCTGATGCTGCTTTAGATTAATCTTCTTTGAGTAGAACAAGTGAGTAAGATTTGTAACCTGCATTGAATATTAACAATGGGAACATACAGATTGATCATTATCATCATGGATGTGATGAAGGACGGGTCTAGCAAAGTAAAGATCGACTCTAGAATGACTAAATAAATGAATGATAAACTAATCTGTCAATTAAACTTGCAACAAATGAAAATTATAAATAATATAACATGAAAACTGATGGAGATCGATCACGTCGTATTTGAGAGATTTATGCGATCGACTGTTGGAAATATCGAGTCAATGTCGGTCTATTAGAGACTTTAGGTGTATTTGGGTTTAGTCCACATTACAATTTTAACTTTAAGAGTTCATGTAAGTCCTATATAATGCCCCCTTGAGAGAAGAATAAAGACATCAAGTATTTCCTTTTCTATTATTCAACATGGTATCATAGGACGTTATGTTTCCTCCATTCGGCCCACTCACGTAAGCCTTAGGGATTTCTGTGGGAGTGTGGGGAATCGCTGCTCCCGCTATGTCGATATGCTCTTCAGCTGGCTTCGTCGAGCCCCTCTGCTCAGCCAGCGCCAGCGACGACAATAGCGATATAGGCTTTGTTTCTTCTCTCCGCGTCTGCGTCTGATCCCAATGACAACAACGACGGATGGCTCCGCTCCCTCTTCCCGTCAAGCCCGTCGTTCTTCCACTCGTAGCAGCCTCGAAATCGACATCCACATCTTAGCCTGCAGGCTCCTGCTCCATCGACGATTCCATCAGGAGTACCCATCGAGTCTCTTCTTCTTGTCGACATCGACGCAGATCTGTGTTGCTGCTCTCCTGTGCTGCTTCCAGTCGACATCTACGCTGCGTGGAATGTCGATGGCTAGGGCTTCTCCCTGTGTCTGCTTCTGATACTGACAACATCGACAGTCTTCGTCGCATCCTGCTGCTTCTTCCGTCGACATTTTCCTCGCAGATCTTGTGTCCGGTTTTTCATCCCAATGGGCCCATCTTTGGTCGATCCCGTCGCTTCTTCCATGGCAGAAATCTTGTCAGCTGCCTCTTTCCATGGCGTGTTCTCATCCTTTGGCATGCTCCGGCATCCAGATCTGTACCCAAGCTTACCTCTATCAATTCCTGTCGCGGCCCTTCTTGCTCCGGACAATTTCAGCCGCCTCCCGCTGCTGCCCCTTTATTATTTGGACGATTCCAGCCGCCTTCCGTCCGCTGCCCCTCATGTTTTCGCACTACCAACCGTTGCTACCCCTTCTCAGGTATTTTCCTTTCGCCGATAAAGAAGTTTTGTGATAGTTTGGTCGTTCTTTATGTGTTTTTAAGTGTATGTCTTTGGTTTATTGGTAGTGTCTATTATTGTTGTTGTTAGCGTGTCTTGTCTTCATGCCTTCATGCATGTGTGTTCCACGTGAGGAATGTTTGGGATGAAGGCAACACGGATGGTATTTCCCGACTTTCTCCTTAGTCCCACACGGCCTGTCGTGTGTTGTTTCCTTCTCCCCAATTTTTCTTTCCATTGGTACATGTGTTGTGGTACGATCGTTGATGATTATCTTGATCTCAGCGGGTTGTCGCATGAGACCGTGTTGTTCGGGACTGTGTCGTATGGGACCGCCCTTTGTGCGAATTATCCCCAACGGATTATCCCCGACGGATTTTCCCCGGTTGCCTGTTTGATGATTAGCCTCACATCTTTCGTTACCTTCCACATGTGTGTGTTGATGATGTTGATTGACATGTTTCCTACGAGTCCACGTCGTGTGTAGCTATGCCCCCAGTTTGATTCCCCGGTTTGGTTTTTCCCCTGGTAGCTCGTCCGATGTTTTGTCCCACGTCGTCTACCTCCATTTCCTTTACTTGGTGTTTTCAAGATGAAGGTTTCCCCTCCAGCTTGAGGGGGAGTATTGGAAACATTGAGTCAATGTCGGTCTATTAGAGACTTCAGGTGTATTTGGGTTTAGTCTCGCATTGCAGTTTTCTTTTCTATAACTCAACATCAACATTTTTGGATCGTCAGATGGACGATTGGACTCTGTGATCCTGTCGGGCTCATTTTCTGCATTTTTTCATGTAATTGTTTTTATTTTTCGGATGTATATTTTGGAATTAGTTCAAGTAATCTGATCGGTCGATTTGAGATATCAGATCCTCTAACCTAATCCCAACCTCTATAATATCCAATCAGTCGGTTAGGGCAAGTGATCGAGAAGTTTGATCTCCAAGAAAACCGCTCGGTCATCCTCGCTCTCGGTGTGACGCCGAGAACCGCGTGCGGTGCGACGCCGAGAACCGCGTGCGGTGCGACGCCGAGAACCGCGTGCGGTGTGACGCCGCAGGTTCTCGCCTCCAGGGGTGGCGACGCCCCTGTCCGCCGCCAGAGCGCAGTTCAAAGCCCGTCTTTGATTTCCCCGTCCTCCCCGACACTGTCAGTTGCACTTGTCCTCACCAAATTGCCTGTTGCGGATATTCTCCGCCTCCAGCAATCACAGCCCCGCCGACAGCCACCTCCCCTTCTTCGACGTCGCCACCATCTTCTCCCGCCCCTACCAATGTTACCTCAGCCCACAGCCGCCCCTATAACCCCCGTCCAGCCACCTTCAATCTATCCCAAACCTGCTGCCACCCTCCTCTTCCCTCTCCAACCACCATACCCCTTTCCAGAGCCTCCACATCCGCCCCTTACCTCTTCAAGTGACTCCCTGCCGCCTCATTCCCCCTCCACCAGCCCCACAAACCACACCCCAGTCTCCAACCTCCTTTACCAGCCCTAATTCAACCCCAAACCCTGCATCCATGCAGCTAGGGATGTAAGTCGGAACAAACCGAACCACCTAACTAAACCAAACCAAACCTCATGGATCATTTTAGTAGGTTGTTGTTCGGTCACGGTTCCAATTTTTGAAAAACTGTGTGGTTCAGTTCGCAGTTTTGAATGTCAAACCGAACCGAACCGTATTAACATTTACATTAACATTAGTAATTTAGTATCATATTATATTTGATTTATTTGGGCGTCACGGTAGCAGTTTAATAAAAACATAATTTGTGTTACATTAAGTTATTAACTGGAGTCACGCATTGCTTCTCTTCTCACGCGAGTCACGATAATTTATGTTTCTCACGCGAGTCATATAGGCCGCAGCTCACGCCTCGCGCTAAGGCCACGCCAACTCCGGTTTAATAAAATGTGAATTTAGGGCGTCTCCACCAGTTCCTCTTTCTCGTTCAATCACGCAAAGCCGCAAGCCATAGCATTGCTTCTTGTTATCTCACGTTATTGCCTTGCAGCTATTGCCTTACTGATTTCGCAACTATGTTTTTAAAAATTTTCTCTAAGATTATGTATTCAAAATTCATTTTAAAACCACCAAAATCGAACCAAACTGAACCATTCGGTTCGGTTTCACTGGTATGCACGGTTTGGTTCGGTTCCAAATTTTTGGAACCACATAGAGGTGGTTCTATTTGTGTTTTTGCATAAAAACCAAACCAAACCGTTACAATCCTACCTGCAGCCACCCTCATTCCTCCCTCAAATCCAACAACCCACTTCCTAAACCACATTCTAGCCCCCAGTCGGAGTCGATCCAGCAACCAGGGACCCTTATGTTGCTAGTTCATACTCACTGTCCCACCGAACCCTCCAAGCCCCTTCCAACCAATTCTAGTCTACAAATAGCTCGTTTTCCCCTCCGACGGCCCCCAAACAGTGGCGTCTACACCTTCAGACAACCACCTCCACCATCGGATCTCCCCCCACCACCTTCGACATTGATTACTTGGTGAGATTTTGCATTATAGTTTCATTGTCTATGCATTATACATGAACTACTTATTTCAATAATAAAATTTGGCTCGTATTTATTTGATTTATCGCTCTCTTAATTGTGCTTTATTTATTCACCTGCATTTACATCTGCAATCCGTCCACGATCTCCTTCGCCTTCGTGTTTGAGTCGATCTCCTCCTTCAGCGTCTGCAATCCGTCCTTACTCCAACGCTGACTACTCTGTTGTTCTGCAATCCACCTCTACCCAGACTTTGACTACTCTGATGTTCTGCAATCCGCCCCTACCCAGACTTCGACGACTCTGTTGTTATGCAATCCCCCTACTCTGATGGCTCATAGTCTCTTCTAGTCTTCGTGGGTGTTGTACAGTTAAATCTGTTGTTTTGATTTTTTTTATTTAGATTGATTTCACATCTTCCACACATTGTAATCAACCGGAGTGCATGACTGCGTGAGGTATGCTTTATTTTTCAATTTCATTTGATGCAGATCGGTTTATAGAACATTTCATTAGTTTTTGCGGAAGTAGTCCAAATTTCATTGATCTGTTTATAGAACATTTCATTGTAGATTTGTTTCATTAGTTTTTTCAATTTCATTTGATGTGGTCCAAATTTTCTTAGGTTGAAAAAAACATACATTCTAGTTAATATTCCAGTGGGGGAGTTCAGACTTTGTGGTATGGAGGCAATGAGGCATAGATTTTAGTTTTGTAGATTATAGGGAAGTGCTGATGCATAGAGGTGGTTCATACTTGTAGATCTCATTTATCATAATAATATCTATTTTACAATTCAACACATCTTTTATCATTTATATAACAGCTTTGGTTGGTTACAAAGAGATCAGGACAACCGTTTGTCTTATAGTTTCTTGCTCAAGATCATAACAACAGTTTGTATATTTTGGTTTTGCATTGATGTAAGAAATGGATAAAAGCTGAGCAAAATCTTTAACAAATATTGTTGTCAAAAGTTTATGTGCCCGGGCTGCGCGGAAATCCTAGTTCCGCCACTGGTCGCAGGTCTATTGCATTCACCGTGTGCTCGCTTGCATTGCATATAGGGTTAGAGATTTCAAGCGTCTGGCACCTATAGATTCATCCTGCATCAGATTGATATCAGAGACTCAAATTCGGGCTTGATTTTGATACGCAACAGTAGAGTTTATAGGTTCCTTCATGGCTAGTTATCGATGTCATTCCTCTCCTCTATTTAGGGATCCCGCGTCTATCTATTCCTGATCGGCCGATCCCATGTTATTATGATAATTATTCTCGATCACAGCACACTACTCCCAAAGATCGTGTCGACCCCTCAGCGTGATTCCACTATGCTAGAGATGATCAATATGATGATTATCATCCTCCATATCCCCGCGCATGAGCGGACCGTGTTGAACCGTCAACACTACTTAATTATCTTAGGGATGATTACTACGAGGATCATCATTTCGAGAGAGATCTCAAGTGTATGTTTCGTGATGTTGCCCCATCGTTTGATGGTTCATCAAGCTCAGAGTCTTTTAGTTATTGGCACGTTGACATGAAATATTATTTTGAATTATTCGGTGAGCGTCGCATCAAATTTGTGAAACTTAGACTTCTAGATCATGTGAGAGCATATTGGTCTACATTGAGAGGATCCGCGAGCGAGATCGCCTTCACCGCATCACAAGCTGGGTAGAGATGAAATAGGGGTTATGTCAAAAATATTTGCCTGCATCATATCGGAGTCACCTACTCGAGCAATTATTTACCCTTCGGCAAGGATCCATGTTCGTCATTAAGTATAGGGATTGTTTTGATAAATTATTAGTGAGGAGCGACATCTGAGAGGAGACAGTTATGACCACTTCTCAATTTTGGTCTGACTTCGATCTGAGATACGTACTAAGTTGACCTATCAATACTTAGAGTCCCTTGAGCAGACATACTAGCTCGTCTTTCACTATGAGCAATCCTTGAGATCTGCTAGAGCTAATCAAGTGAACTCGCACCCTGACCATTCCTCTATGAGAACTTCCCATCCTGAGACCACCATTATGCATATTGTTGTCCTGTCAGACACAATAAATGTGATACTTGATACTGATTTCTCTCACTTCAGTTAGGTACTTTGTCTGATGAGTGGTTCGTCATTTGATTCTAACTCAGGCCTTATGGCCTCGAAAGAGAATGAGTACGAGCAACCCGATGATCTTATAGTGATATGGCATTCCCCTACCCCCGAAGTTGACTTAGTTATTGCTCCGATCATAAACTCGCCCTTGTGTGCATGTTAATTTGAGTTTCCCCGTATTGTCATATCCTGAGTGAGGGTCGAGAGCATAGTAATGATTTTGTAGTGGATGTCTCTCTTGTTCTCGAGTTACTACTCTTATCGATGACAATGATCTGAAAGATCATTCTCTTACAACTGAATTCTTTGATGAGTCCCCCGTTGAGCATGTTGGAGAGCCACCTGACGAGTTCTTCCATTTAGGAGACATTCAGCCCACCACGACGTTGCATCTGTATGCCCTTGTCTCACTCGTCACTTTAGATGATCGTCACATTCACGATGAATTTACATACTTACCGCCAGATGAACTTCATGAGTTACATCCTTATGGCATTATCTTCGACATTCTTTCGACCTTTCGGGCGATTGCCTCCGTGATGAATTTTTCTAACGAGCACCAACCACCAGGTGAACCTCCAATAGACTTGCATCCCTTATGAGACATTTGGTGTGTCGTGATATTACAGCTCAATGTCAATGTCCTTGGTAGTCATTTGGGTGTCTGTGCATTTGACGAGTATTTCTACACTCTGCCCAAGGAACCTTCGGATAAGGCACCCATCCTTAGGGACTTTCACCTCTATCTAGAGTATGCGCTTAGTCAGTCTATCATGTAGGTCATCGTTCATTTGCATCTGTTGCATGATTTGCATGTTTTACTCCGACGTAAAATTATATTAAATAATGAGAACTTTAAAAATTGTGCTCATAGTCTCATGAGCAAGAAAATGTTCAACGAAGATGATTGAGTGATAATTTGCAGGTAATTTTAGAGGTTCTCACCGGGGACAACCTTGAATGTGAATGTTAGGCTAGGTCCACACTGTCAAGAGAGAGTCCGAGTCAGATTTCTTTGAGTTTGGTATTCCTAGGAATATGAGTAGTCATCGTGCATTCAATATATGGAATTTGATTCTAGATATGGAGCAACTTAGTTTTGAACATTCCGCCTTCCCTTGTAACTTCAGTTTCCATCATCATTACAGCCTCACATATACCTCCAGACTCGAACACTGCCCTACCCATCACCATTGTTTCCATGTCCCTCACCCATATGCAACTTGCTTGGTGTTGGGACCATCGGGGACGTCAGCGGCACGAGGATCTTTTGCGGAGACACTTCCTGCTTGGAGCGACAGAAGGTTTTTCCTGCTTTACATCGGGAGCATGTAGTCTCCATTCACCAAAGATGAATGTTTCTAAGCCAGAGAGATTGATGGAGAGATTGATCGCGTCGCATTTGAGAGATTTACTATATCAACATTTTTGGATCGTCAGATGGACGATCAGAGTCAGTGATCATATCGGGACATTTTTATGCATTTTTTCATATATTTGTTTTTATTTTCTGATGCGTATTTTGGGAATTTAGGTCAAGTAATCTGATCTGTCGATTTGAGCCATCAGATCATCTACCATAATCCCCTCCTTTACCGCCAGCGCCCAGTTCCAAGCACAGTGCTTGCCCTGTTCTCTCTGACACCGTCGGCCACACTTGTCCTCACTAAATCGCATGTTGCGGACATTTTCCACCTCCAGCGATCACAACCTTGTTGACAGCTACCTCCCCTTCTTCTCTCCCACCCCCACCAGTGCTGCCTCGCCCCGCAGACGCCCCCAAAATCCCGGTTTAGCCACCAAGAATATCTCCTAAATTTGTTACTGCCCTCCTCTTCCCTCTC
This sequence comes from Dactylorhiza incarnata, assembly GCA_033032865.1. Classification (NCBI taxonomy): domain Eukaryota; kingdom Viridiplantae; phylum Streptophyta; class Magnoliopsida; order Asparagales; family Orchidaceae; genus Dactylorhiza; species Dactylorhiza incarnata. Next base: position 879,132 of record JAWHQI010000285.1, on the reverse strand, counting down.
CATCCACTATACCCCTCTTTCAGAGCCTCTGCATCCGCCCCTTGCCTCTTCCAGTGACTCCCTACCGCTTCCTCCCCCCCCCCCCCCCCCCCCACCACACACACATGGCCTCCAACCTCCTTTACAAGCCTTAATTCAGCCCCAAACCCTGCATCCACCCCCATTCCTCCCTCAAATCCTACAACCCACTTCCCAAACTGTATTCTAGCCTCTAGTCTGAGTTTATCCAGCACCAAGAGACCCTTATTCATTCATGCCAGTTCATACTCACTGCCCTATTGACCCCTTCAAGCCCCTTCCAACCAATTCTACAAATAGCTCATTTTCCCCTCCGGCGGCCGCTAAACAGTAGTGTCTAAACCTCTAAACAACCATCTCCACCATCGAATCTCCCACACCACCTCTGACATCGATTACTCGGTGAGTTTTTACATTATAGTTTCATTTTCTATGCATTATACGGGAACTACTTATATTCAATAATAAAATTTAGCTCGTATTTATTTGACTTGTCGCTCTCTTAATTGTGCTTTGTTTATTCACTTGCATCTACTTTCAGCACAATCTCAATTAATCTGTAATTGTTGCTTGCTTACTTACAGTGCAATATTTGTAATCAATTGCGACACTTGCACGAGATTTTAAAATATATTTATTTAATTAATTGCACGTCGTGAATAACTGCAGGATTGAATCATTCACGAGCATCGCATCAAAGCCTAGGGTTAGTCGTCATAAGTTCATCGGATTGTGTGTGTGCATTCATCCGCATCCTCATTTTAGGGTTTATCGTAGGTCCATTGCATTCATCACGTGTTCGCTTGCAATGCATCTAGGGTTAGGGATTTCACTTGACAATTAAGTGAAGTTTCTAATAAGGTAACAAATAATATAGTGCACATGCGAGAGTATTAGGAAGCAAATACTTGAACGAACATGGCCTGGTATGTCGTGGGATAATATTGGCGCAAAGATTTCAAACAATATTCTTACAAATAGAGAATAATCGCAATAATCAACAGTAGAAAATTTACGGTCATAAACAAACTCACAATGAATACATGGTAGAAAACTCAGTAGATGTTCGGTGATATGCCGGCGGCCGGAGAGACAGCGGATGGCTGAATCTAGACTGATGGAGGGGAGTCGAAGGGGCTGCTGGACTGCTGGTTGGTGTTGGTAATGGGTTGGAAGGTCTGCCGGAGGTGCAAGAATTAATTCCAAAGGCTGGAATTCAGACTAGGCCAGGATCCTTGGGCAGGAACAGGAAGTGGAGTGGGAGAAGGACTTCTGGGTGCTGGAATGGAATTCCAGAACCCAGAAACGTTTTTTCTGGAGCTGTCAAGTACTGGAACAGAGAAAATAATGGTGGGGAATGAGTTCTGGGTGGAATATTGGATGAAGGGAGGTGGCCTGGAATGTATTCAGTGGAGGAAAACTGAGTTCTGGGCTAGATGTTTGACCGAAACCGGGCTGAAAAGAGGAGTTTTCTGCTGTGCTTCAGGCGGGAACAGTTCCTGGGGAAGATCGTTCAGTTTGAGGAGGTGGGTAGGTGGGCCAGCTATGTTGGTTGAATGGAGTGCTGTGTAGTGTGCTAGGGGAGTAAGGGAAGGTTTCTATGTTATTAAAGATGCACCGAGGCATAAAGGGATATCCTAGAGTTCAGGCTCAAGGCACAGGCGGGCGTCTGACTAATGCGAGGTGCAAAAAAGAACAAACATAGTGTCTAGTTTATTAAATGCAAAAAACACAACATAAAACCACCACCATAGCGGCACACTAGCATTAATGTCAACAATAAATAATGATACAAAAGAAATAAAAAACCTCGGATAGCAATTTCACACAATATTTGAAGGCTAAAAAAGCTGTCCGGATGTAATTTTAGGAAATTTGTTTGGCCCCGGGCAGCAGTTTTGGACCAAAACAATGCAAACCGGAACAAAGTTTAGCAAGATATAAAATAAAAATCAAGGAACAAAGACTTAAATTTCTACTTAAACTCATTGGGTTCGTGAGGCCCGCAAGGCGCATCTTGGGAATGCCTTGCACTTCGGGTGAGGCGCGCGCCTAGGTGCGCCTAGGCCACCTTGCCCGCCGCTGCCTAGCAGAGGCGTGGTGACGTGCACCTGGTGCCTGAGGCTCGCCTCGGGCGCGCCTTTGACAACGTAGGAAGGAATTAAGGGATAATGTGGAGGAAGTAGGAAAGCTATTGGTAGAGGGAGTGGTGAATATGGGTGGTTATAGATAGCTGGAGGTGGTTACTAGGCGGTTGTGGGGAAGTGGGGTGGTGGTGGAGGTGATGGTTACTACCAGCCGTGATGGTGGACGGTGGTGGCGGTAGTTGTGGCCAAAGATGGTGGGGGTGGGTGGAGGTGGAGGTGGAAGTGGAGGGGTGGCTTGGCTGGCCAAGGAGGGCGGGGAGGAAGGTGATGCCCGGGTTTCGCACCCGGACTCTAGCTTCGACATTGATGATCAAAAGAAGGAATTTTCTCTCTAACTTTCAACATCTTCAAATGGAGTCATCTATCTCTATATATAGAGTAATGAGAAGCCACGAATGGTCACGATTCTCCGACCATGACGGTCTCCAAAACAAGCTAAAATAAAATCAGAAAAATACATAAAAATAAATAAAATCCTAGATCAATGATTCGGCGAAATGAACAGACTCGAACATCCATAGACCCAAAAGTGTGGCGCAATCCCCATCAAATAGCATTATCCAACTATATGGAGCCGGAATATGAAGCCTTATTTTCAATTCACTCTCATAGAGTGTTGAATGAGGTGTTAAACCTAACTATGCAAATCATATTGAACAACTTTCGTTTATGTTACAATAAATATACAATTTATTTTATTGATTCGCGGAACAGATTGGGATGATCATTACCACACGTCATATATGATCAAAAATATATTACCAGTGGTTATGATTTTCAAATCACAATCGGTGATGTTGAAGAGGAGATGATTAAGAGTGCAAAGAAGAGATGATTGCAGGTCAGGTACAATATGGTTGAGATCAGGACTAAGGTAGAGGGGACCATCCAACCTCCCGAGAAAATTCTCTTCAAATATTCCATTCCCTCTCTCCCTCCCTTTCTCTCTCTCTCCCCCCTCCCTCTCTCTCTCTCCCTCTCCCGCCCTCTCTCTCTCAATCCCTCCCCTCTACACATCTTGGGTCCCAATTAAGGTTTTGGAAACCTATTGATACTCTTCCTCCTTCCTCCTCCTAGCCGTTCACCTCCATTGTCGCCGACAACAGTCACTGCTGACAAAAAATTCTGACAAATTTCAACAAGATCCAAATAGTGGCCCTGGCCAACCCAAGTCAAGTACTAGAAAGAGCAGCTTGGGTTTAAAGCAAGTAGAGGTTATTAATGATATGCCCATGGATCTTAGTAGATAACTTCTGCTTACTCCTAAAGGGCTAATTCAATCTATTTATTTTTATATTAGGATCTGTTCTTTTCAAAACTCTTTAAGTCCTTATCCGTTCTGATCAAGCATTACCTGATTCTAATCAAGCGCTGTAGGATTAGATACAAATCAAGTTGGTATAGAGCACTGATTTATAACGTATAGTTACAACTTACAAGAATTAAGGGGAATCGAATCTTTCTATGGATTCTATTCCAAAGAAAATAAAGAAAAACAAATAAATATTGTCAAGGAGATTATAAATCTAATGAATGAGAGTTCTGGGACGCCAAACCAACCTAGACAATTTGTTCGAACATATATTAGATATATTGGATTCGATGAACTTCAATCTTCAATAAATGTTTTAAAGAAAGTTGGAGAGGAAAACGACGAGGATGTGATTGTCCTATTGATACTCTTTCTCACTCTTCCCACAGTCATTGACTACCACCACCATCCACAACAGTCACTGCTAACAAAAACATTTCTGATAAACACCGGAGAGGTCAAAAAAGTGTCCCTGACATGTCCAAATCATAGCCTAGAAAGAGCAGCTCAGGAGTAGAGCAAATAGAGGACGTCGACGGTTATCTCTAGGGATCTTAGTAGACAACTTCGCCTATAGTAATATAGCCCAAGTTTCTAGTGGGTGCAAAGATCATATGAGGAGCTGAGACCATAAAGATGTTGAAATCTCTTGTGGGTGCAGAGCTCATATGAGGAGTCGAGACCATAGTGATGAATTGAATCTCGCATCAGAATAGGAGGAAAAATTACTGGACTTAAGTAATAATTCAAGACTCTAAATATCAGATGCGCCTTTTGGAACAGTGGTGAAGTTGTGTTGAAAAAACTGCATAGTTAAGCGTGCTTCAATAAGAGAAGTCCTGAGATGGGCAACCTTCTGGGAAATGCTCGTAACCACCTACAACGTGGCTCATAATAAGTTGAACCACATGGTTTTGTCTCATTTCATAGGTGACCTACAACACTTTCTAGGAGGTCACACATTCAGGACTACTCCCATCGGAGCATGCTTAACTATGGAGTTTTTTTAACACAACTCTACTAATGTTTTAAAAGACGCCTCTGATATTTAAAATTCTAAATTATTACTCAACTTTTCCTCAAATTCCGATGTGACATCTGATTCATCATTGTGGTCTCTGCTCCTCATATGTGCTCTGCACACAAGAGATTGTAACATCTATTGTCTCGGCTCCTCATATGAATTATGCACTCACTAGAAACTTGGACTACAACACCTACTCCGAAAGAACTAATACGATCTGTTTATTTTTACATTAGAATCTGCTATTTTAAAAAGCCTTGAAGTCGAGGCCATCCTTTTTGTTGGTATGAAAGACTGGTCTTTGGTGCATGGTGAAAAAACGAAGATGGACCACAAGAATTAAGGTGAATCACTTTCTTTGGACTATTCGTAAGCCAAAAAAATAAACAAGTATATACCATAAAAGGAGTTTAGAGATTCCATGATTGAGAGATCTAAGTAACCTGACCTGCCCAGCCAAGTCGTCAAAACCGATGTCAATTATTATAATTGAGTTGATGAAGCTTCATTCTTCAAACAATATCAGTGGATCTAGACATCAAAGTCACCCTGATTTCTCCCCTCTCAATACCACAATAAATATTTCAGAGGAATTTTGAGAGGAAGATGACAACGATGTGGATGAACTTGATATAAAGCAAAGATCTTTGAAAGTAGAAGTAAAGGAGAATACAAAGCTTTGATGAGTCGATCAATGAGAAGAACCTCGATGCATGGATTGACCACTTGGAGATATACTTTGCCTTATATGGGTATAAGACTCACTATAAGGTGTCTTTGGATAGTCTAAAGTTAGATAATCAGGATCTAGCTTGGTAGAATATTCGTTTGAAAGTTATAGTCCAACAAAACATAACTTGGGACAGTTCAAATGGCTTATACACCAGGAGTTCTATCTCATGGTGTACATAGAGTATAAGTGGAAAAGATGATACAAACTTAAGAAATGCTAAGGACAATATGAGCAAAACTTCACCATGGAGTTCAGACAAGTTGTTACTATAGAGGACAGAGGTGAACCTTGAAGATGTGCAAATTCTTATTAAGTATTTTCTTACTTCACTCAGTCTGGATCTCAGTTAGCTAAGAATGATGAAAAAGATTATAGAATGCAAGAACCAAGATAGGAGGGATATGAAACCTGATGTCTCAGGGGGAGGACCACTTCCTCCATAAACAAAAAATAAATGTACCAAGACAGGCTCCGATAAAGGAATCTCCTCTCATCCTAGAAATGCCTCAAAAAAGATCTACGAACATTTGTCAAGTGATTGAGCATAAAATAAAATTGCTAGAAAATCCATCAAAAACGCTTGGGAAGTGGAAGGATGGGAGAGAAAGGACCAATGTAATTGTTATTGCGGATACTACTCCCTTAGGTCCTGTAGATAAAGCGGGTTCTTCTTTGTCTTTGATAGAAGGGGATCGGGTTGGAGCGAAGAGATTGGGTTGGATGCATCAACTATCCTGAATCATATAAAGAAATTAATCACATCGAGAATACATGTCAAGCAAGAGATTGTCACAATCATCTTAGATATGGGTATAAGAACTTCGGCTATGCCACTCTTTTGTAGAAATTGGGGTCATATACGCAACATCATGGTATGCAGCAAATCAAAATGCAATAAAATGCAAGAAGGATACAATCGCAAGGCATACTCGCGTCACGTCTTGAGGGTTGGTTCCCTAGAGGAATCTTCTCCAATGTGAGATCCTAAACTAAAACTAAAAAGATGAAAATATGACTAGCCCTATTCCTCTTTATAGAGTAGAGGTACAAGATAACATGTGTTGCATGCACGAATTAACTAATTGTAGACTAGCATACTAATTGCCTACTAGTGCATAAATGTATCACTATGCTCTTCAAAATTGACCTTGTCCTCAAGGTCGAATAGCGGTGATGACATCCTCAAGCTCCAAGGCTTCGAAGTTAGCATTGATGTCATTGTCTTCGGACGCAAGCAGCAAGTGTAGTTCTTCATGGGGGCACTTGTAAAGGGTGGAGTATGGTTGTTTGCAGCAGAAGTAAAGTCCTTGTCTGGTGGTAAAGGTGGTGTGCTAGAGGATTGAGCTTTGGTTGTGGAACTGGAGGTGAATGCTTGAGAGGGGGTACCGGCGGGGCCTGTAGTGGGGGAGCTTCATATGGTGACAGAGAGAGGGTGTGTGCATGTTTCGGAGGCCGCATGCGATTGTAACGAGGAGGCTGAAATGTTGTAGTGGCTGGGGACACCGTTGTCGTGAAAAATTTTGCATCCACAAAGCGGACGGGTGGGTTCAGAGGTGGTAGCGGATGTGTGGTTGCAAGCCATGTAGGAAGTACCCGAGGCAGTGATCCATGGATAAGCCCAGAATATGCCAGCTCCACAAAATCGTAGATGTAAGACTCTACCGATCTGACTTGTTGAATAGTGCAAAGTCACTTGAAGGCGTTCTCATGGCGACAAATGTCGTAGCGCAAAATGAAATTATCCATGAGAATAGCCCACGCCATGTGCGTCGTGCACTGACGAAGCCAACGCATCCAATGTGGTCACTTCCATGAAAATCATCGCAAAGAGAACCATGTTGGCTTGTAAAGTGAGTTGTAACTCAAATGATTGTCTGTGCGGGCGATCCACCCGAGCGGGTTTGATCCGTCGAGCGGGGGCACCTCTATTCGTCGGGGTGCTATGTGAGGAGTGATCAACGTCGGTGGAGCTCCAGCAATTGTTGCTCTGCGTTGGGGAGAAGGTGAGCGCGGAAGGCAAAAGCAGTGGGGCTACAATTTCATCAACCGTGGAACCGGACAATGGCATCAATAACATTTTGTTGCACGATGATGTGCGTTAGAAGTGGGAAAGACGGCTCGGGAATTAGGAATGGCGGAAATCCAGTGAGGATGCACAGGTTCTTGCGGTTTCTGCGACCTAGCGCTAGGTGAGAAAAGACAGCAAGGCGGACCAAGTTGGTACGCGCCAAATCAAAATGCAATACAATGTAAGAGAGATACAATCGCAAGTTATACTAGTGCAATGCTCTCGAGGGCTCAAAAGATGAAAACATCACTAGCCCCACTCCCCTTTAGATAATAAGGATATGAGATACCATGTGTCGCAAGTATGATTGAGCTAACTGTAGACTAGCATATTAATCGGATACTATAGTGCATAAATGCATCAGAACATCCTAGCCCGTATATCTTGTACTTTATTCAAAATGGATCAGAGGTGAGAATAAATAGACAGTGGTGTGTCCGTTTCAACATCATTAAAGACTACAAGTCTACATCAAGGAGATTCTTTGCGAAGTAATACCACTTAACATTTGTTAAGTGATATTTGGCAACCCCTACACAATAGGTCCATAATTATGCATTGAAGGTTGTACTATTGCTTACTATGGATGAAGGTCTTACACTTTGAAGGACTATGGAGTGGAGAGGCCAACAATAATCAGAGATACTTGCTCTGACTCACTCAACAAGTAAAGATGAGACGAGCTTGGCCCTCAATGCAGTGGGCACATGTGGAGAGGTGCTATACTACAACAGGAGGAGACTATTAGTGGGCACTTGTGCTAATTTTTCCTAGTCTACAATGAACTTTTGAATTGAAGGTCGATTCTAGTGGATATGTCATGGGTGTTGTGTTGAAGAAAAAAGAAAGACTAGTGGCATACCACTACAAAATGTTCCAGATATGAGTGAGTACTTGAAAGATCATCATTAAAAAAGATTATTTTTTTGGCATGTTTGGCACATCTTGGATTATTTACTAAGAAGCACAGACACACCCAACTTAGGCGCGTACCCATACCGGGTGTGTTTCCGGTACGGGTACGCGTACCAGACGGGGGGATACGCATATATTCAAAATCACGCCTTTAGGTTTAGCTCCCATCCCGTTTCTCCCCGTAGATCCCAATCTCGACCTACTCACACTCTCGTCTGGAGATCCTGCTCCCACTATCGATCTCGTCTAGAGATCCTGTTCACGCTCACGATCTCGTCCAAAACTCCAGCCCCCACTTCCGTTCGGAGATCCCGCTCCCGATATCGTAAGCAATCGTTGTTGTTGCTTCTACTTACGCTCCTGATATAGTAAGTTGTTGTTGGTTCTTCTTCTACTACTTCTTTCGTAGCTCTTCTTTTGCTGCTGCGTCTTCTTCGTCTTCCCTAAACCAGCCTCCTTATTTTGATATTTGCCCTAAACCAACCTCCTCCTTCTGATTTGATTTCTGCCCTAAACCATCCTCTTCCCGCTTCTCCTTCTTCCGATTTCTACCCTAAACCATCCTCTTCCTCCTCCTTCTGATTTCTACCCCAAACCAGACTCCTTCTCCTCCTCCCTCTATTATGATTTCTGCCTTATACCAACCTCTTCCTCCTTCCGATTACTTTTGATTTTTGCCTTATTCTCTCGAATACTAATTTCTGTTTTTTGTTTCTACAGGTTTCTAGCCTCCTGTGACAGTCCGCTTCATCTTAGCAACCGTATTTGTAAAAATGTAATGATAAATTAATTTCATGTTTTGATTTCAATCATGCTATATTAATTTCATGTTTTGATTTCTTGAACTTGTTTTGTTATTATTATTAGGTTTTATCAGTTTCAGTTATATCTCAATCACAGTCTCTTACTAGTGTTACTGGTTCATCTTCTCCCTCATCAACAAGTAGATTTATTTCTAATGATGTGGACAAGGTTGATCAGGCTCCGCTCTGGCATGTGTCTATTATTCAAAGTAGAGAAGTTGGTGGTGGGAATAGAAAATGAAAATGCAAATTCTATAAAAAAATTTTAAAATGACTCGTATTTTAGGGTTAAGAGTCACTTCTTTAAAATATTTGGAAATGGTATAAGGGTGTGTGCAAAGGTGACGCAAGTGTATTTGAAGGAGTTTCAAAGTGTTGTATTTGAAGCAGAAGAAAGATGCAAGCCAAATCCCAAGTTAATATCATTTTCTAATGCAAGTAGACTAGTCAATTGGTCAGGGAAACAAAAAAAGAAGAGGCGGTCCTATTAATATGGCTTTCCAAAATAAAGTTAGAGATGAGTCAAGAAGACATATTGCTAGAATGTTCTACTCTGGTGGATTTCCATTACATCTAGCTAGGAATTCATACTATATTAGCTCATATAAATTTTTTGCTAACCACAATCTTGATTGATTTGTTCCCCATGTTCCTCCTGGATATAATGCTCTTAGAACCACCCTTTTACAAAAAGAAAAAGTCAATATCACTAGAATGCTTCAGCCAATTAAAGATACTTAGACCCAAAAAGGTATCAGCCCAGTAAGTGATGGTTGGACAGATGCTCAAAAAGGACCTTTAATTAATTTTATGGCTGCCTCTGAGGATGGTCCTATTTTTTTGAAGGCAGTTGGTGTTTCAGGACAATACAAGGATCGACATTATATTGTTAATTTGATGATTGAACTCGTTAATGAAGTTTGTGCGGATAATGTTGTATAAGTTATCACTGATAATGCATCAGTGTGTAAAGCAGCAGGAGCAATCGTGAAGACACGATTTTCACATATTTTTTAGACACCTTGTGTTGTGCACACCTTAAATCTTGCATTAAAAAAATATTTGTGCATCAATATTGATCGTTGTGCAATTGTTAAAGAACAATATGGATGAAACTCAAGTGTCTAATGAAACTAAATCCATCAGGAATTTCATTATGAATAATCAATACATGTTGAACATGTATAACTATTTTGTTTTACTGAAGTTACTTGCAGTTGTTGAAACTCGATTTGCTTCTACTATAGCGACGTTGAAGAAGTTTAAACTTGTGAAAATGAGTCTACTTAATATGGTCAGATGCACTGAATGGACTTTATATAGAGCAAATGATGTTAAGAAGGCCTAAGAAGTTAATATCATCATTTATAGTGGCAAATGGTGAGATGTTGTCGACAAGATCCTTGATATAATAAGGCATATATATAATATGCTTAGGGATTGTGAAACAGACAAACGTAACCTTCATTTGGTGTATGCAATATGAGATTCAATGATAGAAAATGTGAAGGTTGAAATATATAAGCATGAGAAGTTGGCGAACATGGAAGCTCATTGCCCTCTTTATGAGACAATTTATGATCTTCTCGTTGATCGATGGACCAACAGTTGCACAACACTACATTGCATGGCTCATTCCCTAAATCCAAGGTAATCTTTTCGTATATTAGATATTTAGTATTTACTATGATATATTTATTTGTTATATGTTTGTACTTTGTAGGTATTATAGTCGAGAATGGCCTGATGGAGGGCCAAATAGAGTTGCTCCAAATATAGGTAAGGAGATTTCTTTGGAGAGGAATAAATGTTTAAGGAGATACTTTCATGATATGATGGAGAGGAATCTAGACGTTAATGAGCTATCTAGGTTTACGGGACTTGATCAGGCTTTTAATGAGCCTGCCACCTGGTTAAACCTACACTATACAAATCATCTTGAAAATTTGCATCCATAGTACCTTACGTTTGCCACTCTACCCCCATGAATGTAGTATGATATATACCCCTAACAAGTGTGGTATGATATATACCCCTAACAAGTGTAGTATGATATATACCCCTAACAAGTGTAGTATGATATATACCCCTAACAAGTGTAGTATGATATAAAACATGTAAAGAGATAAAATCTACCTGATCATATGATAGACCAAAGTGAAACTTGTTTGGGCTGTAGTAGTTATCTTGAATAGCACTACGAAATTCATCTTCACACAACGGTCTGCACATCAAGATCCTCTTGCAACAAATCTTCAACATATATGCAAAATATTAAAAATCAAAAGAAAGAAAAGAGTATCTAAATAATGAGACACATGAGACCAACATTTTAAGTAATTGGGGCTGTAGCTCAATTGGTAGAAAGAAAAAAAACACTTTTAAGTAATTTAAACAAGTAATAAAAAAATCTATTTTAAATGAATAGGCTGTATGTATCCATCTACAGATTTTTAACCCAACAAGGAAATATAACCTATGAGTTCATGATTTAGTTAACTAAATTGCAGGCATTTATACCTGTGCAGGATATGATTGTCCTGTTGACCTAAACGCATCAGGTATGATGTTAAGCGCACCATCAGAAGTTGCTTCGAACACCCCATAAAGCTTCCTTTCCTCATGCTCGAAAAGAAATAAGATCATCCCAGCTTTAACTTGTTTCATAAATTTAGCCTTTGACTCTGGAAGGCCAAAAAGCTTCCTCTGGAGACATTCAAGCTTTGTTGCACGGTTGGACATGAAAATTGCACCCGCAAAAACGAAGCCTTCCTTATGAACGAAGTGGAGCTTCTCTTGTTCCATTGAGCTCCTAGCATGTCCCGAAAGGGGAAAGAATCCACAAATCATGCAAGGAGAGGAAAATCATCTCATATTTAAAACGTAGATATATTAGCATCATATACCCACTCTGTGCAATTAAGAATAGGCTATTAGCATAAGCCTGCTCTTTCGCATCAATGTGAAGCTTTTGCTGGAATTGTAAACCAATATTAATGTCACATATATACTCCACTTTTCTAACTACAAACAACTCAACAATAAAGAATGAAATTTACAATTCTAAAATTAAAGTTTTCAGAGCCTAAGCATCCAACTGAAAACAAACTGGATGTAGGTGAAGTGTCAAGGATCAATATAGTGCATAAGGCTACTAGATTCCTGATGTGAGACTATATTCCCCCATGCGTGTAGGGTCATGGCCTATAACACATGAATTTCCTTTTTGATTGGGTGATGTAAGAGTGGGCCTTTAGGCCTAGCCTGCTCTAAGGACTTAAGCATCCAACCCAAAACCAATTGGTTGTAGGTGGAGCGACCCATGATCTATATTGAGTGCACAAGGAAATTTGAGTTAATGCGGGGCTATATTTTCAACAAAAGCATATTAAGAATCTTTGTGAATACATTTTTTAACCATACTAAGTAGAAAGTGTCAAAAAAGTGAGCATTGAAAGAAGGTTGTATACATAAATGAAGGAATAGAAAATGTAAGGGTCCGTTCGTTTGCAAGGTTTTGAGTCCCTGTTTTCGTTTTCAGTTTTGGTGAACGAAATTTTCTTGTTCGTTTGGCCCTGGGCTTGTTTTGGTTTTGACCCAAAACCACGCCGTTTTGGACAAGAAGAACCGCACCCTAATCAAAACCGAGCTGGAGAGGTCGGTTTTCACGCGTTTTGCGAAAGACGATTCCTCTTCCTCGCTGCGTCTTCCCCGACAACACTTCCCCCGACGCCTCTCCCCCGGTGCCTCTCCTCCCGGCGTATCTCCTCCCGGCTCCGCTCCTCCCGACGCATCTCCTCCCGGCACAGCTCCTCCAGGCCATTCCTCCTGCAGGCGCATCTTCCCTGACGCACAACGCATCTTCCCGACGCATCTCCTCCCTGACGCACAGCAGCGATCTACGCATCTTCCCTGACGACACTTCCCTGACGCACAGCAGCCACCAAGCTTCCTCCGGCGAACTACACAAAATCAACTCTTTACTAAACTTTGAGATTCATGGAATAGTTGAGATTGGACACTTTGAGATTGGACACTGACGCACAGCAGCCACAACAGCCACCAAGCCACCAAACTTCCCGGCGCAGCTCCTCCCGGTTTTAGATTTGCTGGTAACTTTGAGATTGGACACTTCAGTTTTGAAATTTAGAGATTTAATATCTTATGAAGAACATGGAATAGTTGTATCCAATTTTTTAGCCAGTCGGGTAGAGTGATTCATGTATTAGTATCACCCTCATTCTTTGCAATGCCTGCTTTCTTGAGAGGATTCTCCATGAACTGAATGGGAGGTCTCAATACCTATTGAAATTAAGATTAATATTGTTATTATGATTGGGATCCCTGTATTTTATATTATTGCATTGTTCAATAGATAACCTGCTCCTTGGTGTCGCAATTAGATTTTGCTGAATTTGACAACTGTGATTCAATGCTGGGAAGATACATAAATTAGAAGGGCATTCAGAGGAAGGTAAGTGCATATTTAAGAAGTTTTACTCTCAAAATATATGAAAAAAGGTCAATAATGTCAATACGGGTATTTGAAAACCATCCTGCAAACGAACGACAGTATTGACAGATTCCAAAACTGCACCTGAAAACCATTCTGCAAACGAACGACAGTTTTCGTTTTAGCCCAAAACGAAAACGCACGAAGTTTTCGTTTTGGACTAAAACGAAATCGGTAAATGAAAACGTTGCAAACGAACGGACCCTAATTGTTTTTCAATATAAATGAAAGCATACTAAGAATCATTTGGAAGATTAGGAGTCAAAATGTTATTGTTTTTAATTCTAAATAAATGAAGTGAAATCGCATGCATGAACAACATAAAATGCTAGAGAAACTGGAGCCTCAATCTACATAGAACAACACCTTTTTATAAACCAAGGAATAAGGATGACGGATTTTTTACTAACAAAAAAGTTATAGATTTTTTCATTTCAATAAAAAAAGCTAAAAAGAGTGATTTGAACATTGTGAAAGTCATTTGTCAAATGGGAATCACAAGAGACAATTAATGACCCCGATAACACTATGTATTGAGTCACAAATATGAAAAGCTCCCACTGCTCAATGATTGTGCTCCAATGATGGACTCAAAATTTTGAGAGCAAATACCTTCGTATCTATTACTATTAATAAGAGGGGCCCCGAGTATACCATCACAAATCAGGAGTGTCTGATCCTAAAATAAATTAAATTAAATTAAATAATATAAATTAAAATGAAAAAAAGCATAAATGAAGGAGAAATAATAAAATCAAATACGAAATATAAAAATTTCATAGAAAAAAATCATGGCGTAGCCACTTTCTCACCAAGCACTAGACACACTAAACACGTGTGATAATTGAAGTGTAATCGTTTTCGTCCAGATACCATGCACGGGGGATCCGTGCCAGTTCATTAGTTTGGAATTAAATGATGAATATACAACTATATACGTTGTTACTTTTATCATTTCTTAACCAACCTTGAGTTGAATTAAATGTTTGTAACATATTGTAAAAGGCCCATTAAAAAGGCTCATTTATTTTCTCTTGTTGGGTTCACTCCCTTGGTGTATATATAGGGGCCGCCTCCTGAAAATAAACATTATCTCATTATTTTCCATCTGACTTGGTATCAGAGTGGAAATTTGGAGCTGCGGTTTGCGGTTCGTGCCCGCCCCGCCTCGCATACGAGCTCAGCAAGACGACGATTGCATCCTCTCGCGCGGTCACTCTTCCCACTTCGACTGCGTCTTCTTCTCGCGCGGTCCCTTTTCTTTTCTCGCGCGGTATTCCTCCCGCCGCAAGCTCGTGCGATTTCAGACGGCTCGTTCGGCCTCTGCCTCCCCATGCGGCCTCTTCTTCAACTCGTGTGATCTTGTCTCCCACTCGTGTTGGCAGTGCAACCTCTAATATAGCTCCGCAGCTTCTCTCAATGGCAGTCTCTCCTCTCGGCGGCTTCTCTCGGTGGTCTTCCTCTCCGTCCTCCCAATGCCTTCTCTCTGTGGATTGCCCCCCCCCCCCCTCTTAGTGGTCTCTGCTTGTGCGGCATGTCTGTCCGCCTCCCCTTTTTTCTCGGCGTCCTCCTCTGGGTCTACCCCCCCCCCCCTCCCCCCCGCCCCCTGGTGCGGTTTTTGCTTGTGAGCTCTCAAGAGGTTGGTGCGGTTTCAGCTAGTGCGGCCTTCAGCTCTCTGTTCGCTCCATATCTAGCGTCGTGCGGTCTCTTTCCGGTTCCCTCCGTATTACAATTGTTCCTTTGGATGGAATGAATTATCTTGAGTGGTCTCACGCAGCACAACATGTTATCCGCAGCCATCAGCTCTATGGGTACATCGATGGGACGATTGTTCAACCTCCCAGTACTGATCCGGGTTGGCGCAAGTGGGACGCCGACAATTCCCATGTTGTCTCGTGATTGCTTCAATCCATGTCTCCCTTGGTCTATCGTAGTTACATGTTGATGGACTCGACCTTTAACATTTGGACTCGGGCTCGTGAGACTTATTCACAGCTTGGTAGTTCAACCCAGGTATACGAGCTCACTCGGCGTCTCCTTAAACTCAAACAAGACACTTCTTTTGTAGCCGCTGACTTCTCCGAGTTCGAACGCCTTTACCAAGTGTTGGACTACTTTGAGGACTTCACTCCCACTTACATTGTTGATGCTCGGGCCTTAAAAACCAAGGAAGACTGTTATCGACTCCATGTCTTCCTCAAGGGCCTTAATATGGAGTTCGACATGGTGCGCACTCATGTTTTGAGCCGGCAGCCTTTTCCCTCTCTTCGGGAAGCCTTCAGTATGGTCTTAGGGGATGAAGATCGTCGTCGTACTCTCAACTCCGATCGTGGTTTTGATCACTCCGCCCTTGTTAGGCCTTTTTCGCGCTCCCCCTTCCTCTGTCTCTCAAGTTGTGTGATTATTGTGGCAAACAGGGTCATGCATGGGACTCCTGCTTCCGTCTCCATCCTCATCTTGCTCCCTCGCATAAAAGCTCTCATGGTAGTTGTGGTCCCTCTCGCCACCCCAATCCTTTTGTTGCTCACACTACTAAAGCTGCTCATGGTCGGTTGCCCTCTGACAATCTTTCCTCGGAGGAACTGGATGTTTTGCACCGTCTCATGCGCACTCAAGTTACTTCCCCTACTGTGGCAATCGCCACCGCTGTTCCGCCCAGTGCCCAGTTTGTCTCTGCAACTTCCTCGGAGTGGATTATTAACTCTGGGGCGACAGATCACATGACTGGAACATCGTCGGGTTTCACCTCTTACACCCCCTCCCCCCCCCCCCCCCCCCCCCTCTCAGTGCGTGATAGTCACCCCCAATGGCTCACTCTCATCAATTGCTGGCAAGGGGACCATCATTTGTTCCTCTGTCATGCTCCTCACCTCAGTGTTGCATGTTCCTGCTTTTTCTCGCAATCTATTATCTATTATTTGTCTGACTACATTTTTAAACTATTTTGTCACTTTCTCTTTTGATAGTTGTGTTTTTTAGGATTTGACAAGTGACAACGATGCAGCGTATTGCTGAAATTTATAGGAACTGCGGGGGGTTGTACATCTTAGACCATCCTCCAACTCAAGCTCTCTCCAGTGCCACTCCAGCTCTCTTCGGTCCTCCTCGTCCATCACCTGTGAATATGCGTCAATGGTATCAACGTCTTGGACATCCCTCCCCCAAGCTATCTTCTCAAGTTATTTCCTATGTTTTCAAGCTCTCTGAGCCGTTTTGTCTGTAATTAATGTGAACTTTCTAAACATGTACGACATAGTCTGAATCAACTCTCAAGCCGTTTTGTCTGTAATGAATATGAACTTTCTAAACATGTACGGCATAGTCCGAATCATCTTTCTTCTGCTAGTTTGGTTCCTTTTGATGTTATTCGTACTTATGTTCGAGGACCATCCCATGTTGTTTCTCTCTGGTTACTGATGGATTTTGACCTTTATTGACTGCTTCTGTCGCTTTACATGTGTGTATTTATTAAAATGGAAAAGTGAAGTCCTTGACTTTTTCCGTCTTTTTCACACCATGGCGGCCACTCAATTTGGTAGCACTACTCGTGTGCTTCGTAATGAAAATGAGGGTGAGTATGACGATCATGATGCTTTCGGCGCTTATCTTAAAGACCATGAGATTCTTCATCAAAAAATATGTGTCAACACCTCTACTCAGAATGGTGTGGCTGAACGTAAGAACAAGCATCTCCTTGAGGTTACCAAATGACTTCTTCTCACCATGAATCTTCCCAAGTCCTATTGGGGTGACACGGTTCTCACTGATGCTTACCTCATTAATCGTCTACCCTTCAGCACCGTACAACATGCCTCTCCCTTATCTCGTTTGTCTACTAAATGCATTGTACACACATCTCATCTACCTCCGCGTGTGTTTGGGTGTGTCTGCTTCGTTCATGTTCATCAGCAACATCGTGATAAATTAGATGCGCGTTCCCTACAGTGCGTCTTTGTTGGTTACTCTGCTACTACGAAAGGGTATCATTGTTATCATCCTCCCTCTCGACGATTCTACTGCACCATGGATGTGACGTTTCGTGAGGAGGCACGGTATTTTGGTTCTCGTCGGGGGGAGAAGGACATTGTTGTCGACGGTCCCCATCTTCCTCTCCCTATTATGGCCTCACAATCACCTCTTATGTCTGCCTCTGCATACCTCCTCCTGCGAATCCATCTATTGTGGACTCGCAATCACCTTCTATGACTGCCTCTGTCGTACCTCCTCCAGCGAATCCAACTCCACGGAGCCTCATTCTCCTCTTCCTCTGGTTTATCACAGACGCAACCCTGGTGCTACGGTGTTACACCACTCAGTCATTCCACCACCACAGGTATGCTCTTCTGAATTGGGTTCTGATGACGAGCTTCATCGCCCTCCTATACATATGAAGTAGTGATACGATCTACGGAGGAAAAAAGAGAGCAAGAGAGCTAGGGCTACAAGAAGCTAGGGTTTAGGAAGAAGATGAACCTGAAATTAGTCTTCAATAATCCTCTCGTCAAGGGGGTCCGGGTTTATATAGCTCTCCCGGACCCAAGGGGGTCGGTCGGCTCCCATAGGGGCTGAACCGGTTCGGTTCAGCCCCGCTCCTTCTGTTTTATTGCTGGTGGGCTGAACCGGATGGTTCAGCCCTTTCTTCCTCGGTTGCCTCCTTCAGCCTGTGCTTGTATTGGTACCCTCGGAATCGTGACGCGCCGCCCGGCGTAACATTCCCTTCCCCATAAGGAGCCAGCTTGTCCTCAAGATGGAAATCCGGATAGAGCTCCTTGAACTCTAGCATGTCAACCCAGGTGTTGTGGGCCGGTGTCATGTGCTGCCACTGTACCAAAACTTCGGGGCGATACTCAGTGCCCCGCTGCTTCCAGCGAACCATCAGAACCTGCTCGGGCAGTGGTCGTAGCTCGCCTGCAGTAGTGGCCTCCGGTAGGAGGGGGCTGACGTGCCTGGACTCACCCAACTTTCTCTTGAGGAGAGAGACATGAAAAGTCGGGTGGATACGCGACCCCTCTGGTAGAGCCAAGGTGTAAGCGACAGGACCCACCCGACGGAGGATGCGGAAAGGTCCGTAGTAACGAGGTGTAAGCTTCTGGTTCGTTCGGCGGGCCACGGATAACTGTCGGTAGGGCTGAAGTTTGAGGAAGAACTCATCGCCCACTGCAAACTCTCGCTCAGTCTGATGTTTGTCGGTTTGTAGCTTCATCTGATCCCGTGCAATACGCAGATTGTCTCGAAGAGTAGCCAAGGTACGGTCGCGGTCCCGTAATGCTCGGTCCACCGCTGGGACGGTCGTGTTGTCCGGCTCATAACTACTCAAGGCGGGTGGGGTACGGCCATCAACGACTTCAAACGGGGTCATCTTGCTGGCAGGGTGGTATGCGGTATTGTAACAGTACTCAGCCCAGTGCAGCCACTAGGTCCAGGTCCGTGGCTCATCCATCACAAAGCATCGAAGGTACGTTTCCACGCCGCGGTTGAGAACTTCTGTTTGTCCATCCGTCTGGGGATGGTGCGTCGTGCTAATCCGTAGGCAAGTGCCTTAGCAGGCGGAACAACTCCTACCAGAAATTACTTACGAACGTCGGGTCCCGATCCGAAATGATAGCCCGCGGAATGCCATGAAGCCGAACAATCTCCCGGATGAATAGATCTGCAACTGACTCGGTCGTGTAAGGGTGACGTAAGGCCAGGAAGTGCCCATATTTGGAGAGTTTGTCCACGACGACTAGAATGACAGACTTGCCCTGCGACTTGGGTAGCCCCTCGATAAAGTCCATGGAAACCGTGTCCCAGATGTGTTGAGGGATCTCGAGAGGAGTAAGGAGGCCTGCCGGAGCGGTAGTTTCATACTTCTGCCTCTGACAGACGTCACATTGCTGAACAAATTTCTGCACATCGCGTCTGAGCCCCTTCCAAAATACGTTTGCTCTAAGGCGCTGGAGTGTCCGAAGGACACCCGCATGCCCCCCAGTAGGTGAGGAGTGAAACTCATGAAGCGGCACCATCTTCCATGGGGAGGTGGGGGGAATGACCACTCGATCCTGATAGTACAACCGCCCATTCCGTAACTGATAGCCTGGGTAAGTGAGCTCCCCTCTCTGAAGAGCTGCCACAATAATCCCAAGTTCGGTATCTCGCCGGACCTCTTCCTGAATCTCGTCCAAGGAATCGATGAACGGACCTGAGATCTGATGAAGCGTGCCCTCAGGCAACCGAGACAAGGCGTCGGCGACCACATTCGCTTTGCCTTGCTTGTAAATGATCTCATAGTCGTACCCCAGCAATTTGGTGACCCACTTCTGCTGCAGAGGGGATGCCACCCGTTGCTCCAAGAAATGTTTCAGGCTTTGGTGATCGGTGCGGATCTTGAAGTGTCGCCCAAGCAAATACGGCCGCCAAACTGCGACAACATGGATAATAGCCAGCAGCACCTTTTCATATGTCGACAATCCCAGAGTGCGGGGTGTCAGTGCCCTGCTGTAGAAGGCAAGAGGGCGGCCCTCCTGCATCAGAACCGCTCCGAGCCCCACCCCGGATGCATCCGTCTCCACCACAAACTCCTTAGTAAAGTCTGGAAGTGCCAAAACTGGAGTAGTCGTCATGGCTCCTTTGAGAGCTTGAAAAGCAGCCTCGGTGTCGTCCTGCCACTGGAACGCATCCTTCTGTAACAGCTGTGTCAGGGGTCGTGCGATCTTGCCATAATCTTTGACGAACCGTCGGTAGTAACCGGTGAGCCCCAAAAAGCCCCGAAGTGCTTGAACGGTTTGAGAACGCGGCCATGTGACCATGCTCTCGATCTTCCTGGGGTCCGCCTTGACTCCGTGTATGGAGACCAGATGACCCAGATATTCCACCTCTGGCTGTCCAAAAGAGCACTTGGACTGCTTCGCGTAGAGCTGATGCTGACGGAGTATGGTGAAGACTTGCTCCACGTGAGCGACGTGTTCCGCCCAGTTGGCGTTGTAGATCAGGATATCATCGAAGAAGATCAGTACGGACCGCCGAAGGAGAGGGCGGAAAATCTCATTCATGACGGCCTGGAAGGTAGAGGGGGCGTTCGTGAGGCCGAAAGGCATCACGAGGAACTCGTAGTGCCCGTCGTGCGTCCGAAAGGCCGTCTTGTGAACGTCCCCTTCGTGCATGCGTATCTGATGGTAGCCCGACCGTAGGTCCAGCTTGGTGAATAAGGCGGCGCCATGTAGCTCATCGAGCAGTTCTTCGATCACTGGAATTGGAAATTTGTCCTTGACGGTTGAAGCGTTCAACCCCCTGTAGTCCACGCAGAATCTCCACGACCCGTCCTTCTTCACCAAAATGATCGGAGAAGAGAACGAGCTGGTACTGGGTCGGATGATCCCTGCCGATAGCATCTCCTTGACGCTCCTTTCGATCTCCGCTTTATGTATGTGTGGGTAGCGGTATGGTCGGATATTTGTCGGCTCGGCCCCGGCCTTCAACTGGATCTGGTGGTCCCTGAACCGCCGCGGTGGGAGCGTGTGCGGCTCCTGAAACAAGTCGGAATACTGCCTCAACAATCCCTGCATCTGTAATGGCACGCCAGTTTAGACTGTAGGATCTGTCTTGATCTCCATGACGAGGGCCATCGGCCTATCCTGTTCCCCCAGTCGTTCCAAGCTGCGGAGGGAAATCTCCTTCAGTGGGGACGATTTAAGGCTCCCCAAGCAATACTCGTTACCACTCTGGCTAAACTCCATGGCCATCTGTTCCCAATCAAAAGTCACCCGCCGTAACTGTTGCAGCCAATGTACCCCCAACACCATATCGAAACCCCGGATCGGTAATAAATATACGTCCGTCCGCCCGACGTAGCCTTGTATCCTCAGCTCCACCCCTTTGATGACTCCCTCACATTGCAGCTTGCTTCCATTCGCCACCATGACGTGGAAGGCCGCGCCACGGTCGATGTCGTACCCTGCCTTCTGAGCCACTGCAGGATGGATGAAGTTGTGTGTACTTTCACTGTCCACCAAAATGGTCACCTTCGCCTGTCCCACCTTACCAGCGATGCGTAGGGTGAGTGGTGCGGTGCACCCCTCCATGGCATGGATAGATACCCCAAAGTCTGTCAGATCCAGCCCCTCCTCGAGCTCTGTGCTGAGCTCCTCGTCTACTTCGTCTTCTTCCCGAAGCATAAACACTTGGACCTTCTGGCAAGCATGTCCCTGAGTGTACTTCTCATCGCAATTGAAGCACAGGCCCTTTTCTTTCCTCGCCTGCATTTCTGGCCATGTGAGCTTCATCACTGTTGGACGGACAGGTGGTGGAAGATCCTTCCGAGCTGCCATTTGGGTGGCTGGGGCTCGGGTGGGGGATCTGTTCCGCTGTTGGTTGAACCGCTCCTCCTGTATTCGAGCGAGGCTGATGGCATGACTCAGGCTCTGAGGCATATAAGCATGGACCTCGTCTCGTAAATGATCTTTCAAACCAGAGACAAAACAGCTCAACATGGTCTTTTCCCCCCAGGAGACCCGGTTCGCCAACCTCTCGAACTCGGGCCTGTACTCCATCATCGTTCCCCGTTGCCTCGACTTCTGTAAGGTAGCTTCGACGTCCTCATAGTCCAGGGGGCCGAAGCGGGCCGAGAAGGCCCCCACGAACTCTGCCCATAGGGAATAATCACGACCCCACATGAACCACTTGGTCCACTGATAAGCGTCGTCCTTCAGGTGGAAGGCCGCTAACTGCACCCACTGATCCTCCGGAATTTCCTGGTAAGTGAAAAAAGATTCCGCTTTTTGCACCCATTCCAGAGCATCGCCCCCCTTGAACCTTGGAAAATTCATGCGCGTTCGCTTGGGTTGCATGTAAGGTCGGGGATTTGCCTCCCCATACCCTCCTTGACCTTGGCCATACCCTCCTTGCCATTGTTGTTCTGCGGGCTGATTTTGTCGACCCCACGCTTCCGGATAGGGACCTCCCCCATGGTCGCCGCCCATTTGTTGTCCTTCGCCGTGAAAACCTTGCCACGGGGGTCGTTCATTCCACGGTTCTCCATTTTGAATCCCCATTGCTCCTCCAAACATTGGTGGTGCCGGCAATAGCCCCGCTCCTCCTCCGATCGGAGCACCCATGGCCCCGGGTGGCCGGAAAGGACCCACCGGCGCCTCCCGACCTCGCCACGGGCCGGCAAAGGGCCGTGCCTGCTCTGCTGGAAGCCCGCCAGGGCCGCACCCTGGCGCGGTAGCCGGTGCTGGCTGTTGTGTAGCCGGCCACGCCGGCGGCTGCTGCGTCGGCCAGCCGCCACCTGGTCGGCCGTAGCCGGTCCCCTCTGCCCCGGTGAAGCCTCCCCCTTGCCCATACGGTGCGTCAACTGCGATTTGAGTCGATCCCGACGCCGCTATGGCCGGTCCCGTCCACGCGTGTTCCGTGCGGCCTGGATCGGGTCCGGATCCGCATAGGGGGGCACGCTCGATCCTCCTGGGGCCCCGTTCATGGATGGTAGCGCCGCGTGAGACGCCTCCGCCTCCGAATCGCTGCTTGGCACGGTTTTTCCTCTTAACGATTGCACCAACAATGTTTTCAACTCCTCCAGGCGACCGTCCATGCGTTCCTCCATGTTTTTTTGCGTTGTTTTCATCTGATCTTTGATGGCTGCTACCGCATCGGTCAGCCCGACATAGTTCTCTTCGATGGCTGCTAGGCGAGCGAGTTCGGCTTCGGAACGTGTTGATACCATGGCTGCAGGAGTGGTGCTCTGATACCAAATGATACGATCTACGGAGGAAAAGAGAGAGCTAGGGCTACAAGAAGCTAGGGTTTAGGAAGAAGATGAACCTGAAATTAGTCTTCAATAATCCTCTCATCAAGGGGGTCCGGGTTTATATAGCTCTCCCGGACCCAAGGGGGCCGGCCGGCCCCCATAGGGGCTGAAACGGTTCGGTTCAGCCCCGCTCTTTCTGTTTTATTGCTGGTGGGCTGAACCGGATGGTTCAGCCCTTTCTTCCTCCGTTGCCTCCTTCAGCCTGCGCTTGTATTGGTACCCTCGGAATCGTGACGCACCGCCCGACGTAACAAGTAGATGTCGACCTCTGCTAAATACTCACTTGCCAATTATATCACTTATCAAAATCAGACAAAGACACATAAGGCATTCATCTCCTCCTTGGATTATGTTCGCATTCCTAATACTTGGTAGGAAGCAACAGAGATACATGTGTGGCGCAAGGCAATGGAGGAAGAGATGCTGGCATTGGAAAGAGACGGACTTGGATACTCACCCATCTCCCCATCGGGAAGAAATCTATTGGTTTCCGATGAATGTTCTCTGTTAAACAGAATCAAGAAGGGGTTGTTGAGAGATAAAGCAAGGCTAGTTGCTCAAGGATATACTCAAACTCCATGTGTGGACAATCATGAAACGTTTGCTCCCGTTGCCAAGATGGACTCCATGTGTCATTTTACCATGTGTTTCATGCTTGGGATGGGAGTTACAACAACGTGATGTCAAGAACGACTTTTTACATTGTGATCTTGAAGAAGAAGTTTATATGAAAGTTCCGCCTGGTTTCGTAAAGACAGGATTGAAAGGAAAGGTGTGTCAACTTCAAAAATCTCTCTACGGTCTAAAGCAATCCCCCGGGGCTTGGTTTGGGAAGTTCCAGAACGCCATGACCTTATTGGGATACAAACAGGGTCACTCAAATCATACCCTCTTTATGAAAAGGAAAGCAGAGAAAGTGGTTACTCTCATTGTTTATGTCAACTACATAATCATCGCGGGAAATGATGCTGCAAAAATCACATGGCTTAAGGCGCGCCTGTGTAAAGAGTTTGAAGTTAAAGATCTAGGAAAGTTGAAGTATTTTCTGGAAATAAAAATTGCACGCTCTGACCGCAGAATCTTCGTTTCTCAGAGAAAATATGTTTTAGATCTTCTAGCAGAAGCATGGATGCTTGGTTGTGCTCCTACTAATACTCACATGGAAGTAAATTGCAAGATTGATGAGGAAAAAGATGGTTAGAAAGTGAACTCCTCTAGCTACCAAAGACTGGTGGCAAGGCTGATCATACATGTTGTTGGGATCCTAGCAGGTACATGCATTCTCCCAAATTACGACATCATGAAACTGTCATGCGTGTGTTACAGTACTTGAAGAACTCTCCTGGATGTGGAATTTTATTCTCCCGCAATAAACAATTGGATGTTGAAGTTTATACAAATGTTGATTGTGCTGGAAGTCAAGATGACATAAAGTCTACCACCGGATATTGCTCATTTGTTGGAGGAAATCTAGTGACCCGGCGAAGTAAAAAATAAAATATTTTAGCAAGATCAAGTGCAGAAGCGGAGTATAGGGCAATGTCACAAGGAATAGGTGAGGGGTTGTGGCTTAACTCAATAATGTGTGGTTTGGGACTATCTAATGGAAAGTCTGTCAGATTATACTGTGACAACAAAGCTGTTATCAATATTGCACATAATCATGTTCAACATGATCGAACAAAACATGTTGAAATTGATAGACATTTTATCAATGATCACCTTGAAAAAGGCAATGTTTGCACTCCGTTTGTTCAATCTCAGGATCAAGTATCAGACATCTTTACCAAGTGCCTATGCTATGATATTTTCAAGGCAATGTTTGCACTCCGTTTGTTCAATCTCAGGATCAGGTAGCAGACATCTTTACCAAGTGTCTATGCTATGATATTTTCAAGGCAATGTTTGCACTCCGTTTGTTCAATCTCAGGATCAGGTAGCGGACATCTTTACCAAGTGCTTATGCTATGATATTTTCAAGAACATTATCGAGTTAAGAATGTTTGACATATACTCACATCTTGAGGGGAGAGTTGAATTAAATGTTTGTGACATATTGTAAAAGGATCATTTATTTTCTCTTGTTTGGGTTCACTCCCTTGGTGCATATATAGGGACCACCTCCTTGAAATAAACATTATCTCATTATTTTCCATCTGACTCCTTGTGCATTATATATCAATCATTCTCCATACTCTGCAATAGTGTGTATCATGAACTACGTGTCCATTTTAATCAGCCTTATGAAAAAATGAGTACTGGAAAAGAACTAGGATTAGTTAGAAGTTTTTCAACATTGCTAATATAGATTGAATCATGCTTTGACCAACTCCTAGTTTTCCTCTTCAAAACAAAGTGAGAGAAAATAAAATGCTTAAAGTCCCCGGTTAACAAAAATTCATCTAGATCTTTTTAGATTGGAAATCTGCACCGGGATAAACAAATAGCTAACTAAATTGATTGTATGCACATCAAAATTTATTAACTTTTTTGCAATAACCTTCAAACCTAAAATTAGAACTAGATTGTTGAAACCAGTTTCCCGGTTTCAGCGTTCGAAAGGGGGTTGCGACTAACTCTTACTTGACCTAAGCCTAGACCCTTGACTGGTTATTAGGAACTAGGAGAACTTGCCCTTGAAGAACACTTGAATCTAGAAACGAACCCCTTAAGCTTCAGCGAGGAGGTCCCACCACATACCCGGAAGATCTTAGAGCGCTTCCCCTCTCAAGCCAATGTTGAGCCTGGGCACCTTGGAGGGCACTGAGAACCACCTCACTGTCAGCTGAAGGATGACAAGGGGGGGGGGGGGGGGGGGGGGGGGGGGGAGGGGGGGGGGGGGTGCTTGCTCACAAGACACACGCGAGGGAGGGGGGTAGAGACCAACCCTTCCCAAGGTGCCCATGGGGGTCTATTTATAGACTTCCCAAAAATGGACTGCGGATAGCAAAAATCCTGCTATTCGCAGTCCAACCATGACCACCATCGATCACGCGTGAGGGGGGGGGGGGGGGGGGGGGGGTGAGTGGGACTCGAGGTGTCCGTCCCCCCCCCCCCCCTCCCGGGAGGTCACACTGACCTCCCTACCTACACCGGGCGAGTGGGAGGATCCCTCCCACTCGCCCAAAGGGGGCGGCGAGTGGGAGGCCTCTCCCACTCGCTCGGCGAGTGGGAGGCCTCTCCCACTCGCTCGGCGAGTGGGAGGCCGCGAGCGAGTGGGAGGCCCCTCGCTCGGCGAGTGGGAGGGCTGCTCCCACTCGCCCGGCGAGTGGGAGGCCCATCCCACTCGCTCGGCGCGTGGGAGGGCCCCTCCCACTCGCCCGGATGAGTGGGAGAAATTCTCCCACTCCCTCCGTGGCCTCTTTCGCGGTTTAGGGTTTTGCGCGGTCGTTTTGCTCGCCTCGGCCATTTTCGCTACCTAGGCTTCGTCCGGGTCGGGTCGCACCGATTCGAGAAATATGAGGGTTGTACACAATCCCCGCTCTTTGCGAGCTTGACTCAAGCTCGGAAAGAAAGTCCAACCCACCTATTGAACGAGTTGGTGGGACCCGGAGGGAATCTTTGGAGGGTTCCACCTGATGGCTATATAAAACCCCTCGAAGAGGAGGGTAAGGAGAGCACCCTTCCTGAGTGCTTCCCCCACTCCCTCTTCGAACGAGATGGATCCACCTCGAGACTTCAGGGCTCGCTTCAAAGACTTTGCTGGGAAGGGTTCGTCTGACGTGACGGAGCTTAAAGCTCTGGTCCATGGCCCTCCGTCTTCTCCTACCCGCCCCGCGGTGCGATCACCTCGGAAGAAGCCCCGCCCCGAGTTGGTGAAGGAGGCTGCGTCATCATCCTCTCATGGGGTGACCGAGTTTGCCCGCGGACTGGATACGGATATGGTATCGGTTATCTCCTCCTTCCTGCTTCGCACTTGTGGTTACATCTGTCCATGACAACGTGCTTTTTCATTGTTCATAGCTTCTCGCGGATGACCTCGAAGGGATCCGAAGAGTGGTAGGGGGAACGGGTGCAGACGCTCGGGTGAGTCCTATCTCTCTCGTCCGGGAACCTGCCGCCCTCTCGACTGCTCACGATGACTCATCTGCTGGAGGGGGTAAGACTTCGACGGGCCAGTCGAGCCGAAAGGAAGTCTCGATGCCACCCCTCTCTCCTACTGCAATCACGGAGCCCGTCGAGGACCGACCCGACGTCTTCGTCCGTCTGAGCCGCTTGGAGACTCTTACCCAGGAGCTGCGGGAGGGGAGGCTATCTTCCGGACCCGACCCCCTCGCCCGTGTTGGCGTGCTGGAGCGTCGGGTGGAGAGGCTGGAGGCTGAACTCAATCTCCTACGAGGGGAGATCCGGCTCGCATTTGGCGGTATGACGACACCGTTCGAGGACCACTTTCGCCGGGTGGAGGCCTCCGTGCGTACCGTGACCGAGGAGCTCTCCTCAGCCAAGGCATGCTTTGAATCCACGCGTGGGGGGGTCCCCTTCACCCAGGACCAGGGCTTCTGGAAGTGGACGGCGCGTTAGCCACCCCTCCCTTTTGGGGATGTACTATTTGTCATGTAATAATGAGGATCGACTCGTCGCCGCAGCTCGTCTGCTTCGCGGCCGGACTATTTGTTTTGTCATGTTTATGTTATGTTTGTTTTAATAACTTTGTCGAGTTATATCTCATTTGAGCTGTCATTATTTGGCTAACTATCATGCAGGGTGAGCGCAGCAACACTGGGACAGCGGAGTAACAGGCGGGGGATAGGGACCTCGGGTGGACGGTCCAAGGGCGAAGCAGTTGGGTGGTGTGTCAGGGGGGAGACGTAGGCGAAGAGACCCTTCGATCCGCATCGCTACCTCAGGGGAGAGGGCCGCGAGGCCCTCCCTCCTCTGCCGGGCGAGTGGACCATGAGGTCCACTCCCGTGCACCGGGCGAGTGGACCTCAAGGTCCACTCGCCTATGCTCGGGGCGAGTGGGCCTTGCGGTCCGCTCGCCCGGGGCGAGTGGACCACCTGGTCCACCCCCCCCCCCTCCATGCCCTTGGGCGAGTGGACCCCATGATCCACTCGCCTCCTCTTTTACCCCTCCCTTATAAATACACCCTCCTTCCACCTCCGGACCCTCACCTTCATTTCCTCCTTTGCCTTGCCTTTCTCCCAGAGCCAGCTCTATCCTCTCCTTCCACTCCTGCAGGATGGCATCTAACCGTTCAGCTGTCAAGAGGAACGGTCGGGAACAGAACGCGGCCAACTTCTTGGGGGGTTCTTTCCCCGTAGGGAAAGTATCCAAAGAGGAGCTCTCCGCCTTCAGGACTTCCTACCTCCCTGAAGGGTGGAGATGCAGATGCCCATCAGGGGGTGAGACCGTCAACTCCTTTTACGATGACTGGCTTGCATTCCCTCTCCTTCACTTCGAGGCTGGGCTACGGCTGCCCTTGTGGCCTGAGGTGAAGGAGTTCCTGGACTACTTCGGCGTAGTCCCGGCTCAGGTTAACACAAATGCGATCTCGATGTTAACAGCTTACGCGTGCTATTTGCGGGAGGAGAAGGTGATGTTCGACCTGAACGTGTTCCGCAAGATTTTCACCTTCCGAGCGACCGCTGACGGGGTGTGTTTTCTGACCGGAACACACATGGAGGTGCACGAGACCCTCAACAAGGTCCACCACTGGAATGAGTCATTTGTGTTCATTCGGGGTGACCTGGACGGCATCCCCTTCTCCCCCATACAGAGGCCCGAGAAGGTCTGCAAACCCCCCTTGCTACGTGGGGAGGCCGCTGTGCTGCATCGCTTCCTCAAAGGTGCGAGCTTCGAGGTTGATCACCTCCGGAGGAACATCAACCAACTCATCTACGTGGAACCGAGGACGGGTACTTGAGCCTTGACAACTTGCCTCCCTTATGGCTCATTTCCTCCCATTGCTGCTCAATTTGTCCTAACTTGTGCAGGTGTTCGGTCCCTTCCTCGACGCCTTCCCTCTGCGGGGGGAAGTTCCTCCTCCGCCCATGGGCTCAACGAAGAGGTTGCGGCTGATTCGGCTTCGGCTCCGAAGATACCTGGGTCGAGTCAGAGGAGGGATAAGGAGCGGGTGGTGGAGGAGGGAGCGCCCTCCTCCCCACCGAAGGAGCCGAGGATGCGGCGGGGGAAAGCAGTTTGCCGAAGGGATTCCGGGGTACTGCCTAGGGAGAGGGGGCAACCGAGTGACCCCAACGCCCTGGCCAATCACCCCAACTTCGAGATGGGGGGAAAGGCTACGGACCCTCTTGGCGAACCTATCGTCCATTGGGATGAGACGATGAACCGGGTCTCCCTCACCTCCCACCGGCCTTCGTGGGCTGAGGGGGATGTCAAGGATGGGGCGGCGCATAGCCTCATCTATGGTATCTACGGTCGACAGGACGCGGCAACTTACAAGGAGATGTCTATGCGCGATCTTGCGTACGCGAGTTCCCAGGCCCAGCTTCGTGCGGCCGAGCTCTCCCACATGGCCGCCCGCCGAGGTCTTAGTCTCTCGTACAGGTGGATGCGGACGGACGCGTCGAAGTTGGATGCGGAAGAGAGGGCCACTGACCTTGCGGCTCGCTTGGCCACTGCTGAGAAACTCTTGGAGGAGTCATCCGGGGGCTTGGTTCGTGCCCTCCTTAATGAATTCTCCTTTTCTCCTTTTAATTCGTTATTATTCGTTGGCTCTACTTTATTTGTCGTGTTGGCCCGCAGGGACCCGGTGCCGCCGACTCGCTTAGGAGACGATGCGAGGAGTCGGACCAGGAGGTGCAGGACCTGAGAGCTCAGCTTGCCGAAGCTCAAAGGCAGTTAAGGGAAGGGGGAGGAGAAGGAGGTGCACCTTCGAGAGCGGCGAGGCCAGCCCCATCTCGGCCTGCTGAAGTCGAGCGTGCTCGGGGGAAAATCATGGCGTCGACGGCCCGAGCCCTGGTGAGTCGCCTCCATGACGTGGGCGCTATTCAAGACAGCTGGAGGGGGGTCTCTGCCAGCGACATTCTTCCTGAGCTCTTCCCTTCGCCTGGGCGGTCCGGCTCGCCCCCTAGCAGCGGCGGCTACTCCCCATGATCGTGGGGATGGCCTGTGACGTCTTCTTTCTTCCCGTTCCTCACGGGAACTGTGTAACCTTTGTGTCTGCTTTTCTCTTTCAGGCCTGCATGTACTAGCAAGAGAGAAGCAACAATTCATGTAATACACGTTATCAATGAATCAGTAGTTATTGTAATGAATGTCCTAGTTTACTCCTCCCTTTCATTGCTTGAGGGTGTGATACCTTACTTGAATCAACCGTCGAGTAGTCGATTGAACCGGTGAGTTCCCCATCTGCCGGTATGACTGATCTTGGAGAACGGTTGTCTTTAGTCGGGGATCTTACCGATCGGAGGCGGAAGTACCCATCTATGTCCTGGGAGTCTTAGCTCAACCGGGGGTGGAGGAACTCAACGCACTCCTGTTCTAACTGGAGGCGGAAGTACCCATCCACGTCCTGGAAGTCTTAGCTCAACCGGGGGTGGAGGAACTCAACGCACTCCTGTTCTAACTGGAGGCGGAAGTACCTATCCACGTCCTGGGAGTCTTAGCTCAACCGGGGGTGGAGGAACTCAACGCACTCCTGTTCTAGCTGGAGGCGGAAGTACCATCCACGTCCTGGGAGTCTTAGCTCAACCGGGGGTGGAGGAACTCAACGCACTCCTGTTCTAACTGAAGGCGGAAGTACCCATCTATGTCCTGGGAGTCTTAGCTCAACCGGGGTTGGAGGAACTCAACGCACTCCTGATCTAACTGGAGGTGGTAGTACCCATCCACGTCCTGGGAGTCTTAGCTCAACCGGGGGTGGAGGAACTCAACGCACTCCTGTCCTAACTGGAGGCGGAAGTACCCATCCATGTCCTGGGAGTCTTAGCTCAACCGGGGTTGGAGGAACTCAACGCACTCCTGATCTAACTGGAGGTGGTAGTACCCATCCACGTCCTGAGAGTCTTAGCTCAACCGGGGGTGGAGGAACTCAACGCACTCCTGTTCTAACTGGAGGTGGTAGTACTCATCCACGTCCTGGGAGTCTTAGCTCAACCGGGGGTGGAGGAACTCAACGCACTCCCGTCCTAACTGGAGGCGGAAGTACCCATCCATGTCCTGGGAGTCTTAGCTCAACCGGGGTTGGAGGAACTCAACACACTCCTGATCTAACTGGAGGTGGTAGTACCCATCCACGTCCAGGGAGTCTTAGCTCAACCGGGGGTGGAGGAACTCAACGCACTCCTGTTCTAACTGCCAAACAGCGAGTTGAACCGATGCGCCCACATCTACCGACATGACTTAGCCCGGTGGAGGGCCTCTAGCTAAGGATTTTGAACTGGATGTCTTTCCAGAACCCCTCTCCCATTCATAGTTCTTACCTATTACAACTTGCTTACACTACGCCCCTTTGGGCATTCCGTTACACCTCGCCCTTTTCCGGGCCCCTCCTTACATCTCGCCCCATCTGGGCACTTCACCATACTTCGCCTCTACCTAGGCACGATGTTACGCCCCGCCCCTTCCCGGGCACTTCCTTACATCTCGCCCCATCTAGGGCTCACTTGACCGCCTGCTCCTTGGCCATCCCTGTCATTGCTTCTTCCACTTCTTCGGCTGCTTGCATCCATCCGATTGTGTTGACCGCAGTAACGTAGCACTGGCGCGCCTCCCGGGGATCCCCCCTGACTCTCACCTGGAGCTCTCCGGAGTTGTACTTCAAGCACTGATGGTAGGAGGACGGCACGCACTTGTACGCACTGATGAGGGGACGCCCGAAGATGGCGTTGTAACTGCTCGGCGCGTCCACGATGACGAACCGACAATTCTTTGAAGTTCCCCCCAGGGTGACGAGGAGTTCGACTCCCCCTTCCACCTCCTTCCTCTCCCCGGAGAATCCGAAAAGTGGCCCATCCGATGCTAGCACTCGCTTTGCGTCAACCTTCATTCCTTCAAAAGCCTTCTTGAACACCACGTTCACCGAGCTCCCGTTGTCGACTAGGATCCGGGAGACGGTGAAGTTCTCGATCGCCGCCTTGATGACTAGCGCGTCGCAGAAAGGGTCCTCGTTGGCCGGCATGTCTTGGATGGAGAAGGTAATCTTCTCGCTCGAAGGTGGGGACCGGGAAGTCGAGGCGATGCTCCAACGGTATATGGCATGGAGGCTCCCCTTCCGGGTGGCTTCTTTGCCTGCTCCCCCGTGGATGACTCCGATCCCTCCTAGGGCCCCTATATCCACCCTTTCTTCGCATGGATCATCCTCCTCCTTGTTCTTCCCCTTCTCCACTGCCCGAGGTCCTTCCACGCACAGCTGCTTCCCCCCTGCTGGGGCTCTTCCTTCTTCCCTCATCTCGAGGAACTCGGGGCAAGCTGCGGTCGCGTGGCCCTCTTGCTGGTTGAAGTCACAATATAGCAGCGCCAGCTCGCCTCCCTGCTTCTCCCAACGTCCCTTCTTCTTTCTGCCTCTCCTTCGACCGATGGCCATGGCTTGCAGGGGCTGGACTTGCAGCGGCCCCGGGCCTTGTTGCCAACCTGCCGGGTGGAAACGCCCGTGCCTCCCCTGATAGCCTCCTCCTCCCTGGAAGTGGCCCCTTCCTTGGCCTTGAGAGGGACCAACCTGTGACCTCCAAGCTGGTCGGGCGGCTGTCGGTTGCGACTTCCAGCCTTGCTCCTGCCCAACGGGAGGTGCCTGTTGTCCCTGGCTCTTCACTTCCTCCTTCTTTCTTCCTCCACGCTCTTTCCTTTCCTCCTCTGCTATCTCGGCTAACCTAGCCACGAACTCCTGATTGGTAGCTTCAACCTCGGTCTCGCGGTCGGCACGCTTCATTAACTCCTCGAAAGACAGCGGAGGGTCCCGAGTTAGACTCATCCGGAACAGCCTCGGCTGCAGCCCAAGGGTGAAAGCCAGCTGCAGGGTGTGTCCGGGCACTTCGACGACAAGGAGGACCTCCGCCTGGAACCTGTCCATGTAGTCAGCCAGCGGCTCCCCTGGCTTCTGCCTGACTGCGAACAAGGCTTCCATACTCTTTCTCCTCTTCTTCGAGGTAGAGAATCTCAACAAGAAATTTCGACGCAGATCTTCGAAACGGAAGATTGTTCCCGCCGGGAGCGAGTGGAACCAATCCCTCGCCTTTCCCTGGAATGAGACGGCGAAAAGCCTACACATGAAGGCGTCCGACATTTGCCTGATCGAGGTCATGTCCTCGAACCACTGGAGATGCTGGAGTGGATCGCTATCCCCCTCGTAGTAGGACATGGCGGGATCGCGGAACCCATCCGGGACGGGAGCTGACATGACCAGCTCGCAAAAAGGGCTCCTCCATTCTTCTTGTTTGAGGGGAGGTGCTCCCATCGCCTCCCCGCCCGGGCAGCTGGTCCGGGGCGAACTATTGAAAAGCACCCGTGCTTGGAGGCCCAAACCTTCCTCCGAAGCTGGTTCCCTCCCTTGCTGACTGCTTCTTACTTCCACTAGGGGGAGTGAGGCGATCCTAGGTGCAGGTGGTGTTGAGCATTCGCCGCGAGCGGAGGACATGGCCTGCATGAACTCCAGGATCTTCTTGCTGAATTCGTCGAAGTCGCTCTTCTTCACATACTCGCAAGGCGGAGGCGGGTCTCCCAACTCGTCGCTTCCAGCCATGGGACTTGGCTCAGAGGTTTCTGAACTAGTCGCTTCCACGCTCACCGCACCAGAATGTTGAAACCAGTTTCCCGGTTTCAGCGTTCGAAAGGGGGTTGCGACTAACTCTTACTTGACCTAAGCCTAGACCCTTGACCGGTTATTAGGAACTAGGAGAACTTGCCCTTGAAGAACACTTGAATCTAGAAACGAACCCCTTAAGCTTCAGCGAGGAGGTCCCACCACATACCCGGAAGATCTTAGAGCGCTTCCCCTCCCAAGTCAATGCTGAGCCTGGGCACCTTGGAGGGCACTGAGAACCACCTCACTGTCAGCTGAAGGATGACAAGGGAGGGGGGGTGCTTGCTCACAAGACACACGCGAGGGAGGGGGGTAGAGACCAACCCTTCCCAAGGTGCCCATGGGGGTCTATTTATAGACTTCCCAAAAATGGACTGCGGATAGCAAAAATCCTGCTATTCGCAGTCCAACCATGACCACCATCGATCACGCGTGAGGGGGGGGGGGGGGGGGGGGGGGGGGGGGGGGGGGGGGGGGCGAGTGGGACTCGAGGTGTCCGTCCCCCCCCCCCTCCCGGGAGGTCACACTGACCTCCCTACCTACACCGGGCGAGTGGGAGGATCCCTCCCACTCGTCCAAAGGGGGCGGCGAGTGGGAGGCCTCTCCCACTCGCCCGGCGAGTGGGAGGCCCCTCCCACTGGCCCGGCGAGTGGGAGGCCCCTCCCACTCGCCCGGCGAGTGGGAGGCCCCTCCCACTCGCCCGGCGAGTGGGAGGCTCATCCCACTCGCCCGGCGAGTGGGAGGGCCCCTCCCACTCGCCCGGATGAGTGGGAGAAATTCTCCCACTCCCTCCGTGGCCTCTTTCGCGGTTTAGGGTTTTGCGCGGTCGTTTTGCTCGCCTCGGCCATTTTCGCTACCTAGGCTTCGTCCGGGTCGGGTCGCACCGATTCGAGAAATATGAGGGTTGTACATAGATGATATTATTATCATAATCCTAGTCAAGGCTTGCATCACTTAAAAGCTTTCAAGTGAAAATCATCACGAATGGGGGGAAATGAGGAGAAGCTAGAGGTCCATGCCCTGACTAATGAAATAAGTGGAAACAAGGACAATTTAGATATCGAGCCCATTACACTTGCACTCATGATAGCATTCGAGAAAAGCAATCAACTAAAGTGTTAGCAACATTGCCTTCTACCCTAGAGTGATGTTTGAGATCAAAGATAATATCCTAAAAGAAAACAGAAAATAAATGAAATGATCCATACAATATTAAGAGGGTTTTTTTTGGCACCATATTTATTTTTCTCATCAACTGGTCATGAACTTATTCAAGCATGCTTGCGACATCTTTATAGTTAAAAGCCAACAAAAGTGTCTTAAGTGAGGCATCCGAAATGTCGTATATACCCCCTCAAGTGAGCCCATCCTATTGATTAACAAGCCTTTTCTATGATATATTTAACACAGTCCCAATCAACACTTAAATAATTTAAAATATTTCAAGAGAAAATTATCGCCAATATAAACATAATTCTAGTCCCTCTTCTAATGGTTATAGAATTATAAGATTCTAGCTCACTTTGTAAAGGGGGTTAAGAATTGTTACCACATTTTAGGTTTCAAAACAGATTCTTGGCTTGCAGTAGTCTAGAAACTGAAGCTTTCTTCCCTCATCTTCTTCCTTAATTTTGAGAGGTATGCGGTAGAATTTTGTTCCAAGAAAAAAGAAGCCTTGCGTAAGCTTCTTTATAGAGGAAGGAGATAACCATGAGTACAAGGGAAAGTTTTTAAAGCATGGTAAGTTTCTCCTTAAGTCTAGGTCTTTGCATGCGAACTTTTTTCCCTCATCCCAAGCTTGTCTTTGATACATGATGACGAAGAAATTAAACTATAGAAGTCTTCATGATACTCAAAGTTTTTAGCTTTATGAAATTTAGGTAAAAGGGGCAGCCCGGTGCACAAAGCATCCCCGCACAGCGAGGGTCCAGGGAAGGGTCCCACCATAAGGGTGAAACGTAGGCAAACCTTGCCCTGCGTTTTTGGAAGAGGCTGCTTCCAAGACTCGAGCCCGTGACCTCAAGCTTTGTGATATTTAGGTACATGGAAAAAAATTTCATTCTATTTCAAGTTTTAGAGAATGTATGACTTCTTTGATCCATGCATGTGAAATATTCCCTTAGATCCTTTGTATGGTGTTTTATATATATAATTTTCATAACCAAGATTGCATGCTAAACTTAAACAAGATTTGATGATTTGTACGAGAAAAAATAAATGATTTTATACATTTTTTGTGCAAGTACTGTTACCAAAATGCCTTTATCTTGAGTTCTACTCACTTGAATAAACTAATTTCAATGGTCGTGTCTTGTTGAAACAAATCCCTAAACATTTTATGTTAATCACTAGCTTTAGTGTGTAAGTTTTAATGCCCTAAAGTAAGTGCAAAGTAAAATACTACAAATATTTTGTGGTTTTTTCCAAAATACTTATATCTTGAGTTTTACTCTTTCGAATGAACTAATCTCAATGGTCAACTATTGTAAGCATAAAGACCTAAACAACTTATATTAATCACTAAAATTATTTTTGAAGTGTTAAGGCCCAAAAGTGCAAAGTAGAATGTTATATTTTTAGGCACATGCAGATTTCTGTGACTAGACCCAAATACCTATATCTTCAGTTGAACTCACTCAATCACTTGACATAAATTCAACGACATTATCTTTTGACGCAGGACCGGGACAGTCCTAAATGACGTGAAAATAATGGGTGATCACTACATGCAATAATATGATTCCGACAACTTTTAATTTGCAATAATAATTTGTTTTATAAATCAAAATAAAAAGTATGACACAATAGTTAAAGCTTAGCAAACAAGGGAACACGTGATATCGTATAAATGTAAGAGAGCTTGAAATCAAATGACTAAGCAAATGAAAACATACAACACTTCAAAGTTTGGAAACAACGATTACAAACTAATATCCCCTCAAGTAGGGATTGAACACATAATTCAGCAAACAAACAAAATGACTTCAAGCTAGAAACTTACTCAACTAGAAAATAGAGGGCTTAGTGGATCTCCGGCAAGTCTCTGGTGGCCGGAATGAGGAAATGAGGTTGGATCTCGATCCCGGGAAGAACCCAAAATGCTGGCTGGACTGTGGCAGAGCAGGAGTAATGGGACCAGCCCCTGGATGGGATGTATGGGGGTTGAATACAGGGCTGGGGTGTGCTGGAGGGTGTCTGAGGGAACGACTTAAGTCCTAGAAGAATAGGAGAAGGCTGGGAACGGAGAACAGCTGCTGATATGAGCCACCTGTGGCTTATGAATGGCCTGGGAGATGGGGAAATGTTGCTAGAATTAATTCCAGGTTGCTAGACGCTTGGAATTGAGGCAGGGAGGGGTACAGGAGATGTTGGCAGCAAAGAGAGTGGACTGGATGGTCTTTCCTGAGAGCTGGAATTAATTCCAAGTTGCTGGAATTGGAGGAATTCCAGCACTTGGA
Organism: Dactylorhiza incarnata; assembly: GCA_033032865.1. Taxonomy (NCBI): domain Eukaryota; kingdom Viridiplantae; phylum Streptophyta; class Magnoliopsida; order Asparagales; family Orchidaceae; genus Dactylorhiza; species Dactylorhiza incarnata. The sequence goes on along the minus strand of JAWHQI010000285.1, from coordinate 841,663 downwards.
ATGAATTTCAGGTGCTGGAATGAATTTTTCAGCAGCCGGAACTTCTGTCCAAGAACTGTAGGTAGAAATAAGAGATAGAAATGAGAAGAAGGCTACTATTTGGGGTTTCTGAAATTGAAGGAGTGTAGTGGGGTTAATTCATGGAGGTATGGGAGTGTGGTTAAAGATTAATATTGGCTGGCTGTGGAGACATGGCTAAATGAGGGCTGTTTGGGAGTAATACGTGAGTGGGGAAAAGGGCATTAAGAGGGCAGTGGGGGCTGTAGACAGAGGAGGGGAAAGAATTAAGAGGGAGTGGGGAAAATGAGTGGTGGGAGTGATTTTAGGAGTGGCCTAAAATTTAGGATGTGGAAGTAGTGGGGAAGTGGGGTAGCAGGAAGTTGGCTAGGAAGTGGGCAAGGTAGTAGGAGGGTGGTGGCTGACAGTAGGTGGCCGGAGGAGATTGCCGGAGGTGGTGGTGATGGCCGGGGGTGGTTTCCGGCGATCGCCAGAAAATGAAAAATGAGAGGAATTTAATTGGTGGTGGTGGAGGGATTTCAAGGAGGTGGTGGAGGCTGGATGGAGGTGTCAAAGGTGTTTTTTTCGGTGATCGCCGGAAAACTGAAATAAAAGAAATTTGAAAGGTGTTGGTGGAGGAATTTGTTATGGGCCTCCATCGGAGGCTTCTTCTGAGGCGGTAGAACGTGGAAGATAAAAGGGGCTAACCCTAGAACAAGGGAGAAGGAGATGGGAAGAGGAACTAGAGAGAGAAAGAGAACTTTAGACTAATTCTTGCATAACATTACAAGACCACAAGGGGCCCTATATATAGGCTCCGATGACATAACTGTAATTACCCAGCACACATCAAATATTAGAAACACTTAACGCTACTAGGACTCGATAACATAAACAAGCCTAATAATATGACTACTAGATAACTGACGTCGTGGGACTCTATTGGGCTCATATCATCTTCATTCGTCCTTGAAATTGAGCTTGTCCCCAAGCTCGAACCCCAGTAGGATGATCGACTCCTCTGGCTCCTTGATTTCGCGCCAAAACAATATCTGGTGGCGCATTGCGGTGGCGTTGGTGGCGATAAGTAGCGGGGGCACCGTCCGAAAGACGAGCGGCGGAAGGAATGTGGCCAGCTGGTACGACGGAGCGGGAGAAAGCAGAAGTGGCAGGGCGGCTGAGGGGCTGAGGGGCTGAGGGGCCAGCAGTTAGCGGGAGGAACGGGCCCGGCAGGGCCGGGAGGGCGGTGCGAGGAAGCAATGACAAGGCGGCCGAAGGGACAGCCAGAGCAGGGACCGGCGGTCGGCGGAGCCAGGGTCGGCAGAAGAGCGGCGAGGTGGTTGGAGGCAGCATAGTGGAAGCCGGTAGAGCGATGGCCAACAAAGGAGGCAGAGAGATAGTCGGTGGGGTCGCTGGAGCGGGGGCCGGCAGATCAGGTGACTGTAGAGCAGGGACTGGTGGAGGTAGAGGCGGCGATGTCGATGTAGGTGGAAACTGCATCGGAAGGCGGCTGGCAGGGTCCAGCAGTGGCACATGCGACGGTGGCGCAAATGGCGGACCCGATGGAGCATGGGCCGACGGAACAGGCGGCGGTCTGACGATCACCATGGAGAGAGGTGGTACATCGGTGCCCGACGGCAGCGGAAACTGCACGAGGTGAGTCGGTGGCGGGGCAGACGAGGGCGATGTGTGTTGGCTGCCGAACGAGGCCGGTCACATCAGAAGTGGTTACCGGATAATCGACGGTGATGCCGACATCAGAACCGGCGGAGGTATCGAGTTGACAGCCGCATGGATCAGTGGTGATGATGCTGGCCGTGGAGACGGGGCTGCGGAAGCCACTGGAGGTGAAGGCAGCTTCTGGAGGCAGTCGGAAGAATCCGACAATGGTATGGGTGGCGATGGCGGATATGTCAGCCATTTCGACGTAATCGCCATCTGCGCCCCATTGCGGATGTTGACGATGAGGTGCGTCGAGGCGATCGGGAGGGACTCCATTAGTAGACGAAAGAAAACTGCCTCGTCCGAATTTACCTTTCGGTCCCAATTAATTGATAAGAACTAATCAAGCTAATCAATTATTTAATTGACTAAAGAAACTAAATCAATTAATTGATTGATTAAAGCAATTAAATCAATTAATTGATTGACTAACGCATTAATCAATTAAGTAGACCCCTTGTGGGCTCGAGGAAGAGAGTGGGGTTGTTGATCGTGGCTCGAGAACGTGTGATGGAAACAGCTGCAGGAGAAGGCGACCTCGACAGAGATCGTGCGCCGACTGTCAAAAGGTGTGCGGCATCGTTGATGGAGGAAGCAGAGAATGGAAGGCTGTCGTTGATGTTTGTGTAGATGGGGACGAGGTCGTTGATGCAGGTTCCCCTTACTTTGATGCTGGCCTGGTAATTTTATGTAGCAAATGTAAGTTTTGTTTTAAACCTACTATAACATTGTTCGAAACAATTGAGTTAAATCGTGAAACATACTTGTGGTTGGTGCCCTAGTAAGCATTATCCTCTTCTCACCATAACTTAAATTGGTTGTGACATGTAGCTTTTGAATAATGTCATAACACTAGAAAAACTCAAATGTAGATTCATTTCAATAATTCTAACATACATTTTTATGATTGATTTTCAACCTAATATCAACTCTGAATCTTTCACAACTAAGCTCCCAAGCTCACCAGCAATAATCGTTTTTTCACCAGAACATGTTAGAAAACAAAATTACGATTTGCATAACAATCATTAGAAACATGTTCACGAAGAGTAGGGAGTGGAACCTGTTGCTATCCAAGCAAAACTGCATTTAATCAAAGATGAGAAAAAATGGCGGCCGACATTATCACTTCCCCGCCCAAATATATACTGCTCATGCACTCCAAACTGAAGCTAAAAATTAACTTCCGGACCAAAAAATCGCTGAAAATACGTGCGCAGTCTTACAACCTAAAAACAACAGATCGAAATAGAACAAGAAATAGCCCGGTGGATTGAATATATCCATATCTCCAGAATCGGAGGGCAACGAGGACAAAATATAGCGGAATAGTCGGAGAAGAAGAATAAGAAAGGGGAAAGAAACAACGTTACTAGGTGGGAAGCCGAAGGCTTAGCTCTCGTCGCAGTTGATTTCAGTCCGAGTTTTCGAAGACTTCAGAAGTTTCAAGAAGAACTTCGTGGGATCGCAACCCTAAATTCCGAGTTCTGATCCGCGTGCATCAATGGCGGAGCAGTTCCGGTGGCGGTTCCAGTAATCTTCGCAGTTTCTCGATCGGAAAAAAACGATGGTATTCTTCTCGAATAAATGCATTTTTTATTAAGAGCTTTTTATATACTTGGTGGTCAGAGCTGGCAAAGGAGCGTAGGGACAAATCTGTAAATATAAAGAAAATATGTACGGTCCCGCTTAGTGTAGCATGGGCTCAGTATATCTAGTCGTAATTCGTAAATTCGTAATTATTTATTATTATGACTTGTCAGAATAAAATTAAGGATTAAAATTGGGTGCTGCTATTAGCACCGCAGTTTTGGCTAGTCGCACCGCATTTTCTCTTAATTTTTCGCGTTTTTTGGAAATACGTCTTGTACATGCATTTTTAGGAAAATTGTCCAACACGAAAGTTGTAGATTTAGACGAGATCTACAACTTTCGTGTTGAACACTTTTCCTAAAAATGCATGTACAAGGCGTATTTCCAAAAGACGTGAAATCTGTGCGTATTTCCAAAGTACGTCTTGTACATGCATTTTTAGGAAAAATGTTCAACACGAAAGTTGTAGATCTCGTCTAAATCTACAACTTTTGTGTTGGACAATTTTTCTAAAAATGCATGTACAAAGCGTATTTTCAAAAAAACGTGAAAAAATAGAAAAAAATGTGATGCGACTAGCCAAAACTGCGGTGCTAATAGCAGCGCCCTTAAAATTTAATGATAATTTTTTTTACAAATCCAATATGATTAATCTAAAGACTTTTTGATGATCACATTTGAAGACTAGACGCTCTCCCTTTCAATATAATATAGAATATTTAATTTCTCAGTAATATTTTAAATTTTATTTTAGTTTATTTTTTATGTTTCTCTCAATTTTTATATATTTTAAATTCGTTTTATATTTTAGATTCTTTGATTTTATTTTACTTTACAATAGTTTAGTTTAAATTTTGTTTTATTTTGATGGATCAATATACATATCTTGGAATAGGAAATCGGTTCACAAAAATTCGAACCACAGGGTTGCCCAAGGTTATTGATCATGTGGTCCAACTTCATAGACCTGATAGTTAAAATGAGAGAGAATTCGGACTGTCTACAAACACGACCACGAGTGCTGCAGCGAGGAGTCCCACCACGTACTCGAAAGTCGAAAAGAATTTTCTCTCCAAAGCCATGAACTGAGCTAGACAAAAGGAAAGCACGGACTTGAAGAGTAGAGAACTTGGGGTGGGGGAAGGGTCAACGTGTCTTTATCGGTACCCCTGAGGTCTTATTTATAAACAATCCAAAGAGGCGTATTGGTCTGCGAATAGCCACCCCCGTAAAATACCTGACATGTCTAGCGGGTGAGAGGACCTCAACTAGACGAAGAGTAATGTTGAAGAGGATCTCGCTGGTAAGAGGTTGAACCCCTAGAAACATTCGTCCGAGAAACTGTGGGACTCGCTTGTGGGAAGTCATAAAAGCGCACTTGCCTAAGGGCGAGTAAAAGAGAACTCGTGTATGAGTGAGCACTCGAGAATACTCACCTATTGTGCGAGTAAAAGAGAACACTCACCCCGGGCGAGTTCCTGAGAATACACGCCTATTAGGCGAGTAAGATAGAGCACTCGTGATGCAGGACAGGCGTCACAACCGCCTGCAACCTGGCGTCGCACCGGGGTCCACCTTGGGGTCGCACCAAGATGACTTTATCAGAGCAGCAACCCGTACACCCCAACCTTTGGTCGGTCCCACGATAGGGGCGCAGCGGGTTGTTGAGGCCGGGAGTCAATCACAGGACCTCTTGATAAAGAGACTTCACGCAATTATTCTGTCTTTGTCAATTATTCTGTCTTAATCAAGCATGTACAACCCTCATATTTCCCGAGTCGGTGTGACCCGACCCGGATGAGGCCAAGATAACGAAGGCTACCGAGACGGACAAAACGACTGCGTGGAGACGGTCGAAACCGATCAAGGCAAAAAGAGGCCGCGGGAGAGACGGAGGAAGCACCTGCTACCCCGACCCCCTTTGGGTGAGTGGGAGAAATCCTCCCACTCACCGGCCCGTTGCGGAGGGAGTGGGAGGACTTCTCCCACTCATCCGGGCGAGTGGGAGGGGCCCTCCCACTCGCGGCCCTCTTTGGGCGAGTGGGAGGGATCCTCCCACTCGCCCGGTATAGGTGGGGAGGTCAGTATGACCTCCCGTGAGGGGGGGAGTGGACACCTCGAGTCCCACTTCCGCCCCCCCCCCCCCCCCCCCCCCCCCTCATGCGTGATCGGTGGCGGTCATGGTTGGACTGCGGATAGTAGGATTTTTGCTATCCGCAGTCCATTTTTTAGAAAGTCTGTAAATAGACCCCCATGGGCACCTTGGGAAGGGTTGGTCACTACCCCCCCCCCCCCCTCGCGTGTGTCTTGTGAGCAAGCACCCCCCCCCCCCCTCCCTTGTCATCCTTCAGCTGACAGTGAGGTGGTTCTTGGTGCCCTCCAAGGCGCCCAGGCTCAGCATTGGCTTGGGAGGGGAAGTTCTGAGTGGGCTTCCGGGTGTGTGGTGGGACCTCCGCGCTGCAGCTTAAGGGATCCATTTGTGGATTCAAGTGTTCATCAAGTCCAAGTCTTTCAGTTCCTAGCGACCGGTCAAGGGTCTAGGCTTAGGTCAAGCAAGGGTTAGTCGCAACCCCCTTTCGAATGCTGAGACCGGGAAATTGGTTTCAACATTCTGGTGCGGTGAGCGTGGAAGCGACTAGTTCGGAAAGCTCTGAGCCATGTCTCATGGCTGGAAGCGACGAGTTGGGAGACTCGCCTCCGGCATGCGAGTATGTGAAGAAGGGCGACGTCGATGAGTTCAGCAAAGGGATCCAGTGCTCGACACCACCGGCAGAGAGGCAATAAGAACGCCCCCGTCCAACCAGGGGGGAGTAACTTCACCTGGAAGGGCCAAGAAGGAGTTGCGGAGATGGAAGAAGTGGCGAAGAAGATGACCAAGAAGCGTGCGGCCAAGTGAAGTGCCCAGGAAGGGCGAGATGTAAGTGAAGTGCCCAGGAAGGGCGAGATGTAAGTGAAGTGCCCAGGAAGGGCGAGATGTAAGTGAAGTGCCCAAGAAGGGCGAGGTGTAATGAAGTGCCCTGGAAGGGCGTAGGGTAGTGAAGTTGTAATAGACGAACTAGGAATGAAAAAAGGGTTCTGGGGTAATACCCCGATCTAAGATCCCCGACTAGAGACCATTCTCCGGACTTAGTTATGCCGGTAGATGGGGGACTCGTCGGGTCGACTCGCTACTTGGTAAGGGGACTGGGAAGGCGTTGAGTCCCTCCACCCCCGGTTGAGCTAAGACTCTCAGGACATGGATGAGTACTTCCACCTCCAGTCAGATCAGGAGTGCGTTGAGTTCCTCCACCCCCGGTTGAGCTAAGACTCCCATGACATGGATGGGTACTACCACCTCTAGTTAGATCAGGAGTGCGTTGAGTTCCTCCACCCCCGGTTGAGCTAAGACTCCCAGGACATGGATGGGTACTACCACCTCTAGTTAGATCAGGAGTGCGTTGAGTTCCTCCACCCCCGGTTGAGCTAAGACTCCCAGGACATGGATGGGTACTACCACCTCCAGTTAGATCAGGAGTGCGTTGAGTTCCTCCACCCCCGGTTGAGCTAAGACTCCCAGGACATGGATGGGTACTACCACCTCCAGTTAGATCAGGAGTGCGTTAAGTTCCTCCACCCCCGGTTGAGATAAGACTCCCAGGACATGGATGGGTACTACCACCTCCAGTTAGATCAGGAGTGCGTTGAGTTCCTCCACCCCCGGTTGAGCTAAGACTCCCAGGACATGGATGGGTACTACCACCTCTAGTTAGATCAGGAGTGCGTTGAGTTCCTCCACCCCCAGTTGAGCTAAGACTCCCAGGACATGGATGGGTACTTCCACCTCCAATCGGTAAGATCCCTGACTACAAACCGTTCTCCGGGCTCAGTCATGTCGGCAGATGGGAGGCTCATCGGATCGATTAACTACCCAATGATCGGTTCAAGTAAGGTATCAAATCCTCAAGCAGTAAAGGGAGAAAGTAAGCTAAGAAATTCATTACAATGATAACTGGTTCAGTGATAACGTATGTTACATTAGTCATTACTTCACCTCTATTGGTGCATGCAGGATTAAAGAAAACAGGTATACAGGAGATACATGGCTCCTACAAGGAGCCAAAGAAGAGAAGAAGTCCCTGGCCACCCTCACGTTCAGGAGGGATAGCCACCGCTGCAAGGGGACGAGTCGGGTCGCGCAGGAGAAGGGGAGAACTCATGCAGGATGTCATCGGCAGAAACTCCCCTCCAGCTGTCTCGGAGAGCATCCGCCTCATGAAGGCGGCTCCCCAGGGCTTGGGTCGTTGCCGTCACAATCCTCCTGCGAATACACTCGGCTTCAGCAGGGCAAGGTGGGGCAGCCGTCGCTGCCCTCGAAGGTTCGCCTCTTTCTCTCTCCTTCCTCCCTTAGCTGTCTTTGGACTTCAGCAGGCGAGAAGAGAAACCGGCGCGCGGGCTCTTGTTGAGCTGCCTCCACTTCCAGTTGAGCTCTGCTCCCTGGAAGATGTTGAGTTCCCTCCATCTTAGGTTGAGTTCGACTCGACTAGAGATGTTGAGTTCCCTCCATCTCAGGTCATGTTCGACTCGACTAGAGATGTTGAGTTCCCTCCATCTCAGGTTGAGTTTGACTCGACTAGAGATGTTGAGTTCCCTCCATCTCAGGTTGAGTTCGACTCGACTAGAGATGTTGAGTTCCCTCCATCTCAGGTCATGTTCGACTCGACTAGAGATGTTGAGTTCTCTCCATCTCAGGTTGAGTTTGACTCGACTAGAGATGTTGTGTTCCCTCCATCTCAGGTTGAGTTCGGCTCAACTAGAGGTGCTGAGTTTCTCCTCCACCTCAGGTCGAGGTTAATCCGACCCAAGGTGTTGAGCTTTCTCCACCTCCAGTTGGGCTCGGCCCATAGGAGGGTTCTTAAGTGGAGAAAGGTTTTCCTTCCACCTCAGGTCGAGCTCGGCCGACTAGAGGTGCTGAGTTTCTCCTCCACCTCAGGTCTAGGTTAATCTGACCCGAGGTGTTGAGCTTTCTCCACCTCCAGTTGGGCTCGGCCCATAGGAGGGTTCTTAAGTGGAGAAAGGTTTTCCTCCCACCTCAGGTCGAGCTCGGCTCGACTAGAGGTGCTGAGTTTCTCCTCCACCTCAGGTCGAGGTTAATCCGACCCGAGGTGTTGAGCTTTCTCCACCTCCAGTTGGGCTCGGCCCATAGGAGGGTTCTTAAGTGGAGAAAGGTTTTCCTCCCACCTCAGGTCGAGCTCGACTCGACTAGAGGTGCTGAGTTTCTCCTCCACCTCAGGTCGAGGTTAATCCGACCCGAGGTGTTGAGCTTTCTCCACCTGCAGTTGGGCTCGGCCCATAGGAGGGTTCTTAAGTGGAGAAAGGTTTTCCTTCCACCACAGGTCGAGCTCGACTCGACTAGAGGTGCTGAGTTTCTCCTCCACCTCAGGTCGAGGTTAATCCGACCCGAGGTGTTGAGCTTTCTCCACCTCCAGTTGGGCTTGGCCCATAGGAGGGTTCTTAAGTGGAGAAAGGTTTTCCTTCCACCTCAGGTCGAGCTCGGCTCGACTAGAGGTGCTGAGTTTCTCCTCCACCTCAGGTCGAGGTTAATCCGACCTGAGGTGTTGAGCTTTCTCCACCTCTAGTTGGGCTCGGCCCATAGGAGGGTTCTTAAGTGGAGAAAGGTTTTTCTCCCACCTCAGGTCGAGCTCGGCTCGACTAGAGGTGCTGAGTTTCTCCTCCACCTCAGGTCGAGGTTAATCCGACCCGAGGTGTTGAGCTTTCTCCACCTCCAGTTGGGCTCGGCCCATAGGAGGGTTCTTAAGTGGAGAAAGGTTTTCCTCCCACCTCAGGTCGAGCTCGGCTCGACTAGAGGTGCTGAGTTTCTCCTCCACCTCAGGTCGAGGTTAATCCGACCCGAGGTGTTGAGATTTCTCCACCTCCAGTTGGGCTCGGCCCATAGGAGGGTTCTTAAGTGGAGAAAGGTTTTTCTCCCACCTCAGATCGAGCTCGGCTCGACTAGAGGTGCTGAGTTTCTCCTCCACCTCAGGTCGAGGTTAATCCGACCCGAGGTGTTGAGCTTTCTCCACCTCCAGTTGGGCTCGGCCCATAGGAGGGTTCTTAAGTGGAGAAAGGTTTTCCTCCCACCTCAGGTCGAGCTCGACTCGATTAGAGGTGCTGAGTTTCTCCTCCACCTCAGGTCGAGGTTAATCCGACCCGAGGTGTTGAGCTTTCTCCACCTCCAGTTGGGCTCGGCCCATAGGAGGGTTCTTAAGTGGAGAAAGGTTTTCCTTCCACCTCAGGTCGAGCTCGGCTCGACTAGAGGTGCTGAGTTTCTCCTCCACCTCAGGTCGAGGTTAATCCGACCCGAGGAGTTGAGCTTTCTCCACCTCCAGTTGGGCTCGGCCCATAGGAGGGTTCTTAAGTGGAGAAAGATTTTCCTCCCACCTCAGGTCGAGCTCGGCTCGACTAGAGGTGCTGAGTTTCTCCTCCACCTCAGGTCGAGGTTAATCCGACCTGAGGAGTTGAGCTTTCTCCACCTCCAGTTGGGCTCGGCCCATATGAGGGTTCTTAAGTGGAGAAAGGCAGCTCGGCTCGACTAGAGGTGCTGAGTTTCTCCTCCACCTCAGGTCGAGGTTAATCCGACCCGAGGTGTTGAGCTTTCTCCACCTCCAGTTGGGCTCGGCCCATAGGAGGGTTCTTAAGTGGAGAAAGGTTTTTCTCCCACCTCAGGTCGAGCTCAGCTCGACTAGAGGTGCTGAGTTTCCCTTCCACCTCAGGTCGAGGTTAATCCGACCCGAGGTGTTGAGCTTTCTCCACCTCCAGTTGGGCTCGGCCCATAGGGGGTTCCTAAGCGGAGAAAGGTTTTCCTCCCACCTCAGGTCGAGCTCGGCTCGACTAGAGGTGCTGAGTTTCTCCTCCACCTCAGGTCGAGGTTAATCCGACCCGAGGTGTTGAGCTTTCTCCACCTCCAGTTGGGCTCGGCCCATAGGAGGGTTCTTAAGTGGAGAAAGGTTTTTCTCCCACCTCAGGTCGAGCTCGGCTCGACTAGAGGTGCTGAGTTTCTCCTCCACCTCAGGTCGAGGTTAATCCGACCCGAGGTGTTGAGCTTTCTCCACCTCCAGTTGGGCTCGGCCCATAGGAGGGTTCTTAAGTGGAGAAAGGTTTTCCTCCCACCTCAGGTCGAGCTCGGCTCGACTAGAGGTGCTGAGTTTCTCCTCCACCTCAGGTCGAGGTTAATCCGACCCGAGGTGTTGAGCTTTCTCCACCTCCAGTTGGGCTCGGCCCATAGGAGGGTTCTTAAGTGGAGAAAGATTTTCCTCCCACCTCAGGTCGAGCTCGGCTCGACTAGAGGTGCTGAGTTTCTCCTCCACCTCAGGTCGAGGTTAATACCACCCAAGGTGTTGAGCTTTCTCCACCTCCAGTTGGGCTCGGCCCATAGGAGGGTTCTTAAGTGGAGAAAGGTTTTCCTCCCACCTCAGGTCGAGCTCGGCTCGACTAGAGGTGCTGAGTTTCTCCTCCACCTCAGGTCGAGGTTAATCCGACTCAAGGTGTTGAGCTTTCTCCACCTCCAGTTGGGCTCGGCCCATAGGAGGGTTCTTAAGTGGAGAAAGGTTTTCCTTCCACCTCAGGTCGAGCTCGGCTCGACTAGAGGTGCTGAGTTTCTCCTCCACCTCAGGTCGAGGTTAATCCGACCTGAGGTGTTGAGCTTTCTCCACCTCTAGTTGGGCTCGGCCCATAGGAGGGTTCTTAAGTGGAGAAAGGTTTTTCTCCCACCTCAGGTCGAGCTCGGCTCGACTAGAGGTGCTGAGTTTCTCCTCCACCTCAGGTCGAGGTTAATCCGACCCGAGGTGTTGAGCTTTCTCCACCTCCAGTTGGGCTCGACCCATCGGAGGGTTCTTAAGTGGAGAAAGGTTTTCCTCCCACCTCAGGTCGAGCTCGGCTCGACTAGAGGTGCTGAGTTTCTCCTCCACCTCAGGTCGAAGATGCTCAGCCAGTTGGCCCCAGGGTTTTGCTGAGGAGCCGGTGCCTGCTGTGCTCTGAATGTCTCTAAAATGGCAGTCAGAGTCTGCCCCAATTCCGTTTGCTGGAACGGGGTAGGAGCCGGTGGTGGTGGAACGACGTTCGGAGTCGGCGGGACTCCATGCTGCGGTGAAGGTTCCGTTGCCGGCTACACAAGAAAGATTGCACTTATAAGGGACTTAGCTAAAGGGAAGAAACATTTCAGTTATAAGTGGACTTTTACATGTGATTTCCCTTATGGGCACACCATTGCTTCCGCTGCTAGTTTGTCCGCAAACTAAGCTCGCGCGGGGTGGCCCAGGGTTTGTGGACTTCTTTTCCTCGGATCGATGTTTCCTTTGATACCACTTGTAAGACCCTATTTTTTTTTTTGCAAAAACCACCGGGTCTTAGGCCCAGAACCGCCATTTTGCAGTGACACCTTCGCTCGAGAAGGTCGTCACTACAAAATGCCGATCCTGCCGGCCAAATCGATCACAAGAAAAGTAAGCTAAACTGATTAGTAGAACAAGCTAAGTCCACATCACATATATAAATAACTCATCAAAAGGTGTCCACAATGTAACTGAAAAGAAAGGAAATAAGATAGCTAGGGCCTTGCCCAATACATCAGATCCTCACTACATGATTCACTCGCGGAAGCAAAACAACTAAATCAACACTCACGGATCCTGTTATCTGAGCTCCTGAGCTAGACTGCCCCGCCTCCATTTGCACCGGCCTCCGGTGCTGCTCCGTCGCCGCGGTCTCCTAAAATGATAAGGTCCACCGACCGTCAGTCATAAAGACTCAGCCAATTCCCCACCCCTCCCCCCCAAGGCTCCTAGGCACCGGATGGGAAGGAGGAAGCGGAGGACAAACAAGGGGTAAAACAAATGCAGGTGACAAGGAAATATCTACGCTACACAGGTGATATATATATGTAAATGAAACCAGAAATAAAAACAGCAGGGTAAAGTATAGGTAAAGCAGTAATGAGTAAATGTAGAAACAATCTAAATATTATAATATTAACCATTGATTTATAGGAGTGCCCATACAAACCTATAGACCAAGGGGTCGTTTAGCAGGGCCTATCGTATAAAAAGTCCCATACCAATTTATACGATAGGTGTCAGGGGTTGAATGCAATGGTTATGCTATGACATGCAAATATGTTGTTATGCGGTGATCAAACAAGTGCAACTCACCCACTACGACTCTATGCGCATAGACCTTTAGTTCCCCCTTTTTGGAGCGAGCTAGACTCCCCGGATACTCCCGTAGTGGCAAACGGAAGCGGTGGGTTGGGCCCCGCCCACCTCTAGGTTGGTAAATGCACTACCCGACCTAGACCGATCGTACGCCTCCACTAAACCCGCGGAGCGTCTGCGTACTCTTACTGACTGGACCGCCAGATTTTATGGCTAAGTACAAACCCGCACTAGCCGAGCCCAAGTATCAACGTCGGTGCAACGACCGCCAACACTAAGGACCCACCACCTTATGCACATGCAAGATATCTTCCAATAACACTGAGCTACAAGCTCCCCGGGCTATCCCGCCCGCCACCAGCAAACATCTCCGAAACAAAAGATCACCGGATTAAACCGGCCAGACTTCCACAAACGCATTCTCATAATAACTTTCCTGCTATAGAAACTCAGGTGCTAAAAGACGCTCAACAGGAAAAGACGATCTTTCGTCAATCCCCGGACGACCTATTCCGAGGGTGGCACTCCACCTCCCTAAGACTTACCAAACCCTTAACTCCTCTAGGGATCCAAACATAACACAAGGCTACTACCCAACCTTCACCACTCCAGACCCAAGACCACCAATTTGACCCCCCTTAACCCAAAGTTGTCTAATTGCTAAACGCAGACCAACCTTAACGATTTGATGCTCATGAAGAGAGGTACACTAAATAACCATCCCCTTGACCCAAGGGATTTACTGGGGACCCATGCTACCTATTTCAGACCAAATCTAGGGTTTCATAATTTTTCCAATAATAAAAGTATTTTAAATAATTTTCCAAAGGGCCATTTTACTAAGGTTTGAACTACAAGTGTACTTTCCTGACCTCCAATGCCTACTCCAATTTTTACATAAATCAATAGTACCTAATAAACAGTAGGTATGAAATTTTAGGAAAAACCAGCAAGGCTTACTATTTTTAGAAATTCCAAAACACAATAATTTCCAATAATTTACAAAGGAGGTACCCTCATATGATCTCTAAACCTTTTGCAAATTGGTACAGTGGTGTATCATGGTATAATATTAAGTCCTACAAAGTTTGACCATGTTCCACAGAGGGCATATTTGTAATTACATCCAAGGATATATTTGCAACTTCTTCCAAAATGAACTAGAGGTACCAAAAATATTGATCCATAAATTATGGGAAAATTACAGTGGTTATATATTGTTATGAAAAGACATCCAGCAAGGTTACATGCAATTACAGTAATTTATCATCATAAATTTAACCAACCCAAAAATTGCCAACAATGAGGAATATTACAATTTGGACCTCCAAGGGTTAACTCATGATCTAACCAATTCTTCCAGAGATTTATATCATTAAAACCATGTATATTACAGAAGATGGTAGATTGACAAGTACTATTTCTCCCTAAAATCCCAAACCCTAATTATTTACAAATCTACCCAAGGGTTTATTACTTAGGTTAGACAACTCCAAACCCCTTCAAATTCACAAGGGAGTCTTCTCTGGTCACTATGACCTACCCACCAAAACTTTAGGTCAAACCACTAGGGTTTGACCCTACTCCCTTCATTGACCTCTATTTGCACCCCTTAGGGGTTTAGCCTAGGGTTAGGACCTAAACATCTCCAAATCCACTCAAACCTCTTGGGAGGGGATTATACCACTCTTAGGACTCAGAGAGGTCTATTACACTTCTCCCCATAGGCATTTACTCCTACCTCCTTCACAAACCCTAAAAGGTACCATAAACTCAACCATTAGGATTTATGGGCACAATAGGTCCTAACCCACCCAAAGTGGCTCCTTGGGGTGCCTCCTACCTCCCAAGGCAGTGACCAAAGTTACCCCAACAATCAGTGGGAGGAAACCCCTCCACACCCCAAAACTAGCTTAGGTTTACCTTTACCCTAAACATAACCTTTAAGAGAAACTAGACTCAAAGGTCTCCCTACCTTGCCCAAGTCCATACTACTCACTATACTGACCATGGGTCAGTGTAAGACCACCCAAGATCCTACCAACATTTGGTGGGGAGTGGAATTCCAATGGGTACCTAATTGGGGTGCAAATAGCAATTTAGCCCCTTTTTGATTTACTAGGGCAAAACCCCTCCAATGGCCACCAAACTTGGACCAGAGGTTGGCATGGGGGAGGGTGAGGTGCACCCCAAATATGGAGCCAAAAGACCTTGTGGAAGAGTGGGGGCACTCACCCAAAGTTTTGCCTAAACCTAGGGAGCCTAAGGCTATTTTGGTGGAATACCCTACCAAAACAACTCCATAAATCATGATATTTTAACCAGGGCCTATACATACCCCTTAGGACCACCCATCCAAGTTTGGAAGGGTTTTGAGGTGTTTAGGACACCTAATTAGGTTAAACTAGGATTATTGGTCTTTCCCAAAAATTAAGAAGAAAACTTCTCCAATCCTTGTGATCTTTGGACATGACCTAAGTATGCACAAGACTAGACTACACCCCAAAAATCAAGTCATTTGGAGTTCTATAATGGGGTGGGCATCAAAAATGAGTTCTGATTAGCCCTAAAGACAGCCTCCACTAGAATGAGTGCTGAGCCCTAACCAGGACTCCAAATTGAGTGATTTCAATTTTGTATGAAACTAGACCCAAAGGGCTACATTTTCTATGTTGACCACTTTTCATGATTCGGCCTCTAACTATTTTTCCCAGATTTAAATAGGGGCTGCATTTTAATCACAGAATTAATAAGGATTGAATTAAATTAGCACGAATCCTAAAGCAGATCGGAGGGCGCTGGGTCATCGTCCCCAATGAGTCAGCGGCTGAGATTTACCGCGCCTGGGCCACCTTGAGCGATGATTTCCCGGCCACCTGAGCGCCGCCCCGGCCGACCAACGCCACCACCACCTCCGTTGAGGTGGGGGCCGACGATGAGCGGTGTTTGATCGGCCGGAGGTGGCCGGAATCGTGATCTGGGAGAGGAAGCCCAACCCGATCAACGGGGGGCAAGGCCGGCTTGATTCCCGGCCAATTGGCCACGGATCGAGCCGCCGTCGATTTGGATCTAACCCTTAGAGTTCAGGGAGGAGAACGGGACCTGCTGGAGGGCTTGCCGTCGGGTCAACCTCGAGTACACCATGGGAGCTGCCGTCGGTTGTGAAGCCATGCCGATTCCCTCCTACAGTGCACGAAATCTCCAGGTAAGATAGGGGTTTCTCTCCTCTCAGGTCTCTGAAGGTGAAGGGGGGTTCGATTGGGGGTGGTGATGGCTTTAAGCTCCATGGCCATTAATGGCTTCTTCGGTTTCTTCCATGGCCGGCCCCTCTCCATCTCCCCTGCCTTAATTCCCTGGTGTAACTGATGGAAACTTCTCCCAGCTGGCTGAGGAGTTGAATGGAGGCATCAATTGGGGGATCCAAGAGGTAAAACCTCTTAATGGCCATGAATGGCCTCTTCTCTCTCTTCCAAAAATGGTGAAACCCCCATTTTCTCTCTCCTAACCACCATGGTCGGTTTCTACCCTCTCTCCTGAGTTTGATGAGGGTCCACATGGGCTGGTTGACCATCCAATTGAGCTAGCCCAAAGAGATTGGGTTAGGTTTGAGCATTTTGACCTAAATTGGGCAATTTTGACTTTTGGCCAAATTGGTCAATTGGGGAACCCTAGGATGGGGCTTTTGGGTTCAATAGGTTCTAAATTAAGTTTAGGAACTAATGGTGGAGTCAATTTGGTCATATGGTTCTTGGTTGACCCAATCTAAGGTGATTTGACCAAAATAGGCTAATTTGACTTTGGTCAAATTGAGCCCTAGGGTTGACTTGGTCATGGGGCTTTTTGGTCCACTAGCTCCCCTATGACATGATAGCCCTATGGGTGAGGTCAATTTAATGTGGTGAAGGTCAATTGGGGTACTTTGAGAAGAAAGGTCATTTTGACCTAAAAAGGGCATTTTGGTCAATTTGCACCCCTGGGGGTCCCATGATGGGGCTTTTGGGTCCATTAGGTCTATAATGGTATTATAAACCTAGGAGTGTGATCAATTTGACATGGTGAGGGTTGATTGGCTCTAAATGGGCTACTTTGACCAATTTGAGGGTTTATGTTGACTTTGGTCAAATTGGCCTCTTAGGTTGACTTCAATGGGCCCAAGATGCCCTAAGGGGACCTCTAAAGGGTTAGGGACACTATGGTGGGGTCCAAGGGTTAGGTTGAAGCCCTAAATTCCAATCCCAAGCTTGGAAGATGGGAATTGCTATTTGCAGACCAAGGTGGCTTCCTCCTCCTTTCCTAAGCTCTTAGGTTCAAAAAGGTTCTTCCTATGGTTTTGTTATGACCCAGTCATGACAAAACCAACTTAGGGGTCTAGCAGTTTGGGGGATGTTACAAATCCCAATACATAAAAATAAAAATTTCGTCCCCGAAATTCAGACAAGCCTATGGGGTTTCTACTAGAGGAAAAACTGTAACATCCCAGAAAAAGTAAGTTGTACCTGTCGTAAAAAGCTGCGGATATTTTTGCTGCATCAAGTCCAGTGGCTCCCAAGTATGTTCTTCCTGTCCATGATTCCTCCACAGGACCTTGACCAGTGGGACCTTCTTGCGCCGCAAGACTCGTAGCTCTGTGTCGTCTATCCGAACCGGCTCCAAGTGAATCGATCGATCTGTAGCTACTGGCCCCTCAGAAGTAGACACCTGCTGCTCAGGCCGAAGTAAAGCCTTCCTAAGTGAAGAGACGTGGAATACGTCATGCAGTCCCTCCAAATCCGGCGGTAGCTCCAGTCTGTAAGCCAAGGGGCCGATCCGCTCCAGGATCCTATAGGGTCCCATAAACCTTGGACTGAGCTTCTTCCGGCCGCGAACCCTCGAGACTCCATGCATCGGACGTATCTTCAAGAAAACCCGGTCTCCCACCTGGAACTCCACCATACGATGACGCGCATCGTAATACTTGGCCTGCCTGCTCTGGGCCTCCAGCATCCTATCTCGAATCAACCTCACCTGGGCCTCCGTGTCCTCCACGAACTCTGAGCCAAGAGCCTTGGGGTCCTCATCCTGAATCCAAGATAACGGTGTCCTGCACCTCCGTCCATATAATGCCTCGTAAGGTGCTCTGCCTATGCTAGCCTGGTGACTGTTGTTATAAGAGAACTCGACCAACGGCAACAGTCTCTCCCAAGGCTCCCCACGGTCTAGAATGCAAAGACGCAAAAGATCCTCCAAGGTCCGATTGGTGCGCTCCGTTTGCCCGTCTGTCTGGGGGTGAAAAGCTGTACTGAAGGTCAACCGGGTGCCTAGATAGGCCTGCACCGCTCTCCACTCCCTTGACGTAAAACGTCCATCTCGGTCGGAAACTATCGTCCTTGGCACACCATGATAACGGATAAACTGCTCCACAAACTTTCGAACCAAAACTCTGACTGAGTCATCCCTCCTGATCGGAATGAATCTAGCCACCTTCGTCAACCTGTCGACGATCACCCAAATCGAGTCATTCCCCGTACGGGATCGGGGGAGACCATGAATAAAATCCATCGCTATATCGTCGAACTTCCACTCCGGCACTGGGAGTGGCTGCAATAATCCTGCGGGGTTCCGACACTCCGCCTTCACAAGCTGGCAGGTCTCGCAGTGGGTCACAAAATAAATGATATCTCTCTTCATACCCGGCCAGTACATGGTCCTCTTCAGATCTGCCGTCATCTTGGTAATACCCGGGTGCACTGAATACTTACTGCAGTGAGCCTCTGCCATAATATCTTCCCGGATCTGATCTCCCGCCGGCACATACACCCGACCTCTAAAACTCAACAGGTCGTCCTTCATCGAATAATCTCCAGCTGAACCTGCCTCCAAGGCTCTGAAAATCGGCTCCAGCTTGGCATCCTGTCTCTGCCATTCCCTGATGCGGTCTCGAATGTCATAAGTGGCACCAGTCGCTGCTAGGTACTCCTTGTATAGCTCCGGATCATCTTCAGATACCAGGGAGATCCGCATATCTTCGAACATTCGCATCAACTCCATGGCCATCAGCTTAGGCTCTGCTCCTGATGTAGTAGCTCTCCTGCTCAGAGCGTCTGCTACCACATTTGCCTTCCCTGGGTGGTAATGCATCGTATACTGGTAATCTGATAAGAACTCCACCCATCGCCTCTGTCGGATATTCAACTCCTTCTGCGTATCAACATACTTCAGATTTTTGTGATCTGAGAATATATCGCAGTGGACACCATAGAGGTAGTGTCGCCAGATCTTAAGAGCGAATACGACCGCTCCCATCTCCAAATCGTGCACTGGGTAATTCCGCTCGTGGTCCTTCAACTGGCGGGAGGCATAAGCTATCACATGCCCGTTCTGCATCAGAACGGCACCCATCCCCTGATAAGATGCATCCGTATACACTTGAAATCCTTCCTTCCCCGACGGAAGGGCAAGGATGGGAGCTGAAGTGAGCCGACCCTTCAGCTCCTGGAAAGCTGTCTCGCACTGCGGCGTCCAAGTAAAAACAGCATCCTTTCTTGTCAGAGAGGTAAGCGGGAGGGCTATCAGGGAAAACCCCTGAACGAACTTCCGGTAGTAGCCGGCAAGTCCCAAGAAACTTCTTACGTCGGTGGCCGTCTTTAGCGGCGGCCAGTCCCGTACTGCCTGAACCTTTGCTGGGTCTACTGCCAAGCCTGCTCCACTGATGATGTGGCCCAGGAAGGCCACCTCTTTCAACCAGAACTGACATTTACTGAACTTAGCATATAACCGATGCTCCCGCAGCTTCCCCAAGGTTAGTGCCAAATGCTGCGCATGCTCCTCCTCCGTCCTCGAGTAGATGAGGATGTCGTCGATGAACACTATGACAAAGATGTCAAGGTAAGGCTCAAACACCCGGTTCATCAAGCTCATAAATGCTGAAGGTGCATTTGTGAGCCCGAACGGCATCACCGTGAACTCATACAATCCATACCGACTGCTGAAAGCCGTCTTCGGAATGTCCTCCTCTTGGATCCTCAGCTGATAATAACCTGATCTTAAATCCAGCTTCGAGAAGCAGTGGGATCCCTCTAGCTGGTCAAAGAGCTCGTCTATCCTTGGCAGAGGATACGTGTTCCGTACCGTCAGCCTATTCAGAGCTCTGTAATCGATGCACAATCTGAGCGTCCCATCCTTCTTTTTCACAAATAACACCGGTGCTCCCCAAGGTGAGGAACTCGGCCTAACGAACCCTGCTTCCACCAGCTCCTGCAGCTGGCTCCGAAACTCTACCAACTCCTTTGGGGCCATCCGGTAAGGAGCTTTGGACACCGGCTTGGCCCCTGGCACCAGCTGAATCTGAAAATCCTTCTCGCGGTGCGGTGGTAGCCCAGGAAGCTTCTCTGGAAAGACATCAGCAAAATCTCGAACTACCGGGATACTTGGCACTGAGTCCTTGACTTCAGTCGCCTTGAAGAGCACCTGGTAAACCTCATCTCCCTGCAGGTGGGCCTTGACGGCCTGAATGGATGATAAAAAGAGACGAGAGGTAGGTTGAGTACCTTCGAATACCACAACACCGTCTTTATGCTCTAGCACGATCCGCCTAGCCGGGCAATCAATCCTTGCCTGGTTCTCATACAACCAACTCATGCCCAGGATCAGGTCGTAATCCCTCATCTTCAGAACAGTTGCCGGGACTTCGAACAGTCTTCCTCTAATCTCCAGACTCATTAGGCATGTTAAATTTGTTAAGACCTCTGATCCGTCCGGAAATCTCACTCTCCTATAGTCGCTTTTGAAGTGCTTGAATTGGTCTAGGTCTTCAATAAACTTAGCCGAGACGAACGAGTGCGAGGCACCCGTATCGAACAAGGTAAAAGCAGGTTTGCCGAAAATGGATACTAAACCTGAAGGTTTGATGCTAGGTTCAATGCTAAGGTAAAACTAAAACTTTCAAAACATTAACTATTTAAAATTAAAAGCGACAAATACCTGCGATGACCCTTGCCGGGTCCCTGGGCCTGGCCAAATCTAAGGCATAAGCCTGCTCTCTGTAGTGCCTCCGATCGTCACCCTGAAATCCACGGCCTCGACCACGTCCTCGGCCTCCGGGATGCTGGCCCCGAGGTGCTGCTTGTGGTGCTGGAGGGGCATTCCTCTGGGGGCAGTTCCTCTTGATGTGGCCGACCTGATGGCAGTGAAAGCACTCAGGAGGTGGCCCACCTCCTCCAATCCTTGGCACTTCCCTTATCTGCAAGGGCTGGGGAGCCAAAACTACCGGCTCCCTTTGCTCCTGCCTCTCTTCCTGACGGGGTCGGACCTCCGTCCTTCTTTCCCCGGCGTCTCGGCCTCTCGGCTGATCTCTTCTCCCATTTCTTCCTTGATCCTCCATGGGTCTCTTCCTTCCTCGAACAACTTGCTGGTCTCCCTCCAGCTTCTTTGCCATTTCCAGAATCTTCGTCATGCTGCCATCGGAGACGAACAGAAGGGCCTGTCTCAACTCGTCACGGAGGCCCTTATAGAACCTCTTAGCATATCCTGCATCGTCCAGCTGGTAGGATACCGCAAACCGGGACAGGTGAGTGAACTCCTGATGGTACTCCAGCACTGATCTACTCCCCTACCGCAACTGTAGAAATCTATCTTCCAAGTCATCTCTTGCCGACTGCGGCACAAAATGCTCCAACAACGCCGCTTTGAAATCATCCCAAGCAACATCTGCTGCCTCTAATCCCGGGTACGATGTAGCCAGGAACCTCTTCCACCACCTCTTAGCATGGGATTCCAGGCATGAAACCACCAGTGGCACCTCCATTTCCACCGGGCACTGGATTCCTGTCAGCATCTCTTGCATAATGTCCACCCACTCTTCAGTTCTTACAGCCGTCTCCGTCCCAATATAAGCTGGCGGGGAGAGCCCCCGGAAGATGCTCAGCCAGTTGGCCCCAGGGTTTTGCTGAGGAGCCGGTGCCTGCTGTGCTCTGAATGTCTCTAAAATGGCAGTCAGAGTCTGCCCCAATTCCGTTTGCTGGAACGGGGTAGGAGCCGGTGGTGGTGGAACGACGTTCGGAGTCGGCGGGACTCCATGCTGCGGTGAAGGTTCCGTTGCCGGCTACACAAGAAAGATTGCACTTATAAGGGACTTAGCTAAAGGGAAGAAACATTTCAGTTATAAGTGGACTTTTACATGTGATTTCCCTTATGGGCACACCATTGCTTCCGCTGCTAGTTTGTCCGCAAACTAAGCTCGCGCGGGGTGGCCCAGGGTTTGTGGACTTCTTTTCCTTGGATCGATGTTTCCTTTGATACCACTTGTAAGACCCTTTTTTTTTTTTTGCAAAAACCACCGGGTCTTAGGCCCAGAACCGCCATTTTGCGGTGACACCTTCGCTCGAGAAGGTCGTCACTACAAAATGCCGATCCTGCCGGCCAAATCGATCACAAGAAAAGTAAGCTAAACTGATTAGTAGAACAAGCTAAGTCCACATCACATATATAAATAACTCATCAAAAGGTGTCCACAATGTAACTGAAAAGAAAGGAAATAAGATAGCTAGGGCCTTGCCCAATACATCAGATCCTCACTACATGATTCACTCGCGGAAGCAAAACAACTAAATCAACACTCACGGATCCTGTTATCTGAGCTCCTGAGCTAGACTGCCCCGCCTCCATTTGCACCGGCCTCCGGTGCTGCTCCGTCGCCGCGGTCTCCTAAAATGATAAGGTCCACCGACCGTCAGTCATAAAGACTCAGCCAATTCCCCACCCTCCCCCCCAAGGCTCCTAGGCACCGGATGGGAAGGAGGAAGCGGAGGACAAACAAGGGGTAAAACAAATGCAGGTGACAAGGAAATATCTACGCTACACAGGTGATATATATATGTAAATGAAACCAGAAATAAAAACAGCAGGGTAAAGTATAGGTAAAGCAGTAATGAGTAAATGTAGAAACAATCTAAATATTATAATATTAACCATTGATTTATAGGAGTGCCCATACAAACCTATAGACCAAGGGGTCGTTTAGCAGGGCCTATCGTATAAAAAGTCCCATACCAATTTATACGATAGGTGTCAGGGGTTGAATGCAATGGTTATGCTATGACATGCAAATATGTTGTTATGCGGTGATCAAACAAGTGCAACTCACCCACTACGACTCTATGCGCATAGACCTTTAGTTCCCCCTTTTTGGAGCGAGCTAGACTCCCCGGATACTCCCGTAGTGGCAAACGGAAGCGGTGGGTTGGGCCCCGCCCACCTCTAGGTTGGTAAATGCACTACCCGACCTAGACCGATCGTACGCCTCCACTAAACCCGCGGAGCGTCTGCGTACTCTTACTGACTGGACCGCCAGATTTTATGGCTAAGTACAAACCCGCACTAGCCGAGCCCAAGTATCAACGTCGGTGCAACGACCGCCAACACTAAGGACCCACCACCTTATGCACATGCAAGATATCTTCCAATAACACCGAGCTACAAGCTCCCCGGGCTATCCCGCCCGCCACCAGCAAACATCTCCGAAACAAAAGATCACCGGATTAAACCGGCCAGACTTCCACAAACGCATTCTCATAATAACTTTCCTGCTATAGAAACTCAGGTGCTAAAAGACGCTCAACAGGAAAAGACGATCTTTCGTCAATCCCCGGACGACCTATTCCGAGGGTGGCACTCCACCTCCCTAAGACTTACCAAACCCTTAACTCCTCTAGGGATCCAAACATAACACAAGGCTACTACCCAACCTTCACCACTCCAGACCCAAGACCACCAATTTGACCCCCCTTAACCCAAAGTTGTCTAATTGCTAAACGCAGACCAACCTTAACGATTTGATGCTCATGAAGAGAGGTACACTAAATAACCATCCCCTTGACCCAAGGGATTTACTGGGGACCCATGCTACCTATTTCAGACCAAATCTAGGGTTTCATAATTTTTCCAATAATAAAAGTATTTTAAATAATTTTCCAAAGGGCCATTTTACTAAGGTTTGAACTACAAGTGTACTTTCCTGACCTCCAATGCCTACTCCAATTTTTACATAAATCAATAGTACCTAATAAACAGTAGGTATGAAATTTTAGGAAAAACCAGCAAGGCTTACTATTTTTAGAAATTCCAAAACACAATAATTTCCAATAATTTACAAAGGAGGTACCCTCATATGATCTCTAAACCTTTTGCAAATTGGTACAGTGGTGTATCATGGTATAATATTAAGTCCTACAAAGTTTGACCATGTTCCACAGAGGGCATATTTGTAATTACATCCAAGGATATATTTGCAACTTCTTCCAAAATGAACTAGAGGTACCAAAAATATTGATCCATAAATTATGGGAAAATTACAGTGGTTATATATTGTTATGAAAAGACATCCAGCAAGGTTACATGCAATTACAGTAATTTATCATCATAAATTTAACCAACCCAAAAATTGCCAACAATGAGGAATATTACAATTTGGACCTCCAAGGGTTAACTCATGATCTAACCAATTCTTCCAGAGATTTATATCATTAAAAACATGTATATTACAGAAGATGGTAGATTGACAAGTACTATTTCTCCCTAAAATCCCAAACCCTAATTATTTACAAATCTACCCAAGGGTTTATTACTTAGGTTAGACAACTCCAAACCCCTTCAAATTCACAAGGGAGTCTTCTCTGGTCACTATGACCTACCCACCAAAACTTTAGGTCAAACCACTAGGGTTTGACCCTACTCCCTTCATTGACCTCTATTTGCACCCCTTAGGGGTTTAGCCTAGGGTTAGGACCTAAACATCTCCAAATCCACTCAAACCTCTTGGGAGGGGATTATACCACTCTTAGGACTCAGAGAGGTCTATTACACTTCTCCCCATGGGCATTTACTCCTACCTCCTTCACAAACCCTAAAAGGTACCATAAACTCAACCATTAGGATTTATGGGCACAATAGGTCCTAACCCACCCAAAGTGGCTCCTTGGGGTGCCTCCTACCTCCCAAGGCAGTGACCAAAGTTACCCCAACAATCAGTGGGAGGAAACCCCTCCACACCCCAAAACTAGCTTAGGTTTACCTTTACCCTAAACATAACCTTTAAGAGAAACTAGACTCAAAGGTCTCCCTACCTTGCCCAAGTCCATACTACTCACTATACTGACCATGGGTCAGTGTAAGACCACCCAAGATCCTACCAACATTTGGTGGGGAGTGGAATTCCAATGGGTACCTAATTGGGGTGCAAATAGCAATTTAGCCCCTTTTTGATTTACTAGGGCAAAACCCCTCCAATGGCCACCAAACTTGGACCAGAGGTTGGCATGGGGGAGGGTGAGGTGCACCCCAAATATGGAGCCAAAAGACCTTGTGGAAGAGTGGGGGCACTCACCCAAAGTTTTGCCTAAACCTAGGGAGCCTAAGGCTATTTTGGTGGAATACCCTACCAAAACAACTCCATAAATCATGATATTTTAACCAGGGCCTATACATACCCCTTAGGACCACCCATCCAAGTTTGGAAGGGTTTTGAGGTGTTTAGGACACCTAATTAGGTTAAACTAGGATTATTGGTCTTTCCCAAAAATTAAGAAGAAAACTTCTCCAATCCTTGTGATCTTTGGACATGACCTAAGTATGCACAAGACTAGACTACACCCCAAAAATCAAGTCATTTGGAGTTCTATAATGGGGTGGGCATCAAAAATGAGTTCTGATTAGCCCTAAAGACAGCCTCCACTAGAATGAGTGCTGAGCCCTAACCAGGACTCCAAATTGAGTGATTTCAATTTTGTATGAAACTAGACCCAAAGGGCTACATTTTCTATGTTGACCACTTTTCATGATTCGGCCTCTAACTATTTTTCCCAGATTTAAATAGGGGCTGCATTTTAATCACAGAATTAATAAGGATTGAATTAAATTAGCACGAATCCTAAAGCAGATCGGAGGGCGCTGGGTCATCGTCCCCAATGAGTCAGCGGCTGAGATTTACCGCGCCTGGGCCACCTTGAGCGATGATTTCCCGGCCACCTGAGCGCCGCCCCGGCCGACCAACGCCACCACCACCTCCGTTGAGGTGGGGGCCGGCGATGAGCGGTGTTTGATCGGCCGGAGGTGGCCGGAATCGTGATCTGGGAGAGGAAGCCCAACCCGATCAACGGGGGGCAAGGCCGGCTTGATTCCCGGCCAATTGGCCACGGATCGAGCCGCCGTCGATTTGGATCTAACCCTTAGAGTTCAGGGAGGAGAACGGGACCTGCTGGAGGGCTTGCCGTCGGGTCAACCTCGAGTACACCATGGGAGCTGCCGTCGGTTGTGAAGCCATGCCGATTCCCTCCTACAGTGCACGAAATCTCCAGGTAAGATAGGGGTTTCTCTCCTCTCAGGTCTCTGAAGGTGAAGGGGGGTTCGATTGGGGGTGGTGATGGCTTTAAGCTCCATGGCCATTAATGGCTTCTTCGGTTTCTTCCATGGCCGGCCCCTCTCCATCTCCCCTGCCTTAATTCCCTGGTGTAACTGATGGAAACTTCTCCCAGCTGGCTGAGGAGTTGAATGGAGGCATCAATTGGGGGATCCAAGAGGTAAAACCTCTTAATGGCCATGAATGGCCTCTTCTCTCTCTTCCAAAAATGGTGAAACCCCCATTTTCTCTCTCCTAACCACCATGGTCGGTTTCTACCCTCTCTCCTGAGTTTGATGAGGGTCCACATGGGCTGGTTGACCATCCAATTGAGCTAGCCCAAAGAGATTGGGTTAGGTTTGAGCATTTTGACCTAAATTGGGCAATTTTGACTTTTGGCCAAATTGGTCAATTGGGGAACCCTAGGATGGGGCTTTTGGGTTCAATAGGTTCTAAATTAAGTTTAGGAACTAATGGTGGAGTCAATTTGGTCATATGGTTCTTGGTTGACCCAATCTAAGGTGATTTGACCAAAATAGGCTAATTTGACTTTGGTCAAATTGAGCCCTAGGGTTGACTTGGTCATGGGGCTTTTTGGTCCACTAGCTCCCCTATGACATGATAGCCCTATGGGTGAGGTCAATTTAATGTGGTGAAGGTCAATTGGGGTACTTTGAGAAGAAAGGTCATTTTGACCTAAAAAGGGCATTTTGGTCAATTTGCACCCCTGGGGGTCCCATGATGGGGCTTTTGGGTCCATTAGGTCTATAATGGTATTATAAACCTAGGAGTGTGATCAATTTGACATGGTGAGGGTTGATTGGCTCTAAATGGGCTACTTTGACCAATTTGAGGGTTTATGTTGACTTTGGTCAAATTGGCCTCTTAGGTTGACTTCAATGGGCCCAAGATGCCCTAAGGGGACCTCTAAAGGGTTAGGGACACTATGGTGGGGTCCAAGGGTTAGGTTGAAGCCCTAAATTCCAATCCCAAGCTTGGAAGATGGGAATTGCTATTTGCAGACCAAGGTGGCTTCCTCCTCCTTTCCTAAGCTCTTAGGTTCAAAAAGGTTCTTCCTATGGTTTTGTTATGACCCAGTCATGACAAAACCAACTTAGGGGTCTAGCAGTTTGGGGGATGTTACACTTGGTGCCCTCCAAGGTGCCCAGGCTCAGCATTGGCTTGGGAGGGGAAGTTCTGAGTGGGCTTCCGGGTGTGTGGTGGGACCTCCGCGTTGCAGCTTAAGGGGTCCATTTGTGGATTCAAGTGTTCATCAAGTCCAAGTCTTTCAGTTCCTAGCGACCGGTCAAGGGTCTAGGCTTAGGTCAAGTAAGGGTTAGTCGCAACCCCCTTTCGAACGCTGAGACCGGGAAACTGGTTTCAACAAAGCAGGTCCTGCGAATAAAGAGTCTTCACGCAATTTTTTTGACTACTCACATTATTTTAACGGTAATGTTATAAGCAACTCACCTTTTGTTATTAGCAAACAAGTGATTTTGTAAACGGCTATTAGCAAACTTTTTTCTATTATTAGTAAATCAATCAGAAAAAAAATACAATATTCCAAGAAATTATACTTTCTTGTAGGCAAAAATAAAACATGAAGGATGTTTAATCAATTTATGGATCAATAATCCACTTTAAGAAAAAATGTTTCTATGTGCAAGAAACCTCCAAACCAAACCTAAAGCCATTCTTTTTCAATAGAAAGGGGTCCAAATGCAAATCAAAGAAACAACACAAAACAATTATACTCACCACAAAATTCTCATTGGACGAGGCAGATCCTCCGATAGCCGTCGACGACCTCTTAATCCTTCGCTCCGAGAGATATGTCTCCATCGAAGGTGAGCTCAATCCTTACCACTTTCTTTCCCTCTTCCATCTGGTCTCCTCTACCTTCCAGGAGAAGTGGCAGATTGAAACGAATGCAATTGAAGTAAAAAAAATTCCAACGGTCAGTATATACATACTACCCCTTTCTTTCCCAACTTGCATGAGGAAATAATAAACGGTGTTCTCTCCTGCCCTCCTACCCTCCTACTTCCGCAAGAAACTCTTCATGCTTGCTCCCAATTTCCAACAGTCAGGAGAAAAGATGCCTTGTTTCCTCTGAGAAGAAGTTTTGCCTCATTTCCTGACGCGAATGAGAACTCGGCGGGTTTATTTTCTTCTTCTAGTTTGCTAATATAATAGGAGCAATGTTATTAGTACCCTAGAATTCGCTATTAGCCGTCATATTATATTAGCATCTAAAAAAAAACTATTTTCACATCAAGTGGCTATTAGCACACAACCCAAAAAAAAACAAAAAATTCTCCATTCATTTCAAACCACAAAGTAGAGCATTTGTACCATAGTAATACTTTGAACAAAAGTAAAATCATAATATATCTTATTGGACAATTAGAGCAAAAGTAAAAAAACAAAACAAATTCCAAAAAAACTTCAATAATCTTTGTTGCAACCCATAAACACATAAATGTAATATTAGCATCTTCGAATACATTATGTACACAAAAGTAAAAAAATGTTAGTTTTTTCGGACATATTTTTTGTTCTCTAGCATTTTGAGACTTCAAATAGTATGACTCTTTTTTGACCAAAATGATAATTATTAGATAATGAATGTGAAACGTAAGCTTGTTCTGAGGTAGTAAAATATTGAATTATTACCTCATAACATGAATCAGATAAATTGACAACTTGCTCCATATCATCTTTGGAATTAGGAACTCTAATACATGAGGTATATGACAAGTCCCATGTTTCGACTACTGCACTATGATATCTCGTCCACACAACAAAAGCAGGTGGGAGCGGACAATCTCCGTGCATAAGTAAGCGGATAAAATGATTACCATTAACAAATTCAGTGAAAACAATCTTGTGATTATTCGTGTGTGCATAATGTAAAAAAAGAAATGTAAATGACTGATATCTTGAATAATGAATCACTGCAATGTTATAGCATAATTGTTGGATCGGTAGGCACCCTTAGAGGGGGGGTGAATAAGAGTTTTAAATTTTTTGATATAATTTGAATAACTTTGAAAAAACTTTGATTATTAAACTAGAGAAGATCAAGACAAATCAAGTGAAGTTAAAGTAAAGACATGATTTTATTAATTTGAGAAGCATGATTACAAAACTTGATCTCTTATCGAAGCTAGAAATCAAAGCTAATAGAAAGACTCCTTTTGTTTTCTATACCGATTCGTATCCCCACGAATCGGTTGGCTTTAGCCGATCCTCCCCGGATTCGGCCTCAAGCCGCTCTAGCCAACCCTTCCCCAGATGTGGCCTCGAGCACCCCCTAGACCTAGCCTAGATCTAGTCGCCAACACGAGGCGAATTTCAGCCCTAAGTCCTACCCCAGACCTAGTCGCCAACACGAGACGAATTTCACTAAACGATTATAGAATAGATATGAAATGAAAAGACAATAATATAAAAACTCCCTCTATGTGGATCTCTTGGAGAAGTAGACGAAGACGCAGAGTATGATCGTAGTCGATGCGGTCTTTCGTCACGATGATGACACGTGTTGAAATCTTCTCCACGGATCTCCTTAAGCCTTCATGGATTTGTGAGAGTATCTCTCTGAACCTTCCTCTCTATGCTGTGGCACGAAGCTCTGGAATTCTGGATCTAAAGAGGATGATGAAGACGGATCCAAGGGGTCCTTTTTATAGCCTTGGAGCTAGCGCCTGCGCTATCGCTACCGCCGGCGCTATCCCAGATTAGGCAATATTCTCCGCGTGAGAATCCTTCATTTTAAGCAAGCCGACCTCCTTCCTCTTGTGCTTTGCGCTACCGCCGGCGCTAGTGGATACCGCCTGCGCTAGCTGCTACCGCCTGCGTTAGCTGCTATCGCCAGGCGCTAGCACCTTTTAAATTGTTTCTGAGATTTTCTCAAGTCCGCGCTAGCGCCTGCGCTAGTGCTAGCGCCGGTGCTAGCGGGCATGTTGGAATTTTGGCTTCAAATTTTGGCGCAACATTCTTATGTTATCCTTGAGTCATGTGGACTTGTTATCCTGCACACTTAAACACACAAGATCAAATACACATAGGATTTGTTATTCTCAAACCTAGGAGATGCGGAAGACCATGTCCCAACAAACTCTCCCTTTTGATAATAACAAATCCATTAATGATAAATCAAAGCATTAATATATATAAGCATGAAGAAACATACTTGTGTGTGTGTGAGAGTGATGACTTAGGATAATTGTCGATTTTAGCATATAGAATTGCTCCCCCTAAATATATGCTCCCCCTAAGTGAATGCTCCCCTAATATGTAAGCTATCATCTTAATTAAGCATTATATTTTGATAGCAGATTATATTTATCATGTTAGTTCTCCCCCTTTGTTATTAGCAAAAGCGGGTAAGAAGACACCACTTAAAAGTTGATAATAAGATAAAGGCATGATCGAGCTTATAGAGAGAAGGAAATAATGAGGAGTTCTTGAGTAGTTTTTATAGATCAGAGGTTTTAGCTTAAGGAGGTAATGATTTCCAAATAACCAATCTACCCAGACAATATATCTACACCCTAGCCCCGTACTAAGTGACGGATGGGCATGAGGAGCTGCAAACTTGCCGTAGGTTGGGGTGTTAGTCCCATATGCAAACACTAGACACAACTTAACCTAGCACTCTTTCCCCACAGTGCCTCGCAAGGTCCCACTGGAACCCTCTCTGGTTAAGGACAAGACATGACTAGAGATAAAGGTTATCTAATGTCTACAACCCTACGCCCCCGCTATGGTGAGAAATGAAGTCATGGATAATAATTATTGGAAACATATAAGCGTTTTAAATCTAATGACATAGCCTATGGATTTATATTTTTATTTGAATTTATGAAACCACTCACATAGCTATTTTGAAATCCATTAATGAATCAGAGTTTTTAGAGTAATAATATTTTCATAGAAATAAATCAGAGTTTTATATAAAAAAAAATCCATGTTAAAAGCAACCAATATAAAGTTTACCAAGCAAGTCTACCACTTGTTGCAAGAAGGGAATTTGAAGATTCAAGTGATGATGCACACAAAATGAAAGACTTTAAATAGGCATGAAAGCGCAATGTAAAACAATTATATGGTGATGATGCGGAAGACTTATAGAAATACAAGAAACATCTTATTGTAATGATGATCCCAAAAAAAATATATGAGTTAAATTTCATAAAGAAGATGTTTTTGTAAATCATTTTTTTTCAAAAATTTGTAAGTTTGATAATAATATAACCAAGCATGAAATAATGTTATCAAAAAGAGATTACTACGATGTTACTTTAATTCACAATTTCAAAACATACCAAATATTGTAGAAAGCATGCTAGGTTATCTAGTGCATTTCATAAATAAGGAGTAGTATAGAATTAGCATTAGGATCCAATACTCATGAGAAGAAGTGTTATGGAAGATAATGATGTGCACATAAGTGTATTTTTGAATTGAGTAAACAAATGTTTTAATCAAAAATACAAGAGATATGTAAAGTAAAGAGCACAATGAAACACAAATACTTTTACTTCCACTCACTTCAATGCACAAAAAAATGTACAACTACCAAGGTGCTTTGCACACACAATGCTCATTAAGACTTATCAGGGTGCAAAGTAGTGCTTGGGGGATCACATAATTTTATTCTTCAATATTGATTTTTTTATTGTGATCCGATGTACTTAAGAATAAGTGGTTTTTATTTTGAAAGAAAGTTATGGTTTGCACAAGATACTTTACTATTCTTTCCAAGGTGCTCAACCTCACACCGCTTATTAAGACTTATCAGGAGGTTCAAGTAGTGCTTGGTGAAGTTATCTTTGTCACTTTATTTTATGATTGTTGTTTTGTACAAAGTTCTCCGAATACACTTGTTTTGCAAACCAATATAATTTATGAAAAAGATAACCACTTTTCTTAACTTTTAAAAGTTTTAATAAAGGTTGTGTAGGTAAGATACTTGTGCAATTTTAATTCATTGTACTATTACAAAACATACACAAGCATTTTTAGATTAAACCCATATGTAGACAATGCCAAAATAAGTGAGTGAATAACGATCATTATCAAACATAAAACATTTACTCATACTTAGAGGCATGCTAAACTTAGTTCTACACAACTTTTTTACAATAATTAATGCACATATTAATAGATATATCAAAGCATGATGAAAGCAATGTTCAAAATAGTTTAAAAAGATAAATTGCAACATTATAGAAGTTCTAAATAATAGATTAAATCATGCTTGATTTTCAATGAAGTCCATACAATATTTTTGATATTTTTGAAGAATAATTTTTATTTAAAGTTTGAACTTATAAAATTGATCTTGGACTTCCCGAGGACTACCTTGTGAGAGGTTCGCCCGGTACTAGGTGATATGATGGGATGATAGCCCAAATCACCCTTTCGCAAGATACAAGTAAAAAGTTAAGTTCAAAAATAACAATTTTTGATAATTTTTTTGTGTTTTATATTTTTGTATTTGATTTTTGCTTATAGAAATAGAATTTAAGCAAATGAAAAAAAACACAAAGGTAAAACATATAATTAATTTTTTTTGTAATTTGGCTTTTGTATTTTTGTATTTGATTTTTCAAAAATGTAATAAAAGCAAAATTGCAGAAATGATTAGTACACTTAGATTAATATATTTTTAGGGATTTTTCAAATTAAAAAAAAAAACCCAGAAAAACACATAGGTGCACTAGCGCCGGCGTTAGCGTTAGCGCGGGAAACAGTACACGATTTCTGATGATTTTGAAATTTGTAATTATTGACCTTGACTAAGTGTCCAAATAGTAGTTTCATGCTGAAATTTCAGAATTTTAGGAGATGTTTTGGATGGTCCAAATTGCATGAAACGTTAGCGATTTCTTATATGACTTTACAAGATATCATGTTTGAACAAATCAAATATGCATGGTTTCGGTGAATAAAAAGTAATGTTCATAAAAAAATATCTTGGATAAGCCCTAGATGAGAATACCCAGCCTGTATATCTTGGTAAACATATAAAGCCTAACATAGACACAAATATTTTTTAGGTGATAATGTTAGTATGATAAGTTTGAGATTAATGTTATATCAAGGTTTGATTGTATTTCAACTTAGAGACCTAGAATGAAGTGATGATTTAATTTGATTTGATATCAAGGTGATTCAAAGGTCTAAACTTGAAATAAATCACAATACACACATAATACACCATGACACTAACCATGGTAAACAATTATAATGCCATTTGTTATCATATAATTCATATACATGTGATAGAGATAGTAGTTGTTAGATGATTTTTGATATGAATTATGATATATGATTTTTAGAGGATTTTATCAAAGGACATCAATAGATCATGGTGGTGCGTGTGGCATTAGTATTTAAGACAATTAATCTTTCAACGTGTCTTTTGTGATTTTCTTTATAATTTAGATAAATATCTCATAACACATTTAGAGTTTGATTCATATGGATAATATAAGATATTTATAAGCAATGAATATTAGAATAAAAGATAGGTCATCAAAATAAAATATGATTTTGAATTTTGATTAATTTGATTTATAAGATCATATTTCCTATAAGATATGAGATGACTATAACATGATAGCTTAAAAGAAAAAAAAAGAAAATAGAAAAGACATTAAAGCACATCATGAAGTAGAAATTTGTATATTTCAATTTTAAAATATTCTACTTCATGCATTTGGATGATACTAGTAGATGAGAGATTTGGGTATCCAAAAGGAACCAAGTGTAACGTTTCCTTTAGGTACCCAAATATAGCGTGATAATTTTTGGGGAGATGATAATGAACGAATTCTTTCAAGTGGAGTTAATGTTTCATTTTTTATTTTTGGTCTCCATTCATATTTTGATTTAATATTATGCATCAAATTTCCATATTCATTAAACTTAGGTTTAAAATAATAATCACTTTTGAAATTATATTTCATAGGAAATTTGTGCACATTAGAATTTAGTTTGGGAGATACATAATGTGGGATAGAATTCATTGTGTTTGTGTGATTAAACATTCTACTAGGTGCATGTTTAATATGCTTTAACATACTAGTAGAAGTTTTACTCATGTTTGATGATAAGCTAGAAATAAGATATTTAAAATTATTTAATCCTTTTTGAAAGAGTGATTTTAAAGATTCTAGTTTATGATAGAGAATATTATTTTCGTTTATTAATTTTTCATTATGTTCTTTTGAAATTAAAAGTTCTTTTTCTAAATCCTTAAATTTTTCTTTAATATTATTATAATCAAAATAAGGTGTATAGTTTTCAAATGAAGAACATGATTGAGATTCAATCACATTCACATTTGCTTTCAAAGTTTTATTTTCTAAACGTAATTTTTTTATTAGCAATTTTTAATTTCTTCATTCTACGTTTAGCAATTTTTTGTATATGAAAATAAGATAAAGAATTAGACTTTCTTACAGCGCAATCGGAAGAGGCAAGATGTGACCATGGCGTTCCTTTGTCGTCTTCTAGGCCTTCCTTTTTTATAGATGAATTTTCATCTTCTCTTGATGAATTGCTCTCTTTGGCTAAGTCAATTTCCATGGTTTTGCTACAAGAGAGATTTTCTTGAATAATGGTGGATGCTTGTATGTCCTTCTCCTCCTGTGTTTGATCTATACCTGCGAGAGGAAAATCATACATTTCTTCAAGAAATTGCCAAACTTTGTATGCACTAGAAAAGCAATATATTAATTTGAAAATTTCATTTAATAGAGCACAAAATAAATAGTGTTTGGCTTTTGCATTTAGTTGACGTTCTTTTTTATTTAATTCATCCGCGGGTCTTACAATGGCTAAATTCCATACTTCGATATCTAAAGTCCTAATAAATTTTTCAATTAAAATTTTTCATCCTTTATAATTTCTCCCTTCGAATAAAGGTGGTTTAGGAGATTTTTCTTCTTCATAAAAATTTACCCCACTAGTAGAAGCGAGATCATGAGACGCCATTATTCCCGGTTGTTAAGCCGATTTGGAATAACCTCGCTCTGATACCACTTGTTGGATCGGTAGGCGCCCTTAAAGGGGGGTGAATAAGGGTTTTAAAATTTTTGATATAATTTGAATAACTTTGAAAAAACTTTGATTATTAAACTAGAGAAGATCAAGACAAATCAAGTGAAGTAAAAGTAAAGACATGACTTTATTAATTTGAGAAGCATGATTACAAAACTTGATCTCTTATCGAAGCTAGAAATCAAAGCTAATAGAAAGACTCCTTTTGTTTTCTATACCGACTCGTATCCCCACGAACCAGTTGACTTTAGCCGATCCTCCCCGGATTCGGCCTCAAGCCGCTCTAGCCAACCCTTCCCCGGATGTGGCCTCGAGCACCCCCTAGACCTAGCCTAGATCTAGTCGCCAACACGAGGCGAATTTCAGCCCTAAGTCCTACCCCAGACCTAGTCGCCAACACGAGGCGAATTTCACTAAACGATTATAGAATAGATATGAAATGAAAAGACAATAATATAAAAACTCCCTCTATGTGGATCTCTTGGAGAAGTAGACGAAGACGCAGAGTATGATCGTAGTCGATGCGGTCTTTCGTCACGATGATGACGCGTGTTGAAATCTTCTCCACGGATCTCCTTAAGCCTTCATGGATTTGTGAGAGTATCTCTCTGAACCTTCCTCTCTATGCTGTGACACGAAGCTCTGGAATTCTGGATCTGAAGAGGATGATGAAGACGGATCCAAGGGGTCCTTTTTATAGCCTTGGAGCTAGCGCCCGCGCTATCGCTACCGCCGGCGCTATCCCAGATTAGGCAATATTCTCCGCGTGAGAATCCTTCATTTTAAGCAAGCCGGCCGCCTTCCTCTTGTGCTTTGCGCTACCGCCGGCGCTAGTGGATACCGCCTGCGCTAGCTGCTACCGCCTGCGTTAGCTGCTATCGCCAGGCGCTAGCACCTTCTAAAATTGTTTCCGAGATTTTCTCAAGTCCGCGCTAGCGCTAGCGCCGGTGCTAGCGGGCATGTTGGAATTTTGGCTTCAAATTTTGGCGCAGCATTCTTATGTTATCCTTGAGTCATGTGGACTTGTTATCCTGCACACTTAAACACACAAGATCAAATACACATAGGATTTGTTATTCTCAAACCTAGGAGATGCGGAAGACCATGTTCCAACAATAATGTGATGACTAAGCTTATGTTTGACATTGACATCCATTTGCTTATTATGGCGGGAACTACTTTACAGTCCAGTGATTCCAATAAATCTTTTAGTCTTGCATTCCCAAATATGTGTGTGTATCGATTCTCATTACATGTCATTTCCTTTTTAAGGTCAAGGCACACATGCAACTCATTTTGACTCATGCAAAACAACGCTAATACTTTATAACCACAATGACCATCCCTCAACACATTTATAACATTAACTATGTGGTTTGCCATATATGAAGGTATCTCCTTACGTATCGAAGAAAGAAATCTTACCTGATGAAACATTTCGTGCAATTTTCTTACGTTGCATTTGTGGTTTTTGTTGCTCACTCATAAGAACATGTTCACAAAGAGTTGAGTCGTTTTTTGTTGTTTTGTAGTCTTCCTTGAATATATTTGAACTACCTTTTTGTCGACCTTTAAATTTTGGGGGCATTATCGGTCCAAAGTTTGACTTGTCGTAAGATATAATATCTCATACAACTTCTTCTTCATTTTTGTCTTTGTAAATCAGTTATATCATCATACTTGTTGGTTATGTCATCAAACTTAATGTGTATATCATACATTGTTTCACTCTCTTTCTTTGCATGCACTGTTTCAGAAACTGTAGTATTCAAAGTGAGTTGCTTCTAAAACTTATGGATCATCCATAAAAGAAAGACACAGAATTGATTCATATACGTCAACAACTCATGATAACAAGGTAAACTCATTGTAGATCTAACATCATGTAAACAATTTTTTGCATCAATACACTCACTTATAGTTGATTCTTCTTCCTTTTTATCATCTTTGAAGCAAAAACTGAAATAGAATCAAATAACTCAAAGTAAAGTGATCCTATATAACATGTGTTGGTTTGCATCATACTTTGACCAAATGATCTTTTAATTATGTGTGTTGTAGTGCAAGCATTTGGTCAAATGCTTTTCAAATAGAAGTTAGATTGCAAATCGATACTTCTAAAAATCTTTTAAGTTGCATATTTTCACTCTAGACGATTAGTTGTGGAATTTCTCAAATGTAAATATGTATCCATCCATACAAAAATGAAATACTGTTTATAAGGTTATATCCAAGTATTAACCACATACATGATCACATTTGAGTACTTCTCTGAGTACATGCTTAACATATATTGAGTTAAATATCTCTTGAAGTTCTTTCAATGTTGGACAATTAACTAATTGGTGCCACATATTTAAGAAGACTCCACAAGTTTACCTTTTTTTAAAGAATTTCTTGCAATGTGCAAGTATATTCATATTTATATGCACCTGACATAATATGATTTCAGAAGTTAGAAATACAACTTTGATAGTGTTTATCAATGATATTCCCGATCAACTATTAATACACATGGTAAAGAGCCTTGATTTAAGTTGCTCTTAAAACACTGAAATGCTCACACCTAACTAGCTTTTGTGTCATTTGACATAGATGCAAAAGCGGAGAAAAAATGTCAAATTTGTAGAAGTCAGTTCAACAATGGAAAGTAATGGTAATTGATGTCGAATTATCTTGTATGTACAAGTCGTCATAAAAAAAATCAGCGAACATATTGCTTAGCTGAACAGCTGTAGGATGAGCAAAATATAAGCATTCGAAGTTATTAGTGAAGTTAATTTTATTGTAACTTACATACCCAACTTCACTAATCGTCTTGTACAAAAATTGAATAAGAGTACTTCAAGTTAAGTCTTTCTTATCAGCCAGAACTTTTCATTATAAATTTTTAGCAAAAAGTGAAGTTGGGGGCATTTATTTCCTTTAAAATGGCTAAGATGTTGCTAGGTTTAACACATATTGTATACATCTCTTCAACAATCTTTCGCTCATTTCCATTTAATCGACCAACATATGAAAGTGCCTCTAAATGAATAAACACATGATTGTGAAACTCATTTTAAGTTTTAATTTCCAATTATTTGAACAAGTTTCTTTCTGACCTTGAAATAAGAAATGGACAACCACGTCTCTTTGTGTCAGTCTTTCTTAATTAAGTTCCTCTAAACTCATCATTTTCTTTGACTATCATGTTGAAAACCAGCTCTATCACAACCAAAAAATACTCTAGACATTGTTATTTCTGTTATTTTATATGCCCTTTGAATCGTCACTGCAAACCTCAAACCTTTACTGGCATTATGGGCTCATTCAATTAAATCATATTTACTTGGAAACAACAAATCAGTAGCAAAATGTTCTGACACATCGATCTGGACGGTTTTGAGTTGCTCACCCATTATGAGCAACTTGAGCGATTCTACACTCATTAAATCGTACACAATCCTGCAAAAGTATTACAACATTTCACAATGTTTGGCATATGAGAACATAAAAAAAATGAAAATACCCTAAAAACTAGCCCTATCACAACTACAACATATCAATTTGATGAAAAATTCATAAAAAATCTTTAAAAAAAACTTAGCTAACACACATTCACAACCTATCAAGTTGATGAAAAAAAACTTAAACCCTTATATCGATTCACATATCACAAGCTCCAACAAAAATCTAGTAAACCCCTAAATAACCATAAAACATAATTTAGTTTGCAGCGACAATACTTTGAATCAGCCGGATGAGAGAACTAGAAGCCCTCCCAAGAAGAAGTGGTGCAGTCGCCGAAGCAGAGGAATCGGACCGACAGAATAAGAGAATAAGGACTTGCAAGTTCGGTCGGAAGGAAGGATGTAGTGGCGCGAGAAGAGATGAAGCATCCACTAGCAAGGTTGCCAGAAATAGGCACAAGTGTGGCTAGAAGAGTCCCCGTCAACCTAGAGAAGAGGCGGCGTGATGTCAGCGTTGCGCGCAAGCGGGCAACAGTCGGGAACGAGGGTGAACGAAGATCATGAGTTTAGAGGTCACGGTTTAGGGCAGTGGTGCAATTATAGGATTATGATATTAAAATTTAGGTGTTGTTTGATAATTTCTATGGGGTGCTGATATCCATGTGTGGTGCTAATATAAATGCTCTAAAATAAATAGAAGAGTAATAAAATAGGCATATTAAAAAAATAAGTTTATTTTGAGTTGCTAATAGCGATGTACGATTTACTTATAACAACACCTTTGATGGGGTCTCCTTAAAGACGCTAACCGCACCTCATCCATGGGAGTGCAGTTATCCAAAGATCCCCCACCAACGACGTAACTACCCGAACTGTAACCGTCGTCTCCGTCATCTCCGTCGTTTGGCCCGGCTAGCCCCTCGCTGACCGGCATGCCCAAAGCCACCGCGCGGCCCCGCAGCCACGCGCGTCCGCAGTCACGGCCCCCGCCCCCGCCCCCGCCGGGGACGGACTCCCTTCCGCCCAGATCCGCACCTTTGGGGGCGGCCTCCCTTCCGCTCAGATCGCCGATCTCGGTCGCCGCCCCCGCCGAGGGCGGCCTCCCTTCTGCCCAGAACGGGCGGTCACTTGGCCACCGCCCCTACCGGGGGCGGCCTCCCTTCCGCCCAGATCGGGCGGCCACTCGGCCGCCCAATCTCGGCCGCCTCCCCCTCCGGAGGCGGCCTCCCCGCCGGCAAGGTTGGACGTCCATTTGGCAGTCCAACCCCGGTCGGCGGCCCTCTTCCCGGACGCCGACCTCGTTGGCCGCTCCTCCCCTCGCGGGAGGAGCGATCGCTTTTCCGGTAAGCCCGTAACTCCCTGGGGGCGGTCTCGTCATTTGCGTAAAATCTGTGATCCGTGTGCTCTAAACGGAGCATTCCTATTTGTCCGTCCGGTAGTTATCGTGACAAATTACCAGTCGCCCCTC
Source organism: Dactylorhiza incarnata (assembly GCA_033032865.1). Classification (NCBI taxonomy): domain Eukaryota; kingdom Viridiplantae; phylum Streptophyta; class Magnoliopsida; order Asparagales; family Orchidaceae; genus Dactylorhiza; species Dactylorhiza incarnata. The sequence goes on along the minus strand of JAWHQI010000285.1, from coordinate 801,799 downwards.
TTGAAATCTATAAATAGACCATCATTCCCCTTCATTTGAAGGATCTTCTGGCCCGGGGAAAAGACTCATATGGATTTCTCTCTCCTCCTTCCTTGCGTGCTCATAAGCGCACTTCTTCCTTGCGTGCCCCTTCCTTCCGCGCTCCCAAGCGCGCCTCTGCGCACTCCGCTCCAAGCGCCTCCGCGCGCTCCGCTCCAAGCGCGCCTCCGCGCGCTCCGCTTCCAAGCGCGCCTCTGTGCGCTCCGCCCCAAGCGCGCCCCCGCGCATTAACAACAAACACGATGTGCGCTCAAGAACAAGCGTGCCAGCCACCAGCAAGACCAGTACTTCAAACTCCTCTCACGAAACAGGAGACAAGCCTCAGAGACAAAGACGCACAGAGCACGTCGATCCAACCTTCAAGCAACAGTCAAAATTTCTAGAGCGCAGCATTCCCCTCTGCAGCAGACAAAAGACTTAGCTCCGCGAGCGGTGACTTGTCACCCTCCGAGCACCTTTCTCTCAACAATTGTAACGAGAGGCGGCATGTCGCTCCCGAGTTCTTCAAAACAACTATGTACAATAACCAACAAATAGTTGAAGTTTTGGCCGGCACAGATCCGGACGCGTGGTTTTTCACCCAGTTGACGAGCTTTTCACGTTAAAAAAATTGTCTTGTCAACTTTCACTTTTCTATGACTATTTTTGCACGCTCGAACGCTCCCGAGCTAAGACGGTTCAATTTAGTTCGATCTACCGGAGCCTCGAGTGGTCCGCAACAATCTTATTTCCATGGTAATATTAGAGGCTCACAGGTATTTTATTTTTAACTAGGGGAAAGATCACCTCTCGTTCAACAATTGCATGTGTTTTTTTGTGTTCAAAAAATATATTTGGTTATCATTTATCTTACACGATATTTTATTATTTTCCCATTTATATTTTTAAAACCTAATGTATTTTACTTTTTATATTAGTTTTACTTTTTTTTTTCTCCCACTTCATTTTTTCAATTTTATTTCATATTATTTAATTTGAATTTACTCAACTATATTTTATTGTACAAGATTTTCTATTTTATTTTATTTTATTTTAATATGTTTTATATGCGAAAGTTTCGACATAATTAGAAAAATGGAATATATTAGATGATTATGATTCTACATATATCTTCCTTTTTGATATGTATTGATAAAATCAACAAAGTACTTTTATTTCACAAGTATTATATTATATTTTTATTCAACATAATATTTTTCATAGATTAAGGCTGTGTTTGGCACGACTTTTTTTGCCTCCGTGAGTTTGGACAAAAATGTCACCTTCATAGAATTTAAGTTGGGCGCCAACAAAAGAAAACTAGTTTTGAACATAAAAGTGAACGGAGTTCCTTAGGTGAGGTCTGGCGTTCACGAACGACGGTTCATAACCACCGCGCTCACGACAGAGCCCAAGAGATAAATTTCTTATGAATCAGTATGGTTCTGAGTCCACAACATTTTCCAAGATCGCATACAACAACAACAACAAAAAGAGTTTAGGATTTTACGCAATGATAAAATCGAAAAAAATCCGGATGATTTTCGTGTTTCGAGTATATTAATCATCCCTGCAATAGCAACACCTTCATGTAAGCATGGGCGGACCCACATATGGGAGAGCGTGGGCGGCCGCTCACACTGAGTTTTAGAAATAGTATATTTCGATAAATTAAATGGATTTTTTTGTCACGGTGAACTTGTTACTTATCAGATATATTATATCATAAATACAATTAGCAATATGTGATTGTTAGCTTAGTTGGTTGAGTGCATTTGGCCATGAGTTCAATTCCCACCAAAAACTACATTTTAATTTTATTTTACATATACAATTTTTTTACAATATTGTTGTACAAAATATTTTAAATATTAAGTGAGATAGTGTTATTCAAATAATTTCTAAATAACAATGAATTAAATTTTTTAATTAACATCAATATTCTTTATTCGCACATCAATAAACATCAAATTAAACTCCAAAATAAGTGGTATTAAAAGCACATCATTATTCCTTACTCACACACACACACCAATATTTGTAATTAAAACACTAATAAAAAAACTCAAAAAACCTAATCTTTCTAAATGCTCCTCTCCTTTAGGCGCATTCCAACCCGACTTGTTCTCACGCCCCCTCGTACTCACGCACACCAATACTTGTTCTTGTTATTCATTTTCCTAATTAAATTTTATTTTAAAAATTCAAATATTCTTATTGCAATAATCTAACAAAATTATTAAGTGAAAAATAATTTTAATATTATTTTCTTTTTAAATTATTAAAAAAAGTTAGTAAACAATAAATTTGTAATTTTGATTTAAAATAATTATTTGTATAGATTATAGGGTTATTGAGCATGATAAAAAAGATAAGAGATGTTATACACTCATTTATAAATATTTAGGGGATTATTGACTTTGGTAAGTAAGACTGAGCATATTATTTGAAACTCGAAAGTCGCTCGAAAATCGCTTGAATATTGAGCCAAATCGGAATCGGTTACAATTGATTCGACTCAATTTGAGTCGATTTCGAGCCAGTCCTGAATCGCTCGAAATATGATTTAAATCAGCTCGAATTGATTAAAAATATTATGTATTTATTAATATAATATTATTTTAAAATTAAAAACACTAAATTTTAAATCTAAATAAAAATATTTAAGGCGTTTAAGTATTTCATTTGCTAAATTTAGATGTTTCTCAATTTAATTTCGAGTCAACTATGAATAAAGAGAAAAATTGTTATATTTCGAGCCAGGTTGATTCGATTTTGAGTCAGCTCGGAATCGAGCCATTTCGAGTCGAGCCGTCTCGACTCGAAATCGATTTCAATTTCGAGCCGATTTCATCTTGAAAATTTCGATTTCGATTTCAGCCCTATTGGTAAGCAAGATAAGGAGGGTTATACATCTATTATTAAAGATAAGGAGGGCTATTGAGTATACTGTAAAAGATACAGAGGGTTAACAAAAATTTACTCTTATATTTATGAATTTATTTTTTTTCGAATAATTGGATACTCCGCACACAGAAAAAAATTTATGCGTCCGCCTTAATCCAAAAAAAAAGAGGAGGAAAAACAAATAGGAAATAAATTCATATATAACCAAAGTACTCAACTGATGCTGGGATAATTTCCATGGCCTGATTTCTGCTCCAGGTCTCCAGCATTCAGATAGAGGTAGCTTTGGGCATCAAGGAAGGCCGGTAGCATGCATATTGGGGAAAATCCACTGTAACGATTCTCTAACTTCGCGGCACCGATGTCGAGAAGATATTTCGAAAATTTGTGCTTCCGAACAAATGGATCCGCCGCGTATTCGTCTATTGGCATCCACTGCACAAGAAAAAACAATCGGGATTACCTTCTCGTGCTGAAGAGGGGCTTAGGGTTTATGGTTTAGGGTTTAGAGGTTTAGAGGATGATAGAAGATGACCCGCTCGTGCCATAGATCGGATCAACTCGGTAAATGACAGAAAAACTATGAATCAGGGTCATCTTCAATCTCTCACCTGATTTCTCAGTATTCCTCCATTAATTTATTAGTTTTTTTCATAGTTTCATTGCTCCAACACTCTCTCAACTAATTTCTCATTATCCCTCCACTAATTTACTAGTTTTTATCATAATTTCACTGCCACAACACTTTGGATTGGAATCATGACCCCTCTACTCATAAACAATTGGCTTTAGGGGAGATACTTATGTTATAACATGGTATAAGAGCACGATTGGGACGGCGATTCACTCTAACGTCATCCAATTAAAAAGAAAGTCAACGTGCTAGAGAGCAAAATATCTTACACTTGAGTAGAGTTGTCACTTAAAATCGAAAATCGTAAACTGAACCGGGACCGCAAAGAACCAGACCAAGCCGTTCACTAATTATTCGGGTTCAGGTTTGAATTTTGGAACCGTGAACAACAATAGTTCGGGTGCGGTTCTTTCATTTTATTATCCGAACCAGAACCAGAACCGCAACATACAAGTTTAAATCGGTTTCAGAATTTTTAGACCCAATCTAAATCAGACTGTAGCAGAACCGAGCCGCAACCCGTTTATTATTATTATTTGTTTATAATATATTTTTATTATTAATATTATTATAATATTTTTTTTATAATCAATCTATAATATTTACACTTAATATATTATACAAAAAAGTAATCCCCCTTGGTCTAACGTCGTCGGACAGCACAAACCATCCTAGCGGTAGATCAATGCACCCGCACGATTCTCTTATTTTCCCACTTCTCTCTCGACAACTTAGGGCTCTGCGCGTTCCCTATTCTCATCTTCATTACCAGTCGTTCTGCTCAACGCTAGATGCCTCCTTGCCGACCCCTTAACGATAGAGTGACGCAATCGTCCACGACAGTAGGCCTTCGACGAAGCACTCTAGAGCCATCGCCGAGCTCGGGCAATTTTAGCCACCATCCCAGAAGATCTTTCCACCTTCAACTCCTCTAGGTATTTCTCTATTTTCTTTGTGGATGTCCTCCTTTCAAGTTTCCTCCATGTCCATTGCTGCCTCTTCGCCTCACTCCTCTGCTCAATCCTGAAACAGGCACCATGGAAGAGCAACAAGCGTCGATTGGTAGGATTTTTATCACCACAGACTTCTTTCCTTTTTGAATATGTATTTTTAAAGAGATAATAATTTTTGTGATTGCGTCTAATGACTCAAATTATAGAGTTATGAAATGATTAAAAATATGACACAAAAACGATTGGAACCGGACCAAACCGCATAGAACCGGACCAAACCGTTAATGGCCGGTTTGGTTTTGGTTCTTGTTGAACCGGAACCGGAACCGTCGACACGACGGTTCCAAAAATTATGTTGGAACCGGAACCGGTCAACAACAACAACACTCAAGCCTTTATCCCACCATAGTGGGGTCGGCTATTATATGGATCCTTTGTCGTCATTGCGCCCTATCTTGAATCATAGTCTCACTAATGCCCAAGTACATCATGTCTTTCCTTATAGTTTCATTCCAAGTCTTCTTTGGTCTACCCCTCCCCCATTTAACATGTCTAGTGACTAAACTCTCACAACGCCTAACATGTGCCTCTAATGGTCTCCTATGTACATGTTCGAACCATCTTAAAGGAGCTTCTCGCATCTTCTCTACAACTGGCGCCACTCCTGTCTTATCCCTGATACATTCATTCCTAATTTTATCTAGTCTTGTTTGACCACACATCCACCTAAGCATTCTCGTCTCCGCAACTCCCATTTTTTGCTCATGTACACCATTCACTGCCCAACACTCAAAACCGTAGAGCATTGCTGGCCTAATTGCAGGACGGTAAAACTTATCTTTAAGTTTTAATGGTACTTTACGATCACATAAGATCCCAGACGCGCTTCTCCACTTCAACCAACCTGCTTGAATTCTATGTATCACATCTTTATCTACACCTCCATCTTTTTGAATTATCAATCCCAGATATTTAAAGCACTCGCTGCGGAAAATATCTTGGTCACCCAATTTAATGACAGAGTAATCCGGCCTTCTTGCACTACTAAATTTAAGCTCTATATACCTCGTCTTTGTCTTGCTCAACCTAAAACCCTTCTTTTCTAAAGCGTCTCACCAAGATTCAAATTTCGCGTTTACACCCTCGCGCGTCTCATCAACCAAAACAATATCATTTGCAAATAATAAACACCAAGGTATTGTTTGTTGGATATGTCCGGTGAGCTCAACTAAGATAAGGGTAAAGAGATAAAGGCTTAAAGCTGACCCTTGAGGTAAGCCAACAGCGATAGGGAATTTCTGTGTTAATCCTCCAGATGTCCTCACCCTGGTCACTGAATTTGTATACAGATATTTGATTATGTCAATGTATGATACATTTACACCTTTTTTTTCTAAGACTCTCCACAAGACCTCTCTTGGAACCCTATCATAAGCCTTCTCCAGATCGATAAACAGTATATGCAAATCTTTTTGTCTTTCCCGATAGTTGTCAATGAGTCTCCTCAAGAGATGTATAACTTTCATGGTTGACCTCCCTAACATGAATCCAAATTGTTTCCCTGAGATGTTAGTCTCTCGTCTTACTCTTCTCTCCATTACTCGTTCTCATAGTTTCATAGTATGACAGATTAATTTAATTCTCTTGTAATTGACACAATTTTGTATATCTTCTTTATTCTTATACAAAGGTACCAAAATAGTTTCTCTCAATTGGTCTGACATCCTCTTTGTCTTCAGTATCTTATTGAAGAAACTTCTAAGCCATAAAATTTCTTCCCTCCTTAAGCATTTACATACTTCGATGTGTATACCATCCGGCTCAACCGTCTTTCCATTTTTCATATTCTTCGGAGCGTCATTTATCTCTAATGCTTGAATTTTACAATACAAAGTTATGTTTCTACACTCCTCCGATATACTTAACTCTTCCAAGTTCAATTCATTGTCTTTTTTCTTCATTGTATAGTTGATAAAAGTATATTTTTCATCGCTCCTTAATAACCACATCATCTGTCAAAACCGTATATGTTTCATCTTTTATGCATTTAACTTGGCTTAAATCTCTTCTCTTCCTCTCTTTAGCTCGAGCAATTTTATATATATCACGCTCTCTATCTTTGGTATCTAGTCGTTCGTAAAATTCTTCATAAGCTTAACTTCTTGCTTTACTTACTGAATTTTTAGCTTCTTTCTTGACGGCTTTATATTTCTCAAGTTTTCATCATTCCTAAAAGCATATAATGTTTTGTAGTTGACCCTTTTTGCCCTCACTTTATCTTGCACTTCCTCTTTCCACCACCAAGATTTTTTATGTGGGGGCGCACGACCTTTTGATTCTCCAAGTACGTTATTTCCACTTATCTTTAAATGAGAAGACATAACTTCTCATGTGACACTAGGAATAACATAAAGATCATTAACTAGTTGTGATATAACCCCTGTCTTGAAAATAACCTGTTTTTCCTTCTGTAAGTTCCATCACTGAATTTTTTGCAACACTTTTGTCTTTCTCTTAAAGTTACTATTTTTAATTTGCACATCGAACACCATTAGCCTATGTTGCATTGTCAAACTTTCTCATAGTATGACTTCGCAATTCTTATCTTTTTATACAATTTGCGAGTCATAAAATAGTCAAATTGTGACTTATTTTGTCCGCTCTTAAACGTAATTAAGTGTTTCCTTCTTCATGTAGAACGTATTTGAAGAACTGGTCAAACCAAATAAAATTTTGGTTCTAATTTGAAGAACTGTTACCATAGCGGTTCAGTTCACGGTCTTTGTAGAATCGGAACCAAATCAGAACCATGACAGCTCTACACTTGAGAGGATGGATTGAGAATATAATTCCAAATCGAGAAACAAACCTTTCTGCAATTATGATAACCTAGGCTTCGTTTTGCGCGGTTGTGGTGGTCACGAACGCAGTGGTTATCTTATGAATCATCGTTCGTGTACGTTTGACTGCAACTGAGGAACTTCATTCACTTTTGTGTTCAAAACTAGTTTTCTTTTTTAATAGCAATCATAACTGTTGTCATGCCAAACATATGTTCTATAGCGGTGGTGTTTTTGACCAAACTCACTGGAGCAAAAAAGATGCGTCAAATGAAGCCCTAGTTTTAGGTGGAGGGGATAAGAATCTATATTAAGCACGCAAAGCTATACAAGTTTTCTGATGTAGGACTATATTCTCAACAAACTAGAACTATCAATGGTTAACCAAGAGACTGTGCTGGAGGTGCACCTTTTATAAACAAATCAAGCATCATCATGGTCATAAGAAAAACTTTTTTTAACTGTCTTCATCTCTCACAAGTCACAAGTATATAATCATTTCTCACTCTAATCTTACATTAATTTATGTAGAACATTATATGCTATTTTAACTCCAATCTGTGCAAGTCTTTCCAGCAACTAAACAAAATGTGACATTCTTACAAATTGATTTCATTATCCTGCCATATTGGTGAATATACTCTGAGAGCTCACAATGCGCATTTAGTTCCAAAATAGAGGAGGAAAGCGCGTGACTGACCGGGGACGAAAAACTCTCACCCTTAAGGAGCCAAGCTAACAAACTGCTGGAGTGCTAACAATGTGCGAACACTTGCTAAAAAGCTAAGGCATACAAAGACTAAAACATTTCCAAGGTAATTACCAAAACTTCCCCTAGAAGTTAGCATAATTACAGGTTGCACCCCTCTTACTTTTGAAATTACAAAATCCTCCCCTGTAAGTTTAGATCTCAACATCCATGCACAAAAATATACCCTGGAGTAAATTTTCAGGGGGGGGGGGGGGGGGGGGGGGGGGGGTCCTTTTGTGCATGGATGTTTGAAATGTAAACTTATAGGGGAGGTTTTTGTAATTTCAAAATTAAGAAGGGTGCAACCTGTAATTTAGCAAAATTAGAGAGGTCCCGGAAAATTGCCCAAATTTCTAATAACATAATAAAATATAAAAGACAGAAGTAAATTCAATAAGAAAATAAACTAAAAAACGTATGCCAACACAAATGCTACTGGCTTATTATTACAGGGGTCACAGGTGGGGTGTTGCGCCTAGGATGAGCGCGTTTGTCATTGCTCCTCTTATAGTTTGTTTCCATTCAGTAGTTTATCCATTCAGTACTGTATTGTAATATTGATCAAGTATCAGAATTGCCTAATGTTTCTTTGTATCAGACTATGTATAAGATTTCAGTATTTCAAGCATTTTGACCTTTTCAATTTTAGTGGCTCTGTGAAATCAGATTTTGAGGTACACTTTTACCCTTAGTTTCTTTTATTACTTCCGTTGTAAGTATTCTTTTAATAATTTTCATTTTTGTCTGCTATGTACCAATTTAAATACCGTTACTTAGTTTACTTCTTATCACGGGGCCCGGTCGGACTGCTGATTTATTGATAAACTAAGTTGGGGTGTTGCAATTGGTATCAGAGCTAGGTTTAGGATCCCAGGACCCAGAAAACTCACAGAGCCTTAGGATTTCAGCTGAATCATTCCTATGACGATAGAGTCAACAAATTTCATCTAGCTTAGTTATGCATTTGTGTGGAAATATCTTTCTATTAGATCATTCCTTTTGTCATGTACATCATTAATCATTTTCCTTCCATCATATAGGCACCGTGTACCAGCGAGGCGGGCGAGCCATTATGTCAGAATACCACCCCTGAGATAGTCATGGATGACGGTGGTGCACCAGCAGCACCAGCAGTACCAGAATCTACCGACCCAGCAGCTGTTACTGCCAGGGCCGTAACTTTAGCTCTGTTGGAATTTAGAAACGGACTGCCTACGGCAGATCCAGCAGAAGTCCTTGTACCAGCTACCGGGGACATAGGGATGGAGCGATATCTGAGAAATTTCCGTGACCTTCAGCCCTCCAATTTCAATGGAGAAGAAACGCCGATGGAGACCGATGATTGGCTGATAAAGACCCGCGACCTGCTCGAAGTGATGCAGTGCCCAGAGAACAAGAAGGTCCCTCTAGCTGCCTTCCTCCTGAAAGGCGAGGCAAATCTGTGGTGGACTAGGCATTTGGCGGATGACCCTGCCCGCTGGTAAGTACATGGTTTAAATTGTCCTTTTTCCTAGGATACTTTGTCCCTTTAGCGTAATGGTAATGAGTTTTATTTATTTTAGGTCGTACAACGAATATGTTGACATGGAACAATTTCTCGACGGCACTAGCTAGCTGGTTTGTACCCCCGTCCGAGCGCCGCAATCTCCAGGAGAAATACCTCCATCTCATTCAGGGGGACAAAACTGTAATAGCCTATGAGCGGGAGCTTACTCACTTATCTCGTTATACAGGCACAATGCAAGGGGACGAGAACGAGAAATGTAGCCGGTTCGTGGACGGACTGCGTGACTCTCTGAGGCAGCCACTGATGACGATGGTCAATGCTGACTGCAGGAGTTTGGTGGACACTGCAAGGAAGCTGGAAGCTGAACAGCAGAAGGTGCAAAAGTGCAATAACTTCCATTCAAAGCGGACTCAGGATGCACCGCAACAGCAACAACAGAACAAGAATGGTCAAGGAAAGAACTGGAGCAAGAAGCAGATGACTGATGATAAAAGAGGTGGTCAGCCCTGGGCCAGGGTCAAGGATTACTCCCTCTATCCTAAGTGCTACCGCCACCATCTGGGTGAGTGTTTAGCTACTGCAGGAGTTTGTTACAAGTGCCAGCAACCGGGGCATATAGCTCGTTACTGTCATGAGACTCCCGTGGTTCAGGTAACATAAGTTTGTATTCGTGTAATCATTTTAAGTTATACTCTTTCCTCATTAGTCTTATGATCGTGTTTCTTTCTGTAGTCGAAATTTGAGGTCGGTGGTCCTAGTAGAACCGACAAGGGAAAGGCACATGTCGGATCCGAGTTGAAACCAACTTCTGGACAAGGTCCGGTGCAACCCAGAGCTTATGGACTAGGCCAGCAGGAGGATGTGGTGACAGGTATGTGCATGTCCCAGACAATTTAGCAGTTCTCTCCTAGTGACACTAAAATAAACCCATGTTGCATTTATGCATGTATGAATTCTGATGATTCGAAACGTACACTACAAGATTCTCTTTGACACGGGTGCCTCGCACTCGTTCATAGCATAATCTCTTGTTCATATGCTGGATTTAGGAATCCTTTCAGAGTCAGCATCATTAGAGATCATGATGCCTAATGGATCCCTTTTGCAGACCAGAAGTAAGTGTAGAGTTCCAGTGCTGTTTGGAGAAACCGAAATTATTGTAGAAGCTTCTCTCCTCCCTATAGCAGGATTTGACCTGATAGTGGGTATGGACTGGCTATTAGAAGTGGATACAAAAATTGACTGCAGGAACAAAGTTATACAGTTCGAAGGACCCAACCAAGATGTCTTTACCTTCCAGGGCATGAAGGGAGTCTCCAAATTAATTATCTCCTCAATTAAGGTTGTTAAATGCATCAACAAGGGTTGTGCAACCTTCTTAGTACTGATGATGCTGAAGCCAAAGTTAACCTGCTAGAAGTGCCTGTAGTTCAGGACTTTCCAGATGTCTTTCCAGATGAGTTACTTGGTGCCCCTCCTACCAGAGAGATTGACTTCCAGATCGATCTTGTACCTGGAGCTGCGCCAGTGGCCAAGAGCCCTTACTGAATGGCTCCTAGAGAACTTGTCGAGTTGAAAATCCAGTTGCAGGAATTGATCGACTTGGGTTTCATTAGCCCCAACACTTCACCTTGAAGTGCCCCGGTACTGTTTGTTAAGAAGAAAGATGGTAGCCTTAGGTTGTGCATTGACTACCGCGAGCTGAACAAGCTGACAGTTAAGACTAAGTATCCTATTCCCAAGATAGATGATTTATTTGATCAGCTTGAGGGATCTTGCACGTTCTCCAAGTTAGATTTGAGGTCAGGCTACCACCAGCTGAAAATTCGAGATGTGGGCATTCAGAAGACGTCGTTCAGCACTAGATACAGACACTATGAATTCGTGGTCATGCCGTTCGGACTAACTAATGCCCTGTCCGCTTTTATGGATCTGATGAATATGGAATTTCGAGAATTCCTAGATCGTTTCGTTATCGTCTTTATAGACGATATTTTGGTGTACTCAAAGAGTCAAGAAGATCATGCCGAATACCTCAACACAATTTTGAGCACTCTCAGGAAGAATCGGTTGTATGCGAAGTTTTCTAAGTGCGAGTTCTGGCTTTCAGAGGTTGCATTTTTGGGACATGTTATCAGTCAGAAAGGTCTCGTTGTGGATCCGAAAAAGATAGAAGCAATAAAGGATTGGCCAAGGCCGAAGGCAGTTACGGAAGTTCGCAGTTTTCTTGGGCTAGCAGGGTCGATGACTACGCTTACCAGGAAAGGGAAAGCCTTCACTTGGACAGTTGAGTGTGAGCTTGCCTTTGAGGAGTTGAAATTTAGGTTGATGACCACCCCGATTTTGAGTTTACCTTCAGGTTCAGATGGATTTCAGATTTATAGCGATGCCTCAGGTCAAGGTTTGGGTTGTGTACTTATGCAACATGGTAAGGTCATAGCTTACACCTCCAGACAGTTAAAGGTTCACGAGAAAAATTATCCTGTACACGATTTGGAGCTTGCAGCCGTCATCCACGCTTTGAAGATTTGGAGACACTACCTCTACGGAGATCGTTGTGAGATATTTACGGATCATAAAAGTCTTAGATATATATTTGATCAGCAAGAGCTTAATATGAGGTAGCGTAGGTGGGTAGAATTCCTTTCAGATTATGATATTGGTATTCAATACCACCCGGGGAAAGCAAACGTGGTAGCAAATGCGCTTAGTAGAAGAGGTTCGAGTTATTCCCTCATTACTCAGCAGGAGGAGCTTGTGCGAGCTCTGGAGAGATTGGAGATCAGTGTCATACCACGCTCCAGCTTTGGTTCTGCGAGTTTAAATTGGATGGAAATCACTTGTGATATTAAAGATAGGATCCGAACAGCTTTACCCCTAGATCCGAAGATGGTAAAGGTTTGGGATTTGACCCAAGCTGGTCAGAAGAAGTTCAGTATTCAGGAGGGTTTACATCTGTTCGATAACAGAGTATGCATTCCAGACGTTGGTCACCTTCGAGAGGACATACTGTTTGAAGCTCATAATTCCAGATATTCGATACATCCGGGTAGCACGAAGATGTATGCAGATCTTAAGAAGTCAGTTTGGTGGCCAAGTTTGAAGAATGATGTAGCAGAGTATGTTGGTAAGTGTGAAACTTGCAAGTTGGTTAAAGCCGAGTGCCAGAGACCAGGAGGAAAGTTGAAGCCCCTACCTATTCCAGAATGGAATTTTGAGGATATATCGATGGATTTTGTTCACGGTCTACCCCGATCGCATAGTGGGAATGACTCTTTATGGGTTATAATTGATCGTCTCTCCAAGGTTGCCCATTTCATTCCAAATAAAAAAACGGATCAGGGTCTGAGATTGGCTCAATTGTATGTAGATGGGAAAGTCCGATTCCATGGTGTTCCAAAGACTATAATTTCAGACAAAGATGACAGGTTTACCTCCAAGGAATGGAAGTACGTTCAGGAGCGTTTGGGCACTAAGCTACTTTTCAGTACAACCTTCCACCCCCAGACAGATGGGCAGACAGAGCGCATAAATAGAACTATGGAAGATATGCTCCGTATGTGCATTCTAGACTTTGGTGGTAAGTGGGAGAAGTATGTCACTCTAGTAGAGTTCTCATATAATAATAGTTTTCAGGCAAGCATTGGGATGACCCCTTTTGAGGCCCTTTATGGTAGGCGTTGTCGGACACCGATGTGTTGGGCTGAAAGTGAAGAAAGATCCTCTAACAAAGAATCTAGGGTTGACAAGACCACAACTCGGGTCAAACTTATCCAAGAGCGCATGAAAACAGCTCATGATCGTCATGCAAAGTATAATGATCAGAGGCATAGATCAGTGGAATTCAGTGTGGGAGATTATGTTTATCTGAAGGTCAGACCAGTTAAGGGTGTCTCTCGAATCAAGCAGATGAAGAAATTGAGTCCAAGGTTTGTTGGTCCTTTCGACCTACTGGAGCGCATAGGTGAGGTTGCTTATAAGTTGGCCTTGCCCGAGGAAATGAGTGGTTTACACGATGTATTCCACGTCTCCTATCTGAGGAGAGCAGTCAGAGATCCCAATCAGATAATCAGTACAGAGGAAGCACCAATCGAATCAAATCTTAGTATCAATATTAAGCCAGTCAGGATAGTGGACTCAAGGATTCAGAAGCTCAGAAATAGACAGATCCGTTTTGTAAAGGTTCTTTGGATGAAATGTGGTCGACGAGAGTACTCTTGGGAAAGAAAAGATGAGCTCCGGAGCAATGCCTTCTTGTTTGGCCCAGGTATGTTTGTAATTTTCGAGGACGAAAATTCTTTTAGGGGGGAGATTTGTAACACCCGTAAATTTTAATGCGAGCGTAAATTTTAATTTCAGGGTCCGACTACGAACATTATTGATCGAGCCATCGTCATGGCGAGGTATAATTTCTTTTTGGTCAATAAATAATTAAATAAAATAAAGTCTGTTAAATAAAATCGTTGTAATTATTTTAAGACGCGATTTTGAGGTTTTTGGGAGTTTTTATGCTCGAAGTAAGATGCAATAGAGGGCATTGTCATAATTGAAAATATTTAAAAAGGATGGATAATAAATAAAATAAAACGGATTTTATTTCCCCATAAAAACCAATTCACAGTTACCATAACCGCACCATTCACGTGGCCGCACAGATAAAAACCCCGCAACCCTCCCCGCTAAGTCACATTTCTTTTCATAACCGGTGCCCTGACTGATGTAGGCTCACTAGCCGGCACCTTTTGCTTGGACGACCTAAGGACACGACGTAGCTTCTCGCCCTCCAATCTATCACTCGCACAAATAAAACGCAGCACACTTCCTATGCAAGGATTAAAGTTACGCGTCGTACGGGTTAGCAACGCCCTTAGAGATCGAACAAAAGGCTATAGGCCAATGTTCTATCTTGCTAAATGGACCTACCCGATCCGGTCGAGCGATGTTGTACCAAAAGAGATCCACCGAAAACAAGACGATTCGGAAAAGGTGGATCTCTCCCAACAAAAAGAAACGAGGTCCGCCAAGCCTCACGAACTTAAAGAAGTTTAGGAATAACACAAAAATCAAATGAAGAAACCACAATACATCAAGTTGTCGAAAATCACGCTAAAATCATCCACCACAAGATTATCTAAGAAAGAAAACGCAGTTAGGTAGAAGCTTTCGTTACCCCACTCAACGAGTGTCCAAGAGACGATCGCTCTCCAACGTTCTCCACCGGAACCGCGTCGGATGGAGAGGAACTTGACCGCCGTCCTTGCGTCACACCGGATGAGGTCCACCAAGAGCACTCCTAGCCTTGACCGAAACTTTCCAAGGGAAGATGAGCTCCCCTCCTTGTTGTGGTGGCCGAAACTCTCACAGGAGGAGTGGATGGGGTCGGCTATTGCTTGAAGGGAAGGTTTAGAGGTAGAGAAGAGGAGCCTTGAGGGGAACAAGGAAGGAGATGGAGGAGGGGGAAAGCGAGACCGACGGTCTTCCCGTGGCTGTTAGAGAGAGAGAGGAAGCTGGAGGGAGGACGGCCTCCTTGGCCGATCGAGAGAGAGAGAGAGGGCGGGCGACCTCCTAGCCGATCGCGAGAAAGAGTGGGAGAGGGAGAGGGAGGGTCGGCCTCCTTGTCGATCGAGAGAACGAGAGGGAGAGGGGGGGGGGGGGGGGGGGGGGGGGGGGTCGGCTGAGCAAGGGATTTAGATTTAGGGTTTTTTAATTTCTTTCATCAACTCCTCCAAACCTTCATCAAAATTGCCTTATATAAGGCTTACAAGAGTTTAGGCTAAACGCAGCCCAAACTAAAATAAACATTGGCTAAACGCAGGCCAAAGTAAAAGAGTTCAAATTAAAAATACACCAATAATTTAAATGCTCCAAACTTTAAATGCTTCAAATATAAAATAAAATATTAAGTCTTGTGCCGAGGGCGGAGGTTGTAGCGGCGATGGCGACGGGAATCCTTGATTGGAAGACCTCCCTCATTCGTAAGCGCGCTTGCATCAAAATCTTCAATTTGTGGGCCGTCGTCTCCACCAATCCTCCCCCGCTCAAAAGTACTCATCACCGATGAGTTGCCTTGAATGTATCGGTGCAGAAGAGACGCATCCAACTGGGCCACTTCCGATTCGGGTAGCCAAGAGTCATCGGAAGCTGGGCGGTCACGCCAGCGGATCAAGTAGCGGCGTATGTCACCACTAGGAGAGGGAACCACGGCATCTTGGAGAATCCTGTCAGGCAAAAAGATGGTCCTGGGGAACCTTGGAAAAGCATTAGGCGAAGACGGAAATAAAGTTTCTACATCGACATTCGACGTACCTCCAGTGGAGTCCGAAGGAGAAAGCGATCCAGTGACAAACTCACCCCCCAACCCATTAGAAGGCACGGTGGCAATAAACGGAGAGACAGATAAGTCAAGTGGTGGGGAGACATAAAGCGTTAAATCTGAAACGTTGAAAATAGGGGAGATACCCCAATCAGTGGGCAACTCCAAAAGATAAGCATTGTCTCCTAATTTCTTTAAAATTCGAAAGGGACCGGCTCGCCGATTCGCTAACTTTTTTACGGTGCCCGAAGGCATCCGTTCAGGGATAAGACGAACCAAAACCAAATCACCAATATTAAAGTGAACCGCTCTCCTTCGTACGTTCGCATGAGATTGATACGATGCATATTGAGTGTCTAACGCTTCCTTAATGTGCTTATGTAGATTGTGGATGTGAGAGGCAAACTCTTGTGCAAAGTGACTTGATTTATAAGATGGCGGTAACGGAATCAAATCAAGTGGCACCGGTGCCTTATAGCCGTGCACGATTTCGTTAGGTGAAAGCCCCGTGGACCTATATTTAGAATTATTATAAGCCAGTTGTGCATGGGGGAGGATTAAATCCCACGTCCCCTTGTGGTCACCCACAAGACAACGAAGAAGACTACCCAAACTTCTGTTTACTACTTCCGTTTGTCCATCCGTTTGTGGATGGTAAGCTGAAGAAAACAACAGTTTGGTGCCCATAATCTTCCATAACGTTTTCCAAAAATAGCTAGTGAATTTAACGTCCCTATCGGTAACTATCGTTTTGGGGACGCCCCGATGCCCAACGACCTCCTTAAAATATAACTTCGCGATGTGAGAGGCGTCGGCGGTCTTACTACATGCAATAAAATATGCCATCTTGGAAAAACGATCCACGACCACTAGAATGGAATCGTTACGCCTCATCGTGACGGGTAGGCCTAAAATAAAGTCCATACTAATATCTTCCCAGGGAATGGAAGGAACCGGAAGGGGTGTATAAAGCCCCGCGTTCGTCTTGTTACCCTTCGCGAGTTGGCACACGCGGCAACTACTCACTATTTTATGAACCGTAGATTTGAGGTCGGGCCAATAAAATTTATCTTCTACCAATGTGATAGTCTTGTCACGACCAAAGTGACCACCTAACCCGCCACTATGCAACTCCCAAACTATGAAATGACGAAGAGACGAACGAGGAATGCATAACTTCAAATGCCTAAATAAATACCCGTCACGTATATAAAAGGCGGAGATGGTAGTGGGGGCGACGCCTTGAACGGATAAATAGATTTCCTTGAAATCCGGGCAATGTACGTATTCGTTCTTAATCCTATCGAACCCGATAACCTTAACTTCAAGCGTGGTTAATAATAATGAGACTCGACTGAGGGCGTCGGCCACACGGTTTAAGGTTCCCTTAAGATGCTTGATTATAAAAGTGTACTCCTGAAGATAGGAGGCCCACTTAGCATGACGGGGGCTGATTTTACCTTGAGAATTGACAAACCTCAAGGCCTCATGGTCGGATTGGATCACAAACTCCTTAGGGAGTAGATAATGCCGCCAATGTTGGAGGCAGCGAATAACAGCATAAAATTCCCTATCATAATTAGAATAATTTAATTTGGGCCCCGCGAGCTTCTCGCTAAAGTAACCCACCGGATGGCCCTCTTGACTCAATACTCCTCCAATACCAACTCCCGATGCATCACATGACAATTCAAAAACCTTATTAAAGTCTGGCAACCGCAAGAGAGGGGCTTCCGACATACAAGACTTAATCGTTTGGAAAGCCTTCGCGGCCGATTTAGTCCAAATGAAGTCACCCTTCTTCATGCATTCAGTGATCGGCGCCATGATGCTACTAAAGTTCCGAATGAATCGGCGGTAAAATGTGGCTAGGCCATGAAAACTCCTAACATCTCTTATGTTGGCGGGCTCCGGCCAATCCTTAATGGATTGCACCTTCCTAGGGTCTACATGAATACCCTCTGAACTCACAATATAACCAAGGAATTCTACGGACGATACATGAAACGTACACTTCTTGATATTCACGAATAATTTTTCCGATCTCAACGTAGAAAGGATTATCTTCAAATGAGATTCATGATCGGTCGTAGAAGTACTAAACACCAAAATATCATCAAAATATACTACTATGAATTTTCCCATATAAGGTTGGAATACGTGAGTCATCATCCTCGAAAACGTACTCGGGGCATTGGAAAGCCCAAAAGGCATTACCAACCACTCGTAAAGCCCCTCCTTAGACTTGAAGGCCGTCTTCCACTCGTCCCCCTCCCTAATGCGGATTTGATGGTAGCCACTCCTAAGATCCAACTTGGAG
The DNA here is from genome assembly GCA_033032865.1 of Dactylorhiza incarnata. Classification (NCBI taxonomy): domain Eukaryota; kingdom Viridiplantae; phylum Streptophyta; class Magnoliopsida; order Asparagales; family Orchidaceae; genus Dactylorhiza; species Dactylorhiza incarnata. Next base: position 783,556 of record JAWHQI010000285.1, on the reverse strand, counting down.
AAAATCGTGGCTCCCGCTAACATGTCCAATAAATCGTCCAAACGAGGGATAGGGAATCGATACTTGATGGTGATTTTATTAATGGCCCTACTATCCACACACATCCTCCAAGAGCCGTCCTTCTTGGGGGCAAGCAAGGCGGGTACGGCACATGGGCTCTTACTATGACGGATGAACCCTTTCTTTAGTAAATCAGAAATTTGTGTTTGCAACTCCGCATGCGCGGAAGGGTTTAACCGATAGTGAGGGAGGTTTGGTAATGAAGAACCCGGGACGAAGTCTATCGCATGTTGAATGTCCCGCATGGGGGGTAACATGGGCGGTAGCTCGTCCGGATATACGTCCCTAAATTCTTCTAAGAGTTTCCTTAACGCGGGAGGTAATTCTTCAAAAGATGAATCATCCGTCTTAGCTTGGAGGCAAACTAACGCGTACAAAACGCCGTCCACAAAAGTGTCACGCATAAACTCCTTCTTGCCTATAAGACTTAAAGTCCTCTTTTCAACCGGGACAGTCGTGTCCTTAGACGGGAACGTGGGATCCTTAGGCGGAGTGGGTTTTAGAGTAATGATTTTACCATTAAACTTGAACTCGTAAGTATTAGCTCGCCCAAAATGCGTGACATCATGATCAAAAAGCCATGGGCGACCCAAAAGAACATGACAGGCGTCCATGGGGATGACATCACACCATATCTTTTCGGAATAAGCCTTGATGGTAAGGGGTACCAAACAACGCTTCGCAACAGGGAGGGAAGTCTTATTCACCCAAGCGACCTTGTAGGGGTGAGGGTGAGGTTCGGGGGTCAAAGACATCCGTGACACCGCATTCTCAGAAATTACGTTCATACAACTGCCGCTATCTATGATTAGCTTGCACCACTTCTCTCCACTCTTAAAATTTAACGAGAAAATGTTAGTCCTATTCCATTCATCTACGGCACGAGGGGTGGCTAGAATGCACCGCATGACCATCATATAAGAATCGTCCTCTAGATCACTAGGTACCCCTTCAGACTCATAATCCTCCTCTGCCTCATACGTGAACTCGGCGGGTTCGGGAGAGGCGTCCAAGAGGGCTAGGGGTTTGGGTTTAGTAGGACACTCACTCGCATAATGACCTTGAACACCACACGAGAAACATGTAGCGTTCGTCTTGCTAATCCTACCCACGGGTACTCTCTCACCGGTCGGGTTTCTAGTGTTCCTAGCCGTGATGACAACTGAGTTCGAGTCGGTGGACTTGAACTTGCCCTTGTCCTTATAGGTGGAAGATGGGGGTGGTCCTAAGATGGACTTTGCCTTTTGGAAAGAGCGAGATTTGGACTTGTGAGCATTGTGCTTCTCAATGTCCAATGCAGCGTTGAAGGTGGTGTTCAGATCCGTATGGCCATAACGCAAAAGCTTGCCTTGGATGTCGGGGTTTAGCCCCTTACGGAACCTAGAGAGAGTGATCTCTGGCATCTCCCTAACGTCACACCTAACCATCATGTCTTTTAGTAGACTCATGTAATCGGCGACCGACCTATTCCCTTGCCTAAGGGTAGCCAAGTCATCAAACATTTGGGTCCGATGATATGCAGGGACGTATTGGTCCGTCAACATGGCTTTCATGCCAGCCCAACCAATTGGTGGGGCACCGTTCACCGCACCTAAACGTCGTTCTTCGTTCAGCCAAAATATTTTGGCTCTCCCTAACAGTTTCATTCTAGCGACACGTACCTTATCCACATCGGACAGTTGGTGCCACTCGAAATAGCATTCTATCTCCATGACCCAATCCAGGAAAACTTGGGGCTCACCCAACCCATCATATGATGGGGGCTTGACCCGAACGGCCCTAGTGATGTCAAACTCGAGCGGAGCACGTGGTGCACGTTCGTTACGATTGTTGTTGTCCTCTTCATCACGTTGGAGAACTCCCGGATTTCGGGGTGCCGCTTGATGTAAACGCATCTCATGCAGCATTTCTTTAATATCCGTCAACTGATCGTTAAACTCCTGTCGGAGCTCATCAATCGTTGTAGGAATGTGACCCGCTTCCCGTTCATCCGCCATATTGGAGGAGGACGCAGGGGGATACTCCGTGCCTAATCTTGTGCGCATACAACGATAAAGAAACTAGACTCAGACCCTACAAATTTTATAATAATTTTTTTTTTTATATTTTTCCACTTAATAACTAGGGTAGTGAAAATATTTTTGAGATGTTTGCAGGAAACAACTTGAGGAAACTCCAAATTTTTTTTTTGAACAAACGATCGTGCAAACACGTGAGTGATGGTGTCCTGCGGAATTTAGGAAGGTGTCGATTAGGAAATCAACACGAACCTGGCTTTGATACCAAATTGATGTAGGCTCACTAGCCGGCACCTTTTGCTTGGACGACCTAAGGACACGACGTAGCTTCTCGCCCTCCAATCTATCACTCACACAAATAAAACGCAGCACACTTCCTATGCAAGGATTAAAGTTACGCGTCGTACGGGTTAGCAACGCCCTTAGAGATCGAACAAAAGACTATAGGCCAATGTTCTATCTTGCTAAATGGACCTACCCGATCCGGTCGAGCGTTGTTGTACCAAAAGAGATCCACCGAAAACAAGACGATTCGGAAAAGGTGGATCTCTCCCAACAAAAAGAAACGAGGTCCGCCAAGCCTCACGAACTTAAAGAAGTTTAGGAATAACACAAAAATCAAATGAAGAAACCACAATAAATCAAGTTGTCGAAAATCACGCTAAAATCATCCACCACAAGATTATCTAAGAAAACGCAGTTAGGTAGAAGCTTTCGTTACCCCACTCAACGAGTGTCCAAGAGACGATCGCTCTCCAACGTTCTCCACCGGAACCGCGTCGGATGGAGAGGAACTTGACCGCCGTCCTTGCGTCACACCGGATGAGGTCCACCAAGAGCACTCCTAGCCTTGACCGAAACTCTCCAAGGGAAGATGAGCTCCCCTCCTTGTTGTGGTGGCCGAAACTCTCACAGGAGGAGTGGATGGGGTCGGCTATTGCTTGAAGGGAAGGTTTAGAGGTAGAGAAGAGGAGCCTTGAGGGGAACAAGGAAGGAGATGGAGGAGGGGGAAAGCGAGACCGACGGTCTTCCCGTGGCTGTTAGAGAGAGAGAGGAAGCTGGAGGGAGGACGGCCTCCTTGGCCGATCGAGAGAGAGAGAGAGGGCGGGCGACCTCCTAGCCGATCGCGAGAAAGAGTGGGAGAGGGAGAGGGAGGGTCGGCCTCCTTGTCGATCGAGAGAACGAGAGGGAGAGGGGGGGGGGGGGGGTCGGCTGAGCAAGGGATTTAGATTTAGGGTTTTTTAATTTCTTTCATCAACTCCTCCAAACCTTTATCAAAATTGCCTTATATAAGGCTTACAAGAGTTTAGGCTAAACGCAGCCCAAACTAAAATAAACATTGGCTAAACGCAGGCCAAAGTAAAAGAGTTCAAATTAAAAATACACCAATAATTTAAATGCTCCAAACTTTAAATGCTTCAAATATAAAATAAAATATTAAGTCTTGTGCCGAGGGCGGAGGTTGTAGCGGCGATGGCAACGGGAATCCTTGATTGGAAGACCTCCCTCATTCGTAAGCGCGCTTGCATCAAAATCTTCAATTTGTGGGCCGTTGTCTCCACCACTGACGCTTCACGTAGTCGAACGCTTCAGCGGAACCGATGCTAGCCCGCTCCCTCCTCGCAGATGGCATCTCCGGCCACTTTACAGTCGATCGCCGTCTGAGACGCCTACTGCTACACGTGCGCCGGCGGTAGCAGACGCAGAAGTCGTCGTTCCTCGCCTCTCGATCGAAGCCGACGACTGTTTTCCTGCGCAGGTAACCGTCGTCCCCTCCCTGCTACTTTTCTGCTCCCGTCAGTCCTGTTCAACCACCGTTTTGGCCAAGTGAACCTCTCTCCCTCTTAGTCCAGTGGGTTTCCTTTGTTAATTTCGTGGATTCTCCTTCAGGATTTTCAGGAACTCCCTTGCGAGATTCGGGGTTTCCCACAGAGGTGCGACTCATCAAAATCGATTCTTGGCAAAGAGGTAAATACTCCCTCTGTTCTTATTCGTATATGTCGTGGACTCTAAACCCTAGTGTAAGGGATTTGAGGATCTCTCTAAATTCAGCGAGTTGACTCCTTTTAGGTTTGGAGAAACCTTAGTAGTGGAAGGAGGATCGAGAAATAGAGCGGAGGAGGTTCGCTCCTTCCGACTCAACTTCATCGTTGAGAATTTGTCCTTGCTAAGGTAAGTAGGAAATCATTATTTAATCTTATGTTTAACACCCTCTCCACCGTATAACCTCCGTTAATGTGTATTCACCGAAACCCTAGGAGCGAGAAGGAATTTAATTGTGTAGAATTCAGCAGAGCAGAGAAATCATGCCGCCGCGACTTGTGTACGAACGCCGCAATACTGCGGTAAGAAATCCTATCCTTTTTGGCTAGACATAGCATATAGTATTTGCTCAGATTGTGTCTCGTATAATAAGAGGATATATGTAGTATTTTACAATCACATGCATCCTGATGTATAATATGTTAAGAAGTACTAAACTTGTATAGATCTGGTGAGTTTACATAGTACATGTAACCATATATTTATTTAGACGTGCAACTGAATGTTAATCACCGAAATATGTATACGAGGAGACTCTTTAGCAGAAAATACGACATACGACAGTCAGATGAATAATTATGAAAACCAACCGTTAATGAAAAATAATTAGGAGGCATGATTAAGACTTTCTCTCGTGATAGATAGATGTGCACTATCTTACTCAAAGAGCGTAGTAGACCATATGAGTCTCAAATTCAGGGAGACATTTCTCCATTTAGAAATTTAGTAGATGCGAGTCTGTGTCCTGGAGACACTAGAACCCCTGCGTTCATTAGTTGAGACTCGGATCGTTAAAATGCGCATAAGAAGCTGCTCCTCTAAAACGTGAAGAATGACGAGCATAAGTCAAATAGAAAACAAGTATATGCCGAAATGTAAAAATCTCTATAGCTAAATATTTTCGGAGCTTAATTGAAAATGCATGACATAATTATGCTAGAACAGACATTTATTTTCCAAACTCTATTTTAGAAAAGCATGCATGGTATAACATCAATTGTTTTTCCATAGCATAAAAATATTGTTTTAAAAAGCATGCACACATATTTCTTCTATACATTTTAGTGTCACTAAGAAGACTGGTCTTTCTTACTCTCTAGTTGGGCTGACCCATTTTAGGGCTTATTATTACAGGGGTCACAGGTGGGTTGTTGCACCTAGGATGAGCGCGTTTGTCGTTGTTCCTCTTATAGTTTGTTTCCATTCAGTAGTTTATCCTTTCAGTACTGTATTGTAATATTGATTAAGTATCAGAATTGCCTAATGTTTCTTTGTATCAGACTATGTTTAAGATTTCAGTATTTCAAGCATTTTGACCCTTTCAATTTTAGTGGCTCTGTGAAATCAGATTTTGAGGTACACTTTTACCCTTAGTTTCTTTTATTACTTCCGTTGTAAGTACTCTTTTACCACTTTTCATTTTTGTCTGTTATGTACCAATTTAAATACCGTTACTTAGTTTACTTCTTATCACGGGGCCCGACCGGACTGCTGATTTGTTGATAAACTAAGTTGGGGTGTTACAACATCAGCAGATGGACATGCTTTCAAGGACAAGAATATAACAATTGAAGACATTTGTTCATGGCTATGATATAAAGTTAGATCATATATAGGATCATTTATAGAGATTTCCCCTGTAAGTTTGTAAAATTACAAGTTGCACCCATCTATCTTTTGAAATTACAAAAAACTTTTCATGTAAGTTTACATTTCATAATATGTATACAAAAAAATACACTTGATGAGGAGCTCCGAGGGGTATTTTTGTGCATGCATGTTATGAAATGTAAACTTACATAAGAGGATTTTGTAATTTCAAAAGATAGAGGGGATGCAACCTGTAATTTCATGTGACTTGTAATTTGTAAGCATTCGACCCAACTCTATACATAACTTTATAAAAGGGTTCATGAATGATACTTTTATAAGATTAACCCTAAAATCCCTAAGGGTCCGTTCGTTTGAATGGAATTGAATTTCTGGAATTGGCTTTTCGACGAAAACTAATATCTACATGAATTGGCTTTTTACATAATTCCAATTTTGTTGTTCGGCGGTAAGATTGAATTCAGTTAATAGAATTAGAATTGAGGCACAAAAGTTGTTCGGCTGAATGATGAAATTGGTATTAGAATTGACATTATACAACAATTTTATAAAACTCAAAATAGGCGTCAGCGACGAATGCATTAAATTGCACAATATGTTTTAGGACGCGCATTTTTCGCCCAAGTGTAATTTTTTCGCCGAGTTGCTCATTTTTTTTCCCGGGCACGCATTTTTTGCCCGGGCGAAAAACGCGCGTCAGGGTGAAAAACCCGCGCCCTGGCGAAAATTGCGCGATTGGTCGAAAAACATGCGCCCGGATAGAAAAATTCGCAGTCGGGCGCATTTTTTTCGACAAGGCGCGTTTTTTCCCCCGGGCGAGTTTTTTTCGCCCGGGCGCGATTTTTCCGCCCGGGCACGATTTTTCCGCCTCGACGTGATTTTTTCGCCCAGTCGCATTTTTTTCCCGGTCGCGATTTTCTCGCACGGGCGAGCGGGCGCGTTTTATTCGCCCGGTAGCAATTTTTTCGCCCAGACGTGTTTTTTTCACCCGGGCTCGTTTTTTTTCCCGGGCGCGATTTTTTTGCCCGGCCGCGATTTTTTCACCCGGACTCGTTTTTTATGCTTGGGCGCGATTTTTTCGCCCTGTCGCGTTTTTTTTGCCCGGCCGCGATTTTCGCCCATTTTTTAGACAGGGTGCGATTTTTTACGAAAAAATTTCGCTCGGGCGAAAAAAACAAGCCCGGGGAAAAAACCCCACCCGGGCGGAAAATACTGCGCCCGGGCGAAAAAATCGCGCCCGGGCGAAAAAAGCGCGCCCGACCGAAAAAAACGCACTCGGGAGAAAAAATCGCGTCCGGCAAAAAATATCGCGTCCGGGCAAAATATATCGCGTCCGGGCAAAATATATCGCGCCCGACCAGAAAATTCGCTTCCGACCGGAAAAATCGTGTTCGACCGGAAAAACCGCGTTCGGCCGGAAAAATCGCGTTCGTGCGAAAAAAGCGCGCCCGAGCGAAAAAAGTGCGCCCGGGCAAAACAAACGCGCGCCCGGGTGAAAATTGCCCGGCCGGCCGAAAAACCCATGGCCGACCGAAAAATGCGCGCCCGGGCGAAAAACGCAAGCCTGGGCAAAAAATGAATGCCCGACCGAAAAACACGCGCTGACAGAAAAACACGCGCCCGGCGAAAAAAACCCACTCCCGGCATGAAAACACACGCGTAGGCCGAAAAACTTAGGAAAAAACACTCGATTATGCGGAAAACTCATGGGTGGAGGTAAGAATTGGCGATTTGATTTTTTAGTTCAAAGTCAAAGCCATGGGTTTTCATATAAAAGCCAATATCCTCGTAAATTTCGTTGCACCGAACATGAGAATTGGATTTCTAATCGCCAATTCCAGAAAGCCAATTCCGTCCAAACGTACAGACCCTAATGAGAAAGCCCTAACAAATGTATGCTTAAATGGACTAATCCAGATGAGGTCATAGTCCGACCATGGGCCCATTTAAAAGACTCACATTCACAAAGGTCCATATTGATTGTCACAATATGATAGACAACGGTGGTGAGATCGATGGAGGAGGTAGGCAAAACCAATTGATGGAGGAAATAAGGAGATTGAGATACAAACTTAGAGGCAAACTTTTTGCCCTAACACAGGTGCTCGATTCCAATTCCTTGGGATAAATCAAGCATGAAGAGTTCTTAGGGTACATTATTTATTTATATAAATGAGTTTACGAAAAAAGGAAAAATATTACTAAAAGAAGATAAAAGACTGAAAATAAAAAGGAGCTTCCATCCTACATTCTTGAGTCATCTATTTGTGCGCTTTTTTTTATCAAAATGGTGTGTGCATGTATCACAGCGAGCTTTTAGATGAATCGATTGAACCCATAAAGAATAACATAAAGCTTTTTTCAGAATAGTGCTCTTTTATCCCAACTATTTCGGGCCGGTACAAATTCAATGATTTAGGGTTAATGCTTAGGAGTCCAATACACAAGAAATTAAATAACTACTTTGGAGATATTTCCCCCTAAATTAAATAGAGTAATAAGGATGGGCTTGAAATACCTGTGCAGCCTCAATTTCTGATTCTTGCTTCTGAATAACAAAGGAAAGAGGACGCAGCATACACAAAAAGAATAAATCCGACTTCTCGAAGAACGACTGATGATTTTGCCTACAAATTAGAACTCCATATCATGAATTTAACCTAGAAAATTTTGGACGCCCATGAATTCAACAGTATTTAAGGAAAACTAGAATATTTTAAAGTAAATATGACAGATGGAATCACAACGCATAGCGGTGGAGGGCCTTAGAGTTAGCACACACCACACTTGCAATGAAATTCTGAAGGCTATTTTTTTAAGTTTATCAATAGTTTAGTCCAACTTCACCTGTTATTTGCAATTCATAAGGCTTTATGAAGGGCTAGTATGCAAAGCAAGCAAAATACTAGAAAAGTGCGGTTAGAGTGCTGATATAAATCGAATATTGTTATGGGCCCACGAGGAGGTCACGACCCGTGACCATGGACACATTGTATCTTTATTTCTCGCATTGTATTTTCTTTTTCGCTGCATTCTAATTTACTCACATATCATGTAGCTCGAGTGAGCTGCATAATTGAAATATTGTGGAACATTTTCTCTCATTATATATGAGAATGAGGAGAGCCTTGGAATGAAGACATAAATTAAAATCTAATCTCTCATCTTAGTTTCCTCTCCTTCCTCTCACATTTTCAAAAGGGTTTAGGGTTGAGCAAGACTCTCTTATTCTTCCTCTCTCAGTCAAGATTGGCTCCCGTTGTATCCTCCATCATTAGGAAGGCTAGGCCAAGGAAAAGTTGAAAGGATCCTCCCTAAGAATTGTGTTACGCGCACGCGCCTCTTTTTTTATTATTGCTCTTCTTTAAATGTTTTAGTTTGATGTGAGCCCCCCCTCCCTATATAAGGAGGTGGTTTTGGGGAGTTAGTGCATCTTTGGATCATTAGGAATTTGGGCTCTCATTTGAGAGAAGGCTCCTTGGAGGAACCAGCCTCCAAGAGTTGGCCGGAGCTTGCTCCAGATTGTATCCGTTCTTCATTAATTCAAGCATTCTCCTTCTTGTTCCTATTAATTGGTCCGACCTGCCGCCCCGCCTGCACCTACTGCCGCCGGGTTCGTTCTGTTCCGATTTTGGCGTCGACATCTGCGCGGGCTTGCATCGCGTTCCCTCCACCGCCGATCGAACCCTCCGCCAGGGCAGTTCGTCTCCTCCTCTGCATCGACAGTGCGACTCGTCTCCGTGCTCGACGATAGTGTCGCTACGCCTGCTCCAGGCCCGACCCCGCTTCTCATCGATCGGCCGCTCCAATCAGCCGCTCCGATCGACCTGCCGCTCTACTCAATCGACCACTCCGCTTCTCCTCGCTCTGCCGCTCCACTCTAATCGACGGCTTCTCATCGATCGACCGCCCCGACGATCAGCCACTCCAATCGATCTGCCGTAATCGATCGACTCGACCGATCCTGCCAGCGCCCCGATCGGTAGTTCTGCCTCCGTTCGGCCGACCAGCGTCCGTATCCGCCCTATCCACCGCTCCGCTCTCAACCTGCCACAGCTCCAGCCGTCGCCTGCTCTTCCGCAGCGACTGGCCGTTGCTAGCACCCCTTCCCCAGCTTCGACACTCTCCTGCCAACCTCCAGCTCGGCACAGTCGTCCTCATATGCCAAAGGGCCGGATGGAATCCCGCGTCGAAGCCGTCGAACATTCCCTCGCCACCATCAACGCACGTCTCGAGGCACAGACCGAGCAGTTCTCCTCGATTCTGACCATGCTCCAGAACTTACAGCCCAGCCAGCTCTCCGGGCCTCCTGCCGCCTCTGCTGTGGGATCCCTCAGCACTACGCTCCCCGATACACCCGCAGTGGTGGAACTGCCTACTCCACCGTACCGTGGACCTGACATCCCTACATTCAACGGAACTGACCCCCTTGGGTGGATTGCCCGCGCCGAACAGTTCTTCGACATCCACCAGACCCCTCCGGCGCAACGGGTCTCCACTGCACTTATCGGCATGGAAAGGTCGGCCCTCCATTGGGTCCATTGGCTCCGCCAGACCTCTCCCGCCCTCACCTGGTCAGATCCCACCGAGGCCCTGATTCAGCGGTATGACGACCGCTACTCCGGCCCCATGATCGAGCGACTTTGTGGGGTCCGTCACACCGGCTCCATTGACTCGTACATTGATGCATTCATGGAATTGGTCACTCATGTTCCCGGACTCCCCCCAGACCATTACTTAGGGTTCTTCATGAACGGTTTGCAACCCCACTTCCGCTCCCGTCTCCGCACCCTCAAACCATTAACGGTCCACCAAGCCATCAACCTCTCCCCCCTTGTGGAGGCGGAATTCCTCGCGACGTCCGGCGACATTCCGTACCCATCACCTTCCTCCAGGCATCCCTCCCAACCTTACTTCTCGACCCATCCCAAACCTCCACCTCTGCCACCTCCCCTACCCCGGCCACCAATGATGGGTCCTCGCAACAGCCGGCCTGTCTCTACCCACCGCTTGTCCAACCAGGAGTACAACGACTTACGAAGCAAGGGCCTGTGCTTCCGCTGCAAGCACCCCTACTCTCCTGGTCATGAGTGCCCGGTGAAGGAGTGTCGAGTCCTCATCGGCGACGACGTGGCCGCGCTCTCCGCCGCCGACTTTGACGCCCTGCTGCTCTCAGACGGACTACCGGACGGCGCCCCGGGCACCTCGACGGCATCCCACTATTGACCGACGGGCGGCGCTCCGACCTTGGGGTCAAGGTCGCTTTTCTGACGGGATGTATTGTTACGCGCACGCGCCTCTTTTTTTATTATTGCTCTTCTTTAAATGTTTTAGTTTGATGTGAGCCCCCCTCCCTATATAAGGAGGTGGTTTTGGGGAGTTAGGACATCTTTGGATCATTAGGGATTTGGGCTCTCATTTGAGAGAAGGCTCCTTGGAGGAACCAGCCTCCAAGAGTTGGCCGGAGCTTGCTCCGGATTGTATCCGTTCTTCATTAATTCAAGCATTCTCCTTCTTGTTCCTATTAAATTGTCCCTCTCGCGACCGCGCACCGGTTCCCAGAACGACAGTCCAACCGCAATTATGCGGCTTCCGACCCGTCTCGTCGAGTCCGATACTTCCAACACATGAGAACTGCCTTTCCTAGTGCTCGATCCTCACACTAGCAGTCATTGTGCTGCCGTAACTCCTCTCTCAGCTGGTCGACTATCCCACACCTACCTTCGAGGGGCCTCCCAGACATCCTAAATCGTTCACCTGCTTCCTCCGCTACCGCCTTGAGTGCCTAGCACTCCGAACCGGGCATCCCAGCCCTCGGCTTACACTTCCACCACCTCAGAATAGCCCCAAGACCGTCTAGCGACCATGGATGAAGGTGGCCTTACCCTCACGCAGGTTATGGAGGCAATGCAAAAGTTGATAGCCATCCAAGCTCAATATCAGGTTGCATACACTGTCCTTACTGCCCTCCTCGATGACATGCATCTGCCACCCCATCCGAGACACCACCACGCGACGAGTTCCAATTAGGGCGGGTCGCAGTACGTCGTACACTTCAAATCTTGATCCGAGAGTGGCAGTGTTCCGTGTTACGCGAAGCTGGATTGTCCCCTATTTGACGGCAAGAGAGGCTCTCTTGCTTGGCTCACATGTTGTGAGCACTTATTCGCTAATCAGCTCATGTCGTTGGAGGAAGGGATAGGCTTGGCTTCATTCCATCTCATAAGCTCGACGCAGTTGTGGTACGTCCAACTTGCGCAGGAGAAACCCAATTATGAGGTTTCAGATGTTACTAGCCCATGTCCCTTCTATACTGTTGGAACATCAAGTGTTGATATTCACTGTCATCCTACATGATCGACTGCTTCTTAATGTAGAATTCCAAGCCACGCGGGACCTCATCACAACTATGAGCCTGACCTTTATATGCGAGAAACGTCTCCACATGGACATGTGTGGCAACCACAACGATGGGAATGGGGGCGTTCGTCAAGAGGATACCCCTTCTTCTCACCCCAGTAGCTTTTCCACCACACTCAAGGGCAAGGATTACAGTGGCACCCATCCATCAAACACATTTCACAAGCAAAAATAGTAGAACGATGTGCACAAGGGCTTTGTCTTAACTATGACGACCCATATACAATAGAACCAGGTGCAAGTGATGTAAACCGAGAGATCAAATCTGAGTATCGCTCACTTGATCACGTTCGACGTTTGAACTTTCAAAAGGTCGTTAATCACTATTTGAGAATGAAATTCTTAAATGCTTACGGATCGAATCGAGGCAGTACCTTGACATCCACAAGCTTAATTGCAAACAATAATTTATGGCATAAAGGACAATTGAAAGATAGCAAGAACGTTCAAGGCAAGCTCTTAGATAATTAATTGAATCGCATATGATTAAGCTAATAGATGGAGCAAGAGTAGAGCGAAGTTTACCCAAGGCAAACAAAAATCTATAGTAAGTAGTCGGCCATTCCAGGCACAGTTTGCACGCATGTTCAGGAAGTCGAAAGGGAAGAACGCCAGAATAGGGGTTGTAGTCGACAACGTTCTAAGATAAGCAGGCACTAGTAGATCCGGCCACCGAAATAGGAAACTGGAGTCAACGACGACCTGAGGAGCACAGGCGATCCCGTCGGGCTGGTCGGCAGAGGGATCGCCAGATGACCCAGTTGAAGTCGGTACCGGTGGTACTTCTCGGCAGAAGGTCGAACATCGGTGGCTTTGCTGTTCCTGAAGACTTCCGTCGAGTTCGACGGGGAAGGAGATTAAGAAGAGTGCACTGGTTGGTAGGGCAAGGGATTTCTCCGGTTTAAGAGAAAGAACGAAACGAGTTTGTTTCTCTGTATTTTTCCGGTTGCTTCTCTCTTCAATTTGGGGCCTTCTATTTGAAACCCAAAGCTTGATTTATTTTCAAAACAACACATAATTTCTTTCCTAAAGTTTTCCTATAATTTTCCTCTAATTGATTAGTGATTATTGAGAATACAATATGAATATTTTAATATGAATTATTTCTTACTTTGCCTTATGCATCCTTAATTATTTAGAGGATGCCTTTTTCGTCCTTAATACTCAAAATTTTCGGACCATTTATTCATAGTCTCACCGGATGGTCAAACCGGTGAACCGGATTACTCAAAATGAGAACTGATGCGCGAAAAAGGAAAATACAAGATATAAATGAAATTAAAACAAAATTCGACACATGACGGTATCATGCATCCTCGGATGCGACGAAAGGTGCATCAACAAGTGTCTTTTTGGGCTAGAAGTTGGCGATCTCCCAGAGAACGAGGATGCTAGGACGGCTAGAGCCCATACCCTTGCCCACTCAGGCTCGAGGACAAGCTTGATCCGCGCTGGGTAAGTGATGTTATGGGCCTACGAAGGGTGTGACGACGCGTGGCTACGAATGACGTGTATCTTCTTTTTGTAAATTTACTCACATATCATGTAGTCCGGGTGATAGACATAATTGAAATATTGTGTAACATTTTCCTCTCACTATATAAGTGAGTGAGGGGGGCCTTGGAATGAAGACATGAATTAAAACCAAATCTCGCCTTGTAGTCTTCTCTCCTCCCTCTCATCTTCTCAAATTAGGGTTTGGGGTTGAACAAGGCTCCTATCTTACTCTCTCAGTTGAGCTCGGCTCTCGTTGTATCCTCCACCAATGGGAAGACTTGGTCAAGGAAGGGTCGAGAGGATCCTCTTCGAGACTTCTCACTCTCACGAGCGTCCACCCGCCTACAATCAGAAGCACATAAAAAATACAAAGTTCTACTCTTTAAAAAAATGGAATATGGGCAATTTATTCATGTAGTAATTAAAAAATTAATCTAAGTTTTGTGTAATTATTATCAATAGACATATCACTAAGGAAACATTTAGATGATACGTCGAAGACTAATAAGCTGGATGTCAATAAAACGAGGTGAATCCATTAAAGTCAGGTCTTGGATGAGGAAGACAAGTCAAGTACTTTTTTATCATTAAGAAAAAACTTGAACAATTTGTTATGGGTCTATCCCGAAGGATGGCCGGAGGCGGAGATGACCGCGGCGGAAGATACAGTTGAGCTGGAACCATGACTGCTTAAACGGGGCTTGCTCAAGTGAGAGAGAGAGCTTCCAAGATCTCATAAAGGGACTAGGAATTAGATATTCTTCATTGATTGCGAACATACAAATATACACATGCCTTTATATCGGCTTACAAAGTACTAAAAGACTACTAATTGTATAACCTATATTTGGCGAGTAGGCCAAGTACCCACCCAGCCGGTGGAGAATAGGCCCAGACCCATAGTCGTACTCGCCTACCCCCTCGGGCGGCAAAGGGCGAGTCCGGGCGGTTAGGTCATACTTGTCCCCTCAGAGCAAGTGCAACGCGAGGCGAGTTCCGGCTAACCCGGCTCGCGCGTTCTTAATTTTGGCATCTAGCGACCCAGCAGAGGAAGAGGCTACTCGCAGACCACCAGGGTGCGAATAGCATTATCAAAAATGCACGAGGGTTGTTCGCAGGCCATTCGGGTCAGCGGATAGCAATTTGGTTAAGGCGGAAGCAGCTACCCGCAGACCAAAAAGGTCATTCTACCCTCAGACTAGTTTGTCTATAAATACGACCCTTAATCCCTCAGATCAACGGATCCACCCCCCTTTAAGAGCCCGAGCTCTCGTTTGTCTCTTTTATGTGTTGTCTGAGATACGGGCTCAGCTCCTAGTTTTGGGAGGGGAAGTGAGACAAAAGCTTCCGGGTTACTGGCAGGACTTCCTCGCTGCAGCATGTGGGTCTCTCTATAGGCATTCATCCACCAATATGTGAGGGCTAGTTCTAGGCTCGAAGTACTCAGTCTTTGGGATTCGACGGCGAGAGAAGTAACTCAAGCTACCCCCTCAGACCGAATTCAGTTGAACCGGTTTCCGGGTTTCAACACTAATAAAAGACGAACAACAATGATAACACCTAACCTCTAACCACTAAAGACAACTATAAAGATAACAATAAATAACTAGTCACGATGCTCGAGGCCCATAATATCTTTCCCGAACTTCAAATCGAGTTTGTCCTCAAGCTCGAACGAGGTTTGCACAACTTGATCGTCTGGCTCTTTGATTTCCCGCCATAACAACTCCCGGTATCGTGTTGTTGTAGCTAAGGCTGCATCGAGTGACGGGACGTCAAAGCGCTCCCTGATGGCAGAAAGGACGGTGAGGAGCGGGAGAAACGATGGTGTCCGACAGATGCGGGCAGTCGAAGGAGATGATAGCACGTGCCAAAAAAGAGCTGCGAAGATCAGAAGTGTCGGCGCCGACTTGTGGACGGTTGGCAAAAGAAATGGATCCAGAGGGGACAGCAGAAACCGCGGCGAGGTGACCGGAGGAGCCGGCAGAACGGGTGGTCGAGGAAGAGGCGGTGAGGTAGCTGCGGGCACCAATAGAGCAGGAGCCTGCAGAAACTGTGGCGAGGTGGATGGAGGAGTAGACAATAGTAGAGGGTGCAGTGGCGGCGTGGAGGAGTCGTCAAGATCGCCCCTATGGCAAAGTTGTCGATGGGTTGCAACATGGAGGCTTGGAAGGAAGCCAGCAACGATCGGAGAGTCGCCACATCGGCGGCGCCTATGTCCATGATAATTAATTGATGAAGAAATTAATTAAATCAATCAATTAAAACATTTGCTATGAATTTAAGGAATAGAGGAATGGAAACCGGAGGTTTATTGGGCTAGAGAAAAGAGAAGGGAAAGAGGGCAGACAGAAGATAGAAAGGAAGGCACAGGAGTCGAGGGACAAGTTTGTTGTTTGGGGGACTCGAAACAAAAGCATGGTGAGGGCCTTTTCTGCGTGTGCTGAGCTGCGTGAGGACAAAACATGTGTGTTGTGCGTTAAAGAGCGGGGCTCAACTTGATTAGGAAAACGACAGGTTCATTCTCGAGCAGGGCTCGATGATGAAACGCCAACGACTGGACGACTAAGTCGCTGGAGCCTCACGAGCGGCCGTTGGGGCTCGATAGCGTGAAGCGGCGTCGGCGCATACGATGAGGGCTGCTAGTTGGTCGACGCAAACGACAGGCTCGTTCGCCGAGTGAATCCGATGAAGTCGAGGGTTGCGAATGTTGCTGCTCTGGCGGCTGTTGACTAGATGTCGATGGGCTCGGAGGGAAACGATGTCGATCGATGTCGTGCGGATCGACGACGTGCTGAAGTGCGATGTCCCGTGCGGAAGCAGGCTGCGACGGCTTCGGTGGAGCGTTAATTAGTGAGAACAGAGAAAAAAAGCAGGGTTTGAGAACTCTGGCACTTGGCCGGGAAATAGACCCGTGCGAAAGCAGCGGAAGATAGTGGAATGAAAACAGAGAAAAGGAAGATCGATGGCTAACAGGTTGTTCTCGTGAGGGAAAAGAAACGGCAGTCGAAAGGGAAGGAATGAGAGCTCTAATACCAAGTTGTTGTGGGTCTAGCCCGGAGGATGACTGGAGGCAGAGATGACGGAGGCGGAAGATACAGTGGAGCAAACACCGCGACTGCCTAAGCGGGGGGCTTGCTCAAGCGAGAGAGCTTCCAAGTTCTCATAAGGGGACTAGGAATTAGATATTCTTCATTGATTGCGAACAACAAACATATTCATGTCTTTATATAGACTTACAAAGTACTAAACGACAGTACTAATAAAAGACGAACAACAATGATGACACATAACCCTAACAACTAAAGACAATTATAAAAATAACAATAAATAACTAGGCTCGGTCCTCGAGGCACATAACACAATTCCAAACCCTCTTAACTAATTTAATACATACAAGTGTATTACTTTCATCCCTATCCTTTCTAAGTTGTGTTGTTTATTGCCTTATGATGTTGCACAGGTTACCGTTGTTTCAGAAGTCATGTCATGGAATGAATAACTCTGGCTTCCTAGTTTATCCTATCTCAAAAGTTTATTTTATACTCTCTTTTTTAATAAGGATCTATCTTTTTCTTATGGAAATTTTCATCAATGTCATGCAAAACCTTGGATCATTCATAATATCTTTGCTCTAGTAAATATGGGATGCATTGCCACTTTCCCAGAGATAAGAGAGAACCATTTGAAACTATAACAAGAGGAAGGAAATGAGAGCATGTGTAGGGAGAAGAATAGCATATATGTTAGGGGTAACGCTTCACCCGTACCCGTGGGCAATACCAGCTGCTCAAATACCGCACCACGCGAAGCAGTCCACGACAATGATCCATAGTGGCCCCCAATCGGGATCCCCTAACAGGGCCGCGGCCCCCACACCCCAACCCGTCTCCTCAACCAGTTTAATTGAGGCGGGTTGTTGAGGTCGGGGCTTGAACCCCCGACCTCCTTGATGAGAACCTTTCAACACAGGCCTCATCACCAACTGATCCGCGGCTCTGTTAGGGGATCCCGATTGGGGGCCACTATGGATCATTGTCGTGGACTGCTTCGTGTGGTGCGGTATTTGAGCAGCTGGTATTGTCCACAGGTACGGGTGAAGCCATACCCCTAACATAAAAGTGCACTTTTATGATACGGCCCACCCCTTTAGGTCAGCACAGTGGGTCACACCGTGGCCCAGGGCGGCCATACCAGGGCCGCGGCCCATACACCCCAACCCGTCTCCCCTTTATATTCTCCAGGGCGGGTTGTTGAAGGCGCGTACAGCCATGGCCACGCTGGGTTTTGAACACCCGACCTCCCTTGACAAGAAGGTCTTAACACACCCCTCATCACCAACTGAGCCGCGGATCAGTTGGTGATGAGGCCTGTGTTGAAAGGTTCTCATCAAGGAGGTCGGGGGTTCAAGCCCCGACCTCAACAACCCGCCTCAATTAAACTGGTTGAGGAGACAGGTTGGGGTGTGGGGGTCGCGACCCTGTTAGGGGATCCCGATTGGGGGCCACTATGGATCATTGTCGTGGACTGCTTCGCGTGGTGCGGTATTTGAGCAGCTGGTATTGCCCACGGGTACGGGTGAAGCCTTACCCATAACATAAAAGTGCACTTTTATGATACGGCCCACCCCTTTAGGTCAGCACAGTGGGTCACACCGTGGCCCAGGGCGGCCGTACCAGGGCCGCGGCCCATACACCCCAACCCATCTCCCCTTTATATTCTCCAGGGCGGGTTGTTGAAGGCGCGTACAGCCATGGCCACGCTGGCTTTTGAACACCCGACCTCGCTTGACAAGAAGGTCTTAACACACCCCTCATCACCTTCTTGTCAAGGGAGGTCGGGTGTTCAAAAGCAAGCGTGGCCATGGCTGTACGCGCCTTCAACAACCCGCCCTGGAGAATATAAAGGGGAGACGGGTTGGGGTGTATGGGCCGCGGCCCTGGTACGGCCGCCCTGGGCCACGGTGTGACCCACTGTGTTGACCTAAAGGAGTGGGCCGTATCAATATAGTTATTTATGATATGAAAGGATGCATCAAAATCTAAAATTAAACACGTATCATTAGAGACATTAGCAGCAGAAATGATAGAAGAAGCAAAGAAAGAGACCTGGAACTGAGAGTTTAATCTATCGTACTCTTCCTGAGATAGAGAAACATAACAAAAAAAGTAGTATCATATGGAGGAATGGTGTGCTGAGTGGTGGAGAGATGGTCATGTTTAATTCAACAATGATCAGAATGCAATTCATTCGATTGTTGTGTCTGGTAGAAAGTTGTTGTGTCCACGACCAAGTCCACCATCAGACCATCTATCGCATCCACAACCCCAGGGGACACCTTGATGATCAATGGTCAAAGTAGAGTGGTCAATAGTACAAAGTTGAGTAGGGAAGTTTTGGTGACATGAAGGACCCTCGATAGAGTGGAGATAAATTGGGCATCACGGAATCAACAACCAACTGTAAAGAGATGCAAACCTAAGAAGAAAATCTTCATTTTGTTTCTTCCACACAATAGGGTCAGTGGTGAATGGATGATCCTAAAACAACTTTCATTTACCACTCAGTTTTATAGTGCTGAAGGACTGCATGTAATTTTGTTGTAGAAGGAGAGCTCATTACAGAGGTGTATACATGAAAAGGTTATATTCCTGAAAGAATGTGGACCTAAGGATGTCCAGTTGTAATCAAGTCCGTGTCGTGTTATATTTTGTGTTTTATGTTTTATACCCTCTCTAGGGTATTTCGGTCTTTGTATTTTCCCCTTACTCAATATATATGAGTAAGGGCTAGTTTTTACACAATACAATTCTTGCTAAGGCTTTTTTCACCTCTCAACTTGGTATTAGAGCTACGGAAAAAAAACCTAAGCTCTCTTCCGCCGTCCGCCTCCCGCATTCCATTCAACACCCGTTCGTCTTCGTCTCGCCGTCTGCCTCCCACGACGCTGGTTTGAAGCTTCCTTCATGGTGAGCCGCGGCCTTCTCGCCGGCGGTGGAGCACGCTGAAGGAGACCGTCGCCTCTCCTCATGATGCGTGCTCAGTTACCGTCTGTCGCCTTCTCCTCTGCGATCGACTCCGACGCCTGATTCCTTTGTTGTCGCATGTGCTCGTTGCGGCTTCCAGTCCTGCCGTCACTGCTCCCGTTGTTTCTGCCGGCGCCTAATTCCTCTGCTGTCGCTGTTTCCGTCGTCCAGTTTTCTGCCGCTCCTTCCAGATCTGCCGCTGCTTCCATTTCAGCCGTCGACTATGATTGTTGCTTCCAGATCTGCGTCCAGTTTTTTTGCCGCTCCTTCCAGATCTGCGTCCAGTTTTTTGTTGTGCTGCTGCTTCCAGATCTGATCCTCTGATAATTTGCTGTTGCTGCCTCTAATCTTCCCGGTTGCTC
Source organism: Dactylorhiza incarnata (assembly GCA_033032865.1). Taxonomy (NCBI): domain Eukaryota; kingdom Viridiplantae; phylum Streptophyta; class Magnoliopsida; order Asparagales; family Orchidaceae; genus Dactylorhiza; species Dactylorhiza incarnata. Next base: position 763,519 of record JAWHQI010000285.1, on the reverse strand, counting down.
CTCATGGGCGATTCTTCGTCTGCTGTTGACCCTTCATCGCCGAGTGTTGTGGCACCCCAGATGGGTGACTCTCAGCGATCCTCTGGCCACACAAGCTCTCTGAAGATCACCACTGTGCTCTTAGATGGGACAAATTATCTTGAATGGTCTCATGCGGCACAACATGTCATTGGCAGTCATCAGCTATTTTGGTATATCGATGGGACAAGTGTGGCACCTCCGCCCGGTGATCCTTCCTTGAAGCGGTGGGATTCTGAAAATTCTCTTGTTGTCTCCTGGCTCCTTCACTCCATGTCACCTAAGGTGTACCATAGTTATATGCTGATGGACTCTGCCTCTGAAATCTGGACTCGGGCACGCGAGACTTACTCTCAGATCGGAAGTTCCACCCAGATTTATGAACTGGCGCGCCGTATGTTGGAGTTACGTCAGGGATCCATGACGGTGTCTACTTACTTCTCTGAGTTCGAACGTATCTCTCAGGAACTGGATTATTTTGAATAGTTTACTCCCGCCTGTACTGCGGACGCAGTTCTATTGCAGCGAAGGGACGAACGATTTCGTCTATATGTTTTTCTGATGGGCTTGAACAACTGGATATGGTTCGGACGAATATTCTACACCGGTCTCCCCTTCCATCTCTTCGGTAGGCTTTTAGCATGGTGCTTGGAGATGAAGACCGTCGGAGGTCCCTCAGCACGACTGCGCCTCCTTCTGATCGCTCTGCTTTTTCTAGTGTTGGTATAGGTGGATCCAACCATACCAACGCAGTTCCTACTTGTGATTATTGTGGTCGCAGAGGCCATACTCGGGAGGTATGCTTCAAGCTCTATCCTCACCTCACTCCTCCTGGCTACGGCCGTGGTCATGGACCAGGACGTGGTCGTGGTCCAGGACGTGGCAGAGCCCGACAGAGTGGTTCTCGTCCGTATGATGCTGCTTACTCCACTGAAGTTCACGACGACCATCATGGTCAGCCCCCAGGACACCTTACCACATCTGAATTGGATGTTCTTTGTCGCCTCCTGCACTCTCATTCAGACACTACCTCGGGTACTTCTACTTCCTTTGCTACTGCCGCTATGCCCAGTGCGAATGCTGCTGCGACTCCTCCGTCTGAATGGATCATTGACTCGGGAGCTACTGATCACATGATTGGTTCTTCCTCAGGTTTTTCTTCCTACACTCCCTTGTCTGGTAAGGAAAAGGTAGTCTCTGCAAACGACATCTTGTCCCCGATTGCGGGCAATGGCAACATTTCATGCTCCTCCTCTCTCTCTCTCTTTCTTCTGTCTTGCATGTTCCTTCTTTTCCTCGCAGTCTTCTTTCAATTAGCAATCTCACTCGGTCTCTTAATTGTTTTGTAACCTTCTTTCCTGATTCTTGTATTTTTCAGGAACTGGGTGCGAAGCGGATCATTGGCAGTGGTAGGAACCGCAGTGGCCTGTATTATCTGGATGCTACTTCATCGTCCTTTGCCCTCTCCTCTTCTGCAGTTACTGCTGCTGATGCTCACTGTTGGCATTTGTGCCTGGGTCATCCTTCTCATGTCTACCTTCAGAAGCTATTTCCGACTTTATTGCCGCATATTAAAACTTTAAAATGTGATGTTTGTGAAATGTCTAAACGTGTTCGACATTCATCGTCGCATTCCTCTTCTCCTAGTACTACTCCTTTTGCTATTATACATTCTGATGTGTGGGGGTCTTCCCCTGTTATATCTTTAACTGGTTATCGTTGGTTTGTCACCTTTATAGATTGTTTTTCCCGCATTACTTGAGTTTACTTTTTAAAGAAAAAAAAATGAAGTGTTTCAAGTTTTTCAAACCTTCCATAAAATGGTGCAAACTCAGTTCAATTGTAATATCTGTGTTCTTCGTAGTGATAATGGGGGAGGATACGATGATCGTGGGGTGTTTGGCTCCTACCTCACTAGTCATGGGATTATACACCAAACCACTTGCGTTTACACATCTACCCAAATGGTGTTGCTGAACGAAAAAATCGGCATCTTCTTGATGTTGCCCAGTGCCTTCTCACCACCATGCACCTCCCGAAATCATATTGGGGTGAAGCCATCTTAACTGTCACTCATCTTATCAATCGCCTTCCTTCACGGGTCCTCAATTATACTACTCCTCTAGACCGTCTCTCCTCTACGTCTGTCGTTCATACCTCTCATCTTCTGCCCCGTATTTTTGGTTGCGTTTGTTTCGTTCACGTCCATCAACCTCATCCTGACAAGCTTGACCCTCGGGCTCTCCGCTGTGTCTTTGTTGGCTATTCCGCCACCACAAAAGGGTATCGGCGTTATCACCCTCCTTCCAGACGTTTTTTCTCCACTATGGACGTTACTTTCTGCGAAGAGGAGTCTTATTACTTAGAGTTAACTCACTCTGCTCGCCAGGGGGAGAATGATGTCGTTGATTCTGATCTTACGGTTCCTCTCCCTCTGATTCCTCTTACTCCTATCATGTCGTACACCAAAGCTTCTCTTCCTACACCTCCGTTGTCACCTCCTTCATCTCCCTTGACACCTACGCCGTTTTCTCACATATACCATCGTCCTTCTCTCATCACTCCTCTTCCTCATGTTTATCATCGTCGTCAAGCAGATAAACAGACCGTCGTTGTTCCATCGTTGCCAATGCAGTTTTTGGACTCAGATTCTGATGCTGATCTGCATGTTCCCCTTGTTGTGCTAAGAGGTAAGGCTGTGTGCACGGAACACCCTATCTCTAATCATGTTGCTTATGATCACCTTTCTCAGCTTCATCAGGGTTTTATATCTTCCTTGTCCAAGATTACTATTCCAAAGACGTGGCAGGAGGCGGTTTGTATCCCGGCATGGGCTCAAGCAATGAAGGAAGAAATGTCTGCCTTGGACAAGAACCACACATGGGATGTCTCTTCCCTTCCTCCTGGCAAGAGAGTCATCGGTTCAAGGTGGGTCTTCTCTGTTAAGCAAAACCAGGATGGTAAAGTTGAGCGATACAAAGCCCGCCTTGTGGCTCGTGGTTACACCCAGACTCGGGGAATTGACTACCAGGAGACCTTTGCACCTGTAGCAAAGATGGACTCCGTACGTGTTCTTCTATCTTGTGCCGCGTGCTTGGGATGAGATCTACACCAACTGGATGTTAAAAATGTTTTTCTGCACGGTGACCTTGATGAAGAGGTATATGTCTTTCCCCTGGGGTTTGTGAAGAAGGGACTTGTCTGTCACTTAAGGAAGTCTTTGTATGGACTGAAACAGTCTCTCAGGGCTTGGTTTGACAGGTTTCTCAAGGTCATGATCAAATTCGGCTACAAACAGGGACAGTCCGATCATACTTTGTTTGTCAGGAAAAATGAGGGAAAAATTGTGGTTCTTATTATCTATGTTGACGACATTTTGATCACAGGTGATGACTCAGATGAAATCTCAAATCTAAAGGCCCGTCTGTCGACTGAGTTTGAAGTGAAGGACTTAGGGAGGTTGCGTTACTTCTTGGGAATTGAAGTAACCCGTTCTGGTCAGGGTATATTTATCTCTCAACGCAAGTATGTTTTGGATCTGTTAGAAGAGACTGGAATGCTTGGTTGCGTCCGTGCTAATACTCCTATGGAGGAGAACCATAGGATCGACGAAGACAGTGATGGCGATCACACTGATGCTTCGAGTTATTAGAGATTGGTTGGGAGGCTGTTATACCTCTCTCACACTCGCCCCGACATTACATATGCGGTTGGCATCTTGAGTAGATATACGCATGCTCCCAGGATTAGACATCAGGAGGTTGCCTACCGTGTACTTCGGTACTTAAAGAAGGCTCCCGGTCGTGGGCTCATGTTTTCAAAGAATAACACTTAAGGATCGAGGTATTTACTGATGCGGATTGGGCTGGTTGTCGCGATGACAGGAAATCTACAAAAGGGTATCGTACCTTTGTTGGTGGGAATTTGGTCACGTGGCGAGCAAGAAGCAAAATGTGGTGGCTAGATCTAGTGCTGAAGCTGAGTATCGGTCTATGTCCCAAGGTCTCTGCGTAGGTTTATGGCTTCGCACCTTACTGCATGATTTGAGTCTACAGGTTGATATTCCCATCTCTCTATTCTGTGACAACAAGGCGGCCATCAGCATAGCTCACAATCCTGTTCAACATGACAGAACGAAGCATGTTGAAGTTGACCGTCATTTTATCAAGGACCATTTGAACAAAGGAAATCTTGTCACTCCTTTCGTTCACTCTAAAGACCAATTAGCCGACGTTTTCACCAAGAGCTTGGGGTGCGATGTTTTTATTGATGACATCCATAAACTCGGAATGACCGATATCTATCGTCCGACTTGAGGGGGAGAGTTGTAATCAAGTCCTGTCGTGTTATATTTTGCGTTTTATGTTTATGCCCTCTCTAGGGTATTTCGGTCTTTGTATTTTCCCCTTACTCAATATGTATGAGTAAGGGCTAGTTTTTACACAATACAAATCTTGCTAAGGCTTTTTTCACCTCTCAACTTGTCCCACATTTTTTGGTTATCTTGAAACATGATAGTGGAAAAAATTGATGGTTCGAGATTATTGAAGAGCCATGTGTGCACTACAAAATTAAAAGCTTTCGATTAGGGAGAATTTGGTAGAATGATCGAGGGGGTGCATCAAGCCGCTAAAGTTTTTAGTGAGAGAGTTAAGAAAATGAAATGCCTTATACCATAAGAGATAGTTGGTAATATTAAACTTGATGGTGGTAGCAAAGATGGAAGATGGTTTCATTTATGGAAGAGGGGATGTCATGTCATGGTAAGAGGAGAAAATGAGAGATTGAGGTGGAGCTTAATTTATAGGGATTGAAGGAGATAAAAAAGAAGATCCAATCTAAGGAGGTCCCAATGAAGGTTATGTATAGATGATGAGTAGTGTGGGTTGTTGATGACTGATGAAGGAGGAGACGGTCAAGGATGCTGGAGGCTGTGAATGTGGAATAATCACAAACAACATAGGCGAAGAAGTTAAAGTGCGGCGCAGAAGATCGAATGAGCACGACTATTTGTATGCGACGAAAGGGTGCATGAATCTTTGACTTGGATGCATATAGGAAGGACGTGAGCATGGGGTAACCTATGGTTAAAAGCGGATGATTGAAAAATCGGGGCCAGAGGGTAGCAAACAGCTCGGAAATGATTTTGCAGCCAACATCACTTGAGTGGTTGTAAGAATGCAATGATCCAAATAATGTAGCACTGGAGTAGAGATAATGTGATGCCACGACCCATCATATTTGGCCCGCCTGTGCAATTCTTATGCTAACACCGAGAAGAATCTAAAAAAATCTGGAGTCTTGGAGATCCGTACATAAGAGGATGCATGAAGACAATAGAGAATTCGAGGATGGCTCAAAGGAAGATCCTAGAGTAACCTAGAGAATTCATGAATATTGCAAATACAAAGAAATTTATAGAATAATATAGAATAAAAGATCCTTCCATATTTTTGAGTGAAAACTCATTGGGTTTTATAAAAGAGGAAAGCCCCCTCAGCTGTATCCATCAAATTTTTGGACAAGCAATAGAGTTTTTTTAGTTCTCACTCGTGAGCATTCTCTTGTTTCTCCGCTATTTTCTTCTTCACCAACAAGTTCTTACAAGAGGCTGATTTAGCTAGGCTAAACGGAATGACAAAAGAGGAGTTAAGGTCGCATAGGTGTTTGCGAGGAGACAAGTCCATGACAACGAGGTGTTCTTCATTGGGCGGTGGCTGCATTAGATGGAGGAAGGTGGGGGCGAGGAATAGAGTTAGTGATGTGGATGCTATGGAGAAGAGAAGTGGCTAGATTTTAGAATTCCGTCTTTTATACCACATTGAGTGAAAAAGTGATCATAATCTGATACGACGACGGCCGCACACAACTACTTTATTGTCTATGTAGCCGTAGTGGCATTGTTGTATTTTATGTATGCTCACTCCCACCTATATAGGGGAATGGGGGAGAGTTATTTAGTATCTTTTGAGATCTTGTTTGGTGTTAGGCTCTCCTAGGTGAGAGAGGTTATTAGAGGGAACAATTCTTCAACAGTTCAGGTTGAGCTTGTCTTGATATTTTGTATTCCTACTTTGCGTTCAAGCATATAATTTCGGCTCGTGATACGTGCATCTATCAATTGGTTAGACCTGCAGCTCAATTAGGGTTCCCCCGCAACCTAAGCTAGATCTACTTCCATGTTCCATCCAGCACTAGATCGATTGCATTTCCGCCTGATACATTTCTCGTTTCCATAAATCCGTCGTCGTTCCTCCCGCGTATTCACCGGCTCGACCTCCGCTCCAGCCCACTCCCTCGCCTCTCGTCTGTAGTTGTCGTGCAAACCTCCCCAGCGTCAACCAAGTTCATCTCCTTCCGCCTGACGCACTCGACCCCTGTGACAATCGCGTCTAATGAGTCGTCTTCCCGACCGTTCCTTCTCCTCGTGTCCCCTTCGCATCCAGCGCCTCCTCTAGCCCCGCCACCTCCTTCCAACAGCCAGTGACCACCCTCCCTCGTGTCCAACCTAGCATCTAGCTACGCCATGCACAATGCATGTTGTTGCAGCGGACTTGAAGCATTTCCTGCACTTCATCGTCGCCCACCGGCCCGGTCGTGCCTTCCCCTCCCACTGTCGCATTCCATTCAGCCTCATATTCTGCTGTCTCCCTTCGGCCCCTCTATTCCATGCCCCGGATATGTTCAATGGCCCTCCACGCCGACGAGGATGCCTCCACCTCTGCGGACTCCCATCGCTTGGATTAACTCGAAGCTCGGGTTGAGGATCTCACTTTCCTCCTTCGAGAGCTTGTGTCCACGGTGGTAAACCTCCCACCGGCTCCGCCGCCACCACCGCTGCAACCCCCTTGGCCCGTCCCTAGCTCTGTGTGCCAGTCCGACTCTGTGGTCACCTACATCAGCGAGCTCATCGAGGTATCCACGCATGTACCAGGTCTATCCCCTGACCATTACCTGGGGTACTTTCTTGGAGGTCTGCAACCCCAACTTTGGGCGCGCCTTCAAGTCCACAATCTGACCACTCTTTCTCTAACCATGGAACAAGCTCGTTGCCTCGACGAGGAACTCTACACAGCCCAATCATCCTCCTCGTCTCGACCACTCCATCAGCCACTGTCACTACTGCCGATGCCGCCAAAATCTCTGCTGCTTCAACCCCGCTTGGATCCCCTACCCCCACCAGGGACCCTGCTGCTAGACCCGCCTCCGTCGCCATCAGTTCCGTCAGCCCCGCTTCCACCGGCACCCCGACGACCCCAACGCTTATCTCACTAACAGCACCTTGAGCTTCGTCATAAGGGATTTAGCTTTCGCTGCCAACGTTTATACTCGCCCACCCACATCTGCACTCTCAAGGGCCTGTGCGTGCTGCTTGCAGGGGCGGACCCACATAGGGGCGAGCGTGGGCGGCCGCCAACACTGAATTCTAAAAAAAATATTTTCGATAAGAGTGAGTGGGTTATTTACCATGACAGATAAGTTACAGAATAATAAAATATATTGTAAGAATAGTACATAAATTGTATCTTGGTTTAGTTGGTGGAGATAGTAATTTTTATTCAAGTGGTCATGGGTTCAAATCTTACCCACAACAAAATTTAATATTTTTTATTTTGTAAATAATTTTGTTATTATGCTAATTTAAAAAAAAATTATAAACAAGTTCTTTGTTATATTGTTGTTTAAATTTTTTTTTTTTGCAAAAAGGTTTATTGTTATGTCGTATAAATTTATTTATATAAATTAGTTAATTGTTATATATGTTGTTGTTTAATTTTTTTATAAATAAGTTAGTTGTTTAAAGTGTTATTCACGATTATGTTATTGTGCGAAAAATATCAAAAATATTTAAAATGAAAGGTGGTATTCAAATAGTTCATAAACGATAATGAATTGAGGTTTTAATCTATAATCTGAATTATATTTACAGACAATGGCCTGCAAGTTTGCTGAGGAATATGAAAACCCAAGGGACCGAGTTTTTTTTCCGAATATGTCCCAGTAAAAATATGCGACCTTTCAATGCTTGTGGATCGAGATAAAACTATGGCTTTCACGTTTCGTCTCTCGAACTTTCTACTTATAACCCATGAAATCTCGCTGCATAAATATATCTTTCTACTATTGTATGCACAACTTTTGTATAATTTGTCATATTAATGTGTTTGTTTCATATTTTTCGATTTATTCTTTTTTTGCAATTTTTAAGTCCGCCCACACTGGAAAAAATTCCTGCGTCCGCCACTGGCTGCTTGGATCTGAAGACGACGGTCCTAACTTGGCAACTTGGACCCTCTAACGCTCGCTAACGACCCCTACGAACCTCGATCTCGCGGACAAAGTCAATTTTTCGGTAGGGGAGTGTTGATATGAAGACGTCCGACACGCGACTCCTTAATAGTCTATGTAGCCCTAGGGGCATTATCATATTTTATGTATACCCACTCCCGCCTATATAAGGGAGTGGGGGAGTCCTTTAGTATCTTTTGAGATCTTGTTTAGTGTTATCCTTTAGTATCTTTTGAGATCTTGTTTAGTGTTAGGCTCTCCTAGGTGAGAGAGACTCTTAGAGGGAACCAACCCTCAAGATTTCAGGTCGAGCTTGTCTCGATATTTTGAATTCCTACTTTGCGTTCAAGAATACAATTTCGGTTCGTGATAGCATGCATCTATCATAATCCATGGGAAAGTAACCAAACAAAGCTAACGATGATGATGATAAGACACTTACGATTAAACTATAAATTTAAATTATAAAGAATTCTACAGAATTGTAACTCCACTGAGCAACAATTATGCATAGTTTGGAGATGCTACTTCTCACAACAAATGATTAAATCAAATTAGAATAGACTGCAGAATTTTGTCTCATCTATTCAGTGAAGCAGATTACCTGAAAGCAAGCACTTCAACAAATTCAGTTTCAATCTGTGACAATTAAACCACAACAAATTAGGTTTGAGTAAGTGTGGTATGAACAAGCCTACTTGAACGTGCAAACATACATTTATTTTAAACTTACTCCCGTCTCTTCTTTAACTTCCCTTATAACTCCAGTAAATATATCTTCACCCTGCATAAATACGTACTTTAATACCCTGAAAGGTAAAATCGTCTCTTTACAGGAAAAGTAAAGTTTTTTCAGCTTCGTTGGAGAATATTTACCTGGTTAATTACTCCTGTTGGTATCTTCCAGAAACCCAAACCACGTAATGAACCAATCTTTTCTTGAACAACGAGGATCTGCCAGAAACCGGAGTTCATGGACATAAGCCAGATGAAAAAAAACAGTGAGCATTCAAGAGTAATATGATAAGTAGTTAAAACCAAGTTTTTGTGAAAAAGAAATATTCAGCAAATGAAACAACCTACAATATGACTAATTTTATACCACTGAACAGGCATATAAAAGTAGCATTAGAAAATTTATGCTTCGAAATTAAAATTTTGAGAAGATTAGACAGATATTTTGTTAAGAGCGAACTAAGAGCAAGAAGAAATCTAGGAGAAAAAGGAAGAAGACGGCTAGGGTTGAAAGAAGAGGAAGAAGAAAATACCTTGGAATAATCTTGCATAACCCCAAATAGAGAGGGGTCCGGGTTATATATAAACCCGGACCCAAGGCCGGCCAACCAAGGGGGCCGGCCGGCCCCTATGGGACTGAACCAAGTGTGGTTCAGCCCCCTTGGGCCGATCTTTTAAGAAGAGGGGGCTGAACCAATTGGTTCAGCCCCGTTGTAGCCTTTAATACGCCTTGGCCGCCGCTTGTAATGTTGCTCAAATAGCCTCGCCTCGTCCGGGGGCGTAATATTCCCTTCCCCATCAAAAGCCAGCTTGTCCTCAAGGTGGTAATCGGGGTAAAGCTCCCGAAACTCCAGCAAATCCACCCATGTATTGTGCTCCGCGGAGAGATCTTTCCATTTGACCAACAGCTCTGGACAGTACGTCGTGCCACGACGTTTCCACTTGATCAACAGTATATCTTCCGGAATAGGGCGCAGTTCGCCCCCACGAGTAGCCTCGGGCAGAACCGGAAAGACTTGAACAGCATCACCAAGCTTCCACTTTAACAAGGAGACATGAAAGGTAGGATGAATCCTTGAACCCTCGGGTAACGCCAAAGTATAAGCAACTGGCCCGACCCGCCGCGTGATCCGAAATGGCCCATAGTAGCGGGGAGCCAGCTTTTGATTGGTCCTCTGCGCCACAGACAATTGCCGATAAGGGCAAAGTTTGAGGAAAACCTCCTCGCCCACCTGAAACTCTCTCTCAGTGCGATGCCGATCTGCCTGTGCCTTCATACGATCCTGTGCCGCTCGAAGATTCTCGCGCAAGGTGGCGAGGGTCCGGTCACGATCACGGAGTGCTCTATCCACGGCTGCCACGGCGGTGCTGCCTGGTTCATAACTGCTCAATGAAGGAGGTGGCCGACCATACACGACCTCAAAAGGAGTAAGCTTGCTAGCTGAGTGATACGAAGTGTTGAAGCAGTACTCCACCCAATGTAGCCAGCTGGTCCACGTCCTCGGCTCATCCATGACAAAGCAACGCAGGTAGGTTTCCACGCCGTGATTTAAGACCTCCGTCTGTCCATCTGTCTGAGGATGGTGAGCCGTGCTGAAACGTAAGGAAGTCTCTTGCAATTGGAAGAGTTCCTTCCAAAATCTTCCAACAAATGTAGGGTCCCGATCGGAAATGATCGCCCGGGGAATCCCATGTAGTCGAACAATCTCTTGAACAAACAAGGCCGCCACAGACTCGTCGGTGTAAGGGTGGCTCAGAGCAAGGAAGTGCCCATACTTGGACAACTTGTCCACCACTACCATGATAACTGATTTACCCTTCGACTTTGGCAACCCATCGATGAAGTCCATAGAAACCGTATCCCAGATCTGATGCGGAATCTCCAAGGGAGTGAGGAGCCCGGCTGGGGAAGTAGTCTCATATTTCTGCCTCTGGCACACATCACATTCCTGCACAAAGTCCTGAATGTCGCGGCGCATCCCCTTCCAAAAAACATTTGCCCGGGCCCGCTGGAGAGTGCGAAGAATGCCGGCGTGACCTCCCGTCGGCGACGAATGGAACTCATGCATCATCACTGTCCTCCAAGCTGACTGAGCAGGAATGACCACGCGTCCTTGATAATATAGCCGGTCATTTTGTAAGTGATAACCTGGGGCTGCCTCCCGAGCTTGCCGCAGGGCCTCCACAATAGCCTGTAACTCGGGATCTCGCTGCACCTCGTCCTGAATCTCATCCAATGACTCCAACTGTGGCATAGAAATATGCGCCAAGGCACCTTCAGGTAAGCGGGAGAGGGCGTCAGCCACCCGATTGTCCTTCCCAGGACGATACACAATCTCATAATCATATCCCAACAACTTTGTGACCCATTTCTGTTGAAGGGGAGAAGAGATCCGCTGCTCCAAAAAATGTTTCAAGCTCTGATGATCTGTCCGTATTTTAAAATGACGTCCCAGCAGGTATGGGCGCCATAAAGCCACCGCATGAACAACGGCCAGCATTTCCTTTTCATACACCGAAAGCCCTAGCATCCGTGGGGCCAAAGCCTTACTGTAGAAGGCGATCGGACGACCGTCCTGCATCAAGACCGCACCCAATCCCACTCCGGAGGCATCCGTCTCCACCACAAACTCCTTAGAGAAATCCGGAAGTGCCAGCACTGGAGTCGTCGTCATCGCCCGCTTCAACGCCTGAAAAGCGGTCTCTGCCTCATCCTGCCACGAGAAGGCATCCTTCTGTAGCAGCTGTGTAAGTGGCCTAGCGATCTTCCCATAGTCCCGTACAAAGCGCCGGTAATAACCAGTGAGGCCCAAGAACCCCCGTAGCGCCCGAATGGTCTGAGGTCGTGGCCAAGAAGTCATGCTCTCGATCTTCCGTGGGTCGGCCTTCACCCCCTCAGCTGAAACCAGATGGCCCAAGTACTCCACTTCCTGTTGTCCAAATGAACACTTGGACCTCTTAGCATATAACTTGTGGTGTCGAAGAATAGAAAAGACCTGAGCCACATGACGTAAATGATCCTCCCACGTGGCGCTGTAGATCAGAATGTCATCGAAGAAGATCAAGACAAAGTGCCGCAGAAGTGGGCGAAAGATCTCGTTCATGTTGGCCTGGAAAGTAGATGGTCCACCCGTCAACCCATTTTGCCATCACTAAGAACTCATAGTGGCCGTCATGAGTCCTGAAAGCTGTCTTATGAATGTCCTCCCCCTTCATAAGAATCTGATACCGAGTCGCCCCATTCAACTCGTCCAACAGCTCCTCAATCACGGGAATCGGAAACTTGTCCTTCACGGTAACGCTGTTCAAGGCACGGTAATACACACAAAATCGCCAGAATCCGTCCTTCTTTTTAACCAAAATAATCGGTGCCGAGAAGGAACTGGTACTAGGGCGTATGATACCCGCATCAAGCATCTCCTTCACACTGCGATCGATCTCTGCCTTCTGCATGTGAGGATATCTGTAGGGACGAATATTGGGCGGTTCCGCCCCGGTCTTCAGCACAATCTAATGATCACGGAATCGTGATGGTGGAAGTGTACTCGGCTCCTGAAAGATGTCATCGTACTCCTCGACCAACGCACGCATCTGGACAGGGACCTCAGTCGGTCCTTCCTCATCAGACCTTACTCCCAATAGGACTGCCATCAGACTACTGGACTCCTCAAGCTGCTGTAAGCTACGAACGGAAATCTCTTTGACCGGAGAAGAGCGGAGCCCCTTCAAACAGAACTGTCGCTCCCCTTGCAAGAACTCCATCGTCATCTGGTCCCAATCAAAAGTAACCATCCTCAACTGCTACAACCACTGCACTCCCAACACCATATCTGATCCCCGGATCGGTAAGAGATAGATATCCGTGCACCCCACATATCCTTGCATCCGAAGCTCCACCGCCTTCAGCACGCCCTGGCACTGTATTTTGCTGCCGTCCGCGACCATAACCGGGAACGCAGCTCCTGTATCAATCACGTGCCCCACCTTCTGTGCGACATCTGGATGAATAAAATTGTGAGTACTCCCGCTGTCGACCAGAATAGTCACCCTCTCCTGCCGAATCCGTCCCGCCAGCCGCATAGTGAGCGGAGGGGGATTGCACCCTTCCATGGCATGTACGGATACACCCAACTCCGTCAAGTCCAATCCCTCCTCAGACTCCAATTCCTCCTCCAGACACACGTCCCCCTCAAGCTGATCCTCCTGGTGCAACATAAAGACTTGAACCTTTTGGCACTTGTGACCTGGCGTGAACTTCTCATCACAATTAAAGCAAAGGCCTTTCTCCTTTCGTGCTTGTAACTCATTCCACGACAATCGTGTCACTGTCGGTCGCCCGGCCACTGGAGGGTCCCTCCTGGGAGCGGCCGGTGTCGTACTATGCTTTGCTGTAATACGGGCTCGCTGCCTGTTAAACCGTTCTTCTTGGATGCGCGCCAAACTGATCGCGTGGTTCAGACTACGGGGCATGTAGGCATGAACCTCATCGCGTAAGTGTTCCTTCAGTCCCGATACAAAACAGCTGAGGAGTGTCTTCTCTTCCCACTGCACCCGGTTGACCAACTTCTCAAATTCCGTGCGGTACTCCATCACCGTACCTTTTTGACGTAGCTTCTGCAGAAGAGCCTCAAAGTCCTCAAATTCCAGAGGCCCGAACCGGGCCGTGAACCCTTCAACAAACTCCTTCCACGGCATATAATCCCGTCCCCGCAAAAACCACTGGGTCCACTGAAAAGCGTCATCCTCCAGATGGAAGGATGCGAGCTGCACCCACTGAGCTTCCGGCACCTCCTGATAACTGAAAAACAACTCAGCTTTTTGTACCCACTCCAAGGCGTCGCCACAATTGTACCGAGGGAAGTTCATCCGAGTCAACTTTGGAGGCATGTACGGCCTATAGCCGGCCTGTCCCCGCCACCCGGCCTCTTGTCTTCGTGGATCAGCGCGTTCCCCCACCATGCCTGGGAACTGTTGGAACTGTCCCGCCATCGGAGCCCCCTGGTGGAGGGGTACCCCTTCTCCCCACTGCACCCCTCTTCCAAACCCCGGTGGCTGCCCACGTCCTATCGGTGGAGGCAACAGCCCATTCCGATCTTGCCTCCAAGGAACGTGCTCGGTGAAAGCCCCGCCCCTTCCATCAACACCATTTCCGGCCATCCCCATACTTGTCGGCACAAATCCAGCCCTCACCACGCTTGCCGGAAGAGGTTCCACCCTTCCGACGCCGCCCCCGACCGTGCTGAAGCCGCCGGTGCTGAATCCTCCCCCCCCCCCCCATGGCTCGCCGCTCCAGATCAGAGCCCCATGGGAGCCGCTGCACCAGATTCGACCCCGCCAGAGCCCCCTGCGAAGGGCCCGCCGTTTCCGTGGCCTGCGCCGTTTCCGTAGCCTGCCATTCCCGATCTGGCCCAGCCGTGGCTCGCCGCCCCCGATCCGACCAAGCCGCCCCCGCCCGAGGTCGATCCGACCCTCACGGGGTTCGCCGCCCCCGATCCCGCCAAGCCGCAGCCTTCCGCACCCGATCCCGCGCTACCCGCACCGGATCCGCCGTTTCCGGGTAGTTCCGACCTTACTCCTGCAGATCCGCCCGGATCGTCCTCCGCTGCCGCCTTCCCTTTCAAATTCTGCGCCAATAGGGTCATGATATCGTTCAAGCGGCCATCGATTCGCTCTTCCAACCGTTGAGCGGAAGTTTTGACATTCTCTTCGATGGCGGCCACCGAATCGGTAAGCCCCGCCAAATTCTCCTCTAGGGTTTCCAAACGGCCATTCTCGTCTTGCAAGCCGCGTAGTCACCATGATGGAGGAAGGAATCCTCTGATACCAAATGTTAAGAGCGAACTAAGAGCAAGAAGAAATCTAGGAGAAGAAGGAAGAAGACGGCTAGGGTTGAAAGAAGAGGAAGAAGAAAATACCATGGAATAATCTTGCATAACCCCAAATAGAGAGGGGTCCGGGTTATATATAACCCCGGACCCAAGGCCGGCCAACCAAGGGGGCCGGCCGGCCCCTATGGGACTGAACCAAGTGTGGTTCAGCCCCCTTGGGCCGATCTTTTAAGAAGAGGGGGCTGAACCAATTGGTTCAGCCCCGTTGTCGCCTTTAATACGCCTTGGCCGCCGCTTGTAATGTTGCCCAAATAGCCTCGCTTCGTCCGGGGGCGTAACATATTTTTGTTGAAGAATATTAAAGCCCAATGATGAAGGCCCACTTTCATTTTATCCTTGTAAGTATATTAGTCCCACATTGCCTAGAATAGTTCTTGTTCCCTCCTTGTATCTGTACATATACATGTATTCGCTTGAATAATATATATGAAATTATTATTTCTTCATGTATCAGAGTCAATCGAAGCCTGAAGCTTGATCCTAGGGCTCGCCAGACACAACAATTTGGGACTAACTATACAGAGACATTCTCACCAGTTGTCAGATTATCTATTGTACGCGACCTCCTTTCAATCGTCATTTCCAAAAGGTGGTCTCTTCATCAAATAGATGTGAAAAATGCATTTCTCCATGGTGATCTTTCTGAAACCATTTACATGCAGCAACCTCCTAGCTTTGAGCGATCGGAGGAGTCTCCAGTCTGTCTATTAAAGAAGTCTATTTACGGTCTAACGCAATCACCATGAGCATGGTTTGATGAATTTAACATTGTGCTATGTCAAATTGGTTTTATCAGAAGTGACTCTGACACATCTCTCTTCATTCATAAATGATATCAAAGGGCTGTCATCTTACTTGTTTATGTGGATGACATCATCATTACCAGAGACGATGTTGCAGGCATCTCCAAAGTCAAAACATATTTGGCATCAAAATTTCATAATAAGGATCATGTACATCTCCATTATTTCTCAGGGATTGAAGTAGTAAGAAACCATTATTATTTACAATTATCTCAGAGAAAGAACACCCTTGATCTTCTAGTTGAAACAGGAAATCTCAGGTGCAAACCTGCAGATACACCAATGGACTTAAACATCAAACTTTCTCGTATAGAATCTTCTACTGATACACCTTTGTTTGATCCAGGCTAGTATAGACGACTTGTTGGGAAACTCATTTACCTCACTATCACTCGATCTAATATAGCATTCATCGTCAGCACTGTGAGTTAATATATGCAAACTCCTTTGACCTCGCACTTGCACATAAATGTTGTAAACAAAATTTTACGTTATCTGAAAAGAACTCCTGGGCAAGGACTTCTCTATAAACCACCATCACAATTGTCGCTCGCAGCCTTTGTTGATTCAAATTTTGCGGGATCGATTGATAATCGAAGATTTACGAGAGGCTACATGATATTCTTGGGGGATAATCATATAACTTGGTGTAGTGAGAAACAATAAGTTGTTGCTCGTTCCTCTACTGAAGCTGAATATAAAGTCATGACACAAACTGTCTCTGAGCTGGTATGGTTCAACTCTCTCCTTAAGGAACTGGGAATTCAAACAAGATAAACTACTCTCAACTGCGACAGCAAGTCTGCAATTCACATGACTGAAAACTCAGTCTTCCATGAAATAACTAAATATATTGAAATTGATTGTCACTTCATTAGAGACGAAGTTAAAGAAAAGAAGGTGCTCCTCCAACATGTACCATCCATTAAACAGATTGCAGACATCCTTAAGAAACCTCTTTCCTGAAGCCCCTTCATATGTTTTACATCCACGCTCAGCATGATCAATATTTATGCTCCAGCTTGTGGGGGAGTGCTGAAGAATATTAAAGCTCAATGATGAAGGCTCATCCTGAAGGCCCACTTTCATTTTACCCGTGTATATATATTAGTCCCACATTGCCTAGAATAGTTCGTGTTCCCTCCTTGTATCTATATATATACATGTATTTTCTCGAATAATATATATGAAATTATGATTTCTTCAATTTCCAAAAAGATACCTCCTTTCTATCATTTACAACAAAAGTAGTGTGATAAGTAGTTAAAACCAAGTTTTTTTGTGAAAAAGAAATATTCGGCAAATGAAACTGATGGGGAGCAACCCGCCCGACCCATTCGGGTCTACTCACGACGACCACGGGCGCAATGATGATCGAGACCGCTCATTTCGAGCGGCTCGACGAACTTTGTATTTTTGTCTCTTGTCATTTTTTATTTTGAGTTGTAATTTTATGTTTTATTTGAGTCATAGTGTTCGACCAATCATAGTCGTTCATTGGTCCTTAGAAAACTATAAATAAAGGGTGAGAGCTCTCATTTGAGGCATTGAAGATTGGAGTCTAGAAGCCAATCCTTGATCATTTCGGTGCCGAAGCCGACTCCGGGTGAGAAGCCCGAACTTGTTCTCCCTTCCCTATCCCTGACCGGCCAAGCCATATGATATGTGCTCGTGACTGAGAGCGTGTGACCGGTCGAGAGAAGGAGTGATCCCACCAAGGATGGGCCGAGCCCTTCCGAGATCCGGGCGGGGCTATGGTTGAAGCAGCGAGGGAACCCGGCGAAGGACCTTGCGGCCGGCGGTAAGGAGCAGCGGAGGAGTTGCAAGCTTGGAGGGGCGGAACGGCGTCGGAGCGGCTGGCGATGGCGGGCTGGATCGCGTCTGCGGCTAGGGCGCGGGATCGGGGAAATCGCCCGATAGAGAGAGAGATAGGGAAAAGGAAGTGAGAGAGAGAAGTAGGAGGATTAATTTTCTGCTTACCCAAAACATACCAAGCCACCACCTATATCCGGTTCACAAGTTGGGCCCCCCATTTGGGCTTAAACATATGGGTTCATAGAAATAGAAAAGCTGAATTAAAAGCGGACAGAAAATATAAAGGATAACTTCATTCTTCGGCGGCGTGTTGCTGGCGGCGTTGATACGTGTGGCCCCAGTGGGTGTCCCGCTCGGTCGGTGTCATAACATCACCTCCCCCGTCGGAAGACAGCTTGTCCTCAAGCTGGAGGGGAACGTCAACCAAGGGAGCTGGTGGCGGGGATCCCACGAATGGCTTGAGTTGGGACACGTGAAATACATCATGAATGCGGGCGTCCGGCGGTAGGTCCAGGCGGTATGCCACGTCGCCAATGCGGGCGATGATCGGAAAAGGGCCAAAAAACTTGGGGCCCAATTTGTTGGACGTGGGGCGTGAAGCGGTGACTTGGCGGAATGGTCGGCGCTTCACCCAAACCCAATCCCCCACGGAGAAGATGAGGTCTCGGTGTCCCCGGTTGTAGGCCACTTCCATGCGTTGTTGGGCTTGGAGGAGGCGCTGGCGGGCGGCCTGGAGGAAGACGTCACGATCCTCCAACTCGCGGTCCACGGGCGATAAGAGAGCGGAGCCCCCCGTGTACGAGAGCAGGCGCGGGGGTTCCCGTCCATAGATGAGCCGAAACAGTGTAGTCTTCAATGCCGTGTGATAAGCGGTGTTGTAGCAGTATTCCACCCACGGAAGCCAAGTCGGCCAATCCCGGGGTCGGTCGCCCGTAATGCACCGTAAATACATCTCGAGGGTGCGGTTCACCACCTCAGTTTGGCCGTCGGACTGAGGGTGATAGGCCGAAGAGAAGGCGAGCTTGGTGCCACTGAGCTTGAAGAGTTCCTTCCAAAAGTTGCTAGTGAAAACCTTATCGCGGTCCGAGACAAGGGTTTCTGGCATGCCATGCAAACGGAAGATCTCCTGGAAGAAAATCTGGGCGACCCTATCGGCTAGAAGTGGCCGAGATAGTGCAATAAAGTGTGCTCCCTTGGAGAAACGGTCCACCACGACCATCAATACTGATTTCCCGCACACGGTGGGCAGCCCTTCGACAAAATCCATTGACAAGTCCGCCCAAATTTGTGTCGGCACGGGTAAAGGCTGGAGGAGGCCAGCCGGCAGGAGGTGGTCCGCCTTGTTGCGCTGGCAAACGGCGCATTCCGCAATGAATTTGTGCACGTCGGCACGCATGCCCTTCCAAAAAAATTCCAACCTCAACCGTTGAAGAGTACGACGAACCCCTTCGTGACTGCGAGCGTGGACATCCTCCAATATGCTGAGAATGAGAGCTGAGCCCTAATCCAAGTACACCCGGTTCCGGTAGATGATGAGTCCTTGGCGGGCTGCCCATGTCTGTTCGATGAGGTCGGCTTCCGCCCGGTGAAGGAGCTCCGATAAGCTAGGTGAGGCGAGGATCTCTTGACGGATGGCGGCGAGAAGGTCCGCAGACGGGTAGGAGATGGCCATGAGGGTGGGCTCCTCGGTCGTGTCGCGACGAGAAAGAGAGTCCGCGGGAAAATGGCAAAATGAACTTTTGCCATAGGCGAGATAAAAAAGATCATTTTTTATGGACCCTTCATGAGGGAAAAAGAGGTTATGCCCAAAAACACGGGAAATCGAAAAAAATCTCATTTGAGATTTCACCTCACGAGGGAAAAAGAGGTTATGCCCAAAAACACGGGAAATCGAAAAAAATCTCATTTTCAATTGACCTCATTCAGGCCGCCCGAATGGGCGGGGGAGCCGATAGGCGAAGAGAAAAAGGCAAAACAGGCACGATTAAGCGCGCCGGCACGGTATTCCACCTGAAAATCAAAGCCCAACAGCTTGCTGACCCATTTTTGTTGCGGCACGGTCGATAGGCGTTGCTCCAGTAAATATTTGAGGCTAAAATGGTCCGTCCGGATGACAAAGGGACGGCCCCATAGGTAAGGGTGCCTGTGTTGAACCGCCTTAGCGAGTCCGACTAATTCCTATTCATAGGCCGACAATTTGCGGTGATGGAGGGCGGTGGGCCGGCTGAAGTACGCGATGGGGTGGCCCTCCTGCTGTAGCACGACGCCATAGCCGTGGCCCGAGGCGTCGCACTCCACTAGGAATGGTATGGAGAAATCCGGCAAGCTGAGAACGGGCGCTGATAGCAAAGCTCCTTGCAGGGCATGGAACGCACGGGTGTCGGCCTCCGTCCAAAGGAAGGCATCCTTCTTGAGGAGGTTCGTCAACGGGGCAGCAATGGTGCCGTAGTCCCGAATGAAGCGGCGGTAGTATCCGGTGAGGCCGAGGAAGCCCCGCAGTGCGGTCGGAGATTGCAGCAATGGCCATGATGCCACCCCTTGGAGTTTGTCCGGATCCGCCGAGACGCCGGCTTCATGGATTACGTGCCCCAAATAAGTGACCGATGTTTGCCCGAACGAACACTTCGACCGCTTCAGGATCAGTTGATGAGTTCGGGCTAAGTCGAGGACCGTGTGGAGGTGTTGCAGATGCTCCTCCCAAGACTTGCTATACACCAGGATATCGTCAAAGAAACAAGAACATACTTGCGGAGGAAGGAGTGGAATACCTCATTCATAATCGCCTGAAAGGTGGAAGGAGCGTTCGTAAGACCGAACGGCATGACTAAGAATTCGAAATGGCCGTGGTGGGTCCGGAAGGCGGTCTTCTCCACGTCGTCGGCTGCCATGCGGAGCTGGTGGTACCCCGAGGACAAGTCCAATTTGTAGAAAAAACGCGCGCCATGTAGCTCGTCGAGGAGCTCCTCGACCACGGGAATAGGAAACTTATCCTTGACTGTCTGGGCGTTCAAGGCCCGGTAATCTACGCACATGCGCCACGAGGAGTCCTTCTTGTGCACCAGCAAGACCGGGGATGAGAACGGCGATACACTACGCCGAATTAGGCCCTGCTGAAGGAGGAGATCGCACTGTCTTTCGATCTCGTCCTTCTGATGGAATGGGTAGCGGTACGGACGGACGACGATCGGGGCCGTGCCCGGAAGAAGACAAATCCGGTGGTCCTGAAGGCGGCGGGGTGGAAGTCCGGCGCGGTGGCTGAAAATGTCCGGAAATAGCTGGAGGAGCCCCGAAAGATCCGGAGGGTGGCTGCCTGCGGTGTTAACGGAAGGAAGGAGTGTATCTGTCTGCACCAAGGAGGAGGGGGAATGTCGGGGGTCCTGGCCGTGCCACTGTATCAAGCGGGAGCCCGCATGCCATGATAGTGTAAGGCGATCGAAGTCCCAAGTGAGGGGTCCCAGGGTGCGCAACCATCGAACCCCCAGAACCAACTCAAATCCACGGAGATCGATGACGAAGAGATCTGTCTGTGAGGGATAGCCGTCCACCGAGAAGGCCACCTGCCTAAATACACCCGGACATGGCATCTGCTGGCCATTAGCCACAGCGACCTGAACATGACTGCGGGGAGCAAAGGGGAGGCGCAATCCCTTCGCCCGATCGTGGCGTATAAAGCTGTGGGTGCTGCCCGTGTCCATCTGGGCGAGCAGAGGTGTCCCCGCCACGTCTACATAGAGCTGAATCGTGCACCCCTCCTGGGGTCCGGCTAGCGCGTGAATGGACAGATGCGGAGTGCTGATGTCGTCGTGCCCTTCATCGTCCACATCAGAAGGATCATCCACTTCGAGCCAGAAGAGCCGCTTACACCTATGGGTCGGGGTGTAGGGTTCGTCGCAGTTGAAACATAACCCCTTCTCCCGGCGAGCCGCCATTTCCGGGCGGGATAGACGTCGTCGAAATGTGGGACGAGGTGTTGCCTCCCCGCTGGGTGGCCGAGGGTCCGAGAACCCACGAGGTGGGCGAGGGCCCGCATGATCAGGACGGATGGGGAGCGGTCGGCCCAGCTGTAGACGACGTTCGCAGGCTCGGGCCAGGCATATGGCAGTGGTGAGGTCCTGCGGCTTCTGGAATTTGACGTCCCATCGGAGGCGTTCCGGAAGACCGGCTGTAAAAAGAGGCACTTGTTGTGACGATAGTACTGAAGTGGCACGCGATAGCAACATCTGAAAGTGCTCCACGTAAGTCTCGATGGAGCCGGAGTGCTTGAGAGCGACAAGGTCACCAAGAGGGTTTCCGGCCATTGCCGGGCCGAACCGCAGCGTGCAGGCTGTCCTAAAATCATCCCAAGAACAGTCGGGATGCTCCCGCTGGAACTGGGTGAACCACAGTTGTGCTGGCCCCAATAGGTGGAATGACGCGATCCCGATGCGGTCCTCGTCGGCGGTTCTTTGGTTCTGGAAGAAGATGTCGCAGCGTGTTAGCCACGGTAGGGGGTCTTCGCGGCCTTCAAAGATTGGAAAATCCATTCGGATGGAGCGGGGAAAGGGAGGGTTGTCCGGGTACGGGTGAGCCAAGTCGACCCGGCTGGCTGACGGCGAGGCCGCTTGGGCCGTCGCAATGGGTGTCGGGGTGCCTTGGATGGTGTCCAATCGGGCATTGGGAGCCTCCATTTTCTCTTGTTGAGTGGCGAGCATAGCTTGAAAGCGCTCCATGATTTGAGTGAGCGAGGGACCACCGTCGCCCATAGTGGCTGTCGGGCGGAGGACTGGAATCGGGGAGGGCAGAAGGCCCGCTTGCGATGTCGGCGGAGGCGGAAGCGGCTGGGAGCGGTTCCGCGAGTTGAGGGCGTCGCGGTATGTGCCGGAGGTAGAGACGCCGGTGTTTGGCTCTGATACCAAGTTGATATGTGCTCGTGACTGAGAGCGTGTGACCGGTCGAGAGAAGGAGTGATCCCACCAAGGATGGACCGAGCCCTTCCGAGATCCGGGCGGGGCTATGGTTGGAGCAGCGAGGGAAACCGGCGAAGGACCTTGCGGCCGGCGGTAAGGAGCAGCGGAGGAGTTGCGAGCTTGGAGGGGAGGAACGGCGTCGGAGCGGCTGGCGATGGCGGGCTGGATCGCGTCTGCGGCTAGGGCGCGGGATCGGGGAAATCGCCCGATAGAGAGAGAGAGAGATAAGGAAAAGGAAGAAAGAGAGAGAAGTAGGAGGATTAATTTTCTGCTTACCCAAAACATACCAAGCCACCACCTATATCCGGTTCACAAGTTGGGCCCCCCATTTGGGCTTAAACATATGGGTTCATAGAAATAGAAAAGCTGAATTAAAAGCGGACAGAAAATATAAAGGATAACTTCATTCTTCGGCGGCGTGTTGCTGGCGGCGTTGATACGTGCGGCCCCAGTGGGGGTCCCGCTCGGTCGGTGTCATAACACCATATTTCCCCCCTTAGTGGTCGGCCATCCAGCCCCCTCAAATACAGCAGCCGGCCAATCCATCTCTCCACTCCACCGCACTTCATAGCAACAACCATCCCCTTCCCCTCCTCCTACAAACAGCAGCCTTCCCCACATTCCAGCAACATTAGCCAGCCGCCCCACCTCCTGCCCCCACTTGTCGCAAAACCCCCTGATGCAGGACGGCGCGTAGGGTTTGCGCGTCTGTCGGCTATTTCTAGGGAACCCTAAATGCATGCAATTAAAATTTGAAAATTGAGCGGGCGTGCACGAACTTTAAGAAGTTAAGCAACTAGATTTTTTGTAAAGCATAAAATTACTAATTTTGTTTAAAAATGAATTTTCTTAAAATATGGTTCAATTCTAGATCCGGGGAAGGAAGTTCGCAACTTTCGTTCCGTTCCCCTTGTTGTAGCAAACGGAAATCGTGAACTCCAAATACGTTTCCGTTTGGAGTTTTCGACGTAGCGTTCGCTGACAAAATCCTGGGCGAAAACCCAAAATGAATCTAATATCCTAAAGAGAAAATTTAGATGCACACAAAGGAAGAGAAAGGAACAAGTTACCCACGAAAAGTGGCGTCTTTCCGCAATCGAAGTCGACGGCGATCCCGCGAGGAATTCCTCGTCACCTTCGATCTCCCGCTCCGAGGTCGGCCTCTATCGCACAAGGGCACCACGGAATAATTTCGCTCGATTTCACACTAAAGTGGTTCCACGGAATCTCAAACACTCACTAATGTAAGGAAGCCACAAACTAACAACCTAAATTCAGCACCTTCTCACACAAGAGTGGCTCCACGAAATCTCTATGCACAAGAGAAAACTTCACTCTTGTTCTCACAAGTGGTTCCACGAAACCTCTAAGCACTCAAACTAACCTAACCTTGTTAGTATTCACGGAACAGTAATCCAACCATTAAACTCTTTCAGAACTCAACAGGAAGCCCAAAAAAATTCTCACGGAAACAGTCTTCCAAGGAAGATAGAGAAAATGCATTGCAATGTTCCCCCAAGCCAACAAAGTGGAAATTTCCATTCAACAGTAACATCATAAGATTCAACGGGAAGCAAACAGGAACATCAAACACTAAATTTAATCACGGGATTTCACAAGCACACAGTAATTTCACTATTCATCTTCTTCTCTCACGCACCTACAGGACTCGAACAGAAATAGCAACAGCAAAATCCTCTTCTTTTTTCATCATCTTTATCAATGTCGCCCCTTTACGTGCCCCTCTCCTCCCCCTTTTAAAGGGTGTTTAAACAGGAAACCATCAAGAGATCGGCAGCCAACCTCCACCATCTAGCCCACTGGGAGTCTGTTGCCGACCACCTACAGTTCTTTCCAATAGGGATTAAACCACTGTCCTGTAACCTAGACAGCAAAGTGCAAATTCTGATTGATGGAAAACCAGTCCCGACAGAGCCTTCGACAAGTACAAGCAGCCCTCCCCTCTCCTTCGTTTGTAAAATTTAAGGTGTGTTGTTATTTTTTTTAGCATTGAGTTTTGTGCTTATTCTCTACTTGTAGAGATAGTGGTATGTAAGTTTTTCTTCAGTCGTTTTGCCTTTGTAATTTCCTATTTAAATAGCATTTGTTTTCCGCGCACTCTCGCGCTCATACGCTTCTCTTTGTTACCTTGGTTTTAAATTGCTTTAATTCAATTGTGGAAAAATCTAGTTATATGGTTTATTAATATTGTTTTGCAAATTTGAATTCGCCGGACATTTGCATTTGCACTTGCATCTAGCCTTAGGTGTTCATTAGTGTCTTACCCTACGTCAGAAACAATCTAAAATATGACTAATTTTATACCACTGAGCGGGTTAATAAAATAGCATTCGAAAATTTATGTGATTAAACAAAATTTTCCAAGAAGATACCTCCTTTTTATCATTTACAACAAAAGCACCAACACCCACGCGATGGGTAGCATTTACAGGTATCGTGTGTTCAGTAGCAGGTATCCAGTAAACAAGCATCAAGTAATTTGGCTCAGCATGATGGTACCAAAACCCTTCCTGCGTCAACAATTTATTATAAAGGAGCTTACAAAATTCTTTAAGAAAAACTATGATTTAAGGGTGAAAATGGGCATATATGTAGGAGGATTCATGAAGCCAGCCCAAAAATGTTGGGGAAGGATAAAGGTGATGATCATACTTTAAACTACCATCACATAGCTATGTGCAAGGATCCTGGCAATGTATTGTGATCTTCAATGAACATTGAAAATTTTCAAAGCTACTTTTCATCAAAATGAATATACATTGGAGATGGAGTTTATATCAAACAATCAACAGAAAATTAGACCAGAAATCAAAAGGATAATCTACCCCAAGAATTATGTACATTAGTCATGACGGTGTACCACTTTTTTAGCTAGAAAGGACTGGCATCAAATATCTAATGCAGTATGGAATCAACATAATAAAAGATGGAATCAGCGAAACAAAAGATACAGTAAACTAAGGCTCATGAATTTTGGAAAAAATGGGTGATGAAATGGTAAGTACAGATCAGGTAAAGTCTGCAAATGAGTGTTATGGGTTTCGCACCTAGTTATCTATTATGGGTTTCGCACCTAATTATCTATTATGGGTTTCGCACCTAGTTATCTTTTAGGTCGTTATGATTATAGTCTTGTCTTTTATGTATTAATTAAATAATATGTTGGTCATTTGGAGGTTGTTAGTTGTTAGAAATCTTTATGAGGAATTAATAGTTGTCGAGTCATTAATGCCATGCAAGCTTATTTAAAGACATGAGATGTTTGAATGAAGAAAGCAAGAATTGAGTCTCCTATTGTCCCTTAGTATGAGACTGTAGTAGCTCGCTCTCCCGAGCACACCCCGTCAAAGCAGTCGCAATTCTAGCTCCATAGTATTTTCACCACCGACATCAACACCTCTGAAGAAGCTATCGATGTGTTACGACCGAGAGCATAACAACTTGGTATCAGAGTCAAACGATCTCACATTCATCCTCAGTTGCAGAGTCATAGACCACCTGGCGAGAGTCAATGATCCATCTTATTCTTAGTTCAGCGACATTGCGGCAAAAACTTACGAGGCTCCACGCCCTTCAGTCTTGATGAAAGTATCCCCTCGAGCAAGGCAGCATTCCAACCTTGACAAAAGCATTCTCTCATTCCAGTGATGCTCGTCCGAGCCGATGCACCTCCATCCGATAATCGACCCTCATCCATCTGCATCTTCTAGTAAACCCACGATCATTCTCCCTTCTCTGGATTAAAGACTCCCTAGTCGTTGTCTGCAAGCCTGAGCATTCATCATCCCCATTTTCTCTTCCTTCTGGAAGCTCGCTCAGGACCCTTTACCGCACGACGAGTTCAACCATCAATCTCCTTGTTGTGCATGTGCCTCTACAAACTTCCTCCCCTAGATCCCTACCTCTGGTTTCTCCATCGAGCACAGAGCCCCCTTCTTTTCCTCAAGCTCACGCCAAGTCATGCGCCTCCTTATGTCTTGTCCAGCCCAGCGCCCCCTTCCCATGCTACTGTTAATTACTTCATCAATTGAGTAATTAATTATTACTATTATTATTATTATGAAAAGTACGTTGTCTTATTATTTTATGTCATCATAGGGAATCGCCATAGATCGCATGGAACCCGGAATACACAGTCAACATCCGCTTCCAAGAGTCGATTCGTCCAATAACCATATCCTCCTCTCGTGCTCCAACCACTTGCTTCCTACAATTATCAATGATGCGGGTATTTCATGGACCAAATGAGTCAGCTTATGGAAATGATGTGAACTTCCACGAGGACTCAAACAACCACTAAATTACAGCACCAAGAGGCTGAAATAGGACACTAGGTAGCTCTTGTCGCACTCTCCAACATGATCAATAGTCTCACACCAATCATACAAGTCCTCAATGTTCCAGCACACGAACAAGCCAGTAGCGGCCAAGGACCTCCAACACCCCTTATCTGCATTGACCCCCTAATCTATGTACGAATGAAACTAATATCATTCCTCGTTATACCAAGTTAAAAAATCGCAACCTATGATGGGAAGATAGATCCATTGGGATGGTTAACGGGCTGCAAGCAATTTTTTGGCCATCAACGGGCACTGATAGCATAATGGATCAATTTGGCATCCTTCCACCTTCTGGGCTCAGCTAAACTTTTGTTTGCCCATTTGCAAATTGAAAAACTGGGAATGACTTGTAAAGAATTTAAAGGGTTCTAAAACATGCGATTCGGTCCCCCTCCGAAGCAATCCTCTCAATGCACTAGCCTCATTATGACAAACATGATATGTAGACACTTATTTGGAACAATTTCAAGTTCTCCTAGCACATGTTACATCGATACAATCAGAGCAGCATGTTGCAATCTTTACGGCAGGGCTTAACGAATGACTGCGACAAAATATTGAGTTTGAGGATCACGGGACTTAGTTACTTCTATGATTTTGGCCAGACTGTGCGAACGTCGATTACATATGAATCGAGGCGGATATATAATCACATGCACAATCACAGGGAATCAAGTTGATAAACCTAAGGGTATCATCCCCCAAAATTTGAAGTTTGTACTTTGTACCGTGCAGAAATTGGTTGAGCGCCACCCAAAAGGGTTATGTTATAAATGTGAAGAGGGCTACACTCAAGGCAATTGTTACAAAAGGCTTTTCTGGTAAGATTTTGAGGAACCTCATAAAAATGGAATTGGGTAGAACTGGCACAAGAATTAGATCTCCCTCCGAGCTTGAGGACAAGCTCATTCTGAAAGGCAGGAGTTATGTTATGAGTTTCGTGCCTAGTTATCTGTTATGGAGTTTCTCGAGTAGTTATCTTTTAGATCTTTATGATTATAAGTCTTGTCTTTTAGCATTTTATGTATTAATTAAATAGTATGTTGGGTCATCTAGAGGTTGTTAGTTGCTAGATGTCTTTATGAGTCATTAATATTTGTTGAGCCATTACCTTCATATAAGTCTATGTAAAGGCTTAAGATATTTGAATGAAGAAAGAATGAATTGAGTTTCCTCTTGCCCCTAGTATGAGATTGTGATAGATCTCTCTGTCGAGCACAACCCGCCGAGACAACGGCAGTTCCAGCTCTGTAGTATCTCCACTACCACAATCTCCACCTCCAACAAAGTAACCAATGTGTTATGGCCAAGAACATAACAATGAGATACATTTTAGTAGTAGTTTTAACATTCATTCCCTGCACATCATTCCTTCGACTTGTAGGCTCTTTCCATGATATCAAGTGAAGTTCTTTTTTGTTGGCAACTGCATCCCACTGCTTGAAAGTGCAGACTCAATGCACAGAACAAAGAACTAAACTAACAATAAAAATAATGTGGAAACACTGCACTTTTACCACTCAACACCATGGTTTCAACTTGGAGCTTTTTTCTGATGTTTATGTGATATTAAGTTTTTTAAAAATAGCTGATGGATAGAAAATGAGCAAGTCATCTTAGTAGTCGTCGGATTACTCCCATGGATTCTCATCTTAGCTCTTTATTCTTGTTCAAAAAGATTGTACTTTATTATATGGAGAGAAATTCACAAATGAATAAATTAAATTTTCCATCAATATAGTGTCAGAGTTGGAACCCTAAAACTAGCCGCCGTCTCAATCACCTCTTTATCCATTAGCTTCCTCAACTCCTCATCCATCGTAGCCCCACTGCAACCCTCCTATGCATCAATTCCCATTGCAACCCTGAGTCTTATTTGTTGTAAACTTGCAATGCATCATCTCCATGTGGATCCTTTTCTCTGTTCCATGCTTCTATGTTCCCTCATTACTTCATAGCTCTCCATGAATTGAGCCCCACCTAAGCTTCTCAATCTCCTCTTCTTATGGTCTCATGGGTTATTCCTTCACATTAAGAAGTCTCTTAGAAAAGGACTATGGTATACCATGAATGAACATTTTGATGTGGAAGTCCTCTTAAATACATATAATGTTTAGAAAATTTATGACTAAAAGTCCATGTAGTGTAAAGAAAATCTAGTCATATGAAAAAGTAAGAAGTAAATAGTTGTAGCTCGAACTAAAACTGAAGCTTGTAACATAATGTAAGTGGAAACTGATGGGGATCGGTCGCATGTTCGTGATAGGAGGAGATCGGGTCACCACTCGGCGGGACCCATTTTTGCAGATTTGTCGGAGATGCGTTGATCGGATCGGCGATCCGAGACCGCGAGCGCGTCCGGGGCGTCGTTTTACATTTTAGTTTTTAGGATTGTATTTAGTGTTTTAGGACACCTGACGTAACAGACGATCATAGCATAATGAGGTTACTGTAATTCAAAAAAATGAAATTGAATTAGTTTTGAATATCTTATTTTGAGATGTTATTAAATGAGTTTTAAATAAGAAAAGAAAATGCAAGAGCATAATGAGGTATACTGTAATCCAAAAAAAATGAAATTGAATTAGTTTTGAAGAAGATGCATAAATCTAAGAATTTAGATTCCAATGAATACATATAAAGATTTGTACAGTTGGAGGTTATTGGGGTGGATTGATTTAAAAAAAAAATAACAATAAAATTTTGAAAACTGTTGAAATAGCCCATGTATTTGGCCCATTTGGTGGCCCATTTACTCCTCTTCTATATCTCTTTAGTCCCACATTGTGTATAGGATTTCTCTCTCTCATCTCTCTCCTATAAATATGTACTCTCCTTTTGTATACAATATAAGAAATACATACAAAATTCTACATGGTATCAGAGGATCGGTCCAAATTTTCCGGTCTCCAGTTTTTCTGATCGCCCACCTCTGGCGATCTTCTATTTCTGCGACCGCCCCTCCTGCGGCTGCCTCCCGCTTGCTCCCAGCCTCCCTCGCTTCCCTCTATTCTTGGCTTTTATAGCCTACTTCCTTAGCACGTGGGACCCATCGCCTCTTCCGCTTCTCTGCTCTGTCCGCAGTAGCTCAAGCGATCTCCAGCTGTGTACTCTTCTTGCGCTCTCCAGCCGCAGTTTCCAGCCGCAGCGATCTCCTCCGCCGACCTGATAAGCGATCTTCAGCGCCCTCCTGATAGCGGTCTCCAGTGCAGCGATCTCCCGCTCAGCTCGTTGCGATCTCCAGCGCCGACCTGTTAGCGATCTCTAGCCGCAGCGATCTCCAGCTCTGCCCGTTGCGATCTCCCGCTGCGGCCTCCTCTGCGGTCTCCCGCTGCGGCCTCCTGCTGCGGCCTCCTGCTGGAATCTCCTGCTGCGGCCTCTTCAGAAGCGGTCTGTCGAGCTCACTGCGATCTCGCGCGTCTCCCCTACCCGCCACGGCTTCTCCCCTCTCGCTGCGATCTCGCTGAGATCTCGCGCGGCCCTCTAACCGCGACCTCGGCTTCCAGATCGCGCGGTCTAAGTTACTCTCTACCCGCGCCACCAGATCTCTATGGGCTCCTCGGTAGCATCATCGGAAGCTCCTACGCAGGCCGCACAACCTGCCCTCCACCAAGAGCTCCGTGATGAGCTCCGCATCACTACCATCTCCCTCTCTGGGAAGAAAAACTTCATGCCCTGGATGCACTCTGTCCGCCGCGTCCTTCAAGCCAAGGGCCTTGCTTCTCATCTCACCCAGGATCCCCCAACTCCAGTCACTGAGGAATGGCTGCGGGACGATGGCCGCGTTCAGACTTGGATTCTGAACTCACTGGATGGCGAACCTTATGAAATGGCAATGTACCTTGAGACGGCCAAAGCCATGTGGGACGAGCTCCAGTCCCTGTACTCCGAAAAAGATAGCCTCCAACGTCTGTTCGATATCATCACCGACCTACAGGCTCTGGACACCACCGGGTCTCACATGACCTCTATCGTTGCCCGTGTGAAATCTTTGGCTGAAGCATGGATTCAACATCAGCCCTCAACAAATGATCATGCTACTCAGCGGGCTCAGAAGGAGGCAGTTTGCATTGCTATGCTCATGGCCCGGGTACCACCTCATCTTCTGGGTCTTCGGGCTCAGATCTTGGCCTCAGCTACCACTCCGTCCCTATCAAGTGTGTGCTCCATGCTCCTCCGAGTCACACCACCTCTTGATATCACGGCACCCACCTCACCGGCCCTCCTCCAGCACGCTCCTGCTTCTCCTTCTCTTCCTCCTCCACCTACCCGAGGCGGCCGGTCTGGAGCTCGGGGAAGAGGTCGGGGTGGCCGGGGGAGACCTAAATGCTCGTTCTGCGGTCGTGATGGTCATTATGAGGCCACATGCTTTCGTAAAAACGGATATCCTCCTCGTCCTACAGCATCCCTTGCCACGGAAAGTCCATCCGCCTCAAGCAATCCGGTGGACCCTCCAACTCCAGCAACTCCATGGACTTCTCAGCCCTACTTCTGCATCTGTAGCCTCCGTCTCCAATGAAGGTATGACTTGTCTCTCCACTAGCCCAGGTTGGATAATGGACTTCGGCGCTACTCATCATATTACCTCGCGGCAACCAACTCAATATTTGGATAGTCCTCATCCAAAGTGCATCACTGTGGCCAATGGGGACACTGTTCCCGTCTCCGGTTCTGCTGACATCTCGCTCACCTCCTCTCTTTCTCTTCGCTCGGTTCTTCATGTTCCGGGCTCCTCCTTCAATTTACTTTCCATTGGTCGTCTTACTAATGACCTGGATTGTACGGTCACATTTAAACCCTCGTCTTTTTTGATACAGGATCGACGGACGCGGACTACCATTGGTAAAGGACGATTGCGGAACGGACTCTACCTCCTTGACGACTCTCCCACAATCCTCTCCTCTGTCTCCTCCATAGACTGGCACCGACGCCTCGGGCACCCTCCTCTACCCGTCCTCCAGAAAGCTCTCCCTGATGTACCTCTTTCTCAGTTTAAATGTGAAACTTGTATTTTTGGCAAACAGCCGCGTTCTTCTTTTCCCGCACATTGTACTCGGAGCACGGCTCCTTTTGATTTAGTGCACTCCGATATTTGGGGGCCATATAAAACTACTGTATTTCTGGATATCGGTATTTTCTCACTTTTGTTGATGATTATTCTCGGTTAACGTGGCTATACCTGCTTCATGATCGCTCTGAGCTCCCTCGTGTCTTTAGAGCGTTTGTCCTCGAGACCCGTACGAAATTCTCCACTACCATCAAAACCTTACGCTCCGACAATGCTCGCGAATACACAAGCCACGATATCGCCACTCTATGCTCAGACTTCGGAATCATCCATCAAACATCCTGCGCTTACACCCCTCAACAAAACGGGGTGGCCGAGCGGAAGAACCGTCACCTTCTCGAAGTTACCCGCTCACTTATGCTTCACATGAACGTTCCCAAAACATATTGGAACTTCGCGGTCTCCACTGCCTGCTTTCTTATCAACCGTCTCCCTTCATCCGTTCTCCATAATAATACTCCGTTCAGCCTTCTTTTTCCTTATACTCCAGCCTTCTCTCTCACACCCCGCACCTTTGGGTGCACCTGCTACGTCCACGTCTTGGGACCCTCCACGGATAAGCTGGATCCTCGTGCTACCAAGTCCATCTTCGTCGGCTACTCTCGAACTCAGAAAGGCTACGTCTGCTACTTCCCTACAACCCGTAAAATAACGGTCTCTGCCAATGTTACCTTCTGGGAGGATCAACCATCTTTTTCTAATCCTGTATCCACCCTTGCACCACCACCTGCTCCGCGACCTGTCCTCCCGGTCAACGACACTTCCGTTCCCGTTCCTCCATCTCCGGCTCCTGATATTGCCCCCACTCCAACCTCCATTATCTCTAAACCATCGATTATCCGTGTCTACACTCGTCAACGTCCTCGTTCCGATCCGACTCCGCAGTCCGACTCGACCTCCGGTGCTCCGTGTTCTGCTGATCAGGTACCAGAATCGACTGCCCATCCTTTGGCGAATTATATGTCCTTACATCGCCTCTCACCCCACCTTCATACTCTGGCCACTTCTTTATCGTCGGTTGCAGTTCCTAACTCTGTGCAGGAGGCTCTTCAACATCCTGGCTGGCGTGCCGCCATGGAAGAAGAAATGGCCGCGTTGTGGGCAAACCAGACCTGGCAACTGGTGGATCTTCCCCCTGGCCAGAAAACTGTTGGTTGCAAATGGGTCTTTGTCATCAAGCATGCTGCGAATGGGACCATTGACCGCTTAAAAGCTCGACTAGTGGCTCGCGGCTACACTCAACAACAAGGTTTGGACTACGACGAAACCTTCTCTCCCGTCGCCAAACTGAACACAGACCGGGTTCTTCTCTCCGTTGTTGTGCACCGCCAATGGCCCTTACATCAACTGGATA
Organism: Dactylorhiza incarnata; assembly: GCA_033032865.1. Taxonomy (NCBI): domain Eukaryota; kingdom Viridiplantae; phylum Streptophyta; class Magnoliopsida; order Asparagales; family Orchidaceae; genus Dactylorhiza; species Dactylorhiza incarnata. The sequence goes on along the minus strand of JAWHQI010000285.1, from coordinate 730,239 downwards.
TTAAGAACGCCTTCTTAAACGGTGATCTCACTGAAACGGTGTACATGCAGCAGCCGCCCGGGTTTGAGACCACGGGGGAGTCTAGGACCCCGAAAGTCTGTCATCTTTTGCGGTCTCTCTATGGTCTCAAACGGTCTCCTCGAGCATGGTTCGACAAGCTCAGCAAGGTCCTTCGTGAAGCAGGGTTTACTCGGAGCTCGGCTGACTTCTCCCTGTTTACTCGCCACCAGGCAACAGGCACCGTTCTCCTTCTTGTCTATGTGGATGATATCATTATCACAGGCAACGACTCAAAAGGAATTCAGGCGATCAAACAACAACTCAGCTCCGTGTTCCAAACAAAAGATCTGGGGAACCTTCACTACTTCCTGGGTCTGGAGGTAGCCAGGCGACCAGATGGCCTTGTTCTATCTCAGAGAAAGTATTGTCTCGACCTTCTTCATGATGCAGGCTACTCCGGCTGCAAACCCATTAATACTCCAATGGACGCAAATCACAAGATTTGTGCTCAGTCCTCTGACTCTGATCTCTTGCTTCAGAACCCGGAATACTATCGCCGTCTGGTTGGAAAATTGATCTATCTGACTGTTACAAGACCAGATATCTCCTTCGTTGTCGGTATTGTCAGCCGTTACATGCACGCCCCTCGTTCCTCTCATCTTCAGGTTGTGGAACGGATTCTCCGATATCTAAAAGCAGCTCCTGGTCAAGGCTTGGTATACAAGACCTCATCCTCAACTCCAACACTAGTGGCATACTCTGATGCTGACTATGCCGGCTCTCTGGATGATCGTCGGTCAACCAGTGGCTTCTGTACGTACTTCGGAGGACATTTGATTACCTGGCGTAGCAAGAAACAAGCAGTGGTTGCGCGCTCCTCAGCAGAAGCAGAATACAGGGCAATGGCATCTGTGGTTTCTGAACTTACATGGCTTGAAAGTCTTCTCACGGATCTTGGGGTAAAACTTCCTGCTCCTGCTCTCCTACTTTGCGACAGTCAGGCGGCTATACATATTGCCAAGAACACGGTCTTCCACGAAAGAACCAAGCATATCGAGGTCGACTGCCACTTTATCCGGGAGAAAGTACAAATGAAGAAAATCGAGCTAAAACATGTCCCTGGTACTGAACAAGTTGCGGATGTCCTCACAAAGGCACTGTCCAGTACCCTCTTCTATCAATGCTTATCCAAGCTTGGCGCATACGATTTGTACGCTCCAGCTTGCGGGGGAGTGTTGAAATAGCCCATGTATTTGACCCATTTGGTGGCCCATTTACTCCTCTTCTATATCTCTTTAGTCCCACATTGTGTATAGGATTTCTCTCTCTCATCTCTCTCCTATAAATATGTACTCTCCTTTTGTATACAATATAAGAAATACATACAAAATTCTACAAAAACAAAGAGGATGTCAAATGTTTGGAATAGTAGAAGTATATCTTGGTGTCAATGTTTAAGAACAAATTGGATATTCAAGATTATGCTAATTATAGAGGAATCAAACTTAGGAATCAGACAATGAAGCTATGGGAAAGAATTATAGAGCATAGACTTAAACAATAATTTCAGAGAATCAATTTAATTTCATACAAAGAAGACCTACTATGGAAGTGATTTAATGTTAAGACAACTGAGAGAGCATAGAAAGTAAAAAAAATCCTCATATAACTTTTAATGATCTAGAAAAAAATATCATATGATCAACAATTGGTGAGCTCTAAGAAGAAAGGTGTGTGTCAAAAAGTATATTGAAATTATTAAAAATATGTATGATGCAACGCTAAATAATACTAAGAACAGTTATAGAATAGTTAAAGAATATCAAATCATAGTAGGTTTATATCAAGCATTATTATCAAGTCCTTAACTTTTTGCAACAATGCTTATGATGGTATCCAAAACGACATGTCTTGGTATTTACTTTTCGGTAATGACATTATTCTCAAAGGTGAAATATAACTAAGTTAGGTGAAAAAAGGGGACAATAGCGATAATTTTGTGAAGATATTTCAAAATAGTAAAACAAATGTCGAGAAAAGTATATGCAATTTTAGAAACGGTGATATTAGCAAGTATCCTTCTAGGTTATTAGATGATAAAGAAATATCTAGGTGCAAGAGGTGTAAGTACTTTAAATAAATTATTCAGAAGAACGAGAATATGGATGATATAATATTTAAATATAAGGTTGGTTGGTTAAAATAGAGAAATGTCTTAGCAGTATTATGTGATGAGAGGATACCAAGGAAACTTAAAGATAAATTTTATAAAAATGTAAACTAACAATGTTGTGAGGACATGAATGTTGGAAGTAAAAAAATGTTGTTCATGTCTGAATTAAGCATGATCGAAATGAGAATGTTAAAATTCATGTGTTAGAAAACTACACAAGTTAGATTAAGGAATGATTATACTAGAGAAGCAGTGGGGATGGTAACTACTGAAGATAAGATAGAAAATTAACTTGGATGATTTGGGCATGTACAAGAAGGTTAAATAATACATCAGTTAGACGAGTAGATTGATTTTAGTATATAAAATTAGGTAGAAAAAGAGAGACCACGGTAACATGGATGAAAATTGTTCAAGATGATTTGCTTAGACTAAGTTTACAACTTTGGTAGCACTCAACATGAATGAAAATAAAATGAGGAAACATAAAATTGTGCCCAAATAATTGGGATAGGGTTATTGATGGCGGTGATGATGATAAATCAAAGCAACTCATAATGTTGATACAGATGTTTGATTAGAGTGATGAGGATTCTTCAACTGCTTCTTTTGATGAGATTTCAATAGTTGAACAAGACATAAAATATAGATAAACAAGCTTCTTAAGCACAATAAATAACATCAGTAAGCTTAAGAAAATGAATCTTCACCATTGATGTCAAAAGAGATGCATTTGCTCATTATTAAAACCCCTTGCATATCAAGATCTAGCCCTTTGAAAAGGCGAAAAACTATCTCAGCATGGAAGAAAAAAAGTTATTACCTCAACAATAAGCTGAACAAGACTAGCTAGTTCAATAGGCAATTTTATCCAAACACCTCTTATTCCCTGGAATGAAAGAAAAGTTATCCAGGTGCTTCCATGCTTACATTGACCCAAAATAAGTGCTTTTTAAAGCCAAAAAAGGTTGAGTATACGCAGTTCATTCAGCATTAAGTGCAAGAAAAAAAGGAAAACATAGAACAAACTTCTAATTATGTACCAATATGATATCACATTCTCAACTATTAATCTTCTAAATATACTAGTCTTTCTCTGTAAAGAGTTTTGTCAATACCACTTGATAAGTGAGATCTTCAACATCATCTTGCATGATGGAAATAAAACTATGATTCGTAATTTTAGGCTTTTGAAACTCAGTTATACCACAATTATTCCAGGGCTTCGAGATAATGGAGAATGCACTAGCCAAGCCACTCATCCACCTTTGTCGGAGTACCGGAATATTATATCATACAAGAGTCAACATTACCAAACAAAGCCTATTTTCTCTTTATGTCTTCTTATTTGGAAAATTACCCTATTCTAACCTCATCGAGGTACCAAATCAAACAAGCAAAAGTGTAAAAGTTAAAACTTGTGACATGAATTACCTTTACTCACATGATTCATTAAAACAAATTTAAAATTGCACTAGAATAACAACCTTCATGATTTTCAAAATTAAATCAAATTCACAGTATAACGTAGTTCATGATCAGAGCCATCACCTGCTGCCTCCAATTCGATATAGATAGTTTTAGAGACATTTCAAAAGCCCTTGGATCCATTGGTGCTTTCAGTTCTACAATAACACCTCCATGGTCATCTTTAACTGCAGATAAGAGATTGATTTGTTCTCCATTGCATGCCACTAATGGCTCCATGATTGATCTTAAATTATGAAAAATTGATAATGGAGCCCTGCAGTGTAGTTGAAGTGAGAACAACTCTGAAATCTGATGGGTTCCAAATTCAAAAGGAGAAAAATAATAATAATATAAGACAATAAAATCAACTAAGAGTAGACAACCAAATCTAAAAGTTCCTGTTAAGTAGTATTGGAAGTTACCATCAGATTGACAACTATGGTTATGTGACTATATAGAAGGGCAGATTGCTAGATCAAACCAACCAATTAAGGCTCTGTTTTCAAACAACTATGGTGTTTGAGCAGTGGTGGTGTGAAATTGTGGTAATAAACTCGGTGGTTGTGGTTTGCCTGTGTTTGAAATTTTTGTGACAGTATTTTTGGTCCAAATTCCATTTTCAGTGGTTTGGGCATTCATGCCGCTAACACTTGACCACACATGCACGGTTGTAGTGTTGTTTTGGGAAAATAGCTTTGGTGACACACCAAACCAAACGCTACCTACACTTTTCAAAGATGCGTCCACAGTCACCACTGCTCTCTCAAACAGGGCCTAAAAGTGAAACATTGAAACTCAAGTTTCAATTTGTTATTCTAAATCCTTAGTTGAGACTCGGTTAGCCTAATCTTTGAACCCTTTTCTTCCCTAAATTTAGATAGTCTATTAATAATTAAAAAGCAATGTAATCATATTGAGTAGAACAAAGGAATATAATGATAGGAGGATTATCACATCAGTCTTTAATAAGGGAAAAAAAGCAACTGAATCGTAGGTTATAATTCATTAATAATTACATCTCATAACTCCTATCAGTGATTCTAAATCCTCAATAGTTAAGGTCCCAATTGGAATTCTATTACTGCTCCGGTGATGTTTTTGAATCACCTCATAGAAGTGTTTGGGCAATCCAAATTTGAACTCTATTTCCCATCACAAATATCAAAATCTCCATTTTGAACTTCATTTCCCATTGAATGATGGGAGCTTCATTTCCCATCGAATGGTGAGAGCTTCATTTCTCACCCCCGACACCGACACCGCACTCCCAAATGGGACATAAGAAGTAATAGGACCTATGGTTGAATAGAACAAAGGATCATAAATGATAGGAGATGGGATTATCCATCTCTCTTTACTAAAGAAAAAGGAAGTTGCAATACAAGTTATAATTTCAATTCTCAAAGAAGAAAAAAGTGTATCACCTAATAGTTTCATCTCAAAATTTCTATTTGACATAGCAAATAGTCAAATGAAATGTCAACAGAGAGATCAAACCAGGGGCGATCTGGGGGGAGTTGCCCCCCACCACCACCACCCCAAAGATTTTGCAAAATGGATGGTGGAGTTGGATTCCTCTCGTCGAGGCTCTAACAAAGTGGAGGCTTTCATATTTATTTTTGGCTAGAGGAGGAAGACGATGACGTGGCAGTTGACTAGTTTAAGTAATTTATGTGGAGCTATCATGTATAAATCTAGTTGAGATGGCTGCAACCATTATGCTGACTGGACGGTCACAAAATATGGTCAAAAAATCGGAATAAAATATCTTGTTTAAATGATTTAAATCAAATGTGTAAAGTTCGTTGTTGTTTGATTGAGGGTCAAACGAGCTAGAAAATTTTCAAAAAAAGAAAATCAAAAATCATTTATAGAATTATATATTAAAATTTCAAAATATTTTGACTAATTAATACTTTTGTTCTATCATTCTATGTACTAATTTATTTTGAAATTTAACAAATTTGTTTATTTTTACTTTTTTACTTCCCCTTGTTGAAATTCTTGGATTCACGCTTGGATCAAACTAATTCAAAACACAATTTTAGGATTGACATGAAGATGAAACTGAAAAAAAATGGATGATCCAGACTCAAAAAAGATCAAGAACAACAATGGAACTCTATAATTAAGAAGAATTTAGTAGCAAGGAGTAGCATTAGACAGACTGCGGACTTCACCTGAAAGCGATAAATTATAGAAGCCCATGGTAATTAAACTTGGATGATAAACAAACTACGATCACACTAACGTTGCCATTAGGAATATAGTGACGATTGATACGAGATTAAATTTATAAAAAAAAGAGGTAAACATTTAAAATTCCCAAAAAGGAGCTGATGGCGCACGAGGAGAGCTCGATAAATTCAACTAACCCTAATCTTCCTTCCCAAGAAAACAAACCCAAGTGCTGAACACGCAGATTGGCTTGAAATAATTCAATGAAAACGATCAACCGACAAGCATAGAAATCGCATATAAATAAAAAAATTGCATTCTAATTTTCTCGCATCAACGACGTATAAGGGATCAACAAAAGTTTACCTCAAACAACACTCAGTCAAAAATGGAAGATTGAGAAACGAACGAGAGCACGAAGTGATTTCCAGGCAGAGAGCAGCACTAGCTCAAAGTCGAAGGTTCGGGGAAATTCGGCAAAGAGTAATTTAATTACAAAGTACAAACCAATTTAATTAAGCAAACTATATAATTATATATATACACACACAAGTGATAGGAACGGGGCTCCGCCCCTATTGCCAAGCGCGACAGTACCCGGCCGGCGACGGCGAGCTTCGCCCGCCCCCGGCGGACTTCGTGCGGGCGGGCACGCCCTCGGCCAAGCGCGATAGTACCCGACCCGCGACGGGGCGCCCCCGACGGGCTACGCCCATGACGCTCCGGGCTGCGGCCGCATCAAGCTGGTTGCGCCCACAACATATACATATGAGTACTCAAAATGACCGCACAAAAATTATAATTATTATTTTATGATTGTTTTTTTTCAAAAATATTTATATTTTAACAAAAAATTATTTTAAAGTAGATTTAGGAAGTCTAATGATTACCTATCATAGTAGTTGTAGAAGGTCTACTAAAAAGCTTTTGGATTTTATGAATTTTCACCATTATTTTTATTATAGGGATATAGTGTAATTACACAAATAGCCATTATATTTTAAGAATTTCAATTTTTTCATAATATATGTTAAGTCATTGGAGTAAAAGAATTAGGCTATATTTGACAATTTTGAATGTTGCACCAAAGACAAGTTCTTGTATATAGTAGTTAAAGATATATAGACCATTTTCGCACGGGCTCGATTCTCTCGGACGGCCTTCGGCCGCATCAATACGGACTTCGTCTGCATAAAGTCCGTGTTGCGCTCATCTTTACTACTCTTGATTGCACGGGCTTCGCACGTGAACGTCGCGAATGTATCGCAGCTCGCACCCAAGCGACGTGAAGCCCGCATTGATGGGGTCGAAGACCGCCAGAGAAAATCGAGCACGGGCATAACCAGTGCGAAGATCTCGTTTATTATATATAAATATAACTCTCCGCCTCTCTCCCTCTCTGCCTCTCTCTCTCTCTCCCCCTTCTATCTCTCTCTCTATACCGTGTGTATATATATAAATAGACAAAATAGGGAAATCAGTCCCTCAACTCCACTTACTTTATGAAATCAGTCTCAATAATTATTTTTAACTGATTTTGGTCCCTCAACTTTTATCTTTAATTGATTTTGGTCCTTCTTAAAATGTCTGTTAATATATTTAACAGAAAGGTGGTTTTCTCTCCCTCCTCCCTCTCTCTCATACTCTCTCTCTCTCCCGACCACTCACTGTCTCTCCCTCTCTCTCCCTCTCTCTCCCTCTCTCTCCCTGCTCTCCCTCAGTCTCCCTACCCCCTTCTCTCTCTACAACAGATCCAAAAGGAGCGCCCATATGCAGGTTGGTTGTGTGTGAACAGGGGGACATGGGAAGTTGAACCGGGGAAGATGAATAGAGGAAGTTGAACAGGGGTAGTTGGTCCATCTCAGCCTGCAGCTTTTGCTGCATCTCGACAATCCTGTAAAAATCTAAGTAAAATGAATGCAGTATTGGTGGGAACAGATTTTCAGTTGCCCGAGCCATTATCCTGGATATAGGAGACTGGAATGATTTCACAGTTTCAAGTCAGTAGAGAACAAGTCACCGACTGTTCGTTTTCTGCACTCCATTTTATGGAGGAGCTGAGTGTTGGAGATTAAAGACAGAGAGGGAGAGAGGGAGCAGACTATAGGAATCTGTTATAGAGAGAGAGGGGGTAGGGAGAGTGAGGGAGAGGAAGAGGGAGAGAAGGTAGAGAGAGAGCATGGCGGGAGAGGGAGAGAGGGTGAGTGGGCGAGAGAGAGACGTTTTAAGAAGGACCAAAATCCGTTAAGATATTAACGGGCGTTTTAAGAAGGACCTAAATCAGTTAAAGATAAAAGTTGATGGACCAAAATCAGCTAAAAATAATTATTTGACTGATTTCATAAAGTAAGTGAAGTTGAGTGGCTGATTTCCTAAATCAATCCCTCAACTCCACTTACGACGTACTTTTTTTTTGAAAGATGCAAATAGCATGTAAATAAAAACCAAAAAGAAAAGAAAAAAAAAACTACAACATGTCATCTAAGTCCACCCGAACAAGCTCGGCAAACTCAGTCTGGGTGCTATCAACGTCCAGCCAAACAAAATTTCCCCGAAGGGCAAAATGTGCAAAAACATCAGCAACTCTATTGCCCTCACGACCAATATGCTGGAACCGAAGCTAGGGAAAGCTGCTCAGAAATGAGAAGTCCTCGTCGCCATCCACTGTCACGCTCCAGTCACCCCGTCTCATCCCAGCAGCACAGTTATCCATAAGGGTACGACAGTCGCCCTCTATAATAGCTCCGCGAGTCCCATATAAAGAAGGGGCAATCTGATCCTTCAGCGCCAAAATCATCGCCAGCTCCACTCCCCCAGGATCCCAATGCAGCATCGAGATCCCAGCAGCAAAGACAAGAGCACCTCGATCATCACGAGCCACCATCCCAAGCCCAGCAAGCCCAGACGAGGAAAGCGAACCATCCACATTGAACTTTATCCATCCAGGGGGAGGGGGCACCAAGAGAGTGGTGTCGACAGCCGGTGAGGCTGGGTGGTACCCCAGTGCCCCTGTGCTGGTAGAGTATGCAAAATGGAGAGGTTCTCAACTATGGTTGCTGCCATAACCGTAAAGGTCGCCACCTCCCCATGGTGAACCTTGGCATTGCGGCCACGCCATGCTTGGTAAACCGCACAGCAAAAAACTCGCGTCGAACTTAGTGCACCGGCAGAGGCGGAGGAGAGAAAGTCATGCACAGTCTCCCAACTGGAGAATGAGGGAATACTGTAGCCTCATCGCCGAAGAGCGACGCGGATGGCCATAATACAACAGCAATCCGAGACCAGATGGTCTCGGGTCTCCTCTAAAGTGCAGCCCCAAGGACATCCACGCTCAGCAGAAAGACCCCGACGGGCAAGCCACGCACGGGTGGGGATAGCATCACAGAGAAGCCGCCACCAAAACATCCGCTCCCGCGGGTGAAGCTTCAACTTCCGAAGCCAGCTGAAATCCGTACGAGTTACGACGTACTTGGGCAATATAGTCTGTAGCAAAGAGTAAATATCCTTATTTAATATAGATAATATTAGAAAAATAAAAAAATTTAACAATATATCAAATAACAACTAGTCAAGTTATTATCATTATATCAAATGTTATTTTATGTATAACATATTCCAATAGCATACATTAGTCAAATTGGGTAGTGGGTGCGTCTCCGAGACTCTCCGGTGCTGAACCTTGAGATTTCTGGTTAGAATTCAGGAGGGTGTATTTTAAAAAAATTTAAGCACAAAATGCTAGGTTTTCGAAATGCCCGATTATTGCAAAATTGGGCCAGTTCACGGTTGGCCGTCGAACCAATCGGTTCGCAACACAGATGGTTTTCGAACCTTGACTGGACCCGTCCGTGGGCCGGTCGGCGGTCCGACCAGTTAGATCGGCCGGTCCGGTTATGACAACATGGTAATTATGTGAATCATTCGGTTTGGTTTGGTTCGGTTCCATTATTTTGTGTGATTCGTTTCGATTTCATATTTCTGGAATCACATGGCCGGGTGGTTCAGTTTACATTTTTGCTCAAAAATCGAACCGAATAGTTACACCTCTAGTAAAAGCAAAAAAAATACTGAGAAACACAGATAAATGTTGTAGTCTAGGGCTTAGTTTGGCGCAGAGGTCGGGCGGGCGTGGATTGTTGGATGCCTACCAGATCAACATCAAACTCATTAAGTATCTGTTCACATTTATATAAATATACATCAACAATCTTCTCCTATATTATATATAAATGATATCTCGTGATGGATTACTTAAAACAAAAGTTAATAACGACAAAGCATGAGTTTTTCATAAACACAAACATGCGTTTTAGAATACAGATAAATCTAAGCTCAAACAAATGACTCCAAACAAAACAGTAAGCAAAACTGAAAACTCAAAACAGATAACTGATCACTGGTCTAAGCAAATAGCAGATCATCGTCATCTGGGTCGAAATCAACTCTCTCTCTTCTTCATTCTGCATTTGATCTGCAAACAATTACAATAAGAATGTCATGAGACAAATCTCTATGAATTCAAACATTTGCTATCAAAAGTAAAGTGATTAGTTCTAGCAGTAAAAGAACGTAACACTCTAACCAGGAAGAAAGAATCACATATCATCATCTCTATCCAATTTACACAAAATTAGACAATTGATTTCATAGAATCAAACCATGTTCCCTCGATTATTTAGATTAAACCTAAACGTTTCACAATTGTGTTATACCATCAAGTTTGGAATGATACAACAAGTTGTGACCAATATATCATCAAATTTGGAATGATATAAGTAATGATCATAATATCATGACACATATCAACAACTTCAGTATTCATTTTTGGAATGATACCCAAACCAGCCTTTGAATAAAATAATTGTGTGAGTCATCAAGTTTGGATTGACTGACAACTATTCATCTCTGGCCTTCATCAAATAGCATCTGAAATACTTCAGTGTGCTCACTCTAGATGCTTGAATGTAAACAGACTTTGGTTCTTAAAATTTAAAACATAAGTAATGTATTAAGTCTTTACTAAATGGACTTTAATCACATCTCCCCCGATGTTTTAGATGTTAGAACCTTACATAAGCTCTTGGTAAGGACATATGCTACATTATCTTTTGATCTCACGTGCAATAGAGAGATTATCCCCTGACTAGTGAGATAAGTCAACCTGGCCTGTTTCATCCTTAGTTGTTTTCGCTTTCCATTGAACAACGTATTTGTTGCAATGATCTTTATGGCTTGATTGCCACAATATAACGAAATAGAGTGCATTTTCAGACTCATCATTGGAATGTCCATTATCAGATCTCTTATCCATTCTACTTCTTCTCCTGCTGAAGCGAGAGCATAGAGTTCCGATTCCATAGAGGATAATGCAATGCACGTCTGCCTCTTTGACTTCCAAGCTACTGCAGCTCCTCGTAGGGTAAACACAAAACCGCTAGTGGATCTACTATCAACAATTTCTGAGCACCAGGAGGCGTCAAAATACCCCTCAAGCACAGGAGGATGTCCACTGTAACATAAAACATACTTCTCAGTGTACTTTAAGTATCACATTAGCTTTTCTAAGGCATCCCAGTGGTCCTTCCCAGGGTTACTCGTGAATCTACTCAACATGTCGACCGTAAAGGCTATGTCAGGTCTAGTGTAGGTAGTAGCATACATGAGATTTCCTATGAGTTTGGAGTAATACAACTGTCTAATAGACGAACCTTCATTCGGTTTCAGTCAATTGTTATAATCGTATGGAGTCTCAATCTTTTTGCTATTAACGTAACCCCACTTTTCTAGTAGATTTCTATTGGAGTGGCTCTGATTCAGGGTAATACCTTGTTTAGTGAAGTTCACTTCTATTCCTAGGATGGTTTTCACCACACCTAAGTTAGTCATGCTAAATTGGCACGTCAAAGCAACTTTCACGTCTTCCACCTCAGACTAATCAGAGGCCAGAATTAGCATGTCATCAACGTACAAGCATATAATTGCAACTTTATTTGAACTTGTTCATACGTACAGACGTTTATCTGATAAGCTGGATTTGGAACTCATGGCTTTAACACATGTGTCAAATTTTTCGTGTCACAATTTGGGTGTTTGCTTCAATCTGTATAGTGACTTAATCAACTTACAGACCTTACTTTCTAGACCTTCTACGACAAACCCTTCAGGTTGGTGCACGTAGATCTCCTCGGTCAGATCTCCATTAAGAAATGCAGTCTTGACATCCATCTGAAGAACTGTAAAGTGTTCAATAGATGCTATCGCAAGAAGTATCCTAATCATCGCATAGTGACAAACATGTGAGTATATATCAAAGTAGTCTATACCACTCACTTGGGTGAAGCCTTTTGCAACTAGACGTGCTTTGTATTTAGCAATACTCCCATCAGGAAGCTTCTTTTTGCAGAACCCACTTATTTCTAATGGTCTTAGCCCCTTTGGGCAAGTCAACCAATGTCCACGTATTGTTCTGTATGAGAGAGTTTATCTCTTCATCTATGACTTCTTTCCATAATAGAGAATCTCTAGATCACATCGCTTCCTTATAGGTGGATGGATCAACTTCAACTTGGTAAGTCACAAAATCTGTACCAAAATTTTTGGGCACTTTTTATCTATTAGATAACCTTGTGGGCACTAAGACCCTAGTGTTTATCGGCTCAGTGTCAGCGATACGTGGTTCAGTCTGAACTAAAATTTCAGTACTGGGGGCTAGCAGACCTGAAAGAGTCAGGTTCTTGTCCTTAAGGAACTTATCCTCAAAGAAAATAACGTATCTAGCTTCTATGACAGTATTAGTTGAGAGATCTAGAAATCTGTCTGCAGCATTATCCTCTGCACATCCAAGATAGACACACGTATTTGTCCTAGGTCCAATCTTAGCTTTTTTAGAGTCAGGTATCCTAACATAAGCGATACAGCCCCAGGTCTTAAGATTATCGAATCTAGGATGCCTCTTAAACCAAAGCTCAAAGGGTGTCTTAGTCAACTTTGCATGAGGAACTTTATTAAGAATGTGATTTGACATGAGGACGGCTTCACCTCAATAGGTCGTAGGCATGCCATCAGTTAGCAATATAGAATTTACATCTTTGTTAAAGTTCTATTTTTTCTTTCAGCGATACCATTGGATTGGGAGGAATAAGGGGCAGTTGTTTCAAGAATTATGTCATTGCTGGCAATGAATTCTCTGAACTCCCCCGAGACGTATTCTCCTCCTCTATCACTCGTTAGTCTTTTAATTTTCATGTCAAGTTGATTCTCAACCCTATTTTTGAATATACTAAATTTTTCAAAAGTTTCATCTTTGGTTTTAAGGAGGTAAATGTGACTGAATCTAGAGTAGTCATCAATAAAGGTTATTAGATACTTCTGAACTCCTCGTGTTACAAAACTTTTGTAGTCACATATGTCGGAATGTATTAACTATAGCAATTGTGTGCTCCTAGAAACCTGACTAAAAGGTGTTCTAGTTATCTTAGTCAGAGAACAATTTTCACATTTGTCGAATTTGGTTGTTGTGACTAAGGGGATGTCGTGAGTTCTAGCTAGCAGGAGTAGTTTTCTATAATTGACGTGTCCTAGTCTTGCATGTAAAGTCTTAGGATCTATCAAATTTGAGTTAACCTGATTGACTACTTCATTTGTTAGACTCAACATATACATTCCGTTCACGACATACGCACAACCAAAATAATGAGAGTGAACCATCAACGTTACTCGACCACCACTAATATTAAATGACATACCAGCATTGCATAACAAGTTAATCGAAATTAAACTAGCAGCTATTGATGGTATAAATTTAATATTTTTAAGAATAAGAGTTTTACCATCTCCAACAGTGACAGTCTCTCGAACTGCAATGACATCCTCCAGAAGCACAGAGTTGTTGCAGACGTGACATGTAACACCTGAGTCTAGCCACCACTCGGTACTGGCCTTTCCTTTACCAACCATGGCAATAAAGTCGGCAGACGCAGTCTGATGAACAATATTGGCCCTGTTATCAGTCTTTGGTATGCTAGAGTCACCTTTCTTGGGTTGCTTACACTCGGAAGCGCAGTGACCCCACTTGTTATAGTTGTAGCACTTGTCTTTGAATTTCTTAGCCTTTTGGTTGGTGTCCACAACTGCGGGTGCGCTGGACGGTGGTCTAGTCTTTCCAGGCTTAAACTTACGCTTAGGATGCGAAACCATGTTGGCAACAGAAGACTGCTTGCTAACTGTCTCCATAGCGTGTCTATTCCGATTCTCATCCTCAATGCAGATGAAGTGTTTGAGGTCTTTTAGACTGACCTGTGTTTTCTTCCGATACATTTCAGTCTTGAAAGAATACCACGTCGACTGGAGCTTAAAAATGATGGCTCATGCAACGAACCCATCTGGCAGTGGAATGTTCTCACTGTTCAGCTTGTCCACAAGATTTTCAAAATCAGCTATCTGTGGAAGGATTTCTCTTTCAACAATGAAGGTGAAATCCATGAACTTGTCCACCAGGTGCGTCTTGGATATGTTCTCCTCTTCCTTGAACTGCTCATCCAGAGCGACCCAGATTTCCTTTGCTGTCTTTAACTTACTGTACGTCTCGGCAAGCCTATTGGAGAGACAATTCAGCAGGTAGTCGCGACAGAAGTCCTCGTCCTCAACCCACTGGGTCTCGCCGTCAGTCCCAACAACTTCAGCGCAAACAGACTGAACGGTGTAGAACATGTTCAGATACTTCATGTCGAACTGCGTGTTCCTCTTCCAAGCACTGAACTCTGAGTTGGAGAATTTCTCCAGCTTGATCATCGGAACGGGAGTATTTCCCTTTGATATTGTGTGTCTCTTTCCAAACACTAAAATTCCACTAGCAACCTAAATCACGAGTAGAAAAACAAGAGAGAGATCACCTGAGCGCGTGGCGATAGAGTTCTTCGGATCCAATCCAGAAAAGATTGCTCCTCTTTGCGTCTTAGCAGGAAATTAGCAACGGCGACGCTTCCTTCCAAACAAAAATTCCTCAACAAGAGGTGCGAAGCCTAGACGTTCCACAATGACCTGGAGTTGTCGGAGACACCACCCACGAAGGCGAGAAGCGGCGGCTAACAAGCGGCGCTAGCGCCGACGCTGCCCACTAACGCCTGACAGTAACGGTGGCTAATGCTAACGCGCGCGGAAGCGCGTCTTCTTCCTTTGCGACGGCGTGATCGGGGATCTACAAATCCCGGGCGACGGAGGCGGCGACGAAAAATGATGGAAGAGGCGTTTTCTTCCTCCGATCTTGGAGTGCCGATCTAGTCGGCGGCAACGACTCCTCGTGCAAGAGGAAGGAGAGACACCGGACTTGTTGATGACAGATCTGTAGGTCCTCCTCCACGGATCGACAACGACTCTCGATCTCTCCAAGGCGCAGAGGAGGTGGCCGAGCGAGAGAGAGAGAGAGAGAAGCGACGGTGGCTTGCCCCGAGAACAGAGGGCAACTGGCAGTGGGCGGTACTGGCGGCGCTCCTTGTGAGGAAAGAGGCGGCAGCGGCGGCTCTGCTTGGCGCACGACAGACCGAGCGAGAGGAACAGGGGGAGGCGGCGGTTCCTTCGCTCTCACGAGAAAATGAACGGACGATGGAGAGGGGGGGGGGGGGGGGGGGGGGCTATGGCGCACGAAACGACTGCTTTGAGAATGTTAGTGAGCTCGAAGCATCCCGCGTGATCGTCAAGTTTGGAACGACCTCCACGTTGCCCCCATCATGAGTATTTATAGACGTAACCCTAAATCTCTGACGGGTTATTGGATGTCTACCTGATCC
Source organism: Dactylorhiza incarnata (assembly GCA_033032865.1). Classification (NCBI taxonomy): domain Eukaryota; kingdom Viridiplantae; phylum Streptophyta; class Magnoliopsida; order Asparagales; family Orchidaceae; genus Dactylorhiza; species Dactylorhiza incarnata. The sequence continues at coordinate 714,633 of JAWHQI010000285.1, read as the reverse complement.
ACACCAAACTCATTAATTATCCGTTCACATTTATATAAATATACCTCAACATGGATCTCATCCGCGCCGCTGGAGCGCAACCGTGGGAAGTGCGGCGAACCCATGATTTCCTGTTGCGGGGCGGAGCCCGATCGCGGCCCCACCAAACATGGGAAACCGCAGCGGGGCAGTTTCATCCGCGCGACCGGCACGGATCCGCCCCGCCAAACGGAGCCTAGGTAGCAACATTTGAGGAAAAGAAATTTACAGATGCAAACCTTTGACTTGGAAGTAATGAAATCAAAATAATGTCAATAAAAATTCACAATGACATCGACAACATATATGCATGAAACCTTATTTTAAAAGGTTATGTAATAACTGAACTATGTGATTTATTGGAAAATATTGATATCAAACATAAATGAAGTGAAGAGGTGCATAAATGAACTGAACCACGCATCACTACACCATATCATGCATTTGGTAACGCTTAATTTGTAGTGGTTTAGTACACGCTACCAAAAGTTATTTATGGTAGCGTTTTTAAGCGCAACTCTAAATAAATAAACGCTACCATAGAGTATCATACCAAAACTGGTGTGCTAATACCAATTGCCTTAAATTTCTGCCTAACTAATATGACGGTTCACGAATCGCTTCCCTCCCGATCCCGCCCCTCCTCCCGTTCCCATCCCGATACCGCGCGACCAGTCCGGTGCCTCTTCCTCCTCCGGCGAAAGTCTGGTGCTCCTTCCTCCTCCGGCGAGGTCGCCCCCGTCGTGGCCGGTCTCTACATATCTCCCTTCGGCGAGCCCGGCTGTCCTCCCTCCGTCGATCCCGATCCTGCCCAGAAGCGACGAATTAAGGTAGAGGCAGAGAGGCGCGATTTCGACTGGAGATCTCCAGATCTCCAGATCTACTTGAAGGTCCTAGCTGGAGGCCCTAGCTGCGACTTGGAGGTCCAATCTGCTTGGAGGCCCTAGCCGCGACTGGAGATCTGCACGAGAGCATCTTCTTCTCCTCCTCCTTTCTTCTTGTAATGGTAGCTAGGGCCCATGGTTGGATTTAGGTTTTTTTTCTGGATTTTTTCAGCTATTTGTGGAGATTTGAATGTGTATGTTTTCAGCTATATGTGGAGGTTTGAATGTATATGTGGATTTTTTCAGCTATTGTATGTATATGTGCATGTGTGGGGTATATATGTGTGATTGTATATATATGTGATTGTATATATATATATATGTGTGTGTGTGTGTGTGTGTGTGTGTGTGTGTGTGTGTGTGTGTGTTTGAATGTGTATGTATGTATGTGTATGTGTGTGTGTGTGTGTTTGAATAGATATGTGTTTGTGTGTGTATTTATATATTTGTTTGTTTGTGTGTATGTTTGTATGCATAAATGTGTTTGTGTGTGTATGTATAAATGTGTTTGTGTGTGTATGTATAAATGTGTATGTATATATATGTGTTTGTGTGTGTGTGTGTATGTATATATGTGTTTGTGTGTGTGTATGTTTGTATGTGTATGTGTGTGTGTGTGTTTGAATAGATATGTGTTTTTGTGTTTATGTATGTGTTTGTGTGTATGTATATATGTGTTTGTGTGTATGTATATATGTGTTTGTGTGTGTGTGTATGTTTGTATGCATATATGTGTTTGTGTGTGCATGTATAAATGTGTTTGTGTGTGTTTGAATGTGTGTGTATGTATGTGTATGTGTGTGTGTGTGTGTGTTTGAATAGATATGTGTTTGTGTGTGTATGTATATATTTGTTTTTTGTGTGTATGTTTGTATGTATGTGCTAGTTTGTGTATGTTTGAATGTATATGTATGTGTTAGTTTGTGTATGTTTATTTGTGTATATTTTTGAATGTAATTAGTGAAAGGAAAAAAAGATTCTCATGAACTGATACAAGCAAAAATGCTGCCATAGAAAATCATATATGTTGCCAAATGCAAGCATAAATGAGGGGTTTGGACGATCCCGTGAAGAAGAAAGAGATTAATTTTCATGAACAAATTGTTTATTATGAAAAAAATTTCATGTATATTGTTATACCACCCGTGAAGGCCTTGAGGTGCGTCTAAAGGAAGCTCCACTAAAGAGATATGGGGTCAGCAGTCAACACGCAATCGCTCAAATCGAAGAAATCGAGCCCGCCATTTCCGCCACCAACCGCCAGAAACAGAGCGCGCGGAGAACAAACCGCAAGCGCGTACGCTACCGCACGCACGGTAGCGCGCAGGAAGCGCCCCCTGTCGCGGGGGAACGGCCCCGCCGCACCTCCCTCGGGGTGCGGCTCGCGCGGAGCCGCACCCTTCAAGGAATGCGGCCAAGCCGCACCCCTCCAGGGGGTGCGGCCCAGCCGCACCCCTCCAGGGGGTGCGGCCAAGCCGCACCCCCCTTGAGGGTGCGGCCCAGCCGCACCCCTCCAGGGGTGCGGCCCAGCCGCACCCCTGCGGCCAAGCCGCACCCCCCCGGGGTGCGGCTCCGCCGCACCGCCCATAGGGTGCGGTCCGGCCCCCTCCCCTCGCCTTTTTCCACAGGGGAGCTCGCAAGGGGCCCTGCCGCAGTCGCGCCCCCTCGTCAGGTGTGTCAGATCCCAATTTCTATTTGGGGGACAACTCCTCACCCCACCGTTCGCTCAGAACGCCTCCGCGCTAACGCGCGCTCAGAATGCTTCTAGGCGCGCTCAGAATGCCTCTGCGCTCACGCACGCTCAGCACGCTGCTAAGCGCGCTCAAAGCGCTTCCATGTTCGTTGCGCGCTCAGAACGCTTCTGAGCGCGCTCAGAACGCCTCTACGCTCGCGCGCACTCAGAACGCCTCCAAGCGCATTCAGAACGCCTCCGCGCTTACGCGCGCTCAGAACGCCTCCAAGCGCGTTCAAAGCACTTCCATGTTCGTTGCACGCTCAGAACACTTTAGCGCTCGCGCGGGCTCAGAACGCTTCCGAACACATTCAGGAGCGTTCTCACTTTTTGTCTTTCAGGCTTCTCACTTTTTGTCTTTCCGACTGTCTCACTTTTTGTCTTTCAGGCTTCTCACTTTTTGTCTTTCAGGCTTCTCACTTTTCAGGAATGGCCAGTCGCCTTTTTCGCCTCCAACAGAACTGCCCGAACTGCCCAAGCCGCCCAGGCTGCCCGAAGGGCAAGGTGGTCATTTACGAAAAATGGCGATCCGTGTGCCCCAAATCGGAAAATATGATTCGTCCACCAAGCATTTATGGAAACTGCAAACGGCAAAATTACCGGACCACCCCCGGCCAAAGCTATAAAATGAGCCCCAAGGCTTCATTTGAAAGCACCTTGACTTCTGGACCCGGGAGAGCTCCTCGCAGACTTTTGCGGAATTCTCCTTCGGCGTTTGAAGATCTCCTTCGTGGACTTGAAGATCTTCATCATCCCGAAAGGCGACTAGCCTTCTCACTTTCGTTCTCCAGCATTCCCAGAAGGAAAAGGGGACTAGCTTTCTCACTTGCGTTCTCCAGCATTCTCAGAAGGAAAAGGCGACTAGTCTTCTCACTTTTGTTCTCAGAAGGGAAAAAGTCTTAGTTTTTCCGAGAGGTGACCTGTCACCCTCGGAGTTCTCTCTCTCTCTCTCTCTCCATCATTGTAACGAGCAGCGGCCTGTCGCGCTCGAGTTCTAGCGTCCAAATTGTAACCCCCCAGAAGATAGTGAAGTTTGGTCGGCACAGCTCCGGCCGCGTGGTTTTTTACCATTTCCGGGTTTTCCACGTTAAAAAGTCACAGCGTACTCGACAAATCTCTAATTGACTGTTTGCGCGCTTAGTTCGCTCACGAGCTAAGGTGGTTCAAGTGGACCGGTCTACCAAAAGCCCTAAGCGTTCCGCAACATATATATTGAGTTTAATATAGATAAGTGCACCATTGATTTGTATTGAGGGGTTTGGGTTATCTCCCACCTTTTTATTATTAATAAAAATATTTTTTTCACAAAATAGATTTTATATCTATTATTGTCTATATTCTTTATTCAATTTAATGGCAAATAAATAAATTTATTAAAATTTATTTTGTGATCAAACAAGCATAAACGATATCATGCATAGAAGATCATAAATTTTGCCAAATACAAGCATAAATGCTGCCATAGAAAATCATATATGTTGTCAAATGCAAGCATAAACGCTACCATAGAGTATCTTAAATGTTGTCAAATATAAGCATAAATGCTACCATACAATATCATAAATGTTGCCAAATATAAACATAAACGCTACAATAGAGTATCGTAACCGTTGTTGTAAAATGAAATAATCGCTGCCATTAGATATCATAAACGCTACAATAGATGTACCTATAGTAGCGGTTAGAAAAACGTCACAATACATTGGGTAACCGCTACCATACCCTACGACCACGGCGGCGGATGTAGCGCGCGCGCAACCGCTACCGTAGACCTACAGTAGCGGTTTTTTCACCTACGGTAGCGGTTTTTGAGCGCTACCATATGCATGATATGGTGTAGTGCATCAGAATTGGAGAAATAGTTGATGGATTTGTTGCGGTCTACTCGAGGATCCTAAAATCGGTCCAAAATTGACCGTCTTAGTCTGGGAGCGGACGAGCGCGCATACAGTCACAGAGAAGTGAGACAGTTGGCAAGGGATCTTTTTATTGTGGAAAACCCCCCAAAGGGGTGAAAAACCACGCGGTCGGGACGGTGTCAACCAATCTTCACTATCATGGCTTCTTTACAACTTGGGGGGGGGGGGGGCGAGAAAGAGAAGTGTTCGGAGGGTGACAAGCCACCACTCTCGAAGCTCAGTATTCTTCTTCTTTGCAGCGGTGGGGAGCACCGTGCTCTGGAACTTGAACATGCTCTGGGACTTGGACGCGCTCTGGAACTTGGCTCGCTCTGGAACTTGGCGTGCGAGCTACTGGACGGCCTTCGGAATGCTCGAAGGAGGATGAATATCCTCGCCCATCTTCGAAGTGTTTGAAGATTCCTTCAAGGGCGGTTTTGAAGAATAGGGAGATCTTCAAGAGAGCTATCTCTCTCTCTCTTGAACTTAGGAGGAAGGAGAAAGGAGAATAAGATGGGAAAAAAGAGAACTCTTGGGGTTCTATTTATATGCCTCATGGGTGGTTACGGTGGTTACTACGAATAATTGCAGGACGTAACCACCATAAATACTAAACACAGGCCGATTCTATAAGAATTATGGTATGCAATAATTAGAAATTTCTCTAAGCGCAAACCAACGCAGTTCCGAATATCCGCGCCCGTCCACTACGAGTGGTTACACTGGCAGTTACGGTGGTGGTTACCCACTAATCGGAAGGCGGAAAATGCGCGCGAACGATCAGACGGCGGCGGTTGAGGACCCGGACGACGACGAGGATGTTGGACATGTGTGTCACATCCCTTTGTTTGAGAATAACGAATCACATATTGTATTTGATATTGTTTGTAGTGTGTTTATAGTGTGCAGGAACTATAGGTGCAATACTCCACTGGTAGAAAGCAGCTTGGAACAAACTTTTGAAAGGAGCAGCGCTACCGCCAGCGCTATCACTAACGCCAGCGCTATCGCTAGCACTACCGCTACCGCCAGCACTACCGCCAGCGCTACTGCTACCGCCAAGCGCTATCTCGAGTTCGTGCACAGCGACGGTTACGCAACCGCTACCGCCAGCGCTATCTCCCGCTACTGCCAGCGCTATCGCTACCGCCAGGCGTTATCTCCAGTTCGTGCACAGCGCCACGCCGCCGACGGTTCCGCAACCGCTCCACACGAACGCTACCGCCGGCGCTAGCCACTACCGCAGGCGCTAGCTCCAAGTTCTATAAATTGGAGCTTTGCTTCTCGTTTTGGCCAGAGATTCTAGAGAGGTTGCTTGTGCCACAACTCCAATGTTGTTATGCTGCCGAAGATGGATCTCCCACAAAAAGCTTAAGGAGAATTCTGGAGGAGGACTACGTCACGCTACATCCGAAGGACGATCACTTCTACCTCGCTTATGCTACAGCGATCCTTCATCCTCAACTCCAGAGATCTCATATAGGGAGTTTTATTATTGTTTTTTCATTATTTCCATTCCATACTTTTTGTAACCATTTAGAGAATTCGCCTTGTGTTAGCGACTAGGTCTGGGTAGGACTTAGGGGGAAATTCGCCTTGTGTTGGCGACTAGGTCTAGGTGATTAGATCTAGGGGGTGCTCGAGGCCATATCCGGGGAAGGATTGGCTAGAGCGGCTTGAGGCCATATCCGGGGAAGGTGTAACGCCCCTGATTTTCGTTAATTATTTTACGTACCCTCTGTGACGTAATTTTGGCGTAAGGGCGTTATGTCAGCTCGTCTGGTAGTGTTTCGAGTTTTAGCTTAGTTAAAGCTTGTGATTTAGGTCAAGCGTGCGAGATTTCGCGTCGTTTCGAGTTAAAGTGAAGATTTTGAGTGGATATCAAGATTTTAGCTTCGGAAGGCTTTATCCGGAGTTTGGCTCGTCGGAATTGAATTCTGACTCCGCCGTTGGATTCGTAGCGCCGTTTTTCAGTTAAGGCGCGAATTTCGTAGAAATCCGAGGTAATCTGGTCGCCCTCGCAGTTTAAGTAAATAAGGGAATTAATTAATTAATTAAATATTAAATTAGGTTTTCATATAAATACCTAAAACATCTCCTCCTATTCATCTTCCTTTTCCTCGATCAAAATCAGCCGCTGAGGGTTAGGGCGAGAGCGGAGCTTCGGAGAGCTTCCGGCCGGTGATTTCTAGGGTTGTAGTGGTCAGAATCGGGATTGGTTTGAAGATTTGGAAAGCTCTCGGCGAGATCTTCGTTCTAGCGGTAAGCTTTTCTCGTTTCGTGGAGTTTTGGGAGATTTGGCGGTAACCTAACTCTTCCTTTTGGTCCGAATCGTTCCAGGATTTCGTGCTTGAGTGTTTCCTTAGCCTTCGGAGCGGAGGATCTCGAGTTTTGCAAGGTTAAGGCAAGTGGCTTCCTCCTCCTTCTCTTTCTTTTCTTGAAGCATTGTTTCGCTCGTGTCGATTTCATGTCGCTCGGTTTAACTTAAGTTTTGGAGTGTTGATATAAGCTTCCTTGATTGTTCTTCCTTTGCTATGAATCGGGTAGTTGTTCCCTGGAGAAAACCGGGATAGATAAAATCCTCGTTCCCTTACTGAATCTAGAGTTTTCTTCTGATTTCTCGAGAGATTTCCCTTGTCTCGAGAAATTAACCTCCTATGTCTCGAGATATCAACTTGAACCTTGCCTTCAAATCTCGAGAAATAAGCCTGAGCCCTGTCCTGGTCTCGAGAAATTCCTTATGTCTCGAGAGATCCCTTCTGATGTCTCGAGATTTCTCCTTTCATGTCTCGAGAGATCCCTTCTGATGTCTCGAGATTTCCCCTTCATGTCTCGAGAGATCCCTTCTGATGTCTCGAGATTTCCCCTTCATGTCTCGAGAGATCCCTTCTGATGTCTCGAGATTTCCCCTTCATGTCTCGAGAGATCCCTTCTGATGTCTCGAGATTTCCCCTTCATATCTCGAGAGATCCCTTTCATGTCTCGAGAGTTTGTCTATTACTCGAAAATTCAACCTTCTATCTCCCGAGAAGTCCTTTGTAGTTCTCGGGAAGTCCTCAATTTGATGTGATTTTTGTATGGTCCCCTTCATGTCTCGAGAGATCCCCTTGGACCCCGTTAGGGGCTCTGCCCCTAAGACCCCGCCAGGGGCGCGACCCCTTGGAACCCCGCCCGGAACGCTTGTGTTTTCGTTGAGTTTCTGTGTTTGAATCTCGTGTCCCCTCGGGTGTACTTGGATGATTGCCAGTGACCCTTCGGTGCTCCTGATCTCGAATCCCTCTTGCTTGTATCCCTTTTTACTCATTGTGGATCTGTTAACGTTTGAGTTTACTCTTATGATTTATCTTGATCGGTGTGTACCTTGCATCGACCCTATTTCTTAGGGCCTTCAAGTGTTTATCCTTTCGGGTAGCGTCCCGTGTTTAATTAAAACTTAAGTAATAAGAACTACTGTCTTTAGCCCTTCACAGTAGTTGTGTTTGGGGGACAGTGGGGGAAATGTTATAGCCTTGCACGGTAGTCGTGTTTGGGTGGTTGGGTCTAGTGGTACCCCCACCTGCTTTTGGGCCTGGGGTAGCGGAGGTAGTTAACCGCTCCCGTATAATTTGAGCTGATTAGTCTCTTTAATTGATGAAACTAAATAAATGAATATGTTTGTTCCTCTTTTGGTATTTAGTGCACTTAATGCTTGTTGATTCTTTGTTTAGAGCTCTCTTTCGGTAAATTTGGCTTGGGTTGGCACCCCTTATGCCTTGCTTGTTTTTCTGCTAGTTTTCTGCCACTTGTAATTCCTTGCTGAGGCGTTCTTTGTTTTATTGAATGCCCCAGGTTCAGAGCCGTAGCGGCTAGTGGTGTAGCCTGAAGTTCAGAGTTTTAGTAGCTGTTCACCCCGCTGCTGCGAGGTAGTTGTTTTAGTTACTTCTTGTGCTCAGACATACTAGTTGGTGTCAATGGGTTAGTGTCATGTTGTTGACGCCCATTATGCCCCTTTTTATACTTTATAGATTATTTGCCAGATTATGCCACTACTTTTAGATCTTGTGTATCTTACCCTATGGGAATGATTTATGCTAGGTGCACTATAGTTATAAAATGTTTTTTCTTCATCCTCATTGCATTCTTTCTAACTGAAACCCTTACTTTAAAGTCGCCTAAAGGTATTTTCTACTCTTACAGTACGCCTAGTTATGTGCATATCATTTACCTCATGCTCCGTCGTTTGCATACATGCAGGACTTTAAGTAAATTAAATCAAGTACTTTCCGCTGCAATTATATATACTTTCTCGGTGGACTAGTTGATCCACGAACTGAGAGACACAGTTCTTATCTCAAAACCCCTGATAAATGATTTCAAATGATGACTTATCATATAATCAAGTTTGTTTAGTTAAGTAATAGGTTCCCGCCTGAGCGTCTACAGTTGTCTCCTGTATGACGTGGCATCATGACGTGTATTTTCTCTTACTATACTCTGATATTCTTAAATTCGGAGAAAATGCGGGTTGTGACAGAAGGATAGGCTAAAGCCAACCGGTTCGTGGGGATACGAGTCGGTATAGAAAAAGAAAAATTATTTACATATGTACGCCTCCGATTTCTAGCGATATTGAAATCAATTTTTGTAAACACCTTTTTATATAAATACAATCATGTCTCTATTTGTGTTTACTTGATTTCTCTCCTTTGGCGTTATCTTTAATATATTGGTTACAAAGCTTAAATTCAAATCACTTTAACTAAATTGTTTATTTCAATCTCTTAATCATAAAACAATTTAGTACTTATTTCTAAAGATGAAAATTATGATATTCTCACAAATTAGCTAAATTGTTATTTTGCCTTTCCCATATTATAAAACAATTTAGTAATTTCCATAGAATTATAAAAAGATTTTTTATTCCCTTATTCACCCCCCCCCCTCTAAGGGCGTCGTAAGATCCAACAAGTAGTATCAAAGCTAGGTTATTCCAAACGGTTTAAAAACCAGGAATAATGACGTCTCATGATCTCGCTTCTACTAATAGGAGAAATTTTCTTATAAATGAAAAATCTTTAGCGCCACCTTTATTTGAAGGGAAAAATTATAATGGGTGGAAATTTCTAATGAAAAAATTTCTTAAATCTTTGGATATGGAAGTATGGAATATTACAATTAAAATGCCCCCAAGTATTTTAAATAAAAATGAAATGTTTTTAAATGCCAAATCTATGAATAGTCTTTATTGTGCATTAGATCAAAATATTTTCAAACTTATTTATACACTTCCTACTGCTTATGAAGTTTGGAAATTTCTTGAGAATACTTATAGTCTTCCTTCTACAGATGATGAACAAGAGGAATTCCTTATGGATCCAAGAGAAGAAATCGACAGGGACTCATTCTTGGAGGATGATAAATCTAAGAGAGAAATCGACGAGGAATTTCTTATGGATCCAAGAGAAGAAATCGATGAGGACTTATGCTTGGAGGAAGAAGAATACAACATCACAATATTGGACACATTTGTTGGCAACACATCAAGCAAAAGAGAAGACAGAAACAATTGCAAGGTAAGAAAAATCAAAAACTTCTCTTTTTGTAACGAATTCTATTTCTACATCTCGTATGCTTAAAATTGCTAAACGTAAAATTTTAAAATTAAAAATTGTTAATTCCAAATTACGTTTAGAAAATAAATCTTTAAAAGCAAACGATAACGTAGAATCAAATATTGATGTGTTAAATTCTATTTCATGCTCTTTAGTTGAAATTCCTATTCCTTGTCTTAATTGCAATTTATTAAAAGAAAAATTCAAGGAAATTGAAAAAGGGCTCTTAATTTCTAAAAGGCATAATGAAAAATTGTTAATTGAAAATGATGTTTTATCTTGTAAGTTAATACAATTAAAATCTTTTGTTGAAAAATTTCAAATGTTATCTAATGAATCTCATCATAAGATTTTGAATAACAAGGATAAATTAACTTACAAAATCATTTCTAAAAAGGATCATTTTCATACATCAACTCAAAAGGAGTTAAGTTTCAAAAAGAATTATGACCCTCACAAAATTCTTAAGAGTCACTATTATAAGTCTCAATATATTTTCAATCATGACTCAAACTTAGAAACTCCTTTTCATGAAAAATCAAAATATAAAATATTATCCTTTATATTATAAGAGTATGTCTATAAGAAAGAGGGGAAATGAAAATTATCAAAATAATGATCAATCTTCTAAAACATATTGTAATCCACTCTTTCAACAATCACTTCTAAAGAAAGACAATCACTCTTATAAAATTTTAAACAATCCATATAATAAAAATCATTATGATTATCAACATCAAGCTATTTTGCAAAATAATTTAAATAAACATAAACCTCCAATGAACTATTTTTCAAACAATTCACATAATCATTATATGGATTTAAGTACTAAACAACCAATGTATGAATGGAGACTCATAAAGAAAAATGACATATCAACATTAATTAAAAAGGCTCATTCATCATTATCTTCTCAAAAGCCATCACGACATATTTGGTTGCCCAAAGGAACCATTATACATGGTCAACTTTGAATACCTAAATCTTTTATCATTTAGTATCTTTCATTTGCATGAAGTAGAAATAATTAAAAATGAAATATCAATACTCTACTTCATGATGTGCTTTATTTCTTTTTCTTTTGTTTGTTTTTGTATTTATTGATCCAAATTGCTTATGGTCCCTCTATATTTTATGAAATATGACTTATTTCACATATTAAGCCTAATGTTTATCAAATCAAATTGAATTAAAATTGAACATAAAGTCATATGATTTTAAAAGAGACCTACCTATCATTTTTTTAAATTGATATATATCCTTTTAAATCCCTTACCCTTAATTGTCTTGAATTATCATTAGAAATTGAATATTGAAATTATTATCAAGACTAGTGAAACTATTTTAAAGATTGGATTTAAATGGTTTATTTAAGGGCTTAAACTAAAAATTAAAATGCGCAACATTTTTTGATTCCTTTCTATTTGTTGCATTTGATAGCCCTTATAATGAAAAATATTATCAAATAAAATCGAAAACAAACATTCATCTAAATGCATGTTTCAATCTTTCAAAAATGCGAGTTTTAAATCAAAACCTCAAAAGCCATATCTTTTGATCCGCTCGCCTGATTTTTGCGTTTAATATATTTTCGGAAATAGCACAAAAATCTCCATCCAACGGCGAACTAGGCTTGCCTATTTGAGTTCATTTGGTGCTGTCAATTTGCCCAATTTTAACTCCGTTTTAAAAAGCTATCTTAGTTTGCTTGATTCAGAAATTTCTGTGCCTATGGATTTTATTTTCTTCACATGCTATCCTAAGTATAATTGTTTCATATATTAATTTAGATATTATGTGTGTGATGTGTGTCACCACTGTTTGCATGTAACTTAGACCTTATAATCATCTTGTATCATTAAGATCAAATCAAAAGTTTAATCATTTTATTCTAGGTCTAAAGAAAATTAATTTGAAAACTTCGCATATTACATGCAACATAATCTCCATTAATCCTATGTAATAACATTGCATTCAAACTCATCATCCTAGCATTGCTTCTTGGTCTATGCTTATATATTTATGTTGGGTAGAACACTTACAATGTTATTCAACTTTCATGATAACTATGTGATTTTGAAATTATAATAGAATACCAAAATTCCAACAAACACATAGTTTATGGATTAATCATTAGTATATATAACATGAAACTATATATCATCATGGAAAACCAAAGATCAATAAATCTAATTATCCAATGCAATTTTATTATAAATTTCAAAATGTTATATATGCGATCTTTGTCTTTGATATGATTACATGATCATCAATTTCTAGACTTAAAAATCAAACATGCTTATTCAAAAGAAAATCACCAAATAATATTATCATAAGTCTAGAAGGAATAGAAATCACATATATCATGATGATCTAACATATATTCTATACAAAATTCTCTATAATCATAAATCATAATTCATATTCTATCAAGAAAAATCTCAAAAACAAATTGGAATTATGAATTTTATGATAAAGATATGAATATTATTTTCTTTACATTAGTTGATGTATGAATATGCGTTGCTATTGATTGCATGTATCTCACATATATATATATATATATATTCTAGAATCAATTGTGTAATAATAAGAATAAATTAAAATCATCACTTTATTCTAGATCTATAATTTGAAACTCTAGTTTGGAATACATGCAATATAAATATTAAACTTATGACATGACATTAAACCCAAAACTCATCATACTAGCATTACCATTTATCTCATATTAGTAATTATGCTAGTTATCTCATATCGTCATCTCATAAGAATAGAAAAACTATGCGGCTTTATATAACTCTTCACATTAAATAAAACCCATAGTTTATATATCAACTCATAGACTTAAAAGCATAGGTTGTCCAAAAGATTATTTCACCTATGACTTCATATCTCACAATAGCGGGGGCGTAGGGTTGTATGCATTAGAGACCTAACCTCTAAGTCATGTCTTGTCCTTAACCGGGGAGGGTTCCAGTGGGGCCTTGCGAGGCACTGGGGGAAAGAGTGCTAGGTTGAGCATTCTCTAATGTGCATATGAGAGTAACACCCCAACCTACGGCATGCGTGCAGCTCCTCATGCCCATCTGTCACTTAGTACGGGGCTAGGGTGTAGACATTTAGTCAGGGTAGTCTTTAATCTTAGGACATACTTATATTACTCTTTGCATGATCATTTTATTTACTTATCACTTTAATCATGCATATTTTGGGTTGTTTAATAAAAAAAATGTTCTCTTGTGTTTGCATAATTTATCTTTTTGAGCTTAAATGTTTTTTGTAAAACACATGAATTTGAAAAATCCAAAGTTTCATGCAAATTTGATCCACCTAGAGATCTCCAAAAATTCTGAAATTACAGCATGGAACTACTCTAAGGACACTTAACCAATATCAAAAATAAAAAATTTGAAATTCTTAAAAAATCGTGTACTGTTTCCAGCGCTAGCGCTAGCGCCGGCGCTAGCGTGGGTGTTGGAATTTTCTATTTTTCAAAACTTCTAAAAATCACCAAAAATATTTTAGTGTATATGTACTACTTTGTTTTTGTATTTTGACATTTGTTATTTTTGTTTTATTCATATTATGAAAAATCACCTACAAAAGTTCAAAATTCAAAAAATACAAAAATATGTTTTTGATTATTTGTGTTTTTATTCATATTATGAAAAATCAACTACAAAAGTTCAAACTTCAAAAAATACAAAAATATGTTTTTGATTATTTGTGTTTTTATTCATATTATGAAAATTCTACTACAAAAATTCAAAATTCAAAAATTAAAAAAATATGTTCTTGTGATTTTCTGTTTTTATTTGATTTAAAAATGATAAAACAAAAAAACTATATGATCTTTATTGTCAATATCAAGCATGTATGAATTCTATTATTTAGAATTATTTACAATGTTAAACCTTATTTCTTTAAATTACTATGAACATTGTTTTGCTTATCATGATTTGATATATCTATTTAAAGTGCATCAATTATATTGGAAAATGTGTAGATACAAGCTTAGCATGCCTCTAAGTATGAGTAAATGTTTTATGATTGATAATGATACATTTCACTCACTTATTTTGGTAATCAATAAGTGTGTCTAAATCTAAAAATATTTGCTTGTGTATTGTATTTGTATAGTGAATTAAAACTTGCATAAAGTTTATTGTCTACACTACATTTGAATTGCACTTATGACATTTAGAAAAGTGGTTAAGTTAAAAAATTTTGGTTTGCAAAACAAGTGTATTCGGAGAATGTTGTCTCACAAATGTGAACAAAAAATTATATATGTAGACAAATATAACTCCATCAAGCACTACTTGAACCTCCTGATAAGTCTTCATAAGCATTGTGAGGTTGAGCACCTTGGAAAGAATAGTAAAGTTACTTGTGCAAACCTTGGTTATTACACCACTTTGTTAAAAATTATGTGCATTAAAAGTGTGAAAGTAATTTACTTATGTTTTATTGTGCATTTTACTTTACATATGTCTTGTATTTTGGTGATTTAAATCAATTGTTAACATTGCCCAAAATACACTTATGTGCACATCATTATCTTTCATAACACTTCTTCTCATGAGTATTGGATTCTAATTCTTTATCTATACTACTCTTTATATAAAAAAAATGCACTAGATAACCTAGCATGATCTCTACAATGTTTTGGTATTTCTTGAACTTAGAATTAAGTAACATTGTAGTTTAATCTCTCTTTGATTTGTTCATTTCATGCTTGGAATTTTTATGAAAAACTTTGAGATTTCAAAAAGGTTACAACATCTTTACATTTTGAACTTAAACTCATATTTATAATTATGATCTTCATGCTTACACAAAGATGTTTTCTATAATCTTCCGCTTGCTTACAACTCTTATCTTTATATTTGAAATCTCTTATATATGATATGCTTAAACTCTTTATCATTCTTTATATTTCGAAAAGCTCGATCATGATATATAAATGCCTCCTTACTACCCTCACCCCACCTTCTTTTGATAATACCAAAAGGGGGAGATTAATTGAAGAAATCTATATATGAGAAATATAGATAAATAAGGGGAGACTAATTCATGAAATCTATCATTTAGGAGGAGTAACACATAAATTGCATTTATGTAGGGGGAGCATTAAGATAGGGGGAGTATGCACATTATCATGCATATCATTTACTATAGTAGCACTTTTATCTTGCTTATCTTATCTATAAACACTATTGTTGATTTCTTGCTTAGAGGATTTGTTATTATCAAAAGAGGGAGATTGTTGGACATGTGTGTCACATCCCTTTGTTTGAGAATAACAAATCACATATTGTATTTGATATTGCTTGTAGTGTGTTTATAGTGTGCAGGAACTATAGGTGCACTACTCCACTGGTAGAAAGCAGCTTGGAACAAACTTTTGAAAGGAGCAGCGCTACCGCCAGCGCTATCACTAACGCCAGCGCTATCGCTAGCGCTACCGCTACCTCCAGCACTACAGCTACCGCCAAGCGCTATCTCGAGTTCGTGCACAGCGACGGTTACGCAACCACTACCGCTACCGCCAGCGCTATCTCCCGCTACCGCCAGCGCTATCGCTACCGTCAGGCGCTATCTCCAGTTCGTGCATAGTGCCACGCCGCCGACGGTTCCGCAACCGCTCCACACGAACGCTACCGCCGACGCTAGCCACTACCGCAGGCGCTAGCTCCAAGTTCTATAAATTGGAGCTTTGCTTCTCGTTTTGGCCAGAGATTCTAGAGAGGTTGCTTATGCCACAACTCCAGTGCTGTTATGCTGCCGAAGATGGATCTCCCACAAAAAGCTTAAGGAGAATTCTGGAGGAGGACTACGTCACGCTACATTCGAAGGACGATCGCTTCTACCTCGCTTATGCTACATCGATCCTTCATCCTCGACTCCAGAGATCTCGTATAGGGAGTTTTATTATTGTTTTTTCATTATTTCCATTCCATACTTTTTGTAACCATTTAGAGAATTCGCCTTGTGTTGGCGACTAGGTCTGGGTAGGACGTAGGAGGAAATTCGCCTTGTGTTGGCGACTAGGTCTAGGTGATTAGATCTAGGGGGTGCTCGAGGCCATATCCGGGTAAGGATTGGCTAGAGCAGCTTGAGGCCATATCCGGGGAAGGATAGGCTAAAGCCAACCAGTTCGTGGGGATATGAGTCGGTATAGAAAATGAAAAATTATTTACATATGTACGCCTCCGATTTCTAGCGATATTAAAATCAATTTTTGTAAACACCTTTTTATATAAATACAATCATGTCTCTATTTGTGTTTACTTGATTTCTCTCCTTTGACGTTATCTTTAATATATTGGTTACAAAATTTAAATTCAAATCACTTTAACTAAATTGTTTATTTCAATCTCTTAATCATAAAACAATTTAGTACTTATTTCTAAAGATGAAAATTATGATATTCTCACAAATTAGCTAAATTGTTATTTTGCCTTTCTCATATTATAAAACAATTTAGTAATTTCCATAGAATTATAAAAAGATTTTTTATTCCCTTATTCACCCTCCCCCCCCCCCCCCCCCCCCCCTCTAAGGGCGTCGTAAGATCCAACAGAGGAAACCGCTCGCCGGGCGGGAACCACTCCGCGAGGAGGGGCAGCCAGCCGAGGGAGGCCGACCGGAGGCGGGGCCGCAGCGCAGCCGAGGGCGGCCGCCCGCCCGGCTCGGCGGTCGCCCAACTGCGGCGGCTCGGCCAAGCGGCCGCCCGGCCGAGGGAGGCCAGCTGGTCGGTCGACAGCGGGAGCAAGCGGCCACGCACTGCGCAGCCAAGGGCGGCCGACCGATAACCAGGTTTGATGATGAGCTCTGCCACTCCGTTCGAGTCAAAACCACCGACAACTCTAGCTAAGGCTTCCCATGCACGATTTCACACACTCCCCGAGGTGGAAACATGCAGCAGTGGTTGGTTCAGCGCCGACATCTCGAAGGCAACGAATGGCGAATTGAATATCTCTTACATGGAGAAATGAACGATAGAGAACAGGGACGAGAGAAGCTGAGCCCGAATCACCGAACGAAGAAGCGGATAATATAAGGGTGAAATAAATACCACGGTTAATAATCTAACAGAAATGAATAAAAGGACTTATTTCAAGTAAAGTTGAAAGATAAGGAATTAATTTAAACCACAAACTTAAAGAACCAATTTGAAAGTATACCTAAAATTAAGGAACTGATTTGAGTATTTTGCCTATATCAAACTCTCAACCGATGTCTACTGTATATAAATATATACATGAATGTAGATAACAGGGAAAACACTAATCTTAATGAAAACTGGAACACCGAAATCCAGAATTCCCCTGCGAACAGCAAAACAAAGCAAACGACCAATTATTTTCCCCCGTTCGTTTCCCGGCGATCACCCGCGCAACGCCCCCCTCCTATTTACCACCTGCTGCTGCTGCTGCTGCTCGCCATATCCATGCCGCACTCTCTGCACCTCAATCGCCCCAAACACCCCGTACACGCTCGCCCCATCACTGCCGCTTCTAGAGAACTCGGGATCTTCTTCTCCAACTTCCCCATCGTCATCCATGGCCATGAGCTCCTCCCCATACTTCACGCTCTGGATTCTGATGACGCCGGGGCTAACATTCTGCCCCGCACTCGACTCGTCGTGATCGGCGAGCTGTTTGTTCTTGACGGGATCGGCGGCGGCGGCGGTCCCCTGCAGTATGGAGAGAACCTTGCGCATGGTGGGCCGGCGATCGGGCTCGGACTGCACGCAGCGGGCCGCTGCGTGCAGGATGCGGCGGAGCTCCCGCTCGTCGAAATCATCACGGAGGCGGGGGTCGACGAGGTTGGGGAGCTGGTCGGCGGCGATGAAGGGATCGGCCCATTCGGTGATGGTGCGCTTGATTCCGCCGGGAAGTCGTTCGATGGGTTTCCGTCCGGTGACGATCTCGAGGAGTAGGATGCCGAAGCTGTAGACGTCGCAGCCCTCTGAGACTTTGCCCCACATCGCGTACTCCGGCGCGAGGTAACCTAGGGTTCCCTTCACGCGGGTCGTCATGTGGCTTACGCCCTCCGGAATGAGCTTCGCGAATCCGAAGTCCGCCACCAGCGGCTCGAAGTTGGAGTCCAGTAGCACGTTCCCGGCCTTGATGTCGCGGTGGATGATGTGGGGCGCCACATCGTGGTGCAGGTATCTGCCATGAGTTCTGCAGTATCAGCAAAATCGCAGAGACAGACAGACAATATGCTAGCTAGCTACAGGTATACTCAAATTTACAATCATCAATTGATATTTGAATGCATTTCTGTATGCTTATAACTATAATCCATGGAATTTATATTTTTAAACTGTGAATTTACTGGAGAGTATGGGAGGGCGGCGGTCTTCCGGCGAGAGAGCGAATGCGGCCGGTGGGAGGTGGTCGGGTTCGCCAAGGGGGTTGTTTGAAAAACGAGAGCAAACGCCACCGGTGGCGGAAAAACAAACGCACCATGGCGCGGCGGCGGCGGCGGTAGCATTTGCTCCCGTGCTGGAATGCCGACACCCTTCTCAAACAAACCCTTAGAATCATGACTACTGGTAAATTAAAGGGCACCCTAAACTTGTATAAAACATGACAAACTCAGGTATGAAAAACTTACTGATAGTAAAACATAAAACACACATAGTTATGCTTGTAAGTTTATTAATGTAGTTAATAAATTTAGGTTTATTTTTGTGTTCTTAGTAGTAGCTGCTATGTTTGGGAGAGCGGTTTCAGTATAGTAGCGGTTGTGAACGTAGTCATGAAAATGTAGACATCATGTGGATAGATATGTCCACGAACGTATTTTTCCACAGAAAAAACTGACATTTTAGGCCAACATGTCACTAGTCATGTAGGTGTGGTCAAGTTGTAGCTCTCATGAACGAGTGGTATTTGGGCTAACGAAAAGTTGTCACGAAAGTTTCAAATGTAGTAGTTCGATACTATCACTATGATGAGAATACAAAAATAATGGACTTTTGACACTAAGCATCCTTCAATTAGGAGATTTTTGCACATTACACCCCTCAAAAATATTTAATATTGACATTTTGCAACCTCTTAATTGAATATTTAGGGTGCAAATATCAATATTAATGTTTTTTTTGTTGGGGGGGGAGGGGATCGAGCAAAGTGCCAAAATTAAATATTTAAAGTACAATATGCAAAAACCTCCTAATTGGAGGGTGCTTAATGCCAAAATCCCAGAAAATAATCATATGATGATTGCTAGTTTCTAATTGAGGGAAATAGACACTTGAAACTGAGTTAGAATGCCGAGATTCCGCTAATATTTCTTTGGGAAAATTGTTTGAGAAACCGACATGAATTTGTTAGATAATCTAGAATCAATGAGAATATATAATGGTTTGGAGCAAGATTCTTAGTTGTATGTGGCAAGATTCTTAGCAACATTCTTTAGAGGCTGGTATACTCAAATTTTAGCATCAGCAAATGATGCTATCATGCATTTCTATATGCTATTACTAAAATCCATGGAATTATAGCATTTCTATATGCTATAAATATAATCATATCATGATTGTTAGTTTCCAATCAAAGGAAAGAGACACTTGAATGTCGGTCATGTTTAACCGATAGACTTAGGTTTGGCGGAGCGTTTTCGCTCCCGTGAATTTGAAGAAAAACATAACTGTCGTAGAATGTATGCTTGGCACGACAACGGTTATGACCGCTACCAATAAAAGAAAATCAATTTTGAACATAAAAGTGAATGAAGTTCCTTAGGTGAGGTCGGGCGTTCGCGAACGACAGCTCATAACCACCGCGTTCACGACCGCCCCCGCCGTGCCAAACGGAGCCTTAGTTGGAATGTCGATATTTCGCTCAATATTTCTTCGAGAAATTTCTTTATGAGAAACCAACATAGGCTCTGTTTGGCACGGCGGTAGCGGTCGTGAACGCGGTGGTTATAAACCGTCATTCGTGAACGCCCGACCTTGCCTAAAGAACTTCATTCCTAGTTTTCTTTTCTTCGTAGCGGTCATAACCGCTGTCATGTCAAACATACATTCTACGATGGTGGCGTTTTTGTCTAAACTCACTGGAGCAAAAAGGCTCTGCCAAACAGAGTCATAATCTTGGAAGACTGTGATCATTTTTCTATACGAAACAAGAGATGGAGCCGAGCATAGTAAGCACCGGGAGTAGCACGAACCGATGATCGTCCTTATAGATGATTGATGCTTGAATAAAGGGTCCTTCGGTTTCTTGAAG
Source organism: Dactylorhiza incarnata (assembly GCA_033032865.1). Classification (NCBI taxonomy): domain Eukaryota; kingdom Viridiplantae; phylum Streptophyta; class Magnoliopsida; order Asparagales; family Orchidaceae; genus Dactylorhiza; species Dactylorhiza incarnata. Next base: position 694,254 of record JAWHQI010000285.1, on the reverse strand, counting down.
TTGGTAAATGCCACCCTAAACCTCGAGTTTATAAGATGATTTGGCGCCAAAACCTCCTTTAAAAATCAACAAAATATAATAATTTAGGATTTAGGGCTTAGAATGAGTTACATGAAATAACCGTCTTCTAAATAATGTTGTCTATCTACAAACTACCAAAATGAGCCCCAATTTTATGCTAACAAGCAAATAAAATAAAGCCCCGGAGTTCCTCGAAACACGCCGGAGCGCTATGCGGTATGAAGATGTATATTAAGGAGGACTGAGATATAAATATTTAAAAATGCAATTATGAAGATAATGTTGTTTGGATATAAATGTTGTGCATCATTGATATCCAAATTGAGTATGACATAAATGAGAATGCTGAGGTGTATGTGCTATAAAATTCGAAGAAAAAAAATGAATGAGAATGTCATATTCATAGAGACAAACAACAAATGATTGGTAATGAATGGAAATATGTTAATTTTAGGCAAGGACAGAATTAATTAACCAGGGTTAACTTACACGAGTCCTTGTGCGGATCCGATGATGACATTCATCCTTTTCTTCCAGTCCAGGTGCATTTCGCGGGCGAACTGGCCGTGGAGATGAGACAGCAAGCTGAGGTTGGGCATGTAGTCGTACACGATAAGCCTCTGGTTCACGCCGACGCAGTATCCTCGAAGAGCGAGCAGGTTCTTGTGCCGCACCCTTCCGAGTATTTCGACCTCCACCGCAAATTCCATCTCCGCTTTCGAGGTTATCGTCTTCAACTTCTTCACCGCAATCTGGTTTCGCAAATCACCACTGTTATCATAAGCTCTTTTTTCCATCTGCCTTGTTCAAGAGCTATTTGTGCTCACTATTTTTCAGATAATTTGGTCAAGAAGAATTAGGTCAAATGACTTTTTTACCACTCCCTTTATTCATCTCTCTCTCTCTCTCTCTCTCTCTATATATATATATATATATATATATATATATAGTAGTTCTGCAGACCATTTTTGGCTGTGCAGTTCAAGAATAAATGCATGCCAAACTAAAAGATCATAGAAAACTGTGAACCAGTAATGCTTTGCCTGCACATAATCGTTATGAAATTGTGCGGTCTGCACATAACTGAAATCGCATGCATATATTCATAACCTATTTATATTATTAATTATATATTATGAAATTAGGAATGGTGTACACGAGCAAAAAATGGGAGTTGCTGAGATGAGAATGCTTAGGTGGATGTGTGGTCACACGAGGCTGGATAAAATTAGGAATGAATGTATCAAGGATAAGACAGGAGTGGCGCCAATTGTAGAGAAGATGCGAGAAGCTCGTTTAAGATGGTTCGGACATGTACATAGGAGACCATTAGAGGCACCTGTTAGTCGTTGTGAGAGTTTAGTCATTAGACATGTTAAACGAGGGGAGGGGTAGACCAAAAAAGACTTGGAGTGAAATTATAAGGAAAGACATGATGTACTTAGGCATTAGTGAGACTATGATTAAAGATAGGGCGCAATGGCGACACTATGGTGGGATAAAGGCTTGAGTGTTGTTGTTGTATATATTATGAAATTGCGCGAACTCTCCGAGATATATAAGTAATATATATAGGTGTATATATATATGTAGTTAAAAAAAAGAGTATTCCTTATATTAAAGTTAGTGTGTATTAAAGTTATTATATATTAAAAAATTAAGGTCTTAACAATTTTTATTTAAATGTTTTTCTCACTTTGACTACGGCTTGCGGGCTTGCGGCTCCCATTGTGGGCCAGGGACAATGCGCTAGTATTATATCAAAAGAAGCCTAATTGATGTTTCCCTTATTACCCCCAATTTTTACTGTTTTTTACATCTTCTAGACAAATTCTAAACCCAGTTGACTCTAATATTTTCCTCCAACAATATTTCAATCGCCCTCCATTTTTATTGCAAACACTTATCGCCTAATTCATTAATTAGCACCTAGGCTAAAATCATATTATTATTATTTTAAAAATAAGAATAATATTTATATATGTAAATACATATGTAATCTCATTCTTATTTAACTGTTCAGATTAATTCTTATTTAATCTGATGATTAAGTAATCTCATTTTCTTTATTTTTCATATAATCAAAGAAATCTGCCCCTTCAAGGAATGATTCTCATTCTATTTAAAGATTCATAATTTTTTTATTAAAAGAAAAATATAAAAGAATGAAATTAATCTGAATCCTAAAATGAATACTATCAATTTGATCATCGGTACATGTTTTTCTGTGAAGAGCCCAGTCCGCACCGGGAGAAATCATGAGCGTTAAAATAGTTTTAGGAAGAATCACGTGCGTTCAAATGTCATTCATTTTTGGCGAGGGTGGCTACGTGGCGGCGCATCGCGAAGAGCAAATCCGCCCTTCGGAAAGAATAAAAACGTGTTTGGAGGGGCGGCGGTGACAAGTCGGAACGCTGGGCTGGAGCTCGGGCCTCCAGCCCGGAACGGTGGGAATTCCGGCGGGCGGCTTTGAGGGGCTGGACGGGAGAAAACAGCAGACCCAATTATATATATATATATATATATACCTGATGACCGTCGTTGGTCTTCCCCCAGTAGACAGTTCCGAAGCCTCCTTCGCCGAGTTTGTGCTGCTCGCTGAATCCATTAGTGGCCACATGAAGCTCCTTGTAGCTGTACAGCCTCCACGTCGAGTTCTGCGGCCCTCCATTCACGAACCTGCGGACCAGATTAATCAACAGCCCTGCCCTAATTAAATCCGACGGACAACCGACAAAATTGAGATGGATCGATCGAAACCCTACCCTTCGTCTGTTTTCGATCGGCAGCAGGAGCTCATCCTGGCGCCCATGGCGATCTCTGATCAACTCCGCGGATTCCTATTTGGAGATCCGAGGGTTATATTAGCGCTGCCTTTGCCTTGACATTCGGCAGTAATAATATTGGTTCTGCAGAACGACGATCCAGGCTCCATTTTATTATTCCTCCCATTTTTGGAAGTCTTTATCCTGCATTCCGGCCGGCCGCGGCCGGCCAGCGCAATTTAAAAATTCGACCCCAGAAGATCAACTGTTTCACTCCAACCACCGAACATGGTAACTGTTGTGTCATCAGCTTGCTCCTAATTTTTCTAAGAACAATTTGATGAACGGTTAAATATCCTGCGCTTCGGTCGCGACACTACACTGTTATGATTTGGGTACTATATTGCGATCGCACGGAGGGGCTCGTGCGCTCTCTCATATCGCAGAATGGTCCGATCGACTTAAAGGTTATATTGATGAATTAAAAAAAAATTAAGTTTAATGACATGAATGAATTTAGAATTTTTGTATTATACTTTAAATTATAAATTTTAATCTTGTGTATAAATTATAGGATATATTTTCACATGTATGCAAAATACATCTTGTTGCGGACCACTCAAGGCTCCAGTAGATCGGACAAAATTGAACTGTCTTAGCCCGGGAGTGCGTTCGAGCGTGCAAACAGTCACAGAAAAAAGAAAGCTGACGAGACAATTTTTTAACGTGGAAAATCCGTCAACTGGGTGAAAAATCGCGCGGTCGGGTCTGTGCCGGCCAAAACTTCTACTATTTGTTGGTTGTTGTACATAGTTGTTATGAAGAACTCGAGGGTGACATGCCGCCTCTCGTTACAATTATTAAGAGAGAGGTGCTTGGTGGGTGACAAGCCACCGCTCACGGAACTAGGTTTTTTGTTTGCTGCAGAGGGGAATGCTGCGCTCTGAGCGCTCTGGAGATTTTGATTGCAACTTGAAGGTTGGATCGATGTGCTATGTGCGTCTTTGTCTCTACGTCTTGTCTCCTGATGCGCGAGAGGAGTTTGGAGTACTGGTCTTGCTGGTGGCTGACACACTTGTTGCTGCGTATGCGGGGGTGTGCTTGGAGCGATCTTGAGAGCAAAGTGCACGGAGGCGCGCTTGGAGCGGTCTTGAGAGCGAAGCGCACAAAGGCGTGCTTGGAGCGGAGCGCACGGAGGCGCGCTTGGAGCGGAGCGCACGGAGGCGCGCTTGGAGCGGAGCGCACGGAGGCGCGCTTGGAGCGGCGCGCACGGAGGCGCGCTTGGAGCGGCGCGCACGGAGGCGCGCTTGGAGTGGGGCACACGGAGGCGCGCTTAGAGCGGGGCACACGAAGGTGTGCTTGGAGCGGAGCGCACGGAGGCGCGCTTGGAGCGGCGCGCACGGAGGCGCGCTTGGAGCAACGCGCACGGAGGCGCGCTTGGAGTGGGGCACACAGAGGTGCGCTTGGAGCGGGGCATACGGAGGCGCGCTTGGAGCGGGGCATACAGAGGCGCGCTTGGAGCGGAGCGTACGGAGGCGCGCTTGGAGCGGAGCGCACGGAGGCGCGCTTGGAGCGGAGCGCACAGAGGCATGCTTGGAGCGGAACGCACGGAGGCACGCTTGGAGCGGAGCGCGTGGAGGCGCGCTTGGAGCGGCGCATGTGGAGCTGAGCGCACGGAGGCGTGCTTGGAGCGATCTTGAGAGCGGAAGAAGGTCTTTGAAAGATCTTCAAGGCGCTCGAAGATCTTCGAAGGAGATCTTTGAAAATGAATGTGATCTTCGAAAATGAAGGAGATCTTCGAAGAAGGATGAAGATCTTCGTCCGTCTTCGAAGTGCTTGAAGGTTCCTTCAAGGGCGGCTTCGAAGAGGAGGGAGATCTTCAAGAGGAAGGAGGAGGAGAAAATGATGGAAATGAGAGACGCCTTGGGTTTTATTTATAGGCCCCAGAGGTGGTTACGGTAGTTATGCGGTTATTCGCAGGTCGTAACCACCATAATTGTTATTTGCAGCCCAGTTTCATATAAATTAATACGCATATTTCATAATAATTTACTACGCGCGGGCCGATATGATTTCAAATATTTACACATACCCATAATGGGCGGTGTACAACCCGTATTCGGCGAGTAGGACCGTAGGCCTCAGCGAGCAGATCGGCACCCTTCAGCGAGTAGACCAGAGACGATCTTACTCGCCCAGGGAAAGGAAGTGAATACACCCTTCCCTGCCGCGTCCAGCATGTCAAGCTCCCCTTCATCCAGGGCGAGATGAGACCGCCTCAGGAGAGCCCGCCCTTGGCGAATAGGTCTGGACCTAGTTGTCTCGGCCGCAATCTCCGGGAGGGAGGGGCGAGTACGGGCCACCCTGGCTCATCAACCCTCCCTCACTAGCCGCAGACCAGTAGGGGGTGCGGTTAGTGTATGTGAAAAGATGCGAGGAGGCTGTTCGCAGATTACTTTAGTCTGTATATAGTAATTTGATTAAGGCGGAGGACGTTATCCGCAGGCCTTTAGGACCATTTTACCCCTGGGAAGTCTTTCCCTATAAATAAGACCTATTATGTCTCAGATCAGCACGGATCCACCCCCCTTTGAGAGCCTATGCTTTCTTCCTTGTGCTGTCTAAGACAGGCTCAGCTTCTGGTTTTTGGGAGGGGAAATCAAGTGAGATTTCCGGGTTAGTGGCGGGACCTCCTCGCTGCAGCCAGTGGGTCATTCTTAGGGAGCTACCTACCAACCGGTGATGGTCAATTCTTAGCTCGGAATACTTAGATCTAGGGGTCCGAAGAAGAGAGAAGTAACTCAAGCTACTCCCCAAGTCTCGAACAGGTTGGACCGGTATCCGGGTTCCAACAGGCGGTTACGGTGGTTATGCGGCTACTCGCACACCATACCAATTTATGTGTTATACACACACCCCTTTATATAGTTTTGTGGTGATATGTATTCATATGACGGATATGGTTATACGCACACCATAACAATATTATTTGTTAAATGCAGACCATATTGAAGGATTTTACTATATACATCCCACGATACGAGATTTTACTATTTGCACCCCTATGTTAGAGGATTTTACTATTTACACCGCATGCTGGAGGATTTTACTATTTGCACCCCATGCTGGGGAATTTTACTATTTGCACCCAATGATTGGGGATTTTACTATTTACACCCCAATGTTGGAGGATTTTACTATTTGCACCCCATGATGGAGAATTTTACTATTTGCACGCCATGATGGGGATTTTACTATTTACACCCCCATGTTAGAGGATTTTACTATTTGTACCTCATGATAAGGGATTTCACTATTTGCACCCTCATGTTGGAGGATTTTACTATCTGCGCCACATGATTAGGGATTTCACTATTTGCACCTCATGTTGGGGGGTTACGGGTTCTGTGGGGTTTAGTTTGGTCAACCTCATTTCCTCCACCAAATGAGACAGGTGCTTTGGCTATTCACAACCCGGATTAGGGGGTACCTATCACATCTATTTTAACTTCCCAAATATCGCACGTATATGTCGAGAACTCGACTTCAATGCTCGGACTTGAGGTATGGACAGAAGTAGAGATCGTAGGTGAACAAGAAAAGAGATTAGACACACATAGGAGTATATAGGAACTCCCCCTCGCAAACCAAATGTTGTGTTGGTTGGGGGGAGAGACAGGCTTGTGAGACGCACTAGAGAGCTCGTGAATTCTGGACGAGGACTCCTGTGAGGTGAGACCAATGTCTCGTCTTCTCAATGATGAGTCGTATTTATGGGCAACTGAAACTAGGAAGAGGGTGGCCAGGTGTTAGTGGTCGAGCCCCCACCCATGCCAGGGATTGGTTGTGAGTTCTTACAGAGTTCTTATCGAGTTGATCTAGATGCATGCAGAGCTGTACTTGGTCAGCGGTTGACAATCTGATGTCATGTTGCACTAGTTTCTCGTACTGTGCTTATTGCCCTTGGTGAATACAAGTTGTACAAAATTCATGCTCTTTTCGAGCACGGTACAGTCTCAGAAAGAATTGCCCAACCAGGTTCGTCGAGTTGTTGTTGGCGAGGTAGTGTTTTATTCTATAAATGTGTTGCTTTCATTAGTCAGCAGTTAAGTTTGCGCAACTACCTAAATGAGTTTGTCTGTTGCTGCTACAGTTACTGAAGACGTTGTCACGGTCGCTTTCTTTGGCTCTGTGGGTATCTCGCTTCGCGGCGAGAAGAGGTGCGAGAAGAAGAATAAGAAAAGAAAAAGGAAGGGGAGCCTCGACCTCATCTGGTAGGGAGTTTGCCAGAGGCGAGACTGAGGTAAGTGCGTAGGGGGATGAGAGTCCAACGAAGAAGGCCGCCCCTCCGGTGAAGACCAGTCCATCCGAGGACAACCCCTCAGTGGTTTCCCTTTGCCTTGTTAATGAGGTACGTTCCCAGCTTGCTAGTTTTCCATCCTAATTCGAGATTCTGTGGACATCCTTGTACCTTGCAGACGCTGCAACGAGGGCGTTGTCAGTGACCCAACGCTCGAAGATGATTCTTTTCTTGGGGTCATCCCAAACGATGCTCCCTCGTCCAAGGAAGCGGGACTGAAGAGCGAGTTCCTATTGCTTTGGGTAGGCGTTTTATTTTCGGGTAGATGTTCTAAATCTGCAACGAACTAGAGTGTGTTATCATTATTCTTTGTTAGGCTCGATCACTGAGATGATTGTGGAGGTGACGGGGATGAGACCCCAACACTAGTCCATTGTGACGATGACGTAGCTCTCTTGGGATGAACCATGATCTTCCTGTTGTGGATGCGATGGGTCTAAGGTCGAGCCCCTATTTTCTTCTATTGTCGTCGCGAGTACGACAACCATATTGCCCGAGGAGTCTGTTTTGCCTCCTCCTCCATTGGGCACTCCTTATCGGCGTGCTATTCAGATCACACCGTCTGGAGGGGACCTCCCTATGGAGCTGGTCCCGGAGAAGGCACCCCGCACGGGAACGGGATCCTCTCCAGTTCACATGAACTGGATTGCATCCAGTTCATGATCGAACGGTCTCAAATTCATCTCGCAAAAGTCAGCTCGCCAACTCAGCAACTGCACTCGCCAACTCAGCGAGTGCTCGCCATCGGATTTGGGAGATGAAATCGTGACCATGAACTGGATACTATCCAGTTCGCATGAACTGGAGAGGATCCTGGTCCCCCCGCACGACTTATTCTCGAGGGAAGGCAGTTGTGCTTCCTTTTGCACTTGCAGAAGTAGTGCCAGGAGATATCAAATCGCAGGGGAAGTCTCCCCAGCGGATTGTTCCCGACAATATTATCGTTGTGGCAACGACGAGTTTGGTGAGTAAGTTTGTAAGTTCTCTCTGCTTTATAACTCTACCCTAGATTATGTTGTCATGTGAGTAGGTCAGCGTTCTCCATCTCGCTAAGGATCCCCTAGGCACGGGATACTTCGAGCCATGATAAGCACGACAAGGACTCGCGCACCTCTGGTAAGTCATTATCATGCAAAGCTTCCATTCAACATGCAAATTCGGTCCGCTAATACACATTGGTTGCGTGGCAAATGCAGCTCCCGCCCCTTCTAGTCCTACTTGCCACTCATCATTAGCCTCGAGTATGGACTACATGTCTAACTTGGGAGCGCCCACACGTGAGTACCAGTTCCACTTACACGCCTATCGATTGCCATTAAATTTTGAATGAAGTCGTTGGAGGGATGCGATTTGCATCGTCACGTGACCTCGCTTGAGGTACACATGACAAAGATGGAGGTCTTTGAAGAGCATGTCGAAGGAGTGGAGGACCGCTACTTTGATATCCTGAGTTTGGAGCGTAGGATTGCCGAGTTGGAGTGTCACCAAAACCTGCTGGAGGATGACATGAAAAGACACGTTCGTTCCTCGGGTGCCCCCGACGAATTGGTGCAAATTGCGGAGCATATCCGTAGGATGACATGCAAGGACGGTGCCTTGGCGTGGCAGCTCACTAGCGAGCTGGCGAAGAGGGCCCGCATTTATAAATAGTGTCCCCTGCATAAATGTGCTTGCTTTCTTTGAAGGCTACCTCTTCTTCGGCAAGATACAGACCACAAGTTAATAGAGTCACTCGTGATTTCCTTCATGGGCAACGCGAGTAGTCGCGTATTCTATATGCATCTCGCTTTCTCGAGTGCACAACCTTTCTGGACTCGCGCACTCCTTGGGCCGAGTTTGAGGACTTCACTGTTAGCCATATTTCGGTTAGATTCTCAGCGAGGATGGTAACCTCTGTAGAAAAGATCAATTAGCAGCGGCCATGCGAGCTCGCCTTCTCGCTGTCTCACTTTGACTATGGGTTGCGACTCCCGTTGTGTCTAGAGGTCCGCCAGTTTCTGCACCATTACATCCTCATTCCTGCTCAAATTAACCATAATGGTGTGGCGTCCATGGTGGATTTTATAGATTACCTCTGCAAGGAGAGCATTGAGTGAGTCGTCCTAGCATGGTGAAAGATATTTGTCATGAAGACGACTCAGGACGGGGTCACTTATTTTTTGAGTAACTTCATGAAGCAGAGGGTCCTCTCGAACGAGATCCACCATTGGGCCGAGAGCACGATTTTCGTTCTAGGTGAGTTTTAGTTGATTCCCTCGGTGTCAAAAATGATGGAAGCAGAAACCTTCCGCTCCCCGCGAGTGAAGGCGGGCACGCATGAGCTATGCGAGTTCTTGCATGTGAGTGAGTTCATCTGTCTTCCATCATCAATGGCGAGTCCACAAGCTTCCCCACATCGCTCCATGTGAAGGTATGCTCACTGCTCCAAACCTCGGTCTTATCAAGGAAAACTCTTGAATATTTTTGACACATATTCTTTCGGGGCTACGAGTTCTTCCTTCCGCTCCTCCAATTGGGGATCAGTAGGTCTGCCCAGTTCCAATGGAGCTTGCTAACCCTAGCCACACGCTAAATTCAGGTACGTCCAAACCGAGTTCCGATAAAGCCCAGGGGAAATGCCGAGAGGTCGCTCAACCATTTTCCATCACTGGGCGGACACATAAGAAGAGGAGGCATAAGGAGTGCGCTCATTGTTGAAACCAGAAAACTGGTCTCGACGTTCGAAAGGGAGATGCAGCTAACCCTTACTTGACCTGAGCTAGACCCTTGACCAGTCACTAAGAACCGAAGAACCCAACCCTTGGAAAACTTCCAAGTCCACAAACGAAACCCCTTAAGCTGCAGCGTGGAGGTCCCACCACATACCCGGAAGCTCTCAAGGAACTTTCCCTCCCAAGCCAATGCTGAGCCTGGGCACCTTGGAGGGCACTAAGGATTACCTCACCGTCCACCTTCAATGATAGGGGGAGGGGAGGGGTAGTGCTTGCTCACAACACACACGCGAGGGAGGGGGGTATCAACATCCCTTCCCAAGGTGCCCATGGGGGTCTATTTATAGACTTCCCAAAATTGGGCTGAGGATAGCCAAAAACCTACTATCCACAGCTCAACCAAGAGCCTGAACTACCAGTGCAAGGGGGGAGGCGAGTGGAGATGAGACGTCCACTTCCCCACTTGCCGGGACAGCCTGCCTCTCCCCCTAGGCCTGGGCGAGTGGACCTTCGGTCCACCCGTCCCCTAGGGTCGGGCGAGTGGATCGAAGGTCCACTCGCCCCTAGGTCTGCCACTCGCCCCCTAGAGCCGGGCGAGTGGACCGAAAGTCCACTCACCCACTAGGACGGGGCGAGTGGACCGAAAGGTCCACTTGCCCCCTAGGCCCTGGCGGAACACGAGGGAGTAGACCGAAACATCAACCCCCTCCTTTTGCCTTAGGTGGCTTCGGACCCTTTCAACAGGTCGACTCGTCGCGCCACGGCTACCTTCACTATTGCGATCTCGACCGCGTCGGGTCACACCAGCTCGGAAAATATGAGGGTTGTACACAATCTCTGCTCTTTTCGAGCTTGCCTTAAGCTCGGAAAGAAAGTCCAACCCACCTATTTGACGAGTAGGTGGGACCCTAGAGGAATCCACGAAGGGCCCTGCCAACGGGATGCTCCTGTCGAGTTTATCGGTTGAACCTAACTTGAGGCAGAAGGCGAACCTTTCTCCACTTAACAACCCTCCTGTGAGCCGAGCTCAGCTGGAGGTGGAGAAAACTCAACACCTTAGGTCGAATTGAACTTGACCTTAGGTGGAGAAAAACTCAATACCTCTAGTCGAGTCGAGCTCGACCTGAGGTGGGAGGCAAACCTTTCTCCACTTAGCAACCCTCCTATGAGCCGAACTCAACTGGAGGTGGAGAAAGCTCAACACCTTAGGTCGAATTGAACTTGACCTGAGGTGGAGAAAAACTCAACACCTCTAGTCGAGCCGAGCTCGACCTGAGGTGGAAGGCAAACCTTTCTCCACTTAACAACCCTCCTATGAGCCGAGCTTAACTGGAGGTGGAGAAAGCTCAACATCTTAGGTCGAACTAAACCTGACCTGAGATGGAGGAAAAATCAACACATCTAGTCGAGCCGAGCTCGACCTGAGGTGGAAGGCAGCAACTCCACACCTGCCAGGGAGCCGAGCTCACCTGGGGGGGGGGGGGAGGGGGGGGGGGGGGAGGGGGGGGGGGGGGGGGAGGAAACTCCACACCTAACAGGGAGCCAAGCTCGCCTGGAGGTGGGGAAACGCAACACCTAACAGGGGGTCGAGCTCACCCGGAGGTGGAGGAACTCAATCATCTTATTATCAAAGCAACTGGGGGCAGAGAACTAGTCCACGTCCTAGGTGCTTACCTTCACCTGGAGGCGGAGGAACTCAACCATCTCATTATCAAAGCAACTGGGGGCAGAGAACTAGTCCACGTCCTAGGTGCTTACCTTCACCTGGAGGCGGAGGAACTCAACCATCTTATTATCAAAGCAACTGGGGGCAGAGAACTAGTTCACGTCCTAGGCGCTTACCTTCACCTGGAGGCGGAGGAACTCAACCATCTTATTATCAAAGCAACTGGGGACAAAGAACTAGTCCACGTCCTAGGTGCTTACCTTCACCTGGAGGCGGAGGAACTCAACCATCTTATTATCAAAACAACTGGGGGCAGAGAACTAGTCCGCGTCCTAGGTGCTTAGCTTACCTGGAGGCAGAGGAATTCAACACCTTTCCAAACCAATTGGGGGCGGAGTACCCGTCCACGTCCTAGGGGCCCAGCTTGCCTGAAGGCAGAGGAACCCAGCACCTTGCCAAACCAATTGGAGGCGGAGTACCCGTCCACGTCTTAGGGGCCTAGCTTACCTGGAGGCAGAGGAACTCAACACTTTTTCAAACCAACTGGGGGTGGAATACCCATCCACGTCCTAGGGCCTAGCTTACCTGGAGGCGGAGGAGCTCATCATCTTTCCAAGTCACTTAGTCAAGTAGCGAGTCGACCCGATGAGTCTCCCATCTGCCGGCATGACTGAGCCCGGAGAATGGTCTCTAGTCGGGGATCTTACCAAATGGGAGCGGAGTACCCATCCATGTCCTAGGTGCTTACCTTCACCTGGAGGCAGAGGAACTCAACACCTTCCCCAAGCCACTTAGTCAAGTAGCGAGTCGACCCGATGAGTCTCCCATCTGCCGGAATAACTGAGCCCGGAGAATGGTCTCTAGTCGGGGATCTTACCAAATGGGAGCGGAGTACCCATCCACGTCCTAGGGGCTTACATTCACCTGGATGCAGAGGAACTCAACACCTTCCCCAAGCCACTTAGTCAAGTAGCGAGTCGACCCGATGAGTCTCCCATCTGCCGGCATGACTGAGCCCGGAGAATGGTCTCTAGTCGGGGATCTTACCAAATGGGAGCGGAGTACTCATCCACGTCCTAGGTGCTTATCTTCACCTGGAGGCAGAGGAACTCAACACCTTCCCCAAGCCACTTAGATGTTTACCAACCTCTGCCCTCATGGGCTAGAGTAACTATTATGAGCTGAAGTAAGAAGTTTTTCCAAGGATAAAATTAATATTTATTAAGGATAAAAACGTTTTAGATCGTCGTCACTCCAAGTGTTGCCGAGGGGAACTCCTTCAACATTCTGAAGGCGATACCCTCCTGACTTCAGGGCTTCCAGGATTACATAGGGTCCTTCCCAATTGGGTTGGAGCTTTCCTACGTTCGCCGATCTTCCCGCGGCGTCGACCTTCTTGAGGACCAGATCTCCTGGGACGAATTGCTTGATCCTAATGTTCTTATCAAAATACCTGGCCATCCGACGTTTCACTTCCTCCTGCGGAATCGACGCAAGGTCCCGGAGCTCCTCAACCACATCCAGCGAGAGCCGTTGTTCCTCCTCGTTGTCCATCCTCCAGTCTTCGTCACCCTCCTGGGCGGCCACGACCCGGGGGGATCTGACCTCGAATTCCACGGGGAGTACAGCCTCGGACCCATGAGAGAGTTTGAATGGTGTTTCCCCCGTCGCGGTGTTGGGTGTCGTTCTCAAGGCCCATAAGACCGAAGGAAGCTACTCCACCCAGTTCCCCTTCAAGTTCTCCACTTTTCTCTTCAGCAAGTTGACTATGACTTTGTTTGCTGCCTCGACCTGTCCATTGCTCCGAGGATGATGAACGGAGGCGAAATGAAGATCGATGCCCAACTGACCGCAGAAGCTAATGAGCTCCTCACTCGCGAACTGTGGTCCGTTGTCCGTCACTATAGCGAGGGGGAGTCCGTGCCTGCAAATTATTTCTCCCCAAATAAAATTTCTTATTACCTGCGAGGTTATTTTTGTCAAAGCTTTGACCTCCACCCATTTGGAGAAGTAGTCTATCATGACCAGCAGGAACCTTCTTTGACCGCTGACCTGAGGGAATGAGCCGACCAAGTCCATCCCCCAGATGGAGAAGGGTCAGGGCACTGTGATGGTCCTGAGCCTTTGCGCAGGTTGGAGTTGGAGCGGTGCGAAGAGCTGACACTTCTGACACTTCTTTGCAAACTCTGCGGTATCCCTGCGAAGTGTCGGCCAGAAGTATCCCTGCCTCAACACCCTTTTCTCTAAGGTGTCTACAAATGCGTTCAACGTACAAATAAATTAAACCAGCTAAATGCTGAAATTTAAAAAAAGGAAAATAATCTAGCGACAGGTACTGTAGCAACGAAATCGTTTGCTTATATAATAGTATATATCTTTACTATTTAAAAGCAAGTAATTTGGAGTGATAAAATAAATCTTAGCCATCCAATATGTGACGCGCTTTTGATTTCAATCATCGATTGAAGAGAGAGAAAGAAAGAGAGAAGAGAGAGGAGAGAGAGGAGAGAGGGAGAGAGAATTTTTATAGCTCTCATATCCCTGTATTTAAAAGAGAGATTGATTTTGGGCAATGTTATAAGCACATCAGTTTAGCTATTCGCACATCAATTTCTATGAGTTATTAAGCGCTTTTTGAAAATACGCCTTGTACGTGCATTTTTAGGAAAAGTGTTCAACACGAAAGTTGTAGATCTCGACGAGATCTACAATTTTCGTGTTGAACACTTTTCCTAAAAATACATGTACAAGGCTTATTTTTCAAAAGGCGCGTAATAACTCATAGAAATTGGTGTGCGAATAGCCAAAACTGGTGTGCTTATAATATTGCCCTTGATTTTTTAGGTAAAAATTTATATTTTTTTATAAAATAAAAATAAGAATATTGAGCTCCTCGTGTGTGTGTATGAGCAGCTCCGCACAGGCTTCGCGCAAATGAATTAAGGCGGCACTGTAGACATGGGCGAACGGACAAACGGGCCGGTACTCTACCATTGGAAGATTATGTAATTTATACATGTGGATACAAAAGTCAAAATAGCAAACTTAGGTGCTAAGTTGACAAGCAGTTAAACTAATTGTTATACCTACCATTGGAAGATTATGTAAATTATCATGTTCGACAAAATTGGCCCGGTTCGAGTAAGTTCAGCTCCGGCCCCACTCATCGGTTCGCAACCTAGACCCAACCCATTTGACCTAACATTTGTATTCATTGGGTCCTGTCAATTTAATTTAATTTGATGAGTATTGCCGAGGCAGAACCGTCGCTAACTTATGCGCGCGTTACAACTTTCTCACCGAAAAGTAGAAAAAAAGTCAAGCGAGAGAGTAAGGGCAGGAGAGTATGCTCCAGCAGATGTTTTCCTCTTTATAAATGATCAGTATTTATAGTTGATGGGCAGAAACTACCCATCGTACGGTTTCGATTTTGCGGTCGACTCGTAAAATTGGTCGATGCTCGAAGAGAGCCCTCGTGAGATGTTTCCGAGATCTCTAATACATCTTGTGGAATCTGTTAGAAATTTTGTAAATAAACATTTATTTATAATGTTTTATTATAGTCTTTTGGTGTTTGGTGTATGACTATTCATATATGATGAAAAGCTCCAAAACCAAATTGGAGGGAATCCAAATTATTTGGAGGGAAACCTTTCATAAAAGAAAGGATGAACCTTTAGTCTCACCTTGCTTATTTGCTTTCTAGCCAAAGAATATTTATATGTATTCACTCATTCTTATTTGTTCAAAAGAACATAAGGAGAAACTATGAACCACACGCGCGCGCGCGCACGCACTGGACCGGATCCGGATCCGGATTTGGATTTGGATTTGGGGAATAATTGAATTGTATTTTTTGTACAAAATAGTTTCAAGATTTTTACTCGGAGTTGCGTCGATTAGAATTCGGAGCTCTTTTGCGCGTCTTATAAGTCCTGCGTCGATAGAACTCGACGTAGCGTCGATATGATGTCGACGCAACGTCGATTTCTCTTCTCGTTCTGCCGTTTTTACGCGTTTTCTTAACCGCTCTTTTGCGCGTCTTTCTCGCCAATATTTACGTTGAAAATATTCAACGTTTATTTTCCTGATTATGATCCTTCCCAATATAACCGTTCGTATTTATTGTGGCTTTATTTTATTGCCGTTTTTACGAGATCGAATTTCACTGAAGATCTTGTGGTCCAAGTTTTATAAATACTCGTTCTTTTTGCAATTCTCTAACGCTCTATTACAAGCTCTCTCATACGCTCTTGTGCTCTCGGTTCCTGTGACGATATTCTTCGTGCTTCCTTTTCTTTACGTTTGTTTCATCAAGTGGTGGTTCGGGTGCTCTGTGCTTCTTCGGTGTCCGCGCACATCGGAGTTTCGGGATCTAGCCGGGTGTTGTACCTTGGAGGAGTGAGCATCGGTTGAAAGCCCTGCCGGAGGGTGGTGCAACTTCTTTAGGGCAGTGACCACACGCCTTACCCAGACTCGATTCTGAACTATAAATTACTCTCTTATTTATTTCTCATCCCTTCTTGCAATTCTGTTATTATTGTTGTTCATAGAAATAAAACTGCTGTTTTTTATAAAAGTTTTAAAATCGAAAAATTACATTATTTTGTATATTAATATAGGAATATATAAAAAATATTCCAACAGAATCTAAGTCCTCCGCTTCTTTGGAGCCCTAGGGACACAATGCGAGATCCCCGGGGGATGGGGCAGGGCCTTCCCTTCTTCAGTTTCTTCACTTGTCCGCGAGGATAATATCATTAACATATCACTATTAGTCTCGACGGTATTCCCGTCGCTCGTAACCCAGGCCCCGTGCACGATAGAAGATTGAGTGTCGTTCAGAGTAATGTCATCACACTCGGCATTGTGGCTGCAAAACAACGGGAGTACTGCGGAGCACGGGGGAAGCTCATGCGCCTGAAAAAAGTCGAGCACTAGTGAAGCCCGTGCGAGGCTACTCGTTATTATAAAAAAATAACTCAAAAGGAGGTGAAGTGGTTGTAGGCTCCTCCAAATCTATTTGGAGGGTGTAACTTAAATTGGGTTGTTGATCGTGGCACATCGCGCGCAGAATCACCGCACACGACTACTCATTTATATTAATAAAAAAACATTTTCACTTTCATTAATTTTTTTTCCTGCTGATGGTATGCTCTCCTGGATACAGCATAATTATGACCAAAATACCCTTTGATGAAATAAATTATGATTAACCAACTTCAATAAATATGATATCAACTGGTTGTTTATTTATTTATTTATTAACAAGTCAGGCGCGGTTTTGGTGAAGATATTTTAATTAATTTTGCCATTTCTTTCATTAATAATAATGTGGTCAAAAGTTTGACGATAAGGTAGCGGCCATTTCCGCCTTCTCTTTCATCAACTTCTTCTTCGAGCTATTTTAGGTTGTTTTTGTTAGAAATTTTGTAATTAAAACATTTAATTCATAATGTTTTATTGGAGCTTAGTATGCTATTTCGTGTTTGGATTCTCATAATTGATGAAAAACTTCAAAACCAAATGGAGGGAATCCAAACGTTTGGAGGGAACCTTTCATGAAGGAAAGAATAAACTTATTAGTCTTACCATGCAAATTTCCAATCCGTGTTAGTAAGTATATATATGTATCCACTCTTTCTTATTTGTTCAAAGGAACATAAGGAAGAACTATGGGTCACACGTGCGCGTGCGAGTACCGCACCGGACCGGACCCGGATTTGAGGAATAATTGAATTGAATTATATTTTTTGTACAAATTAATTTCAGTACTTTTATTCGGAGTTGAGTCGAATAAGAAGTCGGAGTTGCGTCGAGTGAAACTCGAAGTGGCGTCGACAAAATCGCCTGATATTGAAGTTGCGTTGAATATAACTCGATGCACCCGACTTACGTTGACTACAGTAGCGTCGACACGAACTAGAAGCAACCACCTTGCGTAGATAAGAACTCGACGCTTGCGTCGACAAGCAGTCTGTCGGATTGACTTGCGTCGATATGATTTCGACGCAACGTCGATATGAATTTGATGCGACCTCTGTGGTTTTGTGTTTTATCTTCGCAATTATTACAAGTAATTTTCTAACTGTTTCTTTTACACGTTTTTATCATCATCACTCTTTTACGTTGGAAATCTCTAACGTTTCTCTGCACGATTACCACTTATCAATTATAACCGTTGCAATTAATTACATGTTAATTTTCCGAGACTCCTATATAGAAGATTTCTCTGAACCGTTTTATTACGCTTTTTATGCTTTCGGAAATCTGCTCTCTATTAATCTCTCTCTCATTCTTGCAACTTTCACAGTGATTCTGTTTTCTTCACATTTGCTTTATAAAGTGGGAGTTCAGGTGTTGTGTGCTTTTTCGGTGTCCGCGCACATCGAAGTTTTCGGGATCTAGTCGGGTGTTGTACCTTGGAGGAGTGAGCATCGGTTGAAAGCCTTGCCGGAGGGTGATGTAACTTTTTTAGGGCAGTGATCACACACCTTACCCAGACTCGATTCTAAACATATATATCTATTGTGTTCTGATTTATTTTATTTCTCATCTCTCTGTTTTAAACTCTTATAAAAGTTTTGTTATTACAAAACTGAAAGTTTTCTTTAGACTCTTGTTTATTTTAAAATTTGTAATTATTCTGTAAATGTTTTCAAAATTCAAAAAAAAAAATATAGTAATATAGGTATGTATGAAAAATATTCCAACAATTTTGTTTTATTAAGGCTTCATTTGGCGCTGCGGTGGCGGGAGAGCCGGCGGTTGGAAAGGGAGCATTGGAACTGGAGGGGGAGGCGGGGCTGGAAAAGCGGCTTTTGTGGGGCTTTTTCGCTGTCGGCAGGAGCAAACGCTGTCGGGGCCCGTTTGCTTACCCGCTGTCCAGCAGCATTTGCTCCAAACGCATGCAAAAACGCTGCGCCAAATGAGGCCTAAGGCTCTGTTTAGTAGGGTGGTGGCGGTCGTGAGCACAGTGGTTATGAACCGTCGTTCGTGGTCGCCCAACCTCACCTAAGGGCTAAGGAACTCCATTCACTTTTATGTTCAAAATTTTTTTTTTTCTTCGTGACCTTCATGACCATTGTCATGCCAAAGTTCGAAACATACATTCTATAATGGTGGTGTTTTTGTCCAAATACATCGGAGCAAAAACGCGGCGCCATACGGAGCCTAAAATTGATTTTATATATCTTTGCAATATTGAAAGTGAAAAGTGGTCTTTGGTGAAACATTCAAAATTGTCAAATATAGCATTATTGTTTTAATCTAATAACTATATAAAATCAAGAAAAATTCTAATCTAATGTTCATTCAAGTAATTACATCATATCCCTAAATTAAAATAATGATAAAAATCCATAAAATCAAAAAGTTTTTAGTATAACTCATATACCATCCACTATGAACAAGACAAACCATCCACTATACAACCCAAAACAATTAGAGTTTTTTTTTCCAAATTTAGGGGAACAATCAAAACGGGAAACAATTCTACAATTAATCGCTCTTCCCGCCAACGAATTGCCTAACATCAATTAACTTAATCCCCTTCAAATTTCGGCATTATAAGAGCGCTATGGATACTATAATATCTGCACCAAAATCAATTCTTAATGCAATCTAGCAATCATCTATCACTGATTTGTGCCAAAAATCACAAATAGACTTCACTATCATACATTCATACCTACTCTACAATATTTTTAGAGATCTAATGCAAACATGTCAGAAACACCAACATATGCTTCGGTGTTTCATACTGAACCTTAGCTTTCAGATTTCTCTATATAGAGAATCTTGAAGCTATTACCAAAATCAACCCAAGCAAAATCATAAATCAACGTAAAAGAAAACCTAAGACCGGGCGGAAGAAAATCGTTACCCTCCGCAATTTCCTTCCAGTCATGAAAGCTTCATCTTTTGGTATGTGTACGACTGGGTTGTCGAGAGCTAAATGTTGCCATAAACGGTTCGTCGATAGGAGTTCGAGAACTCCTCCGGTGGCCAAAACAAGCTAGCAAATCCTCTTCTTCCTCCCATCTCTTTCTTCCCTTTGCAAATAGTAAGAATGAATGTTCTATTTTGATTTCCCAAGCTTATAATGCCTAGAGTACACTTAAGAAACATGTCTCTCAATCCC
Organism: Dactylorhiza incarnata; assembly: GCA_033032865.1. Classification (NCBI taxonomy): domain Eukaryota; kingdom Viridiplantae; phylum Streptophyta; class Magnoliopsida; order Asparagales; family Orchidaceae; genus Dactylorhiza; species Dactylorhiza incarnata. The sequence continues at coordinate 674,588 of JAWHQI010000285.1, read as the reverse complement.
CCATTGAGAATCTAGTATTTGGAGTCAAAAAATTTAACTTCCCCATTGAGAATCTAGTATTTGGAGTCAAAAAATTTAACTTTTGGCATGTACACGCCCTGGAACACACTAGCGTGTACCCAGAGCGTGTTCAACCTATTTTCAGCCAAAACACCTTCCACCTGTTGGGAAGCCTGCCCAAAATCTTACTTTCCCAATGATATCTGCCGCGCCTCTGTTCCAGGTTACACGCCCTTATATATATATATATATATATATATATATATATATATATATATATATATATATATATATAAACGTGGCTCCGCTCCTACGGCCAAGCGCGACAGTACCCGACCGGCGACGGCGGGCTTCGCCCACCCACGATGCGATGCTGTCGGGCGGCCTTCGGCTGCATCCAGGCAGGCTTCGCCCGCCTCAGCACGGGCTTCGTCCGTGCTCGATGCGACTCCGGACTGCGCCCGTAACATATACATATGAGAACTCGAAATGACCGTAAAAAAATATACATCAATATTACAATATTTATTTTGTAAAAAAACTACGTATATAAAAAATTATTTTTTCCCTCACTCTTTCTCTCTCCTCCCACTCTCTCTCTCTCCCCATAGAGTTTATTTTTTATATTAAAGATGTTTCGGATAAAATATGTGAAAGATCTAACGGTAAAAAATGAAAGCACAGTAAGAACATGGATAATGCTATATTCACTTATATAATAAAGATATATATATATATATATATATATATATACGAGCATCTTCGCACGGGCTACGCCCGTGCTCGATGCTCTCGGGCGGCCTTCGGCCTCATCAATGCGGGCTTCGCCCGCAATCAAGCGGGCTTCGCCCGCTTGTCATTCCAGGCGGGCTTCGCCCGCCCCCTCGGCATTGGCGGGCTTCGCCCGTCCCTCGCCGGTCTTCGCCCCCGTCACCTATTTAAAAGTTTAAATAATTTTCCATTCACTAAATATTAAAAGAAAAAATAAATTAAAAATAATAAAAAATGTAACCCCCTAAAATCTCAGGCGGCCTTCGGCCGCATCAATGCGGGTTTCGCCCGCTTGGCATTCCAGGCGGGCTTCGCCCGCCCCCTCGGCATCGGCGGGCTTCGCCCGCCCCTCGCCGGTAATCGCCCGCCCCTCGCCGGTCTTCGCCCCCGTCACCTATTTAAAAGTTTAAATAATTTTACATTCACTAAATATTAAAAGAAAAAATAAATTAAAAATAATAAAAAATGTCACCCCCTAAAATCTCGGGCGGCCTTCGGCCGCATCAATGCGGGCTTCGCACGCTTGGCATTCAAGGCGGGCTTTGCCTGCCCCCTCGGCGTCGGCGGGCTTCGCCCGCCCCTCGCCAGTATTCGCTCGCCCCTCGCCGGTCTTCGCAATATTTTTTTTAAAATGCCCACATTTTTTTATTAAAAAAACATGTAAAAAAAACTTAAAAATAAACAATTTAAAAAAAGTTATATTTTTTATTTAACTAAACTTTAAAAAAAAGTGAAAATAATTTTAAAAAAAACTTTGAAAAAACTTTAAAAAAATAAGTTTTTAAATTTTAAAAGGGAATTGTTAAAGGCAAACCAAAAATGGCTAGTCGCACACCAGCATACTTCAATATTAGACCGAAAACTGTTCTCTCGTTTTTATTTAGGCAAACCCTCCCTTACCGAAAGTCGCAAACCCTCCCTTACTGAAAGTCGCAAGCCTCTCCCGCCGTCGCCTCTCCCGTCGACTCACCCCCTTTCCCGGCCAACTTCCGGCGGGTGGTTCAGGAGTGGTGCTTGCAGTCGCGCAACAACGGCGTGATCTACAACACCAAACCTGCACCGGAGAAGATGTCGCAAGGTCCAACCGGGAGAGAGGCCGGCACAAGCTTACCCTTCACGCTTTACGCCGCACCCGGGCCACGCGAAGGAGCCTTCGAAGCGTCGTCTAGGCCTGATCCTTCAGCTTCCAGAGCACGTCGTGCTGGATCTACCTGTGCCGGAGACGCAAGGGCTAACACCGTCGCCCCGCCCACCAAAAGAGCATCACCGCCTTCGTCTTTGCCCAGATCTGGCGATCCCGAGTCACCATGGGCCAGATCTGGAACCTTCGAGCCGCCAGAGGGTTTTTCCTCGAGGATGGGAAAAAACCCTAACCACCGGTGCTGTCCTCCTTGAGAAAGCGAGGGTGGAGTCGTCGCCTCCTCCCGCACCGCAGGATTTGACAAAGAACCCAGCCCGCCGCCAGGGGAGTCGCCTGCTCGCCGTTGGGGAATATCTCGAAGCGGAAATCTCGCGCGTCCAAGCGTTCCCCGACAACGTATATCAACGCTGATCCGTCCAACTTCCGGCGGATGGTTCAGGATTTGGTTTGCTGTTAACAATAATGGTTTGTCGTTAACAAATTTGTTTGCACCGAGTAATTTTCAAAAAACTGGGTTTGCCATAAAAATGGTGTGCGACTAGCCATTTTTGGTTTGCCTTTAACAATTCCCTTTTAAAAACATTTGCGGATGACTATTTTTTTAAAAAAAATAGCAGGCGGGGCCCACAGGCGGGCCCGCCCGCTTAAATGTATGTTTTTAAAAAAAATAGCAGGCGGGGCCCACAGGCGGGCCCCGCCCGCTTAAATGTAATGGCGATGTGGGACTTTTAGTCCCACATCGCCAATTACAGCGGCTTTCCGCTGTTTATATAGCGGGAACCCAGTTGATGTTTGAACATCACACCGGTCGGGCACAGCCGGCTGGCACGCCCATTCCTGGCCCGCGTGAGCCCACCCGCTCCCGCTTGAGCCCGCCTGGCTCGCCCCGTCCTGGCCCGCGTGAGCCCGCCCGCCCCCGCTTGAGCGCGCCCGCCCTCCGGGATTCCCGCGTGACCGAGCCGCAGCCGCAGTTGCACCATTTTTTCGTTCCTACAGAGGGCAAAAGGGTAATTTACTGTGACCGACTGTCTTGACATCCCAGGAACGAAACAGGCTTATTAATATAGATATATATATTAAGGAAGTACTTTGGATTTCTAGAATTAATCTGGGTCATCGAATATGTGCAATATTTTTAATCTCAACCTTTAAATAGAGAGAGAAATAAAGCAAGGAGAGAGGGGGAGATAAGACGGGAGAATCTTTACAGTACTCTTAATCCTACATGAGAGAGGGAGAGAGAGGGGGGAAGAGAGAGAACAGGGGACCCGGATCCCCTGGAGTTCCTGCGGGAACTCCAGGGGTGGAGTTCTCGCTGCAATAGCCCTTGGATTAAATCCAAGGGCTGGGCTTGCTCCGTCCTTTCTAACAGTGGTGGGCCCCATTTCTTCTTTCTCGCATAGAGTAAATAAAATGGTGGGCCCCGCTTCCATTTATTCTTCATGGGGAGCTCTCGCCAAGCCTATAGTTCCCGCATAGGGAACTCCACCCCTGGAGTTCCTGCGTTCCCGCAGGAACTCCAGGGGATCCGGGTCCGAGAACAGGAGGGAGAAAGAGGGCGGTGGCAGCTTGGTAGAGATAAGAGGAAAGAGAGTGAGTAGGGCCCACTATATCATTTAAATAGAGAGGGGGAGAGAGGGAGTAAAGAGAATAACGGTACCCGCCACTTGGAGTTGGAGAGAAAGAGTGGAGAAAGATATATAATTATATTTAGACATAACTATTATATTTATATTTAGATATAATATATATATAAATATATATTATCTTTATATATAAAGCGGCGAATGAACAACGCCTGTTTAAATTATTATATATTAATGGGCGCTGCTATTAGCACCGCAGTTTTGACTAGTTGCATTTCTCCTAATTTTTCGCGCATTTTAAAAATACGTCTTGTATATGCATTTTTAGGAAAATTGTCCAACACAAAAGTTGTAGGTTTCGACTAGATATACGACTATCGTGTTGAACACTTTTCCTAAAAATGCATGTACAAGGCGTACATTGAAAATACACCTAGATTTCGCGCATTTTGGAAATACGCCTTTTACATTCATTTTAAGGAAAAGTGTTCAACACGAAAGTTGTAGATCTCGTCGAAATCTACAACTTTTGTATTGGACAATTTTCCTAAAAATGCATGTACAAGACGTATTTCTAAAAGACGCAAAAATTAGGAGAGTGCGGTGCAACTAGCCAAAACTGCGGTGCTATTAGCAGCGCCCTTAGATATAATAATCTATATGTTTATATCTATATTATATATATACAAAGATGTATGGAAGCCTCTTTTTGTGTAACATTGAGGCCCTTCAGGCGAATTTGAACACTCTGATCAAGATCTAAATGATCATATCCATTCGCCGGTGGTCTGCGAATAGCCTGTCAATTTTGCGCTGGTTGGCTATTCGCAGACCACCGAAGTATGCGAATAGCCAAACAATTTTGAGCCGATTGGCTATTCGCACAACACCCGCGTATAGTTTTTTTTTTTAGTTTTCGAAAAATTATAAAAAAAATATATAAAAATTTAAATATTACAAAAATAAATTAAAAAAAAAACCGCCGCTCGGGGGTGTGCGAAGCAAGCCGGTCAGGATTGGGCGAATAACGTCGCGGGGTGGGTACTCTCGCGCGGGGGGCAAGGGGGCCTCCCGTGCACTGTCACTCGGGTCCGTGTCGGTTGCGGGCGAAGCCCGCCGGGGGCGGGAAGGGCACTGTCGCACGGAAAATTGGGAGGAGGAGAGGAAATCGAAAAAAATGCCGAAAAATTGGGAGGAAAAGAGGGCTCGACGAATCATCGAGCCCACTCGACGAATGGTAGTGCATTTGGGGCTCGCCACGCCAGCCATATGTACCACATGGTAGTACATATGGTGCGTGTAGGGTACTGTCGCGCGGGCCACGGGGGGCCCCCCGTGCACTATCACTCGTTATTATATAATAATTTATATATATCTATAAATATATTTATATACAAATTTTAAATAATAATTTACAATTTATATGTTTTAAAATATTAAATACTTTATATCTTTAAATACTATATACAAGAAGTTGTCTTTGGTGCAAGTGCAATCTTCAAAAGTGTCAAATATAGTCTCATTCTTTTACTCAAATGACTTAACATATATTATGAAAAAAAATGGAAAATCATAAAATATAATGTCTATTTGTGTAATTACACAATATCCCTATAATAAAAATTGTACAACCCTCATTCTCCGAGGGTAGGCCCATTCAAAGCCACGTAGGCTGAAGTCAAGGTCAAAAGGTCAGCACAGAAGCCGGCAGTCCAAGACACAAGGCAACTCAGCCAGCAGGAGCAAGGCGCGAGCAAGGCGCGAGCTGGGCGAGCAAGGCGTGAGCTGGGCGAGCAAGGCGCGAGCTGGGCGAGCAAGAGGGCGAGCTGGGCGAGCAAGAGGGCGAGTTGGGCGAGCAGAGGGCGAGTTGGGCGAGCAGAGGCGAGTATGGGCGAGTATGGGCGAGTATGACCAGGTAACTACCCCCCCCCCCCCCCCCCCCCCCCAGGATTTGTCTATAAATAGACCCCCAGGGGTACAAGAAGGAGGACCCCTTTTGGACGAGGTTGACCCCCTCAGGCGAGATACTCGCCAGGTCCCTGCCTTCCTTGTACCAAGCTCGGCCATTTTTGGTTTTGGAGGGGAAAACTCCCTTGAGCTTCCGGGTACGTGGTGGGACCTCCCTGCCGCAGCACCTGGGGTCCTGTTTGTTGCTCTTCTAGCTTCTTCGTCGTTGCCAGCCAAGTCATCTCATTGGACTGCTGAGCGAGTAGCCTCCGGCTGCATTGATCCGAATTTTGGGGCCAGGATTTTCCAGGCGTCAACACTTTGGTGCGGTGAGCGTGGATCGCGGCCAGAGGAAGAAAGTCTGGTAGAAAAAGTGAGATGGTAACAGTTAGCGACCACGAAGAAGTTGTTGGCAACTCGCGAGTTCATGCAGGCGAGTTCGATACTCGGCATATGCGAGCTCCTTCCTTACTCGCCAATAGGCGAGTTCCAGACGAAGACCAGCGACTTTACTCGGAAGAGAGGCGAGCTTCCTGGGTAGTGGCGAGATCCTTCCTTACTCGCCAATAGGCGAGTTCCAGACGAAGACATCCGCAAGCGAGTTCCAGATGGCGACATCCTACATGCGAGTTCCAGATGCCAACATCCTACAGGCGAGTTCCAGATGGCGACATCCTGAAGGCGAGTTCCAGATGGCGACATCCCTACTCGCCATAGGCGAGTTCCTGCAGGCGAGATCCAGAGATAAGTTCAGACCAGCGACTTTACTCGGAAGAGAGGCGAGCTTCCTGGGTTGTGGCGATCCTTCCTTAGTCGCCCATAGGCGAGTTCCTTCCTTAGTCGCCCATAGGTGAGTTCATGCAGGCGACTTTTTGCAAGCGAGCGAGCTTCTTCAATACTCGGCCATTGGCGAGATCCTTCCTTACTCGCCCATAGGCGAGATCTCTACTCGCGAGGGTGAGTTCTCTACTCGGAAGGTGGTGAGAACCTGGTGCCTAGTTCAAGAGTGGCGAGTTCCTGAGAGGCGATTTCAAGGCCAGGCGAGTATGGAAAATAAAAAATTTCCAGGGGCGCTGCCCCCAACCCCGCAAGGGGCGCTGCCCTCCCCCGAACCCTCTGCGTAGGGGTCTTATGTCAAAAGGGACACCTCCTCCTCCCCTCAGTTTCCTCCTTCTTCAATGCCAGTGATTTTCATACATGATCATACTTACGGGTGCTTTGGTAAAGCCCGTGAGTGCTTTTGTATGACTAACAAACAGGATGATTCATGACGAGTTCGCCACCAAGGGAAAGCACATAACCTACTCGCGAGGTCTCCAAGTTGATGCTCGGCGAGCTCCTAGTCGCGATTGACTGCTTCAACAACCTACTCGCGAGGTCTCCAAGTTGATGCTCGGCGAGCTCCTAGTCGCGATGGTCTTCTTCAGCAACCTACTCGCGAGGCCTCCAAGTTGATGCTCGGCGAGCTCCTAGTCGTGGTGGTTTTCAAAGCTGGTATTCCGCGAGTTCCTACTCGCGATGATCTTCATCAAGGGCTTACATTCCACGAGGATGTTGACTCGTGACGTCTCAAAGCTAGTGTTTTGCGAGCTTGTACTCGCGATGATCTTCATGAAGGACTTATGTTCCATGAGAATGCTTACTCATGACGTCTCCAAGCTTGGTATTCTGCAAGCTCCTTATTCCCGATGAACTCCTTCCATCGGCTATGATCCATGAGGGGTCTTACTCATAAGGTGTTCCAGTTGGTATCCTCGATGCTATGTTCTTACTCGTATAGCCTTCAAGTTGATATCCCTCACCTCCCTGAAACATGGGAGATTGTGAGTCTTTTGTCTCTTTCAGCTAAGCGTTTTCAAAAGAAAGGAAGAAAGCAGGTGAAGTCGATCTCCACGGCAGGTTGGGAAACGGGCCTCCGACTTGATTCTCATAAAACCCATAGTGGATGATGGGACAATGCCTCGGTTGAGCGTTCCCCTAAATCCAAGCCTCTGCAATGACGGCCGAGATCAGCTCCCCCCTTGCACGTTGGTCGTGGTTCCCTCCGACCGCATCTCTCATCCGACTGGGGGGATTATCAGGAGAAAGTCTGGACGCCGACCTCCCAATCCGACGAAGAGATGATCCACTTAACCTCGCAGGGGACCCTTGAATAAAGGTGTCATACACCCTCGAGAGCCAAAGGCTCGCAGCAAAGCATTTCGCTCTCATTTACTTCTTTCGATCATTTGAGTAGGTATGTTTAAATCCTCTCTGGTTGTCAAGTATGACAGGAAAGTATCGATCTCTTCAACGACATCAACGAGAGCAGTAGGATGGAGACCTTGGGATGATGTGTTCCCTTGGAAGGTGTTCCTTTGGAACCTCCCCGACTGTCATTCCCTACTGGTCGGCATCCAGCATCCGAGTAAGATGAAGGCCTCGAGATGGTGTGTCCCCTTGGATCTCCCCGACGGTCACTCTCCACTTACCTAAACATGTTCTCACTCCTGTTATTATTACTGTGATTTTTGAAAATTTCTCAGCAGGCAGAGTGGAGACCTCGAGTGTGTGTGTCCAGAAAGACCCCCTGAGAGTCATGCCCTATCCAGGCAATGCGATGAAATTCAGCTGAAGCAGTCATTGATTCGCGTCACGAGTGGGTTAGAGGATGAGTATCCTGCTTAGCTCTCATAACATCCAGAGCGGGTGATGGGACAGTATAACGGGTTTTTTTAATGCGTCCTCCTAAGACCAAGCCTCTGCACTGACGGTCGAGATCAACTCCCCCCTTGTACGCTGGGCGAGCTACCCCCCCCCCCCCCGATTATACTTCTCATTCGTCTGGAGAGATTATCAGAGTAGAGTTGAAAGCCGTCTTCCTAGCCCGAAGTTGCTCACCCCCTCGAGTGAAAAGAAGTCATCTAGTTGTGGAGTTGTCGTAATTCAGGCCTCTGCCCGATCCCTTCTCCAGCAAGTCGGCTACTCGCCTCCTCGGATGACTCTTTCTCTCCACCTCTAGTTGAGCTCGGCTTCTAGAATGTGTCGACCTTGTATCCGCCTCCAGTTGAGCTCGGCTCCTGCGAGGTCTCGACCTTCTCTTCACCTCTAGTTGAGCTCGGCTCTTAGAAGGTGTTGACCTTGTATCCGCCTCTAGTTGAGCTCGGCTCCAGCGAGGTGTCGACCTTGTATCCACCTTTAGTTGAGCTCGGCTCCTAGAATGTGTCGACCTTCTCTCCACCTCTAGTTGAGCTCGGCTCCTAGAAGGTGTCGACCTTGTATCCGCCTCCAGTTGAGCTCGGCTCCTGCGAGGTGTCGACCTTCTCTTCACCTCTATTTGAGCTCGGCTCCTAGAATGTGTCGAACTTGTATCCGCCTCCAGTTGAGCTCGGCTCCTGCGAGGTGTCGACCTTCTCTTCACCTCTAGTTGAGCTCGGCTCCTAGAAGGTGTCGACCTTGTATCCACCTCTAGTTGAGCTCAGCTCCTAGAATGTGTCGACCTTGTATCCGCCTCTAGTTGAGCTCGGCTCCTGCGAGGTGTCGACCTTCTCTTCACCTCTAGTTGAGCTCGGCTCCTAGAAGGTGACGACCTTGTATCCGCCTCCAGTTGAGCTCGGCTCCTGCGAGGTGTCAACCTTCTCTTCACCTCTAGTTGAGCTCGGCTCCTAGAAGGTGTCGACCTTGTATCCGCCTCCAGTTGAGCTCGGCTCCTGCGAGGTGTCGACCTTGTATCCGCCTTTAGTTGAGCTCGGCTCCTAGAAGGTGTCGACCTTCTCTTCACCTCTAGTTGAGCTCGGCTCCTAGAAGGTGTCGACCTTGTATCCGCCTCCAGTTGAGCTCGGCTCCTGCGAGGTGTCGACCTTCTCTTCACCTCTAGTTGAGCTCGGTTCCTAAAATGTGTCGACCTTCTATCCGCCTCCAGTTGAGCTCGGCTCCTGCGAGGTGTCGACCTTGTATCCACCTTTAGTTGAGCTCGGCTCCTGCGAGGTGTCGACCTTGTATCCACCTTTAGTTGAGCTCGGCTCCTAGAAGGTGTCGACCTTGTATCCGCCTCCAGTTGAGCTCGGCTCCTGCGAGGTGTCGACCTTGTATCCGCCTCCAGTTGAGCTCGGCTCCTAGAAGGTGTCGACCTTCTCTCCACCTCTAGTTGAGCTCGGCTCCTAGAAGGTGTCGACCTTGTATCCGCCTCCAATTGAGCTTGGCTCCTGCGAGGTGTCGACCTTCTCTTCACCTCTAGTTGAGCTCGGCTCCTAGAATGTGTCGACCTTGTATCCGCCTCCAGTTGAGCTCGGCTCCTGCGAGGTGTCGACCTTCTCTTCACCTTTAGTTGAGCTCGGCTCCTAGAAGGTGTCGACCTTGTATCCGCCTCCAGTTGAGCTCGGCTCCTGCGAGGTGTCGACCTTCTCTTCACCTCTAGTTGAGCTCGGCTCCTAGAAGGTGTCGACCTTGTATACGCCTCTAGTTGAGCTAGGCTCCTAGAATGTGTCGACCTTGTATCCGCCTCCAGTTGAGCTCGGCTCCTGCGAGGTGTCGACCTTCTCTTCACCACTAGTTGAGCTCGGCTCCTAGAAGGTGTCGACCTTGTATCCGCCTCTAGTTGAGCTCGGCTACTGCGAGGTGTCGACCTTCTCTTCACCTCTAGTTGAGCTCGGCTCCTAGAAGGTGTCGACCTTGTATCCGCCTCTAGTTGAGCTCGGCTCCTGCGAGGTGTCGACCTTCTATCTGCCTCCAGTTGAGCTCGGCTCCTGCGAGGTGTCGACCTTGTATCTGCCTTTAGTTGAGCTCGGCTCCTAGAAGGTGTCGACCTTCTCTCCACCTCTAGTTGAGCTCGGCTCCTAGAATGTGTCGACCTTGTATCCGCCTCCAGTTGAGCTCGGCTCCTGCGAGGTGTCGACCTTGTATCCGCCTTTAGTTGAGCTTGGCTCCTAGAAGGTGTCGACCTTCTCTCCACCTCTAGTTGAGCTCGACTCCTAGAAGGTGTCGACCTTGTATCCGCCTCTAGTTGAGCTCGGCTCCTGCGAGGTGTCGACCTTCTCTTCACCTCTAGTTGAGCTCGGCTCCTAGAATGTGTCGACCTTGTATCCGCCTCCAGTTGAGCTCAGCTCCTGAGAGGTGTCGACCTTCTCTTCACCTCTAGTTGAGCTCGGCTCCTAGAAGGTGAAGAAAAGCTCTTTCTTTCTTTAAACTTTAACCTTAGGCGGACGTTTTCGAAGAGTCCCGCGAGTAATTCTACTTCGAGGAATTACCCGTTATCCTATCTAAAGATAGAAGTAACGGCCTTTTCCTCTTTCGAATTATCGAGGATTACTCTTTGGCCGCGTCGCCAAAAGCTAAGTTGGGGATTTGAAAGGCTTATGTTTGAAATGAAAGTTGAAAGCTTTTTGAATATGTTGTTGCAACAATTTTGTGAGTTGTTGCTACAATTCTTTAAGAGATCGCTTTAAAACTTCTTTTGCCTTGAGCTAGTTCCAATAACCAAAGAGTTGTTGCAACAATTTTTTAAGTGTTTAAAAGAGAGTTTTAAAAATTGCTTTGGAGAGAAAGCTTTTGGGTTTATATAATTATCCGGACTAAAATCAATAAAGGCAAGTGGGCCTTATCGATAGTAGTATAGGATATTTCTTTTGAAATATCAAAGTCGTATTTTTCCAAGGTCGTATCGATTATTTCTACTTCTTAGGAGCGCGCTATTATTTTATCGAAAAGAGTTTTGAATTGATTTTTATAATTTTATAGAAAAACTAATGACAAAAATTAAGGTTGGCGTGCGTTTAACGATAATTGCGATAAAAAGCGAGAAAGCACGAAAACGTTAATTTAGAAAGTAGTTTTGCTTAGAATTTTTTTAGAGTTTTATAAAGCGATAATGATAACTACGGCGATTTTAAGTGATTGAGCGGTTAGCGGAATTAGCAAAAAACAATTATATTAAAAACAAAAGACGCACTAATTGAAAACTCATGCACTCTACGGAATTAAAATGAAAGCGGTAAATTGCATAAATTAAAGAAGTGCGATCCCTACCCAAATAGGTAGAGGGGAAATAAATGCGTGAGCGAGTCCTATCCAAATGGATAGGCGGGAAATAAATGCGTGACAAGTCCTATCCAAGCGGATAGGCGGGAAATAAATGCGTGACAAGTCCTATCCAAATGGATAGGCGGGAAATAAATGCGTGACAGAAATAAAAGCTATTGAATTACAAAAAAGGCGCAAAATTTATCCTCCTACACACACACACACTTACTTTAATTGAAAACTAAGTTAAAGAAAACAAAAATTAACTCATACACTCACACACACAACATAAATGAAACTAAGTTAAAAGAAAATAAAATCTATTCTCCTACACTCACACACCCTTACTAAAAATGAAATCTAAGTTAAAATAAAACAAAATCTATACTAGCACACACACACACACACTTACTTTAATAAAAACTACAAAAGCACTAAAAAACTAAAAAGAAAAATAAAAATACAAAAAAGAGAAAAATTAACCTAAACTCATACACTCACACACAAAAATTATGAAACCATCTAAAAATTACAAAAAAAAACTAAAAACATGAAAATTAGCCTCATACACACACACACACAAATTAAAATGGACAACTAATTATAATAACAAAAATTACAAAAACTAAAAAAAAAAAAAAAAAAAAAGAGAACACACACACTTTAACCAAAACAAAGATAAGAGAATTACAAAGAAGCAAATCTATTTCATTTCCATCATAAAGAGGTTACAAAACAAGAGAGAGAAAATGCAAAAAGAGAGCTAAAACATGAAAACAGCAAAAATTGGTCCACAATCTTAAGAAGAGGTCTCAAAATTCTGAACCCCCACACTCAGCTGAATCTGGCTATTTATAGGAAAAAATTTGGAATTACACGCCCTCGGACACGGGCGTGTCTGAGGGCGTGACACGGCTTGGGGTGCGAATAGCCAGAACAGCTGGATCCAGGCAGGCATCTGGAAGGCTTGACCGGCGACTTTGGAAGTACACGGGCGTGACCATCGTACACGGCCTAGGTCACGGGCGTGACCTAGGTCGGTTGGCTGGAGCTTGAACTGGGCGTGACACCTGGCGTGTCCTTTGTTCTTCTGGAAGGAATTGATGGGTCACGGGCGTGTCTGAAATGTCACGGGCGTGGCTGAAATGTCACGGCCGTGACTTTGACTTTTTTTTGGATGAAATGCTTCAAGTGGCTGGAATCTGGGATGGATATCCAACACGGGCGTGACCAAGTACACGGCCTCGGTCACGGGCGTGACCGAGGGCGTGACTTGATGTTTGAGCTGGAAAAAGAACAGAGAAGAAAATGCTAGGGATTAGTGAACACGCCCTTGGACACGGGCGTGTCCAAGGGCGTGTCTTAACAAAAAGACAGAAAGTTTATTAAATTAAAATAAAACTTAGTTAAAAGTTTAAAATAACAAAAACAAATAATTTATTTATTTAATTACATAGATTATTTATAATTCTAAGCAAAAATACACTAAAAACTATACAGAAAAACACGTATAATTACTATTCATCAAACACCCTCATACTTAAGCTTTTGCTATTCCAGAGCAAAAGTAAGGGATACCTATAAGACGTTTAATAAAATTTCTAATTTACTAAAGTTTTTATTAAATCAAAAGTAAGATCGAAATAAATTTAGGGTATTTAAAGAGGTAAGTCCAAAACTATGAAAGTAATTTAAAAAGAGCGAAAAAATTTTAGCGAGACTTCTAAAGTTAGCTAAATAGCGTCGATTATTGCAGTCTTTGGTACCTTTTAATTAGAATAGAATTATATAAAACTTTAACCTTTTTAAAGAAAGTTTTTAAGAATAAATAAAGCCTACTAATTATGCTCTCCCAAACTTTTTTAAAATAAAATCTAGGTACAATTTTATTGGCTAAGGGGTAGGGGAAAAAAGGTAGCCTTGACAAAAAGAAGAGTGCTTGGATTTAGGGGTGACGGATTTTATCCTCTCACCCCACCTTTTTGGTGGCTTTGCTTTGATTCCCAGCGTTGGTTTACGCGGGAGAATTGAAATCTTTTCTAAACTTAACCCAATGCCCGTGTTTACGGAATTATTAATTTTTTATTCCCATTGACACGGGATTTCTTTTAACAATATTGGGTGCCTGTGTTTATGGAATCTCTTTATTCCCATTGACACATGATTTCTTTTAAAACTCCTACTTTTATTATTTTTATGCCAAGCTAAGGGGTGTTTATAAGGGGGGGTTTCAAGAGAAATTCTAGATTAATAAAAAAAGATTTTTGAGAGCAAGTTTAGTAGATTAAAAACATTCCTAAAGTTTCACAAGTTTAGAGTTAGAATAATTGAATCTAAAGATGGTTTGCCAATATAATACAAAAAGGAATCTATTTAGGGTAAACCCGAGGTAGTGCTAAAAATTCTGTTCTCAAATTAAATTAAGATCGCAAGATTTTCTTTACTACTGAAAATTCCTCGATTTAAATTTTTCAAACTATGAAATAAATAAAATTGATTTAGTAAATCAAAAATAATGAAAAACGCTTAAAGATAAAACTAACCTAGCCTTGGAAATAACAAAAAGCTAAGTGGGGGTTTTATTTTATTTTTGGATTTTTTGATAAGTTTTTCAAAAAAAAAATTTTGAAATTTTTAAGATATGATATTTTTGGGATTTTTGATTTTCTTTATAACAAAATGCATATATAAATACTAAAAAAAGAAGAAAATTAAGAAAAGTAAAAATACATACAAAATATTTTTGATTTTTTCTAAGAAATTTTTTTCATCATATATTTTTTTGATTTTTTAATTTTGTTAAAAATATGTACATTAATAAAAAAAAGGGAAAGAAAAGAAAAGAGAGAAGGAAAAACATTTTTGGTGTTATGACAAAATGAATTTTGTTATAACAAATTTTTAAGTACATTTTTCATCATTTTTTTTTTGGATTTTGATTTATTATTATAAATAAGGATTTTTATATACAAATAAAAGACATAAACATAAAACATTTATATTAAAAAAAAATTTGTATTTTTTTTCTAAGTTAATTAATGATTTTTTGGATTTTTCATTTGATTTCTTATTTACATATTAAATTGTTTTTTCAAAAAGAAAAGAAAAATGAAAAGAGGGACAAAGATGTTGCAACATAATTTTCTTATGTCATAACAAATTTTGTTATGTTATAACAAATAAGTTTTATGTTGTAACAAATTTTTCATATAAATTTTTTTTGTTTTTTTCTAATATGGGAGGGGCAAAAATAATTATAAAAAGAGAGAAAACACGCCCCCATACTTAAAGCCAACATTGTCCTCAATGTCGAAGTGAAGTGTGAGGAACGAAAATATTTACAAAAACGTGAAGATTTAATTACAAGATAGAAAAAATATATATACAAGAATAGTTACAAATAAAAAGGAACTCCACGAATATATACAAAATTGTTTTTTTGGTTTGTTTTAGTTTTACGAAATATACAAAACACGAATAAAATACGTATAAAAGAAGTTAAAAGTATATATGTGATCATATTTTTTTTGGATATGATAAAAATAAATTTTTATCATCATTTTTATTTTATTATTTATGTTATATTATATTTTTTTTGTTTTGGTTTTAATTTTGAAATATGCATGTTTTAAAATATATCAAAATTTTAAGAAAGATAAAATAAAGTAAATAAAGAAAAAGCTTTAAGATAAAAAGCAAGAAAGAAATAAGAGAAATAAAAAGGTAAAAGCAATAGGGTTTTCTCGTTTCGAAATATCGACAAAAATCCCCTCTCGGGTCTGTCGAGTAATCCTACTTTGAGAAACTTCCTATTGTCTTATCTTAAAATTCCCAAAAAAAAAATTTATTTTTGTTTTAAAGTTTTTGCATTATTTGATTTTGTTTTAAGTTTCTTTTTGGAAGAAAAAAAATGATAATTTAAAATATGCATAGTTATTAATATTATTTTTCATTTTGTTATTATTATTTATTATTTATTATTATTATTAATTATATTTTTGTTTAAGTTTTTTTGTTTTGAAATTAAAATTTATTTCATCATTTTTTTTGTAAATAAGAACAAAAAAAAAGCGTAATTGGATAAATATGGGGGGTGCCTCCCACGAGCGCTTTGTTTACCGTCTCGTAGCTTGACGCGATGGCGGGGTACGATCGTTTTAGAGGTGGGGGAGGGGTATGAAATTTAGCTTCCCTCCCAGTTGATCCCCCGCGTGGTAGAGTTTTAGTCGGTGACCGTTAACTTTTAAGTCGCCTTTTTCCGGGTGGGTTATAAGGACGGTCCCGTATGGCCAAACCTCTTTCACTTGAAAGGGGCCGGACCAACGGGATTTTAGTTTCCCCGGAAAAAGACGAAGACGTGAATTATATAGGAGGACGAGATCGCCCGGCGCAAATGATTTTGGAAATTTAATTTTTCGGTCGTGGTAAAATTTAGAGCGTTCCTTATAAAATTTATTACTCTCGTAGGCGTTCGCACGCCATTCATCGAGTTCGTTTAATTGGAATTTCCGGTTTTCGGCGGTTAAATTATGATCGAGATTTAAAAGCTTTAACGCCCAAAAAGCGCGGTGCTCTAATTCTATGGGCAAATGGCACGCCTTGTCGTAGACTAATTGATAAGGCGTACAACCGATTGCGGTCTTGAACGCCGTACGATATGCCCACAACGCGTCGTCTAATTTAATTGCACAATCCTTCCTATTAGTGGAAACGGTTTTTTCTAATATTCGCTTAATTTCTCGATTTACTACCTCCACTTGGCCGCTCGTTTGGGGGTGATAGGCGGTGGCGAGCTTATGCGTAACGCCATATTTGATTAATGTTTTTGCAAACTGGGCGTTGCAAAAGTGCGTACCCCTATCACTAACTATCGCACGGGGCGTACCGAAGCGAGAAAATAATTTTTTAAGAAATTTGACGACGACTCTCGCATCGTTGGTGGGGAGAGCTTGCGCTTCCGCCCACCTAGATACGTAGTCGACCGCCACTAAAATGTAGCGATTTGTATATGAAGGAGGTAGGGGGCCTATGAAATCTATATATGCCCCATAAATCGAAAATCTCGCATTCTAAATAAAAATTTTGGGGCATCTCGTCGCGACGAGAGATGTTACCCGACCGTTGACAGCTATCGCATGCGCTCACAAAAGTGTGAGCGTCTTTGAAGAGAGCGGGCCAATAAAAGCCTGCCTCCAGCGCCTTCTGCGCGGTCCGGTTGGCTTGATAATGCCCCCCGGCCGGCCCCTCGTGGCAGTGCCGCAAAATTTGCGCACCCTCCTCGCTCGAAATGCATCTCCGCACGACTTGGTCCGCGCAGACGCGAAATAAGAAAGGGTCCTCCCAAAAGTAATTTTTCAAATCAGAAAAGAATTTCTTCTTTTGCTGTTTTGAAAAGTCTTTCGGGAGCACCCGCGCAACTAAATAGTTGGCGTAGTCTGCGAACCAAGGCGAGGGAGAAGTTTTTAAATTATTTAAAACTAAAAGACGCTCCTCGGGAAATCGATCATCGATTTCCGGTTCGAAGAGCGCTTCCGCGATTGGGTGTTCTAAACGAGAAAGGTGGTCGGCCGCTAAATTTTCGGCCCCCTTCTTATCCCGGATCTCTAAATCGAATTCTTGTAATAGCAGGATCCATCGAAGAAAGCGGGGCTTAGCGTCCATTTTTTCTAATAAATATTTAAGTGCGGAGTGGTCGGTAAATATTATAATTTTAGAAAGCGTGACGTAGGGCCTAAACTTATCTATGGCGAAGACGACGGCAAGGAGTTCCTTTTCCGTTGTCGTGTAATTAGCCTGTGCGGCCGTGAGCGTGCGCGACGCGTAGTAGATAGGATGAAAATATTTATTTACGCGTTAGCCTAATACGGCCCCTACCGCTATATCGCTCGCGTCGCACATAATCTCAAACGGAAGGGTCCAATCGGGCGCCACCAGAATGGGAGAATGGATAAGTTTATTTTTTATGGCATTGAATGCCTCTACGCACGCGCTATCAAAAATGAATGGAGATTCTTTCTCCAGGAGGTGGGTTAGCGGTTTTGTTATTTTGGAAAAATTTTGAATAAACCGCCTATAGAAACCCGCGTGACCAAGAAAACTACGAATTGATTTTATATTTGAGGGCGCGGGGAGTTTTTCAATTATTTCGACCTTGGCCTTGTCGACCTCCATCCCTCTTTCAGAAATTTTATGGCCGAGAACTAAGCCTTCTCGAACCATGAAATTACACTTTTCCCAGTTTAAAACCAGGTTCGTGTCTTCGCATCGTTGGAGGACTCGATCTAAATTTTGGAGGCAGTTTTGGAAGGAGCTTCCAAAAACCGAGAAGTCATCCATAAAGACTTCCATAATATCCTCTACGAGCTCTCCAAATATCGCTAGCATACATCGTTGAAATGTAGCTGGCGCGTTGCAGAGGCCGAATGGCATCCTTCGGTACGCGAAGGTACCGAAGGGGCACGTAAAGGTTGTTTTCTCCTGATCTTCGGGGGAGATTGAAATTTGTAAAAATCCCGATAGACCGTCGAGAAAACAATAATAAGGATGACCCGATAGTCGCTCCAAAATTTGATCGATAAACGGTAACGGAAAGTGGTCTTTGCGGGTGGCATCATTTAATTTTCGGTAATCGATGCACACCCTCCAACCCGTAACAGTACGGGTTGGAATTAATTCGTTATGTTGATTTGCCACTACCGTTAGACCGCCCTTTTTAGGCACGACATGAATGGGACTAACCCACGTGCTGTCGGATATAGGGTAGATAATCCCCGCATCCAGGAGTTTTATTACTTCAGCCTTAACGACATCCCGCATATTTGGGTTTAGTTGTCGCTGAGGCTGGATGGTTTTGCGGGAATTATCTTCTAAGAAGATTTTGTGCGTGCAAAAAGAGGGATTTATCCCCCTAATATCGGAAATCTGCCATGCAATTGCATGGCGATGCATGGACAAAACTTTAACTAATTCGGAGGTTTCCGAATCGGTTAAAGAAGACGAAATAATAACCGGGAGTTTTAAGTCCGCGGCGAGAAAAGCGTATTTTAAATGGTCGGGGAGTGGCTTAAGCTCTAAGACCGGGGGTTCTTCGTAAGAAGTTGTTATTTTTAAACTTTTAGAATTAAAAGATTCGAAAGACGAATCTGGCGGTAGCTCGTCCAAAGGGGCGAGGTCCGCCAAATCCGGTTCGTCTAAAGTTAAAGCGAGTAATTCTGTAAGCGAAGAACACTCATCCTCGAACGCGGATTCTAAGTGAAAGTAGGAATCATTGTTCGATAAAGAGTTTCGCATCGAGGGATTAATAAGAAGGGTAACTTCATCGTCCCCTACCCGAAGGAGCAGGCGTCCGTTACTCACATCAATTAATGCTCGGGAGGTCGCGAGGAAAGGGCGACCGAGGATAATTAGCACCTCGGCGTCCTCCTCGATGTCGAGGATGACGAAGTCTACCGGGAAGATAAACTTGTCAACCTTGACCAGAACGTCCTCCACTACCCCGATAGGATATTTTATCGAGCGATCCGCGAGTTGGATGCTCATTTTTGTTGGGGTGGGAACTCCCAAATCTAGTTTCTTAAAGAGGGAGAAGGGCATCAAATTGATGCTCGCTCCCAGGTCCGCTAGGGCGTACTTTATTAATAAATTGCCGAATAGGCACGGGATGGAAAACCTTCCCGGATCGTTTAGTTTTGGCGGCAATTTATTAAGTAGGACCGCCGAGCATTCCGCATTTAATGAAACACGCGAAATACCTTCGAGCTTCTTTTTATCAGAAAGGAGCTCCTTAAGGTATTTCGCGTATTTCGGCATCTGAGAGAGTGCCTCGCAGAAGGGGACGTTAATTTGAATTTGTTTAAATATTTGTAAAAACTTTTTGTAATGTTCGTCCTCCTTCTCTTTATTAAATTTTGCGGGGTACGGAATTTGCGGGCTCGAGACGCCCGGCGCTAATATTTTTTCCGTATCTACTAAAATAAAAGACGAGGGTGCAGGGGTCGGAGGCGAAACAGTTACCTGATGCTCAACCCGCAATGGGGAGTCGACCTCCTTGCCGCTGCGTAAGGTAATGGCGTGGGCATTTTCACGCGGGTTCTGCTCCGAGTTCCTAGGTAGTGCTCCAAGTGGCCGCTCGGAGACCATTTTTGCAAGCTGTCCAACCTGCATTTCTAAATTTTTTAGCAATCCGGTTATATTCCGGATATTTGCGTCGTTGGAAGCAATGTATTTTGCAAAAATCTCCTCGAGCGGAGAAGGTTTTGGAGGAGGAGGCGCAAAACCCTGCTGAAATCCTTGGGGATATCCATGCGGAAATCCTTGCGGGATCGCAGGTGGAGGGCGTTGCGCATTATTAGGGCGCCCGCACTTGATTGCCCACGTAATCCACCGAATTCTCGCTTAAATTATTGTTATTATTAATATTATTATTAAGATTATTATTATTATTAAGATTATTATTATTATTATTAGCCCACGCGGGAGTGGAGGAGGAAGCAGTCATCTCCGTCACTTGCTTACTTAGCCGCTCTACCTGCGAGGCTAAGTGAGTAGTGGCATCCACTTCAAAAATCCCAGCCGATTTAGGAGGACGCGCCCTTGGCACGTTCCACTGGTATGCGTTCATGGCCATTTCCTCGAACAAAGTTTGAGCGGCCTCCGGGGTTTTGTTGTTTAACGTTCCCCCGGCGGCTGCGTCGATCATCTGTCGAGTTGAGAAATTTAAGCCGTTATAGAACGTTTGTACCTGTAACCAAGGTGGTAGCGCGTGATGAGGACACTTACGCAAACATTCTTTAAACCGCTCCCAAGTCTCGTAAAGAGACTCGGAATCGAATTGTATAAAGGATGCGATGTCGGTGCGTAATTTGGCGGTTTTTGACGGAGGAAAATATTTAGTTAGAAATTTTTCCGTCAATTCAGCCCACGTGGTTATAGCCCCTCTCGGAAGAGAAGTTAACCACGCCTTAGCTTTTGTCCGCAAGGAAAATGGAAATAAGCGTAAGCGAATGGCGTCATCGCTGACGCCATTTATTTTAAACGTATCGCAAATTTCTAAAAAGTTATACAGGTGAAGGTTTGGGTCCTCATCTGGCAAGCCGTCGAATTGAACCGACTGTTGTACCATTTGAATGGTGTTGGATTTTATTTCAAAGTTATTATTTGCTATCGCGGGGCGAGTGATACTTGACCCAGTATCCTCCAAATTCGGCCTGGCATAGTAGGCCATGGTCCGCTGCGGAGCCGCATTTGGATTGGGGTCGGTCATATTATCCGCTACAGTTTCGCCGGCTAACTCTTCGAAATTTAAGGGTTGATTTTGGTCACGAGATCGAATGCGCTCGTGAAGAGTGCGCTCGATTTCGGGATCAAAAGCGAATTCCGGAGTATCCGAAGAGCTTCCCCGGGTCATAAACTGTTCTTTAATTAATTAATTAATTTTTTTTGGAAGTAGAGTGTTTTTTTTTTTGATGTTTTTGTTTTGGAAATTTTTTTACAAAGATGAAAAAGAAAGGAAAATAAAAAAAGAGAATAATATAATTTTTGGGTTTTTCTTTACTTAAGTAAAATATATAAATATATTTTTTTTTTTTTGGGTTTGATTTTTGTGGGGCTTTACTTTTAGGACTAAATTAAAATAAAGAGAAAGAAAAAGATAAGATTTTTATTTGTTTTTGTGATTTTGGGGTTTTTTTTTATATGAACATATATGTAGCTATATTCGAAAATATATGTAAAAAAAAATTTTGAAAAATATATGTATATTTTTTTTTCTTGTCTTAGATAGTATATTTTTTTTGTAGCTTTTGGTTTTTTAGATAGAAAAAGAGATGAAATATAAGATAAAATTAATAGCGTTTCTGATTTCAAAATAACGATACAAGTCCCCGACAACGGCGCCAAAAATTTGATACGGTTAGAATTTTTATCTTTTTTAGAAAAGCTCTTTCTTTCTTTAAACTTTAACCTTAGGCGGACGTTTTCGAAGAGTCCCGCGAGTAATTCTACTTCGAGGAATTACCCGTTATCCTATCTAAAGATAGAAGTAACGGCATTTTCCTCTTTCGAAATATCGAGGATTACTCTTTGCCGCGTCGCCAAAAACTAAGTAGGGGATTTGAAAGGCTTATGTTTGAAATGAAAGTTGAAAGCTTTTTGAATATGTTGTTGCAACAATTTTGTGAGTTGTTGCAACAATTCTTTAAGAGATCGTTTTAAAACTTCTTTTGCCTTGAGCTAGTTCCAACAACCAAAGAGTTGTTGCAACAATTTTTTAAGTGTTTAAAAGAGAGTTTTAAAAATTGCTTTGGAGAGAAAGCTTTTGGGTTTATATAATTATCCGGACTAAAATCAATAAAGGCAAGTGGACCTTATCGATAGTAGTATAGGATATTTCTTTTGAAATATCAAGGTCGTATTTTTCCAAGGTCGTATCGATTATTTCTACTTCTTAGGAGCGCGCTATTATTTTATCGAAAAGAGTTTTGAATTGATTTTTATAATTTTATAGAAAAACTAATGACAAAAATTAAGGTTGGCGTGCGTTTAACGATAATTGCGATAAAAAGCGAGAAAGCACGAAAACGTTAATTTAGAAAGTAGTTTTGCTTAGATTTTTTTTAGAGTTTTATAAAGCGATAATGATAACTACGGCGATTTTAAGTGATTGAGCGGTTAGCGGAATTAGCAAAAAACAATTATATTAAAAACAAAAGACGCACTAATTGAAAACTCATGCACTCTACGGAATTAAAATGAAAGCGGTAAATTGCATAAATTAAAGAAGTGCGATCCCTACCCAAATAGGTAGAGGGGAAATAAATGCGTGAGCGAGTCCTATCCAAATGGATAGGCGGGAAATAAATGCGTGACAAGTCCTATCCAAGCGAATAGGCGGGAAATAAATGCGTGACAAGTCCTATCCAAATGGATAGGCGGGAAATAAATGCGTGGCAGAAATAAAAGCTATTGAATTACAAAAAAGGCGCAAAATTTATCATCCTACACACACACTTACTTTAATTGAAAACTAAGTTAAAGAAAACAAAAATTAACTCATACACTCACACACACAACATAAATGAAACTAAGTTAAAAGAAAATAAAATCTATTCTCCTACACTCACACACCCTTACTAAAAATGAAATCTAAGTTAAAATAAAACAAAATCTATACTAGCACACACACACACACACACTTACTTTAATAAAAACTACAAAAGCACTAAAAAACTAAAAAGAAAAATAAAAATACAAAAAAGAGAAAAATTAACCTAAACTCATACACTCACACACAAAAATTATGAAACCATCTAAAAATTACAAAAAAAAACTAGAAACATGAAAATTAGCCTCATACACACACACACACAAATTAAAATGGACAACTAATTATAATAACAAAAATTACAAAAACTAAAAAAAAAAAAAAAAAAAAGAGAGAACACACACGCTTTAACCAAAACAAAGATAAGAGAATTACAAAGAAGCAAATCTATTTCATTTCCATCATAAAGAGGTTACAAAACAAGAGAGAGAAAATGCAAAAAGAGAGCTAAAACATGAAAACAGCAAAAATTGGTCCACAATCTTAAGAAGAGGTCTCAAAATTCTGAACCCCCACACTCAGCTGAATCTGGCTATTTATAGGAAAAAATTTGGAATTACACGCCCTCGGACACGGGCGTGTCTGAGGGCGTGACACGGCTTGGGGTGCGAATAGCCAGAACAGCTGGATCCAGGCAGGCATCTGGAAGGCTTGACCGGCGACTTTGGAAGTACACGGGCGTGACCATCGTACACGGCCTAGGTCACGGGCGTGACCTAGGTCGGTTGGCTGGAGCTTGAACTGGGCGTGACACCTGGCGTGTCCTTTGTTCTTCTGGAAGGAATTGATGGGTCACAGGCGTGTCTGAAATGTCACGGGCGTGGCTGAAATGTCACGGCCGTGACTTTGACTTTTTGTTGGATGAAATGCTTCAAGTGGCTGGAATCTGGGATGGATATCCAACACGGGCGTGACCAAGTACACGGCCTCGGTCACGGGCGTGACCGAGGGCGTGACTTGATGTTTGAGCTGGAAAAAGAACAGAGAGAAGAAAATGCTAGGGATTAGTGAACACGCCCTTGGACACGGGCGTGTCCAAGGGCGTGTCTTAACAAAAAGACAGAAAGTTTATTAAATTAAAATAAAACTTAGTTAAAAGTTTAAAATAACAAAAACAAACAATTTATTTATTTAATTACATAGATTATTTATAATTCTAAGCAAAAATACACCAAAAACTATACAGAAAAACACGTATAATTACTATTCATCAGCGAGTAGCCTCCGGCTGCATTGGTTCCAAATTTTGGTGTCAGAATTTTCCAGGCGTCAACAAAAATAATGATGGAAATTCATAAAATCCAAAAAATCTCCTACATATACTATGGTAGTTAATCATTATGCCTCCAAAAACTAATTTTGAAATATAATGGCTTACTTTAAAATATTTTTTTTTAAAATATAAATGTTTTTGAAAAAAATAATTATAAAATATTGAAGTTTTTTTTACGGTCTTTTTGAGTACTCATTTGTATAAGTTGCGGGGGAAGCCCGCCGTCGCCGGTCGGGTACTGTCATATGCAGGCACAGCCCACTAAGAGTCAGCCAGCACGGGCGAAGCCCGTGCGGAGCTGCTCGTATATCTATAAACATAATGTATATGTTTATATTCGCATGGATGAGGGCGGAGCTTGAGCAAATTTCTCTGTGGGTGCAATCCGCTCAAATGCGGGCGCAACTCGTTGGAATGCGGGCAAAGCCCGCTAAGAGTCAGGAGCACGGGCGGCTCGTATAATGATTCAGAGCCTATTGGTTGAAGGGAGAGGAGGCAAGAGGGCCGACCACGTGAGCGGAGGCGGAGCACCTTAGGGTGGACCGTTTAGCTCTCTCAGTAGAGTTATTGTAACAAATTCTTATTTAAATTATGGACTACTTATCTTTACATTTCCTCTAAATTTACTAAAGTACACATTTCACCTCTCTTACTTCTCGAGAAATATTTAGGTAGGGGAACCAGACCATACTCATGGCCCGGATCCATTTCAGCCGTCCGATCTGTGATCGGACGGCTCGCCAAATTTCGTAAATAAAAAACAACCAAAATGCATTGGATCGGGCGGCTGACTGGTTGTCCGATCGCAGATCGGACGGCTCGAAATGCACCCGGACCATGAGTATGGTCTGGGCTGCAGGCGAAAAAAAATCACCTACTTCTCAGCATTTTTCTTCCTCTTTTGGAATGAACCAACATTTTCTCTTCCAGAAACCAGCACCGGTTTCTTGGCCGCGTGTGAACCGGAAACATCTTTTTGGACGCTATAACTCGGCTCAAAGCAACTCTTATGGCGCGTTCGGCGCGCATGTAGTGACTTTCTGGAATTGGTTTTGGCCAGAAAACCAATATCTGTAGGAATTGATTTTCGGCAGAAAACCAATTCTGATGTTCGGTTGCATGATGGAATTCAGTGAACATAATTGGAATTGATATTTGTAAGTTGTTCGGCTGCACGATGAAATTGGCTTTCCGGAATTAAATTTTTTAAAATTGAAATAGCAAATTAAAGTACCATTAAGGATTGAAGTTCAAAATTATAAATAAGATATACTGCATAACCATTGTCCATAAATAAAAATATAGAAATATCATATGAAAAGACAACAATCTACCGATCAAACTGCATTTGCAGTCATGCGCCCTTCAAGTCTTCAGGTAGCCTCGGGAATATGTCACGTTTAACATTATCATGACACAGTATATCCATCACCCTGAGTAAATCACGATTGTTTAAATCAGTCATCTGAGTCAGTGCGACATATATGTCATCTACATTGCTAGCAGACTTAGTCTCCGCTGCTTTTCTACGATGTCACTAATTTCTCTATGGCCACCGCTACGGCATCCGCTCCTACTGCTCACTTTCTCCTCCTTCTAATGATTCTTTCTCCTTCCACTCTTGTTTGTTCTTGTGTATTAGTTGTTTTCTTTGTCATAGACTCTGCATCTATCTCCTTTGTCATCTCTGTTGCGGTCGCGACATGACTGTCAGTTGCTCTATCAGTCCCGCAGAGCACGACCAAATCAGACCAGTTGATGATAATTTTGTCCTTATAATGTTTGACAGGCGGATGAGCCTGTAATATAATAATTAATTTATCATTTTAATAAACCAATACAACAACTAATTTAATAAAATTCATATCTTCGCATAGTTAGCTCACACTTCTTCACTATCCACCTTGACCATATTTCTTTGTCAATCCCATCCAAATCCGCTTGTGTCTAGCATCGCGCTGACTTCTACGTAGTACTTGTTCCAAGTTTTTAGGCGAGCCATTAACTTCTCTTTGCTAGTTTCTACACCACAAATGTCTTTAAAGGCGATCACAACTGCTGTAAAAGCAACACTCTTACAGTCGTTTGTAGTTTTATGTCTCAAACTTTGTTGCTCCAACAATGCATTAGGAATAAGGGTTATGTGCATTTCTGATGTCCAGTGCATGTAGGACCGCTCAGTCCTACCACCACCAACAACAACAAACTATGGGTGTCTGAGAATGTAGTTCATTCTATGTTGCTCCAACATTGTCTTTGTCTATAACATCTACCGGGTGTCTGGAAATGTAGTCTATAACCACAACAGCTGCGTCATAAACCGTTGCAGCTGCTGACTTTATAATAATATTTATCTTACGTTTATTTTGCAACTCTACATGATCCATGACAGACCTAGAATAATTAAAACTCAAAGGAATGGTTAAAATTGTTTGAAGTAAATAACAACAACAACAACAACAACATTTTTGAAGTTCATCCACAACATTTGGATAACTGTGTGTAATAGCAAAAACATTCACATGTATTTCATTTTGCCATCTGTATAAAGGCCAACTGTATAAAAACTCATACTAAAACCATCTGTATAAAAATTCATAATAAAGCTCATTGTATCAAAGTCATCATACTAAATAATTGTATCAAAGCCATCTGTATAAAAACTCATTGTATTTCATTATAAAATTAAACTCCAACAATGAATCAGGCCATTCATTTGAGAAGGCAAAATCTCAAATCTGACAAAATTTAACATTAGATCTGGCAAAGCAAAATACATTAAATCTGGCAAAATATCAGATCTGGC
Source organism: Dactylorhiza incarnata (assembly GCA_033032865.1). Taxonomy (NCBI): domain Eukaryota; kingdom Viridiplantae; phylum Streptophyta; class Magnoliopsida; order Asparagales; family Orchidaceae; genus Dactylorhiza; species Dactylorhiza incarnata. The sequence goes on along the minus strand of JAWHQI010000285.1, from coordinate 647,966 downwards.
AAAGTAAATAATAAATAAATATTAAAAAAGCATCTTTTGCTTAGGCAGGCATTATATACTTAAATTCTCTTATTTCTTCTATAGTCTATTCAACACAATAGTTGCAATCTTTTTTCAAATAAATCGACCCTTTTCGTTTGAGCGTTTTATTCTACACCGCGTGGCTTTTAAAAAATACGCTATTTTTGTTGAAACCGACAACTCGGTCTCCGTGGAGTTCGGGGTCCCAAAAAAGGGGTGGTCTCACACCTACTTCTCTCGAGCCAACTCTCTAGGCAAGAGCACTTGGACTTGGAAACGGACCCTAGGCTACAGCGAGGAGGTCCCACCTCACACCCGGAAGACCTGAGAGATCTTCCCCTCCCTAGCCAATGCTGAACCAGAAGCACCAAAGGAGAGCTCTAAGGGAAGGAGAAGATCCGAAATTTGGAAATCCAGAACTCCTCCCCTTTGGTGCCCCTTAGGGTCTATTTATAGGTTTTCCAAGTTGGGCTGCAAACAGCCAAAAACTGATCTGCCAGATTACCAAAATACCCCCGGATCTGGACTGCGAATAGCCAAAACTGGACTGCGAATAGCCAAATCCCGCTGTTATGAGATACTAAACGCAGATCAACCCCCCCCCCCCCCCTCCTCTGGAACTGGGCGGGAGAGGTTACCCTAGCTGGGCGAGGGCGAGATGGGGGCACCCGCCCCTCCCCTCTCGCCCCTAACTGGGCGCGGGCGAGAGGGGGGGCACCCGCCCCTCCCCTCTCGCCCCTAGCTGGGTGCGGGCGAGAGGGGGGCACCCGCCCCCCTAGCTGGGTGCGGGCGAGAGGGGGGGCACCCGCCCCTCCCCTCTCGCCCCTAGCTGGGTGCGGGCGAGAGGGGGGGCACCCGCCCCTCCCCTCTCGCCCCTAGCTGGGTGCGGGCGAGAGGGGGGCACCCGCCCCTCCCCTCTCGCCCCTAGCTGAGTGCGGGCGAGAGGGAGGCACCCGCCCCTCCCCTCTCGCCCCTAGCTGGGTGCGGGCGAGAGGGGGGGGGGGGGGGGGGGGCACCCGCCCCTCCCCTCTCGCCCCTAGCTGGGCGCGGGCGAGAGGGGGGGCACCCGCCCCTCCCCTCTCTCCCCTAGATGGGTGCGGTCGAGAGGGGGGGGGTGTGAGGTACAACAATTATTTTATCAGTAATTAATGTTTTTATATCTTGAATGAATATATTTAGCACGTAAATATCCCCGATGAAACGAACTTAAAAATCCCCTATGATGAAAAATATATAAAGTAGTGAAATCATGTGAGGTAATAAAGGTTCCCTTCTATATGAAATTGAATGTCCATTAAAGACTGCCTCCTAGCTGAAATTATTGTGCTATGCGGGGTTTCCTTATAGCTGCTATTAATGTGTTGGCTGATATATGATCTGACATGTGAACTTCTCATGTGGCTGGAAGTGTGAACTGCCAAAATCTAATTTAATGTGGTGTGCCAATAGCTATTTTTGGTCTAATCCTTCATGGATTACATTGGGCTGCAAGTAGACATGGCTGGCATTTTTTTTTTCTTAAGCGGTGGCTGTCATTTAAGCGGTGGCTGGCATATGTTTTGATATAGCGGTGGCTTTGTTCTAAACCAGCTAGACCGAGCAGCTGCTGTCTTTTCCTCTTTCTCCCTCGACGGTGTCGCTCTAGGGCACGGCGCCGATCTCCTCCTCCATTCTCCTTTCCTTCTTAATCTCACGGAAAAGCAGTGCTCTTGTGGCTGTTTAAGGTTCTATAGCGGCGGTTTTGGGCTGAGCGGGAGCTTTGCCAGGTTGTTGATTTTGGGGATTTTCGGAGGAGCAGAACTTTAGTTTGTTTGTCTCCTAAAGCACTGTGAGCTCCTTACTTTCTTCTTCTTCTTCTTATTTTAAGGGTTATTTGATGAAAGTATTCGGATTTGAGTTTAGTTGACCGGCTATATATATGTTCCATGGGGGGAGGGGTTTTGCTGTTGTTTCATTTCCATGGTTTGGGGAGGATTCTGTTGCTCTTAAAGTTGGGGATTTGTTGGTTGCTTTATGCAGTCCATTACTTACCTGTACACAGTTGTGGTGTTTTCTATTTTTGTTCATCGGCTGCTATGTTATGGGTTCTTGGTGGTTTTGCTGTTGTGCTGCTGCTATTGTATTGACAGTCCTGCTGCAGTTCCTGTTTATTTGAGTGTTTTTCTGTTGGAGTTGGAGGGGAATCCTGGAAACTATGATGCAGGTTGTTATGTTGACTGAAATCAGCATTTATGTTTTTATGTTGGGCTGATATGCTGCAGCCCATAGGGCTGTTCATATGTTGCTGTTTCTTCTTCTTGTTGGTCGACTACTCATGTTCCTGTCTTTGTACATGTTGGTAACTAGTTCAGCTTTAGGCTTGGTTGTTTGGCTGACTTCCTGCATTCTATAGTGCTGTTTAGTTATCTTAGACAGTCCAACCAATGGTATACTGCTTTGGACAGCCTCTTTTGTGTGTGGTCCTTACTTGATCAAGCCTTGATATGTTTAGATCACCCTTAGAGGTCAACGTCAACACTCTAACTGTGATGCAACCTCGATGACTATGTTCTTTAATAATATGAATTCTTTAACAGAAATCGTGAAGGATGGCATCCAACGGTAGAGGTGACGGTGACTTGAGGCGTGATTTGGGAAAGGAAAAAGAAGCGGTGAGACCTATTTGTTTAACTTATGCATAGTTTTCAAGTACTTTCAGTTATATGCACTTCTATTTTATGAAAAGGAAAAATATGCTCATTGTATGTGATGATATGAAGCATGCTAATATATCACTGAAAATGATTCTCGCTAGAATGTATGACCTTGTATAAGGCAAACAGGCGAAGGATAATTCTGAGGGGATATAAAAATAAATAATTACTTTATGTAAACGTGTCGACACGAGGTTTTATTATGGGCGAATTGAAGTACGTTCGAATGAAATGAAGGAAATATGATAACCCTCGGGGTGGGCCCTAATGAATGAAACATGATGAGTCATGTAAAGGAAACAAAAAAAAAAAAAAAAGGAAAAAGGATTCAAATCGCCCATAAGATTACCTAAACGAACGAATCATATTAAAAAGGAATGCATATGTTACTTGTAGCTCTTATAGTAAACCCTGTTTTTTTTTTTTTTTAGCTTAAGTTTCTTTATGTCTTCATATCGTATATCATGCCAAGGATAAGTATTATTGCTAGTGTACAAGAAATATATGTTGATATATATAGAAATGATATTATGGAAATGGACATGTTTACTTGCTCCAAATGTTCTCACCTTGTTAAATACTTAGAAATGAATTGATGATGGGAATATGCACATTATTGTATATATTGCTCACATGTTTGCATGTATTGCAGGTTAAAGAAATAGCGTTTCACTTAGTCTTTAGTAAAGACTAACGGTTTCCAATTCCAAATTTTTTAGGTAAAGGCAAATCTCATGCAGGGCAGAACTAGAAAATCATGCGTTGTATGTGCTGGAGTATATATATAAAAGCTTCTGTCTCTCTTTTTGTTTATAAGACTGCACTTGTTAGAACATAGTGAACTCTTATGTAATGTATTTGGAACTTGTCGCACTGCTTTTGCATTAGTTAAAACCTTGTAATAATTATATAGGACTCTGATATTGTTCAGTTGATCGCTAATGCATGTGCTTACTCATTGTGTTATGTTAAATGCTATGATGAATGCGCGCTCAAAGTTTTATGAATGTAATTGAGGATAGTATTAATAATTGTGATGGACTACGGGCCGTTACAATTTAGTGGTATCAGAGCCAGGTTTCCATAAAGCCTGGCCGCAATGAGTATGTACATGCGTAGTAAGGTCAATTGTCTCATGAGATCATTTAAACCTATGAAAACTGATTGTTTCATAATTGTCTTAAGGATCCTTTGAGGATTGCTCAAGAAACGATGGCCGAAAGTGGTAACATTGCACATCAAGAACACCCTCAGCAGGAACATCTGTCAGTGGAGCAGACGGTACATCCACAAGTGGAGCAGCAGGCTCAACCCCAATTGACAGATTTCGCTCGCATCTTGGCGGAAGCTATTAAAATGGTACGAGAAGTTCCTCCTGCAGCTCCCTCCGTAGAAGCTGTTCTGCCATCGCAGCAAAGACATCTGGACGTGGATCTAAAGCAGTTTTTGGAACTGAAGCCGCCAGTGTTTCGTGGTGGGTTATCTCCTCTGGAGACGGAGGATTGGATTTCGCGCATCGAGACCATCTTCGAAGTAATGCTCTGTCCAGATGAACGAAAGGTGGGCTTAGTCACATTTCTTCTTGAAGGGGAGGCCAAGCGATGGTGGGTAAATGTTCGAGGACGATTAGCTGGTCGAGGACAAGTGGGTATTCCATGGGCTACTTTCGTACAGGAATTCACGGGGTGGTTCGTGCCCGAATCAGAGAAGAAGTTGCTACAAGACAAATTCTTACGTTTAGTACAGAGTCCCCGCTCCGTACTCGAATATGAAACAGAATTTGCAAATTTGGCATTTTATGCGGCGGCCTTTGTGCCAAACGAGAAGGAAAGGTGTCGTAGGTTCCAAGAAGGATTGAGAGACAGTATTCGATCTATTTTGGTGCCACTGGAGATACATGACTATGGTGCTCTAGTTCAAAAGGCCCGTTTAATGGAGATAGATGCAGAGAAGACGCAACGAAGAAGGGACATTGGAAAGAAGAGATCCCAGTGGCTATCAGAAAAGGGGTCTTCAGCTAAATCTGGAACTTTTTGGAAGTCGAAGGAGTCAGACAAGCGACCTCGACCGGCGGAGAGTCAAAGTGTGGGACAGTCGCAGACACAGGAGTCAAAGTGTGGGAAATGTGGCAAATTACACAAGGGGCAGTGTTTGGCTGGAAGTAACACCTGTTTCTTTTGTCATCAACCGGGTCATCAGAGCAGGGATTGTCCAAAACGGAAAGAAGGTGGTAGTAGTGCAAGGAGGTTTCCTGCTCCTCAAGGCCAGAAGGTTTACCAAATGGGTGTGTTCAAAGAGAATGAGTCTTTTGCTTCAACTGCAGCTCCAGTCGGATCATCGGTGGAAGAACGTCAGGTGCAGCCTCGCGTGTTTAATTTAAATCAACAAGAGGCTAAGGCAGATGATACAGTGGTGACAGGTATGGTTTATGTTTGCGGAAAATTGATGAAAGTTTTATTTGATACCGGTGCTAGCCATTCTTTCATGTCTGCCCATGTTTTGAACAATATTGCTGAGAAACCATACTCAACATGTACTACATTACATGTCACTTTGCCAAATAATCAAGTCGTAGCAACCCAGCAACGTATTGTAGTTCCTTTTGATCTAAACAATACACAGTTTGAGGTGGACGCAGTGATCCTACCCCTTACGGAATTTGATCTAATTTTGGGAATGGATTGGTTGGTCCAGCATGAAGCTCTAATTGATTGTAAAAAGAAAGAAGTGACGGTTCATTGTGCCAATCAAAGTGTTACAGTGTTCCGGGGATTAGGTGATGTGTCTAAGATGCTAATTTCTTCATTGAAAGCATCTAAACACATGCGGAAAGGATGTGAAGTGGTTTTAATGTTAGTAAAAGGGATACCAGAGGAAAAGAAGGATATCAAAAATGTTCCAGTTGTGTGTGAATATCCGGAAATTTTTCCTGAAGAATTGCCAGGACTTCCGCCCAGAAGGGAAGTAGATTTTGAGATAACCTTAGAAGAAGGAGCAAGACCGGTTGCGAAAGCGCCGTACAGAATGGCCCCGAAGGAATTAGCAGAGCTGAAATGTCAACTGCAGGATTTAATTGACAAAAAGTTGATTCGTCCGAGTACGTCCCCATGGGGAGCACCAGTGTTATTTGTTAAAAAGAAGGATGGAACATTGCGCTTATGCGTGGACTATCGTTCACTAAACAAACTGACGGTGAAAAATAAATATCCACTACCACGCATAGACGATTTGTTCGATCAGCTTGTGCATGCGAGGAGGTTTTCAAAAATGGATCTAAGGTCGGGGTACCATCAACTTCGCATTAAAGAGGAGGATATTTTCAAAACGGCCTTTAGTACACGATATGGGCATTATGAGTTTGTAGTAATGCCGTTTGGCTTGACCAACGCCCCCGCAGCATTCATGGACATGATGAATCGAATCTTCAAGGATTATTTAGATAGATTCATTGTTGTTTTTATTGATGATATTTTAATATATTCAGCATCCGATGAAGAACACACTCAGCATTTACGGCTAGCATTGCAGAGGCTGAAGGAGAACCAATTGTATGCCAAATTTTCGAAATGTGAATTTTGGTTACGGGAGGTGTCCTTTTTAGGACATATAATAACTAAACAAGGTTTGTCTGTAGATCCTATGAAGGTTGAGTCAATTTTAACCTGGCCGCAACCCACAAATGTGACAGAAGTAAGAAGTTTTCTCGGCTTGGCAGGCTATTATCGTAGATTTGTTAAAGACTTCTCAAAAATCTCATTGCCAATGACACAGCTGACACGGAAGAATGTTCATTTCAAATGGACAGAAGAATGCAAAAAGGCCTTTGACACACTAAAAGAAAGATTAACGACTGCACCAGTTCTTACTATGCCTTCCGGAACAGAAGGATTCCAAATATATAGTGATGCTTCCTATAAAGGTTTAGGTTGCGTACTAATGCAACATGGAAAAGTAATAGCATTTGCCTCGCGTCAGTTAAAGGATGCTGAGAAAAATTACCCGACTCATGATTTGGAGTTGGCTGCAGTAATTTTTGCCCTGAAAATTTGGCGTCACTATCTTTACGGGGTAAGGTGTGAAATATTTACAGATCATAAAAGTCTCAAATATATTTTCACACAGAAAGAGTTGAATCTCCGTCAGCGTCGATGGTTGGAATTCATCAAAGACTATGATGTGGAAATACAATACCATCCAGGAAAAGCGAATGTCGTTGCTGATGCTCTCAGCCGTAAAAGTATTGTTAATCAATTAACGTTAAAGGTGTATAATATACAACTCTTGCGTGAACTTGAGCGGATGGAGATAATTCCGGTTATTACAACGGAGGATAAGCAGAGTCAATTATTTCAAATGCAAATACGATATACTCTCAAAGATAGAATCCGAGAAGCTGTACCACAAGATGAGTATCTCGCTGGCATGATGGAAACAGTGAAGAAGGGAGAAACTCAAAATTTTACAGAACAAAATGGTTTGTTGTTAATGAAAGAGAGATTATGTGTTCCTGATGTGGACAACATAAGAAAAGAGATATTGTATGAGGCTCATAACACTCCTTATGCAATTCACCCAGGGCGGACTAAAATGTACCATAACCTGAAAGAAGACTTTTGGTGGCCTGGAATGAAAAAGGACATAGTAAAATATATCGCGTCATGCCATACTTGCCAAGTTGTAAAAGCTGAACATCAAAAACCTGGAGGTTATTTACACTCGTTGCCAATACCAGAATGGAAATGGGAAGATATCGCTATGGATTTTGTTTTTGGGTTACCGCGAAGTAAACAGGGTCATGATGGTATATGGGTTATCATCGACCGACTTACGAAAAGTGCACACTTTATAGCAGTTCGTCAAGATGGACCGCCGGAAAAATTGAATGAATTATATATTGATGTAATCGTCAAACTACATGGAATTCCTCAAACGATCATCTCTGACCGCGATGGGCGTTTTACATCAACGAATTGGAAGCAAATTCATAAGCGACTGGGAACAAAGTTATTGTTCAGTACTGCATTTCATCCCCAAACTGATGGTCAGTCAGAACGAACAATCCAATTTTTAGAAGATCTTTTGCGTATGGTAGTGCTAGATCTCAAAGGTTCTTGGGAGAAATACTTGTCGTTGGTGGAGTTCTCGTATAATAATAGCTATCAAGCTTCAATACAAATGGCACCATTCGAAGCTTTATATGGTCGACGATGTCGTACTCCGTTGAGCTGGGCAGAGGACGGGGAAAGACAGTTATACAATAAAGACAAAATGGACAAATGGCATGGAAAAATTGCGCTTATCCAGCAAAGAATGAAGGTAGCCCAGGATAGGCAACAAAAATATTTTAACGCCAAGCATCGCCTCGTGGAGTTTCAGGTTGGTGATCTTGTATGTCTAAAAATTAAACCTTTTAAGGGAGCTTCACGATTGCGACGATTAGGGAAACTGAGTCCACGTTATGTGGGTCCCTTTCCCATCATTGAACGGGTTGGCGAAGTGGCATATCGTTTGCAATTATCAGAAGAATTACAGCGATTACATGACGTGTTTCATGTCTCAACACTCCGAAAATATGTTCGTGATCCAGAAAAGATAATTCCAACGGAAAATGTTCAAATTGAAGCTGATTTGTCTAGCCCCACAGAACCATATCAAATCATTGATCGACAACAAAAGCAACTACGCAACCGAGCTGTTAATTTTGTACAAGTATGGTGGAAGGGTCATCCTCGAGATGAAGCCACTTGGGAACGGGAAGACGCTATGCAGAATCTCTTTTCTTCACTTTTTAAAGAACATGAAGAATAACATTTTCGAGGACGAAAATCTCCAAGGAGGGAAGAATTGTGAGGTACAACAATTATTTTATCAGTAATTAATGTTTTTATATCTTGAATGAATATATTTAGCACGTAAATATCCCCGATGAAACGAACTTAAAAATCCCCTATGATGAAAAATATATAAAGTAGTGAAATCATGTGAGGTAATAAAGGTTCCCTTCTATATGAAATTGAATGTCCATTAAAGACTGCCTCCTAGCTGAAATTATTGTGCTATGCGGGGTTTCCTTATAGCTGCTATTAATGTGTTGGCTGATATATGATCTGACATGTGAACTTCTCATGTGGCTGGAAGTGTGAACTGCCAAAATCTAATTTAATGTGGTGTGCCAATAGCTATTTTTGGTCTAATCCTTCATGGATTACATTGGGCTGCAAGTAGACATGGCTGGCATTTTTTTTTTCTTAAGCGGTGGCTGTCATTTAAGCGGTGGCTGGCATATGTTTTGATATAGCGGTGGCTTTGTTCTAAACCAGCTAGACCGAGCAGCTGCTGTCTTTTCCTCTTTCTCCCTCGACGGTGTCGCTCTAGGGCACGGCGCCGATCTCCTCCTCCATTCTCCTTTCCTTCTTAATCTCACGGAAAAGCAGTGCTCTTGTGGCTGTTTAAGGTTCTATAGCGGCGGTTTTGGGCTGAGCGGGAGCTTTGCCAGGTTGTTGATTTTGGGGATTTTCGGAGGAGCAGAACTTTAGTTTGTTTGTCTCCTAAAGCACTGTGAGCTCCTTACTTTCTTCTTCTTCTTCTTATTTTAAGGGTTATTTGATGAAAGTATTCGGATTTGAGTTTAGTTGACCGGCTATATATATGTTCCATGGGGGGAGGGGTTTTGCTGTTGTTTCATTTCCATGGTTTGGGGAGGATTCTGTTGCTCTTAAAGTTGGGGATTTGTTGGTTGCTTTATGCAGTCCATTACTTACCTGTACACAGTTGTGGTGTTTTCTATTTTTGTTCATCGGCTGCTATGTTATGGGTTCTTGGTGGTTTTGCTGTTGTGCTGCTGCTATTGTATTGACAGTCCTGCTGCAGTTCCTGTTTATTTGAGTGTTTTTCTGTTGGAGTTGGAGGGGAATCCTGGAAACTATGATGCAGGTTGTTATGTTGACTGAAATCAGCATTTATGTTTTTATGTTGGGCTGATATGCTGCAGCCCATAGGGCTGTTCATATGTTGCTGTTTCTTCTTCTTGTTGGTCGACTACTCATGTTCCTGTCTTTGTACATGTTGGTAACTAGTTCAGCTTTAGGCTTGGTTGTTTGGCTGACTTCCTGCATTCTATAGTGCTGTTTAGTTATCTTAGACAGTCCAACCAATGGTATACTGCTTTGGACAGCCTCTTTTGTGTGTGGTCCTTACTTGATCAAGCCTTGATATGTTTAGATCACCCTTAGAGGTCAACGTCAACACTCTAACTGTGATGCAACCTCGATGACTATGTTCTTTAATAATATGAATTCTTTAACAGAAATCGTGAAGGATGGCATCCAACGGTAGAGGTGACGGTGACTTGAGGCGTGATTTGGGAAAGGAAAAAGAAGCGGTGAGACCTATTTGTTTAACTTATGCATAGTTTTCAAGTACTTTCAGTTATATGCACTTCTATTTTATGAAAAGGAAAAATATGCTCATTGTATGTGATGATATGAAGCATGCTAATATATCACTGAAAATGATTCTCGCTAGAATGTATGACCTTGTATAAGGCAAACAGGCGAAGGATAATTCTGAGGGGATATAAAAATAAATAATTACTTTATGTAAACGTGTCGACACGAGGTTTTATTATGGGCGAATTGAAGTACGTTCGAATGAAATGAAGGAAATATGATAACCCTCGGGGTGGGCCCTAATGAATGAAACATGATGAGTCATGTAAAGGAAACAAAAAAAAAAAAAAAAGGAAAAAGGATTCAAATCGCCCATAAGATTACCTAAACGAACGAATCATATTAAAAAGGAATGCATATGTTACTTGTAGCTCTTATAGTAAACCCTGTTTTTTTTTTTTTTTAGCTTAAGTTTCTTTATGTCTTCATATCGTATATCATGCCAAGGATAAGTATTATTGCTAGTGTACAAGAAATATATGTTGATATATATAGAAATGATATTATGGAAATGGACATGTTTACTTGCTCCAAATGTTCTCACCTTGTTAAATACTTAGAAATGAATTGATGATGGGAATATGCACATTATTGTATATATTGCTCACATGTTTGCATGTATTGCAGGTTAAAGAAATAGCGTTTCACTTAGTCTTTAGTAAAGACTAACGGTTTCCAATTCCAAATTTTTTAGGTAAAGGCAAATCTCATGCAGGGCAGAACTAGAAAATCATGCGTTGTATGTGCTGGAGTATATATATAAAAGCTTCTGTCTCTCTTTTTGTTTATAAGACTGCACTTGTTAGAACATAGTGAACTCTTATGTAATGTATTTGGAACTTGTCGCACTGCTTTTGCATTAGTTAAAACCTTGTAATAATTATATAGGACTCTGATATTGTTCAGTTGATCGCTAATGCATGTGCTTACTCATTGTGTTATGTTAAATGCTATGATGAATGCGCGCTCAAAGTTTTATGAATGTAATTGAGGATAGTATTAATAATTGTGATGGACTACGGGCCGTTACAGGGGGCACCCGCCCCTCCCCCTCTCGCCTCTTACTCTTCTTCTGGTGAGAGCTACAGGGGTTCGTCGGGCGATACCCAAAGGTCTTAAGACCCCTTGGGTCTAGTCGACACGTCTCGGCGGCCCTCCACGGTGGGCCTCACTCGATGGATATGGGGGTTGTACACAATCCCCGCTCTTTGCGAGGTTGGCACAACCTCGGAAAGAAAAGTTCAAGCCCAAATATCCATCGAGGGGGGGGGGGGGGCAGAACCTCGCTCCCGACGATCATTCGACTCACCCAGCTAGTGAGAGCCTGGAGTGAGGAGGACATCTCGATGGCAAGCTCTTCCTTCCGAGGATCATTCGACCCACCCAGCTAGTGAGAGCCTGGAGTGAGGAGGACATCTCGGCGTTGAACTTACCCATCCGAGGATCATTCGACCCACCCGGCTAGTGAGAGCCTGGAGTGAGGAGGACATCTCGATGGCAAGCTCTTTCTTCCGAGGATCATTCGACCCACCCAGCTAGTGAGAGCCTGGAGTGAGGAGGACATCTCGGCGTTGAACTTACCCATCCGAGGATCATTCGACCCACCCAGCTAGTGAGAGCCTGGAGTGAGGAGGACATCTCGATGGCAAGCTCTTCCTTCCGAGGATCATTCGACCCACCCAGCTAGTGAGAGCCTGGAGTGAGGAGGACATCTCGGCGTTGAACTTACCCATCCGAGGATCATTCGACCCACCCAGCTAGTGAGAGCCTGGAGTGAGGAGGACATCTCGATGGCAAGCTCTTCCTTCCGAGGATCATTCGACCCACCCAGCTAGTGAGAGCCTGGAGTGAGGAGGACATCTCGGCGTTTAACTTACCCATCCGAGGATCATTCGACCCACCCAGCTAGTGAGAGCCTGGAGTGAGGAGGACATCTCGATGGCAAGCTCTTCCTTCCGAGGATCATTCGACCCACCCAGCTAGTGAGAGCCTGGAGTGAGGAGGACATCTCGGCGTTGAACTTACCCATCTGAGGATCATTCGACCCACCCAGCTAGTGAGAGCCTGGAGTGAGGAGGACATCTCGATGGCAAGCTCTTCCTTCCGAGGATCATTCGACCCACCCAGCTAGTGAGAGCCTGGAGTGAGGAGGACATCTCGGCGTTGAACTTACCCATCCGAGGATCATTCGACCCACCCAGCTAGTGAGAGCCTGGAGTGAGGAGGACATCTCGATGGCAAGCTTTTTCTTCTGAGGATCATTCGACCCACCCAGCTAGTGAGAGCCTGGAGTGAGGAGGATATCTCGATGGAAAGCTCTTTCTTCCGAGGATCATTCGACCCACCCAGCTAGTGAGAGCCTGGAGTGAGGAGGATATCTCGATGGAAAGCTCTTTCTTCCGAGGATCATTCGACCCACCTAGCTAGTGAGAGCCTGGAGTGAGGAGGATATCTCGGCGTTGAACTTACCCATCCGAGGATCATTCGACCCACCCGGCTAGTGAGAGCCTTGAGTGAGGAGGACATCTCGATGGCAAGCTCTTTCTTCCTCCTTCCTTCCTGCTGCCTGGGGCCACCTTGCTCTCTTGGCTCGGCCTCTACCAACTTTGCCAACTTCTTTGCCAGCCCCGGGTTTGCCGCCTCGGTGGCTACCTCCTGGATGTTCTGGATCTCCTCCTGGAATCTGTCCATGTACTGGGCCAACGTCTCCTCGTGCCTCTGCTTGATCAGGAAAATGGACTCAGCATTCTTCTTCCTCTTCTTGGATGTGGAGAAGCGTAGCTGGAAGCTTCGGCCCAAGTCCTCGAAGCTGTAAATGTAGCCAACCGGGAGCTGGTGGAACCAGTCCCTAGCTTTGTCCCTCAGGGTGGTGGCGAAGAGACGACACTTGAACGCGTCCGTCATGGGCCTGATGGAGACGGTGTCCTCGAACCACTGCAGGTGCTGGACGGGATCATCCTTCCCGGTATAGAAAGTCATGTTGGGCTCCTTGAAGCCTTCCGGGATGGGAGCCGAGATGATCAGCTCGCTAAAGGGTGACCCCCCACTCGCCGGCTTCGCGAGCTCCACTCGCGCGACTCCTGCTCCGAGCGAGACCCCACTCACCGGGCTAGGAAAAAGCACTCGCCCGGCGAGGTCCCGCTCGCCACTCTCAGTCACTGGTTCCTTACCTGGCCGACCCTCTGGGGCAACCTCTCCTGACCCCCCTGGGCGAGCACTCCTTGCGACCCAGAAGGCGGTGTCTGGGGGGAGGGAGCCGAGTAGTCACCTCCCCTGGTGATGCCTTGGAGCAGCTCCATGATTCCTTTGATGGCCGCCATGAACTCTCCCCTTCCTACCACCTCACTTGGGATGTGAGACCCCTCATCGTCTCCTCCTCCGAGGTCTCCTGCCATGAGATTTGGTTCAAGAACTTCTGTGCTGACCGCTCACCGCACCAAAAATGTTGAAACCGACAACTCGGTCTCCGTGGAGTTCGGGGTCCCAAAAAAGGGGTGGTCTCACACCTACTTCTCTCGAGCCAACTCTCTAGGCAAGAGCACTTGGACTTGAAAACGGACCCTAGGCTACAGCGAGGAGGTCTCACCTCACACCCGGAAGACCTGAGAGATCTTCCCCTCCCTAGCCAATGCTAAACCAGAAGCACCAAAGGAGAGCTCTAAGGGAAGGAGAAGATCCGAAATTTGGAAATCCAGAACTCATCCCCTTTGGTGCCCCTTAGGGTCTATTTATAGGTTTTCCAAGTTGGGCTGCAAACAGCCAAAAACTGATCTGCCAGATTACCAAAATACCCCCGGATCTGGACTGCGAATAGCCAAAACTGGACTGCGAATAGCCAAATCCCGCTGTTATGAGATACTAAACGCAGATCAACCCCCCCCCCCCCCCCCCTCCTCTGGAACTGGGCGGGAGAGGTTACCCTAGCTGGGCGAGGGCGAGAGGGGGGCACCCGCCCCTCCCCTCTCGCCCCTAACTGGGCGCGGGCGAGAGGGGGGGCACCCGCCCCTCCCCTCTCGCCCCTAGCTGGGTGCGGGCGAGAGGGGGGGCACCCGCCCCTCCCCTCTCGCCCCTACCTGGGCGCGGGCGAGAGAGGGGGGGCACCCGCCCCTCCCCTCTCGCCCCTAGCTGGGCGAGGGCGAGAGGGGGGCACCCGCCCCTCCCCTCTCGCCCCTAGCTGGGCGCGGGCGAGAGGGGGGCACCCGCCCCTCCCCTCTCGCCCCTAGCTGGGTGCGGGCGAGAGGGGGGGCACCCGCCCCTCCCCTCTCGCCCCTAGATGGGTGCGGGCGAGAGGGGGGCACCCGCCCCTCCCCTCTCGCCGGCACCCGCCCCTCCCCTCTCGCCCCTAGCCGGGTGCGGGCGAGAGGGGGGCACCCGCCCCTCCCCTCTCGCCCCTAGCTGGGTGCGGGCGAGAGGGAGGCACCCGCCCCTCCCCTCTCACCCCTAGCTGGGTGCGGGCGAGAGGGGGGGGCACCCGCCCCTCCCCTCTCGCCCCTAGCTGGGCGCGGGCGAGAGGGGGGGGGCACCCGCCCCTCCCCTCTCGCCCCTAGCTGGGTGCGGGCGAGAGGGGGGGGCACCCGCCCCTCCCCCTCTCGCCTCTTACTCTTCTTCTGGTGAGAGCTACGGGGGTTCGCCGGGCGATACCCAAAGGTCTTAAGACCCCTTGGGTCTAGTCGACACGTCTCGGCGGCCCTCCACGGTGGGCCTCACTCGATGGATATGGGGGTTGTACAATTTTTTTAAATATAGGAGACTATTAGAGGCATCTGTTAGGCGTTGTGAGAGTTTATTCAATAAACATGTTAAGCAGGGGAGGGGTAGACCAAAAAAGACTGAATGAAACTATATGGAAAGACATGATGTACTTAGGCATTGGTGAGACTATGATTAAAGATAGGGCGCAATAGAGACAAAGGATCCATATAGCCGACCCAACTATGGTGGGATAAAGGCTTGAGTGTTGTTGTTGTTGTTGTTGTTTCGGTAGCCTCCGCTTAGAACCGTGACACCCAAAAAATGTCGAAGGAGGCAAGTTTATAAACACTGTTCTATCTCCATCTCCAATTGTCACTGTCCTCCCAAACATGCCCTGTAAGTTTATAAATACACTTGAAGATTTAAATTCTAAAATACTTTTTACTCTAATCACTGATCCTAGTATTAAAATTACAGAATCGCAAACCCTAATTTCAATGCATCCACAATCCAGAATGTCTCCAAGAAAATTCGTCGAACTCTCGTGCGATAATGTGGGGACGAATTAAATCCTAAGGACAACAACCTGATAATATCTCGGAGTTTATTACGATCTTTTTATCCGCAAACCCGTGTCAATAACCCTAAGGTTTAGTCCCAGTGCAAAATACAGCAACGCTGGCAACTTTGAGAGACATGACAATGAACTTACGGTTCGTTTAGAGCATCGTTTTTTTGCTCTAGTGAGTTTGGACAAAAATGCAGCTATCATATAATATGCATCTGACATGACAACGATTATGACGGTCACCAAGAAAAAAAACTAATATTAAACATATAAAATGGATGAAGTTCCTTAGGTGGTGAGATCAAACGTTCATGAACGACGGTTATTAACCTCCATGCCAAACAGACCCTTAGAAGGGGCTATTGGCATGGCTGCAATTAGGGCACATGACACACTTCTTCGTCTCGTGTTTCTCATTTTTGTAGTTTTTTTAGATGTGCGCTCGCCCAAAAATGATTGCACAAGACCAAAGAATGATCATGCATAAAACCACCAATAATGTTCGTATGTGAGCTCACGACAATTTCTACTTTCTACGATTACATTAGGTCTCAAGCGATCACTTTTTGATCTTATATAATCGTTTTCGGTCTTCGATCTTACACCATCACTTGAGGCAACCTACAATCACTTTTGATCATATACGATCATTCTTTGGTCTTACACGATCATTCTTAAGCAGACGGGACACATCATACCGCTCCGAACCGAAAAATCTATCTTCATTCAGACAGACATTTATAAGGAATATATGAATAAAAGCAAGTGAGAGCTAAGTGAATTAAATTGAAATATATATATCACTGTTTTTTTATTTAAAAAAATTAATAATTATAAACACCAGTTAAGAGCATAACACAAGAGTTTTGACTATCTTAAACAGCTTAAACAAATTTCAAGTCAATTAGTCAAAATCAGAGACTAAAAAGTGATAATATGCCATGCATTTTCACCAGTGATTATAAGATTTTCTATAAACATTGTTGGTGTTCTTTCTGAATTGAGATGAAATCCTTCATGAAGTCAGTGCAGGAACCACCATTCAATACCTCCACAGGCTCAATCAAACCATGCTCCAGGAGCCATCCATGCCAGTTAACCGCCTCCAGATTTGAGGGTGTTACTCAGCCTGCGCCCGTGAGATATTTATTCGTTATATGGATATAATCGCGGTGTTTACATCGGCGAAGAAGTTTATATGCGGAGGCCGGAGAACAGTGGCGGGGTTGCTTACCAATCCAAACCCTCGAAGAGCCCTTCTCCTTTGATGGCCGAGGTTTTAAAGATTGCCCATTGACGATTCTTTATCTTGTGAAGCTCCAGAGCTTCGGTTATCGCAGCATCGTCGATCGCTCCGGGAAGATCCTGCGGTCGGGAATGGGGAGAAGATGGAATTGATGAGAAAAATGTGAAATATTTTAGTAATTTGTATCGTTGATAGAACTAATTGGGTATAAGATAATGCATTTGATCATATGGTAGAGAAATGTTTGGAGGCTAGCATCTCTTCACATGACTTGTAAGATGCACATAGTTGCAGTTATGCGCAATTGAGTGTTATTTTTCATTTTGGAATGAAATTGGCGTGTATTCAGCATATTAGGCTCTGTTTCGGATGACTGTGGTTGTAGGAAATCAGTGGCGGGATTAGAGGTGTGAGGAACCTTTGGTAGCAAAAACTGCAGACTGTTGGAAAATTTTAGTTTAGTGTTGCTCAGAATGAAGCTGTAGGTTTATCCATTTAGAAGAACAGTAGTGTGGTAGTTGTTTATAGTTGGTCCAGCCAAACCAACCACTCCACTCCTTAGATGAGGTTAGGATGATTTTTTTTAGTAAATCTGACATTAAAACCTGTACAGATTTTAAAGGGCAAAGATAACCTTTTCTCCATCCTCACACAGAGACTGAAGTGAAGATGATTGCTAGGATTTAAAGGGAAATAACAAGAAATTTGTATATAATTTACTATTAAGTTGAAAACTGTATAGATTGACTAACTGGTAGGATCATTGATAGAGAAATGGAAAATTACTTGCTTAGCAAATATTATTGAGAAACATAGTTTTCTTATGTAAGCAAGTAAAAGGCTGAAGAATTACATCTAGCAGTATGACAAAGCTCACCTGCTTGTTTGCATATATAAGGACAACTGAACCTTTTAATTCATCCTCCTGATAAAGAAAAAAGAAAAATTAGCATTACACTTGATTGATTAGAAGCAAAAGTAAAAAAAATCAGAATTTCTCTCCTAATTACAAGATGTATTCATCTTCATTTGATGAATAGAATCATTGATATGCGCCTCATTGAGAACATCATGTCGATTCTTTCCCATGATGTTATCGAGGTTAGCTAGAATTATAGCCCCGAGTGACTAAAATTTACCTGGTTTCACATTAATAAAGTTTTTTGAAGTTGTAATTTGTCGAATTGAAGGTCTTGATTAACTTCAACAAGTTAGTTGGAATTACATTTTTCTTACCTATTTCCTTCAAAACTTCACTAACAGTTCTTTATCTTGCACACACCATTTAAAAAAAAGTTATCTTCCCTCTAAAGGTACCATTTCAGAAGTTAATCCCACCCATCTTTTAAGTGCAAGAATGAGGATAAAGTTCAAAAAAGGGGGGAAATGGGTTAAATGTACTACATAATTTGTGGTCCAAACCCCACTTCTAGATTGGTTAAAGAAAATAGCCGCTACATAGCTGGAAAGCAGGCCAATGCTCCAGTAAATTTCAAGTATCTAAGCGCGGCTGTGAAAACGCAGTGGAAGAAAATTGAATTTTTAAAACGGAAACGGAAAAAATTAGAGTTATTAGAATATATCAACTTATAGCAGGGTCTGAGTAATTCTGTTAGACCATTTATCTGCGTTAACTCTGGTGCCTAGAAAAGGCGAACTTTCAGACTCAATGATGTAAATGTATTATGAGTATCAGTCATAAACACAATTTTTCAAAAAGAAATGACCATCCAAACAAACATGACCTAGCTCTGCACCTCCAAAATAGCGTGGAACTCCTCCTTGGCTATCACTAATCTATCGGTGTCACTTGAATCAACAACATATATAATGGCTTGAGTATTTGGAAAGTAGCATCTCCAGTATGGCCTGCATAAAGTAGTATAACGGTGACTGAGAAATAATCTGCTCATTAATTATTGAAAGCCAAGACATGGAGTAGCAATTTCATGAGAGAAAATGCAGGTTTTCAATCTTCTAATAGTATTATTAAGTATGAAATAATCTAGAAGTAACAACGTGGTTCTATGCAATTCCTAACAAATCTGGCGAAGACTTGGAAAGGAAAATTCCAACAAAGAAAAAATAATGCCGCTAGAAGTTCACAAACCAGCTTTCTGGACTAGGATTCCTCCCAAAACTTATATAGGACTTTGGACATACCCTTGAGCTTGAGTGAAATCTAGATGCATCTAGATCTTCAAAGTAAATCGAGGATTTGAACAGGAAGGCGGAACCAACACAAGGAGGAGCTGTAAGAACATATTACATAGTACTAGAGTTGAAGTGACTAGCAGTAATTTTCCGGTAGCTGTTGTTAAAACAGAATGGATGATATATAAGGTTGATTTTGAACTCTAACTGGAAACAAATTAAGAATATGAGGAATTAGAAGCTGTATATAAGGCAGATTGCAGTAGATCGGCATCAAAAATGTAGGCATTTACTTAATAGTTCTACCGACATATCTAATAGCAACAACATATTTAACTGAAATCAGAGAGCTGACGACAAACATCACAACATAAAATGCTTGAACGACAAACATCACAACATAAAATGCTTGAACTGACTAAAACGTCGATGGAAATGTGAGGGATGTTTGTGAAAAATCTGATCAGGAACGTGCTACCATAGTAGTCTCCCGGACAGGAGTATATGCAGAAAGGAGGTGGTAATGAAGTGTAGTTGGTTACAGGCAATAGCTTGGGTAATAAAACTAGTGTGAAGATTTCTCTCAAGTAGAAAACCCCAAAACCAAGTAAGGCTTCATCAGCATCAAACTCAAGGAGTCTTTGTTTTAGTAAAGAGAATATGATCTCGCACTTTGTGATTTGCAAAAACTCAAGCTTATTGATAATCAAAAGTGCGGCAAAACTAAATATTGAGTTAGACATAAACTTGCTACAAGTTAAGAAAACTACCTATACAAAATAAGGGAGTTTTTCTAGTAAGAAGTAGTATTCAACTTGATATAACATGATCTAGTGAATCTCCTGCATCCTCAATCTCTCCTTATATCACTATAAAGAAATGTTAAATTCACTCAATTATCAAGGGATCCGACAATGAATGTGACGCAGTATGAATCTATAGGTGACAGACACACGATGCCCTAACCCTAAATGAAAATGCAAGCAAGCACTATGAATGGAATGGAGCCAATGACAGCCCTAAAGATGCGAGCAAAATGTAAGCACTCCAATGAACGGGATACCTACTACATAAACTCTAAACCTAATGTGAATGCGTACACACAATCCAATTAATTCCAACTAGAGATTAATTAAACAATAACATTTAAATCTCGTGTCTCAAATCACAATTAACCGCGTATGTTCAAATTAAGTAATCAAAGACCATTGCAAATTAATTGAGAGTGCATCAAAATTTAAAAAAACATGACGAATAAGAAATACGTGCCTTCGGAAAGTGACATAATCAAAATAATTTGGGCAAAACATTACTAACAGTACAAGGAACCCGTACAATGCGAAGAAATGAAAACTGGAAGTAAAAACTCAGAAAGTAATTGATGTCGAAGGTGGTGGGGGAGATACAGGTGGCGGTGGTTGTCCAGAAGTGTAGACGCTGCTATTTGGGGCTAAATTAGGACTGATAAAGGAGGTTGGAGGTTGTGGGGCTGGTTGCGGGGTTGATGGAGGGGGAAGGAGGCGACAGAGAGTCACTGGAAGAGGCAAGGGGCGGATGTGGAGGCTTTGGAAGAGGGAAGGAGGGTTGGTCAGGCTTGGAGTGGGGCTAAGGAGGATGGAAAAGAGGAGGGGAGGGTTGGGAGGGTGGGGATAGTGGCAGAGGGCTCAGAATAGGGCGTCGGAGTCTGGACAGGGTACCAGCGAGGGCGTCGGAGGTTGGGGGAGTCGTGGTTGGCGATATCAGGCTGTAGAAATGAGCGTTGCGTGCTTGCGGGCTGGAGTGGGATCGGGTGAATCGGCGGGGCTGCGTAAGAGGAGAAACGAAAGGCGGTTGGGGTGGTGCATTCATGAGTCGGCACTTGGAGGAGGTGTGTCTGCGGGCGTTACACTGCGTGAGGGCTGGAGTAGGCACCAGCGTGATCGAAGGAGTCTTCTTTCTTATGAAACCCATCGATGCTTGTAGATAATCATATGCTGGCATAATATAGGGGGAATTAGGTTAAATGATCGGATGACCCAAATCGGTCAATCGCATTACTTATCTAATTCCCAAAATGTGCGTCAGAAAATAAAAATAAAAAAATACATAAAAATATGCAAAAAAACTGAGCCCGGCGTGATCACTGACTTCGATTGTTCATCTGACGATCCAAAAACAACGACCCAATCGAATCCCCTATTTTCGTGTGAACGGTCTTCATCAGAATGAAGTGATATTGAGAGACTGAGGAATAAAAATGAAAGATTCAGGAAGTTTGGTTGTCATAAATCAAGGCAGACACCGTATCTTATTAGGTAGGATGTTTTTTTGTAAATTTTAATAGGTGGTAATATTTTGCTTGAAGTTGTCCCTGTCTAGCACTCAAAATATTCTATGAAAGATAAAAAGATTAACACGAGAATGATAATTGGTAAAGTATATAACTTGATGGTTTATTACCTAATAGCAGCCATTCAAACATCAAAATTACATTGAATGGAAGTTCCCTTGATCCAAAATTTTAATAGTCAACACTCTTGTGCTTCCATTCATGATTAAGATAAAAAGATCGACAAAATCAACTATTAATATGATATAAAAATCTTATATTGCCTTAATGTGGAGATAACACCTTGCTTTACGAGATGTCAATGAAGTAATTTTACTAAAGAACTCAAGCAAAAGTCACCAATAAACATAAACACTCAATTAATTAGCCATTGTTATGAAGTATGAACGTTATGATCCCAGATGCATTAAATAAATTTTACCTAGTATTGTAAATAACTACCAGTATGCAAAAACTTATCTGCATGGTTGGCATAACATTTCATTAAGTATATATCAAGATCAAATGTTAAACCAGTGCTGGTTATTTCATAGGTGCGCATTCATTAGGTACACGTTAAGTGGTATAAGTGGTAGGAAATTACATACCTGATACTTGTCTGCCCACCTGAAATAGAATTAAAATAGGATTCAGGGTCATGAAACAGCATACTACAAAGAATACAAGACATCGAATTAACCCTTCAATTGGATTAATTGCATTAAATAATTTGTGTCTGGAAACAAAAGGCTAAATAATAAGAGGCTAATTGGGTCTCATGCACATGCATGTAGCTAGGAAGAAGGTTGCATGGAAAAGACAATAAGAAAAGATGTACAAAAGACTACAAATAAAACCTCAAGTAAAGAAAAAAAAAGGCTCTCACAAAGCCACGTCATCAAGAAGTGTGTCAAACCATAACCTTTAAAATTGTCTAAGCTTGTTAATCTTTCCTCATATTTTCTCTACTAATTTTAAAGGAAAACCTCATTTATAATGCATTACACCATCATAGCAATCTAGACCGCTCAATTTATCTAATCTATTCAATCAAATAATAACTAAAACTATGTGTACAATTTTATACATCAAATGAAAATCACCTTTGGGTTCAACTTTAACTACAGATATATATATAAATAAATATGTTAACATATTAATTACTGATATGCACCAGCGGCCGTGCACAGAGTCACCCGTGTGCAGGGTATGACGAAGATAGTGCCCGACGGCCAATCCATGTCCCCCGAGCAAAATCGTTTTTAGTGCACATATTACGTGGATATCGAGCAATGGTTCGATATCGTCATCGTTGCGCACATTCATTAAATATTAAATAGGAGAAATTCGCGAGTCTAAAATCCATGCATGTACTCATTTACAACGCCATTTTAGATTTTAATGAAATAAATTTTCCTTTCTTTCTCTCTAAATAACATATTTCTCTATCCAAGTTCTTTCTCTCCTGGTTGGTCATAAGAGACTTAGTTGTATTCACTAAGGAGGGCCATGGAGGTAAAGCTTCCAGCAAGGATGCAAAGAAAGATCGAGTTGTTGGGTTTTGAGGACAACTAATGCGCAACGAAAAATCAACAAGATCTATGTGAAACAAACCAATCAAGAAATATAGATGATACCTACAACAAAATAGTGAAACCGGATTCGTGCACAAAGGTTTTTGTTGACGGCGGAATGCAGAAAAAGAATCCACCTCTATCAGTATCTACATGAACACCTGAAATTTCGACGCAATCCATCCAACAGTCTCGCATCACCCATCTCTAATATGAAGTACTAACTTCATCTCTCTTAGAGATTGTCTATTTTCACTTATTCTCTCTGTTTTTCTCTGAAAAATTGGTTTCCCAGAATGTCACTCACATAAAGCAAGCAGCAGTCTCAAAAACTGCATCTCTTATATATCATATTACAGTTTATATCTACGATGTGGAGCCTTGTATGACATGGGTTATAATATTCTCTTAGACTCGAGCATATTAAACTGTTTCAACATTTTGTCTATATATTTATCTTGACTCGGGCCAAACAATTTTCTCGATATATCTCTATAGATCTCAATACCTAGTATATAAGTAGTTTCACCAAAGTCTTTCATTGAAAACAATTCCCTACCCATGTCTTTACAGACTGCAGAGATCTCATGTCATTCTCAATGAGTAGTATGTCATCTATACATAACAGTGCAAATACAATTATGCTCTCATTAACCTTCTTGTAAACACAAGGTTCATCTTTATTTTTGATGAAATCAAACTTTTTAATTTTATTATCAAACCTAAGATTTCAATTTCAAGAAATGTGTTTGTTCATAAATAGGTAGTTACAGCTTACATACCTTTCTAGCTTCTTTTGGAGAAATAAATTCTCAGCTTGTGGCAGGCACACATCCTCGAAGAGGTTCTCATTAAGGAAAATTGTTTTGACATTCATTTGACAAAAATTTCAGTCATAGTATGTCGCGTAGCAAACAAAATTCTAATGGATTTAATCATAGCAACGGGAGAGAAGATCTCGTCATAGTCTACACCATGAATCTGTTTAAAATCTTTAGCTACCAATCACTCTTTATAGGTTTGTACATTACCATTCATATATGTTTTCTCTTGAAAACCCACTTGCACCTGATAGGTTTTACTCCTTACTGCTTCAAGTAGTTCAACTAAAATTCATACATGATTTGTACACATGGAGTTCTGATGCAGGGCGGTTGTAGGTGTAAGCCAAGTACTATACGGAAACTCTAGTGAATGAATGTAAGTGTAGGATGTGGGAAATGCTAAAATGATGCAATGCATACGCGATTGTCCAATGTTTAATTGCAATAAATTTTAAAATTAAAGATCCATAAATATTCACATTAAAAATTAGACATTAGAAACAAAAACAAGATTAGACAATAGAAACACAAACAAGATTAGACATTAGAAACACAAACAAGATTTGATTAAAATTAAAAAGAAAATGTTTCAATTAAGCATCAAGAGAATAAACTCCACACATAGAACAAACCTTAGACAAATGGATATGAAATAATATCTCAAATGGTATGATAGTTCACCTAATAAGCAACAAAGGGTAAAATTAACTTTAACTATGAACTTACAAAAGAAATATGGGATCCAGGGCTGAATAACTGCTGATTTTAGTGGCTGAACAGTGAACTGGTTGCGGTTCTGCACAGATTCTGACAACTGAATTGAGTTCTATAGCAATTAGGGGGGCTCGGGTAGAGTATAAGGTTGGTTGGGGTGAGGAAGGAATGTTGGGACTGTTAGGGGTAAGGATTGGGGGTGGGAAAAGGTAATGGATCACTGTTTGGTGACTTCAGGTGGTCGGCAGGGTGGAAGATGGTTGAACAGCCTGCTGGACAGCAGTTAGAAATTATTTTCCTGGACTTATGGAGGAGCAGGGCTGCTGGAGTGAAGATTTCAGGCCAGGAATTGGCTTACTGGGTTTGGATCTGGGTTGGTGGGCTGGTGGACTGGTTAGCAAGATGCACGAGAGTGGGGACAGCTTAGGATTATGCTCTCGCTGTGGACAGGGAAGTGAAGGAGGGATCCAAGCTGTGTTGGAATCAAGAGAGAACTGCAGGAAACGGAAGACAGCAAGCATCGAAACCAAGCTGCTTGCAGGAAGGAGGAATCAAGAGTTCGTAGGAGGCTGAACGTGAGTGGAGATGCTGGGACGGGGTTCCACTGGACTGGAGGAAGTTTTTTCAGGTGGTCGCTGCTTTTAGCGAGGCGCTTTCTGTAGATAATAGGGAGAATTTCAGAAATTGTGGAGGTTATGGGTGGTTTTATGGGGTGGGGGAGGAAGACTACGGCTGGCCGGCACTTGGGAGGGTGGTTTCTGGCAGCTAAGAGTGGTGGTAGAGGGAGAGTTGGGCAATTACGGCAATAAATCACAGCGGTTAGTGGTAGTTGTGGACAGTTTTAGGCGGTTATATGTGATAAGGTGGTTATGGATAGTGGTAAGGTAGTTACCTTGGCTTCAACACCAAGGATCCACGGAATCGGTAATGTGGAGAGACCGCAAGAGCCCGAAAAATCTGTCCAAAATTTGTGATGTCTGGAAATCGCACCATATACCCCAATTTATAGACTTAGAACCCACTACAAACGGCCACGGTCGTCCGAAACATAAAACCACTAAATATACATAAAATAAAAAAATATAAAAATATGTCGTCGGCGTTCTGAACGCGACTACTGGCTCAGATCGCCATCCAACGATTCTAACCCTGTCTCCCATGTAAGTAGACTCAGGCAGGTTCCGATAAGGGTCGGCCTGCCCGTGAAATGTGATCCCCATCCAATTCACATCAGATCTCATGATCTGAAGCGATTTCCCAAAATCTGGTCCCGATATAGCATCTTGGTAGGTAGCAGGTGTTACGGGCCTACTTCCATAACTGCAGTAACTCGTCGGGATAGTGATCGGAGGCGGAGAAGATGGCGGCGAAGGAGGATATTGTGGAGCCGAAACCGCGGTTGCCTAGGCGGGGTTGCTCGTTAGAGGAGAGAGCCACCAAGATCTCACAACAAGGGATAAGAACTAGACTTCATTTCATTGATGAGTGATACAAAGGCTCTAAGGGTCTACTTAAAGAACCCCCGAGTGGCGCACCCGTAAATACATGAAGACATTAAAATATTAAAAGACCCTAACTCCACTCGATATAACGCGACACAACACATAAGTTGACTTGAATAATAATAGAATAGATAACCAACGGTTGAGGTGCAACCGATACGTAACATCTCATCCGCCCTTGAAATCGAGCTTGCCTTCAAGCTCGAACTCCACGTGGTGATCAAATTATCAGGCAACTTGATCTCCCACCAGAACAATGCATGATATCGCGTAGCGACGGCGACGGTGGCGGCGAGTAGCGGTGGCGGCGTTGGAAAGTCGAGCAGCGGAAGTAAAGGCTTCAGCAAGGTCGGTGGAGCGATGATGAACAACAACAACAAGTAGGTCGGGGGAGCGACGGTCGACAGCAGGAACGGATCTGAAGGCGGTGAGGTGGCCAAGGTGTTTGACGAAGGGGGCCCAAAGTGGGGCGGCATGAGCGGGGCCAGAGAAAAGCCCGGTAAATGAGGTGGCGATGTGGCCGGAGGCAGGAACAGGTCTGTCGGGGTTGGCGGAGTGGGCACCGGCGAAGCAAGTGCTGGCAGAAGAAGCGTCGACGTGGCCAGAGGAACAATCGCCGCGAAGAGCGGTGGCGCGTCAGCGACCGACAAAGATGGCGCCTGCAAGAGGAGAGGCGGCGACAACGAAGGTGAAATCTTCGGCGGAAGAGCAGCTAGCCAATTATCAAATTTGTGGAGGAGCGTGGTCATGGCTTCCTGACGACGTGCTTCGGCGTCCCGAAGGCGTGCATCCCACGAGATCATCATTTCCTCGATCGAACGGAGGGCAGCAATCTCCGCGATACTAAGCTTGATGTTCCTCATAATAACACTTGATGAAATTAATTAATTCCTTAAGAATTAATGGGAAAAAAAGAGAATTAATAATAATTAATTAACCGTACATTGATTAATCAATTATAATAATTGCATTAATCTGTGGTGGGGCTCAATAAAAAAAAGGCTGAATGCGTGGGCAACGAGTAAGGTTTGAAGAAAAAAACATAAAGCTCTGCTGTGGTGGTGGGCTCAAGGAAAAGTGATATGGACTGCTAAGTTATGGCGTTGGCTTTAGGTTTGTTGTTTTGTTTTTCTAATATAAAACAGAGCTGATGTGGGGGAGGGGCTCGAGGCGCGATAAAAAAATAGAGAAAGAAAGGTGGGCGGCTCGAGAATGGAGCAAACGGAGGAAGCTTGATGCGACAAATCAGCGGCGAGATGGGCTCGATGGAGTCGGTCACGTTAGAAGGCGGGCTCGAGAATGGAGCAGCGGCGAGGGCTCATCTGCGCTGGGGAAGAAGATGCGGGCTCGAGAATGGAGCAGCGGAGAGGAGACGAGCGGTCAATGAAGGGGTTGGGGGAGTCGAAGAAGCAGAGAGGAGATGTTAGCGTGTGTGCGGAGGAGATGAAGGGGCTGGAATTTGACGGGCCGTGAATCGCAGCGGAGGAGATGTGGGCGTGCGTCGGCGGAATGGACACCCCAGGATGTCGCTGAAACCGACGGGGAGTTTCTTCTGGATGTTGCTGAAGCCGACGAGGAGTCTTCGTCTGGATGTCGCGCTGGAGCGAAAGCAGGGAGGCAGTGGAGGAGGCAAGGAGGAAGTAGGGAGGCAGTGCGGCTAGTGCTGGCAGCGAGTTTGACGGAAATTCTGGCTGGTTGAGGAAGAAGCACGTTGAATCATCGAGGTGCGTTTGCGGAAAAGGACTGATGGCTCTGATACCAAGTTGTTACGGGCCTACTTCCGTAACTGCGGTAACTCGCCAGGATAGTGATTGGAGGCGGAGAAGATGGCGGTGGTGGAGGATACTGTGGAGGCGGAACTGCGGCTGCCTAGGCGGGGTTGCTCGTTAGAGGAGAGAGCAACCAAGATCTCACAACAAGTGATAAGAACTAGACTTCATTTCATTGATGAGTGATACAGGGCTCAAAGGGTCTACTTATAGAACCCCTGGGTGGCGCACTCGTAAATACATGAAGACATTAAAATATTAAAAGACCCTAACTCTACTCGATATAACGCGACACAACACATAAGTTGACTTGAATAATAATAGAATAGATAACCAGCGGTTGAGGTGTAACCGATAAGTAACAGCAGGCTCATCTTAAATCATAAGCATTACATCGCCTTGTTGAGTCAAAAGAAATCCATATGTTTCAAGTTGAATGTGTGTTCTACCTGATCGACGCATGACCTATGTTTCTTGAACAGGCTTGTGCACCATTAACTTGTAGTCCTTGCTCAAGTTCCATCATAGATTCATTAATACCCTGTGGTTTTTGAACTTCTTCAAGTTCTATTTTATTTTTACTAGTTCCTCTAGAAATAAACTCTCTTTCTAGAAAGTATCATTCCTTACGACAAATATTTTGCCTGGAGAATGGTAATAAAAAATAGTATCATTTAGTTTCCTTAAGATACACCACAAGATAGATTGTGCACCATGTATAAAAAACTCATACTTAACTGAAGAAAGTCTTAATGAGTACACTTAATTTTCCAATGTTTTCCATACATTGGAAAACATTTGATTACACTTAATTTTTTATAAAGAATTTCATGATAAAGATTAACTATTTAATTTTGCACATACTTTAACAATATTTATGAAATACAATATTTTAGAAACATTGTATACAATAATTTTTTTTAAAATGCTAAGAAATAATGATGCCTGGGGTTCCAAGAGGCATCACCCCTAGCGGAGTTCAAGGGGCAGAGTCCCTTGCAGGGTGCGGGGAAGTATCACGACCTCCAAAGAAAAACTATCATCATTATCTTAAGGAAAATCATCAACAATTGATGTTCCAAAGCTAAATCAACAATTTCAGACCAATTTAAGAATTGCAGATTCAGTAAACCCTAGACGAATATAAAGTCACTTGACAATCGATGAGGTGGCTAAATGATCAGTGGTAGACGATCAATAAGATAGCTCGACGATCGTCGATTGGCTATAAATGATCAAATTAGCTGCTCAGCAATCAATATACCGCTCGATGATCAAAGGTCAACGATAATCAAGTTGCTCGACGATTTCGCAAATCGCTCAAAGATCGCACAGTGGACGCTCAACGATCAACGAATACGATTTCAGCGAAAGCAAGAAGAACATGCATTCTAGCTTAGCAGTTTCGCAAGACGCTTAGATACCACCGTTGGGTTTCGATGTCATCTAATGCGCATCGAAAAATAAATGAATTTCTCACAAGATTCATGCAAAACAAAACTAATCAAGAAATTTAGATGATACATGCTACAAAATTGTGAAACTGGTTTCAGTTATGGAGGTATTTTCGATGACCGAACACAGAAATGTATGACGTCTCTATTAACATCCACACGAATGTCTGAAACTCTGACGCGGTCCATCCAACGATTTCGCGGAAGGAAGATGATTACCCGTCTCAGATATGAAGTAAGATTTGTCTCTTTCAGAGATTGTTTTTATTTCTCTTGTTCTCTCTCAATTTTTCTCTGAAAATAAGTTTCCCAGAATGTCACTGAGGTAAAGCAACCCTTATACTAGAAAAAGAATTTAGAGAACTCTAAAAAGAGGAGTTATGACTTTAGATCTTGCTCGCTTCGATTCAAAACCAAATTTTCCCTTTCGGTTCAAAAACTGAAATTAATTATATTATGAAACAACAAACCTCATTACCAACTCTAGCCGTCAAACACAACCTCTTCCCTCATCACTCTCAAATCCTCCTTTTTTTCCTCCCTTGTTCTCTCTTGCTCTGGGAGGTGATTTTCTCCACCATAAAAGACTACAGTTGCTGACACGTCCCCTCATCAGCAAGAATCTCCAGAGAAACACCACTACGATCAAACTGTGGGCATGGAAGGAACGGCGAGGCATGGACACCTCTTTGATGACTGATGACCTATGAAAATCCACACAACCATGTGAGTTTCTCCTCCCTCCTCCAAGCTATAGATATAGGATCTGTTGTGATAGAATTTTTCACGTCGTTAATGCCTCCCACCTTTTAGATTGTCGACACCAACCTCACCCAAGCCACCATGGGTGGCGTAGGGGACGCCGGGACGGGAGTTGCGGAATCCTTCCGGACGGGCCAACTCTCGCACGGAGAGGGTGAGGACGGTAGCGGCTAGGGCAAACCAGAATTCTTAATACTCAAAAAACCGCATACAACATAACATATTCCGCCCTTATACTAGGAGGGGGAAAATACCGCTATTAGCACACCCGCTAATGGCACACCGAAATAAAAGTGCAAACATAGACATGCAAAGATACAATGGAAAACAACATATGTTACGGAAATAATTAAACGGCCCGGGGCTTCCAAAGCGGGTCGATCCTTTCTAGCCACTCGATTCCGGTCTCGCCGGGCGATCCTCCAGTCGCGTTGTTGCCGTCTGCAATGCATCCTTCATCATTCGCCTCCGCTTGGGAGGCACTCGACCTCGAGTGCTCGGGGTAAAGCGGAATGTCCGGGTAGAAAGGGGACAAATCGCTCACGTTGAAGGTCTTGGAGATGTTGAGGTCTGGTGGAAGGTCCACTACATAAGCGTTGTCATTGATCTTGCGAGTGATGGGGAAAGGGCCATACTTCTTTGGCATGAGTTTGTGGTGGTGGCCCGCGGGAAGTCTCTCCTTACGGAGGAAAACCATCACCAAGTCTCCCACCGCATAGATCTTCTCGCGCCGGTGCTTGTCGGCCATAGCCTTGTATTTGGCATTAGACTCAAGCAACTTGAGCCGGGTATCAGCTTGGATGTCGCGGGTTTCTTCCGCTAACTGGGCCGCGGAAGGAGGAGCTGCCGGAAGGCGGGCGAGATCGAGTGCATGCCGGGGAACCTTGGTATAGACAATGGAGAATGGCGAGCGACCGGTAGAGCTGTGCACTGCGTTGTTGTAAGCAAATTCAGCCTGCGCGAGTGCGTGATCCCATTGCTTCGGGCGATCTTGGCAAATGCAACGAACGAGGTTCCCGAAGGTCTTGTTCACAACCTCGGTTTGACCGTCAGTTTGAGGGTGGGCGGAGCTACTAAACTGAAGAGAGGTGTCGAACATCTTCCACAGCATTGTCCAAAAGTGGCCGCGAAATTTGGGGTCGCGGTCCGATGTGATAGTGGTTGGCACGCCATGCAAACGAACCACCTCCCGGAAAAAGAGGCGCGCGATGTGGGAAGCGTCGGACGTCTTGCGACAAGGGAGAAAATGGGCCATCTTAGAGAAGCGATCCACCACTACAAACACGGAATCGACCCCGCGTTGCGTGCGCGGGAGACCCAAGACGAAATCCATAGAGAGATCTTCCCAAGCGCTGGCGGGAACCGGGAGGGGAGTATAAAGCCCAGTGTTGTGGGCGTGTCCCTTGTACTGTTGACACACATAACACTTTCGAACGAAGTTCCCCACGTCCTTCGATAGTTGCGGCCAGAAGTAACGCTCTTGGAGGCTGGCAAGTGTTTTGACTCGGCCCAGGTGTCCACTCAACCCGCCACCATGCAAATCACGAATGAGCTTCTCCCGTAAGGAAGTGCGAGGAATACACAGGCGGTTGTCTTTAAGCAGGAACCCGTCGAGTAAGAGGAAACCTTGATGCGAGCCGCCTAAGGAACAGGCGCGCCAAATCTCGTGGAAGTCAACGTCCTCGGCATACAAGTCAACGAGAGTATCAAACCCGATGATCTCGTGGTGCATAGTCGCCAACAGACAACTGCGTCGGCTAAGTGCGTCGGCGACGACATTGGTCGTCCCCGGCTTGTGCTGGATAATATATGGAAACCGCTGGAGATATGTGGTCCAACGAAGGTGCATTCCATCCATGCGTTTCTGACTGTTGATGAACTTGAGAGCCTGCTGGTCTGTGGACACGATGAACTCCTTGTGCAGTAAGTAGTGTTCCCAATGCTTGAGAGCTCGTACGACCGCATAGAACTCCTGATCATAGGCGGCCCATTTCCGTCGAGCTTCACTTAATTTTTCGCTGAAAAACGCCACGGGGCGCTTGTCCTGGGAGAGGACAGCCCCTATACCAATGCCACTGGCATCACACTGCACCTCAAAGAGTTTTTCAAAGCTGGGTAGTGCCAAGACTGGGGCCGAGCTAAGCTTCTGCTTGATCAAGTCGAAGGAGCGTTTGGCCTCGTCGCCCCAAAGGAACTGCCCCTTCTTCAAACAGTCGGTCATGGGAGCGGTAATGGTGCTGAAATCTCGGATGAACCGCCGGTAGAAGGTGGCCAAACCGTGGAAGGACCGCAACTCCGTTAGAGAGGTGGGAGCCGGCCAATCTCGGATCGCCTGGATCTTTTCCTCATCAACCCGGATGCCATCCGTGCCCACAATGAAGCCCAAAAATATCAGCCGTGGAGCGAGGAAGGTACACTTTTTGAGGTGAATGAACAGTTGGTGCGCCGCCAGCACCTCCAAAACAGCCCGAAGATGGGAGAGATGATCTGCTCGGCTCTTGCTGAAGATCAAGATATCGTCAAAATAAACGACGACCGACTTTCCCAGAAAAGGTTACAGTACCTGTGTCATGAGGCGCATAAAAGTACTTGGAGCGTTAGATAATCCAAAAGGCAGTACCTTCCACTTGAAAAGGCCGTCCGGCGTTTTGAAAGCCGTCTTCCACTCGTCACCCGGCTTGATGCGGATTTGATGGTACCCGCTGCGTAGGTCGATCTTGGAAAAGAACTGGGAACCATCTAACATGTCTAGCATGTCGTCAAGTCGAGGAATGGGGAAGGAGTACTTGATGGTGATCCGGTTGATGGCGCGACTGTCGACGCACATGCGCCAAGAACCGTCCTTTTGGGGGACTAAGAGTGCTGGGACGCCACAGGGACTGAGGCTCTCGGAGATGAACCCTTTCTTCAACAATTCTTCTACCTTCTCGCGCAGGATAGCATGCTCCTTGGGGCTCATGCGGTAGTGGGGTAAATTCGGAAGGCTAGCTCTCGGAATGAGGTCGATCTGGTGTTGTATATCCCGAAGAGGAGGTGGACGGTCAGGCAAGTCGTCCGCCGTGATGGTTCGGAACTCGTGCAGCAGCGCGCGCACGTCCGGAGGAGCGGCTTCGGCCTCCTGCTCGCGAGTGGTGTACAGCCCGTAGGAGACAAGGGCCACCACTTCCTTAGCTTCCACAACGTCCCGCTCAAACATAGAGGCGTCCTCGGGCATCACCAACAGGCTACGCTCCCTATCGGGCGGTGGGCTGACTTCGGGTTTCCCTCCGACCCGGGCGATGATTTGGATCTTCTTGTCGGCCCAAGTGAAGGTGACAGCATTCTCGCGGCCCTTGTACGAAACATCCGTATCATACTGCCACGGCCGCCCCAAGAGTAGGTGGCTGGCGTCCATCTCTACCACGTCGCACCAAACGTCGGCCCGGTAGTGTTTCCCAATAGCAACAGGAACGTGAGAGCGGTGGGTGACCCGAACGGACGGGCCGCGCTGAATCCATCCGATGGAATAGGGGTGGGGATGAGGCTCCGTCGAGAGCTGCAAATAGGAGACCAACCGGGTGGCAACGAAGTTCTCGCAACTGCAATTGTCAATCAGTACGTCGCAGATTTTCCCCTTGATGGTGCAGTAGCTCCGAAAAATATTGTTCCGTTGGACGTGTTCGTCCACCCGTGGTGTGAGAAGTAGACGATGAACCACGCAAGCGGCGAACTCGCCTTCCTCGTCATAACCATCAATCACTTCATCAGCCTTTCCGATGTCATCCTCTCCCTCTTCGTCCGGTGCAACAGTGTGGACGGGTTGGCGAAGCAGGGGGCAACGGTTGGCGAAATGGCCCGGTTGTTGACACTTGAAACATGTGCCTGCCGGTGCTCGGTCAGGTGCCCGACCCTTTGGTGCGGACGAGGAGGCCGGCACCCGATCCACAATCTCCTTGTCGGTGGTGTCCCGGCTGTTAGAACCCGACGCGTCTGTCCAAGGGCGGCGAGAGGCCGTGCGGTGTAGTGGGATGGTTGTCTTCTCCATTTGTTCAGCCTTGAGGGTCATGTTGTACGCCTCATCCACCGTGCGCAGAACATGCAAGCCGATCTTCTCCCGTAGGGAGGGTCGCAGCCCGTGTAGGAAACGAGTAACACGTTGGTCGTCTGTCTCTGTGAGGCCATTGCGGTCGGCGAGTCGGCTGATCTCTGCTAGGTACTCTGTCACAGTACGAGTCCCCTGAGAACAACTCTGGTAGAACTGGAATAAATGTTGGTCATAGTCGGGCGGAAGGAACCGATTCCGCAACAACTTCTTCATTTTCAGCCACGTGCGGACTGGCGCCTTGCCTTGGCGGTTGCGGTTGAGTTGAAGTTGGTCCCACCATACGGCCGCACCGGATTTAAGGCGGTAGGCGACCATCTTCACTTGGCGGCGGTCGTCGATCTCCGCCAGTTCAAAGAAACGTTCGACTTCCGAAAGCCAATCGAGGAAGTCTTTGATGCCCAGGTTGCCATGAAAGTGAGGAATGTCAGCCCGCAGGCGGTACCCCGGTTGGTACTGGGGCTGTGGGGCACCCCCGCGTGGAGGGCTGCCGCCGTCGGGGGGATCGTCATCGGAGCTGGACAAAGAGAGGGCCGGGTTGAGTGGCGGGGCTGCAGGCGGCACGCGAGCGCGGCGGTATTGCCGCCCAAAATAGGGATCCGGGGGAGCCGCTGGAGGGTCGGCGGGGCGCGGTTGCGGTGGGCGGCCCGGCTGTAGGTCGCTGAGGGCGGCGGTGAGGGTGGCGAGTTGGGCGGTGATACCATTGATGGCTGCCCAAAGGGCGGCGTCGTCCCGCGGAGCGTCACCCATCGGTGGAAGAGGGCCGGAGTCGACGCAGGAGAGAAACGCCTGGGCGGACCGAGACAGGCGTAGGAGAACGGCGACGGAACGGGGGTGCGCGTCGAAGCTGGCGGAAACCTTCCGGACGGGGGATGCTGTCGTCGAGCGTAGAAGTCGGCGAGGAGTCCTCTGATACCAACTGGCGTAGGGGACGCCGGGACGGGAGTTGCGGAATCCTTCCGGACGGGCCAACTCTCGCACGGAGAGGGTGAGGACGGTAGCGGCTAGGGCAAACCAGAATTCTTAATACTCAAAAAACCGCATACAACATAACATATTCCGCCCTTATACTAGGAGGGGGAAAATACCGCTATTAGCACACCCGCTAATGGCACACCGAAATAAAAGTGCAAACATAGACATGCAAAGATACAATGGAAAACAACATATGCTACGGAAATAATTAAACGGCCCGGGGCTTCCAAAGCGGGTCGATCCTTTCTAGCCACTCGATTCCGGTCTCGCCGGGCGATCCTCCAGTCGCGTTATTGCCGTCTGCAATGCATCCTTCATCATTCGCCTCCGCTTGGGAGGCACTCGACCTCGAGTGCTCGGGGTAAAGCGGAATGTCCGGGTAGAAAGGGGACAAATCGCTCACGTTGAAGGTCTTGGAGATGTTGAGGTCCGGTGGAAGGTCCACTACATAAGCGTTGTCATTGATCTTGCGGGTGATGGGGAAAGGGCCGTACTTCTTTGGCATGAGTTTGTGGTGGTGGCCCGCGGGAAGTCTCTCCTTGCGGAGGAAAACCATCACCAAGTCTCCCACCGCATAGATCTTCTCGTGCCGGTGCTTGTCGGCCATAGCCTTGTATTTGGCATTAGACTCAAGCAGCTTGAGTCGGGTATCAGCTTGGATGTCGCGGGTTTCTTCCGCTAACTGGGCCGCGGAAGGGGGAGCTGCCGGAAGGCGGGCGAGATCGAGTGCATGCCGGGGAACCTTGGTATAGACAATGGAGAATGGCGAGCGACCGGTAGAGCTGTGCATTGTGTTGTTGTAAGCAAATTTTGTCTGCGCGAGTGCGTGATCCCATTGCTTCGGGCGATCTTGGCAAATGCAACGAACGAGGTTCCCCAAGGTCTTGTTCACAACCTTGGTTTGACCGTCAGTTTGAGGGTGGGCGAAGCTACTAAACTGAAGAGAGGTGTCGAACATCTTCCACAGCATTGTCCAAAAGTGGCCGAGAAATTTGGGGTCGCGGTCCGATGTGATAGTGGTTGGCACGCCATGCAAACGAACCACCTCCCGGAAAAAGAGGCGCGCGATGTGGGAAGCGTCGGACGTCTTGCGACAAGGGAGAAAATGGGCCATCTTAGAGAAGCGATCCACCACTACAAACACGGAATCGACCCCGCGTTGCGTGCGCGGGAGACCCAAGACGAAATCCATAGAGAGATCTTCCCAAGCGCTGGCGGGAACCGGGAGGGGAGTATAAAGCCCAGTGTTGTGGGCGTGTCCCTTGTACTGTTGACACACATAACACTTCCGAACGAAGTTCCCCACGTCCTTCGATAGTTGCGGACAGAAGTAACGCTCTTGGAGGCTGGCAAGTGTTTTGTCTCGGCCCAGGTGTCCACTCAACCCGCCACCATGCAAATCACGAATGAGCTTCTCCCGTAAGGAAGTGCGAGGAATACACAAGCGGTTGTCTTTAAGCAGGAACCCGTCGAGTAAGAGGAAACCTTGATGCGAGCCGCCTAAGGAACAGGCACGCCAAATCTCGTGGAAGTCAACGTCCTCGGCATACAAGTCGACGAGAGTATCAAACCCGATGATCTCGTGGTGCATAGTCGCCAACAGACAACTGTGTCGGCTAAGTGCGTCGGCGACGACATTGGCCGTCCCCGGCTTGTGCTGGATAATATATGGAAACCGCTGGAGATATGTGGTCCAACGAAGGTGCATTCCATCCATGCGTTTCTGACTGTTGATGAACTTGAGAGCCTGGTGGTCTGTGGACACGATGAACTCCTTGTGCAGTAAGTAGTGTTCCCAATGCTTGAGAGCCCGTACGACCGCATAGAACTCCTGATCATAGGCGGCCCATTTCCGTCGAGCTTCACTTAATTTTTCGCTGAAAAACGCCACGGGGCGCTTGTCCTGGGAGAGGACAGCCCCTATACCAATGCCACTGGCATCACACTGCACCTCAAAGAGTTTTTAGTTGTCATGTTACAAGGTAAGATAGAGTGAAAATAAATTAGCCTCTGTGATAATATTCGCTCAAACTTTAAATAGAAGAAAGAAACCTTTGCAAGAAGCTCGAAGAGTAAATTCCTTAATAAGAGCATTATGCTTCCGCGACACGTGTACACAACAAGAGACGCCAATGTAAGAATTTTGATTCTTTTAAGATTAGTGGCATTTATTAGTAAAAATATGTGTATTCTTATGTAAGCATTTATGAGTAAAAATATGTGTATTCATATGTAGAACCATGTAACAAGACATCTATTAGTTTGTATGAAAACTAAATATTAACAGATTATCAGTGGTCGAGAGATATACTTAAGAGAATATATTGAGTTATTGACCAATCGTATAATAAATTGAAATATAAACAAAAGATCGTGTCAGTTAACACCGATTTGGGTGGAGGCACACCACAATGTACACACAAAAAAGTAACCCTAATATGGTTTCAGATATAATTGCATTTACATCACTATCGTGATTCAGAAAAATATGTGCTCAAAAATCTAAAACAATAACAACGGATCGCATTCACACAAATAAACACCGATCGAGATGGAGATATATAAACAAAGGATCGTGTGTCAGTTAACACCGATCGAGATGGAGGTACATCATCATTCACACACAAATAAACAGTAACCCAGGAAGGTCACGAACGTGGTGAAGAACATTATTGTGCTCAAAAATCCAAAATAAAAAAAGGAAGAAAGTAAACCAGTTTCATACGCCAATACATCACTTACATACTTACATTCAGAAATCAAAAATAGCTTAATATACATACATTTTCAGCTCGCAGAGTATTGTTACTTAGAAGGATAAATGTTCTTACTCATCGATTGATTCAGGTTTAAAACTTTTTATTTCAGGAGGTACGAAGCAGAAACTCAAGTTAGGGTAAATGTTAGAGCAGTAAGGAGAATTGTAAATTATGTATTTTCATGTATGTGTTTCGGACTTTCTTAGTAATGTACTAAATGAAGTTACTTTTAGCTGGCTTTGTGCATCACTTCAGGTATGTTGTAGTCCTTTGAATTGTGATTGGTTTCTGTGATTCCTTATCAGTTGAATATTTCAATACCATGTAAGATGCACTACTTTTACTCTCGTACCATTGTTAATGCATTTTCTAGTTTATATCATATCTTGGACTTCGGCCAGGTTTTCGATATGCTATTAAACTGGAGAGGTATTACATTTGGTATCAGAGATAAATTTAGGATCTTTGGCACATAGGTGCCATAGAGCCATAGGGCGTATAACTTTGTTTAGTGACTCGTTATGTTTCATAGATTTTGACACATACTTGCATACACAAATATGCATGCTTATGTCTTCAAGATTGGATCTCATGGTTTCCGCACAGGAATCCCATAGCGGTGAAACGAGGGAGCCCACAAATCAAAATCAAAATCCATAAATCGTTGTGGAAGCTAGCAATACCCCAGCAATGTTAACCCCTACAGATATTGCATCAAAAATTGTAAGGACCATTGCAAACGCCTTAACAGAGTTTCAGAATAGCTTACCTCTATACCTGCACCAGTGCAAGTGGGTATGGATCTCTATCTTCGACATTTCAGAGAGCTTTGACCTCCAATTTATAAACGCGAAGAGTCTCCAATGGAGACGGAAGATTGGCTCTTTAGGGTTAAAGACTTTCTTGACGTGATGAGTTGTCCTGAAACGAAGGTGGCGTTAGCTACTTCCTTATTAGAAGGCGAAGCCGGACAGTGGTGGAGTCTCCATTTAGCTGAAGGTGTTGAGTGTAAGTATTGAATTGAGATTTTTCCTTCCTTAGACACTAGTAATACGTCTATTCATCATCTCTGTTAGGTCTCTCTGTGGAGAAAATCACATGGAATGAATTTGCCACATCACATTTAGGATGGTTTGTACCTCCATCTAGCGTCAGATATTACAAGAGAAGTATCTGAGATTGATCCAAGGGGAAAGAACAGTGATCCAATATGAGCAAGAATTTACTCATCTCTCCCGTTATGCTGGAGCTTTAGTAGAAACTGAAGCAGATAAATGTTATCGTTTTAGAGAGAGTTTACAAGATTCCACCAGGCAACCTCTTCTTCCTTTTGACAACAACTGTTATAGAAGATTGATGGATACTGCCAGACAAATTGAAGTGGACCAAGAAAGAGTTCAACGACGTATGAAATTTAATTAAAAGAGAATCCAAGGTTGATCAGGGGGATATTGTTAACTTCACTCTTATTCGCATATATATATTGTTTTCTCTTCAGATACAACTCAAACTAGAGGGTGGAAGTCAAGGGAAAGTAGATAAAGGAAAGGTGATTGAAGTTGTGGCAGCTAAGACAATGCTAGGTCGAGGGTTAATGCAACCTCGAGCTTATGGGTTGGGATAATAGGAGGCTAAGGATCAGGATGACGTAGTAACAAGTTAGATCTTTAGTATGTCTTATATTATACTCGTCTTAAATATTTAAACCTGGTAAATTAGTGTAGATATTTGACTCATGCATCATGCTCCTTCAAGAGTTCTTTTGATACGGGAGCATCACACTCTTTTTTAACAGAATCTATCGCATGTAAGTTGGGACTCAAAATCTATCCAATAGATTCGATGCTAGAAGTTAGAATGCCTAATGGTCCTCTTCTTCCAACAATGTCTGGAGGGAAAATTGTGATTCAAATAGGAGATTCCGAATTTTTCGTGGATGCAACATTTCTTCCTGTAGTCGAGTTTGATTTAGGTGGCGTTTGGTTCAGCTGATGGACGTCAGTGCGGTTGGGAGAATACACAGTTTAGCCAATAAGTCGTGTTTGGTTTGGTTGATAGCAGAAACTTCGTTTATTAATAAACGCTCCTTATACCTATCCCCTCAACTGCAGGTTGAAGCATCGTCTGACCGCAACTGTTGCGGTTTCCCCCTCCCGACATCTCCGGCCTCATTTCGCTTCCGCGTCGAATCCTCTGCTTCTTCAATGCTCTTCTTTCTCAATGCCCTAGTAGCTCCCCTCGCCTGTTGAAGAAGGACGACCATTGCGCAGATCTGCTTTGCTTTTGCTTCCTTGATGCCCTAGTCAAACTTGCACATGTCGGACTCATGTCGGTTTGGTTTTTGTATGTCGGATTGTGGGGAATATATCGGTGACATTTTAAAATATCGGATTGTAATATTATATTAATTATATAAATATATTTCATAATATTTTCATTTATTAATTAGATGGTAATTATTTTATCTAATTAAGTGTAAACTAAAATTCATATGAGAAAATTAAACTACTAACAAGTGTTTAATCATATCTAATTGGTGTCATTTTGAGTCACCTTCTCACCAAATGCCAACACGGATCTCGACCTACTATAGAAGATGCGCTAGGAATCTTGCTAGAACCTTCTGATGAATTCATTCTATACAAAAAAATTTATTGAACAAATAAAAAAAACATTGTATTGGGCCGCCATTAGCCGCAATATTGGGCCGACATGTCTGACATGTCGGCCGCAATACTGAAAAACGCCAGAATTATCAAATGTGGCGAAAACGTGTCGATTCCCCCTCAAAAATAACATGTCGCCCGACATATCGGATATGTCGAACATGTCGGCCGCAATCTATAAGCTTGGCCCTAGTAGATCTCCCCTCGCCTGTTGAAGAAGGACGGCCACTCTTCTAGCAGATCTGCTCCGTTTTGCAATATCCAGTCAATATCGACAGCATTTCCTGCAATATCCAGCACGTAATCGCTGCAGCTAATCGCGTTTCATCCTCCAATCCATTCTACTGGCAACTTCTCCAGGAATACTAAGCCCCTTCGAAAAACACGAGGAATCTTCCCTTCAACTGCTCTACTATTTTAAATACTTAAATTTATTGCTCCAATGGAATCATCAGTGAGTACTTAAATTTATTCCTTTGATCAATGTTTGCATTTTGTGATGATCATGCTACGGTGCTTCTCCAGGAATACTAGTTTGAATGCTCCATTATTTTGTATCTTTCTTGACCTGATGCATTTATTATGGTTAATGTGTTTCTCGAGCAACTATATGAAAACTTATTTTGTTCACTGGTAGCAAGAAAGTGCCTATTAAACAGATTTGTTGGTTAATTTTTTTAACTGCTTATATGAATCTGTTTGGGTGTTATATGTTTTCCGATTCTTTTGTCACATCAATTGTAAATGCTTACACAATGTAGACTTCACTGCATTGGTATTGCTGATCAAATGCTTACACAATGTAATAATGTATAGATTTGATTATGTAGATACATAGAATGGATCTTAAGAATGATAAACACAGTTTTTTATATAAATTTTATATGCATTGGTATTGTTGATCTTGATTTACACAATGTATAGATTTGGTAGTAGATTTTTGGTAGTATGTCTAATGAATTTTGTATGAAGTTTATTTGAGCCTATTGAAATTAGAAAATTGTAATTTGAGATTGTAGATCTATCCCACTTACGGTATTTTTATGGCTTGTTTATAATTTTCTGTAATTAGAGCCCAAAAAAATTTCACCCAAAAATCCGTTTTATTCCCAAACAACTTTTCCAAAACTCTATTTTACAAATTCAATTTCACCCAAACAGTTTTTTAACAAAACTCTATTTTTCAGAAACAGTGTTTTTCTCAAACTTCATTTCCTATCAGCTGTTTTCCATCGGCAACAATCCAACCAAACGGAGCCTTAATTTTGAGCATGGGCTGGTTAGCCAATGTTGGTACTCTGATTATTGTCGATCTAAGGAAGTTTTGTTGGAAGGACCAAATCAGTCTACAGTTAATTTCCGAGGCATGTAAAGCATATCTAAATTGATAATTTCTTCGATGAAATCTATCAAAACGATAAACAAGGGCAGTGAGGCATTGTTGGTTCTAATGAAGGAGTCAGTACAACACTCCAAGAAGTATCGGTCGTACGTGACTTCCCTGACGTATTTTCGGGAGAGCTTCATGGTGCCCCTCCCCTTAGAGAGGTCAATTTTTGTATTGACATCTTTCCTGGAGCACTACTATTGACAAGATCTCCAAGATCACCTTACAGAATGACACCAAATGAATTGAATGAATTAAAAATGCAATAAAAGGAATGACTTGAGATTTATCAAACCCAGCACCTCTCCTTGGGGTGCGCCAATTCTTTTTGTTAAGAAGAAAGACGGTAGTCTAAGATTATGTATATCATGAGTTGAATGAACTGAAAGTTAAAAATAAAAATCTACTTCCCATAATCGATGATTTATTTGGCCAACATGAAGGAAAATCTATTTTTTCAAAACTGGATCTACGGTCAGGATAAATCAATTGAGGATTTATCACTATGATACTCAGAAGACAACATTTAGCACTCATTATGATCACTTTGAGTCTTTGGTTATGTTATTTGGTTTAACCAATGCTCCGTCTACCTTTATGGATCTGATGAATAGAGTTTTCACGAATATCTTGATCATTTTGTTATTGTATTTATAGAAGGCATTCTTGTATATTCAAAGAATGAAGATGATCATGTGATACAGCTCAGAATGATGTTAACTACCCTCAGGAAACACCATTTATTTGCAAAATTTTCACAGTGTGAATTTTGGCTTTCTGAAGTACCCTTTCTTGCACATGTCATTAGTAAGGAAGGCCTTTCAGTAGATAAAAAGAAGGGGAAGCCATCAGAGATTGGCCCAAGCCTTCTATTGTTACTAAAGCACAAAATTTTCTTGTCTTGGTCGGATATTATCATATGTTTATTAAGAAAAATTCCAATATAGCATTGTCACTTCTCTTAAGAAAAAGGGAAAGATATGTGTATGGACTGGTCAATGTGAATTAGCATTTAAGGAGTTGAAAAACAAAATTGATTCAAAACCGAGTTTGTATTCCCAGGTTACTTCTATTGATGTTCCAATTTTGTAAGTTGTTTAGGTATTTTGTGGACAGTTTTGAAATTTTGAAGGTTCTTTTCAGTAAGTTAGTGGTTGACCGTTGACCTTAGCTTTATTATCAATTACCAAGTTCATATGGCCTTAACAATTATTTTTAGACTATTTTTGTGATACAGGTTGCTTTCAAAGTGAATTGTTGGACTGATATTTCAATCAAGAGTCGTTGGGCAGATTTATGGATTCTTGTTGGATGGTTTGTAACGGGGTTTTACTCACAACAGAACCAATAATTCAGTTTCCATCAGATCAAATGACACTATCAACAATGAGCCAATCACAATAATAGACACCAAAGTTGGGAAGTTGAGGACAAATTTTTTTATGAAGGGTGATTTATAACATCACATACTTTTGATAATGTATTTAATTCCTAATTTTTGGAATTTATTTTGGGATAAAGAAAACACCTCAAGAACTTTATAGCATTATCCATTCACTCGGGTTCTGGCCAGGATTATGTAGGGTGGAATGACTGAGGTAAATATTAAATTAAACTATATGGTTTATGGATTATTTTAGAGTATTAATTGATCATTCATTTAATACCAAGAATCATTATCAGGCCATCCATTCAATAGATAATCGATGGATGGCCATGATAGAGTGGAGTGGTGATTAAATTGAGAACCCCGAGACCCGTGATTCTTTTTCTTCCTCCCAGTTTCACGTCAAACCTTCTGCCTTCAATCCAATAATCAAAATCCCCTTCTTGATGCAGTCCGCCTCCTCCCTATTAACTGATCTCATTCACTTGTCTTTAGGTCTAAAATAGGATGTTGATGCAGGACAGGCGTTACACCCGTCTGCCACATGGCGTCGCACCAGGGTCCACCTTAGCATCGCACCAAGATGGCTTTATCAGAGTTGCGGCCCACACACACCAACCTTTGGTCGGTCCCACGACAGGGCGCAGCGGGTTGTTGAGGCCGGGAGTCGATCCCAGGACCTCCTTGATAAAGAGCCTTCACGTAGACTCTCAGTTGGTGATGAGAGTCTGTGTGAAGGCTCTTTATCAAGGAGGTCCTGGGATCGACTCCCGGACTCAACAACCCGTTGCGCCCTGTCGTGGGACCGACCTCGTCGGCAGGCGGGTGTGACGTCTGTCCTGCATCAGATGTGGTCAGTGGTCTCTAGGATGCGGAGATAGATGGCCATAAGAGGGAAAATGGAGCGAGATCTAAGTGTTGCCAACAAGGTATAAAGGAGAAACAATGTTGCCTTGCATCATTGTGTGAAAAGAAATAACTTCATAAGGTTCCTTTTCCTCTAAGTTTAGTCCATATAAAATTTCTCATTTAGAGAAGTTATGAAGAATCACTTGTGTAGAAATACTTCTTATTCGTGATATCTTTCCACCTAGAAATGATATTTTCCCCTTCTAGGTTTTGAAATGTGGATGACATGGATTAGAATCTGGTATTTCAAACAAGGGAAGAGTGGGTTTGAGAAGGAGAGGGGGGAAAAATCGATCCCCAATTGTAGTTAAGAATTAGCTAACTCTCCTCCTCTTCTCTTCAAAGTGTATCCTTAGCCGTCGGCCGTGACTACGTTAGAAAAA
Source organism: Dactylorhiza incarnata (assembly GCA_033032865.1). NCBI lineage: Eukaryota > Viridiplantae > Streptophyta > Magnoliopsida > Asparagales > Orchidaceae > Dactylorhiza > Dactylorhiza incarnata. The sequence continues at coordinate 603,690 of JAWHQI010000285.1, read as the reverse complement.
ATGACTCCATGTCAACCTCCATCGAGGTGATTTGGATTAAGCATATTCAAAAGATCAAAATGTTGGTGAATCCCTGAAGAATTGTTATCCACAATAGAAATTGGATCTTAGAACATTGAATATAAAATTTATTTAGAACTTCTAAAGTTTAGTATTGTGATGAAATTTATGATAAGACTAGACACTCAACGTATGCATATTATATGAAACGAATAGTTATGATTTGATCTAGTTCGTTGTTGTGTGTCCTCGCAAAGGATTGTGTCACTGGCCTTGAGAGTGATAGATCGAAGCTAAAGAAAGAACTTCTCCCAGTTTCCCCGATGACCCCTAATGTTGGTGACGTCGGTGGCCGACAGAGGAGGAAGGAGCTTGCCTTGATGGGGTTTCGACTTATTCATGCACCGACGGATATGAGAAACAATAAAGAGAGATTATGAAAGAAAAAAAAGACTGGGTCAGGCTTGCCCTTTTCATTCCCTTCTCAAGCTATTAATAGTGAAGGCTAATTACATTATGCCCCTTACGAAAACTAATTGCATAATTAAATATACAAAGTACGAAATAAAAAATGCAAATGGATTTTAAATTCCATAATTAAAAAAATACGTCCTAGGAAAGTATATCGTAGGATTTGTGACCGACTTAAGTTCGAAATTTGGAATATACGTACGCTAACGGGAAAAATGATGAAAGTAGTGGATACGATGATTAAGAGAATGATAAATATTTTATGTATGCAAGAGACTAGATGAGTGGGTGAGAAAGCTAAATTTTTAAACAATTCAGGTTTTAAATTATGGTGCAGGAAAAAATAAAACAAGCAATGAGTAGGTATTATTGTGGATACTACTTGGAGGGATGGAGTTGTTGGGATAAATAGAAAGGGTGATAGAATCTTAGCTCTTAAATTGATCATAGGAAAGAAAACTATTAATGTGCAGTGTTTATGCATCACAAGTAGGTTTAAGTGAAGTTATTAAAGTGCAATTTTGGGAATACTAAGAAGATTTAGTAAGGAAAATTCCACAAAGAGAGAAGATTTTCATAGGAGGAGACCTAAATGGACATATAGGGAAGGAAATTACAGATTATACAGTTGTTCATGGAGGATTTGGGTATGGAGAAAGAAATAAAGAAAGAAGAATCATTTTAGACTTTGACATAGCACGTGAGCTAATTGTGAAAAATACACTTTTCATGAAGAGGGAAGAACATTTAATTACGTTTAAAAGCTGACAAAATAAGTCACAAATTGATTATTTTATGACTCGCAAAATAGATAAAATGATTTGTAAGGATTGCAAAGTCATACCAGGAGAAAGTTTGACAACACAACATATATTAGTGTTGTTGGACGTGCAAATTAAATATAATAAATTTAAGACAAAGACAAATGTGTTACAAAAAATTCGGCGGTGGAACTTGAAGAGGGAAAAACAGATTGCTTTCAAGACAGCAGTTATAGGACAACTAGTTGATGATCCTTATGTTGATCCTAGTGTCTCATGGGAAGTTATGTCTTCACATTTAAGGATAAGTGGAAAGAACGTATTTGGAGAATCAAAATGTCGTGCTCCCCCAAATAAAGAATCTTGGTGGTGAAAAGAGAAAGTACAAGACAAAGTGAGGGTAAAGAGAGTCAGTTATAAAACATCATACGCTTGTAGAATGATGAAAACTTGGTAAGGTATAAAGTCGCAAAGAAAAAACTAAGTATGCAGCAAATAAAGCAAGAAGTCAAGCTTGTGAAGAATTTTATAAGCAACTAGATACTAAAGATGGAGAGCGTGACATATATAAAATTGCTCGAGCTAGAGAGAGGAAGAAAAAAGATTTAAGCCAAGTTAAATGCATAAAGGATGAAACAAATACAGTTTTGACGGATGATGTGGCTATTAAAGCACGATGGAAAAGATACTTTTATCAACTCTATAATAAAACAAAAGACAATGAACTGAACTTGAAAGAATTAAGTAAATCGGAGGAGTATAGAAACATAACATTTTATCGTAAAATTCAAGTATCGGAGGTAAACGATGCTCTAAAGAAGATGAAAAATGAAAAGGCGATTGGGTCAGACGATATACCCATCGAATTATGAAAATGCCTAGGGAAAAAAGAACTTTTTTGGCTTACATGTTTCTTCAATAAGATACTGAAATCAAAGAGGGTGTCGGACCAATTGAGAGAAAGTATTTTGGTACCTTTGTATAAGAACAAAGTAGATATATAAAATTGTGTTAATGACAGAGAAATTAAATAAATGAGTTATACCATAAAAGTATGAGAACGGGTAATAGAAAGAAAAGTAAGACGAGAGACTAGCATCTCGGAGAATCAATTTGGATTCATGCCAGGGCAGTCGACCATGGAAGTTATACATCTCTTGAGGAGACTCATTGACAACTATAGAGAAAGAAAATAAGATTTGCATATGTTGTTTATCGATCTTGAGAAGGCTTATGATAGGGTTCCAAGAGAGATCTTATGGAGAGTCTTGGAAAAGAAATGTGTAAATGTATCATACAATGACATAATCAAAGATATATATACAAATTCAGTGACGAGGGTGAGGACATCTGGAGGATTAACACATAAATTCTCTATCATTGTTGGCTTACATTAAGGTTCAGCTTTAGGCCCTTATCTCTTTACCCTTGTCTTAGATGAACTCACCTAACATATCCAACCAGCAATACCTTGATGTTTATTGTTTGCAGATGATATTGCTTGGGTCGATGAGACACGCGATGGTTTAAACACAACTTGAATCTTGGCGAGACACTTTAGAAAAGAAAAGTTTTGAATTGAGCAGGACAAAAACTGAGTATATGGAGCTTAAATTAGTAGTGCATGAAGGACGAATGACTACGTTATTAAGTTGGGTGACCAAGATATTTCCCGCAATGAGTGCTTTAAATATTTGGGATCGATAGTTCAAAAATATGGAGGTGTAGGTAAAGATGTGATACATAGAATCTAAGCAGGTTGGTTGAAGTGGAGAGGTGTTTCTGAGATCTTATGTGATCGTAAAGTACCATTAAAACTTAAAGACAAGTTTTACCGTACTGCAATTAGACCAGCGATGCTCTATGGTTCCGAGTGTTGGGCAGTGAATTGTGTACATGAGCAAAAAATGGGAGTTGCGGAGATAAGAATGCTTAAATGAATGTGTGGACACACGAGATTGGATAAAATTAGGAATGAATGTATCAGGGATAAGACAGGAGTGACACCAATTGCAGAGAAGATGCGAGAAGCTCGACTAAGATGGTTTGGACACGTACAAAGGAGACCATTAGAGGCACCTGTTAGGTGTTGTGAGAGTTTAGTAACTAGGCATGCTAAACGGGGGAGGGGTAGACCAATAAAGACTTTGAATGAAACTATAAGGAAAGACATGATGTGCATGGGCATTAGTGAGATTATGACTAAATATAGGGCACAATGACGACAAAGGATCCATATAGCCGACCTTATTATAATGGGATGAAGGCTTGAGTGTTGTTGTAAATTGTAATTAAAAAAAACTAGGATTCTTGCTTCGCTCCTCTTTCTTCCCACCTATGCATCTCCTTGTCGATATTGTGACGTATGTGTGTGCTCCCCATAGTGTATCTGCAGCATTTGTTCATGGAATTGATGAACCATGCAAATGAAGCATCATAGTGTATATGTTGGATATCAATACATGAATTATTGGTCGAGCCTGGGAAAACCGGTGACTGTGTATGGCCCAAATGAGAATTTACTATTCATTCTAATGACTTGCATGATAGTCTACGTTGGAAATAATGAACCATGCAAATGATACATTAAAGTGTATAGCACGGGAATTTAAAAAATCCTAATTACTCTTTACTCAGGTTTTTTGGTTGCACTTGTCTCTGTCAATTTTTCACTGAATGGGATCTATTGCTCGTATTTCTTTGTTAAAGCTCCCAGCATAAGGAATATACATGTTGTAATCTTTTAGGTTTATCTTGTCATGCCATTTCTCTCGGTAACACCGGTGTTGTTTGACATAAATGTTTTATGGACAAAACGATGCGTTTCTGATAATTTTTTATAAAATAACATTTTGGAAAACAAGCAACCGTGCACGAGGTTCTCACGTGCCCCGGTGCGACAGTACATCCTCCGTTAGTCATTCCGGTAAAAAATTGTCATGTCGAATACTAAACTCAACAGAAATCGGGATGACGCACTTTTCAAAATTAAATAAAAAATATGCAAATTAAATTCACTTATGAAAAGTTGAAATATTTTGTAATAAAGAAAGGTAAATTTTGTAATTAACTATTATCATTATCTAGATTTTTTATGCTTATCCAATGTAATTAAAAGCACTAGGCACTCATTAAGCACTTGTAATGACCCAACCCATAATATCTAAGTTATAACTCGCTTTGGTTCAGCCTAAGCACATAACTAAATTGAATATCACATTTTTATTCTTCTCTTGAGGTGTTCTATGAGTACACGAGTTCACCCATCTAGAGTTCGCTAAACTGGTGGTCTGGCATTATAATTTCCTAATGCCTTAGGAATTAGGTGCTTCCCCGCGTAAGCGCCTCAAAGTGTCACGCTAAAAAATAATATATCACATATATTAATTATCAAAAATACTTTTGGAGGGTATAATATGACAATCATCACAATAATATATATATATATATATTCTTTAGTTTTGTTGCATTCCGACGATCCAAATATTTCCAAGTAGTTTATATAAAAACATGTACCCACAAGACAAGTAAAATTTAAGGAAAATAAATAACTTAAGCTTGTAGCTTCCATAACGTAAGTTTAATCTCTCTACACCTTCACATGTGCTCTCTTCCCTATCATTATAATTACATCCCTCTACCACTTCTTATGTTTTCTTCAGAAAAATAATCTTCATCACTAAGATCCATGATTGTAAAATAAGAATCTCTTGAACCTACATTTGATATGACTTGCTTCATAGTGAGCATACTTCTTTCTTCAACATTTTATTCTCTTTCTAACTCATGCCCTGTCAAAACTTCATCTAATTTTTTATGCTCTTTCTAAATCATGTCCTAGCAAATCTTCATTGAACATTTGAAATATAAAAATTCATTTCTGTTATTATTATCATTAATGTCAAATTGTCAATGAAAGAGATGATCAATGACACTAAGGGTTCGTTTGGCTCGGCTTATTTGCTCCGGTGAGTTTGGACAAAATCGTCATTGTCATAGAATGTATGTTTGGTATGACAAATGTTACTATCATTACCAAGAAAAGACACTAGTTATAAGCATAAAATGTTTGGTATGACAATGACGTTTTTGTCCAACCTCACCGGAGCAAATAAGCCGAACCAAACGAAGCCTAAGTATCTCGTGATGACCAAAAAGAGGCAAGTGATCAAAGACACTTGCCATGCAGCCTGGCGCATTAAACCTCACCTGCATCGCAAGTGTGTAATGGTGTCCATCTGAGAAGAGCATGAAGCATGCATCGCCTGGCCCAAGCGTGTAAGCAAATGCCTAAGTCATCTTTAATACTGTTGCATTCGTTTAGGGTTCTGAAGTCTATAAATATAAAATACATGCCTTGTACCTAGAGTTTCCATTCATTTAATTCATGTCTAAGTCATGAATCCAAAAAGGCTTCTTCATTACCCTCTCTTTCCCTCTTCCTAGCCCTAGTCGACCACAAGACCGTACTTGTTGTCCCTTTGGACCAATGGACCTGTTTTGAAGATTAAATCCTATTACGTGAACTAAAACGTTGTTTTTGATGTACCTTATAGCAAACACAAGTTTTCCTCTTGCGGCTCAGATTGTTCGTTGGGATATTCATATTCAAAGCAATACATGGTGTGTCCCTATGTAGATTTAGAATAATTGTATATTTATTAATGTAAAATCAATTACTAATACAATCCAATTTTCTCTTACAATTATTCTTTGCGTCACGCATATCATAATCAAATCAGGATTCCAACAAGTAAAATCGGAATCCAATCAGTGATATCGGGATCTGATAGGATTGGGGCATATCTACGACAATCAGGACTCGACCGATTTCATTTTACTGAGACTTAAGTTCTCTATGTTGATCGGGCCCTCGATAGGATTGGATCCCCCCCCCGAGATCCCTGGTTATGCTCTTAACAACTAAGTTCTTTATATCCGTTGGAAGAAAAATTCAAGGGAATTTCTTATTGATCAGAGTTATATTTATCTCAAATGACTCATTGCATTATATACAAGCATAACCCTTCATTAAGGATTACATACTCATTTCTAAAAGTACTCACATTGAAAACTTCTATATATTCTCCTTTGCCCTCACAATTCTTCATTTCATGCATACATCATTCTAGAGAAAGAGCAAACTTTGAAGGCATTCAAAGATTGCTGCATTTGTTGATTAAGGAGGTCTCTTGGTGATTGATGGCTTCAAGATCACACTATTGTAAGTTGCCAATTTTTTTTGTTTCATTATACTGAATCTTTATAGAAGAGAAGTGTACTTGCTCATAAGAGTAGGCATACAGGTTTGTAGGGCTTCTCTGCCATAAGAAACATATGGTAAAAGTAATTGTCTTAGTTGAGTGGGTTGTGGGCGTAGTCATGAAGAGTGAAAAATCACAGTATATCTAGTGTGAAATATGATTTATGATTTGTCTATTTTCTGACATCTTATTCATTCTCGCATTTCTTTAATCGAAATTTTTTTCATTATCCACAGTAAACTAACTCACCCCTTGTGTGTATTTGCACTCCTATTTGCTTGCAATGAGCTTCACAACCTCTCTCTCTCTCTCTCTCATGATATCCTCTATGACCCTCCAATCTCTCTTAGTGAGACATCAAGGGGGAGGTTTGAGTACATTCAATAGGAACGAAGAAGGCACCACCAAGGAAAGGAAGAAAAAGACAAAGGAATCAAGGTCAGACAAGAAGGAAGATTGGGGATGGGACAAAGGAGAAATATCAAAGGGATTTTATATTGGAGGAATTCAAGGGACTTTGGTAAAGGATCTACACACATAATTTATTTATTTTTTTACTTGTATGCAATCTCTTCTTAGCGCAAGATTCCTTTTATTTCTTTCCATATCCCTTATCGAAGCATCACGTTGGACAATTCTCATACAAAGCTAAGTTTTACATTATAAAGGCCCAAGTTTGATAAAGTTTGAAACTAAAATGATCCATAATTTCATTCCATGCTTCAATTTGCCAAAACTCTAGTTATTGGGGCTTTAAATAACAAAGTAACTTACAGTTTTTAGTCCTTAGAACCTATACCCCTTACATCTAGGGTGGAAGGGGAAGGTTAACCGCATTTATCCTTAGAAATTCTGAAACTGTATTAGCTCCGGTATCAGAACATGTATCATATATTATAATGAATATTGCTTTGCATGCTCAATGCTTATTTTCTTACCGTACTAGGAACTCCAAGTCATAGCAAGGAAAATCATAAATTGGAATAAACTAATTACCATCCCAAACAATTAGGAGAGAGCACCAAATATGGATGTTGGAGAACAACTTCTGGATGGATAACTTGCTCAATCGTAAGATCAAATGATTTTTCCCCAAAACATAGCAGCATGCAAAAATAAAAGAGGCAAACACAAAGCTGATGTGAAAACGTGATGATATTTTCAAAGCTTGGTACACAAAGGCAGATTTCTGAAGTATGTAACGAGGCATGTAATGAGAAAGAGCATATTCACGCACCTAGATCCCAGACTTGTAGCTTTATATTATTGTACTGAACGGTTTCCACGTTGAATCCAATCGCTAATCGGTGAGAAAACAGGAAATAACAGCCATCAGCATACCCTAAACTAAGATAATCTTCCAATGCAACTTAGAATCGATGAAAATTACACCTACTTGGGATCGTAGAGACGACCTCGCCCATTTGAAGCCGATCTGCGCAAACAAAGGCATTAATCCATAAAGAAAATTCTGGGAAATTTTACAGTAAGGATTGAGTGTGAGACGGTACATAGTATAGTAGTTTTCCCGGCATTGTCGAGGCCGAGCACAAGGATCCGAGCCTCCCGGTTGCCGAAGAAGGAGGAGAGCATCCGAGTGAACAGTATGCCCATGGCTGCGAGTCGAGGATCAGATCCTGCGACTCGGATCTCCAGCAATCGTCTCAGGATTTGGAGCAGAACCTATTCACAGAGAACAAAATTATTGCCAAAGAAGAAAGTATTTCATACTTGAAAACGGAGGGAGAGAGAGAGAGAGAGAGAGAGCGCGTCAGAAGAGAGAGAGAGAGGCAAACAAGAGAGACGGCGACCCAGCAGAAAAATATAGCTTGCAGGTCTCTCTACCTTCGGGCGGTGGGAGAAGAAAGGGGATGAAAAAGGAAGGCAATTGTTATAGCATAGCAGTTTTGGCTATTCGCACAGCAATTTCTATGAATTATTATGCGTCTTTTGAAAATACTTTTTGTACATGTATTTTTAGGAAAAATGTTCAACACAAAAATTATAGATCTCGTCGAGATCTGCAACTTTCGTGTTGAACATTTTTCCTAAAAATGTATATACAAGGCGTATTTACAAAAATTCGCTATAGTTACGATCAGTTTTGAAAATACGTCTGGTGCATGCATTTTTACGAAAACTGTTCAACACTAAAGTTTTAGATCTCGACTTTGTGATGAATACTTTTCCTAAAAATGCATGTACAAGACGTATTTTCAAAAAACGTGTAATAACTCATAGAAATTGGTGTGCGAATAGTCAAAACTGATGTGCTTATAACAATTGCCAAAAGGAAAAGAGGTTCTTCAAGCATTAATATTTATAAATAATCTTTTTATTTATTTAAACAAAATTTGAATATTTCATTGCACAAAAAATGAATCATTTCATCATAGAATGTATGTTTGGCACGACAACTGTTACGACCACCATCAAGAAAATAAAACTAGTTTTGATTTTTGAGCATAAATGTAGATCAAATTCCTTAGGTCAAATCTAGAGTTCAGGCGAAGTACGGTTCATAACCACCACGTCCATGACCGCCACTGTCGTGTCAAACGGAGCCTTGAGATTCATTTGGTAAGCTTATTTTAAGACTTCGTTTCATTAGCTTATTTCAACACTATTCATATAGCGTTGTTGCGGGTCACTCAAGGCTCTGGTAGATCGGACTAGATTGGACCGTCTTAGCCCGGGAGCGTTTGAGCGCGCAATCAGTCACAGAAAAAGGGAAAGCTGACAAGGCAATTTTTTTAACGTGGAAAACCCGTCAACTGGGTGAAAAACCACGCGGCCGGGTCTGTGCCGGCCGAAACCTCCACTCTTTGCTGGTTGTTGTACAAAGCTACTTTAAAAACTCGAGGGCGACATGCCGCCTCTCGTTACAATTGTTGAGAGAGAGATACTCGGAGGGTGACAAGTCACCACTCCTGGAGCTAAGACTTTTGTCTGATACAGAAGGGGATGCTGCGCTCTAAGCGCTCTAGAGGTTTTGACTGCAGCTTGAAGGTTGGATCGATGTGCTCTGTGCGTCTTTGTCTCTGTCGGTTGTCTCCTGCTGCTCGAGAGGAGTTTGGAGTGTTGTTCTTGCTGGAGGCTGGAGCGTTTGTTCTTGAGTGCGCGGAGTGCTTGTTGCTGAGTACGCGGGGTCGTGCTTGGACGGTCTTGAGAGCGGAGAGCGCAGAGACGCTCTTGGAGCAGTCTTCAGAGCGGAGCGCACGGAGGCGCGCTTGGAGCGGTCTTGAGAGCGGAGCGCTCGGAGGCGCACTTGGAGCGGTCTTGAGAGCGGAGCGCACGGTGGCGCGCTTGGAGCGGTCTTGAGAGCGGAGCGAACGGAGGCGCGCTTGGAGCGGTCTTGAGAGCGGAGCGCACGGTGGCGCGCTTGGAGCGGTCTTGAGAGCGGAGCGCACGGAGGCGCGCTTGTGAGCGCGCAAGGAGGAGGCGCGCTTGGGAGCGCGCAAGGAGGACGCGCGCTTGTGAGCGCGCAAGGAGGACGCGCGCTTGTGAGCGCGCAAGGAGGACGCGCGCTTGTGAGCGCGCAAGGAGGACGCGCGCTTGTGAGCGCGCAAGGAAGGAGGAGAGAGAAAATCCGTAGGAGGATTTTCCCGGTCGGAGAGAGAGAAAGTCTCAAAAGAGGGGAGAGATGGAGGAGGAGAAGAAGAAGATCCCCAAAAAAGAGAAGCCTTGGGGTTCTATTTATAGTTTTTGAGGGTGGCACTTTCGTAATTAAATGGGTGGTTATGGTAGTTATGGTGGTTTTGCGGCTACCCGCACACCATAACCAATTTATGTGTTATACGCACACTTATCATGAATATAGCTACGCGCACACCAGTTTGTATAGTTTTGCGGTGATATGTATTCATATGACAGATATGGTTATGCGCACACCATAACCATATTATTTGCTATACGCAGACCGTATTGAAGGATTTTACTATTTGCACCCCATAATGGAGGATTTTACTATTTGCACCTCATGATGTGAGATTTTACTATTTGCACCCCCATGTTGGAGGATTTTACTATTTGCACTTCATGATGGGGGAATTTACTATTTGCCCCACATGTTGGAGGATTTTACTATTTGCACTCCATGATGGAGGAATTTACTATTTGCACCCCCATGTTGGAGAATTTTACTATTTGCACCATATGATGCATAATTTTACTATTTGCACCCTATGATGCATAATTTTACTATTTGCACCCCCATGTTGAAGGATTTTACTATTTGCACCATATTGGATGGTTACGGGGATAGTGAGGTTTCTTTGGATAACCGCACACCCATGAATGGGGTGCGGTTAGCGCCTTCAAGAAAACCCTATCAAATTACAGAGCTAAATTGATACGATTTTTACATCAAATTCACTCCATGAGTGCGAAAATCATTTCAAAGTTGTCTTACACTCTTTTCCTAAAATATAATTGAGATGCTTAGGAGTTGCAAATTGAACTCAGTTACCTCAACTCAAACAAAATTATAAAGGGAATGACGAAAGCGAGCCTTCTATGTCCGACTGAGTAGTGATTGTTTTTTTACTTCTTCTCGCATATGTCCTAGCTTTATCGCTTATTTTGCTCGCTATGACCAATTGTTTGAAATTAAGCTCAATGGTGTTGGAGTTTCAACTTAGTTCGATCATCCCATATTTTTCCGACCAATGCTAGATGATGGGTGCTCGTAGAAATTCAAGATGGTCTAATTGTGCCGAGCAAACCATGACCGTCTCGGCGAAACAATCTCAATTAGACCAAAAAATGAACGATTCGGGACTCATTTGACCTCTCAAAGAGTTGGCCAAAGGTAGGCGCATGTGGTTGGCATGAACAGAATCGGCTTGGGCCGGTCACCCTCAACCTCATATTAGGGTCGAACGTCATAGCGGGAGTGCATGGACGCACACTGGTGAGCGGAGGGCGTCAACGAGTTTTGTAGAGCGAAGTGCGGTAGAGAGGAACACAAAAATGTGCACTAGAGAGTGGTCATGTTCCTTATAGTTGAGCGCACACCGGTGAGCGAAGCTCGGGAGCGTGCGCTGAAGCGCATGCTAGATAGCGAAGCGCGACACGCTTTGTGGAGCGAAGCACGTTATGTATAGCAAAGTGCGGGGGCACGCACTAGAGAGTGGAGCTCGAGGGCGCGCGCGGAAGAACAGAGCTTGGTGCGCTGGAGCACAGAGCGTGTGGGTGCGCACTAGAGAGAGGAGATCAGCAAGCTCTATAGAGCGGAGCGCTTTCTGTATTAAAAATAGTCATGCAAATAAAGCCTAGTAGGTCCACGTCAGGCTCGGCCCCCTGGGGATGGGCTTTTATTTGAATAGGGCCTAGACAAATTTGGCTTGGGCCCCCTTAAAAAATGTGAGTTGTCAGACCGGGCTTAACCAGGCCAAGCCAGGCCTGAGTCCTGCAAGCCCATGTCAAGATTTGCAAAAAAAATGGTTGGGCGTCGTCCAACTATATGTAAATATAGTTGGGGGGTTGCCACTTATATTTATATATAGTCGGGCGACCTAGCTATATTTAAATATATAGTTGGTACCACCTAGCTATATTTAACTATATAACTCAGGCACAAGCCCAGCTATATGAATATAGTTGGGCTCCTCTTTGCAAACCGGTCACCAGGCTTTAGTTGGGGTTCTCGGGTAAGACTGGCCTGGTTGGGCTCACGCAAAAAAGGGCCTAGTGAGTCCCCTAGGCCTGACCTGGGTCTGGCGCGGGCCCGAACTGGGTATGGCTCGGGCCTGACCTGGGTCTGGCTCGGGCCTAACCGGGCTCAGACTCGGGCAGACCCGAGCTGGAAAACCGGGCTCGAGCTTTATTTGCTACTCTAATTAAGAAGCGCAGGGACACACACTAGAGAGTGGATCCCGAGGACATGCACTGGAGAGCGAGACATGTTCTCTAAAGTAGAGTGTGGGGCGGGGCACTAGAGAGTGAAGCGTGGGGGAACGTGGAGCATGTGAATGTGCACTAAAGAGCGAAGCATGTTTTGTAGAGTGGAGCGCGGGGGCGCACTGGAGAGCGCAACGCGTTTAGTAGAGTGAAGCACAAGGGCGAACACCGAAGAACAAAGCAAGGGCACACACTAGAGAGCGTAGCATGTTCTATAGAGCAGAGCGCGCATGCATGCACTGAATAGTGGAGTGCGATCGTGCGCATTGGTGAACACATCACATTCGTGTCAGGGAGAGCGAAGCATGTGAGCGAGTTCTCAAAAGTTGTGCATGTGAGTGCGCTATGGAGAGCTTCACATGATGGTGCTTGTGGACACTCTTTGGATGTTTCCCAATGTCGCAATGCACATGGCGTAATATTCATACTTTTGCTCAAAAAATCGGTCCTTTAAGTGAAGGAGCATGCCTCCCATTTTATATATTTTTAGAGCAATGTTAAATGCAGGCAGGTTTTGGCTATATGCAGGCCGCGGATATATGCAGGCAAAAAAATTATTCATGCAGGCCAAATTCTATATTCAAAAATTAAATTAATATTTTCCTAAATATATCACCAAGCAAAATAGCATTCATAAAATAAGCAAGTAAAATATCATGCGTGCGAGGAGAGAGAGATCGCCGCCATAGCCGCCGTCGCCGACGCCGCCCGCCCTCGCCGACGACGCCGAGGACGTCGCGATCGCCGCCATCGCCGCCATCGCTGCCATCGCCGACGACGTCGCGGACGCCGCCATAGCCGACAACGCCGCCGACGTCGCGGACATCGTCGTCATCGCCGCCATCGCCGTCATCGCTGCCATCGCCGTCATCGCCGCCATCGCCGACATCGCCGACATCGCCGCCATCGCCGACGAAGTCGCGATCGTCGCCATCGCCGCTGTCGCCATCGCCGTAGCAAATACCCATGAATAGCTTTAGGCCAGTTGCAATTTAAAACACATCGGACTCGGACAAACGAGTAAACTCCTTGGGGATACGATTGCATGGAAGGAAAAAAACACATAAGATTAAACTACTCGAATCATTTTTCCTGAAGTTTTAAAAGGAAAAATGATATTTTTTTTAAACTGTGACCTGCATATAGCTAAAACTGCCCTGCGTTTAACATCGCTCTTTTTAAAAAATTGTGGCCTGCATATAGCCAAAACTGGCCTGCGTTTAACATCGCTCTATTTTTAAGATGGGTGCACAGGAAATTTATCCATCACAATTAATCGACTAACGAATAGAAATGCACAATTTTTGTTCCTCGAATCACCAACTTTGATGGCTAGACAACTTTTCCCCCAAGGAAGATCCAAGCAGCCCAGTTAAGTTCACCAGAGTGAGGGCGGACGGTGGCAGCCACTTCGCTAGGAAATGAAGGTGCTCAAAACTTGGTGAAAATTTTAGGAAAGCCTCGTCTTGGCGCCACGAGTCTGTTGGTGGCAAAAGTTTCTCAGCCAGAGGTTTAAAACTCTGATGAAATGTCTATTTTGATGAGCGAATCGCCAAAATCCATCAAAATTTTCGATTAAATAAACTAACTAGTAACATTTTTCGAGAGCAATCCAGTGCCACACTCGAATTGATATTTTGTTGAGCGGTTAAAGAAGTGTGAACTTCCAAAATTTTGGGTTTATCCTACCCATTAATAGCGAAAATGCTCCTTGGGGAGGAAGAGAGGAGGTTGCCTATAACTACGGGGTAGTTGGGGGGACCTAGGCGAGCCTCCTCGTGCTTCTTGGCAACTTATTGCCCCTCGTGCTAAGGCTACGACATGAGCCTTAGGAAGGGGAAAACTGACCCGGGACTGTCTGGTTCAGGTTGGTTTCCCCACAAATGACTTCGGAGGTCTTTTGAGGGGTTAAACAAACTCAAAAATCGCGTGAAATTAGGCCCGTGGCAAGCGTCTCGACGAGCCAGTTGAGATTGTAGTCTTGTTGGTCTGATTCGACAGATTTAATCTTTTTTGGGTACCCATCAACGACCAAGAAAGTTCTTTAAGACCAAACATTCTGCCAAAACATTACCACATATATTCGACCTTATTGTATATCATTTTGCAACACAAGGCAAAAACCTACCTTTCCTGATAGACTATGCTCTTCCAGTTTTAAAGTCGTGGAGAGCGATGAAAATATTATTTATTGTCTCTCCCTCTAAAGTCTTAAGAATGGAAGAAACTTTACATTTCACAATGGATTTGATACAAAGAGCCTCTAAACGCGACAAATTAAGAAGGTTCCTTGTCACAGCACTCTGACGATACCATGGCTGCAGCCTCTACTCTAGCGCAGTTGGGCTCCTTTCCAGTTCTCACTATTCATGTAAGTTGCGATGTCACAACCCGCACTTTCCCAGTAAATAATAAACAATATCAGAGTAAGGGGAAAATACGCGTTATGATGCAACGTCATGCAGGGGACAACTACAGACGCTCAGGCAACCGCTTCTTATCAATATTTATTAAAAGACATAAATATGATTGAGTTAAAAAATAGAATTTACATTTTTAGTTTAAGACCATGTCACTTGGTCCAGTGGATCAACTAGTCCACGAGTTGCAAACTATATATGTATATATATACGCAGCGGAAAAATAGGTTCATTTTATCCTACATAAGCATGAAGATCAAACATTTCAACAATAATATGTGCATCTCTAAATTTAGTATAAGTAAGAAATGATTTTATACAATCATCAAAGTAGGTGACATTTACTGAAAATCATGCTAAACAAGAATGTCAATTTTCTTATACATAAAATAATTCATGCATCCTAACATAAAACTTCTCAGAGAGCAATAGTTCATCAACTAAAAGATGTAATAGCAAGTAAGCGGTTTACAACAGGAAACACGCTATGGGCGTCAACAACTAACACAAACTCATAGGCAAACAAGACAAGACAACAACCAAAGGACCACTCCTCACCAAAGAGGGAAGGAATAAATCTACCACAAAAGCCTGGATGACTCAGCTCATCCACTTGCAACAACAACTATCCTGAACCAAGAGGGTGCAAGGAAGCGACAATATAAACATGAAGGATTTAAGCTAGCATAAAAAATATGAGCCACTAGATAATATTAAGAATGGACAATGAAGTAAATAGATTAAGTATAATCAACTCAGTAAAAGAAAACCAACGACAAGTGCAATAAATAGCCATAAAAACTTGTCGTGCGATAAGTTAAAAAAGAGTGCAGTGGCTGGCCTCTAGTCACTAATCCACCCACTAACGGGACTTATCTGTACCACCTATAATTCGCCGAGATCAGAAAGGCCTAAGGAGACGCCTATTCGTAGACCTTGCAAGGGGCGAGTATGGCGAGGAAAGGGCGACAATGGCGAGCAAGGGGCGAGTTTGGCGAGCAAGGGGCGAGTATGACGAGCATAGGCGAGCAAGGGGCGAGCTTGGCGAGCAAGGGACGAGTATGACGAGCATAGGCGAGCAAGGGGCGAGCTTGGCGGGCAAGGGGCGAGCTTGGCGAGCAAGGGGCGAGTATGGCGAGCAAGGGGCGAGCTTGGCGAGCAGAGACGAGTATGAGCGAGTATGGTCAGGTAACTACCCCCCCCCCTCTAGGATTTGTCTATAAATAGACCCCCAGGGGTACAAGAAAGAGGACTTTTGGACGAGGTTGACCCCCTCAGGCGAGATACTCGCCATGTCCCTGCCTTCCTTGTACCAAGCTCGGCCATTTTTGGTTTTGGAGGGGAAGACTCCCTTGAGCTTCCGGGTATGTGGTGGAACCTCCCTGCCGCAGCACCTGAGGTCCTGTTTGTTGCTCTTCTAGCTTCTTCGTCGTTACCAGCCAAGTCATCTCGTTGGACTGCTGGGCGAGGAGCCTCCGGCTGCATTGATCCGAATTTTGGAACATAGGATTTTCCTGGCTTCAACATTATCAGTCCAAAGTTATTAAGAGGCGCCATGGTGGTGGACTTATCAATCCGAACCACACACTATTAAAGAGAACTATGGTGGAGGACCCACCCATCAGTCCCAAACAAGCCCAACAAAAAAAACCACAGTGGTGGTGGACCATTGTTCCAACCCACAAACAGTCCAAAAATCATCAACTTATCATATCATACCAGCTTTAACATTAACAAAGTATCACCACAACATTCATGAAGGAACAAAACTGCAGAAAAAGGAACCCTGATACTGACAGCCTCAAAATCTCAATAAGGGTACTCAAAGCATTTGACAACATAGATTAAAATATTCAAGAATACTCATCACAATCTAACTTGGAATAATTAATGAAATAACCCAACATACACGACAAAATCGACGGGAAGACAAGACAAATTCCTTGCCTCTCGACGAATTTTCCTAAGCCACTCGGCTAACTTCCAACACTCGACGAAAGACACGAAACTACCTAACCTTTCCAACAACATGATTTTAGTGCTTGCAACTAACATACTTGAACCTAACAGCAATAGCAGAAAAGACTTAACATGGAGAACCCAACAATACTAACAAGGAAAAACAACTTCTGCTCGACTACTCCAGCAACAGGACTTTTATGAGTGAATAGAAAATACATCAGGTTTAAGGACCAAAAGATATAAAGATTACTCTATACAACCTAGCATAACTAGAGTTCAACCTAAAGTATACTTGAGCCAACAATTTTAGTAAAAACTAATCAAGGAGAAAAGCTACTACTCGCAACACAATGCCAACTAGGAAAATTATAAAAAAGAAATCAAAATAGAAAAGGTAACTGCAACCTACAGCCCATAACCACAAGAAAAACCTTTACATCCAACCAGATTACTAAAAACAGAGAGGAAGAAACAATACTCCTCACTGAGAATAATTACCTGAACAAAAATCCCACTTAAAGAACAAAGAGAAAGACAAATGTGTTGCTCCTACCCTAACCAAAAAATCAACCCGAGTGTACAATCCGTATTCGCCGAGTGGGTCCCTCAAGCCAAATGGCGAGACCTGGGTCAGCCCGATCATTCGCCTCGGCTAGGAGGCGGAAGTACCCCCGGTTTGGTGGGGGTAAGGTGCGGAAGAGAAGGGGCTAGGCGAGTGGTGCTCTCACGGACCACTCGCCCGGAAGCGTGGGCATTCGCCCAGCTAGGCGGGTGCCCAGCGAATGGTGCCCTCACGAACCACTCGCCTAGGATGATTTGAGGGGGAAATGACCCTAATACCCCTGGTGGGCTGCAAATAGTCTTTTGGAACAGCGGAGTTAGGCTGTTAGCAGACCAATTTGGGGTGCAGTTAGTAAACTTAAAAGGCAGATTCATGTTATTAGCAGACCAGCCCAGAAAAATCTATAAATAGACCCTTAAGGGCACCTTGGAGGAGATCCGATTTTAGAGAATCCTCTCCTCCAGGTTAGTTTTTGGTCGGCTGCTAGTGCCCTCCAAGGTGCCCGGTTGAGCTCTGGTTTGGGAGGGGAAGCTCTCTAAGATCTTCCGGGTGTGTGGCGGGACCTCCTCGCTTCAGCCTTGGGTCTATTCATATTCTCACATCCACCGTCCAGAGAGTCTAGTGAGGGAGAAGTAAGCATCAGCTACACCTCCAGTGGGTCCGAACTCGAGAGACCTGTTGAAGGTTTCAACACCGAGGCAAGCAAAGAATAGATCAGGCTTCTTGCATTAAAGGAAGATAAACAAGAACATGAGTATAGCCACTTGCTTATCAATGAAGAAGGTTTTGCTTATACTTCAACCAGGAAACTAACTTAAGGCGAACAAAGAAGAAATAGTCTAAAAGCACTCATCGGCAAGAAGAGAAGCACACACACACGCGAGATCACTCGACGAATATACGAGACCACTCGACGAATCTGCGAGACCACTCGACGAATTGATGAGACCACTCGACGAATCGACGAGACCACTCGACGAATCGACGTGATCATTTGACGAATTTAGACAAGCAACTCGACGAACTCGACAAATTAACCAAAGCACTCGATGAATTCAACTTAACATCATGAGATGACTCGACGAATTTAACTTA
This sequence comes from Dactylorhiza incarnata, assembly GCA_033032865.1. Taxonomy (NCBI): domain Eukaryota; kingdom Viridiplantae; phylum Streptophyta; class Magnoliopsida; order Asparagales; family Orchidaceae; genus Dactylorhiza; species Dactylorhiza incarnata. The sequence goes on along the minus strand of JAWHQI010000285.1, from coordinate 585,254 downwards.
GCCTCTCGAGATCACTCGACGAATTGACTTAACCTCTCGAGATCACTCGACGAATTCACTTGACCTCTCGAGATCACTCGACGAATTTACTTACCCTTTCGAGATAACTCGACGAATCTGCTTAACCTCTCGAGATCACTCGACGAATTCACTTAAACCTCTCGAGATCACTCGATGAATTCACTTAACCTCTCGAGATCACTCGACGAATTCACTTAAACCTCTCGAGATCACTCGACGAATTCACTTAACCTCTCGAGATCACTCGACGAATTCACTTAAACCTCTCGAGATCACTCGACGAATTCACTTAACCTCTCGAGATCGCTCGACAAATTCAGATCTACTCGAGGAAGACAAAAAAACGGCTAAGTCTAAAATCTTAAAACAAGAAGGCACGCATTTCTAAACCTAAGAAAAACAAGGGAAACAAGAAAATAAGGGGGGGGGGAAGTAAATCGCTACTTGCCTTAACCTCAAGCCACCAAAATTCGGCCTTACAAGCCCTCCACGCCAAGGATCGACTTATACACGGACTAAGCACGAAGGATCTACGAATATTTGGCAAGAAACGAAGGTTAGGGCCGCTAACCCTAGCGCTAAAATTATACGGAACGAACAATACTTACCACACACGCGAAGAACACGACGAGAGCTTTCCAAATCTATGCTCCGACGAAGATTTTGTGCACCGAAGCTCGGGGGAAGTCGGTCGGAAGCTCCACGGAAACTCTCTTTCTCTCTCTCGATGCCTCTGGCTCGGCGATTCAGGAAAGAAGAAGATGAAGAAGTATAATAATAATAATAATAAGATGGGCGGAACAAAAGCCGCCGATTCCAACGAAATTCTCACCGAAGGTGAAAGCCGACGCTACGAAACCAATGAAGAAGTCAGAATCAAAATACGACGAGCCGTTCTCGAGATATAAATTTCCGAAGTTTACGACGAAAGATATTTTTACAAATCTTAGAAAAATCACCGGGGCTCTAAAATCGCTCGGATCGCAACGAAACTTCGACGAGTTTTTCTAAAATTAAATAATTTAATTTCATAACGTAAAACTTTCCAATTTCGGTACGCTTCAAAAATTTGGTCGAATAGACCAATAAGATGCAAAAATGCGCAAATGACGGCGCACCGCTAACTCCGCACTAACGTAACGCCCTTACGTCATTATGACGTCACCAAGATGATTAAATAATTCCCAAAAATTCAGGGGCGTTACACTAGATGAGGAATTTTGGTTTGCAAATATAACAAATAAATGAGTACAAAATAGGCCTATTCGTGTAAAAACGAGTTTATTTTGGGTTGCTGATAGCACTCAGGCGGTGCCATGGCCATACTCTCTACTCTGCTGCAGCAGTGCTTCTCTTCCTCGCCAGGACATAGGTGAACTCTTTTCAATACTTGCTGTGCCAGATCTGATATCCACATTTATTTCTTCGTACTCATTAAAGTTATCGATCACCTAGTGTCTCGGACATTACGCGAATGCACTAGCAAAACTAAGAATAGATAGAGATGTGAGGAAGTGAGAGAGTAGTGCGACCGTCAGCAGGCTACTAAAACGAGAGGAGATGCAGTCGATTTTGCTGACTATTTCCGTCGGCTCCACCTATTTTGAACCGAGAGGAGATGCATCCAAAAAAAGAATGGGACTCGCTCCACCTATTCTGAACCCAATCGACGATGAGTAAAAGAGGATCGACGCAATCAGGCTCCTTTCCAATTTTCGCTGTTCACACAAATGGCTAGAGAAGAAAATTCGGTTTGCTAATATAACAAATAGAGTAAAAAACAGGCCTATTTGAGTAAAATCAAGTTTATTTTAGATTGATAAAGTGATATATTATTTGCTTATAACCACGACTATTTTAAGGGTGTTTATATTGACAGCCCGTGGATGATTATTGACAACCTAATGATAATAGCATCCCAACAAAGCTATATTAACAACCCAAAATGAAAATAAAATTTAAGCCAAACAAATCATATTTAGCTAAAAAAATTCATCTATTTTCTCACTAAATGGTAAGATAAATGAAAAGTATTATTTAGGAGGTACAAAAAAAATCAAAAGTAGGAAAAAATATATCAGATTTTGGAAGAGTTCGTTGGTGTCTGCAAAAAATATCCAGAAGAGTTCGACGGTGTCGAAGAGTTCTTCTCCGATGGTTGTGTGCGACCGACGACATGAAATCAGAAGTTTCCGGAGAATTTTGACTAGAACGAAAAAATGAACGGAAATGAAAATTCTTTAAGTGAGACTACTGTATGAGAAGAGCTAAATTAAATTTTATATATTTTTTTAATTTATTGGGACTGCCAATAACTATTTTCAGAATAACAATATGAACACCTTAAAAACAACAAGCAGTAATAAGGGTTTGGCCACCTGTCCCTCCTCCTCGTGGCATTTACTGTAAATACAATGAACTACTGGGTTCTTTCCCATTGAAAGCCCGAAATACCGCGGGAAAACGGGGCTCAGCCTCTGGCTTCGTCCGATGCGTTGCTCCTCGGAAGATGCACCATGCGTGAACATATTTTTCGCCATCGCCCCGAATAAGTTGTTCGCCGGAGCTCACGGATCGCCGGGGAGATGTCGCGGTTCTCGATGAGCGAGCCGGAGGAGGTGTTGATGTACGGCGGCAATGCGGTAACGCCGACGAGGGGTTCTACGAGGGCGTCGATAGTGGAGACGCTCAAGGGGTGCGGGATTGCGACGGGGCTGCGGGTTGATAAGGAAGATCTAAGGCGGCGGATTTTGATCCCTAGACGTTTGCGTGCGGCCATGGCGGAGGCAATGCGGAGCAAGGATCCCGGCGCCAGCGCTCGTGCCGCTGCGGAGGCTACAGCGGCGGTTTCAACCGGGGGAAGCGGGTGGGAGGACGTCGGCCCGGAAGCTCCTATCGTGGTATTTGTCAACTCTCGCAGTGGTGGGCGTCTAGGGCCAATTGTCAAGGCCCGTCTCCTCGATTTAGTTGGCAATGCGCAGGTCCTTCTTCTCTAGCTTGGTTGATTGAATTACTTGTTTGATTTCATATAATCCCGTATTTTTGTGATCTCTCATGAAAATAATTTCCCATGATTCTGTTGTTTTAGTTTCCATATGATTTGTCTTTTGTATGCACCTGGTAGGGTTGGAGCTCTCCTGCTTGAGGATAAAGCCATTTCTTCTATGCTGTAGGTTTATATTAGAGAGCTTTTTGAGGATAGATATTAGATTTGACTCTTTTTATTCACAGTGTAGTCAGACACTCTATAGATGATTTGGTTTTTGAATATAAGACCTTTTGCCTTTGGGTGTCCCTGGGCGGTTTTTTTATATAAAAAATCTGTGTTTCTAGTTTAGGGGGAAGTTGATTTCTGTGGTCATTATTTCATTCTGATTAGACTTTTCATGTGCTAAGAGCTTACTGCTATTAAACAAAAAGCTGACATTTCTCATGTATTACCATGAGGCTAATGGTATGTGGGCATCAGTTTAGTATGGGAAAAATGATCCAGTGGGTGAAGGTCTTAGAAAAAGAATCAAATGAGAACTCCGCAGTTCATTCATAAACAAAAAAATGGAGAGAATCATGCTACATACTCTTGAACTTGCATTCTTGTAAGCAAAATGAATGAAGCCATGTTTTTGTTAGTTGCATAATGGTATGTAGACGATACGTATACGCTCCATGTGGATGACCGCCATCGGATAGTGGAGATCCATACCCGATCAGTCGGAGCATCTATTAGCAGGATATGATGTATTAAGTAGCAGTCTCGCACGGGCTCCATCCGTGCTCGATTGCTCTCTAGCGGGCCCACAAACGGGTTGCGCCCGCTCGCACGCAAACGGGCTCCGCCCGTGCTTGATGGTTGCGAATGGGTTCTGCTCGTCCGTGGGTTCTGCGCAGGAGTGAAGCCCGTGCACACTTAAGGTTAGAGGGATGCAAGCTGTAATTACGCAAACTTCGAGGGGAGGTCCTGGTAAATAATATATATAAATATATATGTATTTATATATACGCGCGTGCACACACACACTAGCAGTCGTGCACGGGGCTACGTCTGTGGATGATTTGGCTATGCATGAGCTCCGTCTGTGCGCACTCAAAGTGGTAATGTAAGGACTTCACCCACTTGGGTGCTTTTTTGCTTAATAAGGGAAGCTGAAGAGGTCATGCGGGTGCTGGGAAGCCGGGCATTTCTGAAAATATTGGGTGCTTTTTTGCTTAATTATAATAGAGTTAAATGCTTGAATTCAAAATAATGTGTTGAATTTAAATTAAAGTGAGAATGAAATCGGATGGTCAAGACATTTTGATGGTCTTTTATGAGGGTCATAAGACCACTTTAAGAACTTTGTAATATTGTGTGTGTGTGTGTGTGTGTCTCTCTCATATATATTGTAATTGCCCATCAGGAAGACCCATAGGTTTTCCCATCATGAAGACCCATAGGTTCTTTCTCTCTCCTCCGACTTTTCTCTCCTTTGCCACATTATGGATTACTTTTATATACATCTTCCATCTTCTTTATATACCCCTCTTTATGAATAAAATGCATCATTATAATCTAACAAGTCTCGCATCATATATAATGAGGGTTGTGGAGTCTTTATTCTAGAATATCTCTTGGAGAGGACTCAGAGGAAATCAATTCTCAAGAACTTGACGTGTGTATACCTCATGATTGTATCACCCTTACATTCTATTGCAATCAGTTTTTTTGCGTACCAAATCATGTCCATGGCTTGTCCACGTCCCATTACCTCGGGTACTTCATGCATGACTTGCAACCACACATCCGTGCCCTCTTGCGTGCTCTGAGCCTGCCCATGTTCACCTTGACCATCCAACAAGCCCGCTTTGTGGAAGCGGTATTTACCACGACATCGTGTCCCGCCAGTCACCACAACATGATGACATCCCACTCGCGTCCGCACGCCAGATCACCTAAGTAGGCACATGCACTTGCTCTGCCACTATACGAAGCTCCCCTGCCACAAATCCGTCGTCACCCCTCTCCCAATTCCATCACCAAAGCCAAATCCTCCAACATACTGCCTCTCCCACCAAGATTACACCGACCTCTGCCGTTAGGACCTTTGTTTCTGTTGCAAACTACCCTACTCCCCTCTTCACAAATACCCCAAGAATGAATTGCGCTTTCTGTTCGCAGCCGAAGATGACGACATTAGAGTTACTGACTTTGCGGCGTTGAAGCTCGAGGAAGCCACCACTGGTACTCAATCTTGAGGACAAGGTCGATTTTGAAGGGCAGAGTGTGATACATAGGCGACGTATCTGCTCCATGTGGATGACCGTACTTGGCTAGTGGAGATCCGGTCCTGACCAATTGGGTGAGTCTATTAGTAGGATGCGATGACTAATGACATTTTTGTAATTAGAAGTAGTCTCCCCTCCAATACGAGGGGTGTGGAGTCTTAATCTTTTATCTTGGAGTCTAAGCTTGAACCTTTCTTGGAGAGGATTCTTAGAGCGAATTAGTTCTCAAGAGTTAGGTGCGACTATTCTAAGTTTTTCTTAGTTCATTTTAATTCATTCTTAGTTCAATCTTAGTTAAATCTTAGTTTCTTCTTAGTTACTTTCTATTGCAAATAGATTTGGTGCGTACCATAGGACCTGCTTCTTTCTTTCAAAAAGCTATTCCTCTATAGACAATCTGGTGTAGAAGTTCAAAGAGATAGTTGTGGTTGTAATTGTAGGAGCTTTGGGGATTAGCATTTACTAGGATAAAATTTTCATTTTTTTACCATTTTTACGACAATTAGAAACATTTAAGTTATGGAAATTGTTACATTTAATTATTGCAAACTATACATTTGACTGTTATTCTTAATTCTTAGTATAAAATGATGAAAAAGGCATTTTTAATTGCTTTCAATACTTCATATTTTCTGGGGTTAACTGATAAAAATTGCAGGAGTTCATTTATCATTACAATTAATTGACACCAAAAAACTGCTTATAATATGTTTCCTTCAGAAGTAAAAGAATGATTTTGAGTATGCTATGAGTCTGGTGACCAAATATCATAGCATACTCAATTTTATCATAGTTATTATTCATGTAAAACTGCTTATAATATGTTTCCTGCAAATTGACACCAAAAGACATCTTAATTATTAAAGTTATTAATAAAGAAGAAATGCACATGGACACTGTATCTCATTTGTTGCTTATATGGGACTGATAGTCCCCTCTTTGAGGAAGAAAACAATAGGTCATGAATGGAAATACCTATATACATGGACACTGCTATGTTTTTCAAGATTTGAACCATCCTTGTATGTATTTTTACATATATGCTCAAAAATGGCTCTATATGCAAGGAACTAGACAACATTTTAATGATTTCTTATTATCAATATGAAGTTTTGCTCTATGGTGCAGGTTTTTGATCTTGCAGAGATGAAACCTTCTGATTTCCTTCAATATTGTCTAGTTTGCTTGGAAAAGTTGGCTGATCTTGGCGACTATTGTGCCAAGTCCACTCGTCAAAATATGAGGGTTATGGTATGCTGGTACATTTGATTGATAGTTAATTTTTTTAATGCCAAGTTGAAGTAATCCTTGTTCTTTGATTGGTCACACTGTAGATAGTTTTATTTTTGAAGTCCTACAAGACTAATGCTGTGAATATTTGAATTCAGTATTTATTGCTGGTCATAGAGGGAGGTGTCTTGAGTTTGCTCTAGCAATAAATTTTAAATTATGAACAAATATTAATAATTATAAAGTAAAGTACCTTAAAAATAGACAAAGGGAGAGAGAGAGGGAAAGTGTGATTCCATGAAATTGAACATTCATAATCCCTTTTCTCTACGTGCGACTGAAACTGTGATACAAATTTTGCTGCAAAACAAAACAATTGAAGTAATCAAAATTTCAAAGATTTTCAATCATGATTATCGTCATCAACCTCCCTTTCTACTCGCGGGTTTTCCCGCTAGGCTTTCCAGAACGCAAGTTCGAGGGAGCGGATGCTAGGGCATCAAACTATCGCTTTGCTACTCAATCTCACAATTGAGGTTACACCACCTCATTTTTTTCCCTTCGACATTGCCGAGTCTTCTAAATAGGACAATATACTTTTGCTATTTCTGATTGTGATTGCTACCATTGATGGAGATCGACCCATATATGTCTATTCCCGCAGGAGGCGATGATCCGTTGCCCGTTCGGACGATCTGAGTCCACAATGTGTTCAGATGGTTGTTCGGAGTTAGTTTCCTGTATTTATTTTATTTTTTGAGTTGTATTTGACATTCGATCGGTTCAGACATTATGCATCGTCCGATCCAGGTGCCCTAGCAATTATCCCCTTTATATTCACGCGCAGGCGACAGTTCGGGGCGATCGAGGTTTTAGTTCCCAAATCTGGAACTGTCGGTCTCCCCCATCTGGTGTGATTCCGAGAGGTCCCTTGGTGCGACTCCAAGGCTTCTTCGTTCCCAATCTCCCTTCCTCGTCGATCTACTGTTATATGCCTTCGCCTACTCCCGCAAGCTCACGCCCACATTCTCCCATGCAGCCGACTCCCATCACTTCACATTAGTCGATATTCCCTTCTTCTTCCGCGACCTGCACGCTCTATCTTCACTCCCAGCCGCGATCCACCACCGCCTCCCATCTCCAGTTCCCCATCCTCGTCTCTCCCGATGCGAACCACATCCTTTCCATCTCACGCCGACGCCAACTACATCCTCTCCACCTTTCGCCGACACCTCCCTGTTTTTCTTCACCTCAAACCGCATCCTAGTTACCTTCCCCTCTAACCGACGCCTCCATGTTCTCCTTCCCCTAAACCTCAGCCTTTCAGTTCCCCTTCACCCTCATCATTACATTCCAACACCTCTCTCTCAGCCACCCCCTACCCGAGCCCCCTTGGCCCTCTACCAACAACATTCGTCTCCAAAACGGAGCCAACAACCTTTGGATCTTCACAGTGCCACATTCCGCTCCACCTGCACATGTAAGTTATAGATTGATGTTCGTGGTTCTCTATTTTGTACGCTTGTACTATATTTATTGGATGTGATTTCATGTCTTTTCTTCTGTGAGGTTGTCTGACTTGTAGGATTTACTCGTCGCATGCTTGAATTATTTGCGCCTCAATCGCTTGTGAATCAACGCGTGTTTCACTGTAGTCAAATGTGCTACTAAGTAGGTATTATTGTAATCAATTAATGCTTGTTATTTTAATCAGACTGCCTTACTTGCATCTGCATTGTACATTAGAACTTTGATAGTCGCATTACATTCCACCTTGGACCGCAACTTAGAGCCTCCACATTCATAACCTACCCTGCGTCAAGTTTGTATTAGAGCCCCAGGTTGGGCCACATTATATGCTACGTAGTGATAGGTTGTTCCGATCATCTATGTCTGACCAGAACCTCACGGCCGATCGGGCTGCCAGTTCGAATTCGGACATGACGCTCGCCGAGTTCCAGAGACTTTTACTTGATCGATTTGAACAGATAGGATCCCAATTTGTCATCATTAGGGATGACATCGCTAGGGTTAGCACTAGAGTCGATCAGTTAGATATACTAAGAGGTTAGGCCCCACACCCACGTTATGATGATCTACCAGACGATCCTCGAGATGCTCCACCACCTCTGGAGAGACGTGCCAGAGACCTGCCTCCCGAGATTCCGCTCCTCCCGCGAGAAGGAATCCCGAGCAGGCCTATGAGTATCGACATGACCCAACCTCTTTGAGAAACCACTTCTCTCTCGATGAACCTCGTTCACCCCCTCCACTGGCTCGTAGAGGTCGTGCTCCATCAGCACGATACAATAACGATCATGACAATCATTATGATGACTACCCGGAGCCACGTCGCGGAGCAATCCCGACTGAGGATGACATTACCCGACGCATCCGCATCGATGCACCATCCTTTGACGTTCACCTGGACCAGAAGACATTTAGCGATTGTGATGTAGGGTAGGCTATGGGGGTGCGCTTCCTAGACTCTACATGCGACACAACCAACGGTTCACGCGACAACTAATTGAGCAATGAAATTATTAACGCCACAAGCAAACAATTGCAACAAAAATCTATTTATTTTTAATATTGGGCGAATTTTAGTTGGCTTTCCTCCGCTCGGAGGGCCAAAGCGAAGCGCGCGGCGAAGAGATCCTCCTGCAGGTTAACAACCAATCGACACAAAATTCCACAAGCAAGTTCCAAGCAAATAGGAAATCATCCACTAAATAGCAAGAAAATAGTACAACCAAATCACAAATGTAACTCAAGACTAGGGGCTGGTTTTGGGCAATGGAGATGGTGGATCCGGAGGGCGTCGATCGGGTGTCGGGTGGTGGAACCGGAGGTGGAGGCGGTGGTTGGGGGCTGTTTCGGTGGTGGACGACGGAATCGGAAAGGGGTAGGGTGAATCCAGAAGAATATACGTAGATCCGGACTCGGGAGGGTGGATCCGGTAATGGAGAATCGGATCCGGGTTAGGGAGAGTAGATCGGGTGGCAGGAGGATAGATCGGGGCAACTCGAACCCGAATCGTGGGGGAAATAGTGGGGAGGGGACTAGGGTAGGTGGATCCACAACTTGTAGGAAGGGGGGGGGGGAACGGGGATTCAGTGGACTGGAAAGGGGGGCGGCAAGGGGGGTGGCGGGGCTGCTGTTGGGCGGAGGATAGGGGGGTCCGACAGCCCTGTTCTGGGCGGCCAGAGAAGGGGTTGGCTGGGCGGTTTCTGGGCGGAAACAGGGGGATGCGGCTGGATGGGAGGACTGCTGTACAGCAGCAGGCGGCAGGGAGAATCAGGGGTAGGCGGCAGGGGGAAGATAGGAGAAAGAGGGGGGGGGGGGGGAACACGGATACTTACCCCAAGGCGTCGGCACCAAGGGTCCACGGCGTCGGCACCGCGGGATGACCACCTGAAGTGAGGAAGACGATCTCTCCAACTTCAGCAATGAAAAAACCTAAAACCACCCACTAATCCTATTTATAAGAAAACAAGCATTAGGACATCCTCATCCAACGGCTATGATTGGCCGGTGGGTTAGCCCTTAAATAAAATAAGTACATGTCCGAAATAACTATATAAATATATGATTTTGACTCGCGGCGACGTGCCGGACGCAACCGCGGAGTCGGATCAGCGATCCGATCACGTCTTCCGGCGGGAATAAATGAACGTGGGTCCCGCTCCATCATGTGCATGAGCCGATGGACTCCCATCAACTTCCCCCGACTGAAAAGCATTCATCTCCGAGGAATGGAGACGATCGTACTGGAGTCGAAGTCCGGGGGCAAGTCGATCAAGCTCTGTCGGTAGTATCCAAGCGTCGTCAGTATCAGTACGGCCCCGCCAATGAACCAAGTAGCGAAGGCGCGGCCCGTCCGTGGTGGGAACAATCTGGTGGGATCTGATCTCAGTGATGCTTTCATCTCTCATGGTGGGATCCGGTGCGAGTGGTGATGCCGGCTGTGGAACCAAAGGCGACGAACTCCCAGGGGGAAGGGTGTCGGTAGTGGGCGGGCTGTGGTGGTAAACTGGTGTGGGTGGGGCGGTGGGGAAGGAAGGCAAGGGGGAAGAAGGTGGGTCACCTTCACTGCTCGGGTCCTCAAAGTCATGAGGCTCGTAATAGGGTGTCAGATCCTCGATATTAAAAACTGGATGAATCCCCATACTCGCCGGGATATCTAGCCTGTAGGCGTTTGTCCCAATCCGATTAATAACTGAAAAAGGGCCCATTCGCCTGGCGCTTAGCTTCTTGGCAGACCCCGAAGGGAGCCTTTCCGGGCGGACTCGTACCATCACCCGTTCGCCAATATTAAAAATACGCTCTCGTCTTTGTTGATCTGCGTGGGTTTTATAACTTTCATTGCTCATATTAATACGTCGGCGAACCGACTCATGCAACTCATGCAGGTGCTGTGCAAATGACTCGGCAGACTCACTAGGACGGGACTCTAACGGGCTCGGAATAAGGTCAATGGGTTTCCTGGGGTCGTAACCTGACACTACATGAAACAGACTCAACCAGTAGTCCTATTGACCGAGCTATTATATGCAAACTCTGCGACCGGAAGGTCTAAGTCCCAACTACTCACTCGCTCTCCCACCAGACACCTCAACAAGTTTCCTAAACTCCTATTTACTACCTCTGTCTGGCCATCCGTCTGTGGGTGGTAGGCAGTCGAGAACTTAAGGGTGGTACCGGTCTTGAGCCACAGGGTCTTCCAGAAGTAGCTCATAAATCTCACGTCGCGGTCCGATACGATGGACTTGGAAAGACCGTGTAATCGTAAGACGTCCCTCATGAAAATGGATGCAACGTGGGTCGCATCCGCCGTCTTGCGACATGCAATAAAGTGAGCCATCTTCGAAAAGCGATCGACCACCACAAAGATGGAGTCGTGCTTCCGAAGAGTGCGGGGAAGTCCAAGAACGAAATCCATGCTAAGGTCCTCCCAGGGTCGATGTGGGACCGGTAAGGGTGTATATAGGCCTGCGTTCTGCTTCGTGCCCTTGGCCGTCTGGTAGATACGGCAGTGGCGGACGACTCTAGTCACATCCCTCCTAAGCGTGGGCCAGTAGAGACGGTCCTCCACAATGGCTATGGACTTATCGCGCCCAAAATGTCCGGCGGCTCCGCCCGCATGCAACTCCCAAATCAGAAAATCACGGTATGATGTCCGGGGAATGCATAGGCGGGATCCATGGTGTAAGTATCCTTCGAAGATCTGATATCCCTCAACGGGGCCTGGGGGGTCTCGGGATAGGGCGGTGTAAATCTCACCAAAATCTGGGCACGTCGGATACTCTATGATCAAACGCTCAAGCCCGTCGACACGTGCGGTCATAGTCTGAAGCAAGGAGACACGGCGACTAAGGGCGTCCGCATGTTTGTTCTCAACACCAGCTCGGTGTTTGAGGACATAGTGGAAGTCCTGCAGATATTCGACCCACTTGGCATGCCGATGCCCCAACTTGCGCTGAGAATCTAAATAGCGTAACGCCTGGTGGTCGGAGTAAAGCACAAACTCCCGAGGGAGGAGGTAGTGCCTCCAGTAGCGTAAGGACTGGACAATCGCATAAAACTCTCGATCGTAGTTCGAGTATTTCTGCTTCGCCTCGTTTAACTTCTCACTAAAGTAGGAGACAGGGTGTCCCTCTTGGCTCAATACGCCACCAATACCAACTCCAGACGCGTCGCAAGCGACCTCAAAAGCACGGCTAAAATCAGGAAGCCTCAGAACTAGGGCCGTCGTCAGCCTCTCCTTAATCTCCTCGAAGGCTCTAGTGGCAGCGGGGGTCCACTGAAACTCTCCCTTCTTGAGGCAGCTCGTGAAGGGGGCCATGATCGTGCTGAACCCCGGGACAAACCTCCGGTAGAAGGTGGCAAGCCCGTGAAAGCTGCGAGCCTCGTGGATAGTCGTAGGCACAGGCCAGTCTCGAATAGATTTGACCTTTTCGGGGTCAACAGATACTCCAGTCGAGGATATAATGAATCCAAGGAAGTGGACAGATTCGGAAAGGAATGCACACTTCTTCAGATTCACATACAATTTCTCCCGCCGGAGAGTGCCGAAGAGAAGCCTCAAATGATCGAGGTGGGCGGCCTGTGTCTGGCTGTAGATCAGTATGTCGTCAAAGTACACAACCAGAAACTTGCCCATGTAGGGCCGCAACACCTGCGTCATAACTCTCATGAATGTACTAGGGGCGTTCGAAAGCCCGAATGACATGACTAGCCACTCATAGAGACCGTCCTTAGTCTTGAAGGCGGTCTTTCATTCGTCTCCCTCACGCACTCTGATCTGGTGGTACCCACTACGCAGATCGATCTTGGAAAAGATCTGGGCACCGGACATAGTGTCCAATGGATCATCTAATCGAGGAATGGGAAAGCGGTACTTGACCGTGATCTTGTTTATGGCGCGGCTATCGACGCACATATGCCAACTACCGTCCTTCTTAGGGGTAAGAAGGGCGGGAACGACACACAGACTCATACTCTCACGAATAAATTGCTTCCGTAGAAGCTCGTCGACTTGCCGTTTGAGCTCAGCGTGCTCATCTGGGTGCATACGATAGTGGGGCAGGTTCGGGAGGGAAGCTCCCGGAATCAGATCGATGGCGTGCTGGATATCTCGCTGCGGGGGCAGCTCATCGGGGAGCTCGTCGGGCAAAATGTCCGCGAACTCATCCAGTAGGGGACTCACCGCTAGTGGGTGGTCAACAAAGGGGGTCTCAGATACCTGAGTGGCGGCGACAACGTACATAATATCAACCTCAATACTGTCGCGGAGAAACTCGCCACGCCTCAGAATGTGCAATGGTCTCGAAGCACTCGTGCTCACGGAAGGCGCAACCACACCCTTCGATCTCTCCCTGGGCTGGGTGGGCGTCAAAGTAATCTTCCACCCCTTGTCGTAGAAGACACACGTGTTCGAGCGGCCGAAACACGTGACGTCGCGATCAAACAACCAGGGGCGTCCAAGAAGCACATGCGCGACATCCATGGGAATGACGTCACACCACACCCGGTCCTGGAAGGATGCGATGCTGATCGGTACTAAGCAACGCTGGGTCACCTGAATCGCGGTCTTGTCGACCCAGACGACACGGTAGGGGTGGGGGTGAGGCTCTGCCTTCACCTGCATACGATCAAGCCCCTTCTGGGCTACAATGTTCACACAACTCCCACTGTCGATGGCTAATTTGCAGGGTCCGCCTGCACTAGGGAAATAGGTGTAGAGGATGGTAGTGCGGCGCCAATCCTCATCTGCACGTGGGGTGTGTAGGCGGCGCCTGATCACTCCCACCTCTAAGGACCTCTCGGCGTCGCTCTCCCAACCTTCTTCGACAATGGCTCTAATCTCTTCCGTGCCCTCTACATCCTCCTCTAGATCGTGCTCCTCATCCTCAACCAACAGGGTCCGCGTAGGGCAGTGGGCCGCTACGTGTCCTCTGCCCGAGCACCTAAAACACTGAATACCCCCAGGCCTCTGGCCCTCAGTAGCAACAGCCTTCTCCTTCAAGTCAAGAGTGATTCGAGGGGGTGGGGTGGCCGCAACAGTCTGGGCTGGAGCGGGCTTCCTAAACGTCGACGAATCCGTCCGGGAAGGAAACTGCCTCGTGCTAGACGACCGGAGATACTGCTCGTACTCAAGGGCGAGCTGGAAGATCTGATCAACGGTCTCTAGGCGATGTGGAATCAACTCTCTACGAATCTCAGCGCGTAAGCCTGCTTTGAATCGCGAGGCGGTAGCAATTGGCTCCTCAGAAATATCACTCCTCACCACTAGCTCGTCGAATCGAGCCATATACTCACCGACAGTAAGCGTCCCCTGTCGGAGGTTCTGCAACTGCTCAAACAACTGATCTCGATAGGAGGCGGGAAGATACTTCTCACTCAGCCTCTGCTTCATCTCATCCCATCTGGTGATGGGGTAATACCCATCCCGCTCTAGTGCTCTCTCCACGCTAATCCAAAATACTTTCGCCTGCCCGATCAACTTCATCTTCGCGAAGCGAACGCACCGCTCATCGCTCATCTCGTACCACTCAAAATAGTGATCCATGTCCAAAAGCCAATCTCAGAAGGCCTTCGGATCCAATCGACCATCGTACGACGGGGCGTCGAGTCGAATACGACGAGTGATGTCCAGATGGTGGCCACCTCGACGCGGGTCAGGATAATCATCGGGATAATCATCAGGGGCACAATCATAACGAGCGGGCGGGGGACCACGCTCTCTCCGACCTGGAGGATAATACTCATCGCGGTGGATATCACGACGACCGTGCTGGGGTGCCCGATCTCTGGGGTCAGGTTGCCGTGGCACTCGGTAATCCTCGCGCTGGGGTGGGGGTCGGTCACGCATTAGCTCAGGGTGTCGCCCGGCTGGCGGAGCTGGGGCTAGATGGGGAGCGTCACGTCGGGGGCGGTCGACTGGTGGTGGATCATCTCTGACTCGCCGACCGCGGCGGGGAGAGTCAACCGGGTCGTCTGCGACCTCCTCCTCATGTAGAGAGGGAGTACCCTTAGCGTTCTCCAACCGATCTAGGCGACGATTCACCGCAGCGATATCATGTCGCACGATGTCAAACCGGGTGCCTAAGGCATCAAAGCGGTCTAGTATAAGGCGCTCAAAATCCCTGGTGGCGGCGCTCGAATTCGAACCGGCCGCTCGCTCGTGGGTGACTTGCGGATCTACCATGCTTCTAAATGTCCTACAACTACGGAGCATGCAAATGGCCCGACCTGGGCTCTGATACCAACTGATGTAGGGTAGGCTATGGGGGTGCGCTTCCTAGACTCTACATGCGACACAACCAACGGTTCACGCGACAACTAATTGAGCAATGAAATTATTAACGCTACAAGCAAACAATTGCAACAAAAATCTATTTATTTTTAATATTGGGCGAATTTTAGTTGACTTTCCTCCGCTCGGAGGGCCAAAGCGAAGCGCGCGGCGAAGAGATCCTCCTGCAGGTTAACAACCAATCGACACAAAATTCCACAAGCAAGTTCCAAGCAAATAGGAAATCATCCACTAATAATAGCAAGAAAATAGTACAACCAAATCACAAATGTAACTCAAGACTAGGGGCTGGTTTTGGGCAATGGAGATGGTGGATCCGGAGGGCGTCGATCGGGTGCCGGGTGGTGGAACCGGAGGTGGAGGCGGTGGTTGGGGGCTGTTTCGGTGGTGGACGACGGAATCGGAAAGGGGTAGGGTGAATTCGGAAGAATATACGTAGATCCGGACTCGGGAGGGTGGATCCGGTAATGGAAAATCGGATCCGGGTTAGGGAGAGTAGATCGGGTGGCGGGAGGATAGATCGGGGCAACTCGAACCCGAATCGTGGGGGAAATAGTGGGGAGGGGACTAGGGTAGATGGATCCACGACTTGTAGGAAGGGGGGGGAACAGGGATTCAGTGGACTGGAAAGGGGGGCGGCAAGGGGGGTGGCGGGGCTGCTGTTGGGCGGAGGATAGGGGGGTCCGACAGCCCTGTTCTGGGCGGCCAGAGAAGGGGTTGGCTGGGCGGTTTCTGGGCGGAAACAGGGGGATGCGGCTGGATGGGAGGACTGCTGTACAGCGGCAGGGAGAATCAGGGGTAGGCGGCAGGGGGAAGATAGGAGAAAGAGGGGGGGGGGGGGGGAAACACGGATACTCACCCCAAGGCGTCGGCACCAAGGGTCCACGGCGTCGGCACCGCGGGATGACCACCGGAAGTGAGGAAGATGATCTCTCCAACTTCAGCAATGAAAAAACCTAAAACCAGCCACTAATCCTAACAAGCATTAGGGCATCCTCATCCAACGGCTATGATTGGCCGGTGGGTTAGCCCTTAAATAAAATAAGTACATGTCCGAAATAACTATATAAATATATGATTTTGACTCGCGGCGACGTGCCTGACGCAACCGCGTAGTCGGATCAGCGATCCGATCACGTCTTCCGGCGGGAATAAATGAACGTGGGTCCCGCTCCATCATGTGCATGAGCCGATGGAATCCCATCAGATTGGCTCTTGAACATGGACCATTACTTTGAGTTGTACGAGATGAGAGACGAGTACGGTTTACCAAAATGAAGTTACATGTGCATGACAATATTTATTGTACGAGCCTAGAGAGATCTCCTGAGCGAACTGGGTACTACCTCATTATCAGATGGACTGAAATGAAACAGTGACTGAAGGACAAATACCTTCCCGCCTCATATCGAGATCAGTTTACGCTCTTCGACAGAGGATCCTTTCCGTTGTCGAGCACATGTCTCGTTTTGATGAATTAGTGGCGAGGAACGATATTTTAGAGGAGTCCATTGCGACCACGTCCCGCTTTTAGGTAGAACTTAGATTTGATATCCGGACGAAACTGATTCCCCGTGGGATAGAGGCATCCGAGCATGTGTTTCATCTCTCTTGAGCATGAGCAGTACATGCGCACCCTGTGCTCGATATAGGTCACCCCTTGACCAGATACTTCCACATTTAGAAGGCCCGCCCCGATCATGACCACTGCTGCAGCTCTTCCTAGTACCCTCGTGGATGCGAAAGGCAAAACGATTATTCCCGGAGCTCCCAAACCAGGGGGGAGGCGTGCAGTGTTACAGGTGCTCTGGCAGGGGACACATGGCCGCACAATTGTCCCACTAGAAATTTATTTATTGAAGTGGAGGGTAAGCCCAACACTGAGAATGAGGACACACTCGTTGAGGAGATTACAACCACCGTGGAGGACAGATGGGAGAGCAACGTTTAGAGGTCGCTGGAGCTTGGGATCATCAGACGCCTTTTACACCCCCATGTAGAGGACTGTCGTCGTCTATTTTCTACACATTTTCCTAGCGCAGGAGGCCCCTGCAAACTCGCTATCAATAATGGCAGCTGCATCAATATTGTCGTTAAGAGGGGTCTGGAGCGTATGCAGCTCGAAGTTGAGTCACACCCACATCCCTACCGCGTCCTTTGGGTAGACAAGTTTACCATCCAGGTTACATAGAGATGGTCCGTTGAGGACAAGATCTAGTGCGGCGTTATACCCATGGCCGCATCGCATATATTACTTCGTCAACCTTGGTTGTATGACGGTGATGCCACGTGTTATGACCGATCTAACACGTGTGTATTCTTTGATAAGGGGCGAAAGATTACCCTATCTCTGACCCAACACAAGGAGCCGTCCAAGGGTGGAGTTGAATCTTCCGTTAGTGCGGGGTCGTCGAGGCCATTACATATTGAGGATGGGTGACATTCTGCGCGAGAGTTTGTACACTGAGGTTATGCATGTAGTGGCAACCACCTTGGCTACTGAGACCCATACTGATATTGTGATTACTGATCCAGACGTTCGTTGCTTGTTGGACGATTATTCTAATATCTTGCTTGAGGAACTCCCTGATGAGCTCCCTCCTATGAGAGACATCCAACACATGATTGATCTAGTCCCCGGGGCATCATTGCCCAATCTTCCCCATTATCGCATGAACTAGACTGAGCATGACGAGCTGAAGCGGCAGGTTGAATGGTTGATGATCTTCTTCCGAAGAGTTTCATCCGTGAGAGTTTGAGCCCTTGTGTAGTACTCACCCTACTTACCCCGAAGAATGATGGGAGCAAGCGCATGTGCATTGATAGACGAGCAATCAATAAGATCACAGTGAAAGACCATTTTCTGATACCCCTCCTCAATGATCTCTTAGACGCGATGGCTGGTGCCTAGATCTTTTCAAAGATCGACTTGCATAGTGGGTACCATCAGATTAGAGTTAGAGAGGGGGACGAGTGGTTAGTCATGCCATTCATGTTATCAAATGCTCCCAATACGTTTATGAAAGTGATGACATAGATCTTACTGCCCTATATTGGCAAATTCTTGGTCGTATACTTAGACAATATATTGATATATAGTCAGAACCACACTGAACACTACATCGTATTCGCTTAGTGTTCGACCTCCTTCAGAAGGAGCATCTGTATGTCAATATGAAGAAATGTTCATTCTTATCTACGTCGGTCCACTTTCTAGGATATATCATGTCCGCTTCCGACATATCTGTTGACCCTAACAAGGTCAAGTCCATTAGTGAGTGACCCATCCCTACAAATATTCACGAGACTCGTAGTTTTCATGGACTTGCCACCTTCTATAGGAGGTTTGTCAGAGGTTTCAGTTCTATTATGGTCCCCCTTACGAGCTACTTCCATAAGGGAGATTTTGTATGAATGAAGGTGGCCACCTGAGCATTCGAAGAAATTAAGGGGAAGTTATCGTCTGCCCCATTCTGCGCCTCTTAGATTTCTCCAAGGCGTTTGAGGTGGCTTTCGATACATCAAGAGTTGGTATTGGTGGAGTACTTAGTCAGGAGGGTCATCCGATTGCTTACTTTAGTGAAAAGACAAATGACGCCCGACAAAAGTATTCAAATTACAATCGTGAGTTTTATGATGTCATGCAAGAACTTCGCTATTGGCTCCATTATCTCATGCATAAGAAATTCGTCTTATACTCAGACCATCAGACCTTGCGATACCTTGATTCACAGAAGAAGTTAGGCCATCACCATGAAAAATGGGTAGAGTTTATGCAAGATTACTGTTACGTTATCTAGCACCGAGCATGTGTTTAGAACAAGCTGTGTGTCGCCCTGAGTCGCAAAGTCAGTCTTCTACATACTATGAGCACACGAGTTTAATGCTTCAAGCGTTTAGTTTATGATTACATGGAGTGCCCAGATTTTGGCGACATCTATGACGCTTTGATGGAGACCCTCCTGAGCCTCATTTGGGTTACTTGATTACTAATGATTATCTATTCTTGGGCTTGCGCCTCTGCGTACCGCAATGCCCCTCCAAGATTTCCTTATTTGGGAGCTGCACGCCAGTGGATCCGCAAGATTTCGGTCGAGGAAAGACATTTGCATTAGTTGAGGATAACTTCTTCTAGCCTAGTCTGAAGAAGGGTGTTGCGCGGATGGTTAATCATTGTCAAGTATGTCAGACTGCGAAGGGGTCATGCCAAACCACTGGCTTATATACTCCGCTTCCTATCCCATAGAGACCTTGGATCACATTAGCATGAATTTCATACTCGAGCTCCCTCGCACCTTTGAGGAAGCTTGACTCTATCTTTGTTGTGGTGGACCATTTTTAAAAATGGCCCACTTCATTCCATATCGAAAGACCGCTGATGCGTCTCACGTGGTAGCTCTATTCTTTAGAGAGGTGTTCAAGTATCACGGGTTACCCACTTCTATAGTTTTTGACCGTGACGTTTGACTCATGAGTTATTTTTGGAAACTTTGTGGAAGAAAACTGGTACAACACTGAAGTTCTCCACCACCTATCACCCATAAACGAATGGACAAACCGAGGTTGTCAAACATAGCGTAGGAGCCTTTCTGCAATGTGTAGTTGAGGATAGTCCTTCTACCTGGGATTCTGTTCTACCCGTAGCTGAGTTTGCATATAATAATTCAGTTAATAAAACCACGGGTCTGAGTCAATTTCACATGATGTTAGGTTATGAACCTAGGAAGTCTATTAACCTGATCTAAATCCCTTTAGAAGCCCAGCCCAGTGAGTCTCCACAGTCTTTCATTCAGCATGTGCACACATTTCATGAGTCAGTTTGAAAGAAAATTGCAATGGGTAATGATTAATATAAAACCCAAGTAGATCAACACATGAGGGATTATATTTTTGAAGCTGGGGAGCAGGTGATGATTCACATTATATCTGAGTGGTTCCCTCAAGGAACATCAAAAAAATTAAGCGCTCGATGTTACCACTACGGTAACGGGTCGCCGATAGGAGCGGCGGTAGCGGCGAGGGTAGCGGACGGGGTGTCGCTGGGCGATAGCAGTAGCGGCTGAGGTAGCGGGCGGGCTGTCGCTGGGCGATAGCGGCGGCGGCTGGTAGGGGTCGGGCGAGAGAATTTGAGAGGGAGAGGAATAGAGAAGGAGAGAGAGAAACAATGGGAGCAGCCCCTCCTAAGTTGATTGATCCAAAGATGCAATACATAACCCTAGGTGTTCCCTTATATAGGGGGAAACCACCACATCATTAAGAGTTCAAAAAGATAAAATAACATAATCAAAATTCTGAAAGATAACTAGGACCGGTCGGCCCTTTAGGTGGTCTTCTCCAAAGTGCCCGGTTCGGCGCGAGGTCTAGTGCTGTCGCTTGGTCCTGCGCGCGCCCTCCTCGAATAGACCTGCCATTCCGGCTCGTCAGACTGGAGGTCGGTAACAATACCGCCATCTGGGAAATTGGCCTTGTCCTCAAGGCAGTAGTCTGGGAACTGTCGGCGAAAATCATCTCGCAGGAGTCAAGTAGCGGACGAACGGGGACGGTTTCGCCAAGCCACCCGCACCTCCTCCGGATGGGTAGCTCCGGCCGTGGGCTTGCGCTGATCAAGAATGGCTTCCGGATAGAGTGGTTCGGAGCTGGCCGTGTCCAAGTCGGCCGGGATATGGTCGGAGACGGGATGATCGCCTATCACACGCCGAAGTTGTGAGACATGGAATACAGGATGAATGCGAGCGGTGTCCGGAAGACGGAGGCGATATGCCACTGCGCCGATGCGGCTGAGGATCTCGAATGGTCCGAAGAAGCGCGGGGCGAGCTTGGGGCAAGTGCGGCGGGCCACCGTGAGCTGGCGGTAGGGGTGAAGTTTAATGAACACCCGTTCTCCAACTTGAAATTGGAGGTCCCTTCGTTTCCGGTTGGCAAACGATGCCATCTTCGCCTGAGCCCGTCGAAGATGTTGTTTTAAACTATCCAAGATAACATCCCTATCGTGGAGATGATCCGCCAAACTAGCCACCGGGCATTCCCCAGGTAGGTGGCGGAGCACGGTCGGCGGTGGCCGGCCATATACGGTCTCGAATAGCGAAGTGTTGGCGGCGTGGTGGTATGCGGTATTGTAGGAGTATTCTGCCCACCCAAGCCATTTGGCCCACGAACCGGGCCTCTCCCCGATGAAGCAACGCAAGTATGTCTCCAAGCACCTGTTGAGTACCTCGGATTGGCCATCCGATTGCGGATGATATGCTGTACTCATCCGGAGTTGGGTCCCCTGTAGGCGGAATAACTCAGTTCAGAAGCTACTGAGAAAAAGTGGGTCACGATCACTGACGATCGAACGGGGGAACCCATGAAGACGGACTATCTCCGCGATGAAGCTGTCGGCGACCGTCGCCGCAGTGTAGGGATGGCGGAGCGGGACGAAGTGCGCGTACTTCGTTAGGCGGTCCACGACCACCAAGATGCAATCGAAGCCGTTGGAGCGGGGCAACCGGGTGATGAAGTCCATGGCTATGTCCTCCCAGACACGCTCCGGGATCGGCAGGGGTTGCAAGAGGCCGCTGGGAAACATCGTCTCGTATTTGGCTTTCTGGCATGGTAGGCAGGCCGCCACGTATGCCTTCACCTGGCGAAGCATGTGGGGCCAGAAAAGCGAGGCCGCCAACCGACGGTATGTTCGATACGCCCCGGCGTGGCCACCTGCCGGGGTGGAGTGGAACTCCGCAAGCAAAGTCGGAATCATTGCCGACGATGTATACAAAACGAGTCCGTCCCGATGAAAAAGGCGGCCCCTGATCAATGTATATGGCGGCCGTGACAAGGGGTCGGCCAACAGGGCGGCCCGGATATCCTGAAGCTGGGGGTCCCGGTCCACCTCATGCTGAATGGCCGCGGCGTCGTCCCACACCGGCTGGGAAATGGCTGTCAATTCTGGCGCGTGCGGGCATCGGGAGAGCGCATCGGCCGCCCGATTCGTCCTGCCCGGACGAAACTCCACCGTGAAGTCGTAGCCGAGCAGCTTGGCCACCCAAACCTGCTGTGTTGGCGTGGCTATCTTTTGTTGGAGCAGATAGCGAAGGCTGTGGTGATCGGTGCGGATGACGAAGGGCCGCCCCAGGAGATAAGGCCGCCAATGTTGGACCGCCAAGACCAGCGCCATAAGCTCGTTCTCGTATGCGGAGCGGCTGTGCACCGCGGTAGAAAACGCCCGACTGTAAAAAGCAATTGGCCTGCCGCTCTGCATAAAAACGGCGCCGACGCCGGTGCCCGAGGCATCGCACTCGACGACAAACGGCTAGTGGAAGTCCGACATGGCTAAAACCGGGCCGTGGACCAAGGCCGATTGGAGCTAGGGGTGTAAACGAGTCGAGCTCGAGTCGAGCTTGGCAAAAATCCCAAACTCGAGCTCGAGCTCGAGCTAAATATTTCGAGCTCGAGCTCGAGCTCGAGCTCGTCGAGCTCACCCTGCTTGGCTCGAGCTCGAGCTCGAGACCAGTATATTGAGCTCGAGCTCGAGCTTTCGAGCTCGCGAGCTCGAGTCGAGCTCGAGCTGCTCGCGAGCTTTTTGCTCATGAACCCATTTTTATTTTTATTTATTTATATTTAAAAAAAAAATACCCAAAAAAAAAGCTCGCGAGCCGGCTCACGAGCTCAAGAACAAGAGTAATCGAGCTCGAGCTCGGCTCGAAATCGAGCTCGAGCTCGTCGAGCTCGAGCTTGAGCTCGAGCTCAACTGGTTCGAGCTCGAGTCGAGCTTTTTTCGAGCCGGCTCATCGAGCTCACGAGCCGGCTCGACTCAACTTGCAGGGCTAATTGGAGCGCCGTGAAGGCCTCCATGGCCGCCGGCGGCCACGTGAAGTGCCCCTCCTCCGATTTCTTCAGCAGCTGAGTGAGAGGGCGGGCCAAGCCGCCGTAATTTCTGATGAAGCGCCGGTAGTATCCCGTCAACCCGAGAAAAGCCCGGACGTCGTGCAAGGAGGCGGGAGTCGGCCAACGCAGCACCGCCTGAATTTTGTCTTCATCCATGGCCACGCCGTGGGCCGAAATAGTATGGCCCAAGTAGCTGACCGTCGCCGTGCCGAAGGTGCACTTCTTGTGGTTGACCGTTAACTGATGTAGGCGGAGAGTGGCGAAAGTCTCCCGAACATGACGGAGGTGATCCTGCCAAGTGGGACTGAAGACAAGGATATCCTCAAAAAAAACAAGGACATGCTTACGCAGAACGGGCCGAAATATCTCATTCATGGTAGCTTGGAATGTCGCGGGGGCGTTGGTGAGCCCAAACGGCATGACCAAGAACTCGAAATGTCCGTCGTGGGTCCTGAACGCCGTCTTTGGCACGTCCTCCGGCCGTACCCGAATCTGATGATAGCCGACCCGTAGGTCCAACTTGGTAAAGACGGTCGCGCCGTGTAGCTCGTCCAGGAGCTCCTGAATAACCGGGATAGGATACTTGTCCGGGACCGTGGCCTTGTTAAGCTCCCGATAGTCCACACAGAACCTCCAACTGCCGTCTTTCTTGCGCACTAGTAACACCGGGCTGGAAAAGGGGCTCGCACTGGGCCGTATGATACCGCCCAACAACATCTCTCGGACGAGTCTTTCTATCTCGTCCTTTTGGGCGTGCCCGTAACGATAGGGCCGCATGGACACCGCCGACGACCCCGGATGGAGAACAATGGCGTGATCGGTCGGTCGGGAGGGTGGAAGGCCCGAGGGTGTGGTGAATATGTCCTCGAAATCCGCGAGGACGGCGCCCATGTCGGCCTTGAGGGGTGCGGCCGCCGCGGAAGGGCTCGCCTGAAGGGGCCATAACCAGGCTGAGAAATCGACGTCGGCGACGCGTGTCATCGCCCGATACGACAGCGGTGAGCGGAGGAGGGTAGGGTCACCCACCAAACGACAATGTCGGCCCTGCTGCTGAAAATCCATCGTCATCGAAGCCCAGTTCACTCGGACGTCGCCTAGGGTCTCGAGCCAAGCAACGCCGAGAATAGCGTCGAGGCCTCCTAGCTCGAACATGTAGAAGTCAGCCGTGACCCGGCACGGCCCCACGGTCATGGTCACATCCCGGCATTGGCCCAAGGTCGGACGACGGCGGCCATCGCCCAAGCATACTGAAAAGTCTGGTGATGGAGCCACCGGTATGGCGAGCTCTTGCGCCAGATGGGAGGACATGAAGTTGTGACTCGCCCCGCTATCCACCATCACGATGACGGTGCGGTTGTGAAGTTCGCCGGCCAACTTCATGGTGCGGGGCCCCGTTAATCCCCCCACGGAGTAGAATGGCAGTTCCAGCACGTTGAGGGGGGCGTCCTCGAGGTCGGCTGTAGGTGGGTCGGGTGGTGGCTCCAAGGGTGGCAAGTCCTCGGCGAGGGCGTAACCCTCACTGTCGCTAAAGATAGCGTGGAATTCTTTGACCGGGCAAACATGCTGAGGCGAGTATGGTTGGCGGCAACGGAAACATAAACCGCGGCGCCGAAGGTCATTGTAGTCGACGGTGGAGATGCGGTTGGGGCCGTCCGGGCGTGCCGGCCGACCGGGGGCCATGGGGGTCGGTCGAGGACCGGTGTCCCGCACGGGATGAGGACGGAAGGGGGGTGGGCCGGAGTGCCGAGGGCCGATGTCCGCTTCGACTGCACGGGCCAGTTCCAGGGCTTCCGAGACCGTGCGTGGATGATGAGTGCGAATGCGAGAACGTATATTGGGAAGGAGACCTTGCAGAAAAAATCCCAGGTAATGGTCGGGCGGAAGGCCGGGCACTTGTGTGACGAGAGCAACAAACTCATCGATGTATGCGTCCACCGTTGTTGATTGGCGGGCGGAGCAAAGCCGCTCAATAGCGGAACCCGTGTAGCGAGAATCGTAACGACTGATCATCTCGTGTTTGAACTCCTGCCACGGAATGAGGGGTTGCACTTGGCGAAGCTAACGTGCCCAATGGAGGGCCGAGCCGTCCATCCCGACCATGGCGGTGCCGACGCGGTCCGCCGGGGGGTACCGTTGAGGTCGAAATATTGCTCCGTACGGGCGATCCAGCCCATAGGATCCGTCCCGGAGAAGGGCGGAACATCCATTGCCATAGTGGGGCGGATAGCAGCCACCGGCGGGACGACGGGAAACGGTTGGGGCGCCTCCGGCGCGCGGAAGCCGGCCGCGAGCGGGGACGGGGGGCAACCGAGGATCGAAGTGGTGTCGGCCGGGGGAAACTGTTGCGGCGGTGTGCTTGGCGACGGCAGCAGCGCCTCCAAGCGCGCGAGGAGGGCCTGCTGGGTTGAATGGATGTCGTCCACCGCGGCGTGAAGGCTGGCGATCTGGGACCCATGGAGTGCTAGGCTTTCCGCGATCTGGATGTCGGCGTCGGCGGCAGTGGATGGATCAGCGGGGTGGAGGCGCTTGTTCGGAGCCATGAAGGGTTCCGGCGGCTGCGCGAGAGCGGGCGGAGAGGGCAGGTCGGACCAATGTTACCACTACGGTAACGGGTCGCCGATAGGAGCGGCGGTAGCGGCGAGGGTAGCGGACGGGGTGTCGCTGGGCGATAGCGGCAGCGGCTGAGGTAGCGGGCGGGCTGTCGCTGGGCGATAGCGGCGGCGGCTGGTAGGGGTCGGGCGGGAGAATTTGAGAGGGAGAGGAATAGAGAAGGAGAGAAAGAAACAAGGGGAGCAGCCCCTCCTAAGTTGATTGATCCAAAGATGCAATACATAACCCTAGGTGCTCCCTTATATAGGGGGAAACCACCACATCATTAAGAGTTCAAAAAGATAAAATAAAATAACATAATCAAAATGCTGAAAGATAACTAGGACCGGTCAGCCCTTTTGGTGGTCTTCTCCAAAGTGCCCGGTTCGGCGCGGGGTCTAGTGCTGTCGCTTGGTCCTGCGCGCGCCCTCCTCGAATAGACCTACCATTCCGTCTCGTCAGACTGGAGGTCGGTAACACTCGATGAATGAGTCCCTATATAATCGATACGAATGCATATGAGATTGACATCCCTCAAAATCTGAGGATAAATCGAGTATTCAATGTAGAGGACCTAACTCCTTACTACGAGGTGCGCACATTTGTGGATCCTTCCTCCATTCCCACGCATTAGCTACAACATCCCTTACTTCCTCCTACTCCACCTTAGCCTCAGTTTGATGAGTCTCACCATGAGGGCCACTCGCATCACCCACGATACCACTAGCCCAATTCCCAGACAGAGATACACTTTACTCGGAGACACCTGTGACAACAGAGGGAATACTTCTGATAGTTGCCCATGATTTCGGTACCATAGAGGGGCGAGATACACTGTGGTATCTTATTCGTTGGAGCGGTCGTTCGACTTCAGATGATACTTGGATCTCCCCAACAGAGCTCGAGCAACTCGCCCCTAGGCTACGCCGAGAGTATTTCATCTTCATTCACCAGAGATGAGAATACTTTCAAGCCAGGGGAAGTTGATGGAGATTTACCCATACATGTCTATTCCCGCAGGAGGCGGTGATCCGCTGCCCGTCCGGACGATCCGAGTCCACAGATGTGCCCGGATGGTCGTTCCAAGTCCTTTTCCTATATTTTTATTTTATTTTTCGAGTTGTATTTGACACCCGATCGATTCAGACATTATGAGCCGTCCGATCCGGGGCCCTAGCAGTTATCCCTTTTATATTCACGTGCAGGCGGTAGTTTGTAGGGATCGAGGTTTTGGTTCCCAAATCTGGAACCTTCTGTGTCTCCCCCCTGTGCGACTCCGAGAGGTCCCTTGGTGCGACTCCAAGGCTTCTTCGTTCTCAACCCTCCCTTCCCCGTCGATCTACTATTTTTTACCTTCGCCGACTCCCGCAAGCCCGCGCCCGCATTCTCCCCTGTAGCCGACTCCCATCAGTTCTTGTAAGCCGCTAACCTCTTCTTCTCCCGCGACCCGCACACTCCGTCTTGACTCTCAGCCGCGACCCACCGCAACCTCGCATCTCCAATTCCCCTCCCTAGTCTCCTCCGACGCCAACCACATCCTCTCCACCTTCCGCTGACACCTTCCTATTCTTCTTCCCCTCAAACAGCAGCCCAGTCACCTTCCCTTCTAGCCGACTCCTCCCTGTTCTCCTTCCCCTTAAACCGCAGCCTTCCATTTCCCCTCCACCCTCAAACCATTACATTCCGATGCTTCCCCCTCAACTACCTCCCTATTCGACCCCCCTTGACCCTCTACCAACATCATTAGTCTCCAAAGGCAGTCAGTAGCCCTTATATCTTCACAATGCTACATTCCCCTGCCACCTGCATGCGTAAGTTATAGTTTAATGCTTGTGTTTCTCTATTTTGTATGCTTGAACTATATTTATTGGATGTGATTTCATGACTTTTCTTCTGTGAGGTTGTCTGACTTGCAGGACTTATTCGTCATACGCTTAAATTATTTGCGCTTTAATTGCTTGTGAATTACACATGCATATTAATTCATTTTCTGTAATCAAATGTTCTACTTAATAGGTTTTATTTTAATCAATTAATTGTTATTTTAATCGGACTGCCTCACTTGCATATGCATTTACATTAGAATTTTGATAGTCACATTACATTCCACTTAGGACAACAACTTAGAGCCTCCACATTCATAACCTACCCCGCGTCAACCATACACCCCAAATGAACCAAAATTATTTTATATACAAGTGTAAAATCAGTTCAAGAAAAACTCGTTTCACCTCAAGTGAAGGAACGGTTCAGTTCACGACTCTAACATATCTCTAGCTTGACTTGAATTCCCCAAGCTATCCAATTATAGCAACAAAATAAAAATAAAAATTCCAGTGGCTCTGCTGACAACATTCAAGTGTCCATGCAATGCTTGAACATTTCTTTTAGAATAAGTTTGATCAACATGTATGTATGGTTCTCTATTGTAGCCATCTTCACCAAATTATTACTTTTCTCTCCAACATCAAAATGAAGTGAATCATACTGAATAGTTGGAGAAAGTGGCCTTTTTGCAACAGGGCCAAGTGTATTTAAACTCAAGTGTGGGAGTGAGAAAAGGGATGAACAATTTTACCCTAATCTAGTCCCTCTCTCTCACGACTAGACTCAACAAAACTCCGAGGAGGCCGGCATTCCTTGCTTCCCTCTCTTTTTTCTCTCCTCAATTTCTCTCATTTTGATCTCTCTATTTATTTCTCCTCCATCAGGTTTTCAACATAGGTAATCACAAGAATCGACAAGGAAAAAAGGAAGAACGATCTCCTTCTATCCGATCCTCCATTGATCCATTTCTAGGGCACATATCCATTCCTTGATGCGTTTTCCTTCTGCATGCAATCTTTCTTCTGCATGCTGGGTTTCCTCGAACACAATATGGAGCAGTTACTAGGGTTTCAATCTATCATTCTGCTCCTCAATTGCATACTGCATGCTACAAACACCATCCTTCCTTTAGCACTGCTGAGTCTTCGAAATGAGATAGCTTGTGACTACTTAGGGCTGATTGCGATTGCTGCCCAATTTCTCAAGATGTAGTGAAGAAGAGATTATTTATACAAGTGTAAAACTAGTTCAAGAAAAATACTGTTCAGCTGAAAATTAATAACAGTTTAATTACAAACATACTTTAATTGTTTTTAGAACTAGAGCAAATTTCGTTCACTTTACCTACTTTGAACATGAAGAAAAAGTGGATAAAGAGATATACAGAGTTTTGCTAGAGAGAATTTTGACAAAGAAAATCAAAAGAAGATATAAAGGAAGCTGACAAATATAATCATACAATTGAATAAGCTCAAGAAATGAGACCAAGATCACCTTTCATTCTCAAGCAAACAAGTTACTTCCACAATTTCAGTATAATGTTTTGCAATAAAAATAATCGTGCCAACTGTTTCCTTAAAATTGTAAAAGTATTGATAAACTGGGTTAATCTGCAGAGTTTACTATCTCTTTCTCACCTATACAATAAGGTTTAAGATCAGAGCAAGTGGTGAAAAGAGGTGAAATCCTGATTCTATGACGCCTAAGTGCACTTTTTCACAGTTCTTTGTAAAGCTGATCAAGGGTTTTAAATTTCCGTTTTTCAAGGAAAATGCCGTTAAATACAACCTCTTTTCCACTTGTGGTCACATGTTCATCAACTTCTTCCAATCTTGTAATTGCGAGAGCATTATGCATATGATGCAGCCTCAAGGAAAATGCAAATTCTAGATGGCAACGCCTTTAGAGAAAGTTTATGCAAGTTTCTCATATCTTTAAGCTTTAAAAAACATTGGTCAGGATTGTTTGCCTACACTGAAACTCTGAAAGCAGCACTTAATGGCCAATTTGACCATCAAGTGTGGCAAGGTTTTGAACAAATCTGAGGGACAAAACTTCCAAAAAATAATGTAATTATTTGCATGTTTTTTGTCGGAAATTGGTTGGATTACTTATAGAGCACCCCTATCAAAACAAAAATCAAATAATAAAGCGATGTATTAGAGTTTGTTGCAGCATACTTCTTTAAGTCCCAACTTTCCTTTACTTTTTTTCAAATTAAGTACAATAATTCTCATACATTTAGCTTTATTCACTCATGATGGGGTTCCCCCAAAATAGTTCGGTCGAACAAGAATTTTTTGCCGCGACCTCGACCGGCTCGCCAATGCGATTTCAACAGGCTCATTCTCGCAAAATTCCGAGTCCGTTTGGACCCCCAAACGGACGCCAGAACACTGGTACCTGCAATGTGCGCCTGCTCGCAAGACGCGCCATGCTATGCACGCCCCACGCTCAGGCATCTCGTGCACGGAAGCTGTAGCGAATAGCGATGAAGAGAAGAGAAGAGGAGGAATGAACGAACCTTAGGGTTCTGTCGATCATTGATCCCCTCATCGCCCGCAAAACATTCAATATATCTGATATGAGAACCGTCGGCTTAGGAGGGAAACTGGCTTAGGTTTAGCCACCCTTATTCTCACCACCCGGTGAGGGGGTTACTTGACATTTAACACCCCCCCTCAAGCTAACCCCATAAGCATCCAGCATTCCGAGCTTAAGAGAGTAAGAATGAAGGGATTTGCCAGAGACTGCTTTAGTGAGCATGTCAGCCAGTTGATCTTCAGAGGGCACGAACACCATAGTCACAGTTTGATCCTGAATTTTGTCCCGCACGAAATGGCAATCAATTTCAATATGCTTTGTTCTCTCGTGAAAGACATGGTTGTTAGATATATGAATTGCAGCTTGATTATCACAATGGAGTTGCATAGCCTCAATGACAGGAAATCCCATTTCCCCCAAGATAGATTTAACCCAAACCAGTTCACATGCAGTAACAGCAATGACACGGTACTCTGCTTCAGTGGAGGAACGAGCCACAACATTTTGTTTTTTACTTCTCCAGGAAATAAGATTGCCACCAACAAAGATCGTATATCCACTAGTAGATCTCCTGTCCACGGAAGAGCCTGCCCAATCAGCATCGCAGTACCCATGGACCTTAAGATGACCATGATTTTGATAGATAATGCCTTTTCCAGGTTCCTTTTTTAAATATTTCAGAATCCGCAGAACAGCTTGATAGTGATGAACCTTTGGGTTGTGCATGAATTGACTAACCAACCCAACAGCGAAGGAGATATCAGGTCTGGTGATGGTCAAATAAATCAATTTCCCCACAATTCGTTGAAAATCAGACTTCCTCTCAAGATCAGGAGAGGTCTCCTTATGAATGTCAAAACCAGGGTCCACAGGACTATCCACAGGTTTGACTCCCAAATATCCAACATCATTGAGAAGGTCCAAGACATATTTACGCTGGGAGATCATAATCTTCCCGGCAGAACGCGCAATCTCAATCCCAAGAAAGTACCGAAGGAGACCCAAATCCTTAATTTCAAATGCGGACGCTAATTCCTCCTTAACCCGAGCAATGTGGAGGTCATCCGTTCCTGTAATAATGATATCATCCACATAGACAACGAGAATAGTAGTGCATCCTTCCCCTTTGTAGACAAAGACAGAATGATCTGAAGTACAGCGATTGAAATTCAGATGAACGAGTTTATCTCTTAGCTTGGCAAACCAGGCACGTGGAGACTGTTTGAGGCCATATAGGGCTTTCTTGAGGCGACACACATGTCCTTCAGGAACATCCATACCAGGAGGTGGAGTCATATAGATTTCTTCCTCCAATTCACCATGTAGGAAAGCATTTTTAACATCTAGTTGATGTAGAGTCCAAGACTTATGAGCAGCAATAGATAGGAGAATTCTGACGGAGTTCAACTTAGCAACCGGAGCAAAGGTCTCTTGGAAGTCTACACCATCAACCTGAGTAAAACCTTTAGCTACCAATCTCGCTTTGTACCTATCAAGAGTACCATCTTGAAGAAATTTAGTAGTATAAATCCATTTGCATCCGACTAGATGGCGCCCATTAGGAATAGGAACAATTTCCCAAGTCTTTTGACGTTGGAGAGCGTTCATCTCCTCCTCCATAGCCTTTACCCAGTGGAAATTTGAGCTAGCTTCTAAAAAACTGTTAGGAATAGGAATAGAGGAAACAGAAGCAAGATATACTTGTAATGAGTGAGAGATAGAGTGATACCCAACATATTTATCCATAGGATATCTAGTACGACCACTCTGAAGCAGAAGAGCAGAAGGGATCTCTGAAGTGGTGTTGTAGCTTGGATCTGGCAGAGTGGTGGTAGGTGGTGGAGCATGAGTGTGACATTCTTGTCCAGTCTTGATGTGTTTTCGTCTTTGATATACTTGAAGATCCCATTTTCTTCTGTAAACACGAAGATCACTCGTTGGGGTGTCCTTTATAACAGGAATATCAACACTTTCTGGAGCAGACCCATCAACAAGAACAGGAAGAGGTGGCAACATGTCACTTTCTTCATAGTTTTCCTTCTGAAACGAGATGAGTTTGCCCTCATTGGAATAATACAGAGTGTTCTCGAAAAAAGTAACATCTTTTGATATAAACCTTCTCCGGAGAGTAGGAGAATAACACTTATATCCCTTTTGGTTGGCAGCATATCCCACAAAGACACATTTTACAGATTGTGGCCCTAATTTGTCCTTATGAGGCCCCACGATGTGAACAAAGGCGACGCACCCAAACACCTTAGGAGGAAGGTTGAATAGATGCATATTTGGGCATAGAATCTGAAGAGGGTACTTTCCCCCCAAAGTATCGGTAGCCATCCTATTAATAAGATAGACAGATGTGAGAACTCCTTCATCCCATAGTCCCTCAGGGACAAACATCTCTTGCAACAAGCATCGAGTAGTCTCCAAGATATGACGATTCTTTCTTTCGGCAACCCCATTCTGTTGAGGGGTCCCCGGGCAGGAAGATTGGAAAATAATCCCATGATCTCTCAGAAACAACTGAAGGTCACTGCACGTATATTCGCCTCCATTGTCACTCCTAAGAATTTTAATTGCAGTTCCAAATTGAGTCTGCACATAATGATAGAACAACTGAAAAATTTTTGAGACTTCATCCTTCTTTTTCATGAGGTACACCCAGGTAAAGCGTGAGTGATCATCAATAAAAGAAACAAAATATTGAAAATCATTCACAGAACAAATAGGAGATGTCTAGACATCGGAATGTATCAAATCAAAACATTTCAAACTTCTACTCAAACTAGGAGCATAGTTGGTCCTACAATGCTTAGAAAATTCACAAGACTGACAATCAAAAGTAACAGTTTTAACATTAAGCAAATGCGGAAAAATAGCTTTCAAGGTCTTCAACCGAGCATGCCCAAATCTCTTGTGCCACAGCCTCAACTGATCCTGGTCGGTAATACTCTGAGAACTAAAAGCCTGACAGTTGTACATGACATACACTCCACCTGACTCATGTCCACCACCAATCGTCTTCCCACTCGCCAGATCCTGAAACACACAATGAGAGGAGAAAAAGGTGATAGAACAATTAAGTTGTTTAGTTAAACTGCTAACAGACAAGAGATTCGTAGGAAATGTGGGAACAATAATCACAGACTTGAGGGAGACAGATGGAGAAAGATGAATATCCCCTTTACCAGTAACAGACGCCGAGGATCCATCAGCGAGTTTCACACTGCCAGAGGTAGGAAAAATAGAGGAGACTCCCATAGAAGATCCGGTCATGTGATCGGAAGCCCCCGAGTCAATAATCCAAGGGGTGGATAGATCTTTAGGGAACACAGTAGTAGAGCGAGCATGAGCGGCCGTACCTGCCCAATCACCAGCAGAGTTGGGTTTCAGAGCCTTGAGTTCTCTAATCAACCTTTCATTTTCTGCCTGAAGATGCCCAGAATTATCAAGGTGGCCATACATAGCAGTAGGAGGCCTCACATATTTCCCATCAGAACCTCGAATCCATCCTGGAGGGATTAAATGAGGATGAAGATCCCAACATTTCTCTTTCCCATGGCCTTTCTTCCCACAGTGAGGGCACTTCATTTTACTCTTGTCTTCTTGCCTCATATTTCTAGGATGCCATTTCTTCTGTTCAGCAGCAAGGGCAGACACCTCATGACCCACATGAGTACCTGAACGAAGGGAGTTTATACGACTAGCTTCTCCCCTAATATAGTGAGCCACAGTCTCTAGATCAGGCACAGAATCACGTCCCAACATCTGAACCCTCTGGAATTCAAGTTCAGGAGGGAGACCAGAGAGCATCTCAAATACCCTCCGTTGCATGAGTTCAGTCTTGTAGTCTTCAATAGTCTGAATAGCAGAATACTGATCAATTTCAGCCCACTTATGGGTCAACTTGCCATAATATTCTTCGAAGTCCCCCATTCCAGTCATGTGGATCTGTTCAGTTTGGAGTTGATATATTCTGGCTAAGTCTTTCTTTTTTGAGTAATTTCGTTCGATCTGTTCCCACATATCTTTTGCAGTTTCACAGAATAGAAAGTGGCTTGCAATCTTGGGTTCCATAGAATTGACAAGCCAATTAATCACTGTGAGATTCTCACCTTCCCATTCCTCGTATTTGGGATCGGTCTTGTTTGGAGCCGGTTTGGATCCTGTGAGAAAACCCAGTCTCCGACGGCTCCCAATGAAAATCCTCATGGACTGAGCCCATAGAAGGTAATTCCTTCCATTGAGTTTAATGTGAGTAACACCTTGACTGAAGTCCATGTTAGGACTCCCTCCACTGTAGTGTTTGGGTTGGTTAGCGGCCCCTTCAGAGGCATTTGCACTTTTCAAGTTGTCCTCCATACGGGCAAACAAGCCGGAGGACCTTTAGGAAGAAGACAGAATACCAGCAGCAACAGAACAACGGCAGCAGGACCTTCAGGTCCTTCAGGCCACGATAGATTGGTAGCAGATACCAGCAGATACCAGCAGATACCAGCAGATACCAAGCAGACAACAGACAGGTCACTGCAGCAGGCGCGGATCGGCAGCAGGCGCGGATCGGCAGACAGCAGACAGGTCACGGCAGCAGGCGCGGATCGGTAGACAGCAGACAAATACCAAGCAACAGAACGGGATCGGCAGCAGGGCACTTGACGGGATCGGCAGCAGGGCACTTGACGGGATCGGCAGCAGCGTGCGACACTTGACGGGATCGGCAGCCGCCGGCGCAGACGGGATCGGCAGCAACGGACGCAGACGGGATCGTCAGCAACGGGCCTTCAGGTCGACGGGACGAACCAGCTCTGATACCATGTAGCGATGAAGAGAAGAGAAGAGGAGGAATGAACGAACCTTAGGGTTCTGTCGATCATTGATCCCCTCATCGCCCGCAAAACATTCAATATATCTGATATGAGAACCGTCGGCTTAGGAGGGAAATTGGCTTAGGTTTAGCCACCCTTATTCTCACCACCCGGTGAGGGGGTTACTTGACATTTAACAGAAGCGTCCCCCCGGCGCGCTCCAGCACGAGTGAGCAACACCCGACGCGCAGGGAATGCCCTCCCGCGTGCTCCAGCGCGCGGGAGCGGCTCCCGCGCGCACCTGCTCGCGGAGAGCACCCTCCTACACGCTCCGCTCCAGTGCGTTGGAGCGCCTCCTGCACGCACCTGCGTGCAGAGAGCACCCTCCTGTACGCACCTGCGCGCGGGGAGCGCCCTCCCGCTAGCTCAAACGCGCGGGAGCGCCTCCCGCGTGAGAGAGCGCCTGCCCGCAGGGTGCGTGCTCCAGCGCGCGAGAGCGCCTCCCGCGCGTAGGGTGCACCTCCCGCACGCGCCTGCGCGCGGGGAGCACCTCCTGCACGCGCCTGCGCGCGGGGAGCACCTCCCGCACGCGCCTGCGCGCGGGGAGCCCCTCCCGCGCGTGCCTGCGCGCGGGGAGCCCCTCCCGCGCGTGCCTGCGCATAGGAGCGCCTCCCGCACTCGCCTGCACGCGGGGAGCATCCTCCCGCGCGCTCCAGCGCGCGGGAGCGCCTCCCGCGCCCCCAGCGTGCAGGGGTGTCCCCCCACACGCTCCAACGCACCTCTCTCGTCGCCTCTCGACACGCTCGCCTCCTGTTACACCCGCCACCACACTCACCCTCGACCGCGCCGCCCCGGCCAGCGCAACCGCCTCTAAACGTCCAAGTATGGGCCTTTCTTGCAACGCCTCCATGTTCACCACGCGCTCACAACGCCTCCGCGTTCGCGGTGTGCGTATCAGTTAACCTTCTTTGCTTCTCATGTTCACAAAGATTGCAGGATTCATTTGTTTCCGCCATCGTCGCTAACAATCCTGCCCAAATTGCCCAAACTGCCAGAGTGAAAAAACTGCCATATCGACAAAATGACGATCTATGTGCTCCAGATCGTGCAATCTGATTCGTCCATCCGGTAGTTACGGTGGTTACAACGTTGCAATTACCAAGCCGCCTCTGTCAAAAACTATAAGATCTCTGGACTCTCATTTGAAGACATCTTGCCTTCAGCGCCCGAGAGAGCTCCTTCGAAGACCCTTCAGAGTTCTCCTTCGGCGTTCGAAGAATCCCTCGAAGATCTCCTTCGGCCTTTGAAGATCTCCTTCTCCTTCGAAGATCTCATTCGAAGGCGACTTGGAGATCTCCTATTGGCTCTTCAAGATCTCCTTCCCCTTTTGAGATTCTCTTTCTCGTTCTTCTCTGCACGCCCTGCAACGAGCGGTGACCTGTTGTAACACCCCAACCTAATTTTACCCCAAATCAGCAGTACGGCCGGGCCCATGATAAGAAGCAAACCAAGTTGCGGTAATAAAAATGGTACATAACAGACATAAATGAAACAATGCTAAAAGAGTACTTACAATGGAAGTAGTAACAGAAGCTAAGGGTGAAAGTGTACCTCAAAAATTGAATTCACAGAGCCACTAAAATTGAAAGAGTCATAACACTTGAAATACTGTAATCTTATACATAGACTGATACAAGAAACATTAGAGAATCTGGATACATGCCCAACATCACAAAACAATACTGAAGGAATAAACTACTGAATGAAAACAAACTATAAGGGGATCATCGGCAAACACGCTTATCTTAGGCGCAACACCTCACCTGTGACCCCTGTAATAATAAGCCCCAAAATGGGTCAGCCCAACTGGAGAGTAAGAAAGACCATTCTTCTTAGTGACACTAAAAAAACATTTGGAAGAAAACATGTGTGCATGCTTTCTAAATAATATTTTCATGCTATGGAAAAATATTTACTGTTATACTATGCATGCTTTTCTAAAAATGCTTAACATAAATATCTGTTCTAATTTTTAAACACCTTATGCATAATTATTCAAAGTCCGGAAGGAATGGTTAACCATATTACCCTTTCTAATTTTTGTCATAGGCTGAGAATCTGTTTATGCGCATTCTAACGATCCGAGTCCCAACTAACGAACGCAAAGGTTCTAGTGTTCCACGGACATAGACTCGTATCTTCTGAATTTCTAAATGGAGAAAACGTCTCCCTGCATTTGAGGCTCATAAGGTTTACTATGCCCATGAGTAAGATAGTGCGCCTCTATCTATCACGAAGGAGAAAGTCTCAATCATGCCTTCTAATAACATTTTCCGTTGCCTATTGGATTTTAAATTGGTTTAACAGACTAATTATTTGTCGTACTTCATTATCATGTTGAATGTTGATGTCTAGATAAATGCAGTTGTATAACATTATTAAATTCCCTCTTAATATACGAGGGTACAATTTGTGCATATAAATATTTGGTATGTCTAACTAAAAAGAATAGGATTTCTTACTGCGGTGTTACGACGCTCATACACGAGACGCGGTGGCATAGTTCCTTCCGGATTATACTGAAATTACACGGTTGCGTTCGTCTCCTCACCTAAGGTTCCTCTGAGCATAACACAATATCACATGTGCTAAAAAAATGAACGGAAGTAACGACTTGAAGTAAGATGGGTAAGGGGTCTTTACCTCTTTCAAAAAAAAAATCTGAGAACAACACTAATGATTGTCAACCTCTAAACGGGGAGGGGGTTGATCTCTCTAATTTCTGCAGTCAAGGATGAACTTAATCTTTAACATTATTCCTACGAAAAGTAGGAACACTGATTTCTCAGTGAGCAAGACATTTACTAATTTAAAAGAGGGGAAAAAATCCCCTTACCCGAACTGAAACAACGGAAACAGGATTGTCGGATCGATTCTTTGCTGTGGGAGGATCGACCGCTGGGAGCCTGTTTAACGTTGAAGAAACTGCACGAGCAGAGGGCATCACCCTAAGATTGATCGGATCTAAAAAAAGTAGGAGGAAACAAAAAGAAACCTCACCCTTGCTGGGGAAACGAAGGGAGGAACTCCAAGCGGCAGTCCAGCGCACAACAAAGGAACGGGAAAACACTCCCCACAGTCGACGGCGGCCCAGACGGCTGGCCACCGCACAGACAAGGAACGGGAAACACTCCCACAGTCGTCGGCGGCTTCTGGAGAGGGAGCCAAGGATCGACGGGTCTCCACGAGCGAGAGGAGGTTGCGTTCGACTGCTGGGAGAGGGGCGTTTGCGAGGGAAACGGCGAGCGGCGGTTGCGACTATCTGTCGAAGGCGTGCGCTAGGGGAGGGAGTTAAAAACGAGCGATCCTCTTGCGTTCAAAAGGTAACTGAGCGGTGGTTATCATTTTTGCTCGTGCGCCTGGGAGGGGGAAACGCGCAAAGGAGCGGTTATGGAAACTGATGGGGCTTTTAATTATCTTTACTTTATACTAAAAAAAAAGGATGTTACACCTGTCACCCTCGTGCATTCTACTACTTGTAACACTCAGTGAAATAGTGCAATTTGGTATGCACAGATCCGGCCCCATGGGTTTTCACCTTTTCCGAATTTTCCACGTTAAAAGTCTTCTTGCTAGCTGTTTCCAATTTGACTGTTTGCGCGCTCGGCTTACTCTCGAGCTGAGATGGTAGTGACCCGCAACAACTACTATCTTAAACCGCATACATATTTTGAATTAAGAATGATTAAACCCATGTTTGTTATTACTTATTTGCAGAATCACAAACAGTTCTGCAGTTAGTGCTTGTTATCTTGGACTCTGGTTTATTATCAGTGCCCTAGTTTCTAAATAAATATAATGGTTTGGTTTCCAAAGTAAATACAGATTTAAAAAATACAAGTTTTTTCTTTTACTTTCCAGGTTGCTGGTGGCGACGGTACAGTAGGTTGGGTACTTGGAAGTCTTGATGAGTTGCATGCTCAGTGTAGAGAACCAATTCCCCCTACTGGAATCATTCCACTTGGTACGGGTAATGATCTTTCCAGAAGCTTTGGATGGGTATGAACCTTCCTATGTTCTTTCTGTCTGGTTACAGTACCGTTGTAAATTGCTTCTTCAAATATTTAGCAATTTCTGTAGGGTGGCTCATTTCCTTTTGCATGGAAGTCCTTGGTGAAACGCTGTCTATTTAGGGCTGCCACTGGCCCAATATCCCATCTTGATAGGTAACACTATTGCATCCCCATCTCAATAAGATTTCTTTCCATCCCTTTTTCGAGATTGTTTTAATTTTTTCTTTTGTTTGCATTTACTTTAAGTATCTGATTCATTAGCTAATTCTAAAATCTTTCATTAGCATTCAATATTTGAGTATGTTCTTTTGACCTCCTTGTGTTAATATTTTTACTACAAATAATAAGCATTAGATTAAAAAAATGCAGCAATAAAGAAATAATATTAAAAGCTTAACAAGTCTGTGAGGTGAAACATAGTAAAAGTTGCTTCTCTAAATGAGTTGCATGGTTCTTCCTACAAGAATGCCAATGGATGCTCACACTTCTAAGGTCCAGCACCCGCCTCAGTCTGAAACTTTAATGCTGCTCAACCACCGAAGATGCCCAGACACTCGGAAATACCGACGAATGAAGATCTCAAAGGAAGACAAACAAATAAACAAAAATAGAGAGCCAAGAAGAGGTGAGCTGAGAATCGATGTGAATTCTCATGCTTTTAGAATGATATTTATAGGAAAAAATATTCAGAATTTTTAAAGACAATAAGTACGTTTAGTTTTTCCTATTATAGCAGTATATATTACAGTGATATTGTTACAATATATAGTTATTAACATATGAAACAAAGTTATAAGAGCAAAATAAAGAAAATGCACAACATTTTCTACATGTTCAACCAGAATAGCAAAGTCACGTCAAAACCTTACCACTTAATGACAATTTCAGTCGAACAAAAAGCT
Organism: Dactylorhiza incarnata; assembly: GCA_033032865.1. Taxonomy (NCBI): domain Eukaryota; kingdom Viridiplantae; phylum Streptophyta; class Magnoliopsida; order Asparagales; family Orchidaceae; genus Dactylorhiza; species Dactylorhiza incarnata. The sequence continues at coordinate 545,317 of JAWHQI010000285.1, read as the reverse complement.
TCACCGACAACAAGATAAGAAACAACAAAGTGTATTAAATAGAAAAACCTCGAAAGAAGAGTGGTATTTGAAGATACTACTTTCCACCAAAGGAAGATAATGCTATGCCTTCACTTCCATAAATAAGAACACTTACCTCAATCAGGACACTGATTGGTAAGAGCAAAGGGAGCGAAGCACTCCTCCAAGAAATCGTTGGCTCATGCAGTCACACAAATTTAAATTGTCGATCCTTTACAGCTAATGGAAGGTTAAAAGTTGTTCTGTATCTTTTCTAAAATGACCCCATCAAGTTTAACTTACGAAGTAGACCCCATAAAGTTTTTGTGAGAAGATCACTAGAAATGGTGAGTCACTAGGTAGTGACCACATCACTTAATAATGATCTCTCTCTCTCTCTCTATATATATATATGTTAGAATGAATTAATTAGTACTTGTATTAATGATGTAATATCCCTCTTATATAAGGGGGTTCTCCTGTTGAAATAAATCTTACTACGCATTTTTTCGCTTCCGTTAACATGGTATCAGAGGTAGCCGTAACCTAGACGCTCTCTCGTTCCCGATCTTTTGTTCAATTCTCGCTCCCTGCCCGCCCGCCCGCCCACCTCGCCTGCCTCCTACCTTCAAGCGCCCCCAGCCGCTCGGTTCGAGCGTTTCTCCTGCAGCGCCGATCGGCTCGCACTACTCTCCCGTCGGCTGATCGACACTGGGCCGACGGGATGGGCTCTCCGACGACTTTTCGGTGACTTTCCGTCGACTTTTTGGCGGTTCGATTGACTCCAAACTTTGGGGAATGTTTCGCTTTGGCCTTCTTATCATCACCCTAATTTTTTTTGAGATTCCTACGGTTGGATGTTTGCCCAAATCGGATCTCGTGTTTGTCCCTTCAAGAGAAGGGAGATTTCTAACTCTCCAATGATGTTTTATCTCACTTCCGTTCTTTGAAGAAGTGTTCTACACTACTCACCAACATTCTCTTGGCGAAGTTTGGTTGAAGTTTTTTTTATGTCGGACGTTATTTATTTCGGCTGCTCCATGATCATTGACCCCCGCTGGATCTACCCGGGTTGGTCAAGATCCCAACTTCTCTCAGATCACAACGATCCGACTGGATGACACAAATTATTTGTCCTGGTCTCGCGCTATTACCCTAGCCTTAAAGAATCAACGTCTCTTTGGCTATATCAGTGGCACCACCAGCGTACCAGCCACGACCTCTCCAACTTGGCCTCAATGGGAGTCAAAAAACTCCCTTGTCATGTTATGACTCACAAATTCCATGCAGGAATATATTGCTTGAAATTACCTTTTCCTGGACACTGCTGCGGAGATATGGAAGCGTGCTGAGTCTACTTATTCCTGCAAGGGGAATACGGCCAAGATTTACCAACTAAGCCGCAAAAGTTTTCTTCTCCGATAGGGTGATCGCCCTCCTTCTACCTATTACCTTGAGTTTACTCAACTGTATCAGGAGTATGACCATTTTGACTCTCTCATCATGGTCTGTAATGCGGATGAGCTCTTGCTGAGGACCCACGAGGATCGTAATTGGGTATTCGAGTTCTTGCATGGGCTACACAGAGATTTTGATCAGATTACTGTCCAGATTTTGGGACGTGCCCCTATTCCTCCGCTTCGTGAAGTCTACAACATTGTCCAACCGGAGTTTGACCGCAGGTAGTCCCGGAACACCACCACTCCTCTGGAAGGATCAACTTTAGTGGCTCATCAACCTAATTTTGGAGGCCGAGTTTCTCGTGATTTCAATCCTAAACCTACAGATAAGTATCACCTTACTTGTGATTATTGTGGCAAGCCTCGTCATACTCGGGATATGTGCTTAAGTCGACATGGCTTTCCGCCTCACATGGGCGGATCAACCTCACATGGTGGTCGCGGTCGTTGTAGAACTCCAGGACGAACTTATCACTCTACTCATTTGACTGAGATTCCCGAGAGCAGTCCTCCTCCTTTTCTGCTGAAGAGATGCAGACCCTTCGTCAGTTTATGCATGACCTTACTACTAAGCCTGCTGCCTCCCCTACGTCATCCTCTGCCCTTGCCCACTCTTCTATTACTCATCCTTATACTCATTGGATTATCGATTCCAACGCCACTGATCACATGACCGGTTCAGCTTCAGGTTTTGTGTCCTATTCCCCTCCTTCAAGCAGAGATAAATTAAGCATTGCTGATAGATCCTTCTCCTGCATTGCTGGAAAAGGCTCTTTCCCTTTTCTTCCCTTACTTTATCTTATGTGATTCATGTTCCAAATTTTACCCCTACTTTATTTTATATTATAATTCTTTTCAATGCTTAGTTACCTTTTTTCATTCTCATTGTGTTTTTCAGGATCTGAAGACGGGGAAGGTGATTGGCTTTGGTAGCTGCAGGATGACCTATACGTGTTTGACTCCTCGTGGGTTTACCTTTCTGCAAGCTCTCCACACTTCGCAGACCTCCACCATGCTCACCTGGCACCGTCAGGTTGGACATCCCTCTGTTGTGACCATGCAATGTTTGTTTCCTACCTTTTCTTCTATATGTTTTAAAAATCTTGTTTGTGATGTCTGTGTTGTTGCCAAACATCATCGTATTCCTATCAATCATGTTTCATTACCCGGTACTACTCCTTTTCACATTGTTAATATTGATGTTTGGGGGCCTACCCTGTTGCCTCTATTTTTGGATGTTATTGATTTATTACCTTTATTGATTATTTTCTCGAACGACTTAGGTTTATTTGATGAAAATAAGAATGAAGTGTTTTCTATTTTTCAAAAAATTCATAAAATAGTTTCTACTCAATTCTCTGCTACTATCGAAATTTTACGTAGTGATAATGACCGGGAGTATATTAACTCTCCCTTCGAACACTACCTTACTGATCATGGCATTCTCCATCAAACCTTCTGCGCTCACTCCCCGTCTTAGAATAAGGTAGCTGAGCGAAAAAATCGTCACCTCTTGGAGGTTGCTCGGTGTTTACTCTTTACTATGAACTTCCCTAAATACTATTGGGGTGATACTGTTCTCACTGCTGCCTACCTCATCAACCACCTGCCATCTCTAGTATTGGGACATCAAACCCCTCTTATCACTTAGGGGTTACACCGACCTTTCTCCACCCAAAAACTTTTGGTTGTGTCTGCTTTGCTCATATACACTCTTCGGGCCGGTCTAAACTTCACCCTCGTGCTCTTAAGTGTGTATTCCTTGGCTATTCTCTTACTTAGAAGGAGTATAAATGTTATCATCCCCCGACTAAGAGGATCTTTGTCACAACGGATATTACGTTTTGTGAATCCGAGCCTTATTATATGACCTCGCTTCAGAGGGAGTCTGCACCTACGGAAGAAGTGAGCTCCCCTACTATATCGTTACCGATTTCTCCACCATACTCCATTCCTCCACATACTTCGACTCATGATGAGACTCTCAATCAGGGGGAGCTTCCTCGTAAAGAACAGGAATTACAAGTGTACTCCAGATGGAGTAAAGGTCCTAACACACATGCTCATCCCACGCTACCAGTCTTAGTGCCAAGTTCGTCAACAGATCCTTTGAACTTTCCATTGCCCTTCGTAAAGGTATCAGATCTTGCACCCAACATCCATTGTCTCATTATGTTTCTTATAACACTATAACTCCTTCACATAGAGCCTTTGTCTCTTCTCTTGCATCTGCTTCTATTTCATCTACATGACAGGAGGCTCTTGGGCATCAAAAGTGAAAAAGGCAATGCTTGAGGAAATGTCTGCTTTGGAAAAAAATTGTACATGAGATTTAGCACACTTTCCGCACGGAAAGAAGACATTTGGTTGTAAGTGGGTGTTTACCGTGAAGCTGAACTCTGAAGGTTTGGTTGAACGTTTCAAAGCCAGGTTGGTGGCAAAGGGGTATACTTAAACCCTAAAAATTGATTATCAGGACACTTTTTCCCCTGTTGCAAAAATGAACTCTATACGAGTATTACTATCGTATGCTGCGTGCAAGGGATGTGGTCTTACCCAATTGGACGTGATAAATGCATTCCTTCATGGGAATTTAGAAGAAGAGGTATATATGTCTCTACCCCCTGTTTTTTCCCCTTCCGGTTTTGAAGGGAAAGCGTGCAAATTAAAAAAGACCTTATACGGCCTGAAGTTATCACCAAGGGCTTGGTTTGGTCGTTTTCACAAAGTCACGATCTCTCTCGGATACAGACAAAGTTACGTCGTCCATATTCTGTTTATAAAACGGAGGGACAACATGTTAACGACCCTCATTGTCTATGTTGATGACATTGTCATAACAAAAGATGATGTTGAAAATGTGAAAGCTTTAAAGGGGAATTTGGCAAAAAAGTTTGAAGTGAAGGATCTAAGAAAACTTCAGTATTTTTTGGGGATTGAACTGACTCGATCTATATGGGGTATTTTCATATCCCAGAGAAAATATATCCTTGATTTGCTGGAACAATCCGGTAAGAGTAGGTGTAGACATGCTGATACTCCTATAAAGGTCAACCACAACCTTGGAAGTAATGTTGAGGATCCTACTGAAGATGTTACTGGTTACCAACGACTTGTCGGGAGGTTAATCTATATATCCCATACTGGCCCTGACATAGCTTATGCTGTGGGGGTCGTTAGCCAATATATGCATTCCCTAAAGGTGAGACATCTCGATGCAGCTCATAGAATCTTGAGGTATTTGAAGACCTCGCCAGGAAGTGGGATCCTCTTCACCCCTAATATAGATTTGAAGATTGAAGTTTATACTGACGCAAATTGGGCTGGATCCATTGAAGACAGACGATTTGTGACATCCTCAATTTTATAATGATGTTTTGAAAATTTATTATCCGAAAACAGACTCTTGATGCTACTTCGCCTTGGTAATAATGTCGTATCATTATATGATTGTGTTAGGGACCGACCCGGAGGTCGCCGGAAGAGTAGCCGGAGGTGGAGATGACGGAGGCGGAGATACTACAGAGCCTTGACTGCGGCTGCCTATGCGGGGCGTGCTCGAGAGAGAGAGAGCTTCAAAGATCTCTTTTAGGGTTGTGAAAAATAGACTTCTTTATTCATGCCAATACAAAACTCACTGGGTCCTTTAAATAGGACTTACAATCGACACAAAATAAGGAAAGAGCTACAAGGAAATAACGCTAAAGGAAATTATACAAACTTGGACACCACATAAAAACACGACATAAATAACTACGCCCAACAAGGACGCGACTTTAAGACAAAATAAAAGCATATTACGAAATAATTAATACTAAATAACGCCATAAAGGACCCGTAACATCTCTCCCCCCGTGCAAAACGAGCTTGTCCTCAAGCTCGAGGGAGATCAATGGTGTTCGCTTCAGCCGACACCCTCATCATCAGAGTCCTCGACGTACAGATAGAAAAATTGTTTGCACCTGTGGCCGCGAGTGTACTGCTCATCGCAGTTGAAACATAATCCCTTGGCACGCCGTTCCATCATCTCGTCCCGAGATAGTTTCCGGACTGGTGGGGATGGATGACCCTCTGAATGACCTGGATGAATGCCCGTGTCGGTGGGCAAATAGATCTCCTGTGCCAGTTGAAGGCGACGGTCACATATCCTAGCCAGACTCATAACAGTCACTACGTCTGGAGGAGCCTCAAATTCGACATCAAGTCGCAGACGATCGCGAAGTCTTGCGGTGAAGATGCCGACCTGCATCTCTGGACTCTGGGGAAAGCGTGACGTGCGCCAGAAGAAGTTGAAACTAGTCCAGACAGTCGTCCACGGAGCCTGTCTGACGTAGTGTTGTGAGGGCATCAAGGGGGTTGCTGCGGATGGGAGGGCCGAAACGCATGTTGCAAAATCGCTTGAAGTCGTCCCACGTTAGGCTTAGTGATTGTGTTTAAATACCCTAGAAGTGGCAAGGACAGACCACTACCACCGTTTTGCCATGACGGTGGTGCCTGTGAGACTAGCTGCCCCACGAATAAGAGATCCCATTCGTTAGTTGTTACTCGATTACGATTGGGTGCGAGCGTCTCGACACCATGCATGATGAATCTATGTCGACAGTGTGTGTGTATGTGCATGCTTGGATGTGAGGATAATGATATGCGTACTTACATTAGGGGCTTAGGAGGAGAGACAGAACCACTTAGCATATATGCATAATATTTGCTAACCCTCACCATCGGTTGACACCCCCAGGTGTTCCAGGAGCTATGACGCGTACTTGACATGGAGATAGACAAATGATTGTTGTTACCCTTAGCAACATCATTAGTCATATTGTTAGCTTATTAGGTTTATAAAGTTACAATATTTTGTATATTAGTGTTTATCCGACTTGACATGTTTACTTGTGACGCCCCGAACTTCTATAAATTGTGTACTTGAACTGTGGGGCCATCATATCGTTGTTGTGGTTGTTTTCTGTCTTCTCATATTACTCGTGTGTTTCTGTGATTTACTACGTGGTTGTTAGTCTTCCGCTAGTACTCCTTCCGCTACTGCTTATAGCGTACTTTGTTTGTGGTGTGATAGTGATTTGCTTCGCACCATCGTCGGTTCGTAGCGTTATGAGAGAATGAAGGGAGAGAGTTGAGACGTTCATACCTCTACTCTTCTGTTATTTCCTTCTTTGTTGCGGATTGACGATGACGTGCGATAAGATCCCCTCGTTGTGCCTAATTTTCGAGGGGGGGGGGCCTTACATATGACACATGACATATGTGAGAGATTGTGGTTATGTTCCCTTATGCGTGATCTGAGATTAAGTGAGGCTAGTCCTATCCGGTTGTATTGTGACAACAAATCCGCAATCAGTATTGCCAACCTCCCCAATCAACATGATCACACCAAACACACTGAAGTGGACAAACACTTCATCAAAGAGAATATCGAGAAGAAGATTATCTGTATTCCATTTGTTCCTTCGAAGGGACAATTAACTGATTTTCTTACTAAAAGTCTGAGGGTGAATGTTTTCTGTGTTTTTATCAACAAGTTGGGTATGAGAAATATAACATGCCCAAATTGAGGGGGTGTTAGAATGAATTAATTAGTACTTGTATTAATGATGTAATATCCCTCTTATATATGTGGGCTCTACTGTTGAAATTAATCTTGTTACGCATTTTTCTGCTTCCGTTAACAATATATATATATTCTCTTGACTATGAAGGGGAAATCCAAACCGGTGGTTGGCTAGGGCGTGGTTCCTCCTCAACAAAGTGGACTTCATCATGTATTACTTTTTTAAATGTGAAGTACAATAATTAAAATGCCTATTGGATTATGCTGTCTAAGAATGACGTCACACAATGCTGATACCACCAAAATCACCTCCCTTGGGATCACGAATGAACTCTGGGCACGGTCTCTCTTCCACCTCAGCTAGAAAATACTCATTTTGCTTCCACCTTCGTTTCCAACACTTCTTAGGTCTTCTTCTTTGCCTCCTAGACAAATCGATGCATCCTGATATATATTAGTAGACTGTATGGGCCCACAGTAGTTTGCCTATAATATTTTTTGCAGGTTTTATTAAGTCGTTGTGCTATGAGTCATTAGTGTCTTAATAATTTGAGTATTTTATATAAGTCCAAATGTTCGGACTTATTACAAGTTTGTCATTTTGTAATTTTATATAAGGACTCCTTGGGCCATGAAAGAGGCAAGCAATAAAAGAATCTTAAATCTCTCCCGTAGTTCTTTTTTCCTACTCTTCAAGTTAGGGCTAGGGTTGAGAAAGCCTCCCCCTTCCTCTTCTTTCATAGGTTAGGCTCGACTCCCTCGTCGCATTATCCGCAGGTTGAGCTCAACTCTCTTGTATCCCCGCTAACATCACCACCTTCAACGAGATATTAACGCGCTACTGATTTACCCTTAATAACTTGGTATCAAAGCAATCAATCCTCCCACCACCTTCGAAACGAAGCACACATCATTGTTGGTCCTCCTTCATCCACTGTTCGAAAGGGCATCAATCCCCTCATTCCACAGTTCTTTCAACTCAATGCTCCAACACCAGATGAAACCAATTGTGATCTCTGATGGCGCCATCGCTCAATGCTTGGACAATTCGGGGACCCGATTCTGCCAGAGCAGCCATCGATCCAACCAGAGCTCGAAGAAGCCCTCCAATCTCCGCATTCTCTTCGCCCCACCATCGCATTCGGTTGTTCCCTTCCCGCAGTTCACACAACAATCACCTTCACTGCCAAGATCAATGGTTGCTCCGCAACAATCTGTGCCACTGCCGACCCCTACGATTCTCCTCCATCCAACACTCTTAGTTACCCCCCTCCAGACGGTCAGATGCTTCTTCTCCAACTGGCCTCATAATAGCCCTTCTCAGCTGGCCTCGTACAAGGGACCCCACTACTACTTCAATCACTTAAAGATCACGCGGCGGTCTCTGCTTCGATCATATCGTCACACAGGCTATGACCCTCCGACAACATCACCATCATTCGTGACATCTGCGAGCATGATGAAGGCTTGCCGCTTGATGTACCCTACGCTACAACGACGCGCTACAAGCAACTGTTTTGGCGGGAAATTAAGGAGTCAAATGATCAAATTGACCGAGCTTCATTCGAGCTTGAGGACAAGCTAGATTTGAAGGACAGGTGAGATTTAACATTTAATATTTTATGTATTTTTTATTAAGTCATTTTATTATGAGTCGTTAGAAGTCATTAATGTCTTTTAATATTTTGAGTATTTTATATAAGTTCAAATGTTTGGACTTATTACGAGTATGCCTTTTTGTAATTCTATATACGGACCCCTTGGGCCATGAAAGAGGCAAGCAATACAAGAATCTTAAATCTTTCTCTCTCTCTTCGTTCTTTTCTCCTACTCTCCAAGTTAGGGTTAGAGTTGAACAAGACTCCTGTAAAGCCTTGAACAAAGACTAATGAACAAAGATTTAATTTCAATAAATTAAAATCAACAAAAACTAAGTAAAGCCTCTCTAATGATGATAGAATTTGGGGATGTGTACCAAATGCACCTCTTTTTGATATTCATGATTTTCCTTCTAATTTTCATTTTATAGTTTGGATTTGCTTCTATTATGATTAAGCATTTTTATAATCCCACATGCTTCCTTTATGTTTGAGCATTTGGAGTCATTTGTGCTTTGAAGATGAATTCCTCTATTAATTATTGTTTTTTTAAAGATGAATTCATATGCCTTTCTTCCTCCTCATCAATGTTGTCTGTGGGCCTTGCCATCTCTTGGTTGTGCTTTGGTTCCTTGATTGCCTTGCTTTTAGAGCTGATTTGCATGCTATTATTTTAGATGAAACGGGCCTATGAAATGAGCTTTGATAGATGTGGTTGGGCTTTGGTTTGTTGTAACTGATTTCATGCAATTATCTTTTATAAAATGGGTCTTTATTAATTGATTGGCCTGGTTTTGGCTTTGGTCTGAAGTGAATTATATGAATATTAGATGTAGTGGCTACCTTCCCTTGGAATTTGATGCTTTAGTGGAAGAGGTAATTACCTTTGCACCCTTTGGCGGGCTCTAGGTGGGTTTCATCCCTTCTATTGATTAAAATCCATAGGTGATGGCTGTAACACCCCTACTTAATTTAACATGAATTCATAAGTCCGACCGACACTTATGATATGAAACAAACTAAGCAGCAATATATAAAATTAGTATCATAACAGAAATAACTAAAGTTTACAATGGAAGCAAATGTCTGGAATTATAATTAGTAAAGCACCTTATAGTTTGAAACACAGAGCCAACTAGGAAGTAAGTGCGATCAAACTGACTCATATTCTCTGTAAAGAAAATTCCGAAAACGGATCAACTCACCGGCGAGCATGAAAGACTTTTCTCCCCAGTGACACTAAAACATAATGAATTAAACATGCATACTTTAATATTATGCTTTATACTAAGGAAAAATAATATAGTTCTATGCATGCTTTTCTAAGAAGGTACAATTGAATATAAATCATCTTTTATGTGATTAAATCTTATTCTGAATCTTCTCTGAGTTCAGGATTGTTAACATGTATGGTTTTAGGACCCGACTTCATATTTCAAGTGAAAAAGACTTATATTCTCTTTTCTTCTTAATTCTGGTTGTGTAGATTCTTATGCACAATCTAGTGATTTGAGTCTCTACTATCGAACATAGGTGCTCTAGTGTCTCATAGTCACAGACACAAACTCGAATCAGGTACTGAGGGGTCGACTCTCCAACATGAGGCTCATAAGGACTGCTAAACCCTGAGTAAGATAGTGTGCCTCTATTTATCGCAAAAGAAAATCTCGATCGTGCCTCTTGATTTTCTTTTATTAGTGGTTGCCATAAACATCCAATGCTCTGGATGCTGAATGAAGGAAGCATGGTTATGTGCACATAAATCAAAATGGATTCTTGAGTCTGCCCTCTCTGATGTCTTTGGCTTTGATTTGAGGGCATGATTCCGCAGCAAACGTGACGGTATAGGGGGCCACTATTTCAGTGGTAATCTGTGAGCAGCCACTTTGTGCATCTATTGTCAAAGGTTCGGTCTTTCTCCTCTGAGAGAAGCCACTTTGGGCATAGGGCCAAAGGTTAGGTCTGTTTCCAATCTTTCCCCGCCCATACCCCCAATGATTGGGGACTATATGGGTTCTGTTGTTGTTGTTGTTGTTGTAGTGGTTGCCATAAACATAGGAAAGAACACCCGCTTAATGCCACTAATTTAAGTTTATTATTCCATTAAACTTTTACTTTCTTATTAATGATCTGCAAGACTATTCTTGAAGGAATATTCACATTAAGCACCATCTTAAATTTACGCATTTCATCATCCTTACAATCTGTCTTGTCTTGGTATTACTGATGTTAATGCGATGAATCTGTCATAACATAATTTTCTTTTTACACCAATCTCTAATTATTTAATTCCCTATTCCACGTACTTATATTCTTCTTACTTGTTTAGGTGTGTGCGTAGGAGGAATCTGTAAAGTGTTTCTTATATCTTAACATAGTTCATAATACGGTGATAAATGATATATTTATAGTCTATTGATTTCATCTTTCTAAAGGTACGATTTTTCATATATTGACAATTATCAAATTCCTTCGTATAAAGATAGATTGCATAACTGGAACTATATGCATTTATCTACTTGATATGTTTAACCAATGAAAAGTATAATTTCTCATATTCTAATATACGTTGTCTGTATTATTATGTGAAGACGATTAATTTATAATCTTCTATAACTAAGGTATCACATTTTCAAATTGGCGATCATATCACGTTGACCATATATTATGTATATAGGACATTGTATAAACTTTTCTTGCATCTTAACATGGTTCTTTTTTTATGACATAATGATTAAGCTATGATTTATTGTTCTTATTTATATTTAAAGTACGATACCCATACTTTCATGTTGTCACCATATTCCTACATAATAATGTCTACTACATAATTTGATCTAAGTGGTATGTCTAGCCGAAAGGAAAAGAATTTCTTACCTCGGTGCTGCGACACTCATAGACGCGGCGTGGCGGCAAGATTCACAAGTTTGAAGTAGAAATTATACAACGTTCTCTGATCTATCACGTTACTTAAATAACACCTGAAAATATGTAAATTCCTAAACAACATTAATAAGTGAAACGAGTAGTTCTAAGGATTACCTTATCTCTTAGGGTTTTGCTGATATAATATTTTGTCACTCCAAAATTGAAAAGAAAGAAAAGGGTATTTGAAAGAGAATCCATACCTCCTTCCAAATAGCAGCGCTACACAAGAGATCGGAGGATTTCTAAAGTCGATCCTACGATGAAGAATAGAAACATGCTCAACAAGTTAAGGGGGCGCTGACTGTTGAAATTTCTGCAGGAGGAAAACTGAAACCCATAAGATCTGATATTTGCTATGGAAGGAAGGAGAAGAGGTCTTTCGACATCCAAAAAAAGGGCAGAAAGAAATTTCTGCTAAGAGGATCGACATAATACCTGTGCATGATCGAAGATTTGGGGACGAACGACGACGAAACTCTGTTGAAAAGCCTTGTCGAGGGCTTATGGAAGAGTGGGGAGAGTCGTCGACTACGATCGAGTGGTAGGGGGCGTCGTCCAGGATTTTTCGGAGAGGCAACTGGTCACTGTGCCTGCCGTTGATGACGAATAGGAACGAGAAAAAGGGGCCGGATATGCGTGTCGTCCGCGAGAGGAAAAGGAGCGGCTGTATCCATACTGCGAGCGGGAGACCGTGCCAACTGCGATTCCTTCTTGGCTTCCGAATGAGGAGGGAGTCGTAATCTCTAGTCTTTTGAAGGGATCGTGGGTCTTGCGGTTAGAGGAAAGATTATAAAGAGAAACAGCCAATTACTTCCTTTTTCCCCTCCCACAATTTCAAAAATTCACACAACTTGCGGCTGTGCTCAAGCCATTCCCAATTTTAGATTTCCACAAATTTATAAATATGCCATCCACATTAAAACCTTATTATTTCGAATAGAAACGCCCTTACGAAAACTTAAATTGGGACTAACGAAATCTCGTACAATTTCTTGCTAACTATGCATTATCTAATTTGCACCTATCTAAAAAAAAAACTTAACGCAATTACCTCGATTTGCCGCTGACGTCGATCAACATCCCTCGCGAACGGACCTGAAATTAAAATTTATTTTTGCATTAAATTACGGATGTTACAATGGCAAGGGGGCATGACTGAGAATTGATTTGGAAGTGTTTTTTTTAATGGGAAATAAAAACAACACTCAGTAGGGATTCTTTCGTTCCCGAGAGCCTCCTCTGCCTTTCTCCTTCCCTTTCCCTCCCCCTTCCTGAATTCTGGAGCATTTTCCGAGTTCTGGTTTTTCCTCCCTCTCGGTTTTGGCTTGGGTTTGTAAGGACCAGCTGTTTCCTTACTTTCTTCTCTGGTTTACTTTCTAGTTGAGCTCGCTGGTGACTTCGGTTGGGCTCTGTGTAGCTGCTGTCGTTGACTCCCTCTTCTTCTCCCCTTGGAATTCTAGTGGTGAGCTTATCTCCTAATCTTCTCCTCCTTCTTGGATTACTCCCCCTTGAAGTAATAATTAGTATTAATTTGGGGGATTCAATTTAGGGCTGTTTTAGGTTTGCTGACTGTTATTTTATTACTGGAATCTCTATTTTATTGCTGGAATCTCTCTTGGACAACCATTAAACTTTCTTCCTTGCCTCTTTTTGAGTTCTGGGATTTGTTCTTGTGTTAATATATATAAGGGTATATTAGAGGGATTTAATTATCTTTTTCCTTGGGTTTAAGGAGCTGCTATAGCTGTGTTTTAAGGGGCTGCTATAACTCTGTTTTATGGCTGTTGTAGTTGTGTTACTGCTGCTGTTTTTGAGGGCTTCAATCAATTTTGTGTCTGCTGTTAGAGGGGTTAACAATGGGTTTTAAAAAGTGTGGCTGCTGTTATGGGACTTAAAACATGTGTTTAGTGGCTGTTTTGGGTACAAATAAAGCTGCAGCATAGTGCTGTGAAGGTGCAATTTTTTTCAGCATTTATGGTGGTTGTGTGCGTGTGTTTCAAAGATGAATGTGGGGCTTTTCCAATCCTAATTGGTGGCTGAAGTTGGGGTGTTGAAAGTGGGTTTTTCTCAAGTCTAAAAGCTTTTAAAATGAGAAGGGGGGGGGGGGGGGGGGGGGTTGAGAAGGTCTATTTGGTGGATTTAAATTAGAAACCCAATCTCTATTCTTCTTCCTTTCCCTTCTCCATTCTAAACTTATTCTCCTCTCTTAACTCCTTCAATGATTTGAGTCAAAGCTTTTAGTTTTCCGATTCTCCTCCTGGGTAGGATGTTCTCTTTTTCTCTCGCGTCGCAACTCGCGTAAGATTTTTATGTTCCTCAGAAAATAATATAATTTGTGTCTTACAGAGCTTTATTCCAAAATCTTCTACGCTTGAGATGGCTTCCCGGGATGGGATGTACGTCGATCCGAGGAGGGATAAAGGGAAATAAAAAGTGAATGTAAGTTCTTATTTTTTAATTTACCTTTATTTTAAATGCTTACTTTTAATTATAGTAAATACAGATTTAATGAAAGCATTTCTTTCGTGCATGAAAAGTACACATGTTTGCGAAGGTTTTTCAATATTGTACTCGACATGTTCAGAGCTTTCAGTTTTCTCAGTTTTTTTTTTCAGTTTTCTCGGCTTTCGATTTTTATGAACGAATTTTTAGTGCCGATTTCGTGAGATTTTGAAGCACTTATTTTATTTAGTTATCCTTTCGATTTAAAGGTGCAAAAAATAATGAACAAATACAATTGATACAAAGAATCCATATTGGTTGATTAAGAATTTAACCATTGACAGTATTGATGCAAAAAGGTAATTTGAATAGAGATAACTAAACATTCCACCCATTTAAGAAAACAAAAACATATGTTACACAATAAAAGTTAGGCATGCATGCAATTCATTGAAGTTAAGGGTAAATCCGAGGGGATGGATCACCTAAGTTAGGAGTTCATGAGAACTTCAAGATGATTATGACCATGCAACAGATGCCCGCAGGTTGAGAATAACTAGAAGCCATATCAAAAACATTTCGCATGTGCCAGGCCCAAAATAAAAAAAAGAAAGAAAACCAATCTACCCTTAACCCTATCGTCGAACAGAAAAAGAAAAAAAGAACAGAAAAGAAGAGAAAGAGAAAAGAAAATGAAAAGAAGCAAAAACCACAGTTTGAATTTAATGGAACATAACAATAGCTAAAAGAATCAAATAATGAAAATATGTAGCATTAAAAAGGAAAGACTTTCTTTTATTATTCCAACATTTCTTTTAAAGTATTTTAGTTTTTTTTAATCTGCATTTATTCCAGTCAGCAGTTCCTTATTCATGTTAAATGTACTTCATTTATTTATATTGCGCCCACGCACACACACGCACGCGCCCACGCACCCACGCCCATACGCCCCCCTACCCCCCCCCCCACACCCACACACATCCACACCCACGCACCCCCCCCCACACGCACACACCCACACACACGCCCACACGCACGCACCCACGCACCCACGCACCCACGCACCCACGCACCCACGCACGCACCCCCGCCCCCGCCCCCGCGCCCGCCCTCGCGCCCGCGCCCGCCCCCGCCCCCGCGCCCGCCCGCGTCCGCGCCCGCACGCAGGCACGCAACCACGCACGCACGCACACACGCACGCACGCAGCCACACACACACGCACGCACGCAGCCACGCACGCACGCAGCCACACATGTACGCACGCACGCACGCAGCCACGTAACCACACACGCACGCACGCACCACACACACACACACAGCTCCCCCGTTTAACTTGCCTCGTGGCTAAACTCTAACAACACCTCCCCCGTTTAACTTGCCTCGTGGCTAAACTCTAACAACGCCTAACAAGTGGCTCTAATGGTCTCCTTTGTACGTGTCTGAACCATCTTAATCAAGCTTCTCACATCTTCTCTACAATTGGTGCCTCGTGGCTAAACTCTCACAATGCCTAACAAGTGGCTCTAATGGTTTCCTTTGTACGTGTCCGAACCATCTTAATCAAGCTTCTCGCATTTTCTCTACAATTGGTGCCAGTTTTGTCTTATCCTTGATACATTCATTCCTAATTTTATTCTGTTTCGTGTGTCCACACATCCACCTAAGCATTCTCATCCCCGCAACTCCCATTTTTTGCTCATGTACACAATTCACTGCCCAACACTCAGAACCGTGGAGCATCGCTGGTCTAATTGCAGTACAATAAAACTTGCCTTTAAGTTTTAATGGTACTTTACGATCACATAAGATCCTAGACGCGCCTCTCCAGTTCAACCAACCTGCTTGGATTCAACAAAGCGCTGCCTCTGATGATGTTAAGTAAAACATTTGGATTGTGGTGGTCTAGCGGTCTGTTACAACTCCCCTCTTCCTTCTCTCCCTTAGGTTGAGCTCGGCTCTCTCCCCGCATTCTTCGTAGGTTGAGCTCGACTCTCTTGTATCTCTGCCACTGCCACCACCTCCGACGAGATGTTGAGGCGCTTCAGGTTTACCCGTAACATAAACCTAGGTGGACATGGATGAATGTTGCTGAAGGTGATTTGTGTAGTTTTGGTTTAACAACTTAGAAAACACTCAACCTAGATGAATGTGAATTAAGGATTCCTAAAGCCAACTCCAAATAGTTCAGACTGGCTATTGATATTGAGGATGCTATATATGGATGGATATCTGAAATGTTTTGAATTACTTCTGCCTGATTTTTGATGCTACCATAGCTTCCAATGTAGAATCCTTGAAATTATTTATAATAACAAATCTTGATTTTCCTTGAGCAAATTTGCACAGGACAGTATCAATGCCAGGAATTTGGTCTTGTATGTAGAATAATTCAACCAAAAGAGATCATAATAGATTTGGACTTCTGATCTTGATCTACAATAGTTTTATACACAATCAACGATCTCAAGAAATGCAATGTCAGTAGCTTTAGATTTACTGTTTTTCTCTTTTTATTTCTATTTGTATCTACTTCTGATTGAGATGCATTCTAATAAAACTCTATTTCTTGTATGCAACTTTCAAACACTTTGAAGAGCTTCATGCTAAAAAACCCAATTGATGCTCCTCAACATTTCAAGTCCTTATTGCAGTTGGCATGTTCTCGTCTCTTTGTCGGATGGAGAAGCAATAGATATTCCACATTCTCTTAGGCACACTGGAGAACGCACTTTTACACAGGTTTTCTGTTCACCTTCGTTTTGCTCAGTTATCATGCTAATTGATTACCATATTTATTGCTTACATCTTCTTGTATAACTCATTAATGTACTCTCTCTCTTTCCCTCTACTGCAACTTACTGAAAATTGGTTACTGCCCTTTTTTTTTACTCTTTATGTTTTCCAGTTTTAGTCGGGTACTCTTCTTTATACTGAGCTGCAAAAAGATGGACAAGAAAAACATTTTCTGCCACCAACTGGCCTTTTCATGTATAGCACTTTTCACTTAATTGCACAAGAAAGGTATTCTCTTGGGATCATTGCCAGATCTATGGTAGTTGAAAAGGCTAAAAAAAATTCTTTTACTTAATTTCCTCAAATCTCGGTGATGGAAAAACTTGAGTTTCTGTTTCTTGCAATTCCACCTTATTCAGAAAATATATTCTAGGAATCTTTAGCTCATACTTTTCTCTACAGTCACAAAAGGTTCTAGGAATCTTTAGCTCATACTTTTCTCTACAGTCACAAAAGGGTCACCCGTTCCTCTTGGAAGTTACCTTTAGTAACTGTGATGCGGAGCAGTGGAGGACGAGTTTTGGGCCCATTCGGGCTGATTTGGCGACTTACCATATATGGCGTGCCCGGATCGATGATCCGACTCCGTGGATGCGTCCGGATTCGTGCTGCGAGTCAATTTCATATATAGCTTTGTATTTTTCGGTTATTATTTCATGTAGTTTTGGCCCCGAAACCAACAGCCAATCATAACCGTTGATTCCGGGTGCCCTAATTTTATTTCTTATAAATAAGATGCTTAGGGCTGCCGTCATCTTCATTGCTGAAATTTGGAGACTTATCTTCCTTATTTTCGGTGATCTCCTCCGCGGTGCCGACTCCGTGGAGCCCCTTGGTGACGACTCCTTGGGTAAGTTATCTCATCTCCTCCTTGTTCTCCTTCCCCTCCACCAAAACAGCCACCCCCTCCCTGTTTTCCTGCAGCCGCCAGCCCCCTCCCTGCTGTTCCTGCAGCCGCCAGTCCCCTCCCTGCTATTCCTGCAGCCGCCAACCCCCTCCCTGCTGTTCCTGCAAGCCGCCGGCCACCTCCCACCCTGTTTCCAGCAAACCTCCATTTCCCCCTCCCTGTTTCCTGCTAGCCTACGCCCCTCCCTCCCCATATCCAGCAACAACCACCTTCCCCTCATCCCCTCCCCCCTCCCCAGCCCCTCCACCAAGGCCGCCGGCCCTCCCCTCTTCCAGGACGCATACCCGCACCCCTAAAACAGCCCGCCAGGCTGTTTTCTGCCCCCAACCAACACAGATTTGGACGATCCCGTCAGATCCAGTCCCCCCTCTCATTCCCCTAATTGCTGCCGCCACCCCAAACAGTCATCCCACCATCAGATCTGCCCCCATCTGGGCATTTCAGTCGAGATCCAGCCCCTCCCAACCTCCAACCAGCCTTTCCCTTACCCGATCCAGTCTCCCCATCACCGGAACCCCTCTTTTAGCCCTCCAACGTTCAGATTTTCTTTATTTACATCAGCCCTAATATTTGTGTTGTGTTTTGGATTGGAATTGGGTTGTAAGACATTGTTATCGTTTGGAATATTACATGCTTGCTTGAATGTTCATTTTATTATAGTTATTTGTGCCTAGATTAATCTTGAACTGCATGAAGAAATTATTCGCTGCGCGCTCTTCCTTTGACCCTACATGTGGAGGAAAGTCTAAGCTTGTCCGCTCAATAAATTATCATGTCTTGCTATGAATTTATTTTGCGTGGGATGTTTGTATTTATTAACTAATTTGGGATTTAATTCGTCGGGTTTTGCATAGTGTGTAGGGTTAGGTCACAGATATTCCGCCCCCTATCGATTCGTCCTGCGTCAAACTGCATTTTAGATTCATGTGTTACAATGTATATATTGTCACACATTTTATTATTTCCGCATATCTCTTGCTTTGTATTATTCCCCTTCATATATAGAGGAGATGAATGGTTGAGTTATTATTATGGATAATTTTTTCGTCTGACCTGGTATCAGAGCGAGCCCTCCTCGTGACCTAGATGACCCATCGTCCCGCTCCGCCTCTCACCCTCTCGCATCTTTTGTTGCACGTCTTTGCTCGTTCCGCCTCCAACCGCGCGTTCCATCACCTTCAGTCGGGTGTTCCCGCACTGGCACACGCTCCACATCTTCTGCACAAGAGAGCTCCTCTCGCTTCTTCCGCGGTCGGTCTCGCCCTCTACACCAGCGTCTCGCCTCTACAACAACTTTCACAGCCATTCGGTCCTTCTACAGTCGCTTCCCGCTTCCTTTACCGCTATTTCTACGATAGCCACTGTTCGGTGCCGGTCCACTCTATGCGGTGAGGTACTTCCTTTCTTCTGGTGCTGTTTTCTTCCGCCTCTTGCATAGAGATGATTTCTCTTCCTCTCCTCTTCAAAATTTATGGGATATTTGTGTAATCCGACAACTATAGTTCTTGGATAACTCAAGTTTTCTTCATCCCGGTTTCGGGAAATTCTTGTTCTTAGGTGATCTCCAGATTTATATTATCGAGTCACCATGCAAAACAGTGTAAATTCTCCCGCTCCCTCACCCGTAGTTGTTCCTCCAGTGGGATCTCTCTGAGCGATCCATGATCGTAGTACTCCCAAGATTACTACCATTTGTCTGGATGCAACTACCGTGGTCTCGCTCTATCACCTTGACGCTTAAGAGCTATTGTCTATTTGGTTATGCAGATGGTCAAAATAGGGAACGGGCGATGGACTCATCAGATTGGATACAATGGGAGTCGAAAAACTCCTTACTCATGTCTTGGCTCACAATTTTCATGCAGGAGTCCATTTTCCATAATTATTTATTTCTTGACACTACTGTAGAAGAGACCAGAATCTAGTTACTCTCGCATCGGTAATGGTGCTAAGATCTTCCAGTTTCCACGGAAAATATCCTTACTTTGCTAAGGTGATTGCCCCCCTTCAGTTTACTATTTAGAGTTTACACAATTGTACTAGGAATTCAACCATTTTTGATCCCCTTACATTGTTATCCATGATGATGAGTTTATGGTTTTTGCCCGGGAAGAATGTAACACAATTTTTGTGTTCCTTCATGGGCTCAATTGTGACTTTGACCATATCAATGTTCAGATTCTTGGGCATCTTCTATTACCATCCCTATCTGAGGTCTATAGTATTGTGCATCAGGAATTTGACCTTCTACAAACCTTGATTCCAAAATCGGCTCCTGAAAGGTCTGCCCTTTTTGCCAGATCTCATATTCCAGGTGCCCGACAGCCTCATGATGCTTAGATGAAGTGATCTGATAAAGACCATTTGATTTGTGATTATTATGGAAAGGGACGCCACATCGACACTTGCTTCAAGCTCCATCTTTTTCCACCATCGAGAGGGGGTGCTGCACCACAAGGTACTGTGGATCCGAGAGACCCCTAAGCCCTCAAATTACTGGCACAGTTGCTTAGGACACCCATCTACCCATATTATGAAACTATTACTTCTTACTATATCTAAAACTATTTTTGATTCCTTGTGTGCGATGTATGTACTCTTAATAAACATCGGCGTGCTACTTTTAATCATGTTTCTATGCCTAATACTACTACTTTTGTTGTTATTCACAATGATGTATGATGACCTTGTCCCGTGTCTTCTATTTCTTGTTGTGCTTGGTTTGTTATTTTTATTGATTGTTTCTTGCACACTACTTAGCTGTTTTTACTAAAAAAACAAAAAAAATGACATTTTTTTTACTTTTCAAAATTCCATAAAATAATCTCAAATCAGTTTAATACCAATATTAAAACCTTGCACAGTGACAATGGCCATGAGTATATAGATTCTCAATTTGAGAAATGCCTTGGAGATCATTACATCATTCACCAAACCACCTGTGTTTACTCTCTCACTCAGAATGGAGTTACTAAGCGTAAAAATCATTATCTTTTGGAGGTTGCTAGATGTCTCTTATCAATTATGTACTTCCCAAATATTACTGGGTTGATGCGGTTCTTACCTTTGCGTATCTTCTCAACCATTTGTCTTCTCATGTTTTGGGAACAAAACCCCACTTGACACTCTTAATGTGTCTCCTACACAACTTTCTCCTCAGGTGCTTGGTTGTGCATGCTTTGTTCATGTTCATCATCCCCATCCTACTAAACTCGACCATGGCGCGCTCAAGTGTCTTCATAGGTTACTCACCCATCCGAAAAGAGTACAAATGTTTCCATTCTCCTACCAAGGTGCTTTTTGTTACTATGGATGTCACTTTTAGTGAATTCGAGGCATACTATGGTCCCTCACTTCAGGGGGAGTATATACCTTTGGAAGTGAGCTCACCTATTATTCCTCTATCAGTTTCTCCACCTTATCCTCTCTTGGTTCATGGTATTTCCCCTCCTATTCTGATTACTTCTGCCACTCCTATCTTGCAGGTTTATACCCAGCGCACTAAGTGGACCAACACACATGGTCTTTCCATGCTACCAGAATAACCATTAGATCTTAATTCAGGGCCTCCTGATCTATCCATTGCTCTAAGGAAAGGTATTCGATCATGTACCCAACATCCTCTATCACATTATGTTTCTTATGACTCATTCACTGCTTCCTACAAGGCCTTTGTGTCGTCCCTTGCTTCCATTTTCATACCCTCATCTTGGCAGGATGCTCTTGGAATTCCTAAGTGACAAGAGGTGATGCTTGAGGAGATGACAACTCTTGAGAAGAACCACACATGAGATCTGATGCATCTTCCTCATGGGTAGAAAATTGTTGGGTGTAAATGAGCATTCTCTGTCAAGCAGAATACTCAAGGAATTATTGAAAGGTGTAAAACAAGGTTGGTGGCAAGAGGTTATACCTAAACTCTTGGGATTGATCACCAGGAAACATTTACCCCAGTGGCGAAAATGAACTTTATAAGAGTCTTATTATCATGTGCTTCCTCAAGGGATGGGACCTTAGTCAACTTTATGTGAAAATGTGTTTATCATGGGAACCTAGAAGAGGAAGTTTACGTGGCTCTTCAACAAAGCCTTGCCCCTAAAGGGTCATTGGGAAAAGTTTGCAGGTTAAAGGAGGCTTTATATGGGATGAAACAGTCCCCTAGAGCTTGGTTTTAGAGATTTCACAAGGCTATGTGATGCAACCGTTGCCGCATCCGAGGACGCGTGATATCACCACGCGTCAGTATATTTTTATTTTGAGTTATTTTATGTTTCTGTCATTTTATATTACACATCCTTGTCATTTGGAGTTCCGGCTCATCGGTTTGACCACCCAGTGAGACCCTAAATAAATGGTCCGATAATTTGAATAGCTAGGACAAACAGAGCAAGCTTAAAACTAATTATGTACGCTTACGGTTGAAGAAGTAATTAAACAGAAGATCTTATTTTATTTGGAGGAGATTAAGAAACTATATTTTAGAAAGAATATTGATATAGGATAATATTTTGTAGACTTTTGGAAACAAATAAAATTTCCAATGCTGGGAATTAACTTATAAAAGGAGCTTCATTCATGGGATTCAACAGCTGGTCAATTCCAGAGGAAAAAACGAAATTTCGTTAATACGATGAACTTATCACATTATGATTTTACTAGTTTATGCTTTAAAATACCATGCATTAAACGTTGCAAATCTTGCTTGAAGTTTGTTTCTACACAAAGAGGTACAAATATCTAAATCAATGCTATGGATTTGGTGATATGCCTAACCGAAAGGAAAAATATTTCTTACATCGGCATTCCGACATTTGTAAACACAATACGGAGGCATAACTTCTCTAAATTGAATTGGAATCTATGCAAGACTTCTCTGATTTGCCCCCAAACACGTAATCAAAATCAAAATTAATCGAGAACCCTAAAATAAGTCAAGAGACGAACCACTACAAGTCTAGGGTTCACCCTTTCCTCTAGGGTTTGCTTATATCCAACTATAACCATTTTGAAAGTTAAAAGGAGAAGTTTGACAGAGTGAACAAAAGAGAAAGAGAACATAGGAAGGTTTATCTCTTCCCCAAAAGTCGGATTCTACAAGGAATCCGACGGTTTTAGGTGAAATTGGCGCACTAAAGCCTTGCGGAAAGAGACGGTGGCGCCTGCTGTGAGGCCCCGAGCCAGACCTCACAGAAAATCTGTATCTGAGTATCTTTTCAAGCATTCATCGCAGCATAAAAGTAACATGAGTACAAATAAAATACACAAACAAAACTCATGCCTTTGCTCGCTCTTCAGTTCGAGTCAATCTAGCTTTCCTCGGAGCACTCGGGGTCGCGTCCGCTACCTAAAAAGATAAACCGCAACACGTTTAGTCATAAAGAATATGACTAAGAAAGTAACATACCTCTTCAACTGCTGTACAAGAAAACAACAAACGTCAGTAGCAATATGCATAATTATTCAATTTCAGTATAAACAGTAAGGAATAACGTATCAGGAGTAATCAATAACAGTAACTACAGTGTTCGTACAACAATGGTTTCTGTTTCAAGTTCTTGTATTCGATCTATTCATTAGTTCTTTTGGTTCTGAAAAGTCGTTTTGTTTATTCGTATCAAGCTTTTCATCAATTTTCCTATCTTTCGGATCATAGTGCATTCAATTCGTTTTCACTTTCTGAATCAGATTTCTCGTTTATCTTTTGTTTTAGTAACTTAGGAAGTCATAAGGGTTGCTGTAGATTCATCCCTTCTTGGTCTTCAACGGCCTCTTGGTGATGGGATTCCATCGGATTGTGCACACGAAAGAGCGGGACCCACGTTCATTTACTCCCGCCGGAAGACTTGATCGGATCGCCGATCCGACTCCGCGGTTGCGTCCGGCACGTCGCCGCGAGTCAAAATTTTATATTTATGTATTTGTTCCGGACATGTATTTATTTATTTAAGGGCTAAACCCACCGGCCAATCATAGCCGTAGATGGGGATGCCCTAATGCAAGTTTTTCTTATAAATAGGATTAGATGGCTGGTTTGGAGGTGATTGCTGAATTTTGAAGAGAGAATTTTCGGAATTCCTGCGATCCCTCCCGGTGCCGACGCCGTGGAACCCTAGGTGGTGATTCCTAGGTGCTCTCCTCCCTCCCCAAGGTTCGTACTACCCATAGCCATCTTCCCCCACCTCCAAAATCCATTTCCCTACCTCCAAAAACTCATTTCCATCGCTGTTTTCCTGTAGCGCAGCAACAGTTCCGAATTTTACTGTAGCAGCTACAGTAAAATTCAGACTTTTCAGATTTCCCCCCTTCCGATTCTACCTCCAGCCGGCCTCCTCTCACCAACCGACCACCGCCACGCCTTCCCACCACCAAATCAACCACTCCTTTCATTTCCCTCCCTCCAACAACAACCCCACCTCCATATTTTCGTGGATCCACCTTCCCAAACTCCCCAAAATTTCAGATCCTCCCAGATCTGAGATTTGCCCTCCCCGATCCGCTATTTCCTCCACCGTTTACCCCGTCGTTGCCCGGATCCGAGCCCTAACGCCGGATCTACCACTCTCGTGCCCAGATCTATCCGTATTTGCCCGGATCTATCCGTTTTCAGCCCTCCCACCCCGTTTTCCACCGTGGACAGCCGCCAACCACATCCCCGGCCCGGATCTACTCCTCCAAATCCACTGCCTCCATTGCTCCAAACCAGCCCCTAGTTGTGAGTTATTTCATCGTGGTTTAGTTGTATTATTTCTTGATATTATTATTGGATAATCTAGTATTGTGCTTGGATTTGGCTTGTGGTATTTTGTGTCGATTGAGTACTAACTTGCAGGAGGAGCTATTCGCCGCGCGCTATGCTTTGGCCCTCCGAGCGGAGGAAAGCCAACTAAGTTCGCTCAATATTAAAATTATTCTCTTGTTGCGATTATCTGTTTGTGGTGTTAAATTTTCATTGCTCAATTAATTGTTGTCGTCATCGACAGTTGTGTCGCATATAGAGTCTAGGAAGTGCACCCTCATAGCCTACCCTACATCAGTTGGTATCAGAGCCCAGGTCGGGCCATTTTGCATGCTCCTTAGTGGTAGGTCATTTAGAAGCATGGTAGATCCACAGGTCACCAACGAACGAGCGGCAGGCTCGAATTCGAGCGCTGCCACCACGGACTTTGAGCGCCTTATACTAGACCGTTTTGATGCCTTAGGGACACAGTTCACCAACATGTGTCGTGACTTCGCCACGGTGAACCAACGTCTAGATCGGTTAGAAAATGTTAGGAATATTCCGACACCCCGTGACGAGGAGATTGAGGACGACCCTGACAACCCTCCCCATCGAGATCAGAGGGATAGGGACGATCCACCACCGGAAGATCATTATCGTCGTGATATCCCTTATCGAGTCCCACCCCCACCGGTGAGGAGACGCCCCGGTCTTGTGACTGAGCGTCGTCATTCCCCAGTTTGTGACCGACCCCCATTTCAGCGTGATGAGTATCGTATGCCACGACAGCCTCGTTTTGACCCCAGGGACCGGGCACCCCCGCATGATCGTCGTGACCGTTACCACGATGAGTACTATCCCCCGGGTCGAAGAGAGCGTGGTCCTCAGCCTGCTCGATACGACGCCTATGATGACTATCCCGAGGATTACCCCGACCCACGGAGAGGCGACCACCAGTTTGATATCACTCGTCGTATCCGCATCGACGCCCCATCCTTCGACGGGCGCTTAGATCCGAAAGCCTTCAGCGATTGGCTTTTGGATATGGACCACTACTTCGAGTGGTACGCGATATGAGCGACGAGCGCTGTGTCCGCTTTGCGAAGATGAAACTGATCGGGCAAGCAAAGGTGTTTTGGATCAGTGTTGAGAGGGCCCTAGAGCGAGACGGCTATTATCCTATCTCCAGTTGGGAGGAGATGAAGGATAGACTGAGAGAGAAGTACCTCCCCACCTCGTACCGTGACCAGCTGTTCGAGCAGCTGCAGAATTTACGACAGGGGACGTTTACTGTTGCAGAGTACATGGCCCGCTTCGATGAGCTGATGGTTCAGAGCGATATTTCTGAGGAGCATATTGCCACAGCATCCCGATTCAGGGCGGGCCTCCGCGCCGATATCCGGAGAGAGCTGATTCCCCACCATCCTGATAGTATCGACCAGATTTTCCAGCTTGCCCTCGAGTTTGAGCAGTACCTCCGATCGTCGAGCACGAAGCAGTTCCCCACACGAACTGATTCGTCGACCTTTAGGAAACCCGCTCCACCCCAGACCTCCGCGGCCGCACCTTCTCGCGCCCCCACCGATGCGAAGGGCAAGGTCATGCCCACTGATGGCCAGCAGCCTGGCGGTATTGTGTGTTTTAGATGTTCTGGCAGAGGACACGTGGCAGCGCGGTGCCCCACGCGGACCCTGCTAGTTGAGGGCGAGGAGCAGGTTTTAGACGAGGACGAGGATACCCCTGAGGACGTCAGGGCCACTGTGGAGGATGGTTGGGAGAGTGACGCTGAGAGATCGTTAGAGTTGGGAGTGATTAAACGCCTACTACATACCCCACGTGTGGACGAGGACTGGCGTCGCACCACCATCTCTTACACATACTTCCCTAGCGCAGGCGGACCCTGCAAGCTAGCTATTGACGGTGGGAGCTGTGTGAACATCGTAGCGCAAAAAGGGCTTGACCGTATGCAGGTGAAGGCCGAGCCGCACCCCCATCCTTATAGAGTCGTCTGGGTGGATAAGACGGCCATCCAGGTTACCCAGCGATGTCTTGTCCCTATTACTATCGCATCGTTTCAGGACAAGGTGTGGTGTGATGTTATTCCCATGGATGTCGCCCATGTTTTTCTAGTCCGCCCCTGGCTGTTTGATCGCGACGTCACGTGCTGCGGCCGCTCGAACACGTGCCTCTTTTATGATAAGGGCCGAAAGATTACGCTGACACCTACCCAGCCACGAGAGAGATCGAAGAGTGTTGTTGAGCCCTCGGTGAGCACGAGTACCTCGAGACCGCTACACATCCTGAGACGGAGTGAGTTCTTGCGCGACAGTATTGAGTCAGATATCATCTACGTTGTCGCTGCCACTCAGGCCATTGAGGACACTCCGGGTGACCACCCGCTAGCGGTGCGTCCCCTTTTAGAGGAGTTTGCTGACATGATGCCGGAGGAGCTCCCTGATGAGCTGCCCCCACCACGGGACATCCAGCACGCCATTGACCTGATCCCGGGGCTTCCCTCCCGAACCTGCCCCACTATCGTATGCACCCGGACGAGCACGCTGAGCTCAAACGGCAGGTCGATGAGCTTCTTCGGAAGCAATTTATTCGAGAGAGTATGAGCCCGTGTGCTGTCCCCGCCCTTCTTACCCCTAAGAAGGACGGCAGTTGGCGTATGTGCATTGATAGCCGCGCCATAAACAAGATCACAGTCAAGTACCGCTTTCCCATCCCCCGATTAGATGATCTATTGGACACTATGTCCGGTGCCCAGATCTTTTCCAAGATCGATCTGCGTAGTGGGTACCACCAGATCAGAGTGCGTGAGGGAGACGAATGGAAGACCGCTTTTAAGACTAAGGATGGTCTTTATGAGTGGTTAGTCATGCCATTCGGGCTTTCGAACGCCCCTAGTACGTTTATGAGAGTTATGACGCAGGTGTTGCGGCCCTATATGGGCAAGTTTCTGGTTGTGTACTTCGATGATATACTGATTTACAGTCAGACACAGGCCGCCCACCTCGATCACCTGAGGCTTCTCTTCGGCACCCTCCGCCGGGAGAAATTGTATGTGAACCTGAAAAAGTGTGCATTTCTTTCGGAGTCCGTCCACTTCCTTGGATTCATCATATCCTCGACTGGAGTATCTGTTGACCCCGAGAAGGTCAAATCCATTCGAGACTGGCCAGTGCCCACGACTATCCACGAGGCTCGCAGCTTTCACGGGCTTGCCACCTTCTACAGGAGGTTTGTCCCGGGGTTCAGCACGATCATGGCCCCCTTCACGAGCTGCCTCAAGAAGGGAGAGTTCCAGTGGACCCCCGCTGCCACTAGAGCCTTCGAGGAGATTAAGGAGAGGCTGACGACGGCCCCAGTTCTGAGGCTCCCTGATTTTAGCCGTGCTTTTGAGGTCGCGTGCGACGCGTCTGGAGTTGGTATTGGTGGCGTATTGAGCCAAAAGGGACACCCTGTCTCCTACTTTAGTGAGAAGTTAAACGAAGCGAAGCAGAAATACTCGAACTACGATCGAGAGTTTTATGCGATTGTCCAATCCTTACGCTACTGGAGGCACTACCTCCTCCCTCGAGAGTTTGTGCTTTACTCCGACCACCAGGCGTTACGCTATTTAGATTCTCAGCGCAAGTTGGGGCATCGGCATGCCAAGTGGGTCGAATATCTGCAGGACTTCCGCTATGTCCTCAAACACCGAGCTGGTGTTGAGAACAAACCTGCGGACGCCCTTTGTCGCCGTGTCTCCTTGCTTCAGACTATGACCGCACGTGTCGACGGGCTTGAGCACTTGATCATAGAGTATCCGACGTGCCCTGATTTTGGTGAGATTTACGCCGCCCTATCCCGAGATCCCCCAGACCCCGTTGAGGGATATCAGATCTTCGAAGGATACTTGTACCATGGATCCCGCCTATGCATTCCCCGGACATCTTACTGTGATTTTCTTATTTGGGAGTTGCATGCGGGCGGAGCCGCCAGACATTTTGGGCGCGATAAGTCCATAGCCATTGTGGAGGACCGTCTCTACTGGCCCACGCTTAGGAGGGATGTGACTAGAGTCGTCCGCCACTGCCGTATCTGCCAGACGGCCAAGGGCACGAAGCAGAACGCAGGCCTATATACACCCTTACCGGTCCCACATCGACCCTGGGAGGACCTTAGCATGGATTTCGTTCTTGGACTTCCCCGCACTCTTCGGAAGCACGACTCCATCTTTGTGGTGGTCGATCGCTTTTCGAAGATGGCTCACTTTATTGCATGCCGCAAGACGGCGGACGCGACCCACGTTGCATCCATTTTCATGAGGGACGTCTTCCGATTACATGGTCTTCCCAAGTCCATCGTATCGGACCGCGACGTGAGATTTATGAGCTACTTCTGGAAGACCCTGTGGCTCAAGACCGACACCACCCTTAAATTCTCCACTGCCTACCACCCACAGACAGATGGACAGACGGAGGTAGTGAATAGGAGTTTAGGAAACTTGTTGATGTGTCTGGTGGGAGAGCATGTGAGTAGCTGGGACTTAGACCTTCCGGTCGCAGAGTTTGCATATAATAGTTCGGTCAATAGGACCACTGGGTTGAGTCTATTCCACATAGTGTCAGGTTACGACCCCAGGAAACCCATTGACCTTATCCCGAGTCCATTAGAGTCCCGGCCTAGTGAGTCTGCTGAGTCATTTGCACGGCATCTGCATGAGTTACATGAATCGGTCCGCCGACGTATTAATATGAGCAATGAAAGTTATAAAACCCACGCAGATAAAAGAAGGCGAGAGCGTACTTTTGATATTGGCGAATAGGTGATGGTACGAGTCCGCCCGGAGAGGCTCCCTTCGGGGCCTGCCAAGAAGTTAAGCGCCAGGCGAATGGGTCCTTTCTCGGTTATTAATCGGATTGGGACAAACGCCTACAGGCTAGACATCCCGGCGAGTATGGGGATTCATCCAGTATTTAATGTCGAGGATCTCACACCTTATTACGAGCCTCATGACTATGGGGACCCGAGTAGTGGGAGCGACCCCTCTCTCCCCTTGCCGCCCTTCACCACCTCCCCACCCACGCCAGATAGCCACCACCACCCACCCATTATTGATACCCTTCCACCTGGGAGTTCGTCGCATATGGTTCCACAGCCGGCATCACCGCTCGCACCGGGTACCACCATGAGAGAGTCGAGAGATGAGAGCATCACGGAGATCAGATCCCACCAGATTGTTCCCACCACGGACGGGCCGCGTCTTCGCTACTTGGTTCATTGGCGGGGCCGCGCCAACGCTGACGACGCTTGGATATTGCCGACAGAGCTTGATCGACTTGCCCCCGGACTTCGACTCCAGTACGATCGTCTCCATTCCTCGGAGATGAATGCTTTTCAGTCGGGGGGAGTTGATGGGATTCCATCGGATTGTGCACACGAAGGAGCGGGACCCACGTTCATTTACTCCCGCCGGAAGACTTGATCGGATCGCCGATCCGACTCCGCGGTTGCGTCCGGCACGTCGCCGCGAGTCAAAATCTTATATTTATGTATTTGTTCCGGACATGTATTTATTTATTTAAGGGCTAAACCCACCGGCCAATCATAGCCGTAGATGGGGATGCCCTAATGCAAGTTTTTCTTATAAATAGGATTAGATGGCTGGTTTGGAGGCGATTGCTGAATTTTGAAGAGAGAATTTTCGGAATTCCTGCGATCCCTCCCGGTGCCGACGCCGTGGAACCCTAGGTGGTGATTCCTAGGTGCTCTCCTCCCTCCCCAAGGTTCGTACTACCCATAGCCATCTTCCCCCACCTCCAAAATCCATTTCCCTACCTCCAAAAACTCATTTCCATCGCTGTTTTCCTGTAGCGCAACAACAATTCCGAATTTTACTGTAGCAGCTACAGTAAAATTCGGACTTTTCAGATTCCCCCCCTTCCGATTCTACCTCCAGCCGGCCTCCTCTCACCAACCGACCACCGCCACGCCTTCCCACCACCAAATCAACCACTCCTTTCATTTCCCTCCCTCCAACAACAATCCCACCTCCATATTTTCGTGGATCCACCTTCCCAAACTCCCCAAAATTTCAGATCCTCCCAGATCTGAGATTTGCCCTCCCCGATCCGCTATTTCCTCCACCGTTTACCCCGTCGTTGCCCGGATCCGAGCCCTAACGCCGGATCTACCACTCTCGTGCCCAGATCTATCCGTATTTGCCCGGATCTATCCGTTTTCAGCCCTCCCACCCCGTTTTCCACCGTGGACAGCCGCCAACCACATCCCCGGCCCGGATCTACTCCTCCAAATCCACTGCCTCCATTGCTCCAAACCAGCCCCTAGTGAGTTATTTCATCGTGATTTAGTTGTATTATTTCTTGATATTATTATTGGATAATCTAGTATTGTGCTTGGATTTGGCTTGTGGTATTTTGTGTCGATTGAGTACTAACTTGCAGGAGGAGCTATTCGCCGCGCGCTATGCTTTGGCCCTCCGAGCGGAGGAAAGCCAACTAAGTTCGCTCAATATTAAAATTATTCTCTTGTTGCGATTATCTGTTTGTGGTGTTAAATTTTCATTGCTCAATTAATTGTTGTCGTCATCGACAGTTGTGTCGCATATAGAGTCTAGGAAGTGCACCCCCATAGCCTATCCTACATCACTTGGCCTTCAACGGCCTCTGGCCTCCAACGGCTTCTGGCCTCCAACGGCCTCTGGCCTCCAACGGCCTCTGGCCTCCAATAGAACTCCGCCGTAGAGTATTCACACCCCCACTATGCTTACCGGGTTAACCCTTATCATTTCCTATGCATCGATGCAATATACTTATTCAATCATATAGTGTTTTTATTCAGACATTTCCCTCAGATTTTATTTCATTGCTTATTCGTATATTGCCAATTCAACATCTTCTAGCGATTATCATAATTATCAGTGATTCAAAAATTCGAACTATTTCAATTTCATGTCAATGCACAGTCACTAAAATGCTTTATGTATAAAAATCTAATCATACTTATATTGAAAATAATTCAAAGCTATGCATAATTAAAGAAATAAGTACTTACCACGTTTCCTTTGCCTTTATTCGTATCAGGATTTTCATCGGGTCTATCTCCGGACACCATTCTCTGCAGTATCAGTGAAATCATTTACTTTAGGGTTGCGTCACGAATCAGTTATGATTTACTTCCTACTACGATTACAACTACGACTCGATAGGAGTTGCCTAGGGAAAAGACAAGCTTGGGTGACTCAAACCAAAGCAAAAACTCTTCAAATCAGTCATTCAACTCATTCAAAATCCCAAGAGAGGTAGCATAAAATACAACCCACTTTAAGGGGCAAAAACAGCCCCAATCTTGCTGCTATTAACAGCACCAAGGGCTGCTGAAACAGTAGCACCAAGGGCTGTTAACATCAGCTCAAATCGAGGTAAAACCCCTTCCAAAATAGACGGACAACACAAGTAAAATCAGCCAGCAAAAAGGGCAGCCATCAATTGAGTTCCCCCCATCAAAACAACACAAATAGGAGCCCAAACATCACCAAACAGGAGCCCCAAACAGCAGCCCACAACAAAAATCAACAGCAGTAATCAGAATTTTAACAGGGACAGAAGCAGTCGGCAACATAAAAGTAGCCAACAACCCAAGGAAATAGCATACCCTAGAGCCACATAAATAACACCGCAGGCCAACACTGGCTTAGCCCAAAACCAGTAACCAAAACAAGGAAATCATCAAAGCTATCAGAAACCCTAACCGGCCAACATCGAAATCAAATCCCCCAAAACTGAAAATCCTAACTCTTATCCTTTCTAATTTCAGCAGCTAGCAAGAACAAGAAAGGCATCTGTTAAGAAGGAGAAGAGGGGGAAGAGGAAGGAGAGCTCACATAGAAGAAAGTTCAGCCCCAACTGTCGGCCAAGCCAAATCAGTCAACCAACGAGCTCCAAGCAGCACAACTGGACTTTGGCGGCACAAAAAGAAGAAGGCCACAACCTTAAACAGCTCTCCCAACCCTGTCGACCAAGAAGGAAGGAGAAGAGCAGCAGAATCCCAGCCCGAGAAGCTCAAGCATCGGCAAAAGGAAATTATCGGGATAGGTCCAGCGACTAAAGGAATAAAAGAGCTGTAAAGTCCACCACCTATGCCTTAAGCTAAGGCTTAACCTTA
Organism: Dactylorhiza incarnata; assembly: GCA_033032865.1. Classification (NCBI taxonomy): domain Eukaryota; kingdom Viridiplantae; phylum Streptophyta; class Magnoliopsida; order Asparagales; family Orchidaceae; genus Dactylorhiza; species Dactylorhiza incarnata. The sequence continues at coordinate 512,732 of JAWHQI010000285.1, read as the reverse complement.
ATTTGAATTAGGGAATTAAGAAACAGCCAACCCACTTATAAAAGGACTTCCATAAAACTCCAAATCAGCCAAGCTAGTGAACCAAATCAGCTAGCCCTCAAGCTTCCATCAAATATTCAAGCTCAATTTCAGCAACTCAATCATCCGCCGCAAAGTCAAGACGTCATATATAATTTGATCAAAAATATAAAATAAATATGAAATGATCGCCGCAAAATCATCGGATAAACTCGAATTTAAAAATTAAACGTGCGACGTCGAATCGACACTGATTTAAATTATTTCATCATCGGGAATGTTATTAATTATTTTACTTCTCTTTTGGGTTCATTTAAAATTTTTGGGCCTTACACCTCCTGTCGTGCTCGGCTTCGACGCCACAAGGGGAATCATTGAGGATTGACTATTGGGAGGAGGCACGCTTGCGACTGCTGGAATCACCGAGAGGAGCCATAACCTTGACTCATCTTCCCTATCTAAGACGTGTGGGTTACGACCGAGAGATCCAAGAAAAGGGCATCAACCTCTTAACCTTTCGAAAACAGATGAATTTAAGGCTATTAAAAAAAGAAAAAAGAAAAATGCGTCTCCTTACTAGAATCCTCTTAATTCGTGAGGAATGCCCTCGTGAACCATCAACAAAATGACGAAATAAGTTTTCGAGAGATCTTCGTACTAACAAGAATTATATAATACATTAATTAACGTGAAAAATTAAGGATAAAAGGCATTACTACCTTATTCGACGACGACAACATTGACACAATCAACGATCAGACCCTGAAAATAAAATTATAAGGTGGTAAAATTTTGGATGGTTACTGTAACGCCCCGGTCTACTGTGGGTGCGCTACAGGTCTGCAGACCAGTGACCCCAACCCATCTCCACGGATCTGATTGGCCGCATCCGCTAATTTCAATGGCGGGTTGTTGAGGCTGAGGGTTTACCCCAACCTATCTCCACGGATCTGATTGACCGCACCCACAATTGATCGGGGCGTTACATAAAAAGGGTCCTCATCACCAACTGAGTTGCAACTCAGTTGGTGATGAAGACCAGTTTAGAGCTCCCTTATTAGGTCTGAGGTTCAAGCCCCAGCCTCAACAACCCGTCATTGGAATTAGCGATTGCGGCCAATCAGATCCGTGAAGATGAGTTGGAGTCACTGGTCTGCAGACCTGTAGCGCACCCACAGTAGACCGGGGCGTTACATAAAAATTGCAGCTCAATTGGTGATGAAGACCAGTTTAGAGCTCCCTCATCTAGGAGGTCTGGGGTTCAAGCCTTAATCTCAACAACCCGCCATTGGAATTAGCGGCTGCGGCCAATCAGATCCGTGGAGATGGGTTGTGGTCACTGGTCTGTAGACCTGTAGCGCACCCACAGTAGACCGAGGCGTTACAGGATAACTAGTGTGGGACCAATAACACCTTACTAACATGCCCAGAAAATAGAAAATATAAATATACAGCGTATGCTGTTGAAGTGACATCATCAATGCAAAATTAATGAGTCTACCGAACATAGATGTCATGATCAAACTTCTCTGTATGCTGAAGGTTTTTTTGTTTGTGTTTTTTTCCCCTACATTTTTGTCTTGGAACCCTTTTTGTGTCATTTGTGTCTGACCATCGATGATGATACAGGAAGTGGAAGGGGATGTTGAGACTGAGTGGCCTGATAAAATCGCTTGCCTTGAAGGAGTCTTCTATAATTACTTCAGCATAGGTATGCCTTTTATTAATTTGAACTTAAATTGATAGGTAAGTCTGCTAAAATTTCCAGAATTTGGCAAGTTTCAGGTAATTGGTTAGCTTTTAATAAGTAATGCAGGACAAAGCTGTAACATTTTGTGGATCTAATTCTATATGCAAAATGCAGGCACAGAGGCAAGCAATGATTAAGATTAATAGTACTCTATTATTGATGTGATGCAACTAAGTGATTCATTATGCAATGATATCCGATATTGGATCACATTAATTAACTAATTTTAAACTTGCATTGAAATAACAGTTGATTACAAGAATTTCAATTTAGGGTTACAAGTGGAGGCTGCAAAACAAAGATAGTGCATTAAAATTAACCATTAAGAGAATGAGTAATACACATCAGATAAACAAAAAGTGGTGAAGATGTAATGCAACTGAATATCACTAAAAATACAAGACTTACGTACAATATAGAAAGAAATTAAAACAATTGAAATTCACCGTGCACTAGGAATGACACATGAATCGGAGGTGGATGTTGGGGGGGGGGGGGGGGTCGACTGTAGCAGGCGAGGAAGAGGGCGACTGTTGTCTGACGGTGGAGGGAAGGAATCAGGGTGACTGTGGAGGCTCTCTGTGGAAGTTGGGGAAGGGGGCAATGGTTGGTAGGGGGGTCTAAGATGCTTTTGGTGGAGCTAGAGAGGGTTGGATCATGGTTGGTAGGTACGTGGGATGAAGCTGTGGCTTGTAGTGGTTGCATGGATCATCAGCAGGGGGCATGGGGGCTGAGGTCAGGAATGGTGAGGGAGGCTCGCCAGTGAAGGGAAGGGTTGGTCTGTAACACCCCAAAAGTTTCGTTTATTTAACTAAAATTTTCATTCATATATAAATAATAACATTTTATCCCCGATGATGAGATATTATGTCAGTGTCGACATGTCTTCGCATTACTATGTTTACGGGAGTTATCAACGAATATTTTACGATGCGATTTTTACGATTTTATGTTTCAACATTTTGAATTTTCTTTCTATATTGCTAGTAATGCGTCTTGTCTTGATTCTTTATGGTGGCTGAGTTTTATATGGCCAGCTGATGTTATGCTGAATATGCTGAAATCCTGATTAAATTATGGTGGCTGGGTTAATTATGATTAAGCTGTAAGGTGGCTGGAATTATTGGGTTAATTATGAATTGAGGCTGAATTTTGAGACCGGCTTATTACGCGATATCACTCGATAGAGAAGCTTCCCGGTGCTCTCTGCACTTCGTCTCAAAGTCACGCCGCACTCTCTCTCTCGTCTAGGGCTTTCGACGGAAGCGGCTCCTTCTCTCTCTCCACCTCTCTTCTTCTCTCTTGCTTCTGTGCCGGTCTCTCCTTCCTCGTCGATGCCCGCAGCCAAAGTTCCTGCACTGGTTTTGAGTTGCCGTGCTGGTCCTAGCAGTAGAGCTCATCTCTTCTTCTTTCTACCTCACTGCAAGCCTTTTTCTCCTCCCTCCTCTTTTCCTTTTCTTTTAATATGATGGTATTTAAGGGTTGTATGTGATTCTGGGCTGAATTGGTGAGTTCTGGAATGTGCTTGTAATAGGAACTTGAAAGAGAATGCTTGAATTAACGAACCACAGATACAATTCGGAGCAAGCTCCAGCCAACTCTCGGAGGCTGGTTCCACCAGAGAGCTTCTCTCCAATGAGAGCCTAAAGACTAAGGATCCAAAGATGACCTAACTCCCCAAAACCACCTCCTTATATAGGGAGGGGGGGGGGGGGGCTCACATCAAACTAAAACATTTAAAGAAAAGCAATAATAAAAAAGGAGACGCGTGCGCGTAACAATACATCCCGTCAGAAAAGCGACCTTGACCCCAAGGTCGGAGCGCCGCCCGCCGGTCAGTAGTGGGATGCCGTCGAGGTGCCCGGGGCGTCGTCCGGTTGTCCGTCCAAGAGCAGCAGGGCGTCGAAGTTGGCGGCGGAGAGCGCGGCCACGTCATCGCCGATGAGGACTCGACACTCCTTCACGGAGCACTCATGACCAGGAGAGTAGGGGTGCTTGCAGCGGAAGCACAGACCCTTGCTTCGTAAGTCATGTACTCCTGGTTGGAGAGGCGGTGGGTAGGGACAGGTCGGTTGTTGCGAGGACCCATCAAGGGTGGCCGGGGCAGAGGAGGTGGCGGAGGTGTAGGTTTCGGATTGGTCGAGAAATATGTGTAGGAAGGATGCCGAGAGGGAGGTGATGGGGAAGGTAATGTCGCCGGACGTCGCGAGAAATTCTGCCTCCACCAGGGGGGCGAGGTCAATGGCGTGGTGAACCGTTAACGGTTGGAGAGTGCGGAGACGAGACCGGAAGTGGGGTTGCAAGCCGTTCATGAAGAACCCCAAGTAATGGTCTAGGGGAAGACCGTGGACATGGGTGACTAATTCCACGAAGGCATCAATGTACGAGTCAATGGAGCCGGTGTGACGGACCCCGCAAAGTCGCTCGATCATGGGGCCGGAGTAGCGGGCGTCATACCGCTGAATGAGGGCCTCAGAGAGAGCTGGCCAGGTGAGGTCGGGAGAGGTCTGGCGGAGCCAACGGACCCAATGGAGGGCCGACCCTTTCATGCCGATGATCGCGGTGGAGACCCGTTGTGTCGGCGCGGTCTGGTGAATGTCGAAGAACTGCTCGGCGCGGACAATCCACCCGAGGGGGTCAGACCCGTTGAAGGTAGGCATGTCAGGTCCACGGTACGGTGGAGTAGGCACTTCCACCGCTGCGGAAGCATCGGGAAGCACGGTGCTGGGGGATCCCACAACAGAGGTGGTAGAGGGCCCAGAGTGCTGGGTGGGCTGCAATTTCTGGAGCATGGTCAGAATCGCGGCGAACTGTTCGGTCTGTGCCTCGAGACGAGAGTTGATGGTGGCGAGGGAGTGTTCGAGGGCTTCCACGCGGGATTCCATCCTCCCCTTTGGCATATGAGGGTGCACAAGGGATAGATGTCGCCGGAGCGTGTCGGAGAGGGCGGATAGGTGCGAGCTGGCGGCGGAAAGTGGGAAGCCGGCTGGGCGCAGCGGCGACGGCCCGGAAACGGAGCAGATGGCAGGGCGGAACAGCCGCTGGATCGAGGGCTGGATCGTTGGCGAAGCAAGCAGGCGCTGGATCAGGCGCGGAACTTGAAAGAGAATGCTTGAATTAACGAACCACAGATACAATTCGGAGCAAGCTCCGGCCAACTCTCGGAGGCTGGTTCCTCCAGAGAGCTTTTCTCCAATGAGAGCCTAAAGACTAAGGATCCAAAGATGACCTATCTCCCCCAAACCACCTCCTTATATATAGGGGGGGGGGGGCTCACATCAAACTAAAACATTTAAAGAAAAGCAATAATAATAAAGGAGACGCGTGCGCGTAACAGCTTGTTTGTTCTTTTGACGGTTAGATGGATTTTGTGGTTTTGTTGCCTCATTTTCTTTCTTAGGATGAGGTTGTGGACGCTTGTATATGGCCGCCTGTCTGGTAGAATCAGTTCATGGCAGATATTTGGGGTTTTTACATATTAATATGGCTGATTTCTTTCCTCCCTCTTCTATTTCCATTGGCCTGGATATTGATGCTCTGGATGTTGAAAGCTTTGAAGTAAAACATCTCCGATTTTAAAAAGTGCAAGGATGGAAGGTTTATTTGATGTTATTTATTTTAGTAAGTTTATGTGATGGGCTTCTGTTCATTAAATTAGCCGGTTGCTGCTTTAAATTGGAGATTTGGTATGATTTGGAGCATGACATTTTTCGGTTGGCTTAATTGTTCTATCTAAAGCACAGTTATATTCACTGGGTTATGGTGAGTGTTATCTGATGAGATTGGATTACAAAAGTTTATTGGGTTTGTCTAATGTGGTGATGATTTAATTAGACGCATGCATATTAAAACGAGAGTGAATTTGGGCCTTTCATTATTTTGGTTTTTACATAGTTTGATGAGTTTAGGGTTTTATTGTTATCGCTTATCGATATTCAATTTGAGTCCACCTGAACTTTCTCTGCCTTATACAACCCCTTTATTAAGTCTTAATCGTCTTGAGGAATAAACATCGTTAGGTATTTAAAGATGCAACCCACATTAAAAAGATGCCTATTTACAGATACTGCGGAGGATGATGTTCCATAATAGGCGCTGAGATGAACCTCAACCGATGAACGATAAATGGAAAGAAAAGTTAGCGTTGAGTTTTTACCTCTTTAATTTACACTTATTTTTCGATTATTTTTAGTTAATACATGCGCATCTATATTTTTTTTCACACTGAGTTTATTTCTTGCATGTGTATTTCATTGAAATTGAATAAGTTTATTATTTTAAAATCACTGGCAACACCTTATCCAATAACATAACACATAAATGAAGAATAAAATTCAGAAACTACATGCATTGATGCATATGAATGTTAAGGGTTTTAACCCCGATAGGGGGTGTGAATTGCCTACCGATGTGTTGATTTTCTAATTCAGGGGGCTAGAAGGCCCATTGCATGTTTGATCACCCTAAATTGGAATATAATGTCTAATTCAGGGGCCAGAAGGCGTATTACGTGTTTGATCATCCTGGATTAAAAGATGATGACCCCGTAGTTTCGGGCCCAAAAAACTAATTACTGAGACGACAACTACCCTTAGAATGACCTGTATACTATTAATGATGGATGAAATTAACAAATGATATAGAAGATCATTGATTACTGATTACTGCTTACTATTTATCGATTACCTGCTTTAATTACTGATTACTTGCTTTGATTACTGCTTGCCTGTTTACTATATAATTTAATGCATATTGCCTGTTTGCATGTAAAACGGAAGAGGTAAAATTCTCACTTAATTTTTATGACTAATTATTTTTAATCTAAAAAATTTAGGGTCCTAGTGACACCAAGCTAGACGCCAATAGTAGCTTATCGAACGAAGAATAAGAAAAGAGAAGATTAGTATAAGCAGTGGGTGAAACTCATAGTAGGGATTTCTGAAGCTATTGAGGAGCATGACAAGTGGTGTAGGGACCCGTAGTGTTCTGCGTGTAAGAGGACTGACTAGATGATATCTTATTTGTATAATTAGAACTATGTTGTCCGTTGTATAACTGTGTGATAGATCTTTCACTGTGTGATAGATCTCTATGTATATGCATATGTATTTCAGTATCTGAGACTTGATATTGTATAATTAAACATTTAATGAGTGAAAAGATTTTATTATTTGCATATTTGGTACTTCTTGTGATTATATTTATTGTGCTGCGCTAAAATGAAGTTCGAGGCTCTGTTATGTGATGTGTAACACCCCTACCTAGTTTAACATCAAATCATAAGCTCGACCGACACTTATGATATAAAACAAACTATGCAACAATATATAAAAATAGTATCATAACAGGAATAACTAAAGTTTACACCAGAAGTAAAGACTGAAATTAAATTTTAGTAAAATACCTTAGAAAAGAAACACAGAGCCCACTAGGAAGAAAGTGCGAACAAACTAATCCATATTCCCTGTAAAGAAAATCCCGAAAACAGATCAACCCACTGGCGAGAAAGAAAGATTTTTTCCCCCGGTGACACTAAAAATATCTTGAATCAAATTATATGAGCATGCTTTTAAAATAACATTTTATACTAATAAATGTAAACTATGTTCTATGCATGATTTTCTAATAAAGTACTTATAAATAACTGTTCTATTATGTAATCTCAAACTGCATTTTCTTTCCAATTTCCGAAATCGTTAACTTATAGAGGTTTCTGGATTTCGACTTGCATTTGGAATTGAGATGTCTCATATCTTCTTCATCTTAGTTAAGTAGATTCTTATGCACATTCTAATGATTTGAGTTCATACTAACGAACATATGTGTTCCAGTGTCTCTCGGTCACAGACACGAACTCAAATCTACTTATCTTTGTATGAGGTGTCGACTCCCAAACTTGAGGCTCATAAGGTCTGCTAAGCCCTATGAGTAAGATAGTGCGCCTCTATCTATTATGAGAGGAAATCTCGATCGTGCCTCGTAATTATCTTTTACTAGTAGCCAACATGAACACAAAAATGAACACTCGCTTAAAGCCACTAATCTAAATTTTGTGTTCCATTAATCCTTTAACTTTCTTATTAGTAGTTTGTATGATTAATCTTGGGGGAAAGTTCGCATAAGATTTCATTCTTAAACTATGATATTCATCGTGTTGGTCTTATGTATTATCTTAATGTTAATGATATCAACACGATCAACTAGTTATACTATGATTTTCACTTTTCATAATTTCTATGTATGAGATACTTAGTCTCTTGCAATCGCATAATTCATAAACTTACTTATGAGTGCAGGGAAGTTACATAAGGAATTTCTTACATCTTAATCCCCATTATTCGTATTATTGTTATACAATCATGAAACTACAATTCACTATTTTCATCTATTTATAAGATGTGTTCTTCATAATTACGAGCATTGATTTATTTTTCATAATATGGTAATATTACATGGGAGGGAATCATTCATAGATCTACGTTATATGTCTAACTATAGTCATAATATTTCTTACATTCTAGTACACATGGTTCATATTATCATGACAAGATGGCTAAGATATGATCTACTATTCCCATCTATGCATTAAGTGTGTTATACGCAATTTCATGTTCTTATCATATTCATATATATGTAACGTTGCAAAACGCCTAAAGAAAAATACATACATTGATCTACGTGGTATGCCTAGCCAAAAAGAAACAAATTTCTTACCTCAATGTAACGTTCATAGACGCGGCGAGGCGGCCTTATTTCTATGGATCCATACAAAAGACTTCTTCCACCCTTCTAAGGTTACACTAAAATTTCAATAGTCTCATTTATGAGAAGGAAAAAATATACAACCATTCGATAAAATTCATAAAAGCTTGCCACATTCCCTTATCAAGCACTGTTAACACACGACATGGCTGAATTGGAACTAAGTAATCCTCCGATTCATAATTCACGCCCTCCTTTCCACTGCTAAAGTTTCTCCGAACCTACAAGAGAACACCCGCAGAAAATAGAGAAATCTATAAATTCCCATCCTTAGGGTTAAGACAAATTCGTCGCTACAACTGAAAAATAATGGAATGACTTATATCTGAAAAATAACTTACTGGGAGAGGGGTAAATCTTGCAGGATCAGAGGGTTTCCTTCAATTTGGAGAAGATGACAACTTTAAAGTCACTGTCCAATTGCGATTTGGGTGATAGGGAAACGACAATATCAAAAACCCAAGCCAAACTGTGGCTGAGAAACAAGGAAAGGATCGAATACTTACAAGAGGGAGCCTACTGAAACTGAAATAGGGCTCTGTCGGCTGTCTAGGGCTTGGAAGGGACCGTCTCTGCGGCTTGCTGAGATCGTCTTCAACAGAGAGGAAGATGACTTAGTTTGAACAGAAGGGCAGAGGCGTCGACGATCTTCTGGAACGGGAAAAAATGCCGGAAGCGCGTGTCGTCTGCAGGAGGGGAAAGAGCAGCGGTTTCTACCACGCATAAGGGTGCGTAACTGGATGCCCTATTCTTAAAGCTTCGGGGGTTGTAGAAGGAAATAACTGCGAGAAATTGGTTTGTGGCTATAATGTCAATTCTATCGTGAAATTGCAATCCCCTTCTAATTACAATTACTCCATTACTCTTAAATACTCATAAATGAAAGCATTACGTCCTCGCGAACCGAAAACACGCCGAACTAATATTCGTAAAATTTTATATTAGCAGATCTTAGTTAATTTTTCCGACTACTCGAGGGATTAACCCTAGTAGAAAATACCTTAGACACGATGCTGACACTGATAAAAAATGCTCGCGCACAAATCCTGAAATTAAGACAAACGACTCGTAAACTTCGGATGTTACATGATATTTGCTTTCAATTGTGGCGGTCCGTGGGTCGTTACAATTAAGTGGTATCAGAGCGAAGTTTTGATGCTTTTGGACGCAATGAGTACTTAATAAATGTACATAATAGTATCTCGAGAATATCTTGTATCAGGTGTTCTCACATTAGAAGCTAACTATGACCTATTCCAGAGGATCCCATTCAAGTTTATTCCAACCGTAGAGCACGAGAAGCTCGAGAAGAATCATAATTTGGAAGCTGTCTGCTGAAAATGATAGGGCACAAACCAACTTGAAGTGGCTGATATTGCTCAAGCAATTGCTGAGGCGATCCGACTAGTGCGAGACACTTCGCCAACAGTGTCTCCTGTCGGCCCAACAATTATGCCGCAACAACGATTGGTAGATGTGGATCTCAAGCAATTCATGGAATTGAAACCACCTACTTTCCGGGGTGGACCTGACCCCGCTGGAGACTGGATAATGAGGATCAAAGCGATCTTTCTCATCATGCGTTGTCTGTAAGACTGAAAGGTTGAGTTTGTTACTTTTTTGCTTGAAGGAGAAGTGAAGAGGTGGTGGGATAATGTAATGCATGGGAAGTTTGCAGCAAAAGGATCATCTAGCATTTTATGGAACGAGTTTGCTCAGGAGTTTACCAAATGATTCGTGCCGATGTCAGAGAAAAGACTATTACAGGAGAATTTGTTAAGGCTGGTGCAGGACAATCGATCAGTGCTCCAATACGAAGCGGTATTTTCCAATTTGACGTATTATGCAGGTTCTCTTGTGGCAACTGAAGCCGATTGATGTTTTCGCTTTCAGCAAGGCCGCCAGGACAATATTCGTACATACCTGGTGCCACTCAATATTACTGATTATGATACGCTAGTTGAGAAAACTCATTTAATTGAGATCAATTTAGAGAAAGCTCAGAAGAGGAAGAAGTTTCTGAAGAAAAAGTCGACTGAGGGGCAGAGCAGAGAAACCTTGGGAAGAGCGGGAGAATACCAATGGAAAAAGAAGATATTGTCTTAGCCTCCTCTAGTAAGTAACATTTTTCACAACCAATGTCAAACAAATGCGAGAAGTGTGACGAGATGCATAAAGGATAATGTTTATTGGGTGTATGTTTTAAATAAGTGATTTATGCTTGAAATTGAGGATTTGGTATGATTTGGAGCATGGTATATTTCAGTTGCCTTTATTGGCCTATCTAAAGCATATATATATTCACTGGGTTATGGTGGGAGCTATCAGATGGGATTGGATTACAAAAATTTATTGGGTTTGCCTAATGTGGTTTAATTAGAGGCATGCTTATTAAAATGAGAGATAGTGGATTTGAGACTTTCATTATTTTGGGTTTGACATAGTTTGATGAATTTAGGGTTTTATCGTTACCGTTTATCAGTATTCAATTTGAATCCACCTGAGCTTTCTTTGCCTTAGACCACCCCTTTAAAAAGTTTTAATCGTCTTAAGGAATCAATGTCGTTAGTTATTTAAAGAGGCAACCCACATTAAAAAGATGTCTATTTATAGATACTGCGATGACGTCTCACGATAGTCGCGACGATGAACCTCAACCGAGGAACGATAACGAGAAAGAAAAGTTAGCGGTGAGTTTTTACCTCTTTAATTTACATTTATTTTTCTATTATTTTCAATTAATATATGCACATATACTTATTTTCACACTGAACTTATTTCCTGCATGTGTATTGCATTGAAATTGAATAAGTTTGCTATTTTAAAATTATTCACAACAATTAATGGATGAAGATGACTAACAATAAAAAGCGATTAATATTATGAGAGGAATTTAATTAACACTTTATCCAATAACATAACACATAAATGAAGAATAAAATTCAGAAACTACATGCATTGATGTATATGAATGTTAAAGGTTAACCCCGGTAGGGAGGTGTGAATTGCCTACCGATGTATTGATTTTCCAATTCAGGGGGCCGAAGGCCTATTGCATGTTTGATCGCCCTAAATGGGAATATGAAGTCTAATTCTGGTGTCCAAAAGGCTTATTGCGCGTTTGATCGCCCTGGATTAGAAGATGATGACCTCGTAGGGTCGGGCCCAAAATACTTATTACTGATACGACAACTACCCTTAGCATGACCTGTTTACTATTAATGATGTGTGAAATGAACAAAGGATATTGAAGATTAATGCTTACTGCTTACTGTTTACTGTTTACTTACCTGCTTTAATTACTGATTACTTGCTTTGATTTTAGCTTACCTGCCTACTGTATGATTTAATGCATATTGTTACAAATCCTTTGTGTTTGCATGTACATCGGTTGTAGAGGTAAAATTCTCACTTAGTTTTTTATGACTGTTGAAATAAAAGAGAGGAAATAAAAGATGTAATTTTATTCATCCACATAGAGACATTATATAAAAAAATACAAGGACTCTTAAACTCGAACTGACAATGTGAGACTAAACTCAAACACTCATAAAGTACTCTAATAATGCAATAACTTTAACACTCCCTCTCAAGCTAGAGGGGAAACCTCCAGCTTGAAAACATCATAAAAAAGAAAATTAATGGTGGTAAGCTAAGCGTGACAAATCAACAGACGAGCCACCGAGGATAATCCGACCGGAGATATTCCGAATCATAACGGTCCTATCGAACATCGGTCCACCGACCACGGACTCGCTGGAATAAGGTCAACCAACAAAGACCCTACCACAACATGTGCCATATCGGAGAAAAATGGGGAGTCCCAAATAGCACAAAACAAAAGCCGGGAGGACCATGTGGGACTAAGGTGAGAGTCAAAAAATACCATTCGAGTCGCCTTCGTCACAAACACTCTCCCTCACGTAGAACATTTGTGCAAAATGACATTATAACAATATACTAAGCAAACACTATTAATAACCAAACTAAAACACTTAAAACAACCCCAAAAAAACACAAGGCTTCAGCATCAACGAGAAATCAACACTCCGGAAGGGATTGCAACGGCTGGAATCTACACCCCGGACGAGCAGCGGCCAGAAGCGGTTGGAACTTTGTCAATGAATAGCAGCGAGCGGAAGAACGACGGCTGACGGAAGAGGCAGCGGGATCGAATGACAGGAGTAGCAACAAGATCCACATCGTCGGCGGGATCAGCAAAGGAAGCCATCGCCGACGTCAGGATCGACACATGAGAGCGTCAACAACATCAATGATGTCTGGAACACGTGTTGGAGAAGAAGACTATCCGTCGATGGAAGCAGCAGTCGGGATCGTCGACAATAGAAGTTGTCGACGGGATCGACAGAGGAAAAAAATTGACGGGATCGACAGCGGGATCGTCGATAGGAAGCGTGGAAGAAAACGTCCTAGCGACGAGAATAACATCGATGAGCAGCAACCAACGGAAATAGGATCAACAGAGGAAGACGTCGATGCCGTTTACGATGATAAGCAACATGCTTGACGGGAGAAGGCGTCTCTGCGACGTGATCTACGACGAGAAGCACAGACAGGCTCGTCGACGGTCTCGAAGAGAAAAATTACAGACGAGACGCGAGTGGCTCTCTCCAGAAAGAGACAGGAGCTTGAGAGCAGAACGCTACCCTAACTTACGAGACCGAGAAAATCAGGGATAAAATAATTCCTGCTCTGATACCATGTTGAAATATCAAAGAGGAAATGAAAGGTGAAATTTTATTCATTTAAAAAAGGGAATTATATAGGAAATACAAGGGCTCTTAAACTCGAACTGACAATGTGAGACTAAACTCAAACACTCTTAAAGGACTAATAATGTGATAACTGCGATAAGTTTAACAATGACTAATGGTTTTTAATCTAAAGTTTTTAGGGTCGGAGCGACACCAAGCCAGACACAAGTAAAAAGCTATCTGAAGAAGAAAAGAAAAGGAAAATAGAAGATTAGTATATGTTGTGGGTGAAACTCATAATAGGGATTTTAGAAGTGATTGAGGAGCATGACAAGTGGTGTAGGGACCTGCAGTGTCCCGCATGTAGGATGACTGACTAGATGATATCATAGCTATATAGTTAGAACTATGTTGTCCGTTGTATATTATATAGATGTGTGGTAGATCTTTATGTATATGCATATGTATTTTGGGATTTGAGACATGATATTGTATAATTAAGCTTTTAATGAATGAAAAGTTTTTATTATGTGCATATTTGGTACTCATTGTGATTATATTTAATGTGTTGAGCTAAAATGAAGTTTGAAACTCTGTTATATGATGTCTAATTTCAATTGTGGCGGTTTGTGGGCGTTACATGGTCGCCCACTAAGGTTACTTAAATACCAACAACAGATAGGAGGAGGCTTCGTCCCTTCTGTTGCTAGCATGGACTTCAACACCCGTGATCGTGACTGATAGTTCCTAGTAGAAACCAAATATCGATCCATAAGCCTCGGTAGTAGGTGATTATAAATAGAGGAGTTTATGTTAAATGTATCTGATGACTCAGATCGCTTGATCGGATCATTTAATCTAATCAAAATTTTACTAAATAATAGTAAAAAATGTATAAAAAAATATGAAAATCACGTTGAATGTGATATCAGGCTTTGATCGTTTAGTTGACGTTCCTAACACTGTCGACGACAAAAATAGGCCATAATAGAATTCTGATGCTCATGCACTACTCGATGCAGCCGTTCCCATCAAAAAGACACCATACAATCTCCATAGGAAAATAAAACATAAGAATAGAGAGGGCACAAATTTCATTCAGGACCTCTGCTGCTGTACCACTTATGTTGAACATGCATATATGAAGATCCAAATTAATTCACACATTAGTCCCACTTTGCCTAAGGAGAAGTTGCATCTTTTCTCCACTGTATAAGTAAGTGTATATATACTCTTTGTTTTTTCGATGAAGAAATAAATTTTTTTGTTCTTCTCTCTTATGGTATCATAGTAGGACAACTTTTCGTTGCTCTCTCTCATTCGTGCGAAGGTTTTAATTTTGTTTGAAAACTCTCTCGCTCACTTGCGTGCACGCAACATCTTCTCGTGTGACCTCTCGCGTGCACGTCTTCTCGCTCAGTGCTCAGGAACACCTTCTCACAATTCTCTGCTCGGCTTGCTCCTCGCGCAGAGGTCGAGCCACATCTTCTCGCACAGAGCTCGCTTGAACTCTCTCACGCGTGACCCTCTTGCGCGTGATTTGTATCAACCTCTTCTAGCATCAGCGCACCCACTCGTATATCAACGTTCGTGCATGATCCAATTTCGCACGCGCCTTTTGTATCTCACGCGATTTCGGGCTCTCACACGCGACTTGCCTTCAATCTCGTGCGACTCGTATATGTCTCGCCTCAATTCATGCGAGACACATCTTGTGCTCTTGTTCTCACCAAAGTTCTAGCTTGAGCACTCACCGAGCTCTCCCCCGAGCTATTTATCTGCTCCGCAGATCTTGTGCAAGCACATTGCCTTCTAGTTGTACGAGTCAATTCAATTCGAGTCGAGTCTTTAGAATCTAAATATTTGTAGTGTTATCTTTTATTTAATGTTTTATGGTTAATGTCTTGGGTCTATAAATAGACGCCTTGGGTCAAAGTATGAGGAATCAATGAAATTATGGAAGTTCTATTCCTCTCTTGAGTTCTTTGCTCCTCCCCCAATTTCTAGGGTTATGATTGAGCATGACTCCCGTTCCTCTCCCCTCACATTTTCCGCGGGTTGAGCTCAGCTCCCCTTGTATCTCCGCCTCCACCGCCACCTCCGACGACGTTACAACTAGACTCGTAACAATGAGCCCCTATACAGTCTTCTGGAGAATTGAGGCAATTGCTTACAAAATCAATATTCCTAAGAATTTTCCAGCCACATGGTCACGTTAGCTTATTACCCTCCACAACCTCAGAGCCTCAACCCTACATACTCTTCACTATCCACCTTCAGCTTCCTCCTACCACTCAACCACTAACAATACCACCAATACCATCTCCAACACCTCCTTCAACACCGACACCATTGTCACCATCTCCAACTACAGTAGTACCACTTCCAACATCTTCAACAACATCACTGTTCTCGACGTCGACGTCGACATCAACAACATTAGTACCATCTTCAGCACCAATCTTATCTTCTCAAGCTGTAGCATGTTTAACATCATCTCCCACAACAACATCACTATCTTAAGTACAATCATCACCTTCAACACCACCAACTTCAGTAGCACCGTCTCTAGCATCCGTAACAGTAGTACCCTCAGATCAATTGATGTTCTTTCAAAGATCCTAGCTCACGAGGTCATGGCGGCACCAGAGCTAGAGGGATTCACCTCGCTTCCAAACGAGAACACGCACATCTTCATTCGCCGAGATGAATGCTTCCAAGTTGGGAGAATTGATGATCACTGCAACTTGGGTCTACGCAACAATCAGAGTTGTTTATTTTGTGTGGATCAACAATCCATGATTATTAGTTAATTTTTGTATTTGCTAATTTTAATTTAATGTATTTTGAAGGCCGTCACAATCGAAGAATCTGGACCATCCGTGGGGGATCCTAAATCTACAAATAAGGATAAATGGCTAATGTAAAATGATCGAAAGTTAAAGAAGAAAGTTCCTCCTTTTGGTTATCCGGTTCCGAAGTCGGAGTCTAGGTGCGAAGCCTAAGCAAATCCCTCTCCCTTCCCTTTGCCAGCCCCCTCCTCCCCATTTCCCATTTCCCATTTCCGGCGACACTTGGCAGGTAACCCCTCCTTTCCACCACCCCACTACTCACATTACTACTTATAACTTCCACATAACCACCATAGCTACCCATAAATATCACCAATTATCTCATAACTACCCATACTACCTTATAACTGTTCCTAACCTCCCGTTAATTCCTCAAAAATTGTTGCCACAATTATAATTCCCCCACCCAACCACTTGTTGTATCCCTAATTCTCAGCCTCACATCCACTTCCTCTAATAACCGTCTCTCACCTTCTTCCCAACCTACTGCCTCAGACACTCCCAACTCCAAAGCCACATCTAGCCCCCCTCCCGTAGCATTTTCAAACCCCTCGACTCATCCAATAAACTGTTAAAAGGCAAGCTATCTTTAGGCTCAACGGGTGGTGACGATATCTCGGGCTGTGGCCAAAGAGTATATTTTTTGACTCCACGTCAACGGATCGGGTAAAGAGGAGTTAACCTAAAGGTGCGTTCTCCTCTCTAACATGGTATCAAAGCGGCAACTTCCTCGGCGTCGTCGACTTCAAGGCTCGGTCTGCCTGTTTTTGCGATCGTCTCGCTGCTTCGATCATTCTTCCGCCACCGATCGGTTCGTCGACACCATTGTCTATCCCTGCCTGTTTTTGCGATCGTCTCGCTGCTTCGATCGTTCTTCCGCCATCGATCGGTTCGTCGACACCATTGTCTATCCCGTTTGCCGATTGGATTTTTTGATGTGTACGCTTGCTTGCGGTGGTCTTCTGGTCGTCCTCCTGCATCCTGGGTTCTTTCGGCTATTTCTCTGCATCCTGGACTTTGCCCGTCCAATCGGCAACTTCCTGATTTCATCCTGCACCCTTGGATCCAGGTGCTGCTCGGAGACTCATATATAACCTTCATCGCAACATCTGCGTCTCTTTCCTGTATTGCTGGTTCCTGCATTATTCGAGTATTTGCTGGAGTCTGTTCCTAGCTTTTTCGTCCTCTTGCTTATGCCGTTTGACCCTCATCTTCCTGTTGGTGGTTCTCCTTTGTGCTCTAATGGGGGACAAATTAAAGGGTGTAATGTCCCTGAAGGGGCCGTTGATCACTCTAAATACTATAGTGGAGGAAGTTCAAACGTGGATTTCACTCATGGTGTGACTCACATCAAACTGAATGAGAGGAACTATCTCTTATGGGCGCAGCCTATGCAGATATTCATTGGGAGCAGACGAAGACTTAGGTTTATCACCGGATCCGAACATGCTCTAAATAAGACCGACCTCTTATATGAGGAATGAGAAGGTGAGAATCTTACCATGATCAATTGATTTGTCAACTCTATTGAACCCAAGATTGCAAGTCGATTTCTTTTCTGCCAGACTGCTAAAGAAATGTGGAAATTAATTGATCGGAATTACTCTAAAAAGGAAGACTTGACAAAGATCTATCAACTTCAAACGGAACAGATACATATGACTGGTATGAATGATTTCAAGGAATATTATAGTAAGCAGACTCATAAGTGGGCAGAAATTGATCAATACTAACTATTCAAACATCGAGGACTACACGACTGAACTTATACAACGAAGGGTATTTGAAATGCTTTTTGATCTTCCTTCAGAGCTTGAATTCCAAAGAGTTTAGATGTTGGGAAGAGATTATGTTCTTGATTTGGAGACCGTTGCCCACTACGTTCGGGGGGGGGGGGGGAGGCAATTCGTATAAACTCTCTTTTTACTGATGTGCATGCTGGACATGATGTTGAGAGCGAGAGAGAGCAAACCTTAGGGTTTTTCCAGTTGCCGTAACTCTTCCAGGGCCCGATCCCTTTATTCAGTTAGTCACCTCCTTGGATACACTCACCACCCGGTGAGGGGGTATTAGTTTGTATTTTAACACCCCTCCTCAAGCTAATACCATAAGCATCCATCAGCCCAAGCCTGAGAGAGTATGAATGAAGTGATTTTCCAGAAACAGCTTTGGTGAACATGTCTGCAAGTTGATCTTCAGAAGGCACAAACACCATCGAAATAGACTGATCCTGGATTTTGTCCCGCACAAAGTGGCAATCAATCTCAATGTGTTTTGTCCTCTCATGGAAGACCAGATTGTTGACAATATGAATTGCAGCTTGATTATCACAGTGAAGATGCATGGCTTCAAGGACAGGGAAGCCCATTTCCCCCAAGATAGATTTAACCCAGCTGAGTTCACAGGTAGTGACAACAATGACACGATACTCGGCTTCAGTGGAGGAACGAGCAACGACATTTTGTTTTTTACTTCTCCAGGAGATGAGGTTGCCACCAACAAAGATAGAGTAACCACTCGTAGATCTTCTGTCCAGAGAAGAACCAGCCCAATCGGCATCGCATTATCCATGGACCTTAAGGTGGCCATGATCATGAAATAGAATACCTTTGCCGGGTTCCTTTTTTAAGTATTTGAGGATTCGAAGGACAACTTGATGATGATGAACTTTAGGACTGTGCATGAATTGACTGACCAGGCTAACAGCAAAGGAGATATCAGGTCGGGTGATTGTCAGATAAATCAACTTTCCCACAATACGTTGAAATTCTAACTTCCTCTCAAGATTTGGAGATGTCTCCTTGTGAATGTCATAATTAGGATCCACTGGACTATCCACAGGTTTGACTCCCAAATATCCAACTTCACTGAGAAAGTCGAGGACATATTTACGCTGAGAGATCATAATCTTCCCGGCGGATCGAGCAATCTCAATTCCAAGAAAGTATCGAAGGAGGCCCAAATCCTTGATTTCAAATGCAGACGCTAATTTTCGTTTCACTTGAGTAATGTGACAATCATCATTTCCAGTAATTATGATATCATCCATATAAACTATGAGAATAGTGATACCTTCCCCCTTTTTGTAGACAAAGACTGAATGATCAGAGATACAACGAGCGAAGTTTATCTCCAAGAGTTTGTTACTTAGCTTGGCAAACCAGGCAGAGGAGACTGCTTGAGGCCATATAAGGCTTTCTTGAGGCGACACCCATAGACTTTAGGAACATCCATGCCAGGAAGGGGCATCATATAGATTTCTTCCTCCAATTCACCGTGGAGGAAGGCATTTTTGACATCGAGTTGGTACAGAGTCCAGGACTTATGAGCTGCAATTGACAACAAGATTCTCAC
Source organism: Dactylorhiza incarnata (assembly GCA_033032865.1). Classification (NCBI taxonomy): domain Eukaryota; kingdom Viridiplantae; phylum Streptophyta; class Magnoliopsida; order Asparagales; family Orchidaceae; genus Dactylorhiza; species Dactylorhiza incarnata. The sequence continues at coordinate 493,281 of JAWHQI010000285.1, read as the reverse complement.
AGAGTTCAGTTTAGCAACAGGAGCAAATGTCTCTTGGAAATCAACTCCCTCGATCTGAGTGAAGCCTTTCGCCACCAGTCTCGCTTTATATCTATCAAGAGTTCCATCCTGAAGAAATTTAGTAGTATATATCCATTTGCATCCAACGGGGTGACGCCCGTGAGGGATAGGAACAATTTCCCAAGTCTTTTGATGTTGGAGGGCATCCATCTCCTCCTCCATAGCTTTCAGCCAATGAGGGTTCATGCTAGCTTCTAAAAAACTGTTAGGAATAGAAATAGAGGAAACAAAAGCAAGATAAGCTTTCAAGGAGAGAGAGAGTGGTACCCAACATACTTATCAATAGGGTATCTGGTATGACCACTATGAATTTGAAGGGCCGGAGTGGTCTCCTGAGTGGTGTTAGTTCTTGGATCTGGCGGAGTGGTGGTGGGTGGTGGAGCATGAGCGTGACATTCTTGCCCAGTATTTTTTAGTCTTCTTTTGTAGACTTGAAGATCCTTCCTCCTCCTGTACACCCGAAGATCATTGGTGGTTCCTTCCTTCCTGGCAGGAATATCCATACTGCCAGGAGCAATCACATCAACCAGCACAGGTAAGGGAGGGAGCGAATCACCCTCCTCTTTACTCTTTTCCTGAATAGTAACAGTCTTGCCCTCATCGGAGTAATAAGGGGTATTTTCGAAAAAGGTGACATCTTTTGATATAAACTTCCTTCGAAGAGTAGGAGAATAACACTTATACCCCTTTTGATTAGCAGCATATCCCACAAAGATACATTTTGTCGCTTGAGGGTCTAGTTTATCTCTATAAGGACCCACAAGGTGGACAAAGGCAACACATCCAAATATTTTAGGAGGAAGATTGAATAGAGGCATATCTGGGCAAAGAAGCTGTAGAGGATACTTTCCCTCCAAAGTGCCAGTGGCCATCCGATTAATTAGATAAACAGATGTGAGAACACCTTCATCCCATAGCCCCTTAGGGACGTGCATCTCTTGCAATAGGCAACGAGTAGTCTCCATGATATGCCGATTTTTCCTCTCGGCAATCCCATTCTGCTGAGGGGTCCCCGGACAGGAAGATTGGAAAGTAATGCCATGGTCTCCCAGGAATCTCTGAAGATCACTACTTATATATTCACCTCCATTGTCACTCCTAAGGACTTTGATTTTAGTTTCAAACTGGGTCAGCACATGATGATAAAATAACTGAAAAATTTCTGAAACCTCATTTTTCCTCTTCATAAGATACACCCAAGTAAAGTGAGAATGATCATCAATAAAAGAGACAAAATATTGAAATCTATTCACAGAGCAAACAGGAGATGTCCAGACATCTGAATGTATCAAATCAAAATATTTCACACTTCGACTCCGGCTAGGAGCATAGATGGTTCTACAATGCTTAGCTAATTCACAAGACTGACAATTAAGAGGAGTTTTTTTAACATCAACAAAATACGGAAAGATAGCCTTTAGAGTCTTCAAACTAGCATGTCCAAATCTCTTGTGCCACAACATCAACTGATCATGATTGGTTGGCAACTGTGCACCAAAAGCTTGGCGGTTGTCCATGACATACACACCACCTGACTCATGTCCACCACCAATCGTCTTCCCACTCGCCAGATCCTGAAAAACACAATGAGAGGAGAAAAAGATAATAGAACAGTTGAGTTGTTTGGTTAAACTACTGACAGATAACATATTTGTAGGAAATGAGGGAACAATAACCACAAATTCTCATTTTCTGCCAGGAGATATCCTGTATTCTCCAAGTTCATAGCTGTTTGAGGTCTCACATATTTTCCATCAGAATCACGGGTCCATCCTGAAGGAACCAAGTGAGGATGAAGATCCCAGCATTTCTCTTTCCCATGTCCTTTCTTTCCACAGTGAGGACACTTCATTCGACTCTTATCATCTTGTCTCATATTTCTTGACTGCCACCTCTTCTGCTCAGCGACAAGGGCAGATTTCTCATGACCAATATGAACATCTGAACGAGTGTAGTTTATGCGGCTTGTCTCCCCTCGAATATAGTGGGCCACGGTTTCCAGATCAGGCACAGAATCTTTTCCTAGCATCTGAACTCTCTGAAATTCAAGTTCAGGGGGGAGACCAGAAAGCATTTCGAACACCCTCCGTTGCATAAGTGCCATCTTGTAATCTTCAACAGTCTGGATAGCAGAATATTGATCAAGTTCTGCCCACTTATGAGTCAGTTTGCTATAATATTCCTCAAAATCACTCATCCCTTCCATGTGAATCTGCTCAGTCTGGAGTTGATAATTCTAGCCAAGTCCTTTTTTGAGTAATTTCGCTCAATTAACTCCCACATTTCTTTTGCAGTTTGACAGAACAGGAAGTGACTTGCAATCTTGGGTTCCATAGAATTGACAAGCCAGTTTATCACAGTAAGATTCTCACCTTCCCAGTCCTCATATAGATGATCAGTCTTGCTTGGGGCCGGCTTGGATCCGGTGATAAACCCAAGTCTTCGACGACTCCCAATGAATATCCGCATAGATTGAGCCCATAGGAGATAGTTTCTCCCATTGAGCTTGATGTGAGTGACCCCTTGATTGAAGTCCATGTTAGAGCTCCCTCCACTGTAGTGTTTGGGTTGGTTAATGGCCCCTTCAGAGGCACTTGCACTTTTCGAGTTGTCCATTCGGGCACACAAGATGGCAGGACCTTTCGGAACCCACAGGAAACAACAACAGCAAAAAAGGGAGGCAGAGGCAGGAACGGAGACGATCACGACAGCAGAAGAGAAGGACCTTCAGGTCTGGAAGGCCACTGGCAGCAGCAGCAGGATTGGCCCAGGACCACTGGAGGCAGCGGCAGGAACGGCGGTAGCAGAAGGATCTGGCGGAAGCAGAAGGACCTTTCGGCCACGGCAGCGGCAACGACAGACCACGGCGACGGAAGCAGGCTTCAATCGAGTCGACGACGTGATCGGCTCGTGTCGATGACGGGATCGGCAGCAGGCAACGATCGACGGGATCGGCCCGTCGATGACGGGATCGGCAGCAGGCAACGATCGACGGGATCGGCTCGAGCCGACGATCAGACCTCCAGAACAACGACAGAGGACGACAAGAACGCACGCAGAGGCGAAGAAGAAAGGAGGAACTCACGTCGAGCCTTCAGGTCGACGGGAAGAAGCTCCCCTCTGATACCATGTTGAGAGCGAGAGAGAGCAAACCTTAGGGTTTTTCCAGTTGCCGTAACTCTTCCAGGGCCCGATCCCTTTATTCATTTAGTCACCCCTTGGATACACTCACCACCCGGTGAGGGGGTATTAGTTTGTATTTTAACACATGATAAATCTACTCATGTTGCTGAACTGAAGAAGTGACATTTTAGAAATATAAGACAAGAAGATAAAAGTAAGATGAAGTGTCCTCACCGTGGGAAGAAAGCACATGAGAAAGATAAGTGTTGGACTTGCATTCCAACTTGGTTCCTCCAGGTTGGATTCGTGGTACTAATAGGAGGTTTGTGAGATCCCAAACTGCTATGTATAATAACTTGGAGAATACTGGTTCCCTTCTGGCGGAAAATGAAAGTTTAGTTAGAGAACTAAAGGCTAGTGTTGGAAGACCTCTTACTACAGACTTGTCTGATACAACGACTCATGTTCAAACTACCTCTTTATATACTCTGAAGCCTTCTTCTCCCTGGATTATTGACTCTGGAGCCTCCGACCGTATGACAGAATCTTCTAGGGATATTACTTATGTATCTCCTGCATCTAGCAGTGTTAGACTTGCTGATGGATCTTCTGCTTCGACGACTGGTAAAGGAATTATCCAAATCTCTCCTACTATCTCCCTTAAATCTCTTGTTGATGTTCCTTCATATCTTACAAACCTGCTTTCTGTGAGCAGTTTAACCAAACAACTGAATTGTGCTATCACTTTTTTCTCTTCTCATTGTGTTTTGCAGGATCTAGCGAGTTGGAAGACGATTGGTGGTATACATGAGTCAAGTAGAGTGTATGTTATGGACACTGGTCTTTCCTTTGGTGCTCAGAAATCCTACCTGTGGCACAAAAGATTTGAGCATGCTAGCTTGAAGACCTTGAAGTTTACTTTCCCTAGTTTTTTTGATGTTGCTAAAATTAGAATTGTCTGTCAATCTTATGAATTTGGAAAACATTATAGAACCAACTATGCTCCTAACAGTAGTCAAAGTGTGAGATGTTTTAATTTTATACATTCTGATGTTTGGACATCCCCTATTTGCTCTGTGAATGAATTTCACTATTTTGTTTCTTTCATTGATGATTACTCACGCTTTACTTGGGTTTATCTTATGAGAAAGAAAAATAAGGTGTATGAAAATTTCGGTTATTTTATTACTATGCGCAGACTCAGTTTGATGTTAAAATTAAAATACTTAGGAGTGACAATGGATGCGAATATACAGGTGGGGAACTTCAGAGGTTCTTGGGAGATCATGTCATCATTTTCCAAACTTATTTCCCAGGGACCCCTCAACAGAATGACGTGGCAGAAAGGAAGAATCGTTATATCATCGAAACTACTTGTTATTTATTACAAGAGATGCATGTCCCTAAGGGACCGTGGGATGAATGTATTCTCACTTTTGTTTATCTAATTAATCAGATGACATCGGATACCTTGATGGGGAAGTATCCTCTAACTTCTCTGTCCAAATCTTCCGCTATTTAATCTCCCCCCAAGGTTTTTGGATGTTTTGCTTTTGTTCATTTTGTGGGACCGCATAAGGACAAATTAGGTCCTCAAGCTATTAAATATGTTTTTGTTGGATATGTCGCTAACTAAAAGGGGTATAAGTGTTATTCACCTTTGTTGCGTAGAGAGATTATATCTAAAGATGTTACCTTCTTTGAGCACACCCCATATTACTTCGACGAAGGAAAAAATATTACATATTAAGAGAAATCTGAAGATGAGGGTGGTTTGATGTCGCCGCTACCAGCTCTTGTGGATGTTCTCTCACCTAGTAGCTTGGATGTTCCTGTTGAAAGGGAAGTTCCCACCAATGATCTGCGGGTCTATAAAAGAAGAAAGAACCTTCAAGTCTACCAGACAAAGAAAGTCCGAACAACTGAGCAAGAATGCCATACTTATGTTCCACCACCCACCACCACTCCGCCAAATCCGAACACTGGGACCACACATGGGGCTATATCTTCTCTCCAAATTTATAGTGATCGTACTAAATATCTTATTGATAAATATGCTGCATATCACTCTATCTCTCCTTCTCTGAAATCTTATCTTGCATCAGTTTCCTCTATTTCTATTCTAACAGTTTTTCAGAAGCTAATTCTAATCCCCACTGGACGAAGGCTATGAAGGAGGAGATGAATGCTCTCCAACGTCAAAATACTTAGGAAATTGTCCCTATTCTTCATGGGCATCATACTGTCGGATGCAAATGGATATATACTGTCAAATACCTTCAAGATGACACTCTTGATAGATATAAAGAAAGACTTGTTGCTAAAGGCTTTACCCAAGTTGATGAAATTGACTTCCTAGAGACGTTTGCTCCCGTTTCTAAACTTAACTCTGTTAGAATTTCGATATCTATTGCGGCCCACAAGTCTTGATTTTTGTATCAACTCGATGTAAAAAATTCCTTTCTCCATGATGAATTAAAGAAATAAATCTATATGACTCCTCCACCAGGCATTGATGTTCCCAAAGGATAGGGGTGTCACATCAAGAAGGCCTTGTATGGCCTCAAACTATCACCTTATGCTTGGTTTGAAAAGATAAGTGTCAAACACCTGAGTTTGGATTTTTTTTCGTTGTACTTCTGATCACTCAGTCTTTATCTACGGGAAGAAGAAATTTACCACTATCCTTATTGTATGTGGATGATATCATTATCACCGGAACTGATGATCAACCCATTACTCTAGTTAAAAAAGAGTTGACATCTACCTTTGAAATCAAAGATTTGTGTCTTCGATATTTTCTTGGTATTGAGATTGCTAAATCTGTCGGAAAAATTATGATCTCCGAGCCCAAATATACGTCTTTGATCTTCTCAGTGACATTCGATATATGAGAGTAAAACCTGTGGATAGTCCTGTGGATCTTAATTATGATATTCACAAGGATAATTCTCAGGATCTTGAAATGAAGTTGGAATTTCAACGCATTGTGGGAAAATTGATTTACCTGGCTATTACCAGACCCGACATCTCATTTTTTGTTGAGTTAGTTAGCCAATTCATGCACAGTCCTAAAGTTCATCACTATCATGCTGTCCTTCAGATACTTAAGTACTTAAAAAAAGGGCCCCGGAAAAGGCATTATTTATCAAAATCATGTCCACCTTAAAGTTTACGGGTACTGTGATGCTGATTGGGCTGGTTCCTCCTCTGACAGAAGGTCTACAAGTGGATATTCTATCTTTGTGGGTGACACTCTCATTTCATGTAGAAGTAAGAAACAAAATGTTGTTGCTCGCTCTTCTACATGTGAATTGATTTGGGTTAAATCTATTTTGGGAGAAATGAGATTCCATGTCCAGGAGGCCATAAACTTGCATTGTGATAATCAAGCTGCTATCCACATTGCTAACAACCCCGTCTTTCATGAGAGGACTAAAATAGAGATTTATTGCCATTTTGTTTGGGAAAAAATTCAGGATCAAACCATTACTACTGTGTTTGTGCTGTCTGGGGACCAACTTGCTGATATGCTCACCAAAACAGTGCCTGGTAAATCTCTTCACACGTACTCTCTCAGACTTGGAATGATGGATGCTTATGGTGTTAGCTTGAGGGGGTGTTAAAAGACTAAGCTATCTTTGGCTCACTGGGTGGTGACGATATCTCGGGTTGTGGCTAAGGAGTTTTTTTTATTCCCCGTTAACGGATCGGGTAACGAGGAGTTAACCTAAATGTGCGTTCTCCTCTCTAACATAAACCCCCAAACTTGCAGGCGGGCGTCCCTTCCCTGTTACCATCCAGGAAACCCAATTTTGGTCTCTAAAATCCTATTCCAGCACCCAGAAGCCCCCATCATTGTCTATCAGCCCTGCTCCACTCCCTATTGACCTTCCCCTAACCATTCCCTCCACTATCAGTTCACCTCCAGCCCCGCCCACCACCATCCAGCCCCCTGAAACTGCAATTCAGCACTACAAAAAAATCTCATCCAACCCTCCGAATCCCCCCCACAAGTCCAGAATCAATCCACCGTTTTCTCTCCGGCCACCGGTTTCACATCGGACATCACCGAGCCTTCTATCTCGTAATCGCAGTGAGTTCATTTCTTGCTTGTAATTTCTTCTGGTTTATTTGTGTGCTAATTCACTGTTTTTTTGTAATATTGATTTGTAATCATTGTCTCCTAGTATCTTGCAACTTGTCAGGATATATTCTCTTTAGCATTTATCTTCCGCACTCTCGCATTTATACTTATTCACTTGTTCTCTTATTAGAGACTCAACTTTAACGCAGCTATTATATAATAACTTTTTATAAATTCTCTAACTGCAAGTGTAGTTACCGGTTATGCATCTCATTCATGTAATCATCTTGAGTTGTCTCCCGACAACCCAATAGAACCATCCAGCATCACATGGGCTCCTCGTCTTTCACTCTTGAGCTAATCCGCCGGAGTTGATCTCGATCTGGTCAATGCAAAGTAAAGAAGTAAAAACAGAAAAATCTATTATTTGAAGTCTTACTCCAATAAACGTAGTCAAAGGATGAAGTCATCCGCCACAAAAGGTAGTGAGAAAGGTCTTCTTTTATCGCTTATTTGCAAGTGTGGTGACTTCTTGAGATCTTATTCTAGGTGTGGCTACTTGCATTATTTCCTTGGTGGTGATCTTTTATCATTGTTTTTCCTTCTCTTCTCCTCCACCATAAGCTATCATCACTTTCTAGAAAGATTTAATTAGTACTTTAATTTTCATGTTTTAAGTTCCTAAATGCAGGAATGGATGCCCAAGTTGCCTATGGTTTTCATCATTTTCGAGAAGAGAAGCCACACCTAGCACAAAGTCCCATTGCTAACAAGGTATACTATCATTAGTTTTTAATAACCTCTCAGATCTTTTGAAAGTTGCTGGTCTCTAATCATATTGAATTGAGGAATTAATGGTAGTTCACCGAAAATAATTCTTATGGATATTCTCCAACTTTTATTAGCAAGGCGACAATGCAATATTGTGACGTAACAATCGATATAGGGAATACATCTAGCTATAGTTGTAAATACACACAGTTCACATTCACCTAGCCACACATGGTTAGCCAACAGTTTCTTTTATTTTTAGTTGTAAACAGTAGGTTTGGTTCAAATTTTTAAGTTGCAGTTTTGTTTTTTAGACTATCCTAAAAGTTGAACACGTTTTCAGATATTAAAGTCCAATGTCTTATAGTTGGCTAACAGTTTCTTTTATTCTTAGAGCCATAACTGCTCTTCTATATTGTATGTTAAACATTCTCCAGCAATCACTTTGTTATCCTTGCAAAGAGTCATTCTGTCTAAAGTTGGCATCTTGTAATTATTTATGATTTTTTATATTATGCTCATGTATTTCTTTTTTTTTGTTCAGTAAGATCTGTTTTTCAGATGGTGTGTTTTGTTGAATACTTCAATCATAACATCATTTAGGTATTGTTTGCTCACGACATTATAATGTATTGTCATGTTAGTTGAAAATGTCTGATTCTTTTATATGCTAACATCATTAAATATTATTTTGTAAGGAAAAATGTTTGAGGAGTGGCATCTAAATGTCAGTTAATTTGCTCTGCATTTAAAGATGCACTGACATCTTTTAAGTCACACACTAACAGATTAGGCTGTAGAGATGCCTTCAAGTATAATAATAACACTTGACCAAGCACAACAAATTTAACAGATAACACAGACATCTTAATAACACATCTCAATAACACTGAATCAAGCAGACACATTTATAAAAACTTGCCATTGTTTAATATTACTTCTTGATGGCTATAGCTTCATGCTGTTCATTAAAGAAGCTAGACTAACGACTTTCTGTTCACAGTTGATATACACTGGATACAGCTGTGCTCAAGGATGGTTTGTTACACCTTGCACAAGTGATCCAACCTTAAGGTAAGAGACATAGTAATAAAAATAAAAATTGTTAAATTAGTAGTTTAACTCTTTAGCCATTTATGTAGCATAAATTTTTCTGTTTATAGTTTCAATCATATATCTGCACATCTCATGGTGATTTTTGCTCTCTCAAAAAAAAAATAATGATCTACACCAAAACATTTCATTTTTCTGGACATCTTTTGTAGAAGCAAGTAATTTGATGTCCATGCTCAAGCATGATCCTGAGAAATGCTTTTGCTGAGCATATTAGCTTGCAATTATTTCATTTCCAGTGTTGACAACCAGTCTTTTTTTACATGGGCTTTGAAACCTAATAGTCCTTGAAAGGATCTGAAACTTTCCTTTAATATACACATTTCAAGATGGAGTCAAGAAATATTCAAGTAACCAATGCAAAAAAATTAGGAAAAATGAAATGCATTAAAATATATTCATAAATAGGAGTCAACGGGTAAAGCTGAACTGCTGAAGTTATTCAGGTATCAGGTAATATATAATTTCACAGGAATTGTCAATTGGAAATGCTTGTATATACCACAACAACTGTTGATGTTGAGTTACGGGCTCGCCGTAGATCGTTGGTAGGGTTGCCGGAGGATGGCTGAAGGAGGGGATGACGGAGACCGATGATACCGTGGAGCTGGAACCATGACTGCCTAGGTGGGGTATGCTCGGAGAGAGAGCTACCAATATCTCATAACAAGGACAAGTGATGCAGGACAGGCGTCACACCTGCCTGCCACCCTAGAGTCCCACCAGGGGGCCCACCCTGAAATCCACCAGGGCGGCTTTATCAGGACTGCAGCCCGTACACCCCAACCCATCTCCGGGCCGGCCACAACCGCAGCAGGTTGTTGAGGCAGGGATTCGAACACCCGACCTCATAGACAAAGAGTTCTCAATTGAACTCCCATCACCAACTGAGAACTCTTTGTCTAGGAGGTCGGGTGTTCGAATCCCGGCCTCAACAACCTGCTGCGGCTGTGGCCGGCCCGGAGATGGGTTGGGGTGTATGGGTTGCAGCCCTGATAAAGCCGCACTGGTGGATTCCAGGATGGTGGGACTCCAGGGTGGCAGGTGTGACGCCTGTACCACATCAACAAGTGAATAGATTAACTTTTTGGATGACATTCCACTAGCCCAAGGGGCCTTAAATAAGATTACAACCTTTGGACTCAAGTATCAAAATATCCTTACATTAAATAAAATAATCTACGCTAGACTCGATACATAGATGATTAAAGACACGATGTGACATTAATAAAGACGTGACAAGATATTAATAAAATACATAATTTATTTCCTTAATATATCTAGGGAGACTACTCTATGCCATAACATGTTGATACAGATTTTTCAGCAACAAGTTTGAGCCTGGGCATTTCTATCTTCCATGCATTAATCATGATAATCCCAAATCTAGAAAATAAGCCTTGAAATGATATTCTTAATGAAGGGATCACAATAAATGTGTGTACTTCAGGAAGATGGTATAATTGATAAGTTGCACTTAACTAGATCAACTTGTTTACTTGCCTTAGTATGATCAATCATCTGAAAATTAGTGATAGTCTACCAAAGAAATAATATAAGAAGATATTATTCCTTTGATAGCAAACATGAAAATTTCTATGGCCATCTCTTTGGTGTAAATTTTTTTTATGACCAGATGTAACTCGTGTTTGACATGCCTGCCGATATGTCATTTGAGGAGGAAATTTATGACACAACCATCTATGAGAAAAAATGTTATTTTGTATTATAGTTGCCAATATGGATATTCCCCTATATAATTTTTTCCATGTTTTATTTAGATTTGCATTGATGCAGGGGGCTGAACAACATTCTGCGACTTTCAATAAAAAAAATCAATAGCCCTAACTGGGAACATATTCGTGTTCCATCAAGGCAAGCCCCTGAATTAGTTATTTGTTTATTTTCAAATTTATAGAGCATGTATTGTTTTGACCTGCTAATGAATTTCATTCTGGACATGGTTACTCATTTCCATTTCACATACTGAGCTTCTTCCCTTGCATGTAAGCTAGTAATTTCTTCTCCCTGCAGCGTTAGAGCAATAGTAGCTCTTAACCTACACAATTATGGAAGTGGAAGGAATCCATGGGGTTCTCCAAAACCTGAATACCTTCTGAAGGTCTATTTTCTTTTCTTTTTAATTGGAAACCATTTCAAGAAATTGTTCTGTAATGCTTGAGATATGCAAATCAATAACTTTATGCTGTTTATCTGATACTCAACGTCAAAACCACATAGCAGAACTCTAATTATATCATTTGCTTTGTGAATCCGATTCAGCACATTGTTTCTATATACCATCACTTAAAGTTTTCTGTGCTTAAGAATTTTCATTATTTTAGGTCTTGTCTTCTTAACATTACGTCAGTATCTTGGCTATTATTGCCGTTGCCTCAGACCTTTAATTTTGCATGTTTATGACATCAGACTGTATTTCCATCTTCATGGGTTTGTATCTGCCATCTGTTAACCAGATATTTCTTTATAAAAAATATATTCCTATTCAGCCTCAGATTTTCAGATTGTGTGACTGTGTTTGGCTCAGATGACAGGATGCTAATCTACAACGTTTTGTTTCTATTGTGTGATTTAACTTCTAAGGATGCTTAATTCGTGTTCTTTGAAGCTAAACATAATTTCTTTTTGTTGTCATGATTTTAAGTATCAACAAACTATTTTCAGATTCTATTAAGGAAACATCCTAATTTGATATAATGTTGATTGATCATAATTATTAGAATATAAAGTGTTTATATTTTTTGTTGTATTTCCGTTCCATTGTATCCATTTTCCAATATACATTTTGTGCGGATACATTTTGTTAGGGTTTCCTTAGATTGTGCGGATACATTTTTCCCCTTATTAGGGTTTCCTTAGATTGTGCGGATACATTTTGTTTGCCGATGTTGCTTTTGTCGAGTTAGCCCCCGTTATTCCTGAGGCACCTAAGCCGATGACTCTGTTGTGTCTCTGGATTCTATTCTTACTATGTATACTAAGTTATCACTATATCCGACTAAGGATACGATAGATCTCTTTTGTGTCCGTGCTTACACTTGTCACCCAACTGATACAACATCCTTTCCTCCACTTGTGCCTACTGCTACTCATGTAACGTCCCGGTCTACTATGAGTGCGCTACAAGTCTGTAGACCAGTGACCCCAAGCCATCTCCACAGATATGATTGGCTGCAACCGCTAATTCCAATGGCGGGTTGTTGAGGCTGGGGATTGAACCCCAGACCAATTGGCTGCAGCTCAGTTGGCGATGAGGACCAGCTTAGAGCTCCCTTATCTAGGAGGTCCGGGGTTCAATCCCCAGCCTCAATAATCCTTCATTGGAATTAGCGGTTGCGGCCAATCAGATCTGTGAGATGGGTTGGGGTAACTGGTGTGCAGACCTGTGACGCACCCACAGTAGACCGGGGCGTTACAACTCAAGGTATTGACGTAACTGTCCCTTCCGACACTGTACAACTAGATGTCTTTCAGAATGCCAGTGTATTGGCTCCACCAACTTTTGTGCTTCCTATTGCTATTCGCAAAGGTGCCTGCACTTGTAGAGATACTCTTTTATTTGTTAACTATTATCACGTCGTGTCTGCATCTACTGTTGCATTGTTGTCTACTCTTGATACACATTCCGTTCCATGACCAGTTGAGGAGGCCAAGGCCCACTCTGGTTGGGTTGCGGCCATGCAAACTGAATTAGATGTCTTGGAACTTAACCAAACTTACGAAATGTTGTCTCTTCCTTTTGGCAAGCATGCTATTGACTGCAAATGGATCTATACTATCTAAGTCAACACAGATGATTCTTTAGATCGATTGAAAGCACGTCTGGTTTCAAAGGTTTATGCTTAAACTTATGGTATTGGCTACGATGAAACCTTTGCAACTGTGGTTGAGTTGTCTGTTCGACCGTTTCTATCTTTTCCTGCAACATACCATTGGATGTTGTACTGACTTGATATCAAAAATGCGTTTATCTATAGTTTCCTTGATTAAGAGGTATATATGGAATAATCTCCTGGGTTCAATGCCGAGGGGAGCGATCAAAAGTTTGGTGCCTTCAGAAGGCCTTTTATAGATTGAAACGGTCTTCTTGTGCTTGGCTTGGATGATTTTGTACTTAATATATGAGCCAGGAAGATGCTTCTATCTTTCATCAACACACTTCGGCAGGTAGCATTTTACTAATTGTTTATGTTGACGACATTGCTATTACTGGAAGTGACTCATCTGTGATTATTCTCCTCAAAACATTCTTACATCAAAACATTCAAACAAAGGACCTACACCCTCATAGATACTTTCTAGGCATCGGAGATACTGAACACAAGGTATTTTTTTATGCCAGTGAAAGTATGTTCTTGACCTCCTCAATGAGACGGGCATGCCTCATTATGACACAATAGACTCTCCTTTTGAACCGGGTGAGAAGAATCTTTACACTGAGTCCATTATTTGTTTGCTCTGAAAGATACCGCAGACTAGTTGATAAACTGAACTACCTTACTATGACTCAACTTGACATCTAATGTGCAGTAGTAATTTTAGTCAATTTATAATAGCACTAATGAGTGCCCAATGGTATGTTGTTTTTTGTATCGTTCGATATGTGACGAAGAATCCAGGTCTTGGTCTTGTTTACATCGATCATGGATTAATATTGAAGCTTACTATGATTCTGATTGGGCAGGATGCTTATTTATACAGAAATCCACTAATGAGTTTACTGTTTTCATGGGTGTAATTTGATATCATGGCGTAGTAAGAAGTAAACCACCATTGCTCGATCAAGTCAAAGGCTAAGTATTGAGCTGTCTCACACAACTGCTGAAATTATCTGGTCCCAATTGATTCTTCTTGAGATAGGATATCACGTGTAGGGTCCGACACAATTATGGTGTGACAACCAGACAACCATTCAGATTGCCAACAATCTTGTGTTCCATGAGCATATCAAACACATTGAATTTGATTATCACTTTGTTCGAGGAAAGTACGAAGAATGACTTATCTCAGTTGGACACATCAAGACTGAAGATCAACTTGTTGATATCTTAATTAAAGTGGTTCAAGGACCAGGAGTGAAATATATTCGTAGCAAGTTGTGTACGATTAATTTGATCCAACTTGAGGGGAGTGTTAGAATATTAAGTGTTTATATTTCTTATTGTGTTTCCATTATGTTGTATCCGCTTTACGATATATTATATTATATAAATACCTTGCCTCATATCGAGTTAGGTAAGTTTCTCTCTCTCTTAATTAGAGTTTCACTATGAGGATTGTTAAAGACAAACCATAACTTGCTATCACCAAACCATTACTAATAGAAAACCACTATTTCTACTCGCCGCTATTCATGAACTTTTTTGTTATTAGCAAACCAAACATTTAATAAAAAATAGGAGTTCCAAAAAAGAATTTTTGCAACATATAAAAAGTAATGTTCACTCATATAAAAAAGAGCTGATCACAATACTCAACACACATTTACACGCGCGCGCGCACATACACACACACACACATATATATATGTGCACATATTGTTTTAGTTCAGAAAACATGTATACATATGTTTATTTTAAATGGCCCGGAGACTTGAAAAGACAATTTAAAACTCAAAACATTTACAACAATAGATAAAACTTCAAGGTGATGAGGAACGTGCAATCTGTTACGAGCCTATTTCTGAGCTTCGTCGAAGATGGCGGTGGAGGCGGAGATACAAGAGGAGCCAAGCTCTACCCTCGGAGAATGCGAGGGGAAGAGGAAGAAAGGGAGGCGTGCTCAACAACAACCCTAGAACTTGAGGAAGAAGGGAGATTTGAGAGAGGAAGAGAATTTGGTTAATTTGATTGATAATCCTTTCATGGCCCAAGGGGTCTACATATAACCTTACAAAGTGGCAAAATCGTAATAAATCCGAACACTTGTATTTATATAAAATAACTCTAAACCTTAATAATTAAAAGATTCGACATGTGTCGACACGAACATATATTAAACATACATAAATTAAAATGGATAACGGGTTGTGTGAGACCATAACACAATCCCTTACGAGCATTTTTTCCAGGCTTAATTCTAAATGAAGAAAGCAGTCATAAGACAAAAAAATGGACAACCGCATTAGTAAAGTTGGACAAATGGAAACATGCAGAAAGTATGCACAAACTTTCTATTCAAGCTACACAAAGAGCAGATTTTACATCCAAAAGAAACAGCCTTTAGATTAACATCTTAAGATTTTTTAAAGAGAAATTTACCTTTGGGTGGATGGGCCTTGGAGTTCGATCTCCATTGTCCCAGCCAATGGAGTGTCCTAACTCCCTAAACCCTCCAAGTAGTTGGAATCTCCAACCCTTCCACTAGCAGAGACGATTTTGAAAGCTGATATGGAGGTGTCAGGTGAGGTCGATCTGGTCATTTCTTGGCGTCCAGCTAGCAGCAGGTGAGAGGGGAGTCGCCGGCGAGGTCGGACTGGACTATTCCGGCGTGGTGGAGTCGCCGGCAAAGGGTTGAAACCGTGAGGTCTTCGGTTTCTGAGAAGGCGAGGGGGAGTTGCGAGATGGCGAGGGTATGTGGGGAGAACAATAGGTTTGCTTATAGGCAGTTGTTTGGAAGGAAATAAAATGCCTAAAAGAAATACACCGGGTTTATTTAGGTTTGTTAATACTTAATAGCCATTTATGATTTACCTCTAACAATCCTCTCTCACAATAGGCAATGGGCTATTTTCAAATCCCGGTCTAATTTCACTGCCCTTCCATCTATTTTGTCGTCTTCTGCTAATTCTTAGTTTGGTCTGTATAAACACAATGCTTCCAATCAAATTTCTGTAGTGTACTTTCACTGTTTAAAAAAATGATTCACTTGTTTCACTGCAGGTTCCCTTCAAATTTAGCACAAGAAGAAAAAATTATGTAAGCAAATCCCAAATTTTCTCATATTTTCTATGTCTCTTTTTATTCAGAAAGGATTTGTCGAAGCACAATCTGATGATGGTCTGCTGGAAATATTTGGTTTAAAACAAGGATGGCATGCGTCTTTCGTTATGGTGGAGCTCATATCTGCTAAACACATTGCTCAGGTACTATAGTAATCTTGAGTGAATAATTTATTTCAGTTCTCTGTATGGTAATTGTGGGACGTGACTAAAGGTAAGTGGTTGCCCAATATTTTTCTTTGTTGCAAATAAAATCATGCCTATCATTAATCTTGCGTAAACTGAACCCAAATGGCTAGATAAGGCTAAGAATGACAATTACTTTGACAAGGGATATACTTCTCTGTTTTATTTTCACAAACTAGTCATATGTCCCTGCAGTGTTTGAGAAGGATAAAGATAATACACAATAAATAGGTCAAAAATTAAAATAACTTGTGTAAAATTTTAAATATACCTTTTCAGATATTTCTTACCATGAGAGTTGAAGATATTAAAAATGAAATACCATGGCTTGTATTTTTAATATATGAAATCATTCGTCTTATGGAAGAGGGAGTTGAGAAATGAAATAAATTATTATTTCTAATCTAAAATGTAAATATTGCATGACACCTCTATATATACACAAAGGGAGGAGAACCCAAACCAATATTAGAGATGCGAGACTAAAAATAATAAAAAGAACATGAACTTTTATAATGGGCCTTTATAGTGAGCTATAATACAACTTTTAATTCAACTCTCCTCATCAAGATGAGAGTATATGTCAATCATTTCTAGCTTGGAGATATTATCAACGAAGGTGTCATAGTTCAGGCTCTTGGTTAAGATATTTGTCAGTTGATTTTGAGATTGAACCAACAGTGTGCATTTGTTACCTTCCTCCAGATGATCCTTGATGAAATGTCTGTCAATTCTAATATGCTTTGTTCGGTCATGTTTAATGAGATTATGAGCAATGCTGATAGCCGCTTTTGCAATATAGACATATGAGTTTTCCATCTTGTAGCCCCAGGTCCCGCATTATAGATTGAATCCATAGTCCCTCACATATCCCTTTTGGCATTGCTCGGTATTTTACTTATGCACTAGACCTTGCTACCATATTTTGTTTCTTAATTATCCAACTCACGAGATTACCCCAACAAATGAGCAATATCCGGTGGTGGATTTTCGGTCATCTTGGCTTCCAGCCCAATCAACACCCGTGTATATTTCAACATAAACACCCGTGTATATTTCAACATTCACGTGCTTATTCCAGGAGAATATAATTCCTCTTCCGGGAGACATCTTCAGATACCGTAGGACATTTATAACAGCTTCCTGATGTCTCAATCTTGGAGAAATCATGTACCTGCTCGGGATCCCAACCGCATATGCGAGGACGAGTGTATGTGAGGTAGATAAGCTTTTCCCACCAATCTATGGTAGTTAGCGGAGTTCACTTTCTCACTATCTGTCTTCATTGATTTTATAATTTGCTTCTATGTGGGTATTTATTAGTGCACAACCAAACATCCATGTTTCTTCTAGGAGATCTATGACATATTTTCTCTGAGAAATGAAGATTCCATTATCTGAGAGCGCAACATCAATTTCTGTTAACAGAATAAAGAAATAGATTCATTCAATGTAATCCAAATATCATACTCTTTATATAAGGAGAGGTGATAAGACATAAGTGAACACGGGATAAGATAAATACATGACGAAAAAGGTAACGTAACACATAACACTCCCTCTCAAGTTGGGCGTGAGATGTTGATCATACTTAACTTGCCAATAATCTTTCCAAAGACACTTCCACTCAATCCCTTTGTGAGAATGTCGTTGTGTGTCGAAAGGAACAAATGGTGTACACACGACTCCTTTCTCTATGTTTTCTTTGATGAAATGTCGGTCAACTTCAATGTGCTTGGTATGGTCATACTGTACGGGGGTTGTGTGTGATGCTGATAGCAACTTTGCTGTCACAATAAAGCCTGATAGGTTCGTTTTTAATAAGGCCCATGTCACTCAACAAGGAGCGTAACAATAGACCGTCACAGTCCCCATGAGTCATGGACCTAAACTCAGCTTCTGCGCTTGGTGTTCCACAACATGTTTTTTTACTCCATGTAACAAGATTCTGCCTATGTGAGAACAATATCCTGAAGTTGATTTTCGATCTTCAGTAGACCCAACCCAGTTTCATATGTGTAAAATTCAATCATCAGACTAGTATTGTGAGTGAATAAGACCTCGCTTCTAGGCGAGGACTTGAGATACCTCAAAATTCTATGGGCAACATCAACATGGCGGGTCTTTGGCGAGTGCACGAACTGACTGATAACTCCCACATCATAAGAGGTGTTTGGGCGCGTATGAGACATATAGATCGATCTTCCTACCAAACTTTGAAATTTAATGATGTCTTCAATTTTCTCCTTGTCATCTCTCCCTAATTTGTGGCTTGCTTCGATTGGGGTGTCGGTAGGCTTACATCCACTCATCTTTGTCTTCTCAAGAAGGTCCATAGTGTATTCTTTCTGAGAAATAAAGATGTCATGCTTTGACCTTGCAACTTCAACGCCCTAAATTGGAAAGATGAATGTTTCACCAAAGGGTGTTTTTCCCTTAGACCAGTGTTGCTCTACGGTTTTGAGAGTTGGGGAGCAAAAAATGGGAGTTGCGGAGATGAGAATGCTTAGGTGGATGTGTGGACACGAAACTGGATAAATTAGGAATGAATGTACCAGGGATAAGACAGGAGTGAGACCAATTGTAGAGAAGATGTGAAAAGCTCGATTAAGATGGTCCAGACACGTACAAAGGAAACCATTAGAGGCACCTATTAAGTGTTGTGAGAGTTTAGCTACTAGGCATGTTAAATAGGTGAGGGGTAGACCAAAAAGGACTTGGAATGAAACTATAAGGAAAGACGTGATGTACTTAGGCATTAATGACATTATGACTAAAGATAGGGCGCAATGACAACAAATGATTCATATAGCCAACCCCACTATGGTGGGATAAAGGCTCGAGTGTTGTTGTATATATGTATACCATATATAAAGAAATATCAAACCCATGAATTTTAAACTCATTGAACTGATTACGGCCGTCAAATCTGGCATGATATTTCATCAGCCGTCGGATCAAACCGCTCTCTCTCTCTCTCCACTTTTTCGTAGGTCTCCTAAACCTACTAGGGGGTGACCTAAAACTATGAAAGTGTAGGGTACCCTACAACATGAAATTACGATTTTACCCCTAAATTTATTGAAAAAGGAGGGTCATATGACCCATTTTTTAATCTCACAAAAATTGTCAGTGGTGAGAATTGAACCAAGGTTTCCACTATGTCAAGCAAAGATGACAACCATCACACCATATGGTTTTTGTTGAACAACATTGAATTGGGTTTTATATATACATATATAAATATAGACCGCCCCCTCCGAATGTCGCCGCCCCCGCCGAATGTCGCCGCCCCTCCCGAATGTCGCCCCCGTTGAATGTTGTCGTCCTCGCCGAATATCGCCGCCCCCGCAGAATGTCGCCACCCGCACAGGGGGCCTAGTGCCCTTTCACTCGTGTGTGTGTGTGTGTGTGTGTGTGTGTGTGTGTGTGTGTGTGTGTGTATGTCCTTAATTATATACATTTATGTCATTGAACAATACTTCAGAATAAATCTCGTGGAAGGAGTAATTAAACTAGATGTGTAACATGCAACTGATACTACATATACCACTTAATTACATAATTTTTATTGAAATATTATGTAAAAAGTTTTTAATAGAATTGACAGAGTTTGATAGTCCTACGCAATCATACAGGCTGCAGCAATCAGATTAGAAATCAGAGGTGGCACCTGGAATCATGCATACATGCAAATGGATGGAGAACCCTGGAAGCAAAGAATAAGTTCAGAATATTCATCCTTTGTGGAGATTACAAGGGTGCCTCATCAGTCACTCATCATACGAGGAGATTGATTATGTTCCTCAAAATTGCAGTGCAAAGAGGTTAGTCCAGGTAATTTTTTATTATTAGATGAAAATAATCCTCCCATTTAAAAAAAAAGGAAAAATGTATATGATTTATTACAATTCTTTGATTTCTTATGTACTTTATTTTTGTACCTCAGATTATAATACAGATTCAGGACTGTCAATCTTCATTTAAGGAGACTGATTATAGCATTATAATATCATGTCAATGTAATTGACATAAATGACTAAAAACTTCATATTCAAAGCTGATCCATCGGGGCATGTTTCTGTTGGTAATTGGTCTGCGTTTAACGCCCTCCTTCTTTTGTATTTAGTCCCACATCTCCAATCATGTATTTGCTTCCCCTCTAGTGTGTATATATAGGGGAGTAATGTAACCGACTTGTATATAATAAAAAGAAAACATTCTTCCTATTTCTACTTGGTATCAGAGGGAGGTTTTGAAAAACCGGTCTGGAGAAATCCCGCATTCGCACCTTCTTCGTTGCGGGTAGCGCGAGGAAAAGAACAACACACATAATGCACGACAGAGGGATTCCCGCGTGCATCTACGAGGAAGAAGCACAGTGCCTGCGCATAGGGCTTCTCGCGTGCACAGAGGGCTTCCCGCGTGCATCTCGTGCGCAGAGGGAGAGTACGCACAGTGCGCGACAGGCAAGGGAGAAAGAGCGCGGTAATCCTGTTGCGGCTGCGCGAGGCTTGCGTGCAAGGGCTTCACCTTCGTCTTCTTCGCAGTGCGAGAATTTCTAAAGGTCGCAGAGGACGTACAGGAGGAGTGCGGCAGTGCTGCGTACACAAGAAGCGACAAGGAGCGCCAGACGGCTCTTCACGCGGCGCGCAGAGGGCGTGCGCGCAGAGGGGGCCACATTCAGAGGAGCGCGCGACAGATTCCATTGTCCGCACGTGACCTGCGTCTGTGCGCGCAGAGGCAGTGCAGGCGCATAAGAGTCACAGCAGAAGGAGCACGCGACCTGCAGATGTGCACGCAGAGGCAGTACAGTGTCTTCCTTCTCGGCTAGGTTGGAAAGGCAGCAAAACCGGCTGTGATCTACCTGATGCGACTGGGAAACCAAACACTCAAGTTGGTTTTGCGGCAAAAGAAAAGGACAAATAAATAAACCAACGTGCTCATGGAGAAATTGGTTGCCAAAATGGAGGAGGCGGACCAAAAAGTAATCTTTGAGTTTTTGCGGATGTCCAAAGGCGAGGGCTCGACTCAGTCGCCGTCCCCTCCGATGAAGCTGGATTTTTCCCCTGTGGAGCTGAAACTCGATGGATCAACTACATACTTAAGCTGGTTGCGTCGGGTAAAGAGGACACTCTCCGGGAGGAACTTGGAAGGTTACCTGACTGGTGAGAAGGAGGAGCCAGAGAGGGACTCAGATGGGTACAATGAGCGGATGACTACGCATAACCTTCTACACACTTGACTCCTCAACTCGATGGTCGCGTCTATCGTTGTCACGGTGGATTGCATAGAGACCGTGAGGGATGCTTGAGGAAAGTTGCAGAGGATCTATGCAGGAGTCGACAACAACATGGGGGTTTTTCAAATCGGGAGGAAGATAGAGACAGTAATGCAGGGAGATCGATTGATCCAGGAGTATGCCGCAGATTTGGAGCGTCTGTGGGCAGACTATGATCATTTCTCACTAGCTACATGTTGCAAAGATCCCAAGTGCACGAAAGGGGAGCGAGATGCTCAGAGACGGTGACGTAGGAGAACGTCGGGGTGGGAGGCGGAATCCTTCCGGACGGATCAACTCTCGCACGGAGAGAGAGGAAAACAGCGGCTAGGGCAACAATTTCTCAATTCTCAATAATCTCCATACAACATAACACATTCCACCCTTTATACTAGGAGGGGGAAGATACCGCTATTAGCACACCCGCTAATGGCACACCAAAATAAAAGTGCAACATAGACATGCAAATATAAAATAGAAAACAACATATGCTACGGAAATAATTAAACGGCCCGGGGCTTCCAAAGCGGGTCGATCTTTTCTAGCCACGCGATTCCGGACTCGCTGGGCGATCCTCCAGTCGCGTTGTTGCCGTCTGCGATGCATCCTTCATCATTCGCCGCCGCTTGGGAGGCACTCGACCTCGAGTGCTCGGGGTAAAGCGGAATGTCCGGGTAGAAAGGGGACAAATCGCTCACGTTGAAGGTCTTGGAGATGTTGAGGTCCGGTGGAAGGTCCACCACATAAGCGTTGTCATTGATCTTGCGGGTGATGGGGAAAGGGTCGTACTTCTTTGGCATGAGTTTGTGGTGGTGGCCCGCGGGAAGCCTCTCCTTGCGGAGGAAAACCATCACCAAGTCTCCCACCGCATAGATCTTCTCGCGCCGGTGCTTGTCGGCCATAGCCTTGTATTTGGCATTAGACTCAAGCAGCTTGAGCCGGGTATCAGCTTGGATGTCGCGGGTTTCTTCCGCCAACTGGGCCGCGGAAGGAGGAGCGGCCGGGAGGCGGGCGAGATCGAGTGCATGCCGGGGAACCTTGGTATAGACAATGGAGAATGGCGAGCGACCGGTAGAGCTGTGCACTGCGTTGTTGTAAGCAAACTCAGCCTGCGCGAGGGCGTGATCCCATTGCTTCGGGCGATCTTGGCAAATGCAGCGAACGAGGTTCCCCAAGGTTTTGTTCACAACCTCGGTTTGGCTGTCAGTTTGAGGGTGGGCGGAGCTACTAAACTGAAGAGAGGTGTCGAACATCTTCCACAGCATTGTCCAAAAGTGGCCGAGAAATTTGGGGTCGCGGTCTGATGTGATAGTGGTTGGCACGCCATGCAAACGAACCACCTCCCGGAAAAAGAGGCGCGCAATGTGAGAAGCATCGGACGTCTTGCGACAAGGGAGAAAATGGGCCATCTTAGAGAAGCGATCCACCACGACAAACACGGAAGCGACCCCGCGTTGCGTGCGCGGGAGACCCAAGACGAAATCCATAGAGAGATCCTCCCAAGCGCTGGCGGGAACCGGGAGGGGAGTATAGAGCCCAGTGTTGTGGGCATGTCCCTTGTATTGTTGACACACATAACATTTCCGAACGAAGTTCCCCACGTCCTTCGATAGTTGCGGCCAGAAGTAACGCTCTTGGAGGCTGGCAAGTGTTTTGTCTCGGCCCAGGTGTCCACTTAACCCGCCACCATGCAAGTCTCGAATGAGCTTCTCCCGTAAGGAAGTGCGAGGAATACACAGGCGATTGTCTTTAAGCAGGAATCCGTCGAGTAAGAGGAAACCTTGATGCGAACCGCCTAAGGAACAAGCGCGCCAAATCTCGTGGAAGTCAACGTCCTCAGCGTACAAGTCGACGAGAGTATCAAACCCGATGATCTCGTGGTGCATAGTCGCCAACAGACAACTGCGCCGGCTAAGTGCGTCGGCTACGACATTGGCCGTCTCCGGCTTGTGCTGGATAATATATGGAAACCGTTGGAGATATGTGGTCCAACGAAGGTGCATTCCATCCATGCGTTTCTGACTGTTGATGAACTTGAGAGCCTGGTGGTCGGTGGACAAGATGAACTCCTTGTGCAGTAAGTAGTGTTCCCAATGCTTGAGAGCCCGTACGACCGCATAGAACTCCAGGTCATAGGCGGCCCATTTCCGTCGAGCTTCACTTAATTTTTCGCTGAAAAACGCCACGGGGCGCTTGTCCTGGGAGAGGACAACCCCTATGCCAATGCCACTGGCATCACTCTGCACCTCAAAGAGTTTATCAAAGCTGGGCAGTGCCAAGACTGGGGCCGAGCCGAGCTTCTGCTTGATCAAGTCGAAGGAGCGTTTGGCCTCGTCGCCCCAAAGGAACCGCCCCTTCTTCAAACAGTCGGTCATGGGAGCGGTAATGGTGCTGAAATCTCGGATGAACTGCTTGTAGAAGGTGGCCAAGCCGTGGAATGACCGCAACTCCGTTAGAGAGGTGGGAGCCGGCCAATCTCGGATCGCCTGGATCTTTTCCTCATCAACCCGGATGCCATCCGCGTCCACAACGAAACCCAAAAATGTCAGCCGCGGAACGAGGAAGGTACACTTTTTGAGGTGAATGAACAGTTGGTGCGCCGTCAGCACCTCCAAAACAGCCCGAAGATGGGAGAGATGATCTGCCCGGCTCTTGCTGAAGATCAAGATGTCGTCAAAATAGACGACGACCGACTTTCCCAGAAAAGGTCGCAGTACCTGTGTCATGAGGCGCATAAAAGTACTTGGAGCGTTAGATAATCCAAAAGGCATTACCTCCCACTCGAAGAGGCCGTCCGGCGTTTTGAACGCCGTCTTCCACTCGTCACCTGGCTTGATGCGGATTTGATGGTACCCGCTGCGTAGATCTATCTTGGAGAAGAACTGGAAACCATCTAACATGTCTAGCATGTCATCAAGTCGAGGAATGGGAAAGGAGTACTTGATCGTGATCCGGTTGATCGTGCGACTGTCGACGCACATGCTCCATGAACCATCCTTTTTGGGGACCAAGAGTGCCGGGACTCCGCAGGGGCTGAGACTCTCCGAAATGAATCCCTTCTTCAACAATTCTTCCACCTTCTCACGCAAGATGGCATGCTCCTTGGTGCTCATGCGGTAGTGCGGTAAATTCGGAAGGCTAGCTCCTGGAATGAGGTCGATCTGATGCTGGATATCCCGAAGAGGAGGTGGACGGTCAGGCAAATTGTCCGTCGTGATGGTTCGGAACTTGTGCAGTAACGCACGCACGTCTGGCGGTGCGGCTTCCGCCTCCTGCTCACGAGTGGTGTACAACCCGTAGGAGACAAGTGCCGCCACTTCCTTAGCTTCTGCCACGTCCCGCTCAAACATAGAAGCGTCCTCGGCCATCACCAACAGGCAATGATTTGTATCTTCTTGCCGACCCAAGTGAAGGTGACAACATTCTCGCGGCCCTTGTAACAAACATCTGTGTCATATTGCCACGGCCGCCCCAAGAGTAGGTGGCTGGCATCCATCTCCACGACGTCGCACCAAACATCGGCCCGGTAATGCTTCCCAATGGCAATAGGAACATGAGAGCGGTGGGTGACCCCAACTGACGGGCCGCGCTGAATCCAACCGATGGAATATGGGTGGGGATGAGGCTCCGTCGTCAGCTGTAAATAGGAGACCAACCGGGTTGCAACAAAGTTCTCGCAACTGCAATTGTCAATCAGTACGTCGCAGATCTTCCCCTTGATGGTGCAGTAGCTCCGAAAAATATTGTTGCGTTGGGCTTGTTCATCCACTCGTGGTGTGAGAAGTAGGCGATGCACCACGCAGGCGGCGAACTCGCCCTCCTCGTCATACTCATCAATGACTTCGTCGACCTCTCCAATGTCATCCTCTCCCTCCTCGTCCTGTGCAACTGTGTGGACGGGTTGGCGAAGCAGGGGGCAACGGGAGGCGAAATGGCCGGGTTGGTGACACTTGAAACATGTGCCTGCCGGTGCTCGGTCAGGTGCCCGACCCTTTGGTGCGGACGCGGAGGCCGGCACCCGATCCACAATCTCCTTGCCGGTGGTGTCCCGACTGTTGGAACCCGACGCATCCGTCCAAGGGCGGCGAGAGGCCGTGCGATGTAGAGGGATGACTGTCTTCTCCATTTGTTCAGCCTTGAGGGCCATGTTGTAAGCCTCATCCACCGTGCGCAGAACATGCAAGCCGATCTTCTCCCGTAGGGAGGGTCGCAGACCGTGTAGGAAACGAGTAACACGTTGGCCGTCTGTCTCTGTGAGGCCGTTGCGGTCCGCGAGTCGGCTGATCTCTGCTAGGTACTCTGTCACAGTACGAGTCCCCTGAGAACAACTCTGGTAGAACTGGAATAAATGTTGGTCGTAGTCGGGCGGAAGGAACCGATTCCGCAACAACTTCTTCATTTTCAGCCACGTGCGAACTGGCGCCTTGCCTTGGCGGTTGCGGTTGAGTTGAAGTTGGTCCCACCATACGGCCGCACCGGATTTAAGGCGGTAGGCGACCATCTTCACTTGGCGGCGGTCGTCGATCTCCGCCATTTCGAAGAAACGTTCGACTTCCGAAAGCCAATCGAGGAAGACTTCGATGCCCAGGTTGCCATGAAAGTGGGGAATGTCAGCCCGCAGGCGGTACCCCGGTTGGTACTGGGGCTGTGGGGCACCCCCGCGTGGAGGGCTGCCGCCGTCGAGGAGATCGTCATCCGAACTGGACGAAGAGAGGGCTGGATTGAGGGGTGGGGCTGCTGGAGGCACGCGACCGCGGTATTGCCACCCAAAATAGGGATCCGGGGGAGCCGCTGGAGGGTCGGCGGGGCGCAGTTGCGGAGGGCGGCCCGGCTGTAGGTCGTCGAGGGCGACGGTGAGGGTGGCGAGTTGGGCGGTGATACCATTGATGGCCGCCCATAGGGCGGTGTCATCCCGCGGGGTATCACCCATCTGCACGAGAGGGAGATGGCGTCGACGAGGGGCGGTAGGGCTGGAGCGAATGGGGCTGGCGGAGGCTTGCAGGCCTGGCGTTTCCGCACGGGAAGACGTACGCGGGATGCCGGAGGGGGATGCAGGTCGTCCGGTCGGGTGCGTCCGCAAGGGAAGACGGATGCGGGAGGGCCGACGGGGCGCGGTGTCGAGCGGAAGAAGACGTGGGCGGAACACGCGAGGAGGAGTCGTCGAGCGTAGGAGTCGACGGGAGTTCCTCTGATACCAACTGACGTAGGAGAACGTCGGGGTGGGAGGCGGAATCCTTCCGGACGGATCAACTCTCGCACGGAGAGAGAGAGGAAAACAACGGCTAGGGCAACAATTTCTCAATTCTCAATAATCTCCATACAACATAACACATTCCACCCTTTATACTAGGAGGGGGAAGATACCGCTATTAGCACACCCGCTAATGGCACACCAAAATAAAAGTGCAACATAGACATGCAAATATAAAATAGAAAACAACATATGCTACGGAAATAATTAAATGGCCCGGGGCTTCCAAAGCGGGTCGATCTTTTCTAGCCACGCGATTCCGGACTCGCCGGGCGATCCTCCAGTCGCGTTGTTGCCGTCTGCGATGCATCCTTCATCAGACAGACTATTCACTTTATGAGGGGGTTGAACCCGACATTTGAGCCAAGGTGTGCAATGCTGCTCGCTCAGTCGAAAATTCCGTCCCTAGATGAGACAATCTCAACTATGATGCAGGAGGAGAGCCGAATTATGCTTCAGTCTGGTGCAACTACAATTTCAGGGGTAAAATCGGCACTATTGGCCACCAATTCAGGGCACACCGGATACATGGGTGAGACACGACAATGTTTCAATTGTAGTGAGATAGGTCATCTACGACATGCTTGCCCCAAACCACCAAGGGAGCGGGATGCAGGCGGACAGGGAAAGTTTGGGAGTCGTGGTCACGACCGTGAAGGTCGTAGGGGTGGTGGAAAAGGAGCCTACCAGGCAAATTTGATGATAGCAGAGGGAGAGACAGAAAGGAGTATGACTGATAATGGTTACTTAGAGGAGCAGGATATTTTGGATGCTTACTCCCAGCTGATGCGGAGAAAGCCGAAGGGTATGATTGATGACACTCTTACTTCAGCTTCATCAAGGGGTAACATCGCCTCCTTTTCTCACTCAACTGCAGGTTGTGATACACTTGCCCTCGAATCTATACCCACCATTAAATCACCAGATTGGATAGTCGATTCGGGTGCTTCTTGACATATCGCTGGGGATGCTAGGAAATTTCGTTCGTATACTCCCTAGCAGTCCCAGAGCGCATTCAGACTGCCGATGACACAGCTCATCCAGTGGTTGGTAATGGTACTATGTAGTGTACCAACACGTGACTCTGTCCAATATTTTGCATGCTCATTCCTTTCATATGAATCTCTTATCCATAAATGTCATTATATTGCAACTAAAATGTGTTGTTTTGTTTGATATCCCGAAGGTGATCTTCCAGGAGAAGGAGACCGACGGGAGACTTGGGACTGACACATGATATAGTGTCTTGTGGTACCTGGACGGAGAAAGTATGGACTTGGATCTTTCAACCATTATAGAGGGTGCTACAAGAGATGGGGGGAGTGTGGAGGACTTAATACTACTTCATCATCGGCGTCTGGGTCACCCTTCTTTTACTATTTCGAGTCAGATATATCCCCTTTTGTTTAAGAAATCCAATCACGAAAAACTTGTATGTGTTGCGTGCGAGTTAGGAAAACATACCAGAAACTCTTATCCCAATTCTGGTAGTATGAGTTCTTATCCATTTAATCTAGTACATTCTGATGTTTGGGGAACATGTCTCACACCTACTGTGAATGAATTTCAGTATTTTGTGTCTTTTATTGACTGTTTCTCTCATGTTACCTGACTCTATTTAATGAAAAACAAAAGCGATGTGTTTTACTGCTTCAAAGATTTTCACAAAGGCGTTAAAACTCAATACAGTGCAATTGTAAATGTGTTGAGGTCTGACAATGGGACGGAGTACATTAACAAAGCGTTCAGAGAGTACTTGTCGTCACATGGAATGCTGTAACAGCCGTAGATTTTAAAGCGAACTTGATCCTTATTGCAGGGTTCGAGTGCAAGTAACAAGTTCCTGCATTGTCGTCAAACCAAAGTAATCAATTTTATTTTTGCGATTTCGCTACATTATTTTAAAATTAAATATCATATTACGTATTGATTCTCGCCTCGATTCAAAATTTGAAGGAGTTTAGCGTACTAAACTAGAAGTTTTAATTGGTGAGGGCAGATTTGGCAACTTAAGGAGGAATTAATTTCCCCCTCATTTGTTCCACCACCACATCCGTTACCTTAATAAACCGAGGGCCACGATCCACTTTTAAACGAAGCCCTTTTTCTCTCCCTCCCAGCCGCATCGACGGAACGAAACCGCCGATCTCCTGATTCGTTCCTTTTCGTTGACTAGCGCAAACGCTCTAAATGCGTTTCCTTCGACTCGTTTCCATCGACGGCAGCATCCAGACTCCCTTCTTCCTCACCAGAAACGCTCATCGACGCCCCCCTGCTGAAAGAGGCATGTCGATCCCTTTCCGACGTGATCTTGCTAGCGTCCAGTCTCTTCTGTTTTTCTTGCCAAGTAAGTGAAGATGTTTCATTTTAGAGAGTTTCCTCTTTTAGTTCTAGGACTTCTTCCTTTCACCCTAGATCAATTTCAAATATTTAGAGTTCGGTGCTTCCTCCTGCAGATTTCCCCAGCAGTAGACACAAATCTTGATCTATGTTTTCCTTCTCAGTTCTGAATATCAACAACCACTTGAATCCGAGGCATCAACGGTTCACAAAACCCTTTCTGATGTGCCCTTGATAGCCGACAGAGCTCTGTTCTGCTCCACTCAGGTTCAGTAGGCCTCCTCTTGTGAGTATTCGATCCTTTCCTTCAGTTCTCAGTCGCTGTTTATCTTGGATTTCTGATGTCATTAGTATTTCCCCTTCCTCCTGCAGTTCTTCCCTCTCTCTCAGTAAGTGAGATTCAATGACTAATATTTCCATTCAGAGGCCATAAATTCTATTCTTGTTGTAACTTCAGAAAAGTTTTAGTACTTTAAATTAAACCCTAAAAGATTAATAAATAAGTAACTACGGTTATTTTTCACTTTAGATCTAAAGTTCGAATTCCCGTAGATCGGAAAAGAATACAAGCGTTGCAAGTAATCTAAAAGAAACCATGTCACCTCACCGCGACTACGAGCGCCGCAACACCGATGTAAGAGATTCTAATTCTTTTTTGCTAGACATATCACTTAGTTTATTGCATGAAAATGTTCATGTATAATTAATGGATGTTAATAATTATGGGAAATCGTATTGCGACATGATACAATAATAGTTAAATATACGAAATTATAGACCCATCAACGCATCTAATTATTATGAGTATAACTATGTAAGCGTAAGTAAAGTACTCTATTTCCAAATAGACTTGCAACGAATTTTGTGAAAATATACAAGTATGAATTCATTAAATTCTATAGAATGCGCGAAATCACTAAATAGCATGGATATGTTCTAAAGAAGCTTAACTATATAGAGGCACTACCCAGGGCCTCCAGGTGAATAATTATGCAAGGCAACCAGTAATAGAAAATGATTAGGAGGCACAATCAAGTCTTTCTCTCGTGATAGATAGAGGTGCACTATCTTACTCATAGGGCGTAGCAGACCGTATGAGCTTCAAAGTTTGGGGAGATGACATCCCATTTAGAAATTAGAAGATGCGAGTCCGTGTTCGTGAGACACTAGAACACCTGCGTTCGTTAGTAGGGACTCAGATCGTTAGAATTGCGCCTAAGAAGCTACTCAACTCAGAATATAAAGAAGGATAAGCATAAGACACCTAGAATTCAAGTACATGTCAGAAGACTGGAAATCCTCATAGTTAACCATTGTTCGGAACTTGAATAAACATTCGTATTATGACTAAACTAGAACTGACATTTAGGTCACAGTATTTTGATAGAAAAACATGCATAGTATAACAACATATATTTTTCTATAGTATAAATATATTGTTTCAAAAAGCATGCACTCATGTTCTTTCAAAATATTTTAGTGTCACTAGGAGAAATGATTTTTCTTACTCTCCAGTTGGGCTGACCCATTTTTGGGCTTATTATTTTATGGTCACAGGTGAGGTGTTGCGCCTAGGATAAGAGTCTGCGGTTCTCCATATTTATAGTTTGTTTCTTGCTCAGTTGAAATCCTTCAGTTGTCTTTCCTTTTAGTACTGTATTGTTTTTCCCTTTTATGAACATTATGTAATCTAATGTTTAAGATTATCTATGTATCAGACATTATATAGTTTTTCAGAAATTCAGATGTATGGTTCAATTTTTTATTCTAGTGGCTCTGTGAAATCAGAAATGATGAGGTACACATTTACCCTTACCTGCATTTTCTACTTCTGCTGGAAGCTTCCTTTTTAGTACTTACATATTTACCTGCTATGTACCGATTTAAATACTGTTACTTAGTTTACTTCTTATCACGGGGCCCGACCTGACTGCGGATTTGTTGTTAAACTAGATTGGGGTGTTACAATTGGTATCAGAGGGAGGTTTAAGATCCCATGTCCCAGAAAATTCACAGAGCCTTAGGTTTTCATCTGAATCATTTCTTGGACGTTAGAGTCGTTAAACATATGTCTATGTGTTGGTGATACGAGATGTCTTCCGTTGCTGAGTTCAACGCAAAATTTAATGGATGTTTAATTCCTTGGTATCGCCTAATCTTTCGGAGTCATAAGTGATTATTGATAAAATCGTAACTTTGCCACACTTAATCTATGATTCCCCCTAATGAAAATCTTGAATTCTTCATACTTCATACGACAAATCATAGATCATGTCAGTATGCCACAGGTGGTCACTTTCTCAGATTAGTATATGCTCTCATACAAGACCACCTTCTATAGAAGAAGAACCTCAAGTTAGTGCATGGAGTTAAGACAGTTACTTATGTAAAGGATGAGTTCCCGCGTTTAACGCTTTATGCAGAGATTCACTTAAAGAGATTAAAATCTTTTAAGGGAAACGTTCACTCTTTTATGGTAATATTCAATCAAATTCAGTAGGATTATTTATTACTGTTAGCATAGTTAACTTTTTACTTTTATTTTATTTCTCCTGGTGTGCTATTAAGCACATTTGTTCTCCTCTATATGTATCGGGTTCTCCTCCTAATGAAAGATAATTTTTCTCCCAATTATTATTTCAACATGGTATCAGAGGGTCCCGTGACCTAACCCTCCCGTCGCTCCCGTCGCTCGCCAGCGTCCCATCGGCGTCCGCTCTCCTGTCTCCGCACGCGCCTGCCAGCGTGATCTCCCGTCAGCTCTAGCCTCCGTCTTCTCGCCAGCTCCCGCGCGACCACTCCGCCCCCACCAACGTTTCTCCTCCGCCCCTGCCAGCACCTCCTCTTCCGCCCTCTTCTAATGGCGCCAGAGTATTGCTCTTGAGATGTTCTTTTCCGGCGCCACCTGCCCTCGTGATGTTTAGATGGATGGATCTCTTTGCCTCTTGATGCCCTAATTTCTTGGGCTTTCCCCTTATCCGGATTTCTATTCCGTTTTGTTCTCCTTCTCAGGATTTTTTTCCCTGAGCATGGGGTCTAGCGAAGCAGATTCTCCCTCTCTCTCCACCGGTGTTACTCCGGCCTCCTTCTCCACCGGTGTTACTCCATCTCCTCTCTCTGGTGGTCCTCCTTCGTCGGTCTTCTACCGTGGAACCATTGATCACAATACCTCTCAGATCACTACTATCCGGCTTGATGAATCCAATTACCTCTCATGGTCTCGTTCTATCACCCGGCGCTCAAAAGTCGGTGCCTCTTTGGCTATGCCTCCGGCCACATGAGGGAACCGGATAGGACTTCTCCTGAGTGGCCGCAGTGGGAGTCTGAGAATTCCTTGGTCATGTCTTGGCTCACCAACTCGATGCAAGAGTCCATTGCCCGCAACTATCTCTTTCTCGACAATGCTACTGATATTTGGCGTCGTGCAGAGTCTACCTACTCTCGTCGTGGCAATGCTGCTCAGTTCTTTCAGTTGCGCCGCCGGACCAGCTTACTCCGGCAGGGTGACCGTTCTCCTTCAGCGTACCACTTGGAGTTCACACAACTTTATCACGAGTATGATCATTTTGATCCCCTTGTCTTTGTTAGTCTTATTGATGAGGCGATGGTTCGGGCCAGGGATGACCGCAATCGCATATTTGAGTTTCTTCATGGATTGCATCGCGACTTCGATCAGATCAGTGATCAGATTCTCGGACGACCACAGATCCCTTCACTTTCTGAAGTCTACAGCATCGTGCAGCAGGAGTTCGATCGTCGTCTGACCCTTCTTCCGGATCCTGTGCCAGAGAACTCTGCTCTGGCTGCTACCATCCCCTCTCTTCTTGGCACTCGTCCACCCCGTGATCCCAAGTTGAGGAATTCTGATAAGGATCATCTCCTATGTGATTATTGTGGCAAGAGCCGTCACACTTTGGATACCTGCTTCAGGCTTCATGGGTTCCCTACCCCAAGAGGAGGTGCTCCGCCTCGGGGAGGTCGTGGTTCTGGCCGCTCCTCGGGTCGTCATGTTGCTCCTCGCGCGGCCCATCTTACTGATGCTATTGCTGATGTTTCTCATGGCTACTTTGGTCCTGATGCCTCTGCCACCCCTGGTGGTTTTACTGCGGATGAGATGCAAGCTCTTTGACGCTTGATGCATGGTCTTTCTACGGAGCCTTCTACCTCTTCCTCCTACGCTCATACAGGACTGCCAGGTGCCCATTCTGTTGTTTCTTCTCCATCCACCCAATGGGTGATTGACTCTGGGGCCACGGATCATATGACTGGGTCCTCTACAGGTTTTGTTTCCTATACTCCGCTCTCTGAGCGGGATAAGGTGAGCATTGTCGATGGTTCCCTCTCCTCCATTGCTGGCAAGGGTACCATCCCCTGCTCATCTCTCACCTTGTCTTCTGTTCTTCACGTGCCTGTCTTTACTCGTAATCTACTTTCAGTTAGTCATTTGACCAACTCCATGCACTGCTCTGTGACCTTTCTTCCGTCTTCTTGTGTGTTTCAGGACCTGACGACGGGGAAGGTGATTGGCTCTGGTAGCATGGTGAATGGTCTCTATGTACTTGACTTTGGCGTTGCTCCACCTGCTCTTGCTCTTCATTCCAGCACTGTTCATCCGTTGTACTCCTGGCACTGTCGTCTGGGACACCCCTCTTTTTCTGTTATGAAGTTGTTATTTCCGGCTCTGTCTACTGCTATTTTTGAGTCTTTTGTGTGTGATGTCTGTAGTGTCAACAAACATCATCGTACTTCATTTAAGCATGTCTCGTTGCCTAGTTCTAGTCCATTTGCTGTTATTCATACTGATATATGGGGTCCATGCTTGCACCCTTCTATTTCTGGTTGTACGTGGTTTGTTACATTTATTGATTGTTTCTCACGTGCTACATGGTTATATTTGCTACGTCACAAAAGCGATGTTTTCTCTGTTTTTCGACAATTCCACGCCATGATCTCTACCCAATTTCAGTCCAAAATTCGAATTCTTCGCAGTGACAATGACCGTGAATATGTTGATTCACAGTTTGAGCGCTACCTTGCTGATCACGACATCATACACCAGACTACTTGTACATATTCCCCAGCTCAAAATGGCGTTGCTGAGCGGAAAAATCGCCATCTGTTGGAGGTTGCTCGTTGTCTTTTGTCCACCATGCATCTTCCAAAATTTTATTGGGGAGATGCCATCCTCACTGCTGCGTACCTCATCAATCGTATGCCCACACGTATCCTCGGGAACCGTAGTCCTCTGGATACGCTTTGTGTGCCTCCTACTCGCCTTCCTCCCAAGGTGTTTGGGTGTGTTTGCTTTGTTCACATCCATCACCCTCGTTCCTCCAAACTTGATCCTCGTGCCCTCATGTGTGTCTTTATTGGTTACTCTCCTACGCAAAAGGGGTACAAGTGTTTTCACCCACCGACCAAGAAGGTGTTTGTCAGCATGGATGTCACCTTCCGTGAATCTGAGTCATATTACCCTCTGTCTGCTTCCTCACCCTCGGGTGTTTCCTCTGTCTCGTTGCCCATACCTCCACCATATCCCTCACTTCAGGGGGATACTCTACCCTTGGAAAGTGAGTCCTATTCCAGTGGAGGTGGGCTCCATCCCTATATCTCCACCTTCCTCTACGGCTCCTTCACTTCCGACCTTGCAGGTATATACTCGGCGTATAAAGGGGACAAGCACACGAGATTCTGCTATGTTACCAGAACAGTCAGTGGATCCTGACTCAGGGCCTTCTGATCTCCCGATTGCCCTTCGAAAAGGTATCCGGTCTTTTACCCGCCATCCTCTAGCTAATTATGTATCTTATGACTCTCTGTCTACCTCCTACAAGGCTTTTATCTCCTCTCTTGCTATTTCGTCCATACCCGTGTCATGGCAACATGCTCTTGAGGTCCCTATGTGGCGAGAGGCAATGGTTGAGGAAATGAATGTGAGACCCCATTTTTTTTTCTTTTCAAACATCCGGGTCTTAGGCCCAGAACCGCCGCTTTGCAGTGACACCTTCGCTCGGGAAGGTCGCCACTACAAAACGCCGATCCTGTCGGCCAATTCGATCACGAAGAAGAAGGTATACATGAACAAATAAGAAGCTCAAGTCCACAATCACATGAATTATAACGGTAAATGTCCACAGATAATAACTGAATAAAAGATAACAAAGGTACAATAATAAAGGGCTCGCTACGGTACTAGGAACCGAAATGGGATGGCACCCCAAAGTTCCCTTTCTCAAGACACTTAGTATTATTGGTATCTATCCATAAGAAAACCCTCTTAATACTTTACCTGAATTAAACCTAAGTGCTTTAAGGCACTAAAGGGGAAAAGACGATCTTTCGTCAATCCCAGGACGACCTATCCAAAAGGTGGCACCCCACCACCCTAGGACTCATCAAACCCTAATTAACTCCAGGGATCCTCACATAGTCATATGATCACCATTCAACCCTCATATTTCCAATCATTACACTCCAATTTGACCCATAACCCCCAAAATTGCCAAATTGCTAAACGCAGACCATCCTTAATGTTTTGATGCTCATGAAGGGAGGTTCATAAAATAATCAACTCAATGACCCAATATTTTTAATGGGGGGTCCATACTACATATTCAAGAACAATTCCAGAATTTCATAATTTTCTCAACAATATTAATATTTAAAACAATTTTTCCAAAATACAACTTTCTAAGGTTTGGACTACAAGTGCACTTTTCTGGCTTCCATTGCCTACCAAACTTTTTACATAAATCAAGGGTACCTAGTAATCAGTACATATGAATTTGTAGGAAATCCCAGCAAGGTTTACTATTATTAAAAATTCTAAAACCCATTAATTTTCAATTATTTCCAAAGGAGGTACCCTCATATGAACTCCAAACCTTATGCAAATTTATATAGAGGTGATTCATACTAAAATATTCAGCCCTACAAAACTTGACCATATTCCATAGAGGTTATATTTGTAATTTCCACAAAGGACATATTTGCAATAAATTCCAAATTGAACTAGAAGTACCAAAAATATCAATCCAAAAATTATGAGAAAATTACTGTGGGTTCATAATGGTATGAAATGACATCCAGCAAAGTTTCATGAGATTACAGAAAACTAACACCCTAAAATCAAACATCCCAAAAATTGCCAACAATATGAATAATTACAATTTGGACCTCCAAAAGTTTTCCAATGGCTCTAATAGAATCTCCATGGATTAATAACATCAAAACTAAGTTGGTGACAGAAGATGGTTAATCACTAAGTATTAATCTTTCCTAAATCCCCAAAACCTAAATATTTACAAATCTACCCAAGGATTTATTCCCTAGGGTTGGCAACTCCAAACCCCACCAATTTCTCATAGGAGGACTCTCTGACCACCATGATCATTTCCCCAAAATTTTAGGTCAAACCATAAAGGTTTGACCCCTCTTCCTTCATTGACCTCTAAATGCACCCCTTAGGGTTTACCCTAGGATTATGGTCCATACTTCCCCAAATCCACCCAAACTTCTTGTGAGGGTGTTATATCACTCATAGAACTCAGGGGAGTCTATTACACTCCTCTCCAAGGACAAACACCCCTGTCTTTCACAACCCCAAATTCCACTCCATAGGGGTCAACCCTATGGCCTTGGGCAAATCAACTCCAAAGCTCACCAATTTCCTCCTGGTGTCTCAAAATGATCCCACTGACCTCCCCAAGAAGACTCAAGTCTCTATGGGCCCATTTGGCCATTGGATCTCTACTTAGCTAAAAGCACACCAAGGGGCTCCAACTCCATGTCTTAAGGCAATCCAACTCCCCATGACCCCAAGACTCACATGGAGGTGATTTGGGTGGTGTAGGGGCAGCGGCCAAAATTCCACTCCAATTGGAGGTGTTTTGACCATGGAAAACCCCAATTAACCCCTAACCATAATTTTTCCTTTATTGGACAAATTTTTGGCTCAATGACTACCTAGTCAAATGAACCCCAAATGAGTTGAAATTTTAACCAGGGGCTTATCATGACCCTAATAACACCCCACCAAAATTTGGTGGAGATTGGAGGTCATTTGACCCTCCAAATAATTTACACAAGGATTATTAAATGTTTACAAAAACTTTAGGAAAAAGTTCTCCAAAAATTCTCATTTTTGGATATGTTGTAGTCCTAGGCATGCCTCACTCCTAGTCCAAATTTCAAGTCATTTGGACTAGTGGTTTGGTCAATTTGCACCACTGGGGGTCCCATGATGGGGCTTTTAGGTCTACTAGGTTTCTTATGATATTTTAGGCCTAGATGTGTGGTTAATTTGGCATGGTGGAGGTCAATTGACTCTAATTAGGCTACTTTGACCAATTTGGGGTTATGGTTGACTTTGGTCAATTTGGCCTCTTTGGTTGACCCCAATGGGCCCTTGGTGCCCTAAGGGGACCCCTAAAGGGTTAGGGACACTATGGTGGGGTCAAATGGTCAAGATGAGACCCTAAAGTCCAACCCTAAGCTTGGTCACTGGAAATTGCTATTTGCAGTCCAAGGCACTTTCAACCCTAATCTTGCCTAAGTTAAAGGGATTTCTACACTACCAAGGCCTTGTCATGACCTTGTCAAGACAGATTCACCTGGGGGGTCTAGCTGTCTGGGGGATGTTACAATGAAGGCTCTGGAGAAGAACCATACATGGGATCTTGTCCCTCTTCCCCATGGAAAAAAACATGTTGGGTGCAAGTGTGTGTTCTCGGTGAAACAAAACCCGCAAGGGATTGTTGAGAGGTGCAAGGCAAGGTTGGTTGCAAGAATGTGTTGAACTACTTCAACAAGTCTACGCGTGAGGTATCCAGCATCTGATGTTCGTACAACAGTATCTACAACTCCTTTGCGGGCTCCGTAGCAAGAAATTATATATTCTGTCATAGAAAGCCCTTCGCGTAAATTGCTTTGAATGGGTAAATCTATCATTTGTCGTCGAGGATCCGACATTAATCCTCTCATACCTACTAATTGGTGTACTTGAGATGCATTTCCCCTAGCCCCCGAAAAGGACATTAGATGGGCTGGATTAGAAGGATCAGTCATTCGAAAATTAGGATTCATTTCTTGTCTCAAATATTCACTTGTAGCATACCATATCTCGATGGATTGACGTAATTTTTCTACCACGTGTACATTCCCATATTGATGGTTTTTTATACCCAAACTCATGGCATTGATTATCAGGAGATGTTTGCCCCAGTTGCTAAGATGAATACCATCAGGGTATTGGTATCTGTTGTTGTTTGCAAAAATTGGGAACTTCTGCAGCTTGATGTAAAGAATGTCTTTCTCCATGGTGACTTGGAAGAGGAGATCTATATGTCTATTCCTCCGGGTCTCACTCCGGCTGGTGCTGCAGGGAAAGTTTGTAGATTGTTAAGGGCTCTATACGGACTGAAACAGTCCCCAAGAGCATGGTTTGGCCGGTTTCACAAGGCGATGGTGTCGTTTGGATATTCTCAGAGTAATGTGGACCATACATTGTTTATCAAATGTAGGTTTGGGAAAATTACTATTCTCGCTGTGTATGTTGACGACATTGTCATAACTGGTGATGATCATGAAGAAATTCAGAACCTGGAACAGAAGCATGCCAGAGAGTTTGAGGTCAAGGGCTTGGGAAAACTCAAGTATTTCTTGGGAATTGAAGTTGCCAGATCAATGCAGGGGATCTTTCTCTCTCAGCAGAAATACACGTTAGATCTTCTTGAGAAGATGGGGATGAGCGGATGCAGACCGGATGACACTCCGATTGAAGCAAATCACCGATTGGGGCGTGATGATGGAGTGGAAATTGAAGATATCTCAGGGTTCCAAAGGTTAGTGGGGAGGCTGATCTATCTGTCTCATACTCGTCCGGATATCTCTTCTGCGGTGAGTGTTGTGAGTCAGTACATGCATGCTCCAAAGACCCGACACATGGACGCTGCTCACAGAATTCTTCGGTACCTCAAATCTTCATCAGGAAGGGGAATCCTGTTTTCCCCGAGTTCCAACCTAAAGATTGAAGTCTATATTGATGCTGATTGGGCCGGGTCTGTGGATGATAGGCGAACCCCCTCTGGATATTGCTCTCTTGTTGGAGGTAACCTTGTTACTTGAAGGAGCAAAAATCAACAGGTTGTGGCACGATCTAGTGCTGAGGCTGAGTTTAGAGCTATGACTCATGGGGTATGTGAAGGCTTATGGCTTCGTGCCTTATTGAGCGACCTTGGCCTTGTGGAAGACGGACCCATCCGTCTGTATTGTGACAATAAGTCAGTCATCAGTATTGCACACAATCCTGTTCAACATGACCGGACAAAACGCATCGAGGTGGATCGACACTTTATCAAGGAGAAGATTGAAAAAGGAATCATATGTATTCCCTTTGTGCCCTCCAACGGGCAACTTGCCGACCTTCTCTCCAAAGGATTGAGTGGAAGTTCATTTGGCCAGTTTGTGAACAAGTTGGGCATGATTAACATCACTCACCCAACTTGAGGGGGAGTGTTAGCATAGTTAACTTTTTTACTTTTATTTTATTTCTCCTGGTGTGCTATTAAGCACATTTGTTCTCCTCTATATGTATTGGGTTCTCCTCCTAATGAAAGATAATTTTTCTCCCAATTATTATTTCAACAATTACCTTATCTTATCATTTGCCCTGCTCCGAATCATGTTCCGTTCTCTTTAGCATGAGTTCATCGCCCCCGTTCACAATAAGATCTTAGAATCCTCCTAGTCATGTCAGTACTGAGAGTTTTGGTGTTGAACAACTCTCTTACGTATTCGGGCTATATTGGTAGTTGTCGGCTTGGAGTTTGAATCTATAGTAGAAGTATACATTCCTATTATAATAGAGTTGAATCTAGTTATGGGTATGACCTGATTTCTAGAGGCCAAAGTTAGATTTCAAACTAAATGTGGAATGACTCTACCAACTTACTCTTATGTCTCAGAAATATGACAGGAGTTTTCAGTGTTGCCTTATCGATTAAGAAAATTTTGAATTTTAGCATCAGCTATGATGTGCTTCTAGCTTGATGCTTGTCGAAATCAAAAATACCTTTTAGGAGGTACCACTAGTTTGAGAACCTTCGGATATTTTCCCTGAGGAGCTACTGATGCCTCTCAGTCATGTCATAGAGATATATGCCCAAAACAAACTCTTTCATAGAAAGAACCTTCATGCTCTCACGGTTCCGGATCTTCGATTCAAAGCTCCAAGCACCAAGATCTCCAAGTCTCTCTTCTCCCATACCCTTTCTTCATTTTCCTCTCTAAAGAGACACCAAAATAAAGTGAAAGTAGAAATGAATGGTTTTGACCTTTCATTCACGACCTAAAAGAACCAAGAAAAGATCTGGGCCATCAGCCACCCATGTCCAAAACTCCAAATAAATTGCTCAAAACAGAGCCAGAAGATCATTTTACGCTGTAAACACGATATGAGCACATGATCGTATACTGCGCAAAACTCCCAAATTCGTTACATGCAATCGCAGATTGGCCGACACGGCCTAGCACACAGCCATGTGCTAAGACCGTGTACCTCACTATTATGAACTGAATGTGCTAGAAAATCGGACGGGGCCTGTTACCCAGCACCCAACATTTATGTAGGCATGGCTTGTGAACCTTATTGTCGAGTGAACATGCTACTCCCCACGAGGAGGTTCTAGGTTGCCCACACAACCATGTACACAGCCGTGTGTGCGACCATGTACATCAAGGAAAGTCCCGAAATACTCGCGGCCTCGCCACAAAAAGGCACACACGTTGTAAACCCACCGTCAGAGCATCGGGAACATAATAAAGGTCAAAATCAAAGAAATGGGGCATTACACGGCGAAGGTCCCAATGTTGATTAACATTGTGTCCGACGGAAATAGAGGCATCGGAGCAGGTGCAAGTTGTCCCAAGAACACGAAACTTGAGCTGACAGTAGAACAATGAGATCGAGCGGGCGCGGGCTTCCGATTCGAACTAGGACATTGAAGGAGGATCTGATTAGGGTTCGGGATGAAACGTTAAGTTGGCGGTAGAGCGTACCAGTTGATAGACTCGTGTTATCGCAGAACAATATATGTAGATTGATACGAAAAAATATAAGATATTGAAACAAGCTCGATCCAATCTTTTGAGGTCAGGATCCCTCTAAGAGTCTAACCTCCAAGAGAGCCCAAAGACTTTATGACCTAAATTATAAAAAAAAAACTCATTAAAAAATTGTCATAAAGCCTACATTGGTAGATAGGAGAACGCGTGGACAATTCGAGAAGTCGTCTTTACATCGATGGATAATCATGTTTTCTTGCTTAGGAAGTATTTCCCATCTAAATCTATGTTTCCATGAGTATTCATGATATTTTGCTTGTTTCATGAGATTATATGATTTTAGTCTAGAACTTACAGCGCTTCTAATTATATCATAACAAGAAATATGCATATATTTTCTGCATGAGTTCTAAAAAAAAATTATGCATATGCCATAGTTTCCTTAAAGTTTGCAAGCAATTCTATTATGTTTTCCCTTTTTGTAAGACATTCAATATTTGTCATGGAAATCATATTTCCTTCATTATACTTAGGCGTATGACAATGATTTTCCTGGTTCATATACCTAATTAATCATGTGAATGAAAATGCTACGCGATGTTAGTTGGAATGACTGTTCTACCCTTGTTTTGACTCTCTCTCCTAACTTAATTGATCCCATGATAACTTAATCATGACATCGGGATTCCAAGGAGCTCCCGCAATAATAAATGGTCGAGATCCTCGTGAAGGTGTGAAAGTTTGAAAGCTATACATACAAGTTATAATAGGGCCGTTTACCGGGACTTCTCCTGTATGTTTCCAAAATTACAGGTTGCACCCCTCTATCTTTTGAAATTACATATTATGACTATAAACTTACAAGAGATATTTTTGTAATTTCAAAAGATAGAGGGGTGCAACTTGTAATTATGCCAACTCCCCGAGGAAGTTTGGGTAATTAATAGTAGTATATTATGAAGATTATGAATGACACATATTTCTAGTGATTAATGAATATGCAAATGCCAATGTGTTATGTTTCTATAATGTTCCTCTTAGGCATGATGATCTGCGGATTGCATTTCTTCCCATTGAATTTACTATGCATGCGAGTTGATATATCCGCTGAGTTTGTAAACTCATCAAATTGTATGAAATATTTTTAGGGAAAACGTCGACGGAATAAGGCCCGCTTGAGGGTGATTTTGGACAACTAAAGGATGTTGGCTAAAGTTATATTGATTTAGATATATTGCCTCATTTTGATGATGTATTCTTTTATGGGTGTTGTAAATCTATTGGAGTTTGTGCATTTGGGACTTTTTTTTAAAAATAAATTGTTTTGGTGATAATATGAGATGTATATGCATTAATGTTCTATTCATATATTATGATTCATGATTATTTTTGCATTAGTAGAGATTCATGTTAAGTAAGATATATTTGAGCTAACTCCCACTATATTCATTATCCATATTTGATGATTATGTAATGGAATTAGAGAGGTCATGCATCTTTGTCATGCTCTATCATGAACATGGTCAAGGGCCCGACGAGTTAATAATTCAACACGACCACGATTAAAAACTAATTTTGTATGCTTTGCATGAAAATGAATTCCGCGGGGGATAAGGAGAAGACGAGCATGAGGAAAGAAGATGAATGTTAGTTTAGTCTTTATCAAAAGAGTGTCAACAAACTTACATAACATTCATTTTTTTTATTTGTTCACAAGTTGTCGACCCTACATAAAAAAAGAACTAAGCAACCAATGACTTTGAGAATTGTCCATTGCTAATTTAAGTTTACCCCATCTTAAGTGGCTAACTATTGCTCTTGCCGGTTGTGCGCTTTCTCTATGTTGAGGACATTTATCAACTAGAGAAGATATTGAGCATGTTATGACATCAATATTTTTTATTGTTACTAGGTATACTATCAGGGGCGGATTCACATAGGGCCTAGTGTGGGCGTTTGTCGCCCACATTGAATTCTAAAATTACTAATTTTCAGTAGTAGAGAATAGAATAATTTACTATGACAAATATGTTACATAATAATAAATATATTGTAATACCAATATGAAAATGATCTTCATAGCTTAGCTGGTAGGGAGTGTTGTTTTTAATTAAGTGGTCTTAGGTTTGATTCTCACTATCAAAAATATTAAACAAGTTTTTTGTTATGATTTAAGAGTTTTTTTTTGTTTTTTTTATTAAAAATTTTATAAACTAGTTATTTAAAAAAATTTATAAACAAATTTGTTGTTTAATTTTTTTTTATAAACAAATTTTTTGTTAAGTTATTGTGTGATAATATCAAAATTATTTAAAATGAAAGGTGGTATTCATGTAATATAGACATTATTTTGTATGGAATTAATATAATATAGATGCATTTTTATTATATTTGTCGATTTATTATTTGAATTATTTTGTACTTCGCCCACACAGAATAAATTTCTTGCTTCCTCCGCAACTATATGGTTTATAGTGAGCGATATCATATATGTTTTATTTACACATTTACTTCAAGCTAAATGATCAATGCGTGTCTATATATGTAGAGCATTTATGTTAGTACTTCACGCATAGATATTAGCACCCCCATAAAAATATTAAATAACATATAAATTTTATGGATATTAGCACCCCATAAAAACATAAAATAGCACAAAAACTTTCAATACCCGCCACCATCTCCACCTCAGGCGACTCTAGTCCATTTCTGGCCACTGCGTGGAAGCTCACGGAGGTGCTAATATCACGGAGGTGCTAGGGTAAACTTATGTTTTCTCCCTTACATACTTCACTCCTTTCCCATGTTATATTGTCTTATGATATATTATGATTTTGCTTTTGATCAAAATATTGCTATTGTACGTGCAACAGCTATATTTTGTGGCTTGAAATTAATGGAGAAATTCATTTAGTTTTGTTTTTTGTTTTTTTTTGTGGTGTGTTAATAGCTTTATGGTGTGAAAATATAATTTTCTTGGAGTGCTAATATAATAATGACAACTAATTGTTGCGGAACGCTTAGGGCTCGTGGTAGACCGGTTCTCTTGAACCACCTTAGCTCGTGAGCGAACTAAGCGCGCAAACAGTCAATTAGAGATTTGCTGAGTACACAGAGAGTTTTTAACGTGGAAAACCCGGAAAGGGTAAAAAACCACGCGGCCGGAGCTGTGCCGACCAAACTTCACTATCTTCTGGGGGTTACAACTTGGAAACTAGAACTTGAGCGCGACAGGCCGCTGCTCGTTACAATATTTGGAGAGAGAGAGAACGAGCTCCGAGGGTGACAGGCCACCTCTCGGAAAAACTAAGTCTTTTTCTCTTCTGAGAATGCTAGTCGCCTTTTCC
This sequence comes from Dactylorhiza incarnata, assembly GCA_033032865.1. Classification (NCBI taxonomy): domain Eukaryota; kingdom Viridiplantae; phylum Streptophyta; class Magnoliopsida; order Asparagales; family Orchidaceae; genus Dactylorhiza; species Dactylorhiza incarnata. The sequence continues at coordinate 448,698 of JAWHQI010000285.1, read as the reverse complement.
TTCTGAGAATGCTAGTCGCCGTTCGGAAGTGAGAATGCTAGTCGCCTTTTTCTTCTGAGAATGTTAGTCGCCTTTCGGAAGTGAGAAGGCTAGTCGCCTTTTCCTTCTGAGAATGTTAGTCGCCTTTCGGAAGTGAGAAGGCTAGTCGCCTTTTCCTTCTGAGAATGATAGTCGCCTTTCGGAAGTGAGAAGGCTAGTCGCATTTTCCCTCTGAGAATGTTAGTCGCCTTTCGGAAGTGAGAAGGCTAGTCGCCTTTTCCTTCTGAGAATGCTAGTCGCCTTTCGGAAGTGAGAAGGCTAGTCGCCTTTTCCTTCTGAGAATGCTAGTCGCCTTTCGGAAGTGAGAAGGCTAGTCGCCTTCTCCTTCTGAGAATGCTAGTCGCCTTTAGGAAGTGAGAAGGCTAGTCGTCTTCTCCTTCTGAGAATGCTAGTCGCCTTTCGGAAGTGAGAAGGCTAGTCGCCTTTTCCTTCTGAGAATGCTAGTCGCCTTTCGGAAGTGAGAAGGCTAGTCGCCTTTTCCTTCTGAGAATGCTAGTCGCCTTTCGGAAGTGAGAAGGCTAGTCGCCTTTTCCTTCTGAGAATGCTAGTCGCCTTTCGGAAGTGAGAATGTTAGTCGCCTTTTCCTTCTGAGAATGCTAGTCGCCTTTCGGAAGTGAGAAGGCTAGTCGCCTTCTCCTTCTGAGAATGCTAGTCGCCTTTCGGAAGTGAGAAGGCTAGTCGTCTTCTCCTTCTGAGAATGCTAGTCGCCTTTCGGAAGTGAGAAAGCTAGTCGCCTTTTCCTTCTGAGAATGCTAGTCGCCTTTCGGAAGTGAGAAGGCTAGTCGCCTTTTCCTTCTGAGAATGTTAGTCGCCTTTCGGAAGTGAGAAGGCTAGTCGCCTTTTCCTTCTGAGAATGCTAGTCGCCTTTCGGAAGTGAGAATGCTAGTCGCCTTTTCCTTCTGAGAATGCTAGTCGCCTTTCGGAAGTGAGAAGGCTAGTCGCCTTCTCCTTCTGAGAATGCTAGTCGCCTTTCGGAAGTGAGAAGGCTAGTCGTCTTCTCCTTCTGAGAATGCTAGTCGCCTTTCGGAAGTGAGAAGGCTAGTCGCTTTTTCCTTCTGAGAATGCTAGTCGCCTTTCGGAAGTGAGAAGGCTAGTCTCCTTTTCCTTCTGAGAATGCTAGTCGCCTTTCGGAAGTGAGAAGGCTAGTCGCCTTTTCCTTCTGAGAATGCTAGTCGCCTTTCGGAAGTGAGAAGGCTAGTCGCCTTTTCCTTCGGAGAATGCTAGTCGCCTTTCGGAAGTGAGAAGGCTAGTCGCATTTTCCTTCTGAGAATGCTAGTCGCCTTTCGGAAGTGAGAAGGCTAGTCGCCTTTCGGGATGATGAAGATCTTCAAGTCCACGAAGGAGATCTTCAAGCGCCGAAGGAGAATTCCGCAAAAGTCTGCAAGGAGCTCTCCCCCGGTCCAGAAGTCAAGGTCCCTTCAAATGAAGCCCCAGGCCCCTTTTTATAGCTTTGGCCGGGGGTAGTCCGGTAATCTCGCCGTTTGCCGTTTCCATAAATGCTAGGTGGACGAATCATATTCTCCGGTTCGGGGCCCTCGGATTGCCATCTTTCGTAAATGACCACCCTGCCCCTCGGGCAGCTTGGGCAGCTTGGGCAGTTCGGGCAGTTCCGTTGGAGGTGAAAAAGGCGACTGACTGTTCCTGAAAAGTGAGAAGCCTGAAAGACAAAAAGTGAGAAGCCGGAAAAACAAAAAGTGAGAAGCCGGAAACCCAAAAAGTGAGAAGCCGGAAACCCAAAAAGTGAGAAGCCGGAAAGACAAAAAGTGAGAAGCCGGAAACCCAAAAAGTGAGAAGCCGGAAACCCAAAAAGTGAGAAGCCGGAAACCCAAAAAGTGAGAAGCCGGAAAGACAAAAAGTGAGAAGCCGGAAATCCAAAAAGTGAGAAGCCGGAAACCCAAAAAGTGAGAAGCCGGAAAGACAAAAAGTGAGAAGCCGGAAACCCAAAAAGTGAGAAGCCGGAAACCCAAAAAGTGAGAAGCCGGAAACCCAAAAAGTGAGAAGCCGGAAAGACAAAAAGTGAGAAAGCTTCCTGATCGCGCTCAGAAACGTTCTGAGCGCGCGCTAGCGCCGAAGTGCTCCAAGTGCGCAACGAACCACGGGGATGCCTCGGGCGGACGGCGGACGGGGAGTTGCCCCCCAAAGGGGGGACCGGGATCCTTTGGCGAGGAGAGGGCGTCGGACCGCACCCCGAGGAGGGGTGGGCGCGGATTGGCCGCACCCCCAAGGGGGGGTGCGGATTGGCCGCACCCCCAAGGGGGTGCAGCGTGGCCGCACCCCCCAAGGGGGGTGGCGGCCTGGCCGCACCCCCCAAGGGGGGATGCGGCCTGGCCGCACCCCCCAAGGGGGGATGCGGCCTGGCCGCACCCCCCAAGGGGTGCGGCTTGGCCGCACCCCAAGGGGGGGTGCGGCGTGGCCGCACCCCCCAAGGGGGGATGCGGCTTGGCCGCACCCCAAGGGGGTGCGGCTTGGCCGCACCCCCCTGGGGGGTGCGACTTGGCCGGCCGCACCCCCAAGGGCGGTGCGGTCGGGGGGTGCAGCCTGCGTGCTACCGCGCTCTTTGACCGTCGACCCCTCCTCTCTTTTCTGGGGCTTTCTTCAGGTGCGTCCTAAGGCCTTTACGGGTGTACAACATAAGCCCCCCAAACCTTCGGAGTCCGAGTTCCGGAGCGAGGAGTTCGAAGGTTTTGATTTTTTCTGCGGCGGCTTTTCCCATTGTCCTCTGTGCGGCGCTTTTCTGATAGGAGCTGATGTCGGAGGGTGTTGGTTTTCCGAGGTCGTTGTGGGCTTGCTGCCCGGCTCTGATATCTGTATGGGCTGAGGGCTTTCTGCAAAATGACAGATTAGCTTGTGCGGTTCTGAGCCCGCGGCTTTTACACAATAGAAAATTAGTTTGCGCAAGTCTGTGCTTGCGGCTTTTTTGCACGAGTCTGTGCTCGCGGCTTTTTTGCACGAGTCTGTGCTCGCGGCTTGGCCGGTGAATAGCGGGTGTATTCAAACCGTGGGTGAACGTAAGGGGGGCAGGCCCCTACGTCACCGGGACTCGACGGCGGAGGAGAAGGGCGAACCTTCAATCGACAGCGGTGCAAAGTCCCCGGGGCAGGGCCCCGAAGTGGCCGGTGAATAGCTGGTGTATTCAAACCGGGGGCGAACGTAAGGGGGGCAGGCCCCTACGACGCTGGGACTCGACGGCGGAGGAGAAGGGCGAACCTTCAATCGACGACGGTGCAAAGCCCCCGAGGCAGGGCCTCGAAGTGGCTGGTGAATAACTGGTGTATTCAAACCGGGGGCGAACGTAAGGGGGGCAGGCCCCTACGACGCTGGGACTCGACGGCGGAGGAGAAGGGCGAACCTTCAATCGACGGCGGTGCAAAGCCCCCGAGGCAGGGCCTCTTTATAAAGTTTTTTCTTAAGTGAGTGTAAGTGTCAAAATATGGTTTTACAGTATGAAATCATTTGGTGCATAGCTTTATGTAAGATAAGATAGGTGCACGGGTCTGGCCCGCGGCTTTTTGCGCAAATCTGGCTCGCGGCTTTCGCGCGAGATTTACTCACGACTTGGTTTGCGCGAGACTGGCTCGCGGCTTTTGTTCGCGCGAGATTTACTCGCGACTTGGTTTGCGCGATACTGGCTCGCGGCTTTTGCTCGCGCGAGATTTACTCGCGACTTGGTTTGCGCGAGACTGCCCCCCAGTGATTGATCCTTCGGCGGCGCTGATGTCTTTTCCTGCCATGATGCCAAGTCACGAGTATCGTTGGGCTGGTGATATTGTGTTTCTGGACTTCTGTCAGGACGGGCCACACGGTTTTGGGCATTCGTACTGGAGAGCTCTCCTTCGGGTTTGCTGATAAGCAAGTGGAGGGGAGCCAAATCAGCATGCCCCCCAGGGATTGATTCTTCACTTGTGCGGATGGATTTTCCTGCCATGATCTCTAGTCACGAGTATCGTTGTGCAACGAATACTGTCTTCAGAGTCTTCTTCGAGCTTTGTCGATTGTCTCCTGCTGCGCGAGAGGAGTTTGGAGTGCTGTTCTTGCAGGAGGCTGGAGCGTTTGCTCTTGAGTACGCGGAGTGCTTGTAGCTGAATACGCGGGGTTATGCTTGGACGGTCTTGAGAGCGGAGAGCGCAGAGGCGCTCTTGGAGCAGTCTTCAGAGCGGAGCGCACGGAGGTGCGCTTGGAGCGGTCTTAAGAGCGGAGCGCGCGGAGGCGCGCTTGGAGCGGTCTTGAAAGCGGAGCGCACGGAGGCACGCTTGGAGCGGTCTTGAGAGCGGAGCGCGCGGAGGCGCGCTTGGAGCGGTCTTGAGAGCGGAGCGCACAGAGGCGCGCTTGGAGCGGTCTTGTTGTGAGTGGTGTTGGCTTGCCAGTTGACCCACTCCGCCGTGGCTGGGTCGATGCCATGAGGGGCGCTTTTTTCTTCGCCGGGTCTTCAGGGATTGAGGAACTCCATGCGTCGGATAGCTCGAGAGTGGCTTCTACTCTTGTTGGTTCCGTGAATTCAGGCGCGGCGAGCGCTGCGTTCGGGAGTTCCTTGCTTGGTGATTGGGAATCCATTCCCACAGACGGCGTCAAACTGTTGCGGAACGCATAGGGCTCGTGGTAGACCGGTTCTCTTGAACCACCTTAGCTCGTGAGCGAACTAAGCGCGCAAACAGTCAATTAGAGATTTGATGAGTACACAGGGAGTTTTTAACGTGGAAAACCCGGAAAGGGTAAAAAACCACGCGGCCGGAGCTGTGCCGACCAAACTTCACTATCTTCTGGGGGTTACAACTTGGAAACTAGAACTTGAGCGCGACAGGCCGCTGCTCGTTACAATATTTGGAGAGAGAGAGAACGAGCTCCGAGGGTGACAGGCCACCTCTCGGAAAAACTAAGTCTTTTTCTCTTCTGAGAATGCTAGTCGCCTTTTCCTTCTGAGAATGCTAGTCGTCGTTCGGAAGTGAGAATGCTAGTCGCCTTTTTCTTCTGAGAATGCTAGTCGCCTTTCGGAAGTGAGAAGGCTAGTCGCCTTTTCCTTCTGAGAATGCTAGTCGCCTTGCGGAAGTGAGAAGGCTAGTCGCCTTTTCCCTCTGAGAATGCTAGTCGCCTTTCAGAAGTGAGAAGGCTAGTCGCCTTTTCCTTCTAAGAATGCTAGTCGCCTTTCGGAAGTGAGAAGGCTAGTCGCCTTTTCCTTCTGAGAATGCTAGTCGCCTTTCGGAAGTGAGAAAGCTAGTCGTCTTCTCCTTCTGAGAATGCTAGTCGCCTTTCGGAAGTGAGAAGGCTAGTCGCCTTCTCCTTCTGAGAATGCTAGCCGCCTTTCGGAAGTGAGAAGGCTAATCGCCTTTTCCTTCTGAGAATGCTAGTCGCCTTTCGGAAGTGAGAAGGCTAGTCGCCTTTTCCTTCTGAGAATGCTAGTCGCCTTTCGGAAGTGAGAAGGCTAGTCGCCTTTTCCTTCTGAGAATGCTAGTCGTCTTTCAGAAGTGAGAATGCTAGTCGCATTTTCCTTCTGAGAATGCTAGTCGCCTTTCGGAAGTGAGAATGCTAGTCGCCTTCTCCTTCTGAGAATGCTAGTCGCCTTTCATATGTGAGAAGGCTAGTCGTCTTCTCCTTCTGAGAATGCTAGTCGCCTTTCGGAAGTGAGAAGGCTAGTCGCCTTTTCCTTCTGAGAATGCGTTGCCTTTCGGACGTGAGAAGGCTAGTCGTCTTTTCCTTCTGAGAATGTTAGTCGCCTTTCGGAAGTGAGAAGGCTAGTCGCATTTTCCTTCTGAGAATGCTAGTCGCCTTTCGGAAGTGAGAATGCTAGTCGCCTTTTCCTTCTGAGAATGCTAGTCGCCTTTCGGAAGTGAGAAGGTTAGTCGCCTTCTCCTTCTGAGAATGCTAGTCGCCTTTCGGAAGTGAGAAGGCTAGTCGTCTTCTCCTTCTGAGAATGCTAGTCGCCTTTCGGAAGTGAGAAGGCTAGTCGCCTTTTCCTTCTGAGAATGCTAGTCGCCTTTCGGAAGTGAGAAGGCTAGTCGTCTTCTCCTTCTGAGAATGCTAGTCGCCTTTCGGAAGTGAGAAGGCTAGTCGCTTTTTCCTTCTGAGAATGCTAGTCGCCTTTCGGAAATGAGAATGCTAGTCGCCTTCTCCTTCTGAGAATGCTAGTCGCCTTTCGGAAGTGAGAAGGCTAGTCGCCTTTTCCTTCTGAGAATGCTAGTCGCCTTTCGGAAGTGAGAAGGCTAGTCGCCTTTTCCTTCGGAGAATGTTAGTCTCCTTTCGGAAGTGAGAAGGCTAGTCGCCTTTTCCTTCCGAGAATGCTAGTCGCCTTTCGGAAGTGAGAAGGCTAGTCGCCTTTCGGGATGATGAAGATCTTCAAGTCCACGAAGGAGATCTTCAAGCGCCGAAGGAGAATTCCGCAAAAGTCTGCAAGGAGCTCTCCCCCGGTCCATAAGTCAAGGTCCCTTCAAATGAAGCTCCAGGCCCCTTTTTATAGCTTTGGCCGGGGGTAGTCCGGTAATCTCGCCGTTTGCCGTTTCCATAAATGCTCGGTGGACGAATCATATTCTCCGGTTCGGGGCCCTCGGATTGCCATCTTTCGTAAATGACCACCCTACCCCTCGGGCAGCTTGGGCAGTTTGGGCAGTTCGGGCAGTTCCGTTGGAGGTGAAAAAGGCGACTGACTGTTCCTGAAAAGTGAGAAGCCTGAAAGACAAAAAGTGAGAAGCCGGAAAGACAAAAAGTGAGAAGCCGGAAACCCAAAAAGTGAGAAGCCGGAAACCCAAAAAGTGAGAAGCCGGAAACCCAAAAAGTGAGAAGCCGGAAACCCAAAAAGTGAGAAGCCGGAAAGACAAAAAGTGAGAAGCCGGAAACCCAAATAGTGAGAAGCCGGAAACCCAAAAAGTGAGAAGCCGGAAAGACAAAAAGTGAGAAGCCGGAAACCCAAAAAGTGAGAAGCCGGAAACCCAAAAAGTGAGAAGCCGGAAACCCAAAAAGTGAGAAGCCGGAAACCCAAAAAGTGAGAAGCCGGAAAGACAAAAAGTGAGAAAGCTTCCTGATCGCGCTCAGAAACGTTCTGAGCGCGCGCTAGCGCCGAAGTGCTCCAAGTGCGCAACGAACCACGGGGATGCCTCGGGCGGACGGCGGATGGGGAGTTGCCCCCCAAAGGGGGGACCGGGATCCTTTGGCGAGGAGAGGGCGCCGGACCGCACCCCGAGGAGGGGTGGGCGCGGATTGGCCGCACCCCCAAGGGGGGGTGCGGATTGGCCGCACCCCCCAAGGGGGTGCGGCCTGGCCGCACCCCCCAAGGGGGGATGCGGCGTGGCCGCACCCCAAGGGGGGTGCGGCGTGGCCGCACCCCCCAAGGGGGGATGCGGCTTGGCCGCACCCCAAGGGGGGTGCGGCCTGGCCGCACCCCCCTGGGGGGTGCGACTTGGCCGGCCGCACCCCCAAGGGCGGTGCGGTCGGGGGGTGCAGCTTGCGTGCTACCGCGCTCTTTGACCGTCGACCCCTCCTCTCTTTTCCGGGGCTTTCTTCAGGTGCGTCCTAAGGCCTTTACGGGTGTACAACACTAATAGAGAATTTTGCGGTGTTAATAACATTGATCTCTATATATAATTAATTACAACAAAGTTAGCATAATTATAGGTTGCACCCCTCTATCTTTTGAATTACAAAACCTCTTCCGTAAGTTTACACGAGTGACAGACACGGGGCTCCGCCCCTACGACCAATCGTGACAGTATCTTTAACAGTGACAGTGCATATGGGCCCCCAATGCCGAAGCGACAGTACTCCGACCACGACATTGCCCGACGCGCCGACGCTCCCTCCGCTCACAAATCCACGCCGCACTTGTCGCTTGCAGAATTTTATTAATTTTATAAAGATTAACCTTATTAATTTTACGAATATAAAAATGTTTATATTAATATAAATATGGTATGTGCACACCAGTGATATATGCACACCAAAATTCGCTATATGCACACCAGTGATATGTGCACACTAGTGATAAATTTTGATGTTAAAGGCACACCAAAATTCGCTATATGCACACCAGTGATAGATGCACATCCTAAAATTTTAAATGCAGGTCATATTGTTATATGTACACCAAGTTAAAAAAAAATATTTTCATTTTTTCTCCTTTTTATTAGCATACTAAGAGTATATCCCTGTCTTTTGCCAACAAATACTATTGGATTGATAAACATCAGCCTTAGATCCCATCGACATAGATCTAATCTTTGTAAAAAAAAGTCATCAACAATTGTATTTATAATCATCATCATCACAAAGACATGTTTTTCAAATATAATCCCAAACACAACAAAATTAAGCACTCTACAGATTTTTATGGTTAAATGTTTTTCATGTGACTCTAAAAACTTGGCATACAAATGAACACAAAAGTAGCTGGTCAAGTTACACATAGCACCAAAAGATATACAAAACTTTGATGTATTCAAAATTCTCTTGACCTGCATGCAAGAAAGAACATGATAATTAGTTTTCAATATTTTTTTAAAGAAGTATGTAGTAAAATATGTTCAATATTTTACCCAAAATATGTAGAATAAGTAGATGATCATGTAATGCTCAAACTTTGTAGATATGAATTCCTGCACCAAACAAATTATTAATATATTAATATTTCAATTCAATGAAAGCATGTGGATGAAATATAGTAATTAGTGACATACTCAATTTCATGGATCAGCCAAATTAATTGCTTGTGACATGTATTGTAGATCCCATTTTTCTGCCGCCAAAAACTGCAACACAACAACCAAATCGGTATACAGTGCCCCTCTAAAACCCTTGTTTACATGTATAGCACTTTGACCAAAAGATCTTTTGATCTCCGTGTGTTGTAGGGTGATCATTTGATTTACACGATAAAAACCCTCTCTATCACAACCTAACATAATTATAGGCCTTGCCATTGCTGTTATAGTATCGGCTCTTTGGATGATAATAACAAACCCTATCTCCTTTGCAATATTACGTGCCCATTCTACCAACTCATCTTTGCTGGGAAACAGTAAGTCCGTAATGAAATGTTTACCAACATCTAGTTCAAATGATTGAGAACCCTCTTCCCTACTCAAAATATTTTCATTTACATCCATTACTAACATAAACCTGTTCAAATACGTAGTTTATACAATCACTAATAACCACCATTCTCACATAACATACACCAAAGAAATTATAATACTTTCAAATTAGTAGTTTTATACCTCACTAGAGCTTTCCAAAATGTGATCCTTCAATATTGGAGATGTAATGTTGGAACCGGCTTGCAGCGAACAACAATGGCTGAACAACAATGGCTCATTTATCCTACCAAAAGAAAATAAATAATATCATTTCTCAGCTTGGATATTCAAATGCCAATTTTTCAGCTTGGATAAACAAGTAAAAAAAACAAGAAATACCTAAGCTATACCTGGAAACAAATTCAGCGACAACAATGGCTGAATTTTTTTTTGCCGGAATAACAGAGTACGAAATCGCCGGCTTGAGGATGGAGGCTTCGCAATGCGGTAGAGGATGGAGGCTTCGCCGGCTTGAACAGAGTACAAAAAAGCCTTTGCCGTCTTGAGCGACGAGGCGCGGAATCGGAGACGTCGCGGAATCGGAGAAGATGAACAGTATTGGCTTTCGTCGGCTTGAGCGAGGGGGCACGAAAGCAGGAAGGAAACTTTGGACTGCTTTACCGGAGGAGGGACGAGAATGGCTCGAGCATCAGCGAGGAGGCGCGAGCGGAGAAGAGGAGGAGGGGCTTTCGTCGACTTGAGCGAGGAGACCCAGAACAGCTAGGGCATCGAAAGAGGCGGAAAAGGAGGAATTTTGGTTTTAATATAGGCGTGCATTTAACAGGTAAAATAACACCACTCATTTGGTGTGCACATAGCCAACTTAGGTGTGCCTTTAACACCACCCTATAAATATTACTTTCTCTCCCCTCCCTCTTTCTCCACTCTCTCTCTCTCTCCACTCTCTCCCACCTTGTCGTCTCTCCTCTCTCTCCACACTCTCTCTCTTACCGTAGCTTTCTCCTCTTTTTTGAAATAATTTTTTCTTAGTGAAAGGGTAATTTGGGAAGTCTTATGTTTAATCAAATACATCTTTTCTCTTTTAATATAATATAGGTTTTATAAACATGTGTGCACAAAAATACCCCTACGGGACTCTTCTCTAAGGGTCCGTTCGTTTCACAGACATTAATATTAAAGTATTGACTTTCAATCCAATATCAATACACACGGGAAATGACATTGAGTTTAAATCCAATTCTTTTGTTCGTCTGTATAATGATTTTCTGTCGTAGGAATTGATATTCATTACTTTTTACTGTTCGTTTGCAGAAAGACTTTCTTTCATAGGAATTAACATTGATCAATGTTGAGCTTCTAAGTTTCTTCCTGCAAATTATCATAAGCAATAACGCGTATTTTTAGCCCGACACGCGTTTTTTTAGCCCGGGCGTGATTTTTTCGCCCGGGCGCGGTTTTTACGCCCGGGCGCGATTTTTACGCCCGGGCGCGATTTTTTCGCCCGGGCGCGATTTTTCGCCCGTGAGCGATTTTTTCGCCCGGGCGCGTTTTTTTCGCCCGGGCGCGATTTTTTCGCCCGGGCGCGATTTTTTCGCCCGGGCGCGATTTTTTTGCCCGGGCGGGTTTTTTTTCGCCCTGACGCGTCTTTTTTGCCCTGCCTCGATTTTTTTAGCCCGGGCGCGATTTTTTCGCCCGGGCGCGGTTTTTACGCCCGGGCGCGATTTTTTCGCCCGGGCGCGTTTTTTCGCCCGGGCGCTATTTTTTCGCCCGGGCGCGTTTTTTTCGCCCGGGCGCGATTTTTTCGCGTGGGCGCATTTTTTTCGCCCGGGCGCGATTTTTTTGCTTGGGCGCGATTTTTTTGCCCGGGCGGGTTTTTTGCGCCCTAACGCGTCTTTTTTGCCCTGGCGCGATTTTTTCGCCCGGGTGCGATTTTTTTCGCCAGGGCGCGATTTTTTTTATCGGGCGCGATTTTTTTCGCAGGGCGCGATTTTTTTCGCCCGAGCACGATTTTTTCGCCAACGCGCCCGGGGGAAAAATCGCGCCCGGGCAAAAAAATCACGTACGGACGAAAAAATGACGTACTGGCAAAAAATGCGCATTGGGGCAAATAAAAAATTGATATCGTTTTGGAAAGTCGGAGTTGTCGATCTCAATATCCACCCCTGGAGATAAACATTGGATCAATAGGTTTTTAGGTTAGGGTGAATATCGTCGACTTTCCACCAGAAAGCCAATTCCACTCTACAATTGTTGGTACGAACAACAGAAATGACTTTCATATTCTCAAAGCCAATACTTCAATATCAATGTCTGTGAAACGAACGGAACCCTAAGGGATATTTTTGCGCATATATGCTATGAACTATAAATATACAAGAGTGGTTTTTGTAATTTCAAAAAAAATAGAGGGGTAAAAGACCATATATTTACTTATTAAATTTTTTTTAATTAAAATTAATCACTTTCCCCCAAAAAAATAACAATAATGAAAAAATAAGGGTGCTTTTTTATAGAAATAATTAAACTTTATCAAAGTGATTTTAAAGAAACAGGTGGTCACTGAGATATTTTTGATGGCCTTATCTGAATCATAGATGCCACATCATTAGGATTTTTGCTAACTATTTTTTATTAGATTAGATTTGCACTTGCTTTTCCTAGGTTACCCCTGCCATAATGGTCAATATTACCAACTGTACCATTGGTATATCCATTTATATTAGAAGAAGAAGAAGAAGGGCATTTTATATTACTATATGTCATTCTTGGTCAGCGGATGTGTATGTGGTGGTTATGAACCGCCGTTGGTGAATGTCCGTTTGGGTGGCTGCTAGGCGCGTGCGATTGCTTGGCGGACGCGGCCGTTGCGCGTGATTGCTGTGTGCGTGTTTTGTGCGGTCGAGTCGGTACACTTTGGCGATCCGGTTGAGGTTATGACCTTGAAAGCTGCCCTGACTCGGGTGAAATTTACATCAAATGATTCCCAATTTTTGGGGGTCGCGGCTTGTAAACAGTGAGCCTGAAATTTTTTCCGTTGCCAACATATTCCTGGCCGTGCGAGTCTTTTCTCGACTTTATGCGTTGAAATTGTTTTTACGTGCATGCCGCTTTATGAGTTTACTTTGGTGAATTGTCATGTCTTGGGCAGTTATGAGCTTACCGCTTTGTGTGGATGACGAAAGTCGGCATTTGAGCTTCGAGCTTGCTATTTGGTGTTGGCGCCAGGTGTTGCTACCGCAATTGTGAGCGAGCCACGCGGTAGTTATGAACCATTGCTCGTGAGCGCCCGACCTCACCTAAGGAACTTCGTTCACATTTATGTTCAAAATCAGTTTTCTTTTCTCGGCGGCGGTCATAAGGTTGTTGATGGGTTCCCCCTATTTATGGAGAAAACCCGTAACCACCGCACACCGGATCCCGAAAACCGCCGCACACCGAATCCCACCTTCGCACACCGGATCCCTCTCCCGCGCGGCGGATCCAAACCACCACACACCGATCCAATCCACCTCGCGCGGGATCCCAACCGCCCCGCGCGGGATCCCAACCGCCCCGCGCGGGATCGCAACCACCGCCAACCACCGACGGCCGACCGCCGCCAACCACCGGCCGGCCGCCGCCGGCCGCCGCCCCCTTCATGGCCGGCGGCCATGGCCGGCCATCCATGGCCGGCCACCGCCGTCGCCGCCCTTCACTCTCCACCGTCGGATCTCTCCAAGGCCCTCGCGGCCCTCCAATCGTCTCGCGCGATCACGACCCTTCGATCGTCGCCAACGATCTCGGCCCTCCATTTGGTGGTTATCCGCGATAACCACCGTAACTTTCACTTCCCAAGCCTATAAATAGACCCTCAAGGGTCTTCATGAGGAGGCGATCTCTCATTCTCTCCCAGACTCTCTCTCTCTCTTCATTTCCTCCTTCCCTCAGAGTTTCTCTCTCTACACTCCGCCATCCCTTTTTACTAACTGACAGGTTCTTCCTGCGAGCGTCTCTTACCGAGGAAGCAGTGCTACGTCGTTCGAGATGAGCACCCCGAACCAGAGCAGCAAAGTCAAGGCGCTTCGTGAAGTGCTCACCCAGCAAGCGCGCAGCCGCACCAGACACACAGTAAGGCAATCAACTCCTAAGTGGTGGCCTGTCACCCACGGAGTTCTCTCTCTCTCTCTCTCTCACAACTGTAACGAGGCGCGGCCTGTCGCCCTCGCATTCTCCAAGAAAGCCCTGTAACAGCACAACATAGTGGATTTCGGCCAGCACCGTCCCGACCACGTGGTTTTTCACTCTTTGGAGGGTTTTCCACGCTAAAGATCTGTGTGTACCATTTTCAGCATTTTCTCTCTGCAACATTCTGACTGTGTGCGCACTCGACCGCCCGGGCTAAGACGGACCGAATTGAAACCGGTCTACCGAGGGCGTTGAGAAGCCGCAACAGTTTGGCGTCGTCTGTGGGAAACGTGTTCCCCAAGCTCTGCAAAAGTTCTCTGAAGACAGTATTCGCCTCGCGACAATACTCGTGACCGACAACAATGGCGAGAAGAAGTGCTCGCACCACTAATGGCTCCATTCCTGAAGGACGCGTTGAGCCCGCTCCATCCCATTCACTCATCAACGCACCTCCCGTCGAAGAGGTCCCTTTGGCACCTGTCATCCCACTAGAAGGACGCATGCGTCAAATAGAGGAACAGCAAGCCGAAATGCTGGCTCTTCTCAGAAACCTTGAAGCACCTACTCCACCTGCCGCTTCCGTCATCCCACCTCCCTTGGTCCCTAATCGCGCCCCCCTTGGGGAAGCCGCTCGCGAAGAAGAAATGTACGAAGAAGACTACTCAGATGCAGCCAGCTCTGCGCATCCAGCCCGTCCTGGCAGAGGAACTAGGGAAGAACCCCTGTACCATCAGCAAGGAGCAGGGATCAACCAAGCCATAAGAGGGCCCACCCGCGAGGAGATCCACGATGTAATCGCTGAAGAGTATGGACAAGTCGGACGCCGGGGCATCTTCGCCCGCCGCCCTCTACATCACGGCTCCCCCTTGGCGCAGCAACTCCTGGCCCATCCGGTTCCGCACGGCTTCAAGCTTCCTAGCATCGAGTCGTTTGACAGAACGGAGGATCCGCTGGAGCACATCAATCATTTCACCACCATCATGAGGATCTACAATGCTGCCGATCAGCTCCTTTGTCAAGTGTTCCCAGCGACACTCAAGGGGCAATCCCGCACCTGGTTTCACTCCCTGTGAGAAGGATCCATCAACAACTTCACCGAGCTAGCCCGACGGTTCACAGATCAGTTCGTCGCCAACCGAAGAATCGTCCGAGATCCCTCTCATCTCTCGGGGATCCGCCAGAACGAGGGAGAAACCCTTAAAGAATTCTTCCGTCGCTTCACCACTGAGGCGCGGCAAATACCAGGGGTCGACCCCGAGCTTCTGTGCGGTGTTTTCCTGGGAGGGCTCCGCCCGGGAGGCTTCTATTCCGCTCTAATGAGGGAGACAGTTCCAAATTACCCGGACCTCGTGCATCGAGTGGAGGCACAGATAGCAGCAGATGAAGCCATCGAGGCGCATCGCCAGCAGTTCGAAGGAAGTCTGAAGAGGAAGAAAGGATCGGAGCAAGCTCCCAGAAGGCAGGAAGAGCGGCGTACAGAAGAGCGCCGGAACCCTAATCGCGGTCGGGATCTCCGAAGGGACCAGGGTCCCCGACCACTGCTGAATTACACTCCCCTCAACACGTCGCGAACCAACGTGCTTTACGCCATTCAAGAAAATTCGGCATTCCGTAGGCCGAGGCCACTAAACCAGAATGAAAGAACCGACCACTCAAAGTATTGTGAGTTCCATAGAGGAGCTGGACACACGACCGAAGAATGCGCGAGGTTAAAGGAGGAAATTGAACGCCTCGTCAGGCAAGGACTCCTTGGAAGGTTCCTACAAGGCCAGCTACCGAATCAACCACAGCAACCCAGGCAGCCCAGAGATCAGCCTCCTGCACCTCACGGCCCAGCAGCTGGAATGCCGATGGTAGGGCAAGTCGAGACTATAGCCGGGTCTCCTAACCTCGCCGCGCAAATTCTCTCTATCGCTAGGCCAGAGAAAGGCCATGAAGATAAGAAGTTAAAGCAAGACGCCGCCATCGTCTTCGGAGATGAAGACCTCGAGGGGTTACGGCTGCCACACCAAGACCCGCTCGTGATCAGCGCCGGGATCGGGGATCCCTATTTCAACGTCAAAAGGATACTGGTCGACAACGGGAGCTCAGTTGACGTCCTATTCCTCTCCACTCTGCAGAACATGAACCTCACCAAGCAGCACCTCAGCCCAGCGGCAGGGCCCGTCTACGGTTTTGATAATCGCCCCGTCCCGGTCCAGGGCATGATTACCCTTCCGGTAACACTGGGCGAGTTCCCCAGGCAGATAACTCACAGCATCCAGTTCGTAGTCGTGGAGTCAAGCTCCGCCTACAACGCGATTTTCGGAAGACCGCTCCAATCCGTCTTCGGAGCCATCCCATCAATCCCGCATTTAGCCATGAAGTTCCCGACCGCCGCCGGAGTCGGAGTCGTTCGTGGAAACCAGGAGGCAGCCAGGACTTGTTACCTGAAGCAAGCTCAACCGGCAAGGGCGACGGCTCTCAACATCGACAACTTCGACCTTCGAGACGAAGCCACCCTTCAGCGAGGAGCACCCGTCGAAGGAGTAGTGAAAGTGCCGCTCTCCCAGCAAGATCAAACCCGGACTGTCCAGATCGGGTCCCTCTTGACATCCGAAGAACGAGAAAGAATCACAACCTTCCTGCAAGAGAACGAGGACATTTTCGCCTGGAGCCCGGAGGACATGCCTGGGGTAGATCCTGAAGTCATTTTTCACTCGTTAAACATTAACCCCGCCTGCAGGCCCGTAATCCAAAAGAAGAGGAACTTCGCCCCCGAGCGAGTAAAGGCAATCGAAGAAGAAGTAACAAAGCTCCTGGAGGCGCGGTTCATCCGCGAGGCAGATTATCCCACGTGGCTCGCAAACGTGGTGATGGTGAAAAAGGCGTCCGAAAAATGGCGGATGTGCGTCGACTACAGCAACCTGAACCAGGCGTGCCCGAAAGACAGTTTTCCTCTTCCGAGGATTGACCAGCTTGTCGACGCAACGGCCGGCCACGAGCTGCTCAGCTTCATGGATGCATACTCAGGCTACAACCAAATAAGAATGAATCCCGCGGACGAGGAGCACACCGCCTTCCGCACCGATAAAGGAGTCTACTGCTACAAGGTGATGCTGTTCGGCCTTAAAAACGCCGGAGCAACATACCAAAGACTGATGAATAAAGTCTTCAAAGACCTCATCGGGGAGACGATGGAGGTATATGTGGATGACATGCTAGTGAAGAGCGTCCACCGTCGCGACCATTTGAAAGACTTGGGAAAGTGCTTTCAGCTTCTTCGTCGCTTCCAGATGCGGCTCAACCCCAGCAAATGCGCGTTTGGTGTGACGGCGGGGAAGTTCTTGGGTTTCATGGTAACCCATCGGGGAATCGAGGCCAACCCTGAGAAGATCAAGGCGTTGGAGGACATGTCGCCGCCTCGCTCAATCAAGGAAGTGCAACGCCTGAATGGGAGGATCGCCGCACTGTCCCGCTTCCTGTCAAGGACGGGGGACAAGTACCTCCCTTTCTTCAAAGTTCTCCGGGGAGCACGCCACACTGGGTTCCAGTGGACGGACGAGTGCCAGACGGCTTTCGAACTCCTCAAACAGTACCTGGCCTCGCCGCCGCTTCTCTTAAAGCCAACCCCCGGGGAGACCCTGTTCTTGTACCTTGCAGTTTCGCCTACGGCCCTCAGTTCAGTTCAGTTCTTGTGAAGGATGAAGGAGGGGTGCAACGGCTGATCTACTACCTCAGCAAGGTCCTCACCGATACTGAAACCAGATACCCGGCAGCAGAAAAAACGGCCTTAGCGCTCGTCTTCTCGGCGCGAAAGCTTCGACCCTATTTCCAGGCACACACAGTGAAAGTACTAACTCAGCTCCCGCTGCGAGCAATCCTCCAAAAGCCAGAAGTCTCAGGGAGACTTGTAAAGTGGGCAGTAGAACTCGGCGAGTTCGACATCCAATTCTTGCCCCGGCCGGACATCAAGTCGCAAGTGCTCGCTGACTTTGTTGTAGAATACACCATCCCACCGGAAGCAACTCCTGTCAAAGATATTACCACATCCCGTTGGACTCTCTACGTTGACGGCGCTTCAGGAGCTGAGGGAGCTGGGGCAGGACTGCTCCTCATAAGCCCCGATGAGATTACTCTAGAATATGGCCTCAGATTGAAGTTCCCAGCGACCAACAACGTCGCGGAGTACGAGGCCTTAATCGCCGGCCTCCGGCTCGCCATCGATTGTAAGGTAGAAAGCTTGACAATTCACGCCGACTCCCAGCTTGTAGTCTCGCAAGTTGAGGGAGATTATGAGGCCAAGAGTGACCAGATGGCGCATTACCTCACATGCGTAAAGTCGCTCCTTCAGAAGATCCCGTCATACCAAATCCTGCACGTGCCCCGGGAGCAGAATTCTAGAGCAGACGCGCTCTCTAAGTTGGCAACTTCACCATCCAGCTATCAGTCGCGAAGACGCCGCGTGGAGGAGATCATGGCCCCAAGTATCCCAGGGCCGTGGGAGATTGCAGCCATCAATGAGGAAGAACCTTCTTGGATAACCCCTCCACGAGCTTACCTCGAGCAGGGGCACCTCCCCGAGAATCGCCTGGAAGCACGCAGGTTACGAATGCGGGCAGCATCGTACACCATCATAGATGGGGAACTCTACAAACGGGCATTCTCAGGTCCCTATCTAAAGTGCTTACCAGCCGGCGAAGCAGACTACGCCTTGCGAGAGGTACACGGAGGGGTCTGCGGAGAGCACCTGGGAGGAAAGGCGCTAGCCCAAAAAATCTTGCGCCAAGGTTTCTATTGGCCAACAATGAAGAAAGACCCGGCAGAGCTCGTTCAGAAGTGCAGGAGCTGTCAGCTTCACGCAAACGTACCTCACCAGCCCCCAGTTGCGCTCACCGCACTCCAGAGTGCATGGCCCTTCACACAGTGGGGGATTGATCTCCTCGGCCCCCTACCACTGGCATCGGGGCAGAGAAAATTCATCATCCTGGCAATTGATTATTTCACCAAGTGGGTGGAGGCTGAGCCCCTGGCGAAGATCACGGAAGAGAATGCTAAGCAGTTCGTCTGGAAGAACATCATCTGCCGCTTCGGAATCCCAGCATCAATCATCGCCGACAATGGCACCCAGTTTACTGGGAAATCTTTCACCAAAATGTGCGATGACCTAAAGATCAATCTCCGCCACACTGCCGTACCACACCCACAGACAAATGGGCAGGTAGAAGTCACCAACCGCACCATCCTCAAAGGGCTAAAGACGCGTCTTGAAGAAGCCGGGGGGGGGGGGGCAATGGGTGGATGCGCTCCCAAATGTACTATGGGCATACCGCACGACGGAGAGGACTCCAACAGGAAAGACCCCGTACAATCTCTGCTATGGGACCGAAGCCGTCATTCCCGTCGACATCGGAGTATCAAGCATCCGGGTACTGACTTTCGATCCCAGCACAAATGACGAACTACTCCGCCAAAATCTCGACTTAATCTCTGAAACTCGAGACCGCGCCGCCCAGCGCGTTGCCATCTATCAGAGGCGTGTGGCCCGGCTCTACGACAGAAGAGTGAAGCCCAAACCAATCAACGTCGAAGATCTCGTCTTACGCAGCATTGAAGCAGCCGGGAAAGGCCCGCAGAAAGACAAACTCTCACCAGCATGGGAAGGACCTTATGTGGTCACCGTAACAGTGAAACCAGGAACCTTCAAGCTCAGAACGGCGGAAGGAAAGACACTCCCACACACCTGGAACGCGCAGAATCTGCGCCGCTTTTATCAATGATTCTATTTCATCTTGTCATGTAAAAGTCGCGAGCCTTGACTCGCGCAAACTATCTTACTACCATCTTATGTACAAGACTGGCACAAACTATTTGACTACACTTTTATGTGCAAGCAGCGAATCTCGATCCATGCAAATCACTTCTCATCAATCATTGCAGCTCAAAAGACCACCTCGCCTCAGCGTTGCTTGGGCACATTGCCTCAACGTTGCTTGGGCACCTCGCCTCAGCGTTGCTTGGGCACATTGCCTCAACGTTGCTTGGGCACCTCGCCTCAGCGTTGCTTGGGCACATTGCCTCAACGTTGCTTGGGCACCTCGCCTCAGCGTTGCTTGAGCACATTGCCTCAACGTTGCTTGGGCACCGTAGGGGCCTGCCCCCCTTACGGCAAAGCCGTGAGCCAGACTCGTGCACCGTAGGGGCCTGCCCCCCTTACGTTTACCCCCGGTTCGAATATAAACATTCACCGGCCAAGCCGCGAGCCAGACTCGTTCAAAAAGCCGCGAGCCAGACTCGTGCACCGTAGGGGCCTGCCCCCCTTACGTTTACCCCCGGTTCAAATATAAACATTCACCGGCCAAGCCGCGAGCCAGACTCGTGCAAAAAGCCGCGAGCCAGACTCGTGCACCGTAGGGGCCTGCCCCATTATGTTTACCCCCGGTTCGAATATAAACATTCACCGGCCAAGCCGCGAGCCAGACTCGTGCAAAAAAGCCGCGGGCCAGACCCGTGCACCTATTTTATAAAAGCCGCGAGCCAGGCTCGTGCACCTATTTTAGCCGCGAGACAGACTCGTGCAAAAAATCAGCGTGCCAGATCCGCGCACCTATTCTATAAAAACCGCGAGCTCAAGCCCGCGCAAACTCATCTGTAACTTTGAAAATAATCAAACTATGCAGATGCTAACAACCAGACTAACAAGATCGTGCAGATGACAAGTACGATAAATACAATCAAGGAGATACAACCATATTCGGCAAACACGACTACAAGCAGCTAAAGAAATCACTCCTCATCAGGGCTAGGGTCCTCCTCCTCTGACAGGTCATCAAACCCGAGGCCACTAACATCATTGCCCCGCTTCCGGGATACCATCCTAAGAGCCTTCGACACTCCCTGGCGAAGGGCTAGCTCTCGTGAATCCTCCAGATGAGGCTCCACCTCCTGAGTCCAGATCGTGTCTCGGACCTCCTCGGCAATCAAGCAGCGGTCCCGCAGGTAATCAACCGACTCCAGATACTCGGCCAAGCCAGCCGCCTTCAGCTCAGTCTCCCGCTCCGCGGAAGAAAGACGCACTACCTCAGCCCGGCACTGCTCCAGCTCTGCATCCCGACACACCACGTCACCACGGGCTGCCTCTAAGGATCGCAAGGCCTCCTCCAACGCCGCCTTCTCCGCACCGAGACCGGACCTGGTCCTCTCCAGCTCTTCCTGCATCTCTGGGCCAATCCGCCTGAAGTGCGAGATGTCGCGATCTCGCCGTCTCTCCGCCTCCACAAGGGCGCTCCTCGCCTCCCGAAGCTCACCCTGAATGGTCATAAACCCGTTCTTCAAGCTCACGTAATGATTGTTCCATACGTGCGCTATCGATGCCTGAGTCTCCATCTGAAAAAAAAGGGGTTATAAGTCAGGGCCGCAACCACAGAATGACGCTATACAAGAGGAAGTAAGAAATCCTGCTTACCGCTTGGCTCATGGCCTCCAGAGAGGAAGAGACCCTCTTTCCTTCCGGCACCTTTCGAGCTGTGCCTCGCTCCGGAGAAGCCTGGGGGGCAGTAGATCCCAGGACCTCGACCTCCTCATCAGCCGGCTCGCCATCAGCTCCAGATACACAAGGAGGCGCCTCCTCCTGAGGAGCATCCTGTACCGGTGAAGGAGCAGGACCTGACTCCTCCAGACCTTTAAAAACCAACTTCCTCTTTCTATCTCGAACAAGAGGAACAGCAGCGGCACGACCAGCATCAACGGACAACCCACATAAAAGCAGGCGCTTCTCGTCTACGAACAGGGAAATACTGTGCAGAATATTCCCCAGCTCTCGAGCATCTGAAAATCCGAGAACAGGAGAAAACTCCCGCTCACGCCCTTTGAGGCGCCGGCAACGATCGAGTAAAGAGTTCCACACCTCCGGTAGTCCCTCCGGGTTCCTGACATAGCCAAATAAAGTATTCTCATGACGGCGGTCCACCCGGGTCTCAAACTCCAGCCATCTCTTGTTGCTAAAAACTTCAATACGACCTCCGGCATCAACCTGCACCTCACACCACTCCTTGAAAAGGCCCAGGGAGAACTTCGCACCATGCTCTCGGAAGAAGGCAATCAGCCCCATGATCCGCACCATCCCCTGAGGCGTAAACTGTGACACTGGGACGCCGCAAAATTTCAGGATCTGGATCAACTCCTCGCACACCGGGAGACGAAAGCCACTCCGAAGTGACGACTCGCAAAGGGTCATCCAACCCCGAGGCGGATTCTGTACTCGCTCCTCAGGACCTGGGATTCGAATCTCCAATTCGGGGGGCAGGTTGAAGCGCCTCCTCCATATGGCGACATGATCGAGAGTAAGACTCGAGCCCAGTCGCATTGGGCGACTTTGCCCACCACGCCGAGAAGCGTGAAAGAAAAGGAAAAAGCGTCAGTACAAACCACAGACAAATATAAGAGAAGTCCGACCGCGAGACTAACCGCCGCGCAAACCTCGCACACAGGTAAGCTCCAAGAATACACGCGCAGCAGACCCCGCGGAGCAGCCCGCGCGACTGCCCCCACGCTGCCGCACGAGCGCGCGCAGGCGCGCGCGCCCTACAACACGCAAGCACGCGCGGGTGCGCACGCGCGGGTGCGCACGCCCGGCCGCGCGCGAGCACGCGTGAGCGCACGAGCACGCGTGAGCGCACGAGCACGCGTGAGCGAGCGCACCCTGCCGCGCGAGCACGCGCGCGCCCTGCCGCGCGCGAGCACGCGCGCGCCCTGTCGCGCGCAAGCGCGCGCGAACACGCGCGCGCGAGCACGCGCGCGCCCTGCCGCGCGCGAACACGCGCGCGCGAGCACGCGCGCGCCCTGCCGCGCGCGGGCGCGCGCCCTGCCGCGCGCGGGCGCGCGCCCTGCCGCGCGCGGGCGCGCGCCCTGCCGCACAAGCACGCGCGCCCTGCCGCGCGCGGGCGCGCGCGCAGGCGCACGCCCTGCCGCGCAAAACACGCGCGCGCCCTGCCGGCCACCCAATCGTCTCGCGCGCCCTGCCGCCCTTCACTCTCCACCGTCGGATCTCTCCAAGGCCCTCGCGGCCCTCCAATCGTCTCGCGCGATCACGACCCTTCGATCGTCGCCAACGATCTCGGCCCTCCATTTGGTGGTTATCCGCGATAACCACCGTAACCACCGTAACTTCCACTTCCCAAGCCTATAAATAGACCCTCAAGGGTCTTCATGAGGAGGCGATCTCTCATTCTCTCCCAGACTCTCTCTCTCTTCATTTCCTCCTTCCCTCAGAGTTTCTCTCTCTACACTCCGTCATCCCTTTTTACTAACTGACAGGTTCTTCCTGCGAGCGCCTCTTACCGAGGAAGCAGTGCTACGCCGTTCGAGACGAGCACCCCGAACCAGAGCAGCAAAGTCAAGGCGCTCCGTGAAGTGCTTACCCAGCAAGCGCGCAGCCGCATCAGACACACAGTTAGGCAATCAACTCCTAAGTGGTGGCTTGTCACCCACGGAGTTCTCTCTCTCTCTCTCTCACAACTGTAACGAGGCGCGGCCTGTCGCCCTCGCATTCTCCAAGAAAGCCCTGTAACAGCACAACATAGTGGATTTCGGCCAGCACCGTCCCGTCCACGTGGTTTTTCACCCTTTGGAGGGTTTTCCGCGCTAAAGATCTGTGTGTACCATTTTCAGCTTTTTCTCTCTGCAACATTCTGACTGTGTGCGCACTCGACCGCCCGGGCTAAGACGGACCGAATTGAAACCGGTCTACCGAGGGCGTTGAGAAGCCGCAACAGTTGTATTGCTAAACATATATTCTATGACACTAGCGTTTTTGTCCAAGCTGACCGGAGCAAAAGCACTGCGCCAAACATAACCCAAGTTACAATCTACTATGGTTGAGTTTATTTTTTGTCCCAGATGACGACACCAACAAAATTATGAAATCTCGCCCCGGAATTTGCTGAAGTACGTCTTAGTAAGACTACTTGAGCAAACATATCGAAATCGCCTTTAGCTCGAACTCATACCCGAGGGTTGCTTTTCGAAAAGTTCATCCTTCTTGAATTTAGGCTCCGTTTGGGGGGACTTATTTTTACCGGTCAAGCGGTTACGACCGCATGAACCGGACCTTAATTTAGAGTTAAGGTCCGGTTCATGCGGTCGTAACCGCTTGACCCGTGAAAATAAGTCCCCCCAAACGGAGTTTTGTCTAGGCCTATATATCATTGCTCTTAAAACCAAAGTTTCTTGCTCAAATTGTGCTTTGATTTGAATTCCTTAAGGCTTCGTTTGACGCTTCTTATCTGCTCCGGTGAGTTTGATCAAAAACATCATTATCATAGAATGTATGTTTGACAAGACAAATGTTATGACGCTATAAAGAAAATAAACTAGTTTTAAGCATAAAATGCATGAATTTTTTTAGGTGAGAACGGGCGTTCACGAACGACGTTCACGACCGCCACCACCGCGCCAAACGAAGCCTAAGGCTCTGTTTGGTGACACCGGTTGGGCGCCATTTCGGTGGGAAACAGAGCTCAATGGTAAATTGAGGTCCTCCACTTCCGTGGGAAACGACATCGGAGCCTCACGCACTGTTTGAGGTGCCTCCATCTTCCGATGGAGCCATAACCCGTGCCCCAAACACACCCTAAATGCGATCCAACGGTGTACAATCTAGAAATATCATTGTCGCGGTCTCTCGTTGCACGAATATCACAAGAGCACATGACTCTGAATCTCGACCGGATGAGTAAAATTAATTTGGTGGTATTGTTTTCACAGACATTTCACCATTTAAATGAAAGATATGTGCACTCTAGTTATGAGTTTGGCATCAAAATATTAATTTTTAAATAATTATTACACATGCCCAAATCACCAAAATTCTTTTCTATATATCTATATAAAATAAAAGTTACTTTCATTGTTTATTTAATAGACTATTTATTAATTTATTTTATCTTAAATTTTTTCTTTATCTTCACTCGAGGTTACTTGAATTGTTTGAATATAATATAAGTGCTTCTTAATTTATTAATTTTTTTTTTAAAATATTAACATGTGTGAGCTTTAGCTTATTTATAAATTATTTGGTGTAATATTAATTTTGTGACAAGTGTTGGCATGGTATAGAGTAAAGACTCTTTCACATAAATTTTTTAAGATATTTTATTATCAAAAAATATTTATATTTGTACGCGAGCGATTTTGGCACTAAGCATTCTTCAAATAAAGAATTTTTATATATTGCATCATAAATATTTAATTTTGACATTTTGCATTCTCTAACGGCTTTACTACATAGGATGGTACAAAATGTGAATATTAAATTTTTTGGGATACAAAATATCAAAATTAAATATTTATAATATAATTTTGAAAAATCTACTAATTAATTGGAGGGTGTTTAGTGCTAAATTCCTTTTTAAATTCGTATTATTTGTCAGTTTTTTTTATATATACAGAGGAAAAAGATTTTGAAGCCCAGATTCCGGAAGCTCGAGGTTCATTTTTCCTCCCTCGGGCTCCGGCGCCGGCGTACAGGCTTTTCTTCCTCCTCCGTGGTCCCAATTTCTCAAGTTTTCTTCGGAAGTAGGACGAATTTCTAGACCTAGTTTGGCGCCGGACGACCTAGCCCTCGCTTCGGATTCCATGTAGAAACGTAAGATTCTATACTGCTTTCGCCTCTCAGCCTTGATCTGAGAGGATAGGATAGGAGACGAGGGAAGACGATGGGGGGCGTGACTTCGTCCGTGGCGGCTAAGTTTGCCTTCTTTCCACCGATCCCTCCGTCGTACGGATTAGTGGCGGAGGATGAAGAGTTGGGGCGGCTGGCGATGACAAGGGTACCGAAGAGGGCCAATGTTGAGGTCCGCCGGCTGCGCACAAAAAAGGGAAATGACATCATTGCTATGTACGTGAAGAATCCGTCCGCCGCATTTACTCTTCTCTACTCTCACGGCAATGCCGCCGACCTCGGCCAGCTCTACGAACTATTGATCGAACTCAGCGTTCATCTTCGCGTCAACGTGATGGGGTGAGGGAACTATGAGCTCTGTAATTTCCTTACATTTTTATTTCTTCTTTTGGCTCTGCCATCATCGCTGGCTGATCTTCTTCTTTGAAATCCATTATAATTTTGGTTGTTCTGAAAAATAGTTTTCAGACTGTTTGTCTGCTGCAAAATAGGGGTAAACTGTGAGGATGAAACACACCAACCTCTCAAATATAGACATAATTAGCCATTTTTCTGCTTGCATGGAAGCTAAATAGGCACCTTTTTGGACCAGTAAATTGATACAAAAGCATTAATATTATCCCATCCTAAAATTAGGTATTCATACATATGCTATGTTTGACACAACACATTAACCAACTTGAGTACTAAAAAATGAGAATATTAAAATGGATATCTGGCAAAAAAAAACTAGATTTATTTGATTTCGGCATAAAATGTAAGGTTGATGAAATTAATGTCGAAGGTTGAAGAATGGTGAGTTAGATAAAATTAATGTCGAAGGATGAAGAAGTAATAAGTAATAGACCAATGGTAACATCCATAGATATTATTATGCTCGAAAATAAAACTATGTAATTGCGGAACTCAACAGGAATTTGCTACGGAATCGAGCAAAAATGACAAACAAACGCATACATTAGAACACAAGATTTACGTCATTCACCCTAAGATAGGCTACGTCCACGAGCAGCAACATAGTTTCACTAGTTTGGATTTTCCAGACCCTAACCCTATAATAAGAGGAGTTTTATAGGAAACTACGCAGAACCCCTTGCCATGCATAGTGGTTTCTAATGCGAGGATGCGGTCTGATATAGTACTAGATGACAATTTTTTGGGAATCTCCGGATGGGTAGAATTTGAGGCATATAGCTAATAAAATAGATGGAGAATGCTGATCCATAAAGCTGCCTCAAATAGATTGAACAAAGCTAATGATGATAACCTTGTTTCAAGTGACATTTTCTTTTCCAAGTAGCATAAATATCTTTTATTTAGACAACGTACCTTATAACATTGTAAAATGCCTTGTGTCTTGACAAACTGTCTTAGTTTGTTAAAGAAGATGAGTTGATTGGATAATACAAGAATTTGTGCATAATTTGTTGATTTTAAAATGCTCCACTGCAACTTTCACGTAAACAGCTGATGTTGCACCATTTTCAAATGCTAATATATTTGAGAATTTGTCAGTAATCTAAAATGTACTCAGTTCATATAACTTTTGGTATGTGATTTGGTATAAAAAAGAGCAATGTTATAAGCACACCAATTTTCGCTATTGACAGCCAAATTTTATTGACACACCAAATTATTTTATTTTCACACCAACGTGTTATTGCCACACCAGATTTTAAAATCGTTATTGACACACCAAAATGACTAATTTTTTCTCCTTTTCTATTTGATATTTTCACACCAAAATGGTTATGCCACACCAAAATTGTTATTTCAAAAATGTAAACATTCTAGTTATTATTTGGCTCTCTGTTTTTTATATGATTAATAACCAACTACTAAATAAAGATAAACATCAAAAATACATATCCAATCTTGTAGAAATGAAAGCATAAAATACAATCAAAATGTCGGCCATCCAAAACTCCACCAATATTTTTTAGACCTGCATATATGAAACAATTGCAAGTTAGCGACATATAAAATATAAACCAAGATTATAAATAACATTTTATACCTTTGATTTAAAATCATATTTAATGATGAAGATCCAATGCATAAGAGACTTCAGTACCTACATGAAACCTTATGTTAGAAAATTAAATTTTAATAAAAATTGTTTATTGACTGTGAATAACAATAGAAAACATGCATACCTTAAGGATCAGTCAAATTAACTATTTCATCCTCTTGTCTTTTATAATTCAAATTTCACTCGTCTGCAATTGTAGTGTGATATCTCATCCACATGCTAATCACAGACGGTAGTGGACACTCTTTACACACTACTAATTGAATGAAGTGGTTGTTGTTGACAAAACCAATATAAATAGTCTTCTTAGCCGTTTGAGGGGCTGAATGCAATGGTAGGAATGTGAATGACTGAAATTTTGAGAAATGTATAACTGCCACATTGTAACATGATGAAATGACTAATCCCATGCCCGACATCGTCATCCATTTGTCGAGTGGTGCCAGAGAAGAAGTGCATTCCAAAGATGCCAACAACTCTGTCAATCTCACATTCCCATATATGTTGTTGTACAAGTACTGATTATTCTTTATTTCCATACTGAAGCCAACCTACAAATATATACTTTCAAAAATCTTTTTAGTTGGCTATGATCACTCTCCACACGGTTAGTGGTAGAGTTTCTAAAATGCAATAACTTATTTATCCATGCAGAAATAAAGTGCTCCTTGTAAGGATCAACCAACGTCGTTAGCACATATTTTAGAATATCAGGATATTTTTCAGAATACTTGCTACAAATATCATTTAACCGCATATTGAAATGATGAACAGTTGGAGAGTAAACCAAAGTTTGTCATTCAGATAAAAATGTTTCACATTCTTTACCTTGCTTGAAATATCTCTTGCAGTGAGCCAATATATTCCTATTTATGTGAACTTGACATAAAATAATTCTTGCTTGAGGAAATACTACCTTTATTGCATTCATTAATGCTATCTCTCTATCCACTATCAGAACATTTGGCAAGGTTGTTGGATCCAACATGTTTTTAAAACACTCCAATGCCCACTTATAACTACCTTCGGTTTCATTGGATATGAATGCAAATGCGGCAAAAAAGATAAATTTGTAGAAATCTGCCCCACTATATAAAGCAACGGTAGTCTATAATGATTAGTCTTATAGGTGCGAGTCCATTATAAAAACATATGAAAACATATTACACAGTTGGATAGATATGGGGTGAGCAAAATAGATACTTTCCAAATTGTAACTCGAAGGATTCACATAATTGTAGCTACTGTATTCTGCATCCCTAATACATTTGTAGAGAAATTGGATAGGAGTTCCACCATCAAGCTCCTTCTTATGCAATTTAACTTTTTGATTGTATATTGTTCTCATAATAGAAACATTGGAGGAATTTCTCTTTTTCAAAGAGGATTGTATTTTTCGAGGCTTCACACCGGAGACGTACATCTCTTCAACTATCCAAATGAACAAATTGGTGATTATGCGTGCCACATTTAACACCAATTTTCCACTCTTCTCCACATGCATTTTTTTGGCCAAGTAGGAGAAATTGACATTCACATCTCTTCGACTAGTTTTCCTTAAGTTTTTCTGAACATACCTCTTTCTTTGTTGATTATCATGAGGAAAACCGGATCTATCACATCCCATAAAAACCCTAGGCTTAGGTCTCCCATCAATTTTGCCTGCTCTTTGGATAGTAGCAATGAATCTCAATCCTTTGGCAACATTACGAACCCACTCAACTAAGCTCATATTTGTAACAAAGTGCATTCCTACATCAATTTTCATCCTACAAATGAGAGAATCCAAAAAATAATTTTCTTATCTTTCTAAATTTTTCTGAAAACAACATTCCTCAAATTTACACCACTAAAATGCAAAAAATTGAACAACCCCTAATACATTTGCATTGCATAATAATAATAAAAAATTATACTTTAATGCTGGAGGAAATGCCAAATAATTCGAAATAGACTTTGAAATCCTCACAATAGCACCCTCTAATGGAGTATGAGCCTACAGAAATGTCTTCTTCCATTGTATTTGGGGAGAAATAAGGTAAGAAATGATTCAAGAAATTAGGGTTCGGCCGAAATAGGGAAGGAGCAAAAAAATAGAGTTTGGAGCTTACATTCAACTCAAGGGGGTGCGGCGTTCTTCTGGCGAAGCTCCCCAGCACCGGCGATCTCTACCAATGGCGGCGAAATCCTGAACTGGGAGGAAGGCGGGGTGTGCGGCTTAGATTCGTGATGGCGGAAAGCAGAAATCGTAAAAAGGGGGTGTGGCGTTCTTCCGGCGAAGCTCCCTAGAGCCGGCGATCTCCTCCAATCGCGGCGAAATCGCGAACTGGGAGGAATGCGGGGTATGCGGCTTCGACTCACGAACGGCGGAAAGCAGAAATCGTAAAAATAGGCGGCGTGCGCTTAATGGAGGAGGGGTTAGGGTTTTTGAGTTTTTTAGAGTTAAAATTGGTGTGCTAATAGCCTATATTGGTGTGCTTATAACATTGCTGTTGTATTTATTTTGTGTAAAATCATTGTTCATCCCCTTACGGAAAAAACATTTTTAAACCACCTCCCTTATAAAAATACATTATAGTATATGCAGCCAATCAACTTTCTCAAGCAAGATACTTCATGCTAAGGGATTCTTTTGCATAGGTTTCGGTCTCTGAAGTTTTACATATTCGCTCAATTTTGGCAAGATTGTCTATAATCTAAATCTTGATGTCACATTTCTTGGAGTACCTTCATCCATGGAGTTTTTTCAGAAGAAAAATAAAAGCCTTCATTTTGTACTCTATATAAGGTATTAAGGAGGAAAAACCAAAATCGAGCAATCAAACATGCTGGTGATATGCGAATCACAACGCCCAACCCGATAAGGGTCTACTCGCACAAGGGGAGAAGGAGAGGACTCCGAAGCTGGGAATTTAATTGAGAACAGGCCGCGCCCCACTTATATTGCTTATTTAAGTTTATGTTTATTTTTCTTATTATTGTTTAATGAATAAATGACTATGTAAACTCTTATATATAAAGGAGTAAGGAGGAGGAATTAGGACTTCGAAGTAATATTGATCTTTGGAGGGCGCTGACCTGGCTGCATCCCCACCCCCTCATCATCCAAAACCTAATCATTTTGAATGGCAAACTTCCTTTTTCCATTTAAGTAGGCTCTCTAGTGTTCCGCAGCACCCCCACCGTGCACGTTGTGACATGCGTCGTCTGAGCACGATCAACGCTAACGGGTCTCTATGTTCATTTGTTTACTTAACATCCTTTAGTTTGAGCCAGTTGATTATCTAATCTGATAAACATGCATAGTTTTAATAGGCAATTGTTATAAGCACACCAGTTTTGGCTATTCGCACACCAATTTCTATGAGTTATTGCACGCCTTTTGAAAATACGTCTTGTACATGCATTTTTAGGAAAAGTGTTCAACACGAAAATTGTAGAAGATCTATAGTTTTCGTGTTGAACACTTTTCCTAAAAATGTATGTACAAGCGTATTTTCAAAAATTCGCTATAGTTACGATCAGGACGACAATACGCCTTGTGCGTGCATTTTTAGGAAAAGTGTTCAACACGAAAGTTGTAGATCTCAACGAGATCTACAATTTTCGTGTTGAACACTTTTCCTAAAAATGCATTTACAAGGCATATTTTCAAAAGGCGCGTAATAACTCATAGAAATTGGTGTGCGAATAGTCAAAACCGGTGTGCTTATAACAATTTCCTTTAAATATCCTTATATAATGTGATAAAATTTAGTGCTTCATAATTTGTTCTTTATTATTTTTTCTTCACTGGTTACAACTTACAACTGTTTTTTTTACTTAGTTCATCATTAAAATTGTTTTTTCATATCATGGACCAATTTTATAATCATTTTATCTATCCTTCTAATGGAGAATTCCGCCAGCTTTATTTATTTGTTGTTGTGATTTTCAAGGCCAAATAAAGTTTTACGACTGCAAATTGCAACTAACTTTGTCGTAAAGTGAGATTGACTATTTTTTTAGACTTCACATTGTTTTATAAGGTTTAAAAAGTATGGCCCCAAATAATTGAGATATGGCTATTGATGATGATGTTGACTCCTGCATATATAATATGCAAAGAGCTCAAATCTAAGTTTGACCATCCTATGGAAAATAGTTATATATGGAAAGAGGGGAGAGTGAGTTGTTAGGAATCACTGTTATGTATGCGGGTGTCTAGGAAACTCTGGAATCTAGGTGGACAATCGGGTTCACATGGCTTATCCCCTCTTTTGGTTGTTGTAAGAATGATGAGATGGTTTCTACTTCAAATTTTTAATCCCAAATAGTGCTGGGTTTCTTTTCTTATTGATAGATTTCTTTTGCCCTATTGACATTGCTTGGCTAGTTCTCAATTTCACCTAATTAACCTGATAGTGACATTTTCAGTTAGCTAATCTCTTAATAATAAATGAAAAAAAAATCCCCAATTTTGAACTAGTTATAATTATCATCATCAATAAGAGAAATTTGGGCAGAGGTTAGACAGGGGATGGGGATTTTGATTTGAGTACTTTATTCCGTTGTTTCCCTCGTCATCCATGCTTCCTTTTCTCTATTTCTTTTTAAAATATATTATAATTAAAAAATTAGTCCTTTGAAAGGAAAGTAGAAAATGTTGTTAGTTTGTGTTGTGGAAGGAAATTGGACCACTTGAATTCTACAATAAACTTCTTGATTGGAGAAAGTTTCTTATCATTGTTTGTTCAACTAGCTACATGCCTTTCCTTTGATATGCCCACTGTAACGTCCCAAGGTCCTGGACTTACAATCGGGACAACGTCCACCGACTGCCTCGCCTGGCGACCGTTACCGGGCTGCAGCCCAAGCACCCCAACCCCTCTCCAATCTCCAGGCGGGTTGTTGGTGGCCACAACCTCCCTTTGGTGAGAAGTGATCCAGTTAAGCGCCTCTACGGGGCCTTCCCAGGAGGTCACCCATCCCAGTACTACTCCAGCCCGAACACGCTTAACTATGGAGTTCTTTCACTTCTCATCACCAATTGAGCTGAGAAGTGAAAGAACTCTATAGTTAAGTGTGCTCGGGCTGGAGTAGTACTGGGATGGGTGATGAGAAGTGAAAGAACTTCATAGTTAAGCGTGCTCGGGCTGGAGTAGTACTGGGATGGGTGACCTCCTGGGAAGGCCCCGTAGAGGCGCTTAACTGGATCACTTCTCACCAAAGGGAGGCTGTGGCCACCAACAACCCGCCTGTGGGCTGGAGAGGGGTTGGGGTGCTTGGGCTGCAGCCCGGTAACGGTCGCCAGGTGAGGCAGTCGGTGGACGTTGTCCCGATGGTAAGTCCAGGGTCTTGGGACGTTACATCCACATCATGATACTTTCTTATAAATTTGGATGATCTGGTCTGTCAAATCTTAATTTTTTTATTCCAACTATTTGGGGTCGCTTTATCAATCTTTATTTTCAGTCATTTTTATTGAGTGTTGCCGTAGGTGTTACACTTGAACTACATAAATCAGTTTTAAATGCTTACATCCAAGTTGCTTTTAATCTACTCCCTGCTGTCTAATCCTTCGTTGACTAACTGCGCTCCTCTAACTTGTGCATTTTTTAACCTTTTGTACATGCCCTAACCACCTAAATCTATTTTCTTTAGTCAAATTTTCAGTGATGCCACCCACATTTTTTTCACTAATACAATCATTCCTTAAATTTATCATATTCTTGTTCTTGTCACACAATTTAAATTTAAACGAATTATTTTACTACGCACAACTCTAAGTGCATTTTTATAAAATTTACCATGAAGTCTCCACATGATATTCTTATCACATGGTACTCCCACGTTACTTCTCTATTTTAATACCAGTCTTAATTGTAGAAATTATATTTTTGCCAAAGTTGTTATGGGCCTAGCCCGTAACGTTGTCAGAGGTGGCGGTGGAGGCGGAGATACAAGAGGAGCCGAGCTCAGCCTGTGGAGAATGCGTGGGGAGAGGAAGAAGGGAGCCTTGCTCAACCCTAACTTGTTACGGTCGCGCACGCCAAGGCGAGTTCACGTGTAGAGGAAGGTGACAGATGCTAGTCCACCAATTGAGGAGGAGACCGTCGATGCTCGACCTAGGGATTGTTTTCATTTTGATGTCGTTTTGTCTTTCACTATCCGCAAATCAAATATTGTTATTATCACCCCCACGACTATATAAGGGGGATATGCTTGTATTAGTTTTTTTTTTGGATGAATGTTTTTTAAGGTTGCTCCTTAGTCTCTCTCTCAATCCCTTTTCCTCCTCTTTCTCTTCTCTCCTCCGCTGCCCCCTCGCCGGATTCCTCCCCGGGTCGCGTAATATTTGGTTTGACCTGCCTCACCGCCCGCCCTCCGGCCGCCGGTGCTCTCCCGCGACAGTTCCGTGCCGACTCCCAGCCGCTCGGCGCCGATCCCGCCTCCAGCACGATCGGATCCAGTCCCCGACGCGCCGTTCCAGCTCCGATTCTGCCTCCAGCCCCGATCCCGCCTCCAGCGCCGATCCCGCCTCCAGTGCCGATCCCGCCTCCAGCTCCCGATCGGACCCAATCCCGATCTACGACTCTAGCCCCGATCCCGCCTCCAGCGCCTGGATCCGCCGCCGACTGCTCCTGTCGGACTCGCCCAGCCCCGATCCCGCCTCCAGCGGCCAGATCCGCCGTCGACTGCTCCTGTCGGCCTCGCCCCGCCCCGATCAGCTGCAAGGGCCATCCATCGGCCACGTCTAGCCTCGATCCAACGACTCTCTCCCTCCATCGTCCGACTTCATCTCTTCCAACCGCCACCCTCCGGCTCCAGCCCCATGGCTCCAAACCTGCACTCCTCCGGTGACCCCGCTCCGGATACCTCCGCCGACGCCCTGACCCGACGCTTGGAGGCTCAGGAACAACTCGTCGCCTCCATGCACGCCTCTCTCCATGCCCTCCACTCCAAGATTGACTCCATCCAGGCGTCCGTCGCCGTCGTTTCCGCCGCGTACGACTCCGGATCCCCCGCAGATGACGACTCTCTCCTCGGCGCCGGGCCGCCGCCCATCCCCGCCGGGGCCACTCCTCCGCCCATTCCGGGCCGGCCTGCCCTCTCCCTCGACATTCCCTCTTTTGTCGGTGTTTACCCCGATGGGTTGGATCGCCAAATCAGAGCAATATTTTGACCTCAACTACACACAAGAGCAGGACTAGGTTTCTACGACCTTGGTTGGCCTGGACGGATCGGCCCTCCACTGGGCTCGGTAGCTCCGCCAATCCAACTTGTTCCTTCTGCACAATTTGATAAGCATCTTTGCTTGGTGGGTAATAGTCTCACTCTTCTTAACCAAAGTATCTTCTTTCAGCACTTAGGTGGCGTTTGGTTAAACTTACTTCCTCCGATGCGGATTGGCCAAAACGGAGGTTGGAGTAAAAGCGTTGTTTGGATTGGATAAGTTATAAACGACGTTTATTAATAAACACTCTTTATAGGTATCGCAGGATAAGCAATTTTTCCTCCAGTCGAACCGCACAGCAGGAGCGTCTGGATCGCAAGCCGCAACAGTCTTCTCTCCAGAGTGTGAACCCTCATCTTCCCTCCCGATCTCCCGCAGCCCTACCGACCGATCTTGCTCCAGAAGGTTTGACATCCTCCAGATCTCCTTCTCGCCGGTATCTAGGGTTGTTCTACACGAGACGCAGGCGAGATCGAGCTCGGCGTCTAGGGTTCTTCCCTTCGGTTTCAAGGATCTCGTGTGGCGTTGATTGCAGGCGAGAAGGATCCCTTTTGCAAGCGTTTAGGGTTCTACTCGTCGGCTATTGGTATGAATCCCTCTTGCCCGATTTGATCTAAACAAATTTCTTCTGGTAAATGATTTTTCATTTGTTTGAGATTTGTTGTATTATTTTATATGGCCTCTCAGTGTTCACTTTTGTTTGTCGTGTTATGCTTCTTCCTTAATTCGTTGGAAATTATGGGCAATTGCTGAATCAATCTTATCATTGTTGATTTCACATGTGGCCATTCTAATAATGGGACTTGTAGAGGACTTAAGATGTGTGTATGTAGGTGTGTGTGTGTGTATGTGTGTGTTATTTTGTATGTATGTAGGTGTGTATGTGTGTTTGTGTGTATGTAGGTGTGTGTGTGTGTGTTATTTGTATGTTTATGTGTGTGTGTATGTGTAGTTGTGTGTGTGTGTGTAGTTGTGTGTGTGTGTATGTGTAGTTGTGTCTTTTTATTGTGTGTATGTGTATATGTGTGTTTATTTTATTTTTTTATTGTGTATGTGTATGTATAGGGCGCAATGGCGATAGAGAATCCATATAGCCGACCCCACTATGGTGGGATAAAGGCTTGAGTGTGTTGTTGTGTGTATGTGTAGTTGTGTGTGTGTATTGTGTATGTGTAGTTGTGTGTGTGTATTTTGTATGTTTATGTGTGTGTATTGTTTATGTGTATGTGTGTGTGTGTATGTGTGTGTGTGTATGTGTGTGTGTATGTGTGTGTGTGTATGTGTGTGTGTATGTGTGTGTGTATGTGTGTTTGTTTGTGTGTATTTTTGTGTGTATGTGTGTTTTTGATTATAAAATTGTTTTGTTTTATAAAGATGGGTAAAACAAAAGATGGAGTATCCACTATGTGAGATACAACAAATGTCATGCTTTTCTGTGATATCTGCATTAAAGAGATAGAGCTTGGGATACATTTTAATAAAGAAGGGTGTAGTAATGTTAAGAAAAAAGTTGAAGAAATAACTGGAAAAAGATACGATAAAGTCCAACTAAAGAATAAAATAGGATCATTTGAAGGAGTGGAAATTATGGACGGAGTCGAAACGTGGTGAGACCGGCTTGTGTTGGAATTTGTCCAGAAAGAGTATAGACGCCTCCGACGAGTGGTGGGACGAAAGATTGGACGTATTCATTTATTAAAGTAAATGATCTTTCTAATTTTTAACTTTTTCAATGTCTAATTTTACAATGTTTGTTTTTTAGATTGTCCATGCTGCAAAGAAATTCCGGTATGCAGGAATCCCCCCGAGTTAGATGAGAAACTGAACATGATGTTCAGTTCGGTCGTTGCTTCAGAAAATCATGCTTGCACCCCTCACTCCAGGAATCTTGCCACATAATCTATTGATGAAAGAGCAATGCCAGAGGGTGAACATGATGACATTGAGGTTAGCGGAGTTCCTCATCCACCTGAGACCACAACTACATCTGAAGCAAGCAAAAAAAGGAAGAAAAGAAAAGAAGAAAGCTGCTAGCTCGGTGTTAGAAGATTTGACCGAGTCTTCTAAGATCATAAGTCGATGCATCCAGAGCCACCTAGGAGTTCATCTTGTCCTTTTAGCATTGGACAGACACTAGAAAAATTAAGCATGTACTCGAAAGTGCAATCTAATGAAGACTTCTATGATTTTTCCATCACTTATTTGATGGAAACAAAATATAGAGAGACTTTCATGTGTCTTCCGGAAATCATGAACATAAAGTGGCTTCGTAACCGCTATACTCGTGGGGCGTAGTAGGGGACTTCATTTTTGCTTGTATTACCCGCTTTTATGAACTACGGATGTTATCTTTTATTGTTATGTTTTATGTTGTTTGTTCTGATGTGGACACAAAAATGTCATATTTACTGCTGTATGAACATTATTGTCATTTATTTGTTCTCAAAGTTACTGTTGTTGTGATAATGATATTGTTTAATACCTTATTTATACTTATTGGTAATGCATGTTTTTAACAGAATATGTCTAGTGGACTCTGAGAATACCACAGAAGAGCACGAGATAATTAGAAAAAATCATGCTATCGCACATCATCAAAATGTGATAGTAGCAATATGTTGTCTCCGAACACACCTCTCTGTTAAACCATCCTGTCCCATCCATGACTTCAAAGCAAACATGTGATAAATGAGTTGGAGAGCTACTTCGTGGTTCTCGAGTGAGATTTCATGACTCATTTATGATGAGTCGAGAAATATTTATGGATCTATTGCATTCTCTGGAAGAGAAGTGTGGATTTCAGGGAACAAGGATTGCATCCAGAGAAGTGCTAGCATTGACAGTGTACATATTGTCTCATAATGAATGAATGAGAAAAACATGCGAGCACTTTCAACACTCAACGAAGACAACTAGCAGATTTTTTGCTCGTGGTGTTCACGCTGTGTTGTAGTTAGCGGAGGAAGTGATTCAGCCATCAGATAAGTCTTTCAATAGCACTCCGCCAGAGAAACATGCTTTGATACTGCAGGTGGTGTGGACAAGATGATCGCGCTGTGATATTATAGCGGATCAGTTGTACGAAACTAGAACATAAAACAAGATTGCGATGGTAGCTGGATGGAAA
Source organism: Dactylorhiza incarnata (assembly GCA_033032865.1). Taxonomy (NCBI): domain Eukaryota; kingdom Viridiplantae; phylum Streptophyta; class Magnoliopsida; order Asparagales; family Orchidaceae; genus Dactylorhiza; species Dactylorhiza incarnata. The sequence goes on along the minus strand of JAWHQI010000285.1, from coordinate 411,444 downwards.
AATGTCTTTTTCATGACACTTTTTGGTATTGGGTCGTATTATGAAAAAAAATGTTTTTTTCATATATTATGTGGTTAGTAATTATTTTATGGAAAAAAAATCACTCAAAACTCCGTTTTGTTTCCAAACAACTTTTTTCAAAATTCTGTTTTACAAACTACATTTCACCCAAACAGTTTTTTAACAAAACCGTGTTTTCTAGATTCAACACTTTTCCTATCAGCAGTTTTTCATCAGCAACAGTCCAACCAAACGGAGCCTTAAACTTCTCACCTCATTACCAAGTCGTCAAGCAGCTACAAGACATCAATTGATTCCCTACCTAATATGGAGGTTCAATCGGCTTTAGATTCTTAGTGTTTACCACCAAGTAAATTCCATTTACGAGGGTATTTTGAGCCGGTAAGCATTAGTACCAATTTTCTTGAAAATTATAAATGATCCATACTTAATTTATTTTGAGCTCATATACCAATTGGAGTTGTAATTCACCTGCTTGGCTTAGACTAAAAGTCGTGTGACAAAAGACTGGGTGAGCTATATATACTAGACTCTATAACCTGCACTGGGAGAGAAAATGCTCACTCAAATTTCAATAACAGGAAAATAAATGCGAAGAAGAAAGATGCTTTATGCCACACTTGTTTTTTTTGCAATGGACTTCCAATACATTTACTGTGGAACGACTCACCCCATGATTAAGGTGTCTATTACAAAATTGGCAAGGAACTTGTAATTATTATTTCAAGAATAATGAATATAACATAAGTCCCTGATCTACTAGCGGGCTTCACTAGCTGTCTAGTACTCTAGTAGTGGCTTAACAAAAGCCGACCAACAATTGAATGACTTGATAAATAGCGGTTTTGTCCACAGCGAATGCTCATTCTTTGAAAAACAATGTAATCAGGAATCGGCGGCCATGTTAATTGATGGGACTTCTGACTTAGGTCCCCTGAACCATGCACTAGGTGCAGAAGAATATTACATTTGCAATATGAGTTTGTTATGGGCTCACCCGTAACATTTCGGAAGAGTCGCCGGAGGAGGGTAAGCCCATAACAGAATTCACATTCAATTTTGTTGAATTGGAATTTTCTCTTGGGTTAGAATATGCATGAAGCTGCACATATACCTAGCAAGATATCTAAATATGAATCTGAAACTGTGCATGAGATCATATTTGAACCTATTTTTGAACGCGGGATTGATCAATTTTCGCCTAATGTAGTTGATAAATCAAATTGAAGAATCAAATTATGAAGCTCAGAAAGTATCTAACCAAATGATGGAAAATCAAGTTGCTATTGGTATACTTTGTCTCTTTATTTCATGAATAATAATTTCAAAAAAAAATCTTATTGAAGAAAATCAAGCTGCATCAAATGGCCATATATTTCCTTGTGACAACTGCTTCACCAAAAGTGAAATTTTTTACTTTTCATCTATCTGGTTAAAATCAAAAGTGCATAGTTCATCAGGATTGATATTTAGACTATTTTTGTTAGAGATTTCTTTAAAGAACTCTATCCATATGATATCCATGCCATATATATTTATATTTGTTTTATTACCAGAAGAGAACTTTATGGAACTTATAAATTTCAAATGTAAGTTTTCTTCTTGATTTCCCTCTCTTGGCATTATCAATAGGTGTATCCATGAAGAATCATTTAATTTTTTGTAGCACTAGCGTTGCAAGCATCACATAAATATTGTATCACCTATTAAACATTTACTTGAAAGGATTCAGAAGAAATTTGCTATTAATTAGGATAATTATAATGTCATTGCAGATGTAAATTGGATATATGGAGATTTCAAATCTGGTGATAAAATAATGGTTCAACCAAACTTTGAAAGGTTTCTAATTGGAATTATGAAAAAGTAGTTGATAAGACGACGAGATCATATGTCGTGGATTCTTCTTCTTTTTGTCTCCGCGGTTGATTTTAGGGTTTACATCAACGGTCAGCTTTAAGTCCTTATCTCTTTACCCTCTCTTTACCCTTGTCTTAGATGAGCTCACCGGACATATCTAACAAGCAATACCTTAATGTTTATTGTTTGCGGATGATATTGTTTTGGTCGATGAGACGCGCGAGGGTGTACACGCGAAACACTTTAGAAAAGAAGGGTTTTAGGTTGAGTAAGACAAAACAAAGTATATGGAGTTTAAATTTAGTAGTGCAAGAAGGACGAATGACTCCGTCATTAAGTTGGTTGACCACGATATTTCCCGCAATGAGTGCTTTAAATATCAGGGATCGATAGTTCAAAAAGATGGAGGCGTAAATAAAGATGTGATACATAGAATCCAAGCAGGTTGGTTGAAGTGGAGAGGCGCGCGATCTTTATGTGATCGTAAAGTACCATTAAAACTTATAGGCGAGTTTTACCGTACTGCAATTAGACCAACGATGCTCTACGGTTCGAGTGTTGGGCAGTGAATTATGTACATGAACAAAAAGTAGGAGTTGCGGAGATGAGAATGCTTGGGTGGATGTGTGGACACACGGACTGGATAAAATTAGGAGTGAATGTATCAGGGATAAGACAGGACTGACACCAATTATAGTGAAGATGTGAGAAGCTCGATTAAGATGGTTCAGACACGTACAAAGGAGACCATTAAAGACACCTGTTAGGCGTTGTGAGAGTTTAGCTTCTAGGCATGTTAAACAGCGGATGGGTAGACCAAATGAGACTTGGAATGAAACTATAAGGAAAGACATGATGTATTTAGGCACTATTGAGAATATGACTAAAGATAGGCCGCAATGGCGATAAATGATCCATATAGCCGACCCCGCTATGGTGGGATAAAGGCTTGAGTGTTGTTGTTGGTTGATTTCCATTCATGGAATTTTCGCTTCCTCAGTTGATTTCTATTTATGGAATTCTCTAACAAAGTGCAATTATTATATGTAGATTTATAGGATGAACATAAAGGGAAAAATCTATTGTCATGCAAATTGTTGCATGAACAGCCAATTTCTATCTGGCTTCATGGCAAGCATGGTTCCAACTTCCATCCTTTATTCCACTTTTGTCGACTCTAATTTTGTACACCACTTCCATGTTTCCGACCTGTCATTCTACGATTTCCATGTATTCCATCATTACTGCTATTGGAATTAGGATGCAATAAGATTAATTAAACAAGAGAACACTCCTTTATATATAGGAGTCGATAGCTACACGAATAAAAATGAAAAATGCTAAAATAAAATTACACATAATAACACTTAATACTAACACCCCCTCAAGTTGTGCGTGTAAGATTTATCATGCCGAACTTGGCCATGATTTTTTCAAAGGCACTCAGACACAATTCTTTAGTGAGAACATCAGCTAGTTACCAGCCAGAAGAGACAAACGGTGTACTCACGAGTTCTCTTATTATATTTTCTTTGATGAAATGTCTTCTCAAGAAGGGGAGCCTTGGCGCACCGGCTGAGGTGTTGCCGTGTGACCTTGAGGTCATGGGTTCGAGTCCTGGAAGTAGCCTCTTGCAAAAATGCAGGGTAAGGTTTGCCTACATTTCACCCTTGTGGTGGGACCCTTCCCCGGACCCTCGCTACGCGGGGGTGCTTCGTGCACCAGGCTGCCCTTTTTTTAAATGCCTTCTCACTTCAATATATTTGGTGTGGTCATATTGAATGAGACTGTGTGCAATATTAATGGATGTCTTGTTATCATAATATAGTCTGATAAGCCCATTTTTTCAAGGCCAAGGTCACTCATAGTGGAGAGGATCCACAGACCTTCACAAATATCATGAGTATCTGAACTCTTCTTCAACACTTGATCTGACTACCACATATTTTTTTTGCTTCTCCAGGTGACCAGATCCCATTGAGCAAAGAGCAGTAATCAGAAGTGGATCTTCAATTGTCAACTATTCAGCCCAGTATGCATCTGTGTAAACTTCAATTGTTAATTCATCACTTGGTGAGAACAAGATACCGCTTCCTGGGGAGGATTTGAGGTATCACAGGATCCGGTGGGCAAGATCCAAGTGGCAAATCTTTGGTGAATGCATGTATTGGCTAATAATTCCCACAACATATGAGATATCTTGACGTGTGTGTGACAATAGATAAGCCTCCCCACCAACATTTGAAATTTGGTGATGTACGCAACAATTTCTTTGTCATCCCTTCCTAATTTGTGGTCAGCTTCAATTGGGTGTCAGCAGGTCTACACTCACTCATCCCTGATGTCTCAAGCAAATCGAGGACATTTTATTTGTGAGATGAAGATCCTATGCCTAGATCTGGCAATTTCAGTACCCAGGAAGCACTTGAGGTTCCCTAGGTCTTTCACCTCAAATTATTTTGTCAGTCTTTTCTTCAAAGTTTAGATCTCATCCATATCATCTCCTGTTATAACAATATTGTCCACATAGACGATGAGAGCATACAATTTATCTGCCATATGCTTGATGAACAACTTATGATCATCATTGTTGTACGTGTAACCAAATGTTGTCATAGCCTTGTGAAATCTCTCAAATCAAACCCTAAGAGACTGTTTCGGGCTATATAAGGCCTTCAACCTGCAAACCTTCCCTACAGATCCTTTAGGACTAAGACCAGGAGGTAGAGACATATATACTTCCTCCTATGAATTCTCGTCGAGGAATGCATTCTTCACATTTAACTAACCGAGGTTCCATCATTTACAGGGCGCACAAGAGAGTTGTACTATTATGAAATTCATCTTTAATACCCGAGATTTTTTTCCTAATAATCAATCCGAGCAGTCTTAGTGTAGCCTCTAGCCACCAATCTTGTCTTGTATCTTTCAACAATTCCTTGGGAGTTCGACTTGACCGAGAAGACCCACCCACCCACACCCAACAACAATCTCCCCTTGAGGAAGGCGCACCAAATTCCACGTACAATTTTTTCAAGAGCCTGCATTTCCTCAAGCATCGCTTCTTGCCACTTATGGTGACCAAGGGCTTCCTGCAAAAATGACGTAGTAGAATAGAGGACAAGGAGGGACCGAGCCGCGTGCGTAAGGGGAGATTAGGGCTCTGATACCATGTTGGAATTATGATTCAATAATGATTAATTAAACAAGAGTAACACTCCATTTATATATAAGAGTGGATGACTACTAGACTAAAGGGAAAATGTGAAAATGAAATCACATATAAGTATAATAGCACTTAATACTAACAGTTGTAATAAGTTGTAGTTCCTTCAGTCACACTTGTTGTGGATGAGAATCACAGACAATGAAAGCCAAGACATGTGCTATTCTATTACAGATTCTCGCAGGTATAACAATAATATGTGAAGCAAAGGCACGGAATAGCTTGTTTGTTTGGCCTTCCATTATGGACCTCTAACTTTTCTTGACTCGAGAAGAAGATGCCAACTTTTTTTAATATAGGTGTTTATTTTAAATATAAGTTTGTTGTAATTATAACTACATGAGCTTAGGCAAGCTAAACGCTCGTTCTATTTTAAGCAATTACTCAATAAACTCCTTGTTGGATGTGTGAATCCTTCTATCATTTCCTATCTTCAAGTGAAGTTGAATATTACTTTGAAAGATATTCTACTTTGTAAACTCGTATTTTGTTTTCATGGCTGGCAACATCTGCATTACTTTTTAATGACAGTACTTAAAGATATTCATTTGAAGATCTATTTGTGCAGGTATGATTATTCTGGGTATGGGCAATCATCTGGAAAGGTTAGCATCACTTAAAAATAATTGTGCGCTATAATTTACATTATTGGTTGCATCACTGATGCTAAATTTGATTTACTCTTGACAGCCAAGTGAGCAAAACACCTATGTCGACATTGAGGCTGTTTATAAATGTCTTGAAGAAAATTATGGAATCCATGCAGAAAATATTATTTTGTATGGTCAATCGGTTGGCAGTGGTCCTACTTTGGATTTGGCTGCTCGGTTGTCTAATATAAGAGCAGTTGTTTTGCACAGTCCCATTTTGTCGGGACTCCGAGTAATGTACCCTGTGAAGCACTCATACTGGTTTGACATATATAAGGTACAAGTTGGATGTTGTTCATCCTATTATTTGGAGATTTTTTTGCTTGTCTTTACTGCTATTAGATTCTCAAGATTCTTTTCTATGCAGAACATTGATAAAGTTCCAAGAGTGAGCTGTCCTGTGTTAGTAATTCATGTAAGTTGGAGTTCTCTGAAACTCTTCTTATCTTTTGTGTAGTTTTATATGCTGTAAGTGATTTTTGTAGAAGTGCTTAGCATGTTGATGCAGCAATAAAGAATAAGTCTCCATTATCCTAGTATTTTAAATTATTTAAGATTTATTTTCATTTTCTTTAATTTAATTATTAGGAATATCTTTATTTCACATTTAAAGGATAAGATTGTTTGGATATATTTAGATTTAAGTTTTAAATTTATTTTGGGAATTATCTTCTAATCTTATTTCTATAATAAGTGAGTCATGGTGACGCAGGACGATCCTATGTGATGGGAAAATACATGAATGAACTCCTACATGCAACCATATATATCCGACGAATTTAACTTACAATAATAATTAGTTTTATAAATCAAAATAAACGTATGCCACAATAGTTAAAGCTCTCAAATATGGAAACCCGTGAAGCCGTATAAGTGCAAGAGTGCCAGAAAATCAAATACTATTTAAATGAGAGATTACAAAGACTAAAACAATTGAACGCAAACTTATAAACCACTATCTCTTCTAATAGAGAACAAACACAAGACCCAACGGTAAAGAAATCAACACACAAAACTTGATTACCAAGACTATAAAGAGGGGAGGGCTGGGGGCGCTTTAAGAGGGCTGCCAGGACTGGATTTCAGCAAGCAGGGACTGCACTTGGCTGTCCAGGAATGGAGACAGCAAATAGGAAGGTGCAGGGGGCTGTTTTCAGCAGCGACCAAGAGGAGTCTGCTGTTCTGGATGGTCTGGACAGCACTCTGGATGGCTGCCAGGTGGCTGGACAGTGCCCTAGCAGAAATTCTGGGGCTTTTGGGCTGCTGGGTGAAGGTTGGAGGTCGCTCCCGAAGGGGTGATGATGGTGAGGGGTGATGTGTTATGGGCCTTGGTCGGAGGTGGCCGGAGATTGAGATGATAGTGACGGAGATACTACGGAGCCATGACCGCGGCTGCCTAAGCGGGACTTGCTCGTTGGAGGAGAGAGCTACCAAGACCTCACACTCAAGACGGGAATTAGAATTCTTCTTGCTTGATTCATACATCCATACATATGCATTTATATAGGCTTACAACATAAAAAAAGACAGAGTCATAATGGCACCTAATACTAGATAACAATGATGAATTAAAAAAAGACAACCATAATGACACCTAATAAAGTGATGAACTAGGCCCGGGGCTCAAGGTTATAACTCCTATTAACTAGATAAAGGAGTGTAAATATGAGCATCCCATAACATCACACCCCGTCTCGAAAATGAGCTTGACCTCAAGCTCAGGGGGGGCCATGATGGTGCCATTTCATCCGCTGCCTTCGTCGTCAGAATCCTCGACGTGTAGGTAGAAGAGCCGGGTGCACCTGTGGCCGCGAGTGTACTGCTCGTCGCAATTAAAACATAATCCCTGGGCGCGTCGTTGCAGCATCTCCGCCCGAGATAATCGGCGGACCAGAGGGGCTGGAGGACCCTCGATACGACCTTGTTGAACGATGTTGGTGACAGGAGGGTAGGCCGTCTGTGTTAGCTGGAGGCGACGATCGCAAAGCCGGGCCAGACTCATAGCAGTCACTAAGTCTGGTGGTGCCTCAAACTCGATATCCAGTCGCAGGCGCTCGCGAAGGCCAGCGGTGAAAATGTTGACTTGCATATCCGGGGAAAGAGGAACATGCGCCAAGAGAAGCTGAAATTGTTCCAAGTACTCGTCTACTGACCCCGTTTGTCGTAGAGATGTGAGTTCTCCAGGGGGTTGCTGCGGATAGGAGGTCCAAAACGCAAGTTGCATAGCCTTTTGAAGTCGTCCCATAGCAGATTCGGTCGATCAGTGAGAAGTCAAGAGGCCCACAAAACGGCGGAGTCGAGCAGATGGAAAGATGCTAGATGGATTCGGTCTGCTGACGGAGTTTGTTGGTGGCTGAAGAATTTCTCACATTTGGTGAGCCAGCACAAGGGATCACTTTTCCCATCATAGGTTGGAAATTCTAATTTGGTGTAGCGTGGTTCAATCGCAGCGACTGGGTGCGCGGGGAATGACGGCGATGGATCGTGGGCGGTCAGTGGCGGGGCTTGGCGGAGAAGTGGTGGTACCTGACTGTTGCTTGTACGATCGTGTGCGGGGGTGGTAGAAAGATCATCAAGGCGCTTGGAGAGCGCAGTAATGGCCTCCTGTTGTCGTTCCGTGAGTGCAGTTTGCGCGACCTGTTGTGTCATGACGGCCTGCAGCATGGTCATAATCTGACTTAGTTGGTCGGATGAGTCACCCATAGTGCGAGATGAGGAGTGAGAAGAGGAGCGGGTGACATGGCATTTGAAATGCGCCGAGTCGGATGAGTGGGAGTGGCCACGGGTGCCGCGGTTGCGCCCAATATTTTCAAGTAATAATGAGCCGGTGAATAGTTGGGTGTGCGGCCAGGAAGAGATAAATGAAGGAAAATAAAAGGAGGGTTGGGGGTTGATGTTGATGGGAACGGGGACTAAGGAGGAAAATAAAAGGACTGCTGCTATATAAAGGAAGGAAGTGGGGTGAGAAATAAAGGAAGGAGGAAGGATAATAATAATAATAATAATAATAATAAAGGAAAAGAGAGGAAGTGGCGTGAGAAATAAACGGACGTGGGGCTCGAGGGATCAGCAAGCCACTCGGGCAGAGGGATAAGGCGCGTGCGTGAGGGGCTCGAGGCGATAGGCGGTTCACTATCGCAGCAAGCGGGATCGGACAGAGCGGCCCTGACAGTTGACGGGGCTCGAGAAGTCACAGGAGGTGTCGTCGAACAGAGCGGAGGAGCGTGGAAGAGCAGCGCTGGGGTTTCGGAAACCGCGGATGACGGGAGTGTGTGCTGCTGTGATCTTATGTGGATGGAGGAAAGGATGCAGTGGCGGCTGATTGGCGAGGATGGAGGACGGATGAAGCGGGAGTGTGCGCGGATGTTGCGTTGCTGTGATCTTACGTGGATGGAGGAAGGGTGCAGTGGATGGAGATGAGTTTCTTTGCGATGCTGTTGCGGGAGGGAGCGATCTGGACGACTGCGGTATGGGGGAAAACTCTGTTACGTGAAATGACAGCGGTATGGGAGAAAACTCAGTGGCCGTGGGGAGGAAAGAGCCTCTGATACCAAGTTGTTATGGACCTTGGTCGGAGGTGGACGGAGATTGAGATGATAGTGGCGGAGATACTACAGAGCCATGACCGCGACTGCCTAAGCGGGGCTTGCTCGTTGGAGGAGAGAGCTACCAAGACCTCACACTCAAGACGGGAATTAGAATTCTTCTTGCTTGATTCATACATCCATACATATGCCTTTATATAGGCGCAGGACAAATCTATAGCCGACGGACGTGCGATGCCTCAATCCTATATGCAATGCAAGCGAGCACGCGATAAATGCAATGATCCTATAACAAACCCTAAAATGAAGATGCGAGAGAAATGAAGCACATACAATTCAATGAACAAGATACCTACAAACCAAACCCTAAACTCTAATGCGATGCTCGTGAACGATTCAATCATGCAAGTATTTCCGATGTGCAATTATTTAAATAATAAAATATGAAGCTCGCACAATCAAGTCACATTCGATCACATGTATTTCAAATTAAGTAAATGAATGTTAATCGCAGATTAATTGAGATTGCACTGAAAGTAAATGCATGGTGAATAAGTAACGCGAGTCTAAGAAAAGTGATGAATCAAATTAATACGAGCCAAATATTTCAAGAAATGCAAATAGCACCCACCTAATGCAGTAAAAATTAAAATTGAAATGCAGGTGCACCGAGTACTCAGCGTCGGTGGAGGAGGGGATGATCCGGTGGTCGCGGTAGTTATCCGGATGGGAGAATTTTGTTGTGTACGGGTTGTTGGAGTGGGAAACAGGCTTTTGTGGGCTAGACTTGATTGGAAGGGGGCTTGTACAGAGGTAGGAAGGCCGTTAGGGGGCTCGACTAGGTGGGGAAAGGTGGTTGGGCACTCAGACAGAGATAGAAAGACGGTTGGGGGCTCGAATAGAGGTATGAAGGCGGCTGGGGCTCAACTTGGGTGGGAAAAGGTTGCTGTGGGGATTGGACAGAGATACAGAAGGCGGTTGGGGCTCAATTAAGGTGGGGAAGGGAAGGAAGAGGGCTGACATCGGCTGTGGAGGTGTGGGGAGGATTGCGGGCAGGGACGACGACGAGAGGTGGATCCAAGGAGGGATCAACACCCAAGAAGTGGAATGAAGACGGGTGAGGAAGACAGCTAGGGCGGCGGATGCAGGAGTCGGCACCTAGAGTAGGGGGAATGGCCCACGACGTTTCACCGTGGGGAAGAAGGCATTGCACCTTCGGTGACCGAGCGATGGAATGAATGGCCGCTACTCTCGATAAACCTGATGAACCGACTGCCGGTAGTATATAAAGATAGATATGAATTATATTAAATGATCTGATGACCCAAATAGGTCAATCACATTACTTGGCCTAATTGCCAAAATATGCGTCCAAAACATAAAAACATATATATGAAAAAATGCAGAAAAATGAGTCTGATGCGATCATGGACTCCGATCGTCCATCTGACGATCCAAAAAATGTCGATCCAATCATCGTTTGCAATATCGTGTGAACAATCTCCATCAATCTCCCCGCTCAAAAGCATACATCTTCGATGAATGGAGATTACATACTCTCGAAGCAAGCCAGATAAGACTCTCCGCCTTCCCTTGTAGGAACTGTCTCTGCATAAGATCATCCCGCCGCTAATGTAGTCGAGGGCCCTACACACAAAACAAGTCGCCGAGGTAAAGGGTAGGCTTGAAGCTTCCTAAGAATGGGTGGCTTATCTAGAGGTTCTTCAGGTCGGGTGTAGGAATATTCGTTGAGTGCGAATACCCAAATGGATATCTTGGACAAGACACTGAGTTGTAATATCATGACATACCAAATGTTTCCTAAGAGGCGTAAATCATCGCGAGGCTCACCAGGTGGTCGGTAGAAAAATTTGTCATAGAAAATGCAATATCTCGAAGGGATGTCGAGGAACTCAAAGATGAGTCGAATATCTCTCAAAGGGTAACGCTCATCAGGTAGCTTTCCAGGACGTGCATATTAATGTTCGTCATGAATGCGCTGATCGCTTAAATGAATACCTAAGAGATATATAGTAGGAAAACTGCTACCTAAAGAGGATTCATCAGGTGGATCACTTGGGGGCTCAATGGGAGGCTCTTCGTGGAACCCATCAATAACAGAATGACACTCCACGTGAGTGTCTTCAATAACAGAGTGTCCCTAGTAACATGTGAGACAACCATGGTGTCAATAATAAGCTCTAGATTCGCACTCAAATCAGGACTAGACACTGCGAAATAAAGGGTCACTAAGGGACATGCACTCGAGATTGGGTCTATGATAGGTGAAATGGCGGCATTTGTGCCAGAAGTAAGGGAATGGCATATCACGACAAGCTTGCTTGATTGATCGTGAACACTCCCGGTCAATGTCATAGGATCCGGGTTAGATGTTGAGGGGGAGATTATGTATTGGACACGGAACCTCATGGGAGTGAGATGAATCCGTATCAAGAAGTCCATCTTTCTTGTCTACGGAGGTAGGAGTGGGCACGAGGGTAGTCTGGGCTGGGAGCGACTCACCATAGGACAATCGAAATGCAAGCCTACTCAACTAGCTCTAGTGGCGCTCAAGGATTGTTCGACATGAAGGGCAAGATGGTATGTCTGCTTGAGAGACTCTAAGTAGTAGGGATCAACTCAGTACGTATCTCAGATCGAAGTCCAGACCGAAATCGGGAAGTTGTCATAGTTATCTCTTCTTGGACGTCGCTTCTCAAGACTAACTCATCAAGACGATCTTTATACTCAGCATCAGACATGGATCCTTTTCGAAGGGCAAATAATTGCTCGAGCAGACGACTCATATACAATGTTGGCTAATACTTATGACACAACCTTCGTTTCATGTCCACCCAATTAGTGATGTGGTGAAGACGATCCCGCTTACAGGCCCTCTCAATGGTAGACCAATATACTCTCGCCTGATATAAAAGTCTAAGTTTTGCAAATTTGATGCGACGCTCGCCGAATAATTCAAAATAATCGAGATTATATTCCATGTCCACAAGTCAATAACAAAAAAACTCCAGACTCGATGAACCGTCAAACAATGGGGCCACACTACTAAACCTATACTCGAGATCGTTCTCGAAATGGTGATCTTAATAGTAATTATCCCTAAGATAATCGAGTCGTGTCGAAGGCTCAACACGGTCCGCACGTGCGTGGGGATGGGAACAACGATAATCATCACAGTGATCGTCTCTAGCATAGTGGAATCGTGTCGAATGGTAAACATGATCTCTGGAAGTGGAGTGCTGAGAACGAGAATAATCATCGTAACAATACGAAGACCTCTCAAGTGAAGCTCTACAGGGTTGAGCATAAACGGACTCAGATTTCTCAATTAACGGAGAGGGGTAGAGATGATAGCTGGCAATGAAGAAACCTATAGACTCAATGATTGCGTATCAAAATAAAGCCCGAGCCTAAGGATCTGATACCAATTGACGCTAGACAAATCTACAGGTGATGAACATGTGATGCCCTAGCCTGATATGCTATGCAAGCGAGCTTGCGATGAATGCAATGAACATAACAAATCCTAAAATGAAGATGCGGGAGAAATGCAAGCAAGCACAATCCAATGAACAAGATACCTACGATATAAACCTTAAACACAATCACGGACTTCGATCTTCCATCTGACGATCCAAAAAAGTCGATCCAATCATCGTCTTCAATGTCACACGAATGATCTCCATCACAAATCCTGTTAGAGCAGCGGACCTCTGTCGGCTTCGATCACTTCCTCGCACACTCTGTCACCAATGACAACATCGACATCTCCACCATCGATGTCCCCTTCTGCATCTCTTCCTCTGCTTGGACGTCCTTCTCTTTGTGGGAATGAGCTCTCTCATTTGAATTGCTCGTGTTGAGCAAATTTTGAACTTTAGTCTACACCATCGGAACACAAAGTAACCACTCTCCATGATGTGCATGGAGTTTTGGATACTACGTGCACGAGCTCAAATTCAATATTCAATCTCAACTCCGAATTCACAACCTTGCTTGTTACCATTAAGGGTTTTTTAGGGTTCCGGAGAAGAAGAGTGGGGGAGGGGGAGGGGGAGGGGGAGTGGAAATCCAATGGAACTCCTTTGCCAACCCTAGTCTCTCTTTCAAAATGATCAAAAATCCCTTAAAAGTTCACGTAACACTCAAATATGACTCCTAGAAGCGAACTGGTAATTAACCTCAATAGAAATGCAGAAATTAAAATATAAAATTAAAGATGACGTTAAAGGTCCTAGCTCACGACAGTGTCGTCCTGACCGTTGGCACCCCCGCCTCGGCGCTTCACATGTCCGTGTTAACCTTGCTCAGGTGGTGGTCGGTATCAATGTCCGTCTTTCATAACAATATTCCCTCATGAAAATTTTGCATTGTCCCCAAGGGAAAGCTTTTGAGATTGTAAGCGGAGTTGCGAGTGCGGGTTGTGATGCGACGTCATAGTTTGGCACAGAACCCCCAGAAAGTAGTCGTTAGACTGGGCGAGATAATGTCGGCGGCGGTAGCTAAGCAACGCCAAAGTGACATAAAAACCATGTAGTGCAAGAACATAAAAGTTTGTTTTAACATTTGGAGTTTAAGGTGGTGACGGAGGCCTCACATTGAAGTGTCGTGGTTGTCCCCAGGATGACAATGAAACTTAGGGATAGTTTAATCAGAAGGTGCAGTTGAGCTGCCGAATCCTAGGAGAGGAAATTATGAGTCTCCCCAGTGTCTATCAAAATCTAGAGGGAGTGACCCATAGGCTCTCTTGTTAGCTGGTGAGGTCTAGGTCGTGGTGGACCTACGACCAGTAGAATATCCCGTCTGGTTCGGTATTCGGGTCGATGTCCTGAACCTCGAGGACCTTAAAGTTGGTGTGGGTGAACTCGTCATCCCCAGTAATCACATGCTGCTCTTTCATGGGGCAATCATCAGTGGGAGAGTAGGATTGCTTGCATTCAAAGCAGAGTCCTTTACTGCAAATGTCATAGTACTTCTAGTTGTAGGGGCAGTGGGTCTGTGGTGGGCGAGGTGGTCGGTTGGAGAATGGTGGTTTTGGTGGGGGAGGGTGTTGGTTTGGGATGATGTTTGTATCGATGGAGGATGCTTGTGGTGTATTAGGGTGATGATATGTCGGGCGGTGGCTGGATGAAGTGGGGGGGGGGGGGGGGATGGGAAATTGGACACGGACGGAGTTCTTTCAGTGAAATCCGCTTCGACCACCTAAGCGACCTCCATGGTGTCGAAAATGTTCATTGGGCGATGAGTCCGAATACAAGAATAGATATGCAACTGCAACCCTTGTATGCAGAAGCCGAGGTATTGATAAGGAGGTACATGGACATGATTGACGAGCTCAATGAACCCGTCAATGTCGCAATCAATCGTGGTCTTGTGATAAAGGCCACAAAAATACTACATAGTATTGCCCGAGTAGCAATGATCATACCGCTTAATAAGAGCTTACTTGAGTTCCCCTCGTGTGAGGTGTGGAATAATTATATGAAGTCATCGTACCCCAGTACAGAGCGGAGCCTTCCATTCCCAAAAGGCCTGTGAAGCGCGTTTTTTTTTTTTGCTTTGGCTATCCATCCCATCAGATCTGAGCCGTTGAAGTGGGGTGCCTCTAGCGTACGAGGAACATAGGTGGTGGCATGGGATGCTATGGGAACGTCAGCGGGTGAACTAGGCAGTTGACCAAGGATGGAAGAAGGGTCGACGTCGATGCTGTGGAGGCAGAAGGTTCGGCGAGAAGGGAACTTGGTTCGAGCAGTGTCGTGCGCCTCATGGGCTAGCACTCAAATGCATGCGGATTTTGATCGCGTGGGAGTGCTGCTGGATACTAGGCGCAGGACGTGCGGAATCTCGCTGAAGATGAAGCTTAGGGCTCCGCATATTCAGAAGCTCCGCTGGACGAGGCTGAGATGAGAGCCGGGAACAATGCATTCAAATCCAGCGGCTTCATGCGGGCGAAAACCGCAGGTCGCCCTTCAGGGCCAAACTAATAATTAACATTAAAAAAATGCATAAATTAAAATATGAAATTAAAGACGAGATACAGCTGCAGTAATCACACGCCCCGGCAGTGCCATCCTGACAGATGGCATCCCCCCGCCTCAGGTAGGCTCTTCATGTGCCGTTGCCCGTCTTTCGTAACACCAGTACGCCACTACCCTCTTCCCTCACCCAGCAACATGCACATTTTGTTCTGGAAGTGCCATTCATTGGCTTTTCTTCCTCCCTATCATAAAAACAAATCACTTTTGAGTTTACGATTGTAAATTTTAAGAAACGATCGTTTTTTTTGTGCGTAGGACCATTTTTATGAGATATTTTTTGATTGAAAAATATGATCGGTTTGCCTACAAAAGTGAAGTTTCAGATCTAATTTTTTGTCCACTGCTGCTTGGATTCCACAATTTCGTGCCCAGATTCTATATTGCGCAGCAAGACTATATGAGTTTTTTTGATGTGGGAGTAATTTTCAACAAATCTATCAAGAACGACAACAACACTCAAGCCTTTTTATCCCACTATAGTGGAGTCGGCTATATGAATTTAACAAAAAAACACAGAAGGATCCGGATCCCCTGGAGTTCGTGCGGGGACTCCAGGGTGGAGTTCCGGGATTAATAGCCCTTGGATTAAATCCAAGGGCTGGGATTTTAGTCCCCTCTTTTCTCGCATAGAGTTCCAGGGTGGAGTTCTCGCATAGAGTTGCGTTCTCGCGTGGAGTTCTCGCATGGGCCTTCTTGCGTGGAGTTCCCGCACGAACTTCAGGGGATTCGGATCCGTTTCCATAATTATATCTACTATGTAATCATCTCATACTTTTACTATTTATGCCGTTGCCTTTCAGCAAAGGATTTTAAGCAGCTTTTTTCTTCTGTTTTCATCCTGGATTCAGGGAACTGCTGATGAGGTGGTGGATTGGTCCCATGGAAAACGCCTGTGGGAGCTTTGCAAGGAGAAATATGAGCCTCTTTGGATAAAAGGAGGGCGCCACTGTAACTTGGAGCTCTATCCCGAATACATTCGGCATCTTAAGAAGTTCATAGCCTCCATAGAAAGAACCCGTGCTGTTCCAAATGTATCGACGGACAATGCATCGGATCCGCCTCGGGCCAGCTCGGAACATATGGAGCCTGTCCGGAGCAGCACGGATCGGATCGAAAAATCCACGCAAATCACCGATCACGACCACGAGAAACCCGCGCACGGTGCGGAGCATAGAGAGAAGTCGAGACTCAGCATCGACGCGAGAGAGAAAACAAGGAAGAGCATCGATAGGACAGAAAGGGCGAGGAGCAGTGTCGATCATCCCGATAAGCCGCGGAATAGCATTGATAGGTTGAATACAAAAGATTTTCTTGCTCTCCCCCTCCCATTTTCATTTGGCATCTGCGGTGTTTCAAATATCGCTCGAATATTAAACAAAAAAAATTTGAATTTGATCGGGATCGGGATCGGAATTATTTATATGCATCATTTTTTTTCGATCTGGTTTGCTTATAATCCTTGATTTTAATGTAAATGTTTAATAAAATTGATGCAGGTTTGGGGGAATGATGAAGTCAGCTGTGTTGTGCAACATTGGCTGTTTCAGACGCACAACATCCAGAACAGAAGTCTGAAGAGCCTGATGCGTCAGTATATATATATATATTCCTTATATTTTGTAATATTTCTGAGGCTTCTATAATTTATGTAACAGGAAATTAGTTTCTATAATTTGTCAGCTGTAAATTAATTTGTAATGTGGATTTATCTAACCGAATATGTTTTTTTTGGGGTGGGGGGAGGGGGACAAATTTATCAATTTTAGGCCAAAATGATCAATTTTTAATCAGATGAGTGCTTATGCATTCAACTTCAACTCAGTTGGTTGTAAATAAACCTAAAGGTTTTATTTTTATTTAGAATATAATATCAAGCTGACTTAAAACTATAACATTTAGAGCATATATATATATATAAATAAAGTTAAAAGGTTTCATAAAAAAAACAGCCAAATATAAAATTGGACACCTGAAAAAAAATACAATTAAGTATATTTATTATTTAAAAAAATATAAAAGATGTAATAAAAAAGATAAAATGGAAGAGATGAATAAGCATTTCCCTTATATGTATATATTCCTGCTGTCAGTGATTTTTATTAAATTTGAAGATTAAAATTCAGGTTTATGCATTTAATGAATCCAAAATTGGTTGAATAAATTTCATTTTAGAAATATAATAATAACGGTACACAAAAAATAGCATACATATGAATCGACTTAAGGAGTTTCGGATCTCGCAGCAGTACTCATGGATTCGGGTATGTAAATATACATACATCGTAATTTAGAAGATGTATAAATTTCAATATCGTGGCCTTCAAATTTACTATATTAAGACAATTAATTTGTCATCACTTAAGTTTGTACTGTCCTTAAAAAAAGTAGGCAAGGAAATAAAACTCAATGCAACCCTAGCGAAATATTTAGGACGCCATCTTACCCTAAACCCATGAACAAAAACTAAATTCACACACAAAATCTCTCCTATAAAATAAGAAATATTGAGATTTAAATCTCTATACTTGTAGGACTTGCCCTTCTTTACTTCTTCCAAATCTTTTCTAAAAATTCTCTTTTCTAACGAATTGTAGCAGCACCATATGAACTCATAATTGGTGGTGTGGCATGGAAGAGGTATTTTTTAGAAACTCCGCAGCGGAAATCGACACGAGAAGCTAATAAATGCATGGAAGATTCCCTCAGCTGCTACCACCCGAGGAAATTGCGAGGCGAACAAACTCCTCGCAACTTGAGAATCCGCCGGAAAGAACGTCGGCCAACGCCCCCATGACGTCGAACGCCTCTTGGAGGTCGAGGGCGGAGGTCATGTCCTCGAGCCAAGAGAGCAGCTCTTTGGAGCATCCAACCATCTCCTTAACATTTGACAACTTCTCCTTCATCACAATCTCCCAGTGCTCCATGCCGCCCCCGCCCGCAGGCTCCCCGGAAGATCCCGCATCCGACCCCTTGCCGCGCTTGAACGACCGCTGCAGCTGCTCGATCAGGCCTGCGTAAACGAGCATCGGCTGGATGGCGGCGAAGAGCTTCGCGCTGTCATTGAGGTCGGCAGAGGAGCCCTCCGTCTGCGCTCTCGAAAATGCGGAGGCGGGGTCGGGGAACCGCAGGGAGGAGGACGGCCTCCCGTGCCTGTGCTGCATGAAGGCGTGGTATATGCCGCGTTGCAGGAAGCTAAGGCGCTGGCGGGACCAGGTCTCGTACGAGTCGGAGAGGAGCGAGCTCACCATCGTGAACTGGATGGTCTCGTCGGATGGCGGAGGGGGCGGCCGGGTTGAAGGAGAAGTCGAATGCCTCGTGGAGGAGGATGCCGATGGAGGAGGGGAGGAGGCAGACTTCGCCGTGACCTGGCGCTGCGGTTGAGTGGATCTCCCTTGATCGAGGAGGTGAGAGGCCATCTGAATCATGAATGGGAGGAAGAGGGCATTGCTTTCTCGTCCTCCGCCTTTGCTGTCCGTGCTGAATGACGCGCCAGTTGCAAATCGGGCCAGCATCTATTTTGAACATGCGAGCGAAAACACATCATGTACTGGTTAGCCAAATGTTCAGGGAGCAAATATCATTCTGCTACTAAAGAAAAGAGTGATTATTCATAGATTGAACATTATCGTCATCATCATCGATAACTTTATCATAATTATTTGAGGTCGGCTTTATGAATCTTCATTTTTCGTTCTTCCGTCTAAATTATCGGAGGAAATGTAACTCTATCCACTACTGTAACTAGTATATCATTCATAGATGGATGGCAAATTGACAAGAGTTTCACATTTGTAGCATTTAGGGTAAGTAATTTTCGTGCCCTCCCTGAAACAGGTCCAATAAAATGTTGTCTATCCATTTTTATAGGTATGTTTTAATGGCCAGAACTAAGACTTTGCATTAGCGGAGCAACTGTGCCTAAGGGTCAGGGGCCCGCGGTGGTAATCGCCCTCCGCGTCCAAAAAGCTTTCCAAAATGGGCCTTAAATGTCCTATAGTTGTATAACTTGCAAGTTGTCAGGAGAAAAGGAATGGTTCACAAGCTAACTGGTGAGACTCCAGGGAGTTATAAAAGACCATAATCAATACAAATTTAAATGCGAAGTTCACAATCATGCGAATAGAGAAGGAGATGATGTAACATACCAGAACAATGTCATAAGTGAGCAGCCGAAGCCTGCTTCCATCGGCACGGCCAAGGGCATTTAGGTTGTCCCAATACTGATCGACGTACCGAGCATACTGCGCCACAGGGACTGAAGGACTATAGATGGGAAAAATGGAATTGCATAGTGTCTCATTGTTCCTTAGTGTAGCCCCTTCCCATTCTTTCTTTGGATTTTTCAGGGCGACATCAGCTCTTTTGGCCTCCTGATGGCACAGGAAATGGATTATGTTAAAATGGCTCACAGTAGTATAAACGCAATCTCCGCGCCCGTTTGCAGAGGAAACTGTGCCCAGGTTGACGCGTTTGCTGTAGGAGTAAGCACCCAACATTTCATTTGGCCTCAAATTGTAACCTTCGCGGCACACCATGCACGCGAGACCATCCTCCTCTTCTTCCACATATTCCAGGCCTTCAATAGCGGGCTGTGATACGACAATTCGTTCGCCCCCGTCTGAAGCAAACTCTTGCCGCATACCGAGCTCCTAATCACATTGACGCAAAAATGTGAGAAAAAATCATGAGTTTACATAACAAAATCATGACCAGTAATATAATAAAAAAAACATCTCCAATTCAAAAAATTCAAATAGCATGTATTAGTAGAAATAGAGATGTTCACCCCTAAACTCAAATTGTATTCTTCATTTTTCAGCAAGGAATATGTACGGTCCACCCGGGCTGGAATCGGAGCTGCTCGAATACACCGCCACGCGAAGTAGCCCAGGGCAACGATCCATAGTCCGCCCCCGGTTAAGACCGCACCAGGGCCGCGGCCCATACACCCCAACCCGTCTCCAGGACCAGTTTAATCACTGGCGGGTTGTTGAGGTCGGGGTTTGAACCCCCGACCTCCTTGATAAGAAACCTTCAACATGGCTCTCATCACCAACTGAGCCGTGTTGAAGGTTTCTTATCAAGGAGGTCGGGGGTTCAAACCCCGGCCTCAACAACCCGCCAGTGATTAAACTGGTCCTGGAGACGGGTTGGGGTGTATGGGCCGCGGCCCTGGTGCGGTCTTAACCGGGGGCGGACTATGGATCGTTGCCCTGTCGCGTGGCGGGGTATTCGAACAGCTCCGATTCCAGCCCGGGTGGACCGTAACAGAATATAATTTTTTTTATATTTATAACCATATTAATTGATAGGTATAGTGAAAAAGAAAGGAGAGCCCATACATGTTAATATATAAAAAAAAACAAATCAAACTACACATACCATATATTCATAAAATGCTAATGAATTATGAATATAAAAAAATTCAACCTTTTTCTTTAAAATAAACAGCTAATGAATTAAAAAATACAGATATTACAAAAAAATAAAATCAAGAATAGATGTGTACAAATTATTATTATTTTTTTAAAATTATAACCAGAAGAACTAGAGAAAAGATATTTTAGACCTCAGAAGTATAGTACAAGAATTGTACATACAATATTATTAATATGTATATGCAATATCTATGCTATTATAAAGCGTGTAACTTCGAGTTGATAAGTAGTCCCCCTGAAATTTCGATCTGTCCGTGACCGCTGACTGCATCACCGTATTTGGTTTTTCTATTTTTTTCCTTTTCATGAGTTTAAATCCGACGTTAAGATAGAGGTGGAGTTGGTTGTTGTGAGGTGCTTAAGGGATGGGGAAGAGCTGGCGTTCGTCGACAAAGTGTCGACTCAGTTTAAAGTTAGCAAATAATTCGAACGAAATAAGAAAAATTATGCCCCAGGTATTCATATCACAACTGATGAACAACGAAAATTACACAGAAAAGATATCAATCAGGAATGCCAAAATCAGAAAGGAAAGGATACCTGTAGCAACTTCTCTCTTTTTCTCAGAGCCCGCCGACGCATTTCATCCCTAGTAGCATGCCGCAATTTATGCACTTTATCTTTCAAGAAACCATCACCAATATCGTCCTTATCCGCCAAAGTATCTAATAAGTTTTCAGCTCTCACTCCTATTTCATTTTCTCCAGCTACCCCCTCGAGAGCATGAAGCAGAGGCAAAATTCCTCCCTCATCAATGCATCTCTGAGTTGGAAAATGGCCCTTAGACAGACCCCTCAGCAAGGACAAGATTAATGGAACCGATGGCCGTTTCAAACCATTCGCCCACTCGGTACTAGATCTGAATCCATCCTGACCCACCACCGCAAAGCTTTCTTGTAAGTAATGAACGGCAACCTGTGTGATTCCTTTCTCGAGAATGATGTCCTTGAGCAGCTCTCCACAAGAACTAGTCTTGAGGGACTCCGATAGCCGAACAAAATTTTCCACATCATATTTCTGTTTCACTGCGCTCTCGAGTTTGGGATCATCCTCATACTCTTTCTGCAACCGATCAAATTCATGCCAATTATGCAAGCAAAGATCAAAATGTTGTATAAGAGCTTCCATTGCTTCTGGCTCCCCATAGGTCAAGTATGGAAGTATCCTAGCTACCATTTCGTTGTTCTGTTGTTGTTTATTGGATTTCTTTAGAGAAGAAGGATGACTTAGCCTTTCTAGGAACATCAAAACCATCTTCTTTGCCTGTTCACCAGCACCACTTTCTCCATTTGTAACCACGAGAACACTTTCAGTGATGCCAATATCACTCTCGTTTGCTTCCATCGTGAGGCTCTCAACAATCAAGAGGATGCCTTCGGCGAGTTCCATGGCTTCTACAGAGAAGGCGCGTCTTGCTGTCTCTAAAAGTATCCCCAAAGCCCCTAAGCGTAGCAAAGCACACCGGTTTTCTCGTGTCTTGCAGCAATACATTAGAAGATTGAGTAGTGAAGCCAATTCTTCATGATTAGATTTGAGCTCCTTATCACCCAGATTCTGCAATAAATTTCTAGTTAGCATGAAAAGAGTTGAGGAATGGTAAGATGCCAAGCCCTCAAGTAAGGTAATGTTTCAAACAAAGATTTACTACAGTAACCACCACTAGATTACCTGGATCATGCTCAAAATAACTTCAAGCCCTCCGCATTCCCTAACCGCGCCTGTTATTGCAAACTCAACCTCAGGGTCCTGCAATTCCTCTCGTTCCTCGTCAAGTTCTTTGATCATCGGCTCTGTAGCCTCGCCGTCCAAACCCTTGAAAAAACAGAACTCATGTGTAAAGAATGCATGAAAAATAGGCTAAAGGAAACTCTGTAGCGAAGCATAAGGTCTTATTCTTACGAACACATAAAAGCATACATAAAAATATTATGAATTATCTGAAAATATAGAATAATATACACATTAGGATGTGAACTTATTAAGGTGAAAAAATAGAAAATCGAACATAAAAACAAGCATTTCTATGTCTTTCTTGAATTTTTAAGTGAACATGACACATGAGACATGATTTATTTGTTGCAATGTTATCTGATGGCTTAGAGTTTGACTTAAATTAATGGTTCCGTTCCTATTAGAAGTATGTTGTGTGTTAGAACAGATGTTATAACATAAGCATCCAAACCTAAAACCAATTAGCTATAGGTGGAGGGGGCCGTGAATAATGCTACATAAGTTTCTCAATGTGGGACTGAATTTTCAACCCCTCACCTGCAAGGTCTTTAGCCTTTACACGTGGGCTTCTTTTTTTAATTGGGTTACATTGAAGTGAGAAGTTTATCATATTCTTGTTGGATTTCATGGGCATCAAATGCGCAGCGGGAAGACACGAAACTCTTACAAGATCCATGTGAAACAAACTAATCAAGATATCTAAGTTATACCTGGAACGAAACAATAAAATACGATTTTGTTTAAGAAGAATTTGTCGAAGACCAAACGCAAAACAATATCCGTCTCTATTGGTATCCACATGAATATCTAGACTACGACACAGTCCATCCAACAGCCTCGTAGAAAAAAGATCGCATGTCACTGATACGAAGTACTAGCTTCGATTCTTCAGAGATCCTCTATGTTTCTCCTCTCCTCTCCCTAAGTCTCGGTCTCAGAGAATCCTACGTAAAAGAATATCATCCAATTTCAAAAATTGTAATGCTTTTATATCAAGAGAGAGTGTGAGTGTCTCGAAAACAAATGGATATACGGAATTCAGTCATATGGTTCCAAAACTAATTGGCGGCTCCTCGATTCAAAACTGAATTAGTAATTCCGACATTAATTAATTCTATATTAATTACTGTCCATTAATATCTTTCGGATCTTGGATTAAATTAAAGTCCGGTTTATATTAAACTCAAGCCGATCATTTTTCCTATTTTAGTACGTTCTTAATGTGCGACCAGCCGACCACATAAGTTTATATTATGTCGGCAATGATATCAATCCCTTAATTGCTCCTAGATCATAGACTCCAAAAATTCTGATACCATGTTACATCCTAAGCATTCAACAATAAACAAATTGGTTATAGGTGGAGAGGCTTGGGATCGATAATAATTTGTATAAGGCTAATATGAGTTTTCTGATGTGTAACTAAATTCACAATAATAGGACATGCCCTATTAGTAAATTATTGTTAGTTGAAGTTGATTACCATCTTAAGAATACTCAAGTTACTCATTGATTCTTAACATGCATGTTTCCCTCAACATGAGATACCACAGCAAAAAATCTAAACTTAGCTCTCTTACCTCACCTCCTGACCCATTTCTCTTCTCCAAAACTCACAACCACTTGTCGTGCTTTCCACCTGCTCCACTTGTGTTAGTAAAAAGATCACTAATGTCCTCTCTCCACTTGTTACGCTTTCCACCTGCTCGTTCCATCGACGAACCCACCCCGACTACGTTAATCAACCTTCTCGCCGCCTACTCCACCAACAGCCGATACCTACACCCGAACTAGAGGTGAGAGTTCTTTCTTATGTCCATCTTCCTATGATTCACCGACTTCCTATGAATAACTTTTCATTTCTATTGTGACAATCGACTAAACATTAAACTGCTACTCAGCCTTTGGATCTCCAATTGCCTATTATGCTATGACAAAGTAAATGACGAAGTACTTTTGATCACATTCATTAACCCCTTTCATTAATCACTTATCCACTACTTTCGATAGCTTTGCCTTGTATCTTTCATCTATCTCTACTCCTAAGATGTATCAAGAGTGCTACAAAATCACCTCTAGAAAATAGGTCATGGATGAAGAGATGCAAGTTCTAATTAATCATAATACATGGGATTTGATTGACCCAATATAGGGTGAAACCTATTGCCACACGTGGGTGTCCACGGAGAACAATTATTTAAATGGCTAGACAAATCATTAGAAGGCTCCTCTGATGGTCAAAGGCTTCACTCAGATATATGGGAATAACTACTTTGCATCTTCTCCTCTATTGTTAGGCTCAACTTCGTTCAAATTCTCCTCTTAATAACCATCAATCAACGTGTTGTGATCTTTAGGGAACAATTTACATGGATCAATCATTAAGGTATGTTGCTCGGGAGAATAGCCTTATATGTATACTATATATAAGGCCATAAACAGAGGCCTCGAGCATGGTTTGACAATTTTTACATAATTTTGGTCAAGATTGGTCTTCAAAGCAGTGCCATGGATCATGCTATCTGTAACAACTCGACTAATAATATCTGAGGTATTATCCTCTTTGGTTAAGCACATCTCATAATAAGCTAAACCGCAAGATTTTATATTTTTAACATTTTCCATAGGTGGCCTATGAGTATTTTTAGGAGGTCGCTCATCCCAAAATTATTCTCATCAAAGCAAGCCTAATTGTGGTGTTCCTAACACAACTCCACCACTTGCTTTGAAAAAGTATCTCTGATTTGAGGGTCTAAATTATTACTTAAGCATGATAACTTCTCTAATTTCAATGTAAGATTAAATTCAATTTTGTATCTCCTTTCATCTAGAATTCTGTTATCCTAGAAGTCTGTCAGGAGTTATCTTCCTCCAGGCTTCTCTGGCACAAGAACACTCTACGCCTCATCAAACCACCCTCATCAAATACAGATGTTACATGTCCACCAACTTCCGCTTGGTTCATCCATGAACCACATATCATACTATAGAAGGCCTGACTCTGATATCATTTGTAATCCAAATCATAATATCTGAACTATTGGTAGGTAAGTAGCTTTGCTTCAGCTCATCTCATTTTAAGCCGAACTGCGGAGTTTTATCTGCTTCCAGTTATACGAGTATGACCCAAGAGGTCATTCATTCATAAAGTACTCCCACCACAGCATACTTAATTGTGGAATTCCAAACACAACTTCATCACCTGCTCTGGAAATGCGTCTTTGATATTCGAGAGTCTGAATTATTACTTAAGTCTAGTAACATTTTCTCAAACTCCGATGTAAGATTCAGTTCATTCATGTACCTGCCTTCACCTAGAAGCTTACCATCTTAGAAATCTGTCAAGAGTTGTCTTTTCCAGGCTTCTCTGCCTCAAAAATACTCCCCACTCCCATCGGATTATCCTCATTAGATTCAGGATGTTATATTATCATCTTTATGTGAGAGACACATTCTGCTATATTGGTTCTATATAAAGTTAAAATCGTTCTAAGAGTGAACATCAAGGCGTTTCTAAGGTAACAGATTAATTTGCAATTGTGTTGGGAAAACTTTAGGAAGCTTCAAGTTGAATATGCCTACAGCAAACAGGTGTCTCAGGTTCTAATCTAATGGCCTCCTTGAAGTTGTCCCCTTAGTTGCAAACAGTAGATACTCACATGGATACACACAAAATATTTAATGGTAAAGAACGCTTTTGATGATCCTTCTAAAGGTCGACCAAAAATTGATCTAACTGCCACTAGTGTTGAGACAATACAAGCAAACTTTAAATTGAAAAACTAGGAAGCAATTATGTATGCTCTCAAAAACATTAAGAAGTCTCCTGAAAAAGGGTTGCAGTATATAGGCACTGAGCATATAAATATGGAAGCTTAGCATATGCAAATTATGTCAACTAAACTGGTGATAGAAAGTCTACCACTGAGTATTGGATTTTTGTTGGAGGTAATCTAGTCACCTTGAAAATTAAGAAGAGTTTGGTTTCTACAACGCAAGCAAACGGGTATTCCATAAGATGACCAAACATATTGAGGAAGATTATCACTTCATTCGAAATGTCATGTTTTTTTGGTCGATTATTTGTGATGTTGTTCTATGTGGAAAGTTTTTAATTGTATAGCTGAAAGTTCTAAAGCACAATTTTACTTGAAGCACACTTATGCCAAATTTCTACAACTCACACCAAAACAGTGTTATACACAAAACCAAGTATGATTCAAGGAAAAGCTCGATGGATCTTTTCTACAGTCAGCGCAAAAACAGAAACAAACTGGTTGTTCTTAAATAGCAACACATTAGCTAACCTGGAGTCTGTATGTTACTGTCATTGGTGGACAATCTCGAGTTGATGTAAATGCAGCAGATGATGGCGTACCAGCACTGGCCAATTTGCTTTGTGATTGGCTATGATACTTCTTCCACACCTGCTCATATACCTGTGAAATGCTCAAGTCAAGTGATATTATATTTCCAGCCACCAACAACTCCATCCCATAATCATCTTCAAGAAGACCTAAGAGATCTAGCTGATGACAAATCTTGTTTTTAACATCTCTCATTAAAGGACCAATTTCAATGCTTGAATAAGGATTCTTTGTCATGGAACCCCTAATAAATTCCTCTTGTGTATGTGCCTTGTTGAGAATGAGAAGATAAGCAGGCTCAGGTTTAGGTGGGCATATCATATTGCAGAGCTGCTCCAAGATGAACTGTCAATGGAAAAATCAAGAGGAAACCATTAATGTAAATTTACAAGTTTCATGTAATACTACAACTAATAACCTAGAAGATACGAGACTTGTGGAGGAGAGAAAATGGACAATAAATTAAGCAAAACAACATAAATATAAAATAAGGTCCTCCAATGTGCTGCTTTTTGTTGTAAAAAACTCTGGTTACTGGTTCTTGAAACTCCACTCCATGGGGGCAACCCATCTTCATGAAATGGAACTCTAAGCACAAGGAAATCGTCCTTTCCAAAAAAGAGTGGGCGAGGTCTCCTATTTATCGATATAAGGTGAGAGGACTAAAAGACACCAAATAATATAAAATAAGGCTTGTCTAACTGACCATGGAGATGAGAGTGAAGGAATGGTATGAGGATGATCAAAAGTAACCATCAACAAGCTAAAATGTCACCCCAAGAGGATGCATGAAGGTTCTGAGGTGAAGAGGAAGATGTTGTCAAAAAGGAGAAAAAATGGAGGAGGTAAAGTGGAGAGAGGAAAGCCCAAGCTAGGGGAGGAGCAAAATGGATAAGGTAAAAGCGAAAAATAGAGTGAAAAGTATGCGTAAGGTTTGCCAACCTAAAGACCCACCCAATAACTCATCACATGTGAATTATAATGACCCAAAAGACTTATAATACATAAGGGACTCAAAAATAAAGGAAAACACAGAGAAAGGCACATAATATAGACCTAAGTACTCAAGACCTATGAAGCATGGATACTTGCAATAGCCTTACATATCGTATATGCAAACGTTTCAGAGTCGGGAAATTTCGGAAACTAAAGGAAACTCGTCCCTGAAATTCTAGAAAAAAAATTCTTTTAATTTTAGATAACTAAATTTTTGGGTACTCACAGATACTTTCAAATATTACCAAATACATTTGAGTATGCTTGAAAATGCCCAAAAAATGTGTTTTGCGATGGTGACATGGAGAAAGACATGTAAAAGAAAATTTATTGAATGGTAAGTGATGGGATTCAATTGATTGCATACTTTTAAGTGGTGGGATTCAATTTTATACTTTTATGCATGACTCATATTTATGATATATACGTTTTTGTGACACACAAACCTTGATTTCATTTAATATATTATATGTGAGTTATAAAAATGAAAAAAATGAAGAAGACGTGAATGTCATACATATCTTCATATTAATTTATACTTGTATTTAAATAGTTAAAATTTTCAAAACGTATCTCGTATCCTATGTTTTCATAAATCACGTATCATGTATCTGTATCGTATCTCATATCCCGTTCCCTTCCTCATGCAACATAACTGATGTAGGATTGGGTACGAGGATTCGCTCACTATGATGCGACCTAAATGCAATGTGAATGAGATGATAGTGCAAACAGTCCAGGTTAAGATCTAACAACAGTAATAACGTTAGTAAGCACTAAGCAAGTGACACATTTGAAAACAGCGTAATTCGATCAAAAAGTAGTTTATGTATTACCATCAAATTGAGACGCAATTTCCGTTAAGTGCGCACCAAATGGAAACCACAAATCAAGCAACGAATAATAATATTAAACGCACATGAAAGTTTAGATCCTACAAGCAACAGTCCGACCATCCAACATAAAGAAGTAAATAACATCCATACCAAGATTTGCTCATGCATGTGGCGGCATGACTTGGGGGAGGAGATCCATTAATTGTCGCGGCTTCGGATTGGTGGGTGGATCCAAAGAGAGGCGGTGATTGGGCTGGAGGAGGGTTGTACGGGGCAGGGGGGAGGTTGTTGGAGTTTCTGAGATGATCTCAAAGCAATCAACAGTTAGTCTTGCTGCCAACGCAATATGAGCCTATAGGGTCGCACATAAAAGCGTTTGGAGAAGTTGGAGAAAGGATTGTGTTGGCCTTACTCATATTGGATATGAGTGGAGGACCAATCCTGTGACTGCTTGGCATTAACTTGAGAATGTCTCAACGGAAAATCGTTTAAAGGGTTTAAACGAATGGATTTATGCTAGACAAATTCGGGTAAAGGGTTTAACCGAACTGTGTCAAATTCGGCTAAAGGATTTAACCGAATTATGTTGATTCGACTAATGGAATTCGGCTATATCGATTCGGCTAATGTGATTAACCGAATTCGACTAAAGGGTTTAGCCGAAATATATCAGTTTGACGAAATGGTTTCGACGAAATGATATAACCGAATTTATATAGTCGAATCGGGTATAACATATAGACGAATTCGTCGAAATGGTTTCGCCGAATCTGAGTCGAATTCGGTTATAGTGATTAGTCGAATTCGGCGAATGTAAATCTGGACAGAAATATTCTGGTCTGCGGATAGCCTGATTTATGCGTTTTAGTATAAAAGGGCTTGCAATTCTAGGTTTACAGAGGACTTTCTTTTCGCGATTTTGACGTGAACGGCCGACCGGAACAGTTCCGAGCGAGGGTCTCATTCTTCCCGTCCGCCGATCGCCTTCCACCGCCGCTAGTCGTCGTCGTCGGTCGCCGCCTCCCCTGGATCGGATCTAGCAGTCCGTGGGGACGTTGAGAGCATCCTTCTCCGACCTAGTTCTTGTGCGACAAGAAGCTAGGGTTCTCCTTTGCTTGTGTGGACTTCTGTAGAGGGATCGATCCATTTCGATTCTTGAAGAACTCAAAGGCAGACTTTCGGATTTCTCTTGGGAGCACCTTGGTTGAGTGTTGACTCAATCCCGCAAAGGTACCTTGTATTTCGATTTGCTTATTCTCTTGAATCATGAAAACCGCAAGATCCGTTAGCTTCTTTTGGGTTGTTTTTGTTATTTCCGCTGCGCATATGTGATATGTAATCCCGTTCGAGGGGTATAGAAAACCCAACAGAGGTGAGGGAGGCGACGGTAGGATAGGAGGAGGGTTGTACGGGGCTGGGGAAGGAGCGGGAGGCGGCGGTAAAATAGGAGGAAGGATGTACGGGGCTGGGGGAGGTGAGGGAGGCGGCGATAGGATGGGAGGGAGACTGTACGGGGCTGGGGAAGGAGTGGGAGGCAGCGGTAGAGTAGGGGAAGGGTTGTACGGGGCTATGGTTGGTGAGGGAGGCGGCGGTAGGATGGGAGGAAGGCTGTACGGGGCTGGGGAAGGGTTGTACGGGGCTGGGGAAGGAGCTTGAGGTCATATTCCATATTCCTCTCCTCCCATTTCATGCGAAGGTTTCTTTTCTTTCTCTCCATCTTTCTAGCATATCTTTCTCTTCCTCTCATTAGTTGTGAGATTTCACATTGATGACAGGAAACCCTAGAAGAGATTAATTTTGGTTTGTGGCTGGAGAAAGAAGATTCCCAAAAAAGGGTAATGGTGATGCCTCGACCCACTTACATGAGAATAAACCTTAATGCAAGGATTTTCCCCATGTGTACTTCGTGACTTGTCCTAATACTGCGTGCGAGGATTTTATATTAGATTTCTATGCACACACATGTAGGTCCTCTTGTAGGAACATCCTTCGGTTTACCCATTTCACATAAGGTTTGCCACGTCTAATTAGAAATGAGAACTTAAAACTTGAGAGAAGTAGAATATAAATATTATTTTCATGGAACCTTTGATCTAAACAATGTGTTAAGACTGATGTAGCCAAAACCTAGAAGTTTTGTTTTTATAAAATACCTAAATAAAATAGTTAGGAATACATTTACTAGACCGGATCATGTAAATGACATTTTAGTGTACAGGTTGATCATCGGATATGAACTTTACAAGGATCTGGGAGCTTCTCATGTATGATGGAGGCACACCCATACTTATGTGGCATATAGAAGACCATGCAAGGCCCGAATGGGAATTTACGACTCATCTGGTAACTCGCATCAAAAGATGTGCTTAATAACTCAGATAAGTCATAATTAGGATCATTATAGAGAAGGCATATATGATAGAAATTAAAAATAAATGAATTGTGTTCTATATAAAAAATCTAGAATTATACAATGATTAGGTTCAGTTATTACTCGTGCTCTTCTTAATGATTCAATGTGATACATATGATTTAATTGTTTTAGTGCGCATACATTTGAAGATTATATACTACTTTGTAGATTTGAAGTTCAGTAGGATATTACTTACCCTTTTGTAGATTTGTAGCATTAGCGTCTGGAGAGAGAATGCAATTTTATCTGGACTCTCAGGCACGTGTTTATGTCAATGACGTAGTAGACTCTAATTTGCTTTTCAATTTTCAATGAACATTTTAATTAGTTTGGTCTATGATACATTAGAGGTTTCCTGTTGGAGATCGAACCATCACTCAGTGTGCACAACAAGACCCGCACAGGGTCGATTCTCATTATTGGCAATCATCATATGGACAAGCCAAACTTGCTCCTGTAATCAGCCGATGTTGTCCTAGAGCTTTGGTATAAATTTTACAATTGATTTTTGACCTGGCATCAAACTATGACCTATACTCAATCGGTCTTGTATGATAAAACCCATCAAATGTAAGAATATTGCTTATATCTCCATAATGATTATGTTGAAATTGTTAATAATCCTAGTGACGTAGGGTAGGTTGTGAATTTGCGTGCCGACACTAATGCAAGTCTATGTGAGCGGTGTCGGGTTGACTCAAACAAACCTAAACTATATGATGTGTGTATGACTGACCTGATCTGAATCAAATAGAGTAGTAACATTTAAACAGGCTAAGCAATCAAACACGACATATGCAACAATTTTCAGTTTATGCAATCAGGACAGATTTTCCTTCACACGAAGTGCGTTCAACTACAACCTTCACACACAGATTATTATAAGAAAACAAGAAATGAAACAAGTGCACTAGCAAAATCAACACGTCCTACACATATATGATATGAATCCAATATTCAATAAAAAAATATGAATCAATATAAAATACTCACTAGCAATGGGGATCCGGTAACGGCTGTAGACGTGAATCCAAGCGGCGGGGACGGCTGCAGTGGCTGCCTTCGACAAGATGGAGGGTTGTAATGGGCTGGCGGGTAGGGGAGGAGAGGGGTTGTGAGGGATGTGTCTGGGGAGGAGGAGGGACTGTCGGCAAGTGGGAAATAGGAGGTTTGCGGCTTTGCGGGTAGAGGGAGAGGCTTGCGGTTTGGAGGAGGAGGGGGCCTAGCAGTGAAGGGCACAGGGAGAGATGTAGATGTAGGCTAGCGGCTTACGGTGAGGACTGGAGAGGGGACGTTGGTTCTGGCTCGCCCACCTGAAAATGATGCTCATGCATGTGCTCGTACGCACGTGTATTATATAATTCACTACTACTAACAATTATCTTCTGGATCAATTCATGCAGTTCATGTATATGATGGATGAAGGGCTTAGCTGATTCACTAAGGTGTGACGCTAAGGGAACCGGGGCGAAATCAATAGGCTTCCTAGGCTCATGTGTCTTAAATAAGGAGAGGATGTTCAAAGTTGGCTGGCTGACTATAATGGTAATTAATAGAGAGGTTTCAAAAGTGAGGAGGCCGGCTGTTATAACATTAATTTAATATGGCTCATAGATGTAAATGAATTTGGGAAATAAAGAGGCCAAAGGGGGGTTAAGCAAGGGATAAGGGGAATTAATTGTGGGGATTTTAAATAGGCAGGCTGCTTTAATAGAGGGTTTTAATAGAGTGTGTGTGTTGGGGGGGGGGGGGGGGGGGGGGGGGGGGGGGGTCAAATAGGCCGGCTCCTTGGATATTGAAGAATTTTGAGTGGAGTTTTAATGGAAATAAAGAAGGCTAAGTGATGAAATGTCTCTAGGTATTCTCCCACCAAGATAATAATTATGAAATTAAAATATCTAATTATAATATCAGGAATTAAAGTATCTAAATTAAAATAGTCATTTATCAAAGCTTGCCCTAATTACCACTTAGCCTAATTTGACGGATTTATTCATTCATAACCTTACTGGTTAGTCACTCCAATAAGTCGTACAAACAAGCACGAGTAACAAGCGTGATACAAATGCATAAACATACATACACAAATAAAACAATAAGCGCGAAGACGTGCGCGACATTAATAAAATGCAGAAAATAAAAGTAAAATATGATGCGACTTAGGTTGCATCAATATCCATCCACAATATCGAACTCCTCAGTGGGCTCAAGGGAATCCCTCATCAATCCAAAGTAAATCTTACCGAAGTCAGTGTAGGTGGGATACTCCCTAGGTAGTCGATCAAAACTAGTCGCACTAGCGCTCAGTGTGCGAAATAGGGTGACACGACGACTAAGGGTGTCAGCAGGCTTGTTCTCAACACTCGCGCGGTGTTTGAGAACGTAGTCAAAATCCTGCAAATATTCGACCCAATTGGCATGTTTATGCCTCAATTTCCGCAGTAAATCAAGATAGCACAGAGTCTGATGATCAGAGTATAGAACGAACTCTCGTGGGAAGAGATAGTGTCTCTAACGAAGCGACTGCACTACTGCGTAAACCTTTTTATCATAATTTGAGTACTTCTGTCGAGCCTCATTCCGCTTCTCACTAAAGTAAGAAACTGGAAGACCCTCCTGGTTCAGTACTCTGCCAACGCCAACGACAGATGCGTCGCAGGCTAACACAAAGACCTTTGAGAAATCAGGTAATTTCAGAACGAGGGATGTCGTCAGCTTCTCCTTGATCTCTACGAAAGCTCGAATGGCGGCCTCCGTCCACTAGAAATCTCCCTTCCGCATGTAGCTCATGAAGGGGGTCATGATGGTGCTAAAGCCCCGGACAAACCTCCTGTAGAAGGTGACTAGTCCGTGGAAGCTACAAGCCTCAGTGATAGTGGAAGGAATATGCCACTCACGAATGGAACGGACCTTGTCCGAGTCAATAGACACATCGGGCGCTGATATGATAAACCTGAGAAAGTGCACAAAACTAGTCAGGAATGAGCACTTCTTCAAGTTCACATATAGCTTCTCCTTTCAGGTAATCTCAAATAAGAGCCTCAGATGACTCAGATGGTCATTGGGAGAGTGGTTGTAAATTAAAATGTCATCAAAGTAGGCGACCAGGAATTAGCCCATGTAAGGCCACAGTATATGAGTCATGATCTTCATGAAAGTGTTGGGGCGTTGTACATCCCAAAAGGCACGACCAATCATTCATAGAGATCATCTTTGGTCTTAAAGGTCATCTTTCGTTCGTCTCCCTCACGAATCCTGATCTGGTGGTACCCGCTGCGCAGATCTATCTTCGAGAATATCTGGGCAACAGCCATCGTGTCGAGTAAGTTGTCTAATCGGGGAATGGGGAGACAATATTTAATAGTAATTTTATTGATAACCATACTATCAATACACATACGCCAACTCCTGTCCTTCTTCGGGGTGAGAAGGGCGGGGACCGCGCTAGGGATCAGACTCTCGCGTATGGACTGCTTTCGAAGAAGCTCATCCACATGTCTCTTGAGCTCAACATGCTCGTCAGGTTCATCCGGTAATGTGATAGGTTCGAGAGCGAGGCCCCCAGTGTCAGATCTATGGCGTGCTGGATGTCACGCAATGGGGGTAACTCGTTAGGTAAATCATCCGGGACAATATCAACATCCTCATCAAGAATACGCTGGACCTCAGGGGTGGATCAAGGATATATGTAAGGCCATCAGAAGCAATGGTGGCGGCCACTACATAAAATATGTCGGCGACTACGCACTCTCTCATAAACTCACTACAACGCAGAATGTGCAGCGGCCTGGATGAACTAGTGCTAGTGGATGGTGTGACCTTCCCCTTGGATTTCTCCTTGGGTTGGGTCGGTGTCAGTGTGATCTTACGACCCTTGTCGCTATGTTATTAAAGGTGCAAGACAAACTGAGGCGCAAAGGGGCCCTGGAGCGTAGGTGCAAGGCGCAGGCGCGCGCCTGAGGCACGTGAGGCGCAAAAATGGGAAAAAATAAAATCAGTGAATTTGGCGCCCAATTCATGGAAAATCAGCGAAT
This sequence comes from Dactylorhiza incarnata, assembly GCA_033032865.1. NCBI lineage: Eukaryota > Viridiplantae > Streptophyta > Magnoliopsida > Asparagales > Orchidaceae > Dactylorhiza > Dactylorhiza incarnata. The sequence continues at coordinate 376,268 of JAWHQI010000285.1, read as the reverse complement.
TGGGCGCCCAATTTGCTGAAATTCAGTGAATTGGGCGCCCAATTCATGGAATTTCAGCGAATTGGGCGCCCAATTCGCTGAATTTTAGCAATTGGGCACCTAGGGCGCGCCTCAGGCACATCGCCCGCCTAAGCCTTGCTGAGGCGCAACATGGTCACCTTAACTCTAGGCTGGTCCAGAAAATTTTGGCTAGACCAACCAACTTTATCCTCGCAAATCTAACACGTCGCTTGTCGGCCATATCATACCACTCGAAACAGTGGTCCATCTCCTAAAGCCAATCACTAAAGGCCTTCAGGTCAAGGTGACCGTTGAAGGTGGGAGCGTGCGTATGCGACGAGTGATATCGTCCTCCGCGTGTGGTGCTCTACGTGGCTCAGGATACTCGTCAAAGTAATCATCACGTCTGTAGTCAAAACGGACCTGGACTCGATAATAAGGGGTTGGATGTCGAGCTGGATAGTCATCATGGTGGCTGATTCCAAACACGTCAATCTTGAGGTGGGAGGGAGTTACGTTCTTCCTCAAAGAGAAATTCAGGTGGAGTGGGAGGGTTTGCCCTCCTTTGGGGAGTGGCATGCTCTCGATGATCGTCAAGGACGTCGATGCAGGAACGCAAATCGTCAAATTGAGCATTCATTTGATCGAACCGATCTATAGCCGTTGAAAATCTGCAGGTGTCATCTCGGAGTTGGCGTTGGTGGTTCTCTCATCAGTAAGGTTCGGATTGGACATGGACAGACGATAAGGCCTACTGCAACGTAACATACAAGTGGTCTTAACATGAGGCTCTGATACCAAATCTGACGCATGGTAGGTTGTGAATTTGCGTGTCAAAACTAATGCAAGCCTATGTAAGCGGTGTCGGGTTGACTCAAACAAACCTAAATTACATGATGGTGTATGATTGAACTGATTTGAAATCAAATATAGTAGTAACCTTTAAACAGGCTAAGCAATCAAACACAACATATGCAACAATTTTCAGTTTAAACAATCACGACAGATTTTCCTTCGCACGAAGTGCGTTCAACTACAATCTTCACGCACAGATTATTATAAGAAAACAAGAAATGAAGCAAGTACACTATCAAATCAACATGTCCTACACATATATGATATGAATCCAAAATTCAATAAAAAATATGAATCAATAAAAAAAACTCACTAGCAACGGGGATCCGGTAACGATTGTAGACATGAATCCAAGCGGAAGGACGACTGCAATGGGATGGCGGGTAGGGGAGGAAAGGGGTTGTAAGGGATGCGGTTGGGGAAGAGGGACAGTCAGTAAGGGGGTAAGTAGGAGGTTTGCGGCTTTGCTAGTAGAGGGGGAGGCTTGCGGTTTGGAGGAGGGGGCCTAGCAGTGAGGGACACAGGGAGAGATGTAGATGGAGGTTGGCGGCTTACGGTGAGGACTAGAGAGGGGTCGTCGGTTCTGGCTGTGGGGAGAAGGGGCGCTGCTTTCAAGAGGACTCCAGGTGTAGGAAACAGAAACGGGAAATATTCTGTCGGTTGGGGGGGGGGGGGGGGGGGGGCGAAGAGACGCTGACATGCGGTTACTTGGAGCGGGATCGGGAAGGGAGATGCACGGGAGTAGTCGCGGCAGGCAGGGAGAGGCATCGGTTTGAAGAAAAATCATGGGAGACGGGCGGTTCATGGGTTAGGGCGTGGAAATAGTATGCGGCGGAGGGAAGTTACGGGAAAATGGAAGGGGAAAACTAAAATGAATCGGGACGTCGCATCCCGGGGTCTCGCGGCGTCTCACCGTGATATGATTATCGGCTCTGGAATGTCTCAAAAGGCTAACAATGCCTCAAAAAGACAAACCTCCCTCTTATTTTTAGCGGAAGGGGGGCTAGGGCACCCGACATGAATGACTATGATTGGTCACTACGCCCGATGCCCAAATAACACTAAAATGTTCATAATAATAATAAAAACAAAATACATATAAAACGTAGAAACGGCGCTCCGGACACGCTCGTGGTGTCGGATCGACGATTCGATCAACGTATCCTGCGCGAGTACATAAATGTGGGTCCCGCCGAGTGGTGGCCCGAAGTCTCGTGACGATCCTGCGACTGATCCCCATCACCTAGCTAAGATGATTCTATTTAAGTTGCAACTTCTTCTGATTGCGTTAACTGATTTTGATATCATGTCCATCATCTATACGAGGCGACCTTCAATTTTGATACCACATTAAATAAATTTAAATCTCTATGGTCTTTATGAAGATCTAATATTTGAAGTCGAAAGGCATTTGACGCAGGATAAGCTGTGAAAGTGAACTCTAAACAATACAACCATACGTGCAGTGTTATGGAAATAAAACCCGCAAAGAATGTATAATTTATAATATACAAACTATTAATTCTAAAATGCATTCAGTATCTTCAAAGGGAGTTTAGCACACCAATTGAAATTCACCTAAATAATAGAAACTCATATTGCAGCAAATTTGACTAGACAAAATTTCACGTTCAACCAATAATTAAAAACTTAGAATAAAAAGGGAGAAGAAAAAGGAGAGGAAACAATTGAATTCAAGTCTTTATTGTCTTATTGTTTAAATACACGCTTAAGGGTAGTTTTGTCCGTGACTTTTGGTTTTATCCCTTACTCTATATATATGAGTAAGGGGTTGGTTTTATAATTATTGATCATTATTCTCTCTTCAACTTGGTATCAGAGCGGAATTTGTACCCTAGCCGCACTTCGTCTGCGCCTCTTCGCTCGATCGACGCCGCTGCCCCGATCTTCTCTGCCTCGCTCTTCTCTCGCGCCTCCGACATTTTGAGAGTCCCCCGTGGTTTTTCCCGCTTCCGTTCATGCGGGTCCTAGACGATGTCGGTTATGCTGGTCGCTAGGGTTGCCGCTGATTGCTCGCTGAATCGTCGTTCTCGCTTGGCTTGGTTGGCTGCTGCGCTGTTTCCGTCGGTCGCTACATCTGCTCGCTGCATCGACGTTTCTGGTCGCTAGATCTGCTCGCTGCTCGACGTTTCTGCTTCGACGTTTCGCTGAACTTCCCATGTCTGCTGCGTTGTTTCCCCTAGCTTGGCTGGCTGCTCGCTGCATCGACGTTCACCTCTCTGCCTGCCGCCGAATCGTCGCTGATCTCCTCGTTCCGCTGATCTTCTCGCTGGTCGCTAGGGCTGCCATTTTCGTCGATATGCCTACTGTCTGCCGCTGATTCGTAGAGTGCAACCTTCCTTCTGCTTGCTTCGTCGAATGACAGATACCGTCTGATTCTTCTGTCTCGTCGAGAGCTTCCCTCCTATCGTTCCTCATGAATGATCTGTCTGCCGCCAGTGATTCTACTTCACCAAGTTTGGTAACCCCCCCGATGAATGACCCTCAGCGTCCTCCTGGTCATTCAGGGTCCCTAAAGATCACCACGGTTCCCTTGGATGAGACAAATTATTTGAAATGGTCTCGTGTTGCTCAACATGTCATTCGCAGTCATCAGCTATTTGGATACATCGATGGGACGAAGGTGGCTCCTTCTGTGGCTGATCCTACCTGGCCATGATGGGACACAGAAAATTCCCTGGTTGTCTCCTGGCTCCTTCACTTTATGTCCCCGAAGGTGTACAGGAGTTATAGGTTGATGGACTCTGCCTACGAGATCTGGACTCGGGCACGTGAGACGTACTCACAGATTGGCAGTTCCACTCAGACTTACGAGCTGACACGACGTATGCTGGAGCTTCGTCAGGGAACCATGACGGTGTCCTCCTACTTCTCGGAGTTCGAACGCATCGCACAGGAATTGGATTACTTTGATCAGTTTACCCCGGCATGTACTGCCGATGCAGTCCAGTTGCAGAAAAGAGACGAACGATTTCGTCTACATGTGTTTCTGATGGGGTTGAGCATGGACATGGACATGGTTCGCACAAATATTCTTCACCGTTCTCCCCTTCCTTCCCTTCGGGAGGCGTTTAGCATGGTTCTTGGTGACGAAGACCGCCGACGGTCCCTCAGCACAACACCTCCTCCAGATCGTTCTGCCTTGACCAGTGTTGGTCGTGGTAGCTCCAACAATACTAGTGGAGTTCCGACCTGTGATCACTGTGGTCGCAAGGGACACACTCAAGACGATTGCTTCAAACTTCATCCCCATCTTATTCCACCTGGATACAGTCGTGGTCGTGGTCCTGGACGTGGTCGTGGTCCTGGACGGGGGGGGGGGGGGGGGGGGGGGGGTATTGTCAAACTGGTTCTCGTTCTCACGATGCTGCTTTCTCCAATGAGGTGCATGACGACCATCAAGGTCAGTCACCTGGACATTTCACCACGTCGGAATTGGACGCTCTCCGCCGTCTTCTACACTAATGGTCTGATGCTTCACAGAGTGGTATCTCTACTTCTTTTGCTACTGCTGCTATGCTCAGTGCCAATGTCGCTGCCACTCCTCTGTCTGAGTGGATTATTGACTCCGGAGCCACCGATCACATGACCGGCTCCTCCTCAGGTTTTTCTTCCTACACCCCTCTGTCAGGTAAGGACAAAGTCATTTCTGCTAATGATATTTTGTCCCCCATTGCAGGGAAATGAACCATTTCTTGTTCCTCCTCTTTGCCTCTTCCGTCTGTCTTACATATACCTTCTTTTCCTTGTAATCTTCTGTCTATAAGCAATCTTACTCGGTCTCTTAACTGCTCTGTAACCTTCTTTCCTGATTCTTGTGTTTTCCAGGAACTTGGTACGAAGCGGATCATTGGCAGTGGTAGGAATCGCGGCGGCTTGTACTATCTTGATGCTTCCCGGCCGTCTTTTGCGCTCTCCTCTTCAGCTGCTACTGCTGTTGATGCTCGACGCTGACACTTGCGTCTGAGGCATCCCACTCCTGTTTATCTTTCAAAAGTGTTTCCTGCTTTATCGCATCTTGTTAAAACTTTAAAATGTGATGTTTGTGATATGTCCAAACATGTTCGACATTCATTTTCCCATGTTTCGTCTCCTAGTACTACCCCTTTTGCTATTATACACTCAGATGTTTGGGGACCTTCCCATGTGGTTTCTTTAAATGGATATCGTTGGTTTGTTACCTTTATAGGTTGTTTTTCTCGCACTGCATGGGTTTATCTTTTAAAGAGAAAAAATAAAGTGTTTTCTGTCTTTCAAGCCTTCCATAAAATGGTGCAAACCCAGTTCAATGTTACTATTCGTGTTCTTCGTAGTGATAATGGGGGGGGGGGAATACGATGATCGTGGAGCATTTGGATCGTACCTCACGAGTCATGGAATTATTCACCAAACTACTTGTGTCTACACCTCCACACAAAATGGTGTCGCTGAACGAAAAAAACGGCATCTCCTTGATGTTGCCCGATGCCTTCTCCACACCATGCATCTCCCAAAATCATATTGGGGTGATGTTATCCAAACTGCCACTCATCTTATCAATCGTCTTCCCTCTCGGGTTCTAGATTTTTCTACCCCTCTAGCTCGTCTCTCCGCGACTTCTGTTGTTCATACTGCTCATCTTCCACCTCGCGTGTTCGGGTGTGTTCGTTTTGTTCACGTCCATCAGCCTCAGCGTGACAAGCTTGATCCTCGTGCTCTACGTTGCGTCTTCATTGGTTGCTCTGCCACCACTATGGGGTATCGGTGCTACCACCCTCCTTCCAGACGTGTCTTCTGTACCATGGACGTGACATTTCGTGAGGAGGAATCTTACTATGTAGATTCGCCTCACTCCGTTCGTCGGGGGGGGGGGGGGGGGGGGGGGGGGCGGGGGCAGGGGGGGAATGAGATTATTGACTCGGTGCCGGTGCCTCTCCCTCTGATTCCTCCTATGCCTACCACTCCTTCAGCTCCTCCTTCAGCTACCTCTCCTACACCACCTTCACCTACATCCCCCACGTCACCTATCCCTATGTCGTTTTCCCATACATACCACAATCTGCCCCTCATCTCTCCTCTTCCTGAAATATATCGTCGTCGGCAAACAGGTGAACAATCCTCCGTGATTCCGTCGCTGCCGGTGCCATCTTTGGACTCTGATTCTGATGTTGATCTGCATGTTCCCCTTGCTGTGCTAAGAGGTAAAGTTGCGTGTACCAATCACCCTATCTCAAATCATGTAGCTTATGGTCATCTTTCCCAACTTCATCAGGGTTTTATATCCTCCTTGTCCATGATCGTTATCCCTAAGACGTGGCAGGAGGCGCTTGGCACTCAGGTATGGGCTCATGCAATGGAGGAGGAAATGTCAGCCTTGGAGAAAAATCACACACGGGACGTCTCCTCTCTTCCTCTTGAAAAGAAAGTCATTGGTTCTAGATGGGTTTTCTCTGTCAAGCAAAATCAGGATGGCAAAGTTGAGCGGTACAAAGCCCGTTTGGTGGCTCGCGGTTACACTCAGACTCAGGGAGTCGACTACCAGGAGACCTTTGCCCCTGTTGCGAAGATGGACACTGTTCGTGTTATTCTGTCTTGTGCGACATGCTTGGGCTGGGATCTTCATCAATTGGACGTCAAAAATGTCTTCCTGCATGGTGACCTCGATGAAGAAGTTTACATGAACTTTCCCCCAGGTTTTGTAAAGAAGGGGCAAGAAAGCCTTGTCTGTCACCTAAGGAAGTCCCTATACGGGTTGAAGCAGTCCCCCAGGGCTTGGTTTGGCAGGTTCCATAAGGCTATGGTCAAGTTTGGATATCAACAGGGACATTCTGATCATACCCTGTTCGTCAGGAAAAATGAGGGGAAGCTAGTCGTTCTTATTGTTTATGTGGACGACATCGTGATCACCGGGGATGACTCAGATGAAATCTCGAAGCTGAAAACCCTCCTGTCTGCAGAGTTTGAAGTAAAGGACCTGGGAAGGCTCCGCTACTTCCTGGGAATTAAAGTGACTCGCTCCGATCAGGGAATCTTCATCTCGAAACGCAAGTACGTGCTAGATTTGTTAACTGAGACTGGGATGCTTGGGTGTGCCCCTGCTAACACACATATGGAGGAGAACCATAAGATCGATGAGGATACTGACGGAGATCGCACGGATGCTGCAAGTTACCAGATATTGGTAGGAAGGCTGTTATACCTCTCACACACTCGCCCTGACATCACATATGCAGTTGGAATCCTGAGCAGATATATGCATGCCCCCAGAATCAGACATCAGGATGCTGCATATCGTGTCCTTCGTTACTTAAAGAAGGCTCCGGGTCGGGGTTTGATGTTTTCAAAGAACAATCATTTAAAGATTGAGGTCTTTACCGGTGCGGATTGGGCAGGAAGCCGTGATGACAGAAAGTCTACAACAGGCTATTGCACCTTCGTTGGTGGAAATTTAGTCACATGGCGTAGCAAGAAACAAAATGTGGTGGCTAGATCTAGTGCTGAAGTCGAGTATCGGTCAATGTCTCAAGGCCTCTGCGAAGGCTTATGGCTGCGCACCTTATTGAAAGACTTGGACCTTCAGAGTGATACTCCTATCTCTCTGTTCTGTGACAACAAGGCCGTTATCAGTATTGCTCATAACCTGGTCCAGCATGATAGAACAAAGCATGTCGAGGTTGACCGTCATTTCATCAAAGATCACCTCGAAAAAGGAAATTTAGTTACCCCCTTTGTTCACTCCAGAGATCAGTTGGCCGATGTCTTTACCAAGAGCTTGGGGAGCGATGTCTTTACAGATGATATCCATAGACTCGGAATGACAGACATCTATCGTTCGGCTTGATGGGGAGAGTTGAATTCAAGTCTTTATTGTCTTATTGTTTAAATACCCGCTTAAGGGTAATTTTGTCCGTGACTTTTGGTTTTATCCCTTACTCTATATATATGAATAAGGGGTTGGTTTTATAATTATTGATCATTATTCTCTCTTCAACTGAAACAACTAAAAAACAAGACTCGTCTATGAATGAGGAGATGAACACTCCAATAACTCCTTAAATCTGGCACTTTTATCAAGGATCAAAGTCACTAAATAGATAAAAATCTCCACATTCACAAAAAGAGTTGTTTGTAATTAACTGTCATATATGACTCAAGCTCTCATGTTTATAGATGGCAGTAATAACAAACTTCAAATAACTTGTCAAAAACAATTAACAAATTGGTAACAAACTACGAATAAACAACAAACAAATTGGTAACAAAACATTAACAAATTTCCACTAAACTTAATGGCATTGATACTATAACCCTAATAAAAATCAATCAGAAAGTAAAATAACAATAGTTTCAATACTTATGACCTACGAAACACAGATACTTAAAAATGCTTCGCGTATCGGCTCGAATGCGTATCGGATACAGGAAACACCCGGAAATGCGTGGAAACGCGTTTCCGAAATGTAGGAAACACAATATTTAAATTAAATAAAAAAATTAATTGGGAAACGCGTATCCCGCTTGCGGGATACGTGTTTCCCGCTAGTTTATTCACGGTGTCAGGCGCGCGGTCACGCCTCATATTAATTTGATTGTTTAGGGTTCACACTCACGCGCGTTTCACGACCCCGACCCCCACAGCTTTGCGTTGTTCTCTCCCGACCCCTGCAGTCGAAGCTGCTGCCGCTCCACTGTCTCTCCAGATCACGCTCCTTGCTCTCGCTCCCTCCCTGCTAGTAAGCTCCTCCTCCTCTTTTTCATCTTCCTCCTCTTCTTCCTCTTCTTCTTCCTCCTCCGCCTCCTCTTCTTCTTCTTCTTCCTCAATGTGTACTTGTGGGCCCAATCTTGACTCTCAAGTAATTTGTATTGATAATAAATAAATCAAACTAAAATGTGTGTACTTGTAGGCACTATAAATAATGTTTGTGCTTTTGGACTTGATATACCTCAAGGAATAGATTGCATGAGCTATTCTTCATATTTTCTCTTCCTGTGATACCTAATACCTTCTCCTAGCCTAATCTTTCCCATTGTGCCTAAACAACATGATTGTGCACAAATTATTCTTTATTGAATGTAGTGACTGAGATGGTACCTTAGTTTGTTAATTATATTTTTTTATATTAATTAATACTTATATTAAAATAATTAAAAAAATTAAAAACGTTTCCCGTATCCGTATTTTTTTAAAAATCAAGTTTCCCGTATCCGTTTCGTATCGTTTCCCGTATCACGTTTCCGTCCCCGTGCTACATAGCTTATGACAAAAACATTTGTCAGAATTCATGTCCCTTTTTTGGTTTAAAAATTGCTAACAGACAGGTAATAAAATGTTAATAAATTTAATGACACCGAATAAATAATCAGAACAAAAATATAATCTGAAATTCAAATTAACTTGAATATCTATGGCAACAAAAACGTTAGAATTTACATCCACGTTTATTTCTTTTTTCCTTAAGATGAAGGTTAGTGGAAGATCATGAAAAGAAAAATAGCAAAAAAAAAAATAGCCAAATCTTTTAGACGGAACATTACTCAATAGGAACCATTTAAGAAGTCAAACTTAGCATCCTTACCAGCTTAGTACGCCCCTTTCTCTCTTTCACATGATTCTGAAGACCACAGATGCATGCGTGAATAAACTGGCGTTTGTTACCAGTGCTCTCTAACATTAGACCATCCAAAAGATCTTTTAAAAGCCTGTTGCAGTCACTTATTAATTTTGTTTTCTGCACTATTAGGCCTCGGATGACAAGAAGAGACTCAAGAACTTGTGATAATAGCTCGTCTTTCATGAATCTAGCAGGAATAAAATAATCAATATAAATGGAGAAAGATGCTTTTAATTTTAAGACCATAAAAGGAGAAGGCATACATACCTCACCCGAATATTGGGTAACTCAAGAAACTTACTTAGCAACTCAATAAGTTTATAGAGGATGAATCCCTGTGAAATATCAATATTAAGGCTTCTCTCCTGTGAACTCACATTACCTACCTCTTGCCCTATTAATCGACACAATGTAGTTAGACAACCCCTTGCAGTTAAGAAAAGACGGGAGGCTACAGGATCTATCAATTTGAAGAACAATTCAAAATATTCTGCTGCGCTTTCGCCAGTGGATAATGTTTCAGGAAGTAACTTCATGATTAAGTTTAACAACTGGAAACGTCTTGGTGAATCTTGTGGACATAGTAAACTGATGAGAGTGCATACTTCCGATCTTATGGACTGAGAGCAAGCACTTAATATCAAATCTGAAACCCATGAGCCCAGTGCAAATGTTGAGAAGTCACTCTTGGTCGTTCTTTTACAAGAAAGACGCCTCCATTTAAGGCCATATTTAAGAGCTAAATATTCAGATTTATGAGGATCCTGACGAGCCGTTTGGGGTGTAACTTTAACTGCTTGTGAAACCTTGTACTTCCTCCGAACAAAATCAAGATATGATGCACCCTTCTCCCACTCAGAATAGCTCAAAAGTGGAATATCTTGACCCTTTTGACTACCATCCCACCGTTTTTCTGGTACATCAGAGAGCGACTTTCCCCCACCAGAAATGTTATCCGAGGATATCATCGGCTTCACAACATGGTCGCTCTTCGACTCTGTGGTTGTTGATTTCCCAAAACTTTGTTCCTTTTCCGCATTATCAACTTTCGGAGGAGTACATGCCTGAGATATTATCCTCAAACAAGGAAGAATTACATGCTCTGATATGGAAGGGTGCTTTGCACCTACTTTAATTGAAGAAAAAAGAAGTTGAAAAGCAACACGCAGTCTTGTTTCCCAGAATTCATCTACCAAAACACAGGTCTCTGAAAGCAAGAGCAGCTCTTCACGAGTTGCTAGTGCAATATCAATGGAGCGATGGTGCTCTAGGCAATACATCACTTTCTTCTGTATCAAAGCATTCAGCTCAGCCACTGCAGCAGAATTACCCTCTGAGAAAGCACAGAGAGCAGCTCTGGCCTGGATACGAGCTGTTTTAAGACCTTGATGAATATTGTTTTCAAACAGCTCTGATAAGATTCCAGCAGAAACAAGTTGCTTCTTGCACCCTGCAAACTTTGACAGCACTTGCAACAACTCCATACTCTGTGTCACAAATGTAGTAGCACATCCATAGCAGTTACTTGGAGAACGGAGAATTGTCAATCTTGCTGAAGTGACTGCATCAGTATTTTTTTCATACAGGTAATTCATCAACACCCTACGGAGTCCTTGTAGAGTTTGTACACTTTTGCTGACAGAATCAAAAGCAGCTTTGCATTTCTCACCATAAAGCACACCAATAAGTGCAATTTTCCTGTTTATCTTGCATGAAGGACCAGGTAAAGAAATCATCATTTGCTGGACAGTATCTTTTTGTTGTGGATCAATTTCATGCTCCCCAATGCTAGAGATGAGCTTAAGCAAAGGTTTCTTAAATCCAACAAGTTGTTGGTATCTCCTATGAGCATTCTCAGATTCTGCTTCAATTGCAGCCAAACCTTTCTTCATATCTTCATCATTTTCCATATTATCAAAAGAAAAGCTTTGCTTTGCCATAAAATTGAACTCAAAGCGTCCATATTTGCTATAACCACACTCATTGCACAGGAAAGAATCAAGGTTTTCATAATTGATGTTTCGGCATTGTCGACATTGGTAAGCATTTTCATGGCAATTGCTACATATGCCATGTTTCTCTGTCACGGACCTGGTGCAGCGAGGGCACTGCAATGACTCTAATGAGGAAGCTTGGAGATTTTCATAGAAGGAATCCAACTCGATCATAAAATTGCAAGCAGTGATAGGGATTGGGAATTCAACTTTCAACTCTGTCTGATTAAATGTAAGATGACAACTCTTTGCACGTTTCCACAGTAACCAATTATTCTTTAATTCTGATAAGTCAGATACAGGCTTATTGTTGTAGTACAAGTTCAACACTTTTACAGATTTAGACTTACGAGCATCATGTACATTCATTGTCACTGTTTGAATGGTATAACTTCCAGTGCATTTAACAATTATACGGTTGTCAGTGAACTTTGACTCTGATTTTAGGCTTTCCAGCTTCATCCTAGTATAGGGTAGCTCTGGACAACTGCAAGCAACACAGGGTTCACTTTCAAGATAGTAGCCATCAAATTCTACCAAACCACTTAAGGTGTTGTATATACGGGAATTTGGGTGATTTGCCAGGAGCTCATTCTGCGAGTGAAGAGTATCAAACAAATCATTCAAAACCTCAAATGTTAAGCAACTTACAAATTCTGCGTCAACTTGCTGCTTAATAGTTCCATCAAGATCCTTTCCCAGTAGCCAAGTCATGAGTTCTATACATTCAACAATGTTAGGGCCATACATTGGTAGGTATTTCACCTTTCCTAGAAGAGTAGTTAGCATAGACTCCTTGAATGCGGGTTTTCCATGGTGCCAAATTCCATATAAAACACACTTAGCCTCAATGCGAACACTTGATGAATTCCACTCCAGTAAAAATGTATCAATAAAACGCTTCAAAACAAAGCCATCTTTGTCACTGAATATCTCTATGGCTTTCTCCATGTCTAAAAGAGACTTGTCTGAGCCATTTTCATTTCCATCATCTCCCTTCCTCTTCTTTTTTGAATCCAAAGATTGTGTTCCAACCTTTTTAGAGTTTGATCCTGTATCAACTGATTCCACTTTCTGCAAGGACGGACCAAAATCCCTTCCAGTGAAAAAGGCAAGATTCAAAAGTTTAAGGGTTTGGATTGTAGATTCTTCTCCAAAATAAAAAATCACATTTATCAAAAAGGGCAAAAAGTCGGCGTGTTTTAAGCAGTATTTCTGCCAGTTTCTGGGCCTGGCACCCGCCACTTCAGATAAAGCCGACAAGCATTTAACAAGTTTAACACTTCTGTCATATGTCACAGGATTCTGAAAGCCTCCTGTCTTATTCACAAGTTTGTACCACTTTTGTACTTCATTGGAAAACTGCCATGAATCTCTCACACTGTAATAATGAGTTTTGCTGCCACATAGGTGCAAGAAGAGCCTTCTAGCATATCTTCTTATAAACGTGGTATGTGGGTTGCTGATATAATTGCAAAGAACATCCTGAAATCCATCTAACTTCAAATCCTTTCCCGGGCCCATCTTGCATATTTTATCCTTATCTGTTGACTTTTCATTCTTCTCAGGGCGCACCAGGCTATAAACCAGGCGGAAGGTGTTTTCTAACAGTAGCTTGTGATAGTCCTCAAAGAGATCAGCACGGTGCATTTTGGCATAAGAATCTGAGAAGAAAGGAGAGAAGTTGCCAGCTGGAAGTTCTCTTCGAATGCTTAACAAAGAGCCACATCCAGAACCAGCTGCTCCCATTTCAATGTTCACGGGTAATGACTTAAATACAATCACGAGCTGTCCCAATATATCCATTAAATAGTTAAGAAAACACTGCTGCCTAAGTATTGAGCAAGCACGGATGAGCTGTGAGGTGAATTCATTCCTTTCTTGATCAACGGCTGTTGGAAGAGTCGTGAATGACAACTGAGCCAGAACTGACGATTTATCTTGAGAATCACCGGCAGTAGCAGATTTTGATAAAGAACTGTCACTACCAGGTTGATGCCAATTTCGGAGCATTAAGGTGAAGAACATGAAAACAATGATTGATACTTCACCAAAATAGGAGCGGATATTGGCGGAAAATGGTCTACTGAAATCAATCTCTTGCAAAAACCATTTTACAAATTTTTCTAGGTCCAAATTTTCCGGGTTCAAACTATCAATAAAAGGACCACCAACTGCAGAAGATAGTCTGTAAAATAGCTGCATAACAGGAATAGCCCGCACACCAGAAGTCGTCAGCATCCATCCATTGAGCTCTTCCAATAATTGACGAAGCAGCAAAGAGTTTACAGTTCGCTTAGAAGCTGAAATTGTTACAATACTTTCATCAACAACAGTTGAAGAGAAGTCCCCAATTTCATTTGTTTCCACACCATGAATTGACGATGGAGAGTTCAGCATGCTAGTATCAACAGCTGCCTGCATTATGCCGACATCATTTAAGTCATCCATGGAGAAATGTATGTCATTGCCATCAACCCCAGTTGAATCAATTTCAATGGGAATTGCAGACATTGGGTGATCTCTGGAATGGGGAGGGAAGCGATCAGCATCCAGAACTTCATAACAAGCCTCACACAAGTCAAAATCTGGGCATACATTGCAATGCCATCTTTGTCGCAATATAGGAACTGTTGAGCAGCCATCACAGCAGTATTGTACAGAGGACGTGGCAGAATCCTCCTCAATCATTATCTGTGCATTACTATCATTAGCAACTCCATTGGACGGAATTTGTGCTGGACCGGGATTTTCAGCACCATCATCGGTAGCTAACATTGTCTGCTTTGGAAAAGGAACCTGAAGCAACCTGGATGACATAGCCAAACTGGAATCCAGACAAATTTGTGAAAAGATAGAATTAAATCAAATTATACATATAAAGTAAAAGGAAGACATTTATAGGGGTGGGTGAAAACAAGTTATATCAGAAATGCTTGAAACACCTGCTTGAAGTCTGTACTTCTTCATAAGGAGAAAAAAGAAGTTTCTTCAGCAATTTAACTGCCGGTGTGACAGAATGTCCAGAGGCTTCTGTTCCATGCAAAGCTAGGCATTCAGCATAACTATATATAAGCTCCACAGCAGGTATTACAATGTTATTGATTGTTTGTGTTTGAGGTCTCTCTGTGTCAAGAATACTCCACAGGACTTGTATCAGCCCATCCACTACTCCAGAACCTATACCAGATTAATATAAGAATAACAATAAGCGTAGACCATTATCATGGAACCAAGATTAAATACCAATTCCAGAAAGAAACCGAACTGGAAGATCACGTACCAAATTTAAGTATTTAAGGTCAGGATAACTATATGAACAATGAAAATTCAAATACTTGAACTAATAAAGAGGTTGACAAATAGATAATCGTACTCAATATAGAAAGCTAGACAGTGAACCCACTTAAGACGAAGTACTACATGAGGGGTGAGTAGCCATCTTGAATATCTAGGGGCCACCACCCTCTAAAATCTTATGTCTAGTAGATGATCCTGATCTATGGAAGGCTATTGACAGGCTATTGACAGGCTATTGACGAGGAGATCAATTCCTTAAATGGAGAAGTCTAGGAATCTTAGGTGCAACAAATAGTGTTTCATCAGATATGATGAAGTGACGAAACTGGACCTAGCAATGATAGAAATTAATGAAGGGGTACAATATGAACCTATCTCTAATACCAAATAATAATAAAAACGTAGGATAAGGTAAAGGCAGTGAGGTGATTATGATCTAGTCGGACTCTAATGAATGGATGCGAGTGTGGTGATGAAGAGGGTCCTAGAATGATGCAGTATTCATGCAAGTGTACGGAAAATAAATTAACAATGAATGCTGAAAATAATAAAGAAAATTACAAACAATCACAATCAAATGTAGTCAATTAGATAAACAAACAAGTGCTAGTTGAATTAAAACCAAGAACGCTTCTATGAAATGCTCGGCAAATACGTCTTTCAAATAGAACGATGATTGGGCAAACTAGTACGGATTTAGATCCCTAATAATATGTGGTTTCACCCAAGTAAACACAAAGAACAATATTAACTTCCAATTATAACTTACACAAATAATTAAGACTAAATATGGAGGATTGCAGCAGTTTGAGGGCTGGGACAGTGGAATCGCTGCAGTTTAAGCGCTGAAAAGATAGATTCCTGCACAGTTTTGGGCTGCCGGAGGAGACAATTGCTGTTGGGGAGGTGCGGCGCTGTGGGGGCATGCAGAACTTGCTCAGACAGGCAGCACAGGGGCTGGACGGGCTGTTAATTGTTGGTCGAATGCCCCAAAACTCCCAGAACAGTGCTCAGCTTTCAGGAAACCCGTTGGTAGAGATTGTAAGAGACATGTCAGTCAATCCAGACGGGGCAGCAGCCCAGATTTCCCTCAGAGAGGGTCGACTCAAGCTGCAGGAGGGAGGGCCACAGCTCTCGGAGAGGATTTCACGTTGGATCCAAAGAACGGGCTGTAACCAGGAGTTCACTGTGGGTAAACGGAGGCCTGCAGCTGTTTCGGGAGAGGAAATGACAGTTTCTGTAAGATAGAGGGGCGGTTATTGGTGGAGACGAGGAATTGGGATTGGAATAGACACAGGGCAGCAGTTACTCCAATGATAACTGAGATTAAAGGTAGTTATGTTAGGATTGTCCGGCTGGGTGGATTGGGGCTGCTGGCAGTGGAGTAAAGGGGTCGTAGGTTGTATGTGGGGAGAAGGGCGAAGATCTAGGCTTCGGCGCCTAGATTCCATGGATTTGGCACCGTGGAGAGATCGCGGAAATCTGAAAGTCTTTTCCAATTCTGCAATACCCTGAAATTGAACTCCCAAATCCTACTTATATAGGCTATAGAAAAGAAACAAATGGCTATGATTGGCCGATACAAAACATAAATAAAAGGTACGTAAATAATGTGCATAAAAATATGAAAATACATAGAAAATGTCTCGTCGGCACTCTGAACGCGACTAAGGACTCGAATCATCTATACGGCGATCCTAACTCCTATGTGTAAACCTGAATGGGCTCTAATACGTGTCAGCCCGCTCGTTGACTATGATCCCCATCAATTCTCCCCAACTTGAAAGTATTCATCTACATTGAATGGAGATGATTATACACCTAACGAAGACCAGGGGATAGTGAGTTAATTTACCGCGATGGCATTCACATATCACCAATAATCATTTGCCCCCTCCAATGAACCAAGAAACGTTTAGCGTGGTCATTTGGTGTATAGGCAAAGTCATGCCCCGCAATATCAGCTATACTCTCAGTTACCGAAGTAGGAGGTTGGGTATCCACAGGTAACTTAGTCGTGGGTTGAGGCTTTGTGGTAGAATTAAGGAATGGGCTCAAGTACTCACGAGGTTCATAATATAGTCAAATTCTCAATGTTGAATGCAGGATGGATTCCCATGCTCTTGGGGATATTTAATTTCTAGGCATTCGACCCAATCTTTTGTAATACTTTATGCGGACTCATTTGCCTTGTATTTAGTTTTTTCGCAATTCCCCGATGGAATCTCTTAGCTCTAATCCTCATCAACACTAACTCACTTTCTTTACAGCTTTGCTCCCTCCTCTGAATATCCGCACAAGCTTTATAATTTTCATTACACGTTATAATTTTATGTTAACCAGCCGATGCCGGTCCCAAGCCCGGATGAAAAATGGTGAGGGTTGTGTTAGGTAGACGGCCAGCGTAAAATTTAGTCACCCTTATGAATATGGATCTTTTGAGAAATTGTGCTAAAGCTAGGTTGTTCCCCCTAAGGAACGCGTCGTATGGTCTGAATGCGGCGTCTTGGCAAGGACCGCTACATCTCCAGGACTTGGGTGTAGTGTTAAATAGGCAAGAGTCCTCGTCGTATGGTCCGAATGCGGCGTCTTGGCAAGGACCGCTGCACCTCCAAGAGGACTTGGGTGTAGTGTCAAATATGCAAGAGCCCTCACATATTAGGCGTCCTAGAAAAGTTGATCGTAGGATTTGTGATCGACTTAGGTTTGGAAGTTGGAATATAGGTACGAAGAAAGAAAGACCACATACGAAGATACGAAGAAAGAACTGGGTCCTCTTTCTTTTCTCTATCTATATCTATAGAGGAAACGGAGAAGCACCCGCCCCTAGGGTTTCATTTTCATGTCGCCGTGTTCAACCAAAGCGCTTCCAAAAATAACGCTACCTCCGTCATACGAAAGCTTTTCCCTGAATTCGAGGGACGACAGTGTCAAGTAACCTTCCATAAATCCTTTGTTACCAAACGATGGAAGTAGTGGATACAATGATTAGGAGAAAGATAAATATTTTATGTCTGCAAGAGACTAAATAGGTGGGTGAGAAAGCTAAATTTCTAGATAATTCAGGTTTTAAATTATGGTACACAGGAAAAAATAAAACAAGAAATGGAGTAGGTATTATTGTAGATACTACTTGGAGGGATGGAGTTGTTGGGGTAAGCAGAAAATGTGATAGAATCTTAGCTCTTAAATTAATCGTAGGAAAGGAAACTATTAATGTAATTAGTGCTTATGCGCCACAAGTAGGATTAAATGAAGCTATTAAAGTACAATTTTGGGAAGACTTAGATGATTTGGTAAGAGAAATCCCACAAAGCGAGAAAATTTTCATTGGAGGAGACTTAAATGGACATGAAGGGAAGCAAAATACGGATTATACAGATGTTCATGGAGGATTTGGGTATGGAGAAAGAAATGAAGAAGGAAGAACCATTCTAGACTTTGCCATAACACATGAGCTAATTGTGACAAATACGTTCTACATAAAGAGGGAAGAACACTTAATTACGTTCAAGAGCGGACAAAATAAGTCACAAATTGACTATTTTATGACTCGCAAAATGGATAAAAAGATTTGTAATGATTGCAAAGTCATACCAGGAGAAAGTTTGACAACGCAACATAGGCTAGTGGTGCTGGATGTGCAAATTAAATATAGTAACTTTAAGAGAAAGACAAAAGTGTTGCCAAAAATTCGGTGGTGGAACTTGATGAAGGAAAAACAGGTTGCTTTCAAGGCAGCAGTTATAGAACGACTAGTTGATGATCCTTATGTTGATCCTAGTGTCGCATGGGAAGTTATGTCTTCTCATTTAAGGATAAGTGGAAAGAACGTACTTGGAGAGTCAAAAGGTCGCGCGCCCCCACAAAAAGAATCTTGGTGGTGGAAAAAGGAAGTGCAAGACAAAGTGAGGGCAAAGAGGGTCAGCTACAAAACATTATATGCTTGTAGGAATGATGAAAACTTGACAAAGTATAAAGTCGCCAAGAAAGAAGCTAAAAATGCAGTAAGTAAAGCAAGAAGTCAAGCTTATGAAGAATTTTACAAACGACTAGATACCAAAGATGGAGAGCGCGATATATATAAAATTGCTTGAGCTAGAGAGAGGAAGACAAGAGATTTAAGCCAAATTAAATGCATAAAAGATGAAACAGATACGGTTTTGACGGATGATGTGGCTATTAAGGAGCGATGGAAAATATACTTTTATCAACTATACAATGAAGGAAAAGATAATGAACTGAACTTGGAAGAGTAAAGTAAATCGGAGGAGTATAGAGACATAACTTTTTATCGTAAAATTCAAGCATCAGAGATAGATGACGCTCTGAAGAAGATGAAAAATGGAAAGGCGGTTGGACCAGACGATATACCCATTGAAGTATGGAAATGCTTAGGGAGGGAAGGAATTTTATGGCTTACAAGTTTCTTCAATAAGATACTGAAGACAAAAAGGATGCCAGACCAATGGAGAGAAAGTATTTTGGTACCTTTGTATAAGAACAAAGGAGATATACAAAATTGTGTCAATTACAGGGGAATTAAATTAATGAGTCATACTATGAAACTATGGGAACGAGTAATAGAGAGACGAGTTCGACGAGAGACTAGCATCTCAGAGAATCAATTTGGATTCATGCCAGGGAGGTCAACCATGGAAGCTATACATCTCTTGAGGAGACTCATTGACAACTATCGGGAAAGACAAAAAGATTTGCATATGTTGTTTATCGATCTGGAGAAGGCGTATGATAGGGTTCCAAGAGAGGTCTTGTGGAGAGTCTTAGAAAAGAAAGGTGTAAATGTATCATACATTGACGTAATCAAAGATATGTATACAAATTCAGTGACCAGGGTGAGGACATCTGGAGGATTAACACAGGAATTCCCTATCGCTGTTGGCTTACATCAAGGGTCAGCTTTAAGCCCTTACCTCTTTACCCTTATCTTAGATGAGCTCACCGGACATATCCAGCAAGCAATACCTTGGTGTTTATTATTTGCAGATGATATTGTTTTGGTCGATGAGACGCGCGAGGGTGTAAACGCGAAACTGGAATCTTGGCGAGACACTTTAGAAAAGAAGGGTTTTAGGTTGAGCAGGACAAAGACAGAGTATATAGAGCTTAAATTTAGTAGTGCAAGAAGGTCAGATGACTCCGTCATTAAATTGGGTGACCAAGATATTTCCCGCAGTGAGTGCTTTAAATATCTGGGATCGATAATTCAAAAAGATGGAGGTGTAGATAAAGATGTGATTCATAGAATCCAAGCAGGTTGGTTGAAGTGGAGAGGCGCGTCTGGGATCCTATGTGATCGTAAAGTACCACTAAAACTTAAAGGCAAGTTTTACCGTACTGCAATTAGGCCTGCAATGCTCTACGGTTCTGAGTGTTGGGCAGTGAATGGTGTACACGAGCAAAAAATGGGAGTCGCGGAGATGAGAATGCTTAGGTGGATGTGTGGTCACACGAGACTGGATAAAATTAGGAATGAATGTATCATGGATAAGATAGGAGTGGCGCCAATTGTAGAGAAGATGCGAGAAGCTCGTTTAAGATGGTTTGGACATGTACATAGGAGACCATTAGAGGCACCTGTTAGGCGTTGTGAGAGTTTAGTCACTAGACATGTTAAACGGGGGAGGGGTAGACCAAAAAAGACTTGGAATGAAACTATAAAGAAAGACATGATGTACTTAGGCATTAATGAGACTATGCTTAAAGATAGGGCGCAATGGCGACAGAGGATCCATATAGCCGACCCCACTATGGTGGGATAAAGGCTTGAGTGTTGTTGTTGTTGTTGTTATAATTTTATGTCAGACTGCTTCATGACGTTCACGCAAATGATGTGCAAATTGTAACATCTCACTTTTCAATTGGACCGTCTAGGAGCCTAATCGGTCCAATTGACCCTCGTGTGCGGTCCGGTCGAGTTCGGGCGACTCGCTACACGCTCATGACCTAAACTTAACGGTTCTCAAAAATTAAGAAAATGACCCCGGAATCGAATTTTGTTAGCATCGTTAGACTCGTGAAGTCTTTACGAGTCCGGTAGAGTCCAACGAAATTGTCCGCGCTCAATTCCAATGAGTATCAGAGAAATTGGCGCGTTGACGCGAAATTAAGTGACTGAATTACCCGAAAATGGATAATTTGGAAAATGATCTCTGAATCGAAATTAGTTAGCATCGTTAGACTCGTAACGATAATACGAGTCCAACGGTGCCGTCCGTTTGAAATTTCAACGTCATTCAGAGAGTTTTTAATGCTCCGTAAAATTAGACTCTGAACGCTCCAGAGAGCATAATTTGAGCAAACGAACCCGGAATCGACATTGGATCGTTCTGGTTGGTGCGTATCGGCGAGACGGTCATAACGAGCCAGTCCGGGACAATTTCTGAGATTCCTAGAGAAATCTACGCACGTTTGATTGAAATCCAATCAGTTCTACTTCTAAATCATTATCAAATATCGATAAAATATATGTATATATAAGAATCTGTTAGGGTTGAGGGAAAAAATAACCCGATCAATTTCTCCCTCCCTGCTCTTGACGGCGGAAACACCCCGACCTCTCCCCGCTGCTCCCTCTCTCTCGGCAGCCCTCCGGCCTCCAGCTCCGACACTCTCTCAGCTGCTCTCTCTCTCGACAGCCCTCCGACGCACAGCTCCAGCTCTGGTGCTCTCCCCGCTGCTCTCTCTCGGCAACCCACCGAAGCACATCTCCGGCTCCGACCCTCCCCGTTGCTCCCTCTCTCAGCAGCCCTCCTTGTGCCTCCAGCAACCCCTCTCCACTCTTTCTCTCACTTTCTATCTCCTTCCCTTTTTCCTTTTCCCCAGAACTCCCCCTCCCCCCCCCACCACACGATTCTCTCCATCTCTCTCTCTTTTTTTCTTCTTCGAGCAACCTCTCTCTCCCCCCTTCCAAATCTCACTCACTCCAGATCTCTCTCTCACATCTCCCTCCATCAATTTTTCTTCCTGTCCAAGAGTGTCACGACCCGTCTCAACAAGAGTCAGAGTTTACAAACATGAAACGGGCAACCTCTCTCTCCCCCCTTCCAGATCTCACTCACTCCAGATCTCTCTCTCACATCTCCCTCCATCAAATTTTCTTCCTGTCCAAGAGTGTCACGACCCGTCTCAACGAGAGTCAGAGTTTACAAACATGAAACGGGGAGAATCAAGTTATAGAATATTATTTAACCAAGTCTTGCATCCAAGCATACCTAAGAAGCAAAATGGAACTGATGACACTCAAAACTAGATAGAGAGTTTTGAACCTTGCGGGTTCGAGAGGCTAAGGATTTTATTAACAAAAAGATTATTCAAGTAAAATGCAGGGGTAAGTTTTGTAACGTCCCAGGGCCCTGAACTTACCATCGGGACAACGTCCACCGACTGCCTCGCCTGGCGACCGTTACCGGGCTGCAGCCCAAGCACCCCAAAGCCTCTCCGCGCCACTATCTCTCAGCAACGGCGCATTGTTGAGGCCGGGTCTTGAACCCGCAACCATCTTGATAAGGAGTTTTCAGACCACTCCTCATCACCAATTGAGCTGCACTCCTTATCAAGGTGGTTGCGGGTTCAAGACCCGGCCTCAACAATGCGCCGTTGCTGAGAAATAGTGGCGCGGAGAGGCTTTGGGGTGCTTGGGCTGCAGCCCGGTAACGGTCGCCAGGCGAGGCAGTCGGTGGACGTTGTCCCGATGGTAAGTCCAGGGCCTTGGGATGTTACAAGTTTGACATGCAACGATTCTGGGATAATTGGTACTCAATACAATAAACCATTCTTTTGACACAAATATCTTCCAAGTAACATATGTGGTCGATACGAGCATGACATCAAACACCAATCATATAATTGCTAGCAAGGAATCTTAACAGTTATCTTTCAAATTAATTAATGACATCACAAGGCCTACCCAAAAGCACGTGTGTGGTACCCATAGGAATGACATCATACAAAGCTCTATCCTCAGCTGACTCTAAGGTAATAGGCACGAGACATCGTTGAGTGACCTGGATAGCAGTCTTATCCACCCAAATAACTCGATAAAGATGCGGGTGGGTTCAGGTTTCACTCCCACACGTTCTAGTCCTTTCTAGTCAATAATATTTACACAGTTCCCGCTATAGCAAGTTTACAGACACCACTTGCACTAGGAATATATATATATATATATAATGGTGATGCGCCTCCAATCCTCATCGATTTGCAGGGTATGTAGTAAACGACAGATAACGCCTATCTCTAATGCACAGTCAACATCATCCTCTTAACCCTCTTTAATAGCCACAATAAAATCTTCTTTAGGTGGGTCTACTGACTTAGTATTAGGGTCGAGGTCATCCATAATAAGTAGATTCAGTGTGAGGCGCTGAGCCGCCACATGGCCTCTACTCTAACATCGATAGCACTGGATTCCTCTGGGCTTCAGAGACCCAGTAGCGGTGGATTTTTCTTTGTGTCAATGGAAGCACAAGTATGCATAGATGGATTGGGTCCCTGCTAGGGAGGCCTCCTAGGCATAAAAATATTTGACTGTGGGTTAGGTCACTTATGACCAGTAGTATTTAGGTATTGTTTATATTCTAACCAAGCTGGAAGATCTGCTCAACCGACTCAAGGTGGTGGGGAATAAGTTCCTTACAAATGTCAGCCCTTAATATTGCTCGAAACAGGGAGGCGGACGTTATATGCTCTTCAGTGATATAACTCCTAACAACGAGCTCGTCAAAGAGAATCATATACTCTGCTACAGAAAGGGTCCCTTGCAATAAGGCATAAAGCTGATCTAAAAGCTGACTCTGGTATAAAGCTGGTAGGTATTTCTCTTTGAGTTTTTGCTTCATGTCATCACATCGAGTGATGGGATAATAACCCACTCTGTCTAAGGAGTGTTTAAGACTCGTCCAATATATTTTAGCTTGCCCATGTAATTTCATCTTGGCAAACCAGACTCGTATCTCATCGGTCATCTCGTATCAATTGAAATATCCATGTCTAAAAGTCAATTGTTAAAAATTCTCGAATCTAACTGGCCATCGAAGAATGGAGCATCGACACGAATTCGGCGAAGGATATCAACTTCTCCAATATGACTTCTCAGGGGGCTCATGATAATCCATATAATCATCATCTCTACTGTGGTCGAACTATGCTTGGGGAACAACACTCTATGGTAGGGATAACGGGGTTGAGGTCGTTCTTCTTAGGGGAGGGGGGGTGTTGGCCAAAGGTGGGATCCCTTAGATGTCCATAAACTGGCTCTGGTCTCCATTGAAAGGGTGGAAGAGGGGTTTGGGCAATAGGATTAGTGATACTCAGTTTATTTGTGTTTGGACCTTTCCTTCAATGGATGTGCAGCATTCGTTTATTTGACATTTAATTTATTTGCATTTACATATGTATATGACTATTATGTGTTAATCTTATTATAATTACTAGTAATCAATTGGGATTGTTTGCGTGAGTTTAAATTTTATGTCATTTAATAAATTAGGAACCAGAACCTTGCGTGTTGACTCATTTAATTCGCCTTTCATTGGTGTTAGGATAATCGTTATCTCATTTGTATTTATATGTCTACCTACAATTTGCATTTATCTAGGTCAGTGTCAAGCCCTATAATCCCGTCCTACATCAAATTTGGTATCAAATCCCCAAATTTTGTCCTTCATGTATGTTACATGGTCGTAAGCGTTATAGGTCATTCATGGGCCATGGTAGGTTCTAGTAACCTGACAACCCACACAACTAGCTCTAATACAGAGATGATGAACGTTGATTTTCAAAAGCTCCCATTAAATTGGATTGGTCACTTAGAGAATAGCTTAGATCAACTGAACACTCGTTTAGATGGTCTTAAACCGTAGTTAGGTATGTTAACTACTAAAGCCGATGAGTTAGATAGTCCTAAAAGTTTGGGTCCCCCCACCCCCCATCAGCGCGATCAGCAAGGCCCCTTAAGTGTGAGGGATGAAAACTAAAACTGACTTTAAAACCGCACCAAACATATCAAACTGATTTTCGGGCTGAACAGATCGGTTTGGTCTTGTTTCGGTTTGGGGAGTTTAAAAATAGATCATATTTCAGTTTGGTTCAATTTATAGGCTGGGTAACCCGCAAAAAACTAAACTGATCTCAACTATCACCTATTAAAAAATCAAAAGCTGGACACCGCTAATTTCTAAACTCCGATATTCTCTACCGCACAGCTCCATTGCTCGGGCGTGACTCCTGATATTCCTATTTCCTAAACCCTACCTAACCCAAAACCGCGGCTTCCGCCCATTGATTGATTCCTTAGCGCCGATTGCTGATCCTGAACTGAGACATTCCAGAGTTGAGACATTGACACAAAACATGGGGATCCTCGGCGCAATGGATAGCTTGATAGTGATGTCGGAGAGCAGCTTGTGGTTGCTTCATTTCATATGGTAATGGAGGGAGGACACCGAGCTCCTGAGGTAAGAATATGTTTGAAGAAGATCCTCTAGAATAATTTTATGCAATTCATTGCTCCAGTTCATTGCTTCAGCTCTATGTTCTCCCAAAATCATTTTATGCAACCCACTGCTCCAATTCTCATTAAACACCCTGAATGCATTACCATGAACAGTAAGAAATTATCAGGTGCTTCTATATTTGTGTCATTTATATGTATGATGTCATCTTGATGTTTTATTCTACAAGTTCTGAATAAGTTCAACGG
Organism: Dactylorhiza incarnata; assembly: GCA_033032865.1. Lineage (NCBI taxonomy): Eukaryota > Viridiplantae > Streptophyta > Magnoliopsida > Asparagales > Orchidaceae > Dactylorhiza > Dactylorhiza incarnata. Next base: position 350,784 of record JAWHQI010000285.1, on the reverse strand, counting down.
TCTACTCTCTTTTAATTGATTCAATTCTTGTTGTAACATACAGATTTAACTATTAGGGTCCGTTCGTTAGGCAGGAATTGGGATGCAGGAATTGGGATTGATCCAATTCCAATTCCCGCAGGAATTAGTATTGAAGTCAATTCCAATTCTGTTGTTCGGCTAAATGCAGGAATTCTATCACTGGAATTGAAATTAGTAATTCCGCTGTTCGTTTGTATGTCAGAATTCAATGAACAAAATTGAAATATTAAATTTAAAACACACACATAATTGAAATATTTAGAAAAGCAAATAAGGGTGCGTTTGGTTCGGCTTTTTACTTCCGGTGCGGCAGAAACGCAACTGAGGTCTGTCCATAAGCAGCGTTTGGCGTTGTTGATGGACTGAAACGGAGGTTTTTAATAACCTCCGTTTCTTTGTATAGCCCAGACGGGATTCATCTCCCCAGTCCAGACGCGCCGGAACCCGCGTTAGGTTTTCCTCTCCCCCGCATCTCGCCTTCTCGCGTGTACTCGACGCCGATTTCGCCGTCCCTCCTCGCCGTCGGTGCCTCCTCTCGCCTTCTCGTGTGTCGTCGACGCCAGTCACGCCGCCCCTCCTCGTCGGAGCTACTCACGCCGCCAGTCACGCCGCCACTTCTCCTCACCGGTGTTTCTGCAAGCCGCCGCCTCTCCAGTTTCAACAGTCGACGCCGTCGTCGCCTCTCTCGTTCCCTGCTACCATTATTAGGTATATCTCCTCTCTTTTTCAAATTTTGTGGATTTTTTAATTTTTTATAGCCTTGCATTGTCATTTTTTGGGGGGATTGTTATATGTGTGTGTGTGGTGTGATGATGATGGTGTTATATGTGTGTTTGATTGTGTGATCATTGGATGAATGTGTGTGTGTGTGGTTATGTCTGTGTTATATGTAAGTGTGTGTGTGTGTGTGTGTGCGTTTGTATGTGTGTATGTGTGTGTGTATTTGTATTTGTGTGTGTGTGTTATATGTGTGTATGTTTGTGTTTGTGTGTGTGTGTGTGTGTGTGTTATATGTGTGTATGTTTGTGTTTGTGTGTGTGTGTGTATGTGTGTGTATGTTTGTGTGTGTTATATATGTGTGTGTGTATGTTTGTATGTTTGTGTTATATGTGTGTATGTTTGTGTTTGTGTTATATGTGTGTTTGTATTTGTGTGTGTTATATGTATGTGTGTTTGTGTTATATGTGTGTGTGTATGTTTGTTTTTGTGTTATATGTGTGTGTTATATGTGTGTGTGTATGTTTGTGTGTATGTGTATGTTTTTGTTTGTGTGTGTGTGTGTGTGTGTGTGTTTGTACGTGTGTGTGTGTGTGTTATGTGTGTATGTCTTATGTGTGTATGTTATATGTGTGTGTATGTTTGTGTTTGTGTGTATGTGTATGTGTATATTTGTGTTTGTGTGTGTGTGTGTGTGTGTGTGTTTGTATGTGTGTGTCTTATGTGTGTGTGTTTGTATGTGTGTGTGTATGTTTGTGTTTTTATGTGTATGTGTGTTTGTGTGTGTGTGTTTGTATGTGTGTGTTTGTGTGTGTGTTTGTGTGTGTGTTTGTATGTGTATGTATGTGTGTGTATGTGTATTTGTACGTGTGTATGTTTGTAGCTGTTTTGAATTTAATAGCTTTTGTGTTTAGTTAAGAATTGTATTTTTTTAAGATGGGTATGGCGAAAGATGGTGGTATCTCCGCTATATGGGATTCAAATGATGTCCTGATATTTTGCGACATATGCATTCATGAAATTGAGCTTGGTAACCGACCGACAACCCATTTTAGCAAAGAGGGCTGGGTAAATGTCACTACCAAATTCCACCTACAAACTGGAAAAAAGTATGATAAGGTTCAAATGAAGAACAAATGGAATCATTTGAAGAAAGAGTGAAAAATTTGGAGTGAGCTAAAACGTGAGTCCACTGGTTTGGGTTGGAATCCGGCTACAAAAACTATAGATGCTTCAGACGAGTGGTGGACCGAGAGATTGAAGGTATTCATTTATTAAATAATAATGATTTAACTTTATGTTCAACTATTTGCCCTTCCTAATTTTTGTTATAATATTGTAGGTTGTCTCAGCGGCCAAAAAGTTCAGATATGCTGGCATCCCCCCGAGTTAGAGAAACGATTGAGGAGGATGTTCGATTCAGTAATTGTCCGTGGACGCAAGCTTGTAGATGTCGGACGACATGTCCGACATGTCGTCCGACATGTCATTTTTGAGGGGAAATCGCAACGTTAGCGACACAGATGAGAAAATTGGCGTTTTCCAGTATGGCGGCCGACATGTCCGACATGTCGGCTCGATATGTCGGTTAATGGCGGCGACATTAGCTATGAACATTTATTTTTAATTATCACCCTATTAATGACTAATAGCACCAAAAAAAAATACTAAAACCCATTTATTTTCTCCCGGTTCACTTCATTTCTCGAACCCGTAAAACCAACAATCAGATTATATAATTAAAATAATATATAATTAAAAAAAATAATTACCATCTATTATTAAAATCCGACATCCGGCATAATTAAAAACATATAAATATATATAATTAGAAAAAATAATTAAAAAACAATTACCATTTAATTAAAAACATATATATATAATTAAAATCCGACATTTTGAAATGTCCCCGATATATCCCCGCAATCCGACATCCGACATAAAAAGCCAAAACCGACATGAGTTTGACATCCGACATCTGCAAGCTTGTGTGGACGTCATGCTACCATTCCTAGCTTAAGGAGTAATCCACCTGAGTCTACCGACGAGAGAGAGTTGTCTGGTGGGGAGCATGACATCCAGGAGGATAATGTTGCACCACCTCCACCCGAGGTCACATCGGCGAGGAAGAGGAAGAAAAGGGAAGAAAAGTGCCACCAGCTCCGTCTTAGAAGATCTGGCAGAATCTTCAAGGACCATCAGTCGATGCATCCAGGGACATCCGAAGAGCAATCTTTATACAATTATTCAGGCATTAGAGCGGTTAAGTGGATACCCCGACGTTGTAGCGGACGAGAAATTCTATGACTTTGCCATCACATTTTGTTTGACAAAGGTCATAGAGAGACATTTATGTTCCTACCCGAGGGTACGAACATAAAGTGGATTTATAACCGCTACAATGGTGGGGAGTAGGCTTATCATATTTATGGTTATGTACTGGTAGACTGATATTGTTATTTCTGTAACTTTATGATATTTGTGGTCATGTACTTCTGTTGGATATTTCTGTTGCATTGATATTTCTGTTAGATATTATTATTAGTATTTCTGCTAGACTGTTACTGTTTTTTCTGTTGTTGTTGTTGTGGTTGTGGTTAGACATTATTGTTATTGATGTCTTGTCTTTTATGTATCAGAAAATGTCTACCACTGACTCTAATGATTCAGAAGATAGCTTTGAGGCTATTAAAAGTTATGCGATCGCACATCATCAAAATGTTGTATCAGCAGTTAGTATTTTGGCTGAAAGTAGTTCTCTTTTCAACCAACCTGTACCATGCATGACATCGAAGCAAACCGGTGATAAATGGGTTGGAGAAATGCTACAATCTTCGACAGACAGATTTTATAATTCCTTTCGGATGTCCCAAGAAATTTTTATGGATTTACTGCATGTCTTGGAGGAGAAGTACGGATTTCATGGGACGAGATGGACTGCATCTAGAGAGATTTTGGCACTGACCTTGGACATACTGTCTCATAATGAGGTCATGAGAAAGACATGTGAGCGCTTTCAGCACTCGACGGAGACTGCTAGCAGGTTTTTTGGAGAAGACATTCGCGTGTTGCTACTACTGGCGGATGAAGTGATTCAGCCATTAAATAGATCTTTCAGTAGCACACCGCCAGAGATTCTCTACGACTCATGCTACATGCCCTTCTTTAAAGATTGTGTTAGTGCAGTTGATGTAACACATGTTCATGCATGCGTATCTGTTCGTGATCAAGTACCGTACATTGGGAGACATGGTATGCCAACACAAAATATGATGGCTGCTTGTGATTTCAATGTGTTTCACGTTCGTTATGCCAGGTTGGGAAGGTTCTGCGCATGATAGCCGCATTTTTAATTATGTGCTTCGGGATCCCGTTACAAATTTCCGCATCCACCACCAGGTAATAAGAATGTATTAATTTTTTTTATACTTCTCACATTTGAAGCATAACAACTTTGCTCATAATTTTCAGGAAAATATTATTTGGTGGATTCTGGTTATCCGCTACAAAGGGGTTACTTGAAACCATATCAAGAGACACGTTATCATCTTCCTGACTTTGCTCGTGGCGGTCGTGCACCGGAAGGACGCCGAGAGATATTCAATCACGCGCACTCATCCCTTAGAAGTGTGATTGAAAGATCGTTCGGCATTTGGAAGAAGAAGTGGGACATATTGCGTGATATGTCGAGCTACAGCTTCGCCAAACAAAGCGATATTGTGATGACAACTATGACATTGCATAATTTTATTCGACGGCACCCTTCGCGAAGGGATATTGATTTCAATGACTGCGAGCAGGGAGGTGGTGATGAGGGGGTGAGCACACAAGGGCATCAAGTAGTTTGTCCTGATACTGCAAGCGGGGTAGAAGAGATGATCATGTTGCGTGAAAGTATAGCGCAGCAGTTGTACGCTTTTAGATCTTAGATGGTGAGAAGATTTGTTGGTATTTTAATCTATTGTAGTAACTATTATCAAGATTATGAATTTTATGTGTGTCGAATTTTTTTAATCAAAAACTCCATTTTGTTCCCAAACAAAATTTGCAAAACTCCATTTCAATAAGCACTGAAAACTCCATTTGACCCAAACAGCTTTTTTGACAAAACTCCATTTCTCAGAAACAGCTCTTTTTCAAAACTTCATTTCTGATCAGCAGCTTTTCATCAGCAACAGCCCAACCAAACGCATCTTAAGTCCACAACATATATAGTAAAAAATTATAAAGTACACCAATAACATAAAGTCCACCGATAACAAAACTCATGATAAAATCAATCGAGTAAATGTATGCGGAGACAGGTCTTCCTGATAGGCACGGGCAAAGCCATGAACACGTCGCTCTTCGTCTCGTCAACACTCAGCATATTGATAGTATGTATGATCTCATGCCCAGACAGGTCTGTAATAGCCGCATATACATGTCTGCCCTTGAGATGAGTGGCGTCGGCTGAGAACTCACAGTGCTCTCATGCTCCATATTCCTCGCAATGGCTGAAACAGCATCCGCAATTATATCAACCGCAACTGATTTCTTCTTCTTATTGATCTGTGGCTCGACCTCCTCGGCCACATTATCGTCCATTAAATCATCAATGTGGATCTCGTTCGTAGCACATACAAATACATACGCCTGAGTTATCAAGGCGTGAGCGCCTGAGGCGCCGGGTGCACCCCGTTGCGCCGCAGCAAGGCTTAAACGGGCGATGTGCCTGAGGCGCGCCCGAGGCGCACCTAGGCGCTTAATTGCTGAATTTTAGCGAATTGGGCGCCCAATTTGTAAAAATTCAGCGAATTGGGCGCCCAATTCGCAGAAATTCAGTGAATTGGGCGCCCAATTCATGGAAAATCAGCGAATTGGGTGCCCAATTCGCTGAAATTCAACGAATTGGGCGCCCAATTCACTGATTTTATTTTTTCCTCATTTTTACGCCTCATGTGCCTCAGGCGCGCGTCTGCGCCTTGCGCCTAGGCTCCAGGGCCCCTTTGCGCCTTGGTGCGCCTTGCGCCTTTAATACACACACACATACACAAACACATATATCACGCATATACACACACAATTTATAAACACACACAATTTATAAACACACACACAATAATAAAAAAAATAAACACACAATTTATAAACATACACACACACATACACACGCATACACAAACACATACATACAACACATATACACACATTTATATACACATTTGAAACCATGACTGTCAAATTTACAAAGATTGGACACACTATGAGAATGACAGTGCACAGAAGAATTCCTATGAGAATGTTTTAGGTTGCAGAAATCGAATCTAGACTCACAACGGAATACAAAAAAACACCTAGATCTACAAAAAATAAACCTAGAACTACAAAATAAACCTAGATCTACAAGAAAGCCGCAAGATGCAGGAATAATCGCTGGAATAGACTCCCAACGGAGGAAGAAATGGAGTTTACCGGCTACTGCTGGACGGAGATCGCAGAAGGAGGAGGTGGAATTGCCAATTGAATTCTAATTCCAATGCCCAAATTCCAACCTAATGAACGGACCCTAAGGAGAATATGAAAATCAATTTTTTTTGGTCAAAAATCAAATTGTGTGTTTGAATTCAACTAAAAAACGTTAACTTTTGAAAATGAACCACCACAGCAAAATATATATCGAAAACCGAACCACTTGGATTTGGTTTGGTTTCGGTTTGGGGTGAGTCAAAACTAAAGCTACTTGGTTTAGTTTCAATTTTACCCAAAAAACTTTTTACATGCTAAGACCCCTACAGTCGACAAGTTATATGCTCTTAACTGTTTGGGTCGCCTCACCCCACGTCAGCAAAACACCTTTCTGACCTCATCCATGACAGTCAGGGGAGTCCCATGATTATGATAATCTCGATGACCACTCCTTTTGGCAGCCTATGACTGAGGTTCTCCATCCGCACCATTTGAGGACCTCGATCCTATTTATGCTCAACCCAAAAGAGTTCCTCGGGAGAGACCTCTGGAGCACTATGGCGATCATTTTCATCAGCCTCCTCCATTAAAGGAACCCAAGCAAGCGTATGCTCGACCCCAGAGAGTTCCTCAAAAGAGATTATGTAGATCATCTTTGTTCCCAGGCACTCATTTGTAGAGGTTGTGTTGACTCTCCGACACAATTCACTTATGGTATGGATGATTATTGCTGGTAATTGGTGTGCGTATAGCCGACTCCTCCTTTTGTATTTAGTCCACATCTCAGATCATGTATTTGGTTCCCCTCTGATGTGTATATATAGGGGAGCAATGTAACATTGTAAAGTGATTAGAAATTAATAAGAAAAGCTCTATTTATTTCAACTTGATATCAGAGCAGGTTCGAAATCGATCTGGTGCGAGCAAGAGAGGGTGCGGCCTTGCGCTAGCCGCACTTGCGCTTGCCGAATGTGCGGCACTTACGCAGCTTGCGGCAAGAGCACGGCAGAAGCAGTGCAGCAAGAGCGCAAAGTGCAGCAGGCGCTACTGGCAGCAGAAGGAGCGCGGCAGCGTGCGACATCAGCGTGCGCGGGAGGAGGGCGACAGCAGGAGGAGCGCGTGCGGAGGAATACATGCGCGTGCGGAGGAGCTTCTCCTAGCGTACGGCAGGAACGCGGCAGCTAGCGTGCGGCAGGAGCCTCTCCTTGCGGGAAGTGCGGCGCTTGCACGGGAGGTGCGGCACTTACGCGGGAATAGCGCCGGGATCCCTTGCGGCAGGGGCTCGGCAGCAGGGGCGCGGCAGAAGGAGCGCTTGTGCAGACACAGCGGAACGCGGCAGGAGCTTCTCCTTGCGTGAAGTGCGGCGCTTGCACGGGAGGTGCGGCGCTTGCGCGGGAATAGCGGCAGGATCCCTTGCGGCAGGGGCACGGCAGCAAATATTTTACAGTACTTGATGCTAATAGGGGTTGGATTTTATCCGTGGTTCTAATATTTGTTCCGAGCGTAGGTGACAGGTGCAAGTGAATGATAGCGCACAAGAAACTGGGAAAGCTGCTGAGCAGGCTACCTCAGGTCTTGAGTATTTGATTTCTGTGATAATTAGACTTTCGTTGATAAGACTATGTCTTACACTAACTAAAACGGATGCACTCGTTAAGGGTGTCTTCCGATAGAAAACGATTTCCCTATTATATTGGTGTGTATTGATATTCGCTTAACATCACCCTCGATGCGTGACAACGGAATACTCAAGGAGAGGGGTTGGAGAAGGAAGTGCCTTCACCCTTTGTAGTCGCTTAGGCGTCGCGCATAGACAGTGGTGTGCGATAAGATCCCCCGGTCAGACGATAATTCCGAGGGGGGGTCTTGCATATATCATGTCCAGTAGCAAGTGTGAAAGGTCAAAGAATGTCGGACGTGGTCATCGTCGATCAAATCGAAGACAATTGAGGCTCTACGTGTTCATTCATGTGCAACCAGGGAACAATAGCATTTGTAACAAAAGAGAGCAGGGTCGACTGTGTGTCGCAACTAGTGCTGGAATATAATGGAAGACCGACAGCCCGCAAACGGTGCGTGGCATGGAAAATTGGACCAATTGATGCAAACTCTAGTGGAGAATTGAACTTAAACGAAAAGGAGATACAAATTCGTAAGACGCTATCAAGGGTTAGTTCCCTTTAAGAGTTCCACTAGTAGAGAGCTCGCAACAGACACTAAGATGAAAATAACGTACACCCTACTCTCCCTCATATAAGGAAACACTATGGATTAGAATGACCAAAACGTCACTAATAAAAATACAATAGATGACGACGGTTCTTTTCTCGTGTGCGGTCATCAAGGGTGTGTATTTGTATCAAGTGCTTGGTCTATATTTATGTTCATAAATAGGCATCTTCTGTAAATTTTATGTGATTGCTTTATATAACTTGTATTTTAATGTCATAATAACAAATGTGTGATCATTCATGAATACAATGGATAATATGATGATACATTCATCTAAGAGAAACACAGTTACCATGAATTTCCAAAAACACAATCATGTTTGATCTACGATGCAAAGCAATTTTGGACACAGCGTGCATTTGTGATGTAAACTCTTTTATAACCCATCCGGCAACAGCACCACCAATTCCAATTCTAGAAATGAGTGTGGGGAAAGATTGTACAACTCCAGTAAGGCGCATGGTATCTTTCACCTGACCATTAAGTAAAGAAAGAAGAAAATATTTTTCAGGATTCAGTACCCAAGCAATATCTAAATTTATGATTTAGAACTGAGCAGTCCCAACATACATACATGGTAGTATATCTCCCTTTTTGGAAAAATTGATTGAAGAACATGGCAAGCAGCGGATTGCAACAATGGCTCTTTGTCACTCTGAAAAATGGTCTCCAAAACATTTTTGCATTTTAGCTTATTCAGCTCTAAACTAGCACCATCAATTTCAGTAGAATACTGTGAATTGCTTAATAGATATATCTTCGATAGGAGTATCAGTGCATCGGCCACAACTTTCTCATGAATAGAAGCAGCTTGCATAGTCCGGCATTTCTTCTTGGGACCCTGAGCAGCAGCATTCGAACCTAATACATGGGCTTCCATATCAAGAATAGCATCCATTTTCTCTTTCCAACCAAATTCATCCTTAGCTCGTCCATAAACTTCCAAAGAATCTATTCTGGGCAGACTTGAACGATCAAATGTTTGGCCAACAGAGATTGTGAATTCCTCATCAGCCAGAAGTGATTCGGCAGTTGTAAAAGGAATATCATACCATGAACGCATTCCTTCATCCAATTTAACTACCCTTTGGAAAACTATAATTTCAGATGGAATATGGCTTGGGAATGTATTGCCCACACTTATGCGAGTGCCAACCATAACAATATCTGGATTTGTATTGGATACGGTTATCTAAAACCAAACAGATAAAATAATGCAAGGAAAAGTATAAGAGAATTGTTGAAATTTGAAAGCACGTGAGATTATAAAAAGTAAAAAAGCACTTCGGTCAGGATTATTACCTTGAAGCCTGCTGGACTTGTACTCTCAAGGAACCCATCATCTGTTGCGAGCCTTTGCTTAATGTTTTCAGAATCACAATTTTTAATGGCATCACAACTCAGCTTCACATCAGCTGTGATGCAAATTGTTTTTTCAAAGAAGTCCAGAGGAAATTCTGGTTTTGAGACAGTATAAGCTCTGTTACTAAGGATAGTGGACCCTAATTTCTTTGCTTGCTCAACAGTGTTGCTTGATGGAACATCACCAACTGGTACATAGGAGTAAATTTGAAGGCTGCCATCATCATTTAAAACAAGACACTGAGTTTTGTCCTTCAAGAACCGCTTATATGCAGCTACACCAACCAATGAAACAGCTGATCCGGCAGGATATCTCATGTTCTGGCCGAATAATCCATGAGGGCCCAAAACCACTGCCAAAGGAGCATTAGACTTGAAACTAGAGAAACAAACAAAAATTCCACTCCCTGGAAACAATTCTTTCCAATGTTGTAATCCAGCTGGAATGATTTTACCATCTTGATCATCTTCATAAATAGCTGATAACTCCAAAAGAGAAGTGGCATTAGCATCCAGGCGCCCAATAAGGGTCATTCCATCTTCATACGACAAGAAAAGTAGCCTGTATGTTGAGGAAAAATATAAAGAGAGACCTCTTGACTGTGTGGCACCGTTTTGCACCTGAATTATGTCTTTTAAATCTTTTGCCCCGGCATCACCTTCCATTGACACTTCCATCCGGAACAAAGATCCGGTTTCTGAGAAAACAAGAAGAAAAATATTTCCCATAGAAGCTGGAACAAGCATTGCATCGACAATCAAATGACCAGAAAGTGTAAAGTAGTGCAATGGACTGATGCTATCCTGTGAAAGATCATATATCTTTACAAACATGTTAGTAACCACCATTAGTTGGACCTGAGAACCAGAAACCCACTCCACCCTGCGTATATATGTTCCTTGCAAGGCTAGCTCAATAGCAAGACGGTCAGTAACTTCACCACGAGGGTTTATGGTGAGAACCTGGCAATCTTCATATCCTGCCACAGCTAGATAATTCTCAACGATTGGATTGAAGACTACTTGTACTATTTCAAAACGCACAATGTTCTTAGAAAGTGGCTTCACGTTCGTCTTATCTGCTGTGATAGGTGCTACAGTTGGGTGTCCAATTAGCTGCCCAACGTCAAATATAGATACCTTATCCCCTTCTCCAACAGCAAGCCTGCCTCGAACACTAATACTAAGCAATGATTTTGTTAAAGAACCGCTGGACAAATGTGATTTTAGTTCCTTGGTGTTTGGATAATCTGCCTTGATCTTCAAGTCAAGTGATCCACCCTTGTAAGCCTTTTTTAGTTGCAAAAGATCGACTTTATAGGATATTTTTTTATCATCGCCCAGTATTATTTTCTTATCCTTGAGAATGTTTGAATCTCTCTGACTAATAAATGTAGGAAGTAGCCGTTCACAAAGTCCAATTACTCGGCTTTCAAGGTCAAGTTTTTCAAGCATACTTGGCAGCTCCACTTTAAAATCTTTACAAATAGATAGCTTCAAGGAATTGTCAATGTCTACACAAGCATCATAGTCCAAATCAGATTCACTATCCGGTGCCTCATCAGTATCTTCGGACAGGTGTCCAAAAGATTGAAAGCTATTTGCACCACCGGTTGGAATGTTATTAATCTCAGTAAACTTCCGAGGTCTTAGACACTGACAGGAGTTTCCTCGTACTCCTCCAGCCCCACAATCACAAAAAAAACGGCTTGACCGAGAATAAACAACACGATGACCTTTGTGACAAACCTTGGCACAAACGGAACAACAGCCTTTAGACACAGTTAAATCACAAGTATAACAGAAGTACCAATGCTGCTCCATAAAGTTACTTCCACTAGATGTAAATGTGCATAGTTTAGAGGCAAGTGCCCTCTCACTATTACTATCATCTTCCTCATCTTTGTCTAGGCTACCCATATCACCATCAGAAGTGCCATCATCATCATCTTCATCTGCTGAAGTTGCATCACACTCAATTGATGCAGCAGCACTCTCTGCATTACGTGCAAGTACTAGTTTCTCAGCATTTTTTTGGGAACCAACTGATCTTGGAAATGATGCTGATCCAAAACTATTATTTGAGCTAAGTTTTGATGGAAATCTTTCAATGGATTTTTTATTAGCTCCACAATCACCTAGAAAAGAACAAAGAAAACTAAAAAGGAATTTTAGGCCTGGGAGGAAGTCCTCGTTATCTGGCAGCTTAACCATTAGCAGTGCCACTTTCTCCAAAAGTAAGTTCATTGATGTCTTCCCATTCAAAAGCTGAAGCATAAAACTGAAATAAGCCCTACATGTGTGAAGATCATACAACATAAAAGCTTTATCAAGTGACATAAGAAAGCCATCAATGATATGAGTATGGAACTTTGTAGAGGTTTTGGTTGAGGGTTGTGTTGTCAAGATAGTAATAAAGTTAAAGGTAGATTCTTTTACTGCACTAGAATTTCCCCTTCCAGGAACATCAGCGCTGGAAGATTTTCTCAAGCATCCCAATAGTCTACTTTCCAACCAGTTTGATAGGTCTTGAACTTCCATATCTAGAAACTTCATATGCACCTTCTCTGCCAATCCAGGACAATGTCCATTGGACAACATATCAATATACAAGTTAAGGACCTTCAAATTAACAGTCTCAGAGTGGCATCTATCTAATGAATTAATGAGAACCAACAAATCACCATGTTGCTCTTTTAAAAATTCCTTGGCAGATTCAAAAATACCTTCCTCAGAACCTAGATAAAATGTTGAAATGTTTGCCTTGTATTCATCTCCTTGCAGGGCCTTAATAAAGTCAACAATAAGTGCAATAAGTAATTCATGCATTTCAGGATCAATTGAGTCTCTGGAATTCATGGCGGACAGAAACCCTTCTATTTTCTTCAAGGAAAACAAATCAACACAACCTAACAACTCCTTAGGTTGACCAATAAGACTGGAAAACAGAGCTTCACATTTTTCATGCATACACTGGAATATTCTATCACTTCGGATATTCATAATACTCTTAAGGAGTTCTTCAAGCACTTTGGTCTCAATGTGAAAGCCCAGACCTGCGTCTTTAAGCTCAAGACACCCTTCCAATGTGCACACGATCTCTTTTACAATAAGGGCACTGGAAAGTAAAATAGCACTGGAGGGATCTGGATTGGATGGAAAACCATGCAGGAAGGACCTCCAGAAAGTACCATAATTATATCCTGATCCGTTATTGATATTCTCATCAAGCTTTAACATAAGGCCAAATATTGACTCCAGCCTTTCAAAACTGCAACCATACTTCTGAAGAAGAAGATCCTGTTCACTTTTCTTAAGCCCTGTGTACTTAAGCAACAGAATGGGAGAAAACTTATCCGTAGGGCACCTATTACTTTGACTGGTAACCAAAATAAATGCCTCATCAAGAACTTCCAACTGCATCCTCAAAATAGATGACAGTAAATTCAAAAGCCATCCCACCTTATCACTCTGAACTAGATAAGCCCAAAATTCTTCGCCTTGGTTGTCCTTTTGATTGTGGTCATAGAATGGTTCAGCAACTGATTTAACATACTTAGAAAGATACCCCTTAATGCTGGAGTTAAGTAAAAATAGAGGTAAAGAAAGCCATGCCCCCTTCCTCAAAACACTCCAACCAAGTGCTTCATCCCCATTTGATGTAAGGTTTAAATGGAATCTTTGAAGTTGATTTAATATGCCCTCCAAATCATTGATGCTATTATTACTAGCACCACTGTTGCTAGTCACAGCAAGGAAAAAATGGAAGTAAGACAGAGAACTATTGAGATCTTGGCCAAGGCATCTTGAAGGATGAAAAGAAGAAGAATCATCAAAATTGGTATCCAAAATAGTACCCAAGCAAAGCAAGAAGATGTATCTCTCAATTATGAGATGCTCAGCTGCTTCAGCCCTTTTATCTCTCCAGAAATCAAGAATCCATGAAAATGTTGTAGAAATATCACTCCAATTCAATCCCAAACACGTGATGGAGCTATCTTCCCTCCAAAGGACATCGGGTAGAGGAGTTACATCAATCAACTGAGAAAACCAGATAACATCGATAGCTTCTTTTCCAGAATCCTCAAGTATGACATCGGCCATAATGGATGCCAAGGATGGCATATGATCATCTACATGAGACAAAGATATTCCGGATGAGATTTCCCTCAATCTCAATCTCATTCGTAGAAGTAACCATGAAGGACAAGAACGTGGGTATAGTAACATGTGCCGCAAAATCAAGATCAGCTTGGAAACTACTAAAGCCCAGTACGATAGGTGCTTTGTATTGCATCCATCAGGAGGTGCATTTATCTGTCTAAAAGAAGAACTAACAAAATTTGCCAACGATGCCTTTTCAGCTTCATTTGACACGTGAAATGCCATGAGAAGAATTTCTAAATGAAAAGAACAAGGTAAAGTCTTTAAGAAATCACTCGAATCAGGACATCTGCAACAGACACTCTCAACTTTCTCCAAAATAAAACCAACATATTCTCTATAGATTTTCAGTATAAGACTGCTGCCATCTAATTTCGAAGGGGAAACCAGATTATGAGCTAGCAGAGCAAGTGTATAACTGTTATAGATATGCACTCCATGTTCTACTCGCAAGACTTGATCAGCAAGTTTGTCTTTCAATGAAGTAGGAAAAGATTGGCAGCCAATAATATTGTGCAATAGCTCATAGCAGATCTCACTCACATGCATGGTACTCTTGGCAGGTGCTACTGTACCCTTTTCCGCTTCAAACAAACAGGTTCGGCATCCAAGGATAAGAAGCAGCCAATCTATGTGCTTCTCATTAACCATCTTGCAAGCATGTTCAAAAATAGTATAATGCCATTCCGGAGAAAATATACTAACCTTAAGAAAGAACAGCAGCTCAGAAACAGCTTGAATTGGCAAGAAAGTGTTTTCAGAAACATTACTAACTGCTACAGATGGTTGTTCGACCCCATCTGCCAATCCCACCGGTCGGTTGACTTCACAGAAAAGGTCTCCAAAAAGGGCTTCATCTTCATGATTAGCCCCGCAATCAGATTCCAGTGAAAGTGAAGTTTTCGTAGCAATTAGACGTGGTTTGTTGAACTTGGATTTTAATTCTTCTCCTTCTAAATGTAGAAAGAATGCAAGATGAATTAAACCATCCACCCATTGTTTAGATAGAGGAAAAATAAAGCTTACATATTCCTCGCATGAATAGTTTCTTAGCAAAAAGATTTTCTCGGAACCAAAACTACAAGAAGGACTATAAATGTCAGACTCCAAGCAACAATTCTCCACAATGAATCTCTTATCATGAGACATCCAACTTTTAACATCATTAAGAAGCTTAACCATGTATAAAACAATCTGAGGCCAGTAAACTAATGGAGCCTCCATAGAAGACTGTGAGCTATCATATCTCCATGAGTTTGAGTCCAAAATGTTTAGCATGGAAGCGACAATACATATGCGGATATTTTGAGTTACCAGACTATCCAGAAACCCAGCCTGGACAAACATGAGAAATTCCTCCAGAACCAGTAACAACTGGCTCCAGAGGTTACTACCAGTACTTCCTGAATCAAAACTCAGAAAGTCCATTTTCAATTTGAACAATGGTGGAATTGCATCAGCACAACTTGCTACTGCACATAGCAGTTCATTGTCATAAATATCCTGAGGAATTACCTTCATAAGATGCCCAAGTAATTTCAAAATTCTTCCAACAAATGCCACTCTTAAACCAAAACTTCTATCATTCATTCCATCATCAATTGAAGTGGGAGGTTGAAGAAGTTGTTGGGAAAGTATGAGTAGACGAGGAGAGCACTTCAAGCAAATAACTGCCCAACATTGTGCCATTGACATTATCTTGTCTGAAATGTGACCAGTTGGGCATTCAGAAAACTGTCTAACAAGACGATAACTCTTTGAACTATCCAAAGATAAGAACTTCATGACTCTATCCACAGAATACCCCTCTTTCAAGAAGTCAGTACCTTCTCAAAAGAATCAAAACATAATTAATAACAATAAAATGCATCTTTCAAGTTCAAAGAAAATAAAATGTTTATCTCAAAAAAGTACTTAGTAGATCAGTACCTTTCAGGCTGGATGTTGGCCTTTTTTTTAAGTCTCCACTACCATCTTCAACTAGGATAGGAGGCAACAACTCCAAGAAAGTATTTAGAGATTCATTTTTGGTTGCAAAATGGGCATTAGTACAGCCCGGAATAATAGCCATTTCCATTATATGCAAACAGTCATTCTGCGAAGCAAAAAAAATGATATAACAATGCACAAACAATGATAGATCCTAAGGATGACTATACAAACAAATGCATCATATCCCAGATGATCTCCTATTTAGTCAATTGAACAAAAAGTTGGCTAACTACAGAATATCTGAAAATACTAATGCAATGAAAAGGAAATCATTAGTTGCTAATTCAGAACAAAAGCTTAAATCTGATGTGGACGTTATGAATATCATTGCCTTAATCTTAGAAACGCATACAATGGTGTATGCCAAGATAATTGCTTTGATGAATCAAATTATTCAAATACTCAAAAGCTATGGAAGTTACTGAACATATGTATGATGGAATAGTGACTAATGCTACAAAAGATTGTAGAGTGACTAAATTGTTCTCAATAATAAAAGGGTTACATCAAAGACTATCACTAGATTTGCATCTTCCAGTATCGATCGTGGAGAAACTTAAAGAGATCTGAGTCAAGTAACATGTGACTACAAATTGTCGATGGACGTCATTTGAAGTTAAAATATAGAATAATGGAGAAATTTTAAAAGATAAAAGGCTTTGAATCTGTAGAATAATATAATACATGATATGTAGTGTAACCGTTTAAGGATATAAAATTAAGTGCAAGGGAATTTCTTCGGAAAAATCTAAAGCTTTCTCCGGCCGGAACTCATGGATTCTTCGAAAGAAATGGGATAGATGAGCATATAGCTTCTAGAAGAAAGTTGGGTGGTTAAACTAGGAAATTTTCTGAGGAAATTTGAACTAATGGTGATAAATGAATATGAGTGTTAGGCAATGAAGATGTCCCTAATAGATAAGATGGGTTGGTAAAACAAAGGTAGGATGGAGTGATAACTAATTAAATATATATATATATTATATACTATATTAAAAGGAAAAAACACTCTTTGGTGAAACATCCAACTTTCCGATTTTACCCCTCTTTATTACAAAATTTCCAAAAAAATTTAATTTATATGTTTTTTCTTTTATTTTAGAAACTTGCTCTCATATAGGCAAAGTCCCCCACCTACAATAAGAAAATGTGCTCCCCGCCACTCACAAACCCACGTGCACACGGAAAAAATGAGCGACGGGCGGAGTATAGCGCTCGGGGGTTTGCGAGCAGCGGGAGCGCCGTCGCGCCGGGGCTATACGGTGGCCGGAGTACTATCGTGCGGGTCACTGGGGCTCCCAGTACACTGTCGCGGTCGGGGTAATGTCGCGATTGGTCGTAGGGGCGGAGCCCCGTGACTGTCACTCATATATATATATATATATATATATATATTACATATGTGTGTGTGTGTGTAGCACTTATTGAATAAAGAGGGGTCGGAAATAAAAGACATGTATAGCATTGGGTATAAAATGCCGCAGTTATACAAGGAGATAGTATTAATGTGGAAGAATTATGAAGGAGATGAGATAGACTAAAAGTAACACAATTAAATCTGTTCAAAGGTATTTTTGAGAAGTAAAATCCCATGTATCACTCAACAGAACGAATGGAAGTTGGGATAAACCCTAATGATGATGATGATGATGATAATCTAGAATTCATTGAGTCAAATACCAGCACATGGAAAGTATTTTCTGCTTTAACAATTCTGTGTGCAAATTTTGTTATTAGAAAATCACTGGTCATCATTCCTCGGAAACACAGGGTAACCAAAACGGTAGGTCAGAGGGGATTGATCATGTAACATTACTGAGCATCAAAAGAATACAATCTGTAAACAGATGACCCGTTAAGGCTTAAGAAAGGTGCTACTATGTCTGCATATAACCAGCCGCATAATGAAATAGGAACCCTAGAAAAGTAAGTACTGCAGACCTGCAAGCTGAAATCATCGCTGTCAAATGAAAACTTCTCCAGAGAACAGAGACATAGTTCTAAAGACCTCTCGGTGATTGATACAAGCAGAAGCTCCTCTTGGTCAACTGCCCAATAGAAGATGAGAATAGTTTTAGTATCTCACTCTCGCCAAAAAAAAATCAGTTAACATTAGCGGAGGCGCACCTGAGACGGAAAGACTTGCTGAAACGATAACCCCGGCGACGGAGATGACGGCTTCGATCTGTGACCGGCTCCAGCTCTGCAAAACCAAACGATCGTCGTCGGTGACTCTGATTCCCTCTTCCAGTACAGAAAGGAATCCTTTGAGGCCGGGCCGCGCAGCACTGGATCGCAACCTTTGGGCCAGATACCTCGGTGTCCCCTCCTCGCAGAGGATCTCAAGGAGCCTGGTGATCTCTTCCATGGAGATAGATCGATCAGCGCATGCAGAGCACTGAAATCGATCCAATCAAGGGTTTTAGAGGAGGATTTTGGAGAGAATCGTGGGGGGGGGGGGGGGGGGGGGGGGGGGGGGGGGGGGGGGGGGGGGATGGAAATCAGAACAGGAGAAAATGGCTGTCTGAAAGCCAAAATTCGCACTCTCCAGCGGCTTATATAGCTCGGTGGTCTGGGTCGGTTTGCTCTGTGGTATGGTATGAACGGGTTAACTAAACGCGATTGATACGCGGACACCCGAAATCGGTATTCGCACACCAATTTCTATGATTTATTATGCGTCTTTTGAAAATACGTCTTGTATATGCATTTTTAGAAAAAGTGTTCAACACAAAAATTGTAGATCTAGATATACAACTTTCGTGTTGAACACTTTTCCTAAAAATGCATGTATATTGCGTATTTTCAAAAAATTGCTATAGTTACGATCAGGGCGACAATACGTCTTGTGCGTGCATTTTTAGGAAAAGTGTTCAACACGAAAGTTGTAGATCATGTACAAGACGTATTTTCAAAAGACGCATAATAAATCATAGAAATTGATGTGCGAATAGCAATTTTGGGTGCGCGTATATCAATCGTCTTAATTAATTTATCATTTTATATTTTTATAGACTGATATTCACATGTCAATCATGACAGTACTCCAATCATGATAGTGCATGAGATTTCTCAGTGCACTACCCGACAGTACACCAATCACAACATTGCTCGTGAACATCAATAAAAAAGCTCTTGTTTGAGCCCAATAATTTGAACCGGACCCCGATTGACCCCGGTTCACCCCAATGCTCCGGGCAGAACATCAAACCTCCATCGGGAATTAAATCCGATGTAGGGCCGGGTTTGATACTGGTGCTCTAGCCATGAATGTGAAAAATAAAAGCCCAGGAACGGGCAGGCCCACATTCGAAAGGGGGGCCTAAAAGGGCCGGTAACCGGCCTTAACTCTGATTGGTCCAAATCCGGGCCCATGTAATTTTTATTAGTGTTATGCGCAAATTAATTTTAGATATTTGCAGATTTATTTTAAATGTAGATCGAAAATTTATAAGTGCAGATCAATTTGCTATGTGCGGACTAAAATTAATTCATTGAAATGAACGAAATGTATAGAGTCAAAACTTTCAATCCGCTCAATAAAATTCGAATCTGAAAGCGGCAGTCACCTCGTGGCTAAAAATGCACAAGATGAGTGCCTTAATAGGGATGAAAGATTTAGATGCATGAGTTATATGACTCCAATTGCAGAACCGTTCGAAGAGATAGACTCGTGGCGAGGAAAAGAATAATTCTAAAAAGTTTCATCGCATTTTGAGAAGTTTTTTTTGGATTGGTTTGCCTCGTCCATCTTTAGAGTTTATTTTTAGATATTATTTTTCGAATTTCTAATTAATAAAATAGTGTGCACATATCCAAAATAGATTTGCACATAACAATAACAATGATTTTATTTGAAATTAAAAAAAAAATCATATGAAAATAATAAATTATATTTAAATTTGTAATTTATACAAAACTCTCGGGCATTAAAAATATAGAAATTACAAAATATTCACGTTATAAAAATAAAGAAATTGCACAAAATTAACCATTATAAAAATATTAAAATTACGAGCATCTTCGCACGGGCTATGCCCGTGCTCGATGCTCTCGGGCGGCCTTCGGCCGCATCTAGGCGGGCTCCGCCCGCCCCCTACGCCCGTGCTCGATGCTCTCGGGCGGCCTTCGGCCGCATCTAGGAGGGCTCCGCCCGCCCCCGGCGGGCTCCGCCCGCTACGCCCGTGGTCGATGCTCTCGGGCGGCCTTCGGCCGCATCTAGGCGGGCTCCGCCCGCCCCCGACGGGCCCGACGGAGCACCCGTCCGCTGGCGGAGCACCCGGCCGCCGGCGGACTTCGCCCACCCCCGGCAAAACGGTGAGTGATCCAGGGGGTACTGTAGCAGCTGGTTGTTTCCTTATTTAATATAGATATCGAACGACACGGACCTACGGCCCTACCCGCCAGCGACTCATAATTTATTACAAATAAAAAAAACAATGAACAAAGGGGTGAGTGCAGCAGCGGGACAGGGGGGCCGTCAGGCTGGGTCAGGTGCGGGTGCGAGCGGGGGGTCGCAGAGCGAGCAGGTGGGCGGGGTCAACGGGCGCGAGCTGGGTTGGGTGCGGTTTGCGCGCAGGCGGGGATCGGGTGCCGGCGGGTCGGGTGCGCTCGGGTGGTGCAGGCGGGTTCAGAGCTATTCGACAATTAAGCGTGGCTCGGCTTTATGAAGAGCGGAGCCCAGGTGTATTGCGCGATGTGGGACTAATGAAGTCCCACATCGCGCGGGCGCGGCCATTGGATCAAACCAATGGTCGATCCAACGGCCGCGCCCGCGCGATGTGGGACTTCATTAGTCCCACATCGCGAAAAAAAAGCGGGGGTCCGCTCTTCATAAAGCGGAGCCCCGCTGAATGTTCGAAAAGTTCAGAACACCCGTCCGCGCGCACCCGACCCTGATCGCACCAGCCCGTGTCCGCGCGCACCCGCACCCGACCCACCCCGCGTTAACCTAGAATTTTTCGGCCGTGTAGGGGTAAAAAGGTAATTTCATAGTCTGGAGTAGGTTTAGGTGCCCTATGAAAAAGTTGAGAGAGAGGGTTCGTTTGATCGGACGGTGGTGGAATACCCGAACCAAGATTGGACGGCCCAGAAGCTTCCAATCAACTCCAGAATTCCTAAATTCCATACTTCCTTATATGTAGTTAAGATATATTATTGCAAATTGGTTCATCATTTAAGACTCAATGTGCTCATATCTTCTTCAAAGTATGACACGCTCGTCTTGATTAACGAAATGTATTGTGTTACGTTGTTGGTGTCGAGATAATACTTGAGCAAATGCGAAGCTCTGATGATTTATTTGTTAATCGAGTTCTATGGTCGTTCAAAATCTTGACACTCAAAAAAAAGACGTTGAAGTTACTGCAGTAGTTTGGATTATTGTCACGAGTCATTTCGACCATAATAGGATAACTATATGAATCTTAGTTTTCCACCAATCTAAAATGTTAAAACTATTTATTTCATTTATACTCTTAAAATCTCGAAATATTGTTTTAGTATATAATCATATTCATTTAACAAAACTAGAATTTTGCGATTTCTTTCATATAGCTTGATGAATCATATTTGTTTAACTATGACGTGATCTCGAGTCATATGTATGATTCATCGTAATGATTATAAGTTTACATAAAAAATACAATTGAATTATGAAAACTTAAATGTTCATTGTCACTATAGATTAATCTAAACATAAATTATCATTGATACATTTTAACTATTTTTATACGCCTTTGTATATTTACTGTGGGGTTTAAAGCGTAAGCACGCGTAAACACATGTGAGGTATTTCACGATAATATTTTAAAAAATATTTATTTCATTTGTGCATTTACTGCACAGTTAAATCTCTTTTTAACAATTCAACTGTTTCAATATTATTAGATGCATTATAGGAAAAATACTTATAATTTTATCTTTTCTTTTAAATCTCTAATGCATTGATAAATTGCGGTTCTATATGCAAAAATTCAAAACCTTCAAACAAAATTATATATTTTGATTATTCCGAATAAATGTAATTAATCCAAAGACATGTAATACAGTATACAAAAGTCATGCATGTTTGTCCGAACGACCAAATATCATATGTTAAGCAAATTTTTCTTTCAAAATGTTTAATTAAAGTTTTTTTTATTTTAATATAAAATTTATATTCATCGGCTCTAAGTATAATTCTACTCACTTGATTGTATTTTTGTTGCAACTCATTGTATAGCAAATTGTTTCCTTCTCACAATTATAATGGTTGAATGGTTATTCGTACATAATTACGTTCTGCATTTGAATCTTTAATTGTCTATCGATAACTCGTGTTCTCTTTCATGGTGAGTAATTGTCAGTACTGCTTATAGACTTCGTCTTAAGCTCGCCATTAATATGAACATTATCGAAGGAACCCATACCTCCAAATGATGTTTACTAGTAATGCTAGCATTACTAGTGAATAATAGATTTAAAAATTGTTCAATTATAGCAACCATTCAAAAAAGTAATATATGTTCAACAAAATAGAAATAATCATCTTTGTTTCAAGCCTTCTAATATCTCCAAATCTTCTTCAAATTCATAGACCTGCAATAATAATAAAAAAACTATGAAACTTAAATATCTTATATAAAATTAACAAAGATAATAAAAAATTATTATTACACATTTATATGTTGTAATCATGATTTTTAATGAAGATCCAATACAACCAAAATATAAGATATCTGCAATTAAAGTTAAGGTGTGAGAATTAGTATTAACACTAAATATTTGAATATGAATAGTAAAGAAAAAAAATAGGCATACTAAAGGTTCATGGTCCAGCCAAATTAACGATTGCATCAACTTGTTTTTTGAAATCACTCACTCTAACTCGTGAAACATAAGTCAAGTTCTACACCCCTCTGCAACTGAAGCATGATACCTCATCCACATAGATATCATCGATGGTAGTGGGCAATTTTCACTCATCAACAATTGTATGAAATGATTATTGTTAACAAATCCAATAAAGATAGTCTTCCGATTTAATGGAGGAGTTGTAAAGTTAACATTTGATAAAAATGTTTTTCATGTACTAGACAATTTATAAAAATAAACTTCCAAGAATTTCTTTAGATAACTATGACCTCCCTCCACTCGATTGGTGGTAGAATTTCCAAGATGCAATAACTTATCAATCCATGCACAAACAAAGTACTTCTTATAGGGTCTATCCAAGTCGTTAACACATATTGAAGAACATTTGGATATTCTTGCAGTGTACTATAGGTGAGTAAACCCTAAACCCTAAAGACTACTCCCAATTCATCCTCCTCTCGGATCACGAAGCACTACGATATATCAACTCCCAACAAAAGCTTAGCCCACGCCAAGATAAATGAGTTTCCTTCCTACAGGAATACACTTTTGTGATAGAACAGTGCAAGGGGAAGGACAATCATGTCGTCGACGCTTTAAGTCGAGTTACCTTACTTTTATCCACACTCGATGTTAAACTACATGGTTTTGAACTGGTCAAACATGAGTACGTGGACTGCAAAGACATTAAGGATATCTACCTCACCCTTCAGAACAAGTCCCCATACACTATTTCTGAATTCTTCCTCGACGATGGTTATTTATTCAAGGGGTCTAAGTTGTGCATTCCACACTGGTCACTTCGGCACTTTATCATTTGGGAGCTGCATGGGGAGGTTTAGGCGGGACACTTTAGTCGCGATAAAACAATTACTTTGGTGGAAGACAAATTCTTTTGGTCGGGTTTAAAAAAATGATTAACCAAGTTGAGCGTAGTTGTAGCAAATGTCAACTTGCTAATGGTAGCAAGCAAAACACTGGTTTATACACTCCACTCCCCATACCGTCCATGCCTTGGGAGGACGTTAACATGGATTTCATCTTGGGTCTTCCTCCTACCTGCCTCTGACACGATTCCATTTAGTAGTAGTAGACTGTCTTTCCAAAATGACATATTTTATTGCATGCAACCGCACAAACGATGCTTCTCATATGGCGAAAATTTACTTTAAGAAGGTAGCTAGTCATAGAGGTATATATACCACAAATTATTGTCTCGGATAGAGACGTCAAATTCACTTCATATTTTTGGAAAACTTTATGGATGTTGGTTGGTACCAAACTTCTATTTCTTGCTGCCTACCACCCTCAAACGGATGGTCAAAATGAAGTGGTAAATAAAGGTTTGGGCAATTTGTTACGTTGTCTGGTGGGTGGCAACAAGGGGACTTGGGATCTTATTCTTCCTTAAGCCCAACTTGCTTATAATAATTCTAAGAATCGCTCTACGGGCCTTTCCCCTAATGAAATTGTGCATGATTATAACTCACGTGTGCCTCTTGACTTGATCTCGTTACCCCTCACATATAAATCAAGACAATTTGCACAAGATTTTGTTCATCATTTACATGTGTTGCATAAAGAGATCTGACACAGGTTATCCACTAAATACGATGAGTATTTAGTGGATCAGAGATGAATGGCGACGAACTGGGCCCTAACGGCGAGCGAACCGAGAATGACGACAAACTGGGGTCTAACAGCGAGCGAACCAGAGATGAATGGCCACCGAACTGGGAACGGGAACTGAGAACGGCGAGCGAACCAGAGAACTGAGAACGGTGAGCGAACCAGAGATGAACTGAGAATGGCGAGCGAACTGGGAACTGAGAACGGCGAGCGAACTGGGATCGGGAACTGGAACGACGGGGAACTGGGAACGGGAACGGGAACGACGGGGAACAGCTCGGGCGAAGACGATGAACTGGAACGACGGCAAAGGTCACGGCTCGGGCGAAGACGATGAACAGCGGCAAGATGAAACCCTAACTTTCGGGCGTGCGCTTAAGTGTTGTGCACTTAGTTGTTTTGGGGGAAGAAAATGAGAGGGGGATTTAGTAAAATTTGAAGTGCACCTAGCCAATTTTGATGTGCACTTAACAATTCCCTAAAATAAAATAAAATAAAAAAGTAGATGAAACGACTGTTTTATTTATTTATTTTGTATTAACCGCATACAAATTTTAAGGCCGGTTTGTGCTATTAATTAATGGAATTGTTACGTGCATAATGAATTAATCTATTGGTAGAATTTTATGTTTTAAAGAGAACAAAAATTATTATTCGCAGAAATTTTTGTTATCTACAGATAAATGCAAAAAAATAAAATAAAAATAAAAAACATTCATTCCAATAAGACTTCTTTAGAAGTTTGCGAGGAACTAAGGTTGCGTTTGGCGCGGCTTATTTGCTCCGGTGAGGTTGGACAAAAACGTCATTGCCATAACAAAACCTTATTCCCCAAACTAGTTTTTTTTTTTGGTAACGATTGTAACATTTGTCATATCAAACATACATTCTATGACAATGACGTTTTTGTCCAACCTCACCGGAGCAAAGCCACATCAAAAACATAGTAAGTAAAATAAGGAAAAATTACAACAACAACAACAACAAATAAATCTCGCTTAACTTTTTTATTCCATATATTATTGGTTAAAAATTTGGTCTGTGACTCTGTGGTGTGAATATAAAATATTTAATTTAAATAAATGATTAAATATTTAATTTACAAATAGTGTATAACAATTCTCATAATTAATTAACAGGTCAATATCACTGCATATAAATAATGTTTGTGTGTAAATCTTACAATTTATTATTAATAAAATTATTAGAGTCGGTTGTTGAGTAAATGCCCGTCATTCTTAATATTTATATTTTTCTTAAATTATTAAGAAGAAAAACAACCATAAAAACTAAATTCCCTCTCCCACCAAAATTTTAAAATTAAAGCGAGAAAAAAAAAATGCTCGGGCGGATTTTAAATTAATACGATCCAAAACTATTTTCAAACTCTTGTGAAATTTTGTGTTTGTTTCCGCGTTTTAGCTGGAGAAAAAAAATGTTGTCGCAGTCTCGCAGATGGATATGTGTTTGGTAAACTTTTATTTTCAAATTATGGTGTGGTGGGGAAGATCAAAATGAAAATTTTACTGCTATTCTCTCTCTAAAAGTGTATCTTTTAATTGTTGTCTCATGTAAATTCTAGCATATATATATATATCTGTGCTAATATAAGAAAGTATCGCATCTAGGCATTTTGGAGTTCATTGAACGCATCTGGACCGTCCATCTTGGTTCGGTTATGCCACCACCGTCCGATCAAATGAGCCCTCTCTCTCCACTTTTTCGTAGGGCTACTAAACCTACTGCCTATGAAATTACCTTTTTACCCCTACACGGCCGAAAACATTGTCAGGTGGGCGGGAGGAGGGGGGGCAAGGCGCGGGACGGGGCTGCTAGGTCAGGCGAGGATCAGGCGCACCGCCGCGGTTCAGTCGCCCGAGCGGGACAGGCAAGTCAACTCAAACCTACAGCGGGTTTCCGCTATATAAACAGCGGAAACCGCTGCAATTGTAGTCCCATCACCACATTTTTAAATGTTTTTTTTTAAATGTTTTTTTAATCAAAAAATATTGTGGGCGAATACCGGCGAGGGGCGGGCGAAGAACAGCGGGGGCGGGCGGGGTCACGCGGGGGCGGACGGGGCGAGCCAGGCGGGCTCAAGCGATAGGGTCGGGTGCGCGCGACCTTTTCCAATATTGAGCGGGGCTCCGCTATATGAAGAGCGGAGCCCCGCGTTTGTTCGCGATGTGGGACTAATGAAGTCCCACATCGCGCGGGCGCAGCCGTTGGATCGGCCATTGGTTTGATCCAATGGCCGCGCCCGCGTGATGTGGGACTTCATTAGTCCCACATTGCGCAATAGAGCGGGGCTCTGCTCTTCATAAAGCGGAGCCCCGATTCATTGTCGAATAGCTTGAACGAACTCGCCCCCGTCCGGGCGCACCCGACCCGCCAGCGCGCACCCGATCCCCGCCCGCGCGCACCCGCACCCAAAACAGCTTGCGCCCGACCCCGCCCAGTTGCTCGCCCTGCGATTCCCCGCTCGCACCCGCACTTGACCCCCTGTCCCGCTGCACTCATCCCTTTTATTCGTTGTTTTATGTTTTTTATTTGTAATAAAATATGTAAAAATTAAGTTGACAAATTTAATCTATATTTATAATAATTATGAATAGATAATTGATAAAACTTTTACAAAAATTTAAAATAAAATTAAACAAATTAAGATTTTAATTATAAAAAAACAAAATGGCGGATGAACAGTGATGCCACTGTTCATCCGCCATTAGTTATTAATATTAATAAAACATTTTTTTTTTTTAAATCGCAGGTGGGGCCCACAGGCGGGACCTGCCCGCCTAATGGCGATGTGGGATTTTTAGTCCCACATCGCCAATTGCAGCGGGTTTCCGCTGTTTATATAGCGGAAACCCGTTGTAGGTTTGAGTTGACTTGCCTGTCCCGCTCGGGCGACTGAACCGCGGCGGTGCGCCTGACCCTCGCCTGACCCAGCCCCGTCCCGCGCCCTGCCCCGCCCGCGCCCACCTGACAATGTTTTCGGCCGTGTAGGGGTAAAAAGGTAATTTCATAGGCAGTAGGTTTAGGAGCCCTACGAAAAAGTGGAGAGAGAGGGCTCGTTTGATCGGACGGTGGTGGCATAACCGAACCAAGATGGACGGCCCAGATGCGTCCAATGAACTCCAGAATGCCTAGATGCGATACTTTCTTATATTAGTACGCACCCAAAACAGCTCGCGCCCGACCCCGCCCAGTTGCTCGCCCTGCGATTCCCCGCTCGCACCCGCACCTGACCCCCTGTCCCGCTGCACTCACCCCTTTTGTTCATTGTTTTATGTTTTTTATTTGTAATAAAATATGTAAAAATTAAGTTTTAACGTTTTTAATAAAACGTTAATATAACGTTACCGGCGAGGGGCGGGCGAAGCCCGCCGAGGCGGCGGGCGAAGCAAGATAGACGGCCCAGATGCGTCCAATGAACTCCAGAATGCCTAGATGCGATACTTTCTTATATTAGTACGCACCCAAAACAGCTCGCGCCCGACCCCGCCCAGTTGCTCGCCCTGCGATTCCCCGCTCGCACCCGCACCTGACCCCCTGTCTCGCTGCACTCACCCCTTTTGTTCATTGTTTTATGTTTTTTATTTGTAATAAAATATGTAAAAATTAAGTTTTAACGTTTTTAATAAAACGTTAATAAAACGTTACCGGCGAGGGGCGGGCGAAGCCTGCCTTGAATGCCAAGCGGGCGAAGCCCGCTTGGTTGCGGGCGAAGCCCGCATTGATGCGGCCGAAGGCCGCCCAAGAGCATCGAGCACGGGCGTAGCCCGTGCGAAGATGCTCGTATATATATATATAAATATATATATATACTAGCAGTTCCGCACGGGCTTCGCCCATGCTCGTTGCTCCCCGACGGTGGCCGCCACACTATTCTTTCTCTAACTACCTCTCTCTTGCCCGCCTCTCTTTTGCCCGAGTTGCCCGAGCCGCCTTTACAATGGCATAAAGGTGAAATCCCCTTTGATGCAAGGGCATAATTGGCATAACCAATGTTGCACCAAATGAGATTTCTCCTTTATATAATAAGTATAGATAGATATAATAGTATAGATATAAAGATAGGGTGCACATTTTATTTGACTTTGTGCACATCAATACTATGTGCATCCACTAAGATTTTATGTGCAGACCATATTGATAAATGAACGTGAAAAATAAAATGTTGTTTTTTTCATTTGCTTTGATAATAATAGTCTTCTTTCCTTTGCACAATTCAAAACACTAAAATGAAATCGAAATATAAATGAATTCCATTAGGAAGCAGTAGGCATGTCCGCGAGACCATATCGACGAGACGGGTCGTAAAACCGATTCATATAGTGGGTTTCGGGTTGTAAAACCGGTTCAACCTAGATTTCTGTATTTTGTAATCATTATTTCATATAGTGGATTTCGTGTGCCCCGTCCTGTAATTTTCCCACTCATTGCTTTAAAAAGAGTTTTTCACGTATATTTGGTGTTCTCTACGTTCTA
The DNA here is from genome assembly GCA_033032865.1 of Dactylorhiza incarnata. NCBI lineage: Eukaryota > Viridiplantae > Streptophyta > Magnoliopsida > Asparagales > Orchidaceae > Dactylorhiza > Dactylorhiza incarnata. The sequence goes on along the minus strand of JAWHQI010000285.1, from coordinate 321,870 downwards.
TGATTTGCTTGTGTTGTATTATTAGTGAGTGGGTCAATTCCAAAACAAAACATACATTCTATGATGTTAACCTCAAAAGGAGTCTCATTTTCAAAGGTTTGTCTAGTTATGATTCGTTACAGAGTCTTTTTAGAGTGGAAAACTCCAGAAAGGGATAAAAAATCACGTGGACGGGACAATGCCAACCAAACTTAACTATTTGTTGTTTCTTTACAGAGCTTGCTTGGAAGACCGATGGCGACAGGTCGCTCCTCGTACAACTTTTGGGGGTGAGAGAGAGTCGTTCGGAGGGTGACAGACCACCACTCTCGAAGCTCAGACTTCTTCTTTGTCGCGGTGGGGAGCACCGTTCTCTGAAACTTGTGTGCGCTCTGGAACTTGGCGCGCTCTGGAACTTGTGCGCGCCCCGGAACTTGGCGTGCTCTGGAATTAGGCGTTTTGGAACTTGTTCGCGCTCTGGAAATTAGCGCGCTCTGGAACTTGACGCGCTCCGGAACTTGACGTTCTGGAATTTGTTTGCGCCTTCGGAATGCTTGAAGGAGGACGAAGATCTTCTTCTGTCTTCGAGATGCTTGAAGATTTCTTCAAGTACGGCTTTGAAGAGGAGGGAGATCTTCAAGAGAGTTCTCTCTCTCTTGACCTTAGGAGGAAGGAGGAGGAGAATAAGATTGGAAAAAAGAGAAGCTTTGGCCGGGGTTCTATTTATAAGCCTCATGAGTGGTTACGGTAGTTATGCGGATAATCGCAGACCGTAACCATCATAAATACTAAAAGCAGACCAATTCTATAAGAATTACGATGCGCATTAATTAGAAATTTCTCTATGCGCAAACTAATGTGAATCCGGATATTTGCACCCGCCCACTTTGGGTGGTTACATTGGCGGTTACGCAGGTGGTTACCCTCTAATTGGAAGGTGGAGAACGCAAGCGGACGATCGGACGGCGGCGGACTCCGACCGGCGAGGAGACCGGACGACGAGGGGAGACGGCCGGCCGGCGAGGGGGGAAGGCCGGTCGGAGGGGCGGCCGGCCCGGGGCGGGGCGGCCGGCCGGGAGGCGGATGCTCGGCCGACCGCGTGGCGTTACGGTCTCGTTCCGCCGGCGCCCGGACCGAGGAGGGCGCCCGGGGAGGGGTGCCGGTGACGGGATGCCAGCGGCGCGGTTGGCCCACATGGGTGGTTAGGACGGCGGATTGCGCGATGATCGTGTGCGTTGATCGTGCGTGTGACAATTTTTCCTTAACTCGCCACTACGATGGTGGAAGGTTATGAGATTCCGGCTATTCGCAGTCCGGAATTCTGCGAAACCCCATCAATTCTATATCATTAAAATTCTATTTCAAATACTTTATTTTTTTAAATTTAATTTATAATTGAACAATGAAATTACTAAATTCAACGTCCGTTAGGCACATCCGTGGCGGTCTTGAACATGGTAATTATGAACCGTCGTCGTTCGTGAACGTCCTACCCTTGTCATGCCAAACTCATATTTTATGTCAATGACATTTTTGTTCAAACTCACAAGAGCGAAAACACCGCGCCAAACGATCATGAGTGCCGCCACGAAATGTGTTTGACAAAAACACCGCCATCATGAAATATGTGTTTAGCATTACAACGATTATAACTGCCACCATGAATCGCCGCGTTCACGGCCGTCGCCAACGTGCCGAACAGACCCCTAGTCTTATGGAGTTCCTAGTTATACAATAACCATCTTTTTTGTTCTATTCTTTAATTAGTAGGCAGTTTCCGTTTTCTTAGAAGAGTTTTGAAGAGAATTCGGAGAGAAATTGTAAAATAATGTTATTACATTATTTTACAATCCCGGCTTAGAAGGCCAGTTAACCTAGCACAACTTTCTGTTTTAGGAGGAGAAATTTCTATATATACATTTCTGAGTGTGAGGCGGGGTCTTCAAGTTGTGTTCTTCGCACGTGGTATCTACCTCGATGGGTCAGTAATCTGTCTGTACCAAGTCCGAACTCTGAGGCCAACCTCTTAGCCACAACATTTATAATAAATATACAAGAGACAGTTCACAAGGGCCCCATGTGTGGTTGCCCCATTGTCACGGCCTCGACACGATGACACTCCCACCACTCGCAGGCCCTCGACACGATGACACTCCCACCACTCGCAGGCCCTCGACACGATTCTGTATTCGCTCGGGGGGCTGCAAGTGGTGGGAGTGCCGTCTTGCTGGGCCCGGGTACTGTAATAATATGCATAATAATAATCATATTATTATTATTATTATTAATATTATTAATAAGTACTTACTTTGAGCCCAAGGCCCCCAAACTCTGCAGAGAGCACTCCCTCTAAAACTCGATACAGTAGCAATAAAAAAAATTTAAATAAATAAATATATAATTATTATAAACATTCCGAGTAATTCGCGAAAAGCTAATTTCTGTACCCGGTGAAAATAAATAAATAAAGCTGGACCGAGCTCTCTGCCGAGTGTCGACAGCAACATAAAGTTTATATATAGATTATTATTATTAGGAGTAAGGTTTATACTTTATAAGATATTGGACTCAAAATTTATAATTATATAATTATATAATGTTGGTGCGTGCAACACACCTAAGATCACCGTGCTAGACCCGATCCCGTCGTATATTTCCTCCAACACGAATTTTCATGCAAGAAGTCATACTACTATACAAGTGAAGTCATACTACTATACAAGTTCAAAATAATTGAATCATTACACTCTATAACATTGAAGTCATACTATTATACAAGTTCAAAAATTATTTTCTTCAGCTATACAATATACTATATTCTCAATTATTGTCAAGTATTAAGTCACGCGACTGCAATTGATGCATCAAAATTTTTTTAGAGCATTGATTTTCCGTTCTCGGGTCGGTTCCGGCCACCAGACCCGTGGAATCAGGAATCGGGAACCGAACCGAATTGTTGGTTTTGGTATTATGGGAACCTGACCGGAACCTATTTGCAACTGACGCGAACAGTTCGGTTCAGTTCGGTTCCGGTGTGGTTCGGTTCAGTTCGGTTCCGGTGTGGTTCGGTTCAGTTCCGGTGTGGTTCTCGGTTCTGGTCTAATACTCGATTCAGTCTGATTCTCGATTCCAGTCTGATTCTCAATTCCAATCTGATTAATTCTCAGTTCCAGTCCTTCGGGTATTCGACACAAACCTATTTGAAACTGACTTGAACAGTTCCGATCAATACAAAAAAGTTGAGTTTTAACTACACTTTTATTAGCCACGGAGTAAAAATCATGGCTAATACTAGTGCATTAGTCACAACAAAGAAATCCGTGGCCAATATCTATGTTTTAGCCAGGGATAGATAAATCGTGTCTAATACTGAAGTATTAGACACGACAAATCATAATTCGGGGCTAATACTAAAAATATTAGCCACGACAAATCATAATCCGTGGCTAATACTTAGTATTAGCCATCACAATTTATAATATGTGACCAATACTTAACTTCAATCATCTATATTTTTTTCCCGTCGTTTGCTCACACTCGTGTAACTTAATCTCCGTCTTCCCTTCGACAGATCGCATCTTCCCCTTGACAAACCACGTCCTCCGTCCCCGTTCTCCTCTTCTTTGAATCGCACTCCACCGTCTCACATCTCCCGGAAAACAATCCTCTACACGCTCAGGTATGTTGGAGCATGCGTTCCGCACTCGTCCGGTTTGAGAATAACAAATCCCGAATGTATTTGATCATATTTTTGATTAATGGTGTGCAGATAACAGGTGCAAGAATAACATGTTTTCAATTAGAGCAAAAAAAAAACGATTTTCCAGAAACTGGAGATATCGGATTTCCGATAGGAGTATCGGATTTCCGACAGCGCACGATTTCATTCGTTTTCCGATCTCTACTCGGCGGTTAAGAGCTATCGGATTTCCGACAGCAGTAACGGATATCCGACAGTGCACGATCTTCCCGCAACTCTACGACGTGCAGCAGTTACGCAAGCTAACGGATTTCCGATAGTGATATCGGATATCCGACAGCCCACGTCTCAACCACGACCTCCACTTAGCACAGAAACTTTGAATTAGTGGGACACGTGGCAGCCTCTGGAGATATCAGATTCTGGCGATACCTAGCTAACGGACGGCGATGACTCTTTTTTATTAAAAGGGTTTAGAACTTCGTGGATTTCATTCCTTCAGACATTCAAGCCTTCTTCCTGAGTGTTATCGTCCAGAGAGCTCCATAGAATGAAAATCCCCATCCTTGAAGAAGAAAAGAGAGAGCGAAGCCGAAGATTGTACACGAGTTCCAAGGAGATTTTCTCAAGGATTCTTCGCTGCTTTGGTCCAGAAATTCTAAAGGGGTTTTTTATTTTGTATTTCATTTATATTTACATTCATCTTGTAATCGTTGTAGAAATCGTCGTCCTGCGTGCGGCGTCTAAGTCCGTGTGAGGCTTAGGAGAAATCATCACCTTGTGTGTGGTGTTAGATCCTTGTGTGGTCTAGGGTAAATCATCGTCTTGTGTGCGGTGTCAAGTCCTTGTGTGGCTTGGGAGAAAATCGCCGCCGTGTGTGCTGCATCTAGATCAAGATTTGATTTAGGGGGAGGCTAGTGTCTATATCTGGGAGATATAGGCTATAGCCAACCGGTTCTTAGGAGAAGGACCGGTGAAAAGAGACAAGAGATTTTATTAATTGTAAGCCTTTGATTCCAAGCTTTATTGAAATCATTTCTACTCATTATCTTTGATGAAATAAAATCTTGTTTTTAAATTCAATTATTTGTCTCTATATTCATATATTGTTTCGTTTTTATAAAAATTATCAAAGGTTTAAATTGCCCTTATTCACCCCCCCCCCTAAGTGCGCCACAAGATCCAACAAGTGGTATCAGAGCAGGGTTAATTCCTTATAAGGTTTAACCGGCCACCTGGAATTATGGCGCACCATGATCATGCCTTTTCCGAGGGGCAAGGAATAACTAGACCACCATTATTTACGGGTTCCGATTATAATTATTGGAAAACTAGGATGAGGTGTTTTTTAATATCATTAGATATTGAAGTATGGAATATGGTTGAAACAAATTATACTCATCCTACTTTTATAATTGGTGATATTGTCATGGAGAAACCCAAAGATAAATGGGATGACTAGGACAAATTAAAATGCAAAAATAATGCAAAAGCAATGAACGCATTATTTTGTGCTCTTGATAAAACTGAATTTAATAGAACCTGCGCATGTCAAACTGCATATGAAATTTGGAATTTATTGGAAATTACTCATGAAGGTACCTCGCAGGTGAAGGACTCAAAGCTTTTCCAATTGGAGTCAGAATTCGAAAAGTTCAGGATGGAGGTAGATGAGGATGTGGATTCCATGTACACAAGATTCACTAAGATAGTAAATGACTCAAAAGTTTTAGGAATTTTTTTTTTCAAATGGTGATTTGATAAGAAAAATTCTTAGATCTCTCCCCCCTAAATTCAATCCCAAAGTGACGGCTATTTCTGAATCTCATGATCTTAAGACTCTTAATATTGAAAGTCTGATTGGGAACTTGAAAACTCATGAAGTTGAATTGAAAATTCAACAACAAGAGTATATGGAGCCAAAGAAGAAGGGATTGACTCTAAGATCTAAGAAGGAGGAAAGTAGTGATTCTGAGGAGGAAGAAGAAGATGAGGAAAGTTTATTTGTTAGAAAGTTTAGGAAATTTATGAAAAATCCAGAGAGGAGGAATTCATTTAAGAAGTATTTTAAGAAGGAGACGTTTAGGAAGAAAAAAGGAAAGGAAGACGATGAGGAGGAAGAGAGACCGCCACCGGAGTGCTATCACTGCAAGAAGTTAGGACACATCCGAAGCAAGTGTCCAAAGTACTTAAAAGAACTTAAAGAAAAGAAGCACAAAGGGACGAAGAAGGTGCTGAAGGCGGAAACATGGGATGATACTACTTCTGAGGATGCAAGCAGTTCAAGCTCAAGTAAAGAAGAGGAGGCCAACATGTGCTTAATGGGAAAGAGCGTCATATCTAATGACGAATGCAGTGTCCAAAGTGACACTGAGGTAACTCCTCCAATCTACGATGAATTATTTTCTGAATTTTTAAAGACTTGCAAATTTTTTGAAACGAGTTTAAAAGATAATGATCTTCTTAAATCTGAAAATGAAATTTTGCTTAAAGAAAACAAAAAATTGTTAAATGAAATTAAGACTATTTGAAAAAGAGAAATTTCTTGCCAAGAGTGTGATCACTTTTTGGGAAGAATTAAAGAACTTGAAGAATCTCTTTCCAAATCTCATTCTACAATAAAAATTCTTACCAAAAAGAATGAGATTTTAGAGAGAGATCTGAAATCTTCAATTTCCAAAGTCCATGAGGGAAAGAAATCTTTTGAACGTAGATGTGTAAATCTAGTATCCGAGAATACAGAAATGAGAAACCAGATTCATGACTTAACGCTAGCCATGAAAAAATTTGGAATGGGCCGAATATCACTGGATATGATCTTAGGATACCAATGCCATGGATCTGGAAGGTTTGGACTCGGATACACGTCAGGAAGCTAGCGCCCGGCGATAGCCACTATCGCCGGCGACAGAGAAAAGTCCAGAAATTCTGTTTTTAAAAATTCTGAAGTTAGTAAATTGTCAAATACTGCATCCTCATCCAGCAAAAGTCCAGAAAAGTTATACTCTTCTCAATACATTACATGTGCCAAATGCAATATATTTGGTCACACTACGGACTCTTGCTGGAGGAAAGGAAAAAATAAAATTAAACAAATCTGGGTGCCTAAGGCTTCTACCTATACTATGGGTGGAACCACTTGGGTAGCCAGATCTTTACTCACCTCTTCTTTCTAGGTGTGTTTGTAGGCTAAGGACAAAGAAGACGTGTGGTACTTGGACTCGGGTTGTTCAAAGCACATGACGGGCAATAAAGAGAAGTTCCTTAGCCTGGAGATGAAGAAAGGAGGAGTTGTTACATTCGGAGATAATGGAAAAGGAAAAATCATCGGCATCGGAGTTGTGGGTAACAAAATTTTTTCAATTTCAAATGTCTTATTTGTAGAAGGATTAAAGCATAATTTGATTTCTATTAGTCAATTATGTGATAAGGATTTAGATGTTTTATTTGAATCTTCTACAAATTTGTGCAAAATTATTAATTCTAAAACAAAAGAAATTGTTTTTACCGCACCTAGATGTCATAATGTATATATGATTAAATTTCTTGATTTTTCAATTTCTACTTTAAAATGTTTTTTTATCAAAAAATAATGAATTAGAATTATGGCATAGGCGACTTGGACATACTAGTGCCAAGTTAATTACAAAACTTTCAAAAGATAAATTAATTAAAGGTTTACCATTGTTAAATGGAAATTTATTTTCTTCATTATGTGTGCCTTGCCAAAAAAGAAAATTTTCAAAATCATCTTTCAAAAGTAAAAATATTATTTCCACCACTAGGCCACTTCAATTAATACATATGGATTTATTTGGGCCAATTGGAATTCCTAGCTTAGGAGGTAGAAAATATACATTTGTATTGATTGATGATTATTCTCGTTTTTGTTGGACTTTATTTCTAACCTCCAAATCCGATGCATTTTCAGAATTTTCAAAATTATGTTTGCGTATTCAAAATGAATTTGAGTTAAAAATTAAACGCATACGATCGGATCATGGAGGAGAATTTGAAAATGAAAAGTTTATTTCTTTTTGTACGGAGTTAGGAATTAAACATGAATTTTCCGCTCCACGCACACCACAACAAAATAGTGTAGTGGAGAGGAAAAATAGAACTCTTCAAGAGTTAGCCCGTACGATGCTATCTGAATTTAAATTACCAAAATTTTCTTGGGCTGAAGCGGTTAGTACGACATGTTATGTAATTAATATAGCAATGCTTCGCCCTATTTTAAAATTAACTGCTTATGAATTAATTTTTAATAAAAAACCAAATGTTTCTTATTTCAAAGTTTTTGGTTGTAAATGTTTTATTTTGAATTCTAAAGATTCCTTAGGAAAATTTGATGAAAAATATGATGAAGGTATTTTTATTGGCAATACTTCAACTAGTAAAGCTTATAGGATTTTTAATAAAAGAACAAAAATAGTTGAAGAATCTATTCATGTTAGGTTTGATGAGTTTGTTTCATGTGTAGAAAAGAAAATCACAAGAAAAGAAGATGATCCCCTTCCTTCGGTGGAGAATGATGATGAAGAACTTGGAGAAAATGAAGAAGAAAAAGAAGAAGAGGGAGAAGGAGAAAAAGAAGAAGATAGAGAAGGAGAAGAAAGAGAAGAATATGTGCCTCCAAGTGAATTGAGATTTTCAAAGGATCATCCAAAGGAGCTTATCATTGGAGATTCGCAAAAAGGGGTTAGTACTCGTTCATCGTTACATGTTTTATTTTCAAACCTTTGCTTTGTCTCTAAAATAGAACCAAAAGATGTTTCCACCGCTTTAAATGATGAATTTTGGTTTTTAGCTATGAATGAAGAACTTAATCAATTTGAACGTAATAAGGTTTGGAATCTTGTAGAACGACCCAAAAATCGTCCTGTAGTTGGAGTCAAGTGGATTTTTAAAAATAAATTGGATAATGAATCTAGAATTGTTAGAAATAAAATCAGATTAGTTGCAAAAGGTTATGCACAAATTGAAGGGATAGATTTTGATGAAACTTTTGCACCCGTAGCAAGATTAGAAGCAGTTAGGATATTTCTTGCATTTGCTTGTTTTAAAAGATTTAAATTATATCAAATGGATGTCAAAACCGCATTTTAAACGGGTATATAAAAGAAGAGGTTTATGTAGAACAACCCCCTGACTTTATAAATGAAAAATATCCAAATTATGTTTATAAATTAGATAAAGCGCTTTATGGATTAAAACAAGCGCCTCGTGCTTGGTATGATCGATTAACTCAATATTTGTTAAAGCACGATTATAAAAGTGGAAGTGCCGATTCTACACTCTTCATTAAGCAAATTGATCATGATTTAGTTATGTTGCAAATTTATGTTGATGATATTATTTTTGGAGCCACTAATGAAGAGTTGTGTAATGAAGTAGTTCAAATTATGAAAAATGAATTTGAAATGAGCATGGTAGGAGAACTTTCATATTTTCTAGGTTTTCAAATTACACAAAAACATGATGGTATTTTTATATGTCAATCCAAATATATTCATGATATGTTAAAAAGATTTGGATTTGAAAATCTTAAGCATGCAAACACTCCTATGAGTACTTCACTAAAATTAGGAAAAGATGAAAGTGGAGTTTCAATTGACCAAACCCTTTATAGAAGCATGATATGATCTTTATTATATTTAACCGCATCTAGACCTGACATTATGTTTGCCGTTTATTTATGTGCTAGATTTCAGGCTAATCCTAAAGAGTCACATTTAAAAGCGGTGAAACGCATCTTTTGATATCTTATAGGAACATCTAAATTAGGATTATGGTATCCTCATAATGATTCCTTTATTTTACATGGCTTTTCGGATTCAGATTATGCGGGATGTTCTTTAGATAGAAAAAGCACTAGTGGGACTTGTCATTTTATCGGCCCTTCACTTATATCATGGTCGAGTAGGAAACAGAATTATGTTGCCCTCTCTACTACCGAGGCCGAATATATTGCACTAGGTAGTTGTTGTGCCCAAGCTCTTTGGATGTCACAAACATTAGAAGACTTTGGCATGCAACAAAGTAGTGTAGAATTAAAGTGTGACAATAAAAGTGGTATAGACTTAACTAATAATCCCGTATTACACTCTAGATCTAAGCATATAGATGTCCGACATCATTTTATAAGAGATCATATTAAGAAGGGTAATGTAAAAATCAACTTCATATGAACGGATTCACAACTAGCGGATATATTCACTAAACCGTTACCGGATTCCCGTTTTTCTATGCTTAGGCTAGAATTAGGAATCCTAGACATTTCACAATGATTATATCACTATTTATAACCTATAAAATTTAACAACAAAAAAACATCACAATAGCTATTCATTTAAAAAAAAAACTAAATCTTAACATAGACATTCACCATCATATAACATGTCCAAATATCAAAAATTATTACAGAATTTTAATAAAAAAGTACTTAAAATATCTCATAAAAGAAATTCACAAAATTAGAGAGAGATCTGGGCTGGGCAGCTGTCGGATGGAGACAGTAGGATGTCGGATGGCGATAGCTCCCAGAAGTCTTTTTCACTCCGAATCCTCCTCATTTCTACTGCCTGCTCCACTACTTTCTGGAATATCATAATCTGATCTCCTTATCACTGTCTTCTTCCGTCGAGGCTGCCTAACCGATTGGCGACGAGGCTCCTCCTCTGTCGGCACTTCCCATTCCGCGGCCTCAGCAGGCGTAGGCTTTAATTTAAGTCCCTTCACAAGGAACTTCATGAACTTCTGCATTCGCGTCCGATCCTTCTTCACCTCTACTTTGTGTTCTTCAAAAGACCTTCTATGCTCTTGAAAATCTTCAATGTGTCTATCCAATTTTGTTTGGAATGAGTCGAGTGCCTCCCGCATAGACCCTCCGCGTGCAATAGGAGGCTCTCTCATTTCCGTAGTAGGTGGTTTCCGTTGACTTTTCTTACTCTTTATACCCGCCGTTTGATATATATCTGGGACACAATCTCCAACATAAAAGCTTTGATCTATCCATGTATATTTCTTGAATAGAATATGCTGGATAATCGCACCCAACGGGAGGGTGTGTGCCTTTTTCCACTCAGGACTTTTGAGGCGGAATGTATAACGAATCATAGACAAAAGAAGATCGGCCACATCAAATAATTCGTTCTCCACTATATAATAAGTCACAAGACTAAGTTGAGTCGTAATACTATGGGTATCACCGGACTTCAACATAATTGTGTGCCTTAGTATATCTTGAACAAGACGAGCATCGTCTGTCAATGTCGTCATAGTGGTTATAAGGTTCTTTGTATAATTTCCATGCAAAGACATGTTCATTAGGGTCCAATCTCTCTAGTCTATAATTCTCCACTATGTCCAAAACATTCTCACTTTTCATTATTCCAAATTCACTTCTTAAATCAATGGGAGTGATCTCCACATATTGGCCTTGAATTTTGGATCTAACTCCTTCATTCAAATCCGTATATGAAGGGTCCTCAAGATGATTATAAAATTCTCGTACTAAATAGGAGGAAAAGATATCTTGGATAATGACCGAAAGTATACCTGTCTCAACAAGCATATAATAGACACGTTCATGTCGGGGGAGATCAAATTCCACAACTTTTGAAATTCCGATTTGGGCTTTCTCTATGCCCGGATAACTTTGATAAGACGAGTGAGCGTCTCCTGACTCACTCCTTCGCGATCTCCAACTGGATGACATATCTGCATGAGAGATAAGAAAATTTAAAACAAAAAAGGGACCTGTCGAATATCCGATACCCCTCTGTCGGATATCTGATAGCTACAAAATTATGCTTCCGAAAAATAATTTCACAAACATTCTTACTCTCATAAATACACAAATTTTTCACACAGAAAATGTTCTTCAACATCTATATAATTTTGACAAATCTTTGGTGAAAACACTATTCATCATCTTCTTCATATAAAAACAAAGTTCTAATTTTTTTTAAAAAAAAACAACATCACAAGATCTAAACCCTCTTTTGAACACCAAAATCTAAAATGTCTAGATCTCCTAAAATGATTCTTCACAAAAACCAAATGAAAACAAAGAGGAATATCAAAATCAAGCTCTACATTTTTTCTCTTATTCACAAAAACTCCATGAAAACCAAGATCTAAAATATCTAGATCTACATTTTTTTTTTCTTCACAAAACTAAATGAAAACCAAGAGGAATATCAACATCACAAAACTATTTGAGAAATTCTAAGCAAAACTTAAAAAATCCAAATTTCTCACCTTAGATCTGAAGTTTTTCGGCGACCTAGAGCTCTAGATCTCGAAAATATTCCTAAAACTGAAGTGATGTGTCGGTGGAAAGACGAAACGCGTCTTTTTTATCTTTTTAGAGGTGTCGGATGGCGACATCTAGCTGTCGGAAATCCGACAGCTCCCAAAAATTGACCTCTCTTCTCTAGCTATTTTCATTCCCTGTTTCTCTAAATGTTCATATGAGAATTTTATAATATTGCATAAATGATTTTTCATGTGTTGTCTTTTGTACAAATAGCTTAACACTTAATTATGATGTTCAATCTTAAGTTATCATTGTAATGACACATTCATATAGGAATTACGAATTGTTTTCGCATGCCTCTAAGTATAAGAAATCTTTTATCTATGACAATGAGCAATCACAAACACTTACTTTGCCATTACATATTAATAAAATTTATTTTATACATACATCATGATTGCTCGAACATAACAAAATACATTTCATAAAAGCTACCTTCAACTTTGCTACTTTGCACTTATTCAAATTATACTATTTTTTGCATGCAAGTGAATTCGGAGATCCTTTACATATATGAATATTCAAAAAAAGGGAGGCAAATTCAAATGTAAAACATACATTTTGCCAAAAAATTTGCAAGAAATAAAAAATTTGAAAAGGATCCTCCACCAAGCACTACTTAGCCTCCTGATAAGTCTTAATGAGCATTGTGAGGTTAAACACCTTGGAAAGAATTGTAAAGTGTCTTGTTATGCAAAAACAAAATGGTCCTTTTATATACTTGCAAAGTTTCTATAAGTCCATAAGTTTGGCTTTATGTATATTTATGTTATGTTTAACAATTCCATGATTATGTATATTATAAATATATTCATATGTATTCTTTCTCAAAGTATCACTACTATACTTCATTGTTATTTATAAAATTTCTTCTTATGAGAATTGGACCGAAATAATTCAATATTCTACATTCTCATGTGTCTTTCTCTGATAATTGAAATTGAATCTCCTAATGGTTAAGTATATTTGCTTATATACATTATAACACATTACTAGAATGCTTAGCCTAATCTCTACGGTTTCCTATCTCATATCATATAACTTACAAAGCTTCCGCTAGTGTACTCCAACTTTCCCTATACTCTTTCTTACTTTTCTTCCATATCTCTATGATACTATTTCCTCGTCTAAATTCATTACTTTTGATAATATCAAAGGGGGAGAAGATAATAAGAAATCATAAGTAATCACTTAAATCACTTAAATTACTTCATTAATACACGGAGCATACATGTAGGGGGAGTTTATATGTCGGGGGAGAATATTTTTAGAAGGAGGTAATATTAAGGGGGAGATCATATTAAGGGGGAGATCATGGAGATCATATGTTCACACTTCTAGACACATAATATACTTTTCAATATCTCTATAGGATTTATTTGATTTCTTTTTATAAGAATTTGTTATTATCAAATGAGGGAGATTGTTGGAGCATGCGTTCCGCACTCGTCCGGTTTGAGAATAACAAATCCCGAATGTATTTGATCCTATTTTTGATTAATGGTGTGCATATAACAGGTGCAAGAATAACATGTTTTCAATTGGAGAAAAAAAAAAAACGATTTTCCAGAAACTGGAGATATCGGATTTCCGATAGCAGTATCGGATTTCCGACAGCGCACGATTTCATCCGTTTTCCGATCTCTACTCGACGGTTAAGAGCTATCGGATTTCCGACAGCAGTAACGGATATCCGACAGTGCACGATCTTCCCGCAACTCTACGACGTGCAGCAGTTACGCAAGCTAACGGATTTCCGATAGTGATATCAGATATCCGACATCCCACGTCTCAACCACGGCCTCCACTTCGCGCAGAAACTTCGAATTAGTGGGACACATGGCAGCCTCTGGAGATATCGGATTCTGACGATACCTAGCTAACGGACGGCGACAACTCTTTTTTATTAAAATGGTTCAGAACTTCGTGGATTTCATTCCTTCAGACATTCAAGCTTTCTTCCTGAGTGTTATCGTCCAGAGAGCTCCAGAGAACAAAAATCCCCATCCTTGAAGAAGAAAAGAGAGAGCGAAGCCGAAGATTGTACATGAGTTCCAAGGAGACTTTCTCAAGGATTCTTCGCTGCTTTGGTCCAGAAATTCTAAAGGGGATTTTTATTTTGTATTTCATTTATATTTACATTCATCTTGTAATCGTTGTAGAAATCGTCGTCTTGCGTGCGACGTCTAAGTCCGTGTGAGGCTTAGGGGAAATCATCACTTTGTGTGTGGTGTTAGATCCTTGTGTGGTCTAGGGTAAATCATCGTCTTGTGTGCGGTGTCAAGTCCTTGTGTGGCTTGGGAGAAAATCGCCGCCGTGTGTGCTGCGTCTAGATCAAGATTTGATTTAGGGGGAGGCTAGTGTCTATATCTGAGAGATATAAGCTATAGCCAACCGGTCCTTAGGAGGACCGGTGAAAAGAGACAAGAGATTTTATTAATTGTAAGCCTTTGATTCCAAGCTTTATTGGAATCATTTCTACTCATTATCTTTGATGAAATAAAATCTTGTTTTTAAATTCAATTATTTGTCTCTATATTCATATATTGTTTCGTTTTTATAAAAATTATCAAAGGTTTAAATTGCCCTTATTCATCCCTCTCTAAGTGCGCCACAAGATCCAACAAGGTATTTCGTTCATTCGACATCATGTTTTGCCCTCCAAATCGTCTCACGACAATATTTGTTTGTGGCTAATATTTTATTGTCACAATCAATCTGTGGCTAAAAATCTTTTGCCACGGTTTTTGATATTTTGTCAGGACAATTTGCCCTTGCTAAAACTCTGTTTTCTTGTAGTGGATGTGATTCTCAGTTTCATTTTGAATATCAATTCTAATCTGATTCCTAAATCATCGATTATTTTTGCACACCCCTAGCGGCTAAGTCATGTTCACCCCTTAAATTTCTTACATAAAAATATCTATACTATATTAAAAAAGAAAAAGATGTTTTGATTAAACATTCAATATGATCATTATAGACTTACCGTTTTAAGAAAATTAAAGTAGAGATAGAGAGGATAGAGGAGAGAGAAGAGAGAGCGAGGGCGAGAGAAAGAGAGAGAGAGATGCGAGAGGAGAGAGGAGAGAGAGGGGAAAGAGAGAGAGAGGATATAATTTAATTAACTATTTACATTAATTTAAAATTTTATTAATATATATTTAAATTTTATTAATATATATTTCAAATTTTTAATATCAATTTTAATAAAATCATTAATCATCGTTAACAAAATTTGCGAGCGGCGGGCGCGGCATGAGCAAGATATTGTCGGAAACGAGGTACTATCACGATTGGCCGTAGGGCCGGAGCCCCGTGTCTGTCGCTCATATATATAAATAAACAATTTGAATATGAGCTTCTCGGTACCTTTCACGGAAGCTTCTGGGTACTGTTCACACATTCTTTGTATAAAAAAATTTAGGTGTGAATCATATCAAGTGTCATTTATGAGCTTCTGGTACTGTTCCGAGAAGGTGAGAGAAATGGGCGCAAGAGAAATGAGCGCTGCGATGGTTGTTTGCGAACCTTGCGCCGGTGATAAAATAGCGGGAGCGCCGGCGATCGAGAGGGAACCTGGGATGAGCAACGGAGAGGGAAAAGCGAGAAATGGGCGCAAGGAATCGCAAAATCAGAACGAACGGTGGGATGGCCCTGTTCGCATATTCGCACAGTTCTATTGTTCGCACCTGATACGGGCCCATATAAATATATTTATTTATGGTGTAACTGTTTACCATCAAGTCAATCACAATCATTCAATCTCGCTGAAATCAAATCCAGTCACATATTATTTATATTAGATCTCATATACCTACTATGGTAGGGTGTCTTAGACCTAGATTTTCAAGTCACTGTCCTACAACGTGAAATTACGATTTTATCTTTATTTTCATTAAAAATTTAATAATTGCAAAATTGCGTTTGCATGAGATCGAACTCAAAACCTATAATATATTGAATCAAGACACAACCACTACACCAACTATCAAGTTGTTGTAAGCACTTACATTACTCTATATATGAATGAACAATTTTCTTTTACTTCTGAAGACACAACCACCCACCGACGATTTTCTTTTTCAAAATTTTTTGATTTTTTAAATTGTAAAACAGTAATTAAAAAAAATAAAAATTGTAATAGAAAAAAAAGGATTTAATTTAAAATGAATAATTAAAAAGATAGTTTAAAAAAAACCGCTGGTCGGGGGTGGGCGAAGACCGTCGATCTGGGGCTAGCTTGAGGCGTGCGAAGCTCGCCAGTAAGGGGCGGGCAAAAAAATAAAACGAAAAAACTGGGTGCGTGTCGGTGGTTGGGAAGCCCGTGACGGGTGATCCCGGCAGTTGGCGGGCGAACTCCCCCGTGCACTCACTCGTATGTTTATATATAAATAATATGCAATTATATGTATGTTTAATTAAAATTAAATAACTAAATTGAATTGATGCGTACTCATAGAAGACTCTCATTCATTTATATGCATAAGAAGAGGTGGTTACTTCCCAAAACCACTAGCATGATGAGGGGAGAGTGGGGAAGTGGGCAAGCCTACTTCCTCTGTAACCAACCGCTCTCGCCGGACCGCAACGCCCACAACCGCCGAAGGAGAATGCCTTCTGGACCCAGGAGAGCTCCTTGAAGATTTTCACGGAATTCTCCTTCGGCGGTTGAAGATCTCCTTCGTGGACTTGAAGATTTCCTTCATCCCAAAAGGCGACTCAGCATTCTCACTTTCGTTCTCCGGAGCATTCTCACTTTTGTTCCCCACAGTTCTCAAAGGAAAAAGACTTAGTTTTCCGAGAGGTGGTCTGTCACCATCGGAAATCTCTCTCTCTCTCTATTATTGTAACGAGCGGCGGCCTGTCGCGCTCGACTTCTAAGTACCTAATTGAAAGCTCTTAGAAGATAATGAAGTTTGGTCGGCACAGCTCCGCCCGCGTGGTTTTTTACCCTTTCCGGGTTTTCCACGTTAAAAAGTCTCAGTGTATTCAACGAATCTCTCTCTTTGATTGTTTGCGCGCTCAGTTCGCTTCCGAGCTAAGGTGGTTCAATTCGACCGGTCTACCAGAGCACCCGAGCGACCCGCAACATGAATATAAAAACTAAATAACTAAATTGAATATAAAAACTAAATAACTAAATTGAATATAAAAACTAAATAACTAAATTGAATATAAAAAATAAATAACTAAATTGAATATAAAAAATAAATAACTAAATTGAATATAAAAATTAAATAACTAAAATGAATATAAAAATAAAATAACTAAAATGAATATAAAAATAAAATAACTAATATGAATATAAAAATTAAATAATAAATACTATCTATATAAACACAAGGCTGCGAGCAGCGGGAGCGTCGCCACTCACAGGCTCTCGTACGTTGCCTCTCGTGTATAAATACTAAATTATAATAGCGAAAGATTTGTTATCTAATTTGAGTGGGTTGTTGTTGCCTTTTAATTTATTCTTTTATTAAAATATATTCAGAATAAAACTATAAAATCATAAACCCAACCGTTTCCCGCCGGTTAACATATCCAACTCATGTATTGAATATTAAAAAGAAACTATTATATTTTTAACCTTTGTTCATGCTAGGACCATTTTTATTTAAACAATAAAAAATAATTTGATTTAATGTTATTTTAATCAATTTAATAATTTTTTATCAGCCATGCAATAATCCAAACTTAATAAAAGATATTAATAAATTATAATTATTAGTTATTTTAATCTAAAATATTGTTTTTAATCAAAAATTATTAGTCTGGTATGATAAATTTTAAAAGCTAGTTCATGTGGCGCAATTGGAGGCCATAACAAATCGATCGAATACGCTAATGATGTCAAATTAAGAGCGTTCTCGAAGCTACAATTATAGTATGAGCGCTTGAAACTCATTTTATTCTGACAGAAGGAGCGCACATGTTTCTTTGAAATGCTCCGCCCTACGAATGTAATCCCCTAAAGAGAGGATAAAGTTCATAATTTAACCATTAATATTAGACAAACTACCAAATGAAGCAAATATTTAGTTTTGCTATGCGCTACAAATGCGCGGCACAATACTTATGAGGTTGCACTGGAGTTGAACAGCTTTATCCTGACTCGAACGCAAGATTTAGTCCTTGTTTAGTAGGGGTGACTTATGTAGGAAGGTGTCATCCATGAACCACTTCTATTGGGACCATATCCTAATATCCAGTTTGGGCAGTGTATAACCAGTAATTCGTCGAGATCAGAAATGCTTAAAGAGACGACTGTTCGCAGACCATTCAGCTTGGCAGTCTGGCGGCTATTCCTAGACCTTGCCGATAGAGTACTGAACATCCTCAAGGAAGAGAATATGGGCGAGTAATCATACCCCACCAGGATATTTGTCTATAAATAATCCACCAGGGGTATTAGGAATGACACTTTGGAAGACGTTGACCCCCCCCCCCCCCCCCCCCCCCCCCCCAAAGTTTGATACTCGCCAAGTCTGTGTCTTCCTCGTACCTAGCTCAGGCTTTGGTTTTGGAGGGAAAGTTCTTCTAGACTTCCAGGTACGTGACGGGATCTCCCTGCTGAAGCACCTGAGGTGTGCTTCCAGACATGTCTCTTTTGTTTTAGCCATTAGAGTTGTGCCGTTCAACTGCAGGATCAGTAACCTTAGGCTACACTTATGTCCGAACATTTGAAGTCGAGATTTTCCTAGCTTCAACAAGCAGGCTAAGTCCTTTTTGTGTCCTGATTTGCTTATGAGGGCCAATTGGAACCGAGATATCAAGTTGAGCGAAATTAAGGCTTCGTTTGGTTCGGCGGCGGCGGATGGAACCGGCGGATCGAACTGGAGGGGGGAGGTGGCTGCTCCAAAAGCTCCTTTTTGGGGCATTTTTCCTTGCGGGCGGGTGGAAACAGAGCAAACGCCGCCGGAGGGGCATTTGTTTTGCCGCCTTCCGGCGGCGTTTGCCCCAAACGGGGCGGCGAAACGCCGCCCCAAACGAAGCCTAAGTCATATACGGGCTCTATCACCATTATTGATATAATTTATGTTTAGGGCTTGGTATATGTACAAACCAATGACTCAACTATGTAAATGAATTGTAAAAAAAGATCTTTTTTAATCACATATATATGTACACATATATATCATATTTTTAAGGAGCCATATTCTTATTAGTTTGATAATTTCAGAGCCATAATTCTGTCCAAATGAATAGACCCTTAAAGAGAAACATTTGAAATACTCTAAACTTAGAAAAGCATCAATGTTTACTAGCAATAAATCACATATGAGTACATAGAAAATGTACTGAAAACACTTGTTGCGGAACGCTTAGGGCTCTTGGTAGACCGGTCCAATTGAAACACCTTAGCTCGTGAGCGAACTAAGCGCGCAAACAGTCAATTCGAGATTCGTTGAGTACACTGAGACTTTTTAACGTGGAAAACCCGAAAAGGGTAAAAAACCACGCGGCTAGGGCTGTGCCGACCAAACTTCACTATCTTCTGGGGGTTACAATTTGGTAGTTAGAACTCGAGCGCGACAGGCCGCCGCTCGTTACAATAAGAGAGAGAGAGAGAGGGTTCTGGAGGTGACAGACCACCTTTCAGAAAACTAAGTCTTTTTCCCTTCTGAGAATCTTGGAGAACAAAAGTGAGAAGGCTCCGGGGAACGAAAGTGAGAAGCCCCGGAGAACAAAAGCGAGAAGCTGCGCCGCTTTTTGGGATGAAGGAAAACCTCAAGTCCCGCAGAAGATCTTCAAGCGCCGAAGGAGAATTCCGCAAAAGTCTGCAAGGAGCTCTCCTGGGTCTCGAAAGCAAGGTCCCCCCAAATGAAGCCTTGTGGCTCCTTTTATAGCTTTGGCCGAGGGCAGTCCGGTAATTTCGCCGTTTGCAGTTTCCATAAATGCTCGGCGGACGAATCATATTTTCTGGTTCGGGGCACACAGATCGCCATTTTTCGTAAATGACCACCTTACCCTTCGGGCAGTTCAGGTAGTTCGGGCAGTTCGGGCAGTTCGGGCAATTCTGTTGGAGGCGAAAAAGGCGACAGGTTGTTCCTGAAATCTGAGAAACTGGAAAGACAAAAAGTGAGCACGCTGGAAAGACAAAAAGTGAGAAAGTCAGAAAGACAAAAAGTGAGAAAGTCAGAAAGACAAAAAGCGAGAATGCTTCTGAGCGCGCTCAGAAGCGTTCTGAGCGCGCTCAGAAGCGTTCTGAGCGCGCTCAGAAGCGTTCTGAGCGCGCTCAGAAGCGTTCTGAGCGCGCTCAGAAGCGTTCTGAGCGCGCGCGAGTGCTGAGGCGCTCCGAACGCGCTGCGGACCACGGGGATGCCCCGGGCGGACGACGGAACGGGGAGTCGATCCCCAAGGAGGAATTGAGATCCGACGCACCCGACGAGAGGGCGCGAACGCGGCGGGGGCCCCTTCGAGCCCCCTACGGAAAAAGGCGAGGGGAGGGGGCCGGACCGCACCCCATGGGCGGTGCGGCCGAGTCGCACCCGGGGGGGGGGGGGGGGGGGGGGGGTGCGGCTGGGCCGCACCTGCACCCCCCAAGGGGTGCGTCTTGGCCGCACCCCCTTGGGGGGTGCGGCTGGGCCGCGCGCACCCCCTTGGGGGGTGCGTCTGGGCCGCACCTCCCAAGGGGGGTGCGGCTTGGCCGCACCCCGGGAGGGGTGCGGTCGGGGCACGACCGGGTCGCTCCTCCACGACGGGGGGTGTTGCCCGCGCGCTACCGTGCGCTTCCATGCGTGCGGTAGCGTATGTACCTGCGGATTGTGCGTGCTTTGACCTCGGCGGCGGGTGGCGGAAATGGCGGGTTCGGTCTCTCAAACTTAAGCGATTATGCGTTGACCGTTGACCCCACCTCTCTTCGGCGGGGCTTCCTTTAGACGCAACCCGAGGCCTTTACGGGTGTATAACATAAGCCCCACAAACCTTCGGAGTCCGAGTTTCGGGGCGAGGAGTTCGGAGGTTTTGACTTTTATGCGACAGCTTTATTCACCGCCCTCTTTGCGGCGCTTTGGGTAGGAGTTGCGGTCGAAGGGTGAGCGTGGTTTGACTTTGTTTCTTTGTTCTGGACAGGCGTTTCTCGCCCTGTGCTGGGTCGTGATAGCCCTCTGATGGTCCTGCTGTCCTGGTTGCTGACAAAGCGTTGATCGAGGGAGGACGCTTTAAGATGGCCGGCGAAGGGCGTTGGCTCTCTGAGGTTGTCGCTGGCTTGCTGTCTAACATTAATATCCGCATAGGTTGAGTGATTACTGCAAAATAACAGATGAACTTGCGCGGTTCTGAGCCCGCGGCTTTTACATAATAGAAAATTTGCTTGCGGAAGTCTGTGCTCGCGGCTTTTACATAGTAGAGAGTTAGTTTGCGCGAGTCTGTGCTCGCGGCTTTGCAGCGCCGAGGCAATGTGCCCAAGCAACGCCGAGGACAGGTGCCCAAGCAGTGCCGAGGCAATGTGCCCAAGCAGCGCCGAGGCAATGTGCCCAAGCAGCGCCGAGGCAATGTGCCCAAGCAGCGCCGAGGCCATGTGCCCAAGCAGCGCCGAGGCAATGTGCCCAAGCAGCGCCGAGGCCATGTGCCCAAGCAGCGCCGAGGCAAGGTGCCCAAGCAGCGCCGAGGCAAGGTGCCCAAGCAGCGCCGAGGCAATGTGCCCAAGCAGCGCCGAGGCAATGTGGTCTTTTGGGCAGACCTAGTTGAAATTGTCGTACATGACGCTTATCCTCCACTCGCGAGAGGCCATTTCTCTTCACCATGTTGGCGAATTTGCTACTATGTGTTAGTATCGAAGATCGTGGGCTTAACTTTCACTGTCTTGTTTTAGACGATTCACGTTGCTGATAGAGCCAGAGAATAACTGTAGTAAATTTAAACACACAACGGATACATGTGCACAAGTGCAATCTTGTGGCTTACTGTTTTAAAAGCAAAAACTGGAAGAAAAACTAGAAATTGACGGTAGATGAGACGCGGGTTGTGCGCGCTCTACTAGGGGGGAAGTTCCCCTGTCCAGTATCGCTTGCTTATCCGCGTCGGGGTACGACGTTGTCCTCTACTGGATTGTCAGCCTGCGGTCCGTGCTGGTTTGGGACCTGGTTTAGTAAAAACCTTCCGAGGAGGCCTTGCTGGACAAGACGCTCGATTTCCTCCTTCAACCGCTTGCAGCTTTCAGTACTGTGTCCGTGCCCGCGATGGAAGTCGCAATATTGCGTCTGGTCTCTTCCGCTCGACGTAAGCGGTTCGGGCCTGCGGAGCGCATTGCTATCGCGGATGGCGAGGAGAACGTTAGTCCTGGTGGTGTTCAAGGGAGTGTAGTCCTGATGCTGGCGAGATCTTCGGTCTCGGTTGGGGTTGTCGTGAGGCTTGTTGTTCTTGTTGGGAACTGTCTGCGGCGGCGACTCCTCTTTCTTCCTCTTCGAGCTCCCCTCGAACTGCCGGCGGTGTGCTTCGATGGCCTCATCGGCGGCTATCTGAGCTTCAACTCGGTGAACGAGGTCGGGGTAACTTGATACGGTTTCTCTCATGAGAGCTGAGTAAAAGCCACTTGGGCGGAGTCCTCCAAGGAAGACTCCCCGCAAGAGCTCGGGATCGACTCCTGGGATTTGTCGAGCCTTCGTAGTGAAGCATCGGAAAAAATCTTTGAGTGTCTCTCCGTTGTTTTGGCGGAT
This sequence comes from Dactylorhiza incarnata, assembly GCA_033032865.1. NCBI lineage: Eukaryota > Viridiplantae > Streptophyta > Magnoliopsida > Asparagales > Orchidaceae > Dactylorhiza > Dactylorhiza incarnata. The sequence goes on along the minus strand of JAWHQI010000285.1, from coordinate 299,204 downwards.
CCCTGAGAGATGGGAGGGATCTCGGACGATCCTGCGATTGTCGATGAACTGATCCACGAACTGTTGCGCCATTTCTGCGAAGTTGTTGATGGCCCCATTCCGCAGAGAATGGAACCAAGTGCGGGCTTGTCCCTTCAAGGTTGCCGAGAACACTTGGCAGAGGAGCTGATCAGGAGCGCTGTAAATCCTCATGATAGTGGTGAAGTGATTGACATGTTCCAAAGGAAGCTTGAATCCATTCGGAATTGGATGGGCTAGGACTTGAGGCGACAGCGGGGAGCCCCGATGCGCGGGACGACGGGCGAGTGCGGCGCGTCGTCCTGCTTGGGCGTACTCTTCCTCTATCATATCGCGTATTTCTTCTCGCGTAGTTCTTTCCGTTGCTCGCTCAGGGGCAGCTCTTCTGGGGTGATGGCGACGGTGGTCAGCTTCTGGGCCTCCAGCTGGCGGGGCGAGGTGAGCGGAACTCGCCGCGTTGGAGAATCCTTCTGAAGCCTCGTCCTCCTGAACGACTTCTTGGTTCGGGGCACGATCCAGAACTGTGGGCGGTGGTGCGTTCAGAGCTGGTGGCTGAATCGGAGCTTGAGGAGCCCCGAGATTCCTCACGAGGGCCATCATCTCGGCTTGATGCTCTTCAATCTGTTGCATGCGTACTTCCAGCCCAGCTGCGGGCGTAGGCAGTGCCCCCTCCGCGGGAGGTGCATTGATAAGCGAGTGGGAGGGAGCTGGGTCGACGCGTCCCTCCGGTACTGACCCTTCAGCAGTGCGAGCGCTCTTTCTTGCTTAGGGCTCTTGGTAGACCGGTCCAATTGAACCACCTTAGCTCGTGAGCGAACTAAGCGCGCAAACAGTCAAATCGAGATTCGCTGAGTACACTGGGACTTTTTAACGTGGAAAACCCGGAAAGGGTAAAAACCACGCGGCCGGAGCTGTGCCGACCAAACTTCACTATCTTCTGGGGGTTACAATTTGGTAGTTAGAACTTGAGCGCGACAGGCCGCCGCTCGTTACGATAAGAGAGAGAGAGAGAGGGTTCTGGAGGTGACAGGCCACCTTTCAGAAAACTAAGTCTTTTTCCCTTCTGAGAATCTTGGAGAACAAAAGTGAGAAGGCTCCGGGGAACGAAAGTGAGAAGCCCCGGAGAACAAAAGCGAGAAGCTGCGTCGCCTTTCGGGATGAAGGAAAACCTCAAGTCCCGCAGGAGATCTTCAAGCGCCGAAGGAGAATTTCGCAAAAGTCTGCAAGGAGCTCTCCCGGGTCTCGAAAGCAAGGTCCCCCCAAATGAAGCCTTGGGGCTCTTTTTATAGCTTTGGCCGAGGGCAGTCCGGTAATTTCGCCGTTTGCAGTTTCCATAAATGCTCGGCGGACGAATCATATTTTCTGGTTCAGGGCACACGGATCGCCATTTTTCGTAAATGACCACCTTACCCTTCGGGCAGTTCAGGTAGTTCGGGCAGTTCGGACAGTTCTGTTGGAGGCGAAAAAGGCGACAGGTTGTTCCTGAAATCTGAGAAACTGGAAAGACAAAAAGTGAGCACGCTGGAAAGACAAAAAATGAGAAGCGTTCTGAGAGCGCGCGAGTGCTGAGGTGCTCCGAACGCGCCGCGGACCACGGGGATGCCCCGAGCGGACGGCGGAACGGGGAGTCGACCCCCAAGGAGGAATTGAGATCCGACGCACCCGACGAGAGGGCGCGAACGCGGCGGGGGCCCCTTCGAGCCCCCCTACGGAAAAAGGCGAGGGGAGGGGGCCGGACCGTACCCCACGGGCGGTGCGGCCGAGCCGCACCCCGGGGGGGTGCGGATTGGCCGCACCCCCCAAGGGATGCGGCTGGGGCCGCACCCCAAGGGGGGTGCGGCTTGGCCGCACCCCCCAAGGGTGGTGCGGCTTGGCCGCACCCCCTTGGGGGGTGCGGCTGGGCCACACCCCCTTGGGGGGTGCGGCTGGGCCGCACCCCAGGAGGGGTGCGGTCGGGGCGCGACCGGGTCGCTCCTCCGCGACGGGGGTGCTGCCCGCGCGCTACCGTGCGCTTCCGTGCGCGCGGTAGCGTACGTACCTGCGGCTTGTGCGTGCTTTGACCTCGGCGGCGGGCGGCGGAAATGACGGGTTCGGTCTCTCAAACTTAAGCGATTATGCGTTGACCGTTGACCCCACCTCTCTTCTGCGAGGCTTCCTTTAGACGCAACCCGAGGCCTTTACGGGTGTATAACAACACTATTTATAAATGATTCGATATCTTTGTCACTTTGAATGTGGAATTTCAAATAGAAAATGGTACCCTAAATTCTCTGGACCTCAAATTAACAATTCAAAATCTATTAATTTTTAAAATAAACTAATACTTTTTTTTTAATTCGACCTAGCAATTCATAAAAAATAAAGTCCATGCAAGTTATTAGACTCCTTTGTCTTTTCCTTCTCTCAATATAAAAAATATATAAATCTATCAATCACAAAATAATATAGTCCAATTTTGAATGATACTGAGAGATTGTGTTTATGTTAATAAATCAAATAATTAAATTTTTTTTTGTCACATAAACCATCTAATGCTTTTTTTTTTCATAATATCTTTTTTTAAAGAAAAGGGATACTAGTTTGCATGATTTCACAAAGCCCCCTTTGCTTTGATATTTTAATTATGTCCAAATTTTTTACCTTTTGCCTTGTAAAATGAATACTTACATACTTAGGGTGTTTTGTGTAAAATTTCTTACTCTGGCTGTGAGCAGCTATAAAAAGAGTGCCATGTATAGAGATTAGAGAGAGAGAGAGAGAGAGAGACAATCATATAGATAGAGAGATAGAGAGAGAGAGAGTTAGAGAGAGAGAGAGAGAGATGGAGAAATGGGAGGAAATTGTGAAGGAGGTAAAAAGGCAAATGTTGATGGCAGTGCCTTTAAGTGTGGCAAACTTTCTTATATTTGCACTCCAATTCATATCCATACTGTTTGTGGGGCGTATCAGCCACGGCGAGCTCGCCGGCGCCTCCATCGCCATCTCCTTCGTCAATTCAGTTGGCTACTCGGTTCTCGTATGTATTCGTAATTGTCTTACGACATATATAGCCTTAGGCTTAGTTTGGCACAACGTTACGGCGGCGGTCATGAACCGTGGTTTGTGAACCCCGGACCTCTCCTAATTAAGGAACTTCATTCATTTTTTATGTTCAGAAACTAGTTTTATTTTCTTGGCCGTGGTTGTAACCGTCGACATGACAAACTAGGGCTGATATCGAGCCGAGTTCGAGCGATTTGGGCACATCTCGAAAAATTTTTGAGTTGAATTCGGCTGGAAATCAAAATCGATATTCAGACGAAATGCTCGATTCCGAGCCGTCTCGAAATTGAATCAAGTCAGCTCGAAATTGATCAATTTTTCTCTTTATTCCTAGTTGGTTCGAAATTAAATTGGGCAACCTCTATATTTTAGAAATGAACCGCTTAAAGTCTTTACTTTTTTATTTAAATTTAAATTTTAGTATTTTTTAATTTAAAGATAATAATATATAAATAAATACATAATATTTTTAATCAATTCGAATCATATTTCGAGCGATTCATGACTGACTCGAAATCAGATTCAAGTCAAATTGAATCAAATCAATTGTATATAACCGATTCCGATTAAGCTCAATATTCGAGCGATGTTAGAGCGACTTTCGAGTTTTGAATAATATATGCTCAGCCCTATGTCGAACATACATTTCATTATGAATGTAACAGATGGGAGTAAGCTGCGCATTAGACACCCTCTGCGGGCAATCCTTCGGCGCCAAAAACCACAAGATGGTAGGATTGTACCTGCAGAGATCAATGGTGGTGGTGACGCTCGTCAGCATTCCTCTCGCCGTTGTCACCGCCTTCTCCGGCCGAATACTAATCCTTCTCCGGCAATTGCCCGAAATATCAATGGCTGCCCAATCCTTCTGCCAGTTGATGATCCCCTCTCTGTTCGCCTACGGCCTCCTGCAGTCCATTCTCAAGTTCCTGCAGGCGCAGAAGCTCGTGGTGCCGATAATGGTTAGCAGCGGAATCACAGCCTTGGTTCACTGCTTCAACTGCTGGGTCTTAATTTACAACACCGAGCTCGGCTACAGAGGAGCCGCGCTCTCGATTTCTATTTCATATTGGCTGAATCTGCTGCTGTTGGTAGTTTATGTAAGATACTCTATTCCTTGCAAGTCAACATGGACTGGATTCTCTAAAGAAGCTTTCCAAAACCTCTCTGGTTTTCTGAAGCTTGGAATTCCTTCAACTCTAATGGTGTGGTAAGTATTTTTAAATAGAGTTTTAATAGAAATTAATTAATTTGACTCTTATCAACCCAGAGATGCTATTACAAAGCCAAAATTGATGCAATTACAAAGTCAAACTATATGCCATTATAAAGTCAAAATATATGCTATTACAAAGCCAAAATAGATGCAATTAATTTCACTGCAAAGTTTGCGTAATCACAACTTGCGCCTCTCTAATTTTTCAAATTACAAATACTCCATTCAATGTTTACATTTAAAAACCACCACGCACAAAAAGATCCCCCTGAAGATTTACTCCTATGGGGTACTTTTCTGCATGAATGTTATGAAATATAAATATTGAAGGGAGGTTTACCGAGAGGAGGAGGTGGAGAAAAGGAGAGAGAAGACGATATAGATATGATCGTTGAAACATCTTTGCAATATTAAAAGAAAAAACTTTACTTTGACGAAACATTCAAAATTGCCAAATATAGTGTTATTGTTTTAATATAATGATTTAACATATATTATAATTTATTTCAAAAAATATTTAAAATACAATGTCAATTCAAGTAATTATACTGTATCCCCAAATTACATCAACAACAACAACACTCAAGCCTTTATCCCACCATAGTTGGGTCAGCTATATGGATCCTTTGTCGTCATTGCGCCATATCTTTAATCAAAGCCTAATTAAAACCTAAGTACTTCCTATCTTTCCTTATAGTTTCATTCCAAGTATTTTTTGGTCTACCCCTCCCCCGTTTAACATGTCTAGTGACTAAACTCTCACAATGCCTAACAGGTGCCTTTAATGGTCCCCTATGTACATGTCGAACCATCTTAAACGAACTTCTCGCATTTTCTCTACAATTGGCGACACTCCTGTCTTATCCCTGATACATTCATTCCTAATTTTATCCAGTCTCATGTGACCACACATCCACCTAAGCATTCTCATCTTCGCAACTCCCATTTTTTGCTCATGTACACCATTCACTGCCCAACACTCAGAACCGTAGAGCATTGCTGGCCTAAATGCAGTACGATAAACTTGTCTTTAAGTTTTAATGGTACTTTACGATCACATAAGATCCTAGACGCGCCTCTCCACTTCAACCAACCTGCTTTGATTCTATATATCACATCTTTATCTACACCTCCATCGTTTTGAATTATCGATCTTAAATATTTAAAGCACTCACTGCGGAAAATATCTTGGGCACCCAATTTAATGATTGAGTCATTCGACCTTCTTGCACTACTGAATTTAAGCTTTATACACTCCGTCTTTGTCATGCTTAACCTAAAACCCTTCTTTTCTAAAGTGTCTCGCCAAGATTCAAGTTTCACGTTTACACCCTCGCACGTTTCATCGACCAAAACAATATCATCTGCAAAAAATAAACACCAAGGTAGTGCTTGTTGGATATGTCCGGTGAGCTCATCTAAGATAAGGGTAAAGAGATAAGGGCTTAAAGCTGACCCTTGACGTAAGCCAACGACGATAGGGAATTCCCGTGTTAATCCTCCAGATGTCCTCACCCTGGTCACTGAATTTGTATACATATATTTGATTACGTCAATGTATGATACATTTACACCTTTCTTTTCTAAGACTCTCCACAAGACCTCTCTTGGAACCCTATCATAAGCCTTCTCCAGATAAATAATCAACATAGGCAGATCTTTGTCTTTTCCGATAGTTGTCAATGAGTCTCCTCAAGAGATGTATAGCTTCGATAGTTGTCAATGAGTCTCCCCAAATTACAAATAATGATAAAAATTCATAAAATTCATAAAATTCAAAAAGTTTTAGTTATGTCACTGGTATTTTTGAGAAAAATTGTCATTAGTCATGTCAGTGGTATTTTCGAGAAACTATCATTAAACTCATCAACTTTATTAAAGTTGATTTGACATGCACGATGATATATGTATCAGAATGATAATTTTTTAACAAAAATAAAAAGTGATGTATAACTATTTCACGCATTAATTAATTGATAGTTTGTTTATCTTAAGCTGCATTAAATAATTGATAGGATCAGAGTCCCGTGTCATGATTGTGGTACTATCACGGTTGACCATATGGGCGGAGCCCATCCCTCTCACTCATAGTTTAAAGAAATTAATTTGAATATGTTATCATTTCGTCAACATGTAGGTGTTCCCAGAGAGGCAAGTACTCTTATTGATGTTGACCAATTTTTTGTTGCTTAGTTATAAACCATTTATGCTATTTCAAACTCAAAAAATTATTTATTAAAAAGTTATTATCTTATTATTATTGTTATTGTCACTATATCATTAGTTTCAAATAAATGAAAAATAGAATCATAGAGGATATATCATACACAAAAAGTACGAATATTTTTAAATGGAATACTTAGCGTTTAATTGTAACCCAAAAAACCAGACATACTTTTTTTTCTTCTAAGTTTACATACATTCTAGCCATTAGGGATGAGTATAATTTAATGAAGATTTTAAATACCTTAATTTTTCTTTTTATGACCAATTTTTTGTGTGTCAATACACACACACACATACTCATATGTATGCATATATAGACATACATATGTGTGTGTGTGTATTTATATGGTTGTTTACTTGTTTACCAATATTTTTCTTGTAAATTTGCGAAATTACAAAAAACTGCTATCAGAGCTTATATTTCATAACAACATGAACAAAAACTAGTGATATGTTTTTGTGAAGTAAAACTCGACAGCGTTTGGTTAACATTTAACCACGTTGCAGCTTTCAAAACTGGCAGTTCGAGCTGCTGTTGTTACTTTCAGGCCTTATGAAAAACGCAGCGCTCCAAACATCAGTTATGTCAGTAAGGTATTTCTTTTTTTTACTTGGGTTCATTATATACAATATGATTAGTTTCTGCCTATAGTGATCCTAATTATGATCAATTTTCTGATCAGCCAAAACATTTCTTCACTGGTGTACGTGTTCCCTGTAGGTGTCAGCGGCGCAATTAGGTAAGTTGACAATATTCTATTTTTATTCCTTGCATCAACCAGCCATTTATCTGCTTCATTTTCTTCTGTAATGTCATTCAGCACTAGAATCTCCAACGAGCTTGGAGCCGAAAACCCAAAGGCAGCTAAGCTTTCTGTACTAATCGCATCACTGACAAGTATTGTGGAAGGCTTGATTGTTGGAGTAGTGCTGATCGTCGGCCAGAGTTTTTGGGGGCATGCTTATAGCACCGAAATTGAAGTAATCAACGCTATTGCGACAATGATGCCTTGGATTGCGCTCTCTCACTGCATAGATGGTTTCCAGTGTGTACTTTTAGGTAAACTATTTTATGATATTATTACTTAATAGGAAGACCAATTACTTAATGGCCTGCAGCTTGTGAATAAAATTGTTTAAGTTTTTCATATGAAATTTAAATTCATATTAACATCTAATCAATTACATCCAATGATCAAATAATGTAACAAACCACATAGTTAAAAGATGGAGGCAAAGATTTCATTTTTATGGAACAAACTGAGCCCCATGAGCTATATATATAGTAGGTATTCACATGCTACTCTTATGAAATTCAATTTGTAGCATATATATACTGTAATTTCATTTATGAATTCAGGCACATTGAGAGGATGTGGCCAACAGAAGATTGGAGCCATAGTTTGCCTCTGCACTTACTACCTCATTGGAATTCCAGCTTCTAATGTTCTTGGTTTTGTCCTCCATATGGGTGTAAAGGTTCAAACATTTTCTTGGCCTTTTTTCATCAACAATATCATACATACATTACATATATATATCAAGACTTAAACAATAATATTATATTTCTTTGTATAACGCATGCAGGGCCTTTGGATTGGGAATATCTGTGCAATTTTTGTTCAAGATTTGGTTCTTCTGACCATCACAATCTGTACTAACTGGGAGAAGCAAGTAAGGGCTTGAAGATTCCATGATTTTGTTTTTTTTTCTTTTTCATCCTGCTTACCTTCTAATACAATATTTCTCCTGCAAACCATTTGTAACAGGTTGTGAATGCGAAGCATAGAGTTCAGGGCTCTGTGATGCCCGTGGACTTTGATGAAACAGAAAATCCTCAAAACTTGATATTTAATAATATTTATTCATCCAATCATGTATGCCATTCCAGTCATTCCATTCATTTCAGTCATTCCATTCATTCCATTCATTCCAGTCATTCCATTCATTCCAGTCATTCCAGTCATTCCATTTCCCTCTCAATTGAGCCAGAATTATAAAGAAATTGTGCTTGTTTTCCTCTTTGGATTTTTGAATACATTACAGAATTAGGTCATGTGTTGAAAGCATGTATACATGATGTAAGGTTATAAACTTGGGGAATACAATTTTTGAGATGAAGGTAGCTTGTTTCTCTTTGTTAGGTTTTTAATATTAGCAAAGCAATTCTACCAGATCGAGGAAGACAAGCATGAGGTAAGAAGAAGCAAAAGATAAGGTTGAGATAAAGAAATGCAGAAGAACTTTCGGGATCAAAACAAGATCGAGGATGAGAAGTGCGACACATTAGAAGACAGAGTACACCCCACCCAAAGATAAATAATTTTTCTTACAAGTTGTGTGTGAGGCGGCTATGCATCTGCTTATAAATAGAACCATGTACAATGTAACAAAATACATATTGATATAAGTTCTTTTTACTCTATTCATTTTCTTTTTTCCTTCACCAGTATCAGAGCTATTCCTTCGCACCTGAGTGGTTTTTCTCTTGTTGTAAGTTTTGAATTAAGCTTTTGTTGCTTCCTTTGCCTCTAGCTTTCCTATGTTTCTATGGCTGTTTCTGTTGAAGTTGAAGTGATAAGGGGGAGGCGAGTGGTGCTGGGCGAGTCCAACAGGGTGGTCTGGCGAGTGGAGCAAGGGAGTTGGCGAGTCCATCAGAGGAGGTTGGCGAGTGGAGTAGTGGAGCCTGGCGAGTCCAGCAAGGGGAGGAGGCGAGTGGAGCTATGTGGCTGGCGAGTGGATGAAGGAGAGAGGGCGAGTGGATGAAGGAGAGGGGGCGAGTGGAGCAAGGGGGGTTGGCGAGTGCATCATGCAAGAGGGTTTGGTGTTTGCCGAGTGCATGCAAGAGTGTACCCCCCATCTCTCCTATGTTTGTGCTCTCCTATAAATACCCCCCCATTAGACAACATAAGAGAGAGAACACACAAGAGAGTGTGAGAGAGAAGAGGATTGAGTTGTGGAGTGAGAGTGGGAGTGTGCCTACACCCCAGGAGACCCCAACCCATACCTCAGCGAGAGGTGGAGAGTGCAGAGTGCACTTTGAGGTGGAGAGTGCAGAGTGCACGGTGAAGTGGAGAGTGGAGAAGCGGACCTTGTCCGCGACAAGTTATTTTTTATATATCTCAGCTGACGTGATTCAAGGTGTATGCACCTTGTAGTCAACTTGTCTTTGTAATTGTTTGCCTAGTTATAAAGTTTACTTCGTCTTTGTTCATCGTTGGTTCCCTTGCATGGTGGTAGCATAAAATCTAACATGGTATCAGAGCCAGGTTGGTGAAGAGGAGTTTGCTATCAAGGTTCAAGGTTGACAACCAAGATGGACGGCAGAAGAGGTTATGCGAGAGGACTAGGCATTGAGCTGCTCACCCAAACCAACTATAAGAAGTGGAAGTCATGCATGGAGAGTTACCTGCTTGGAGAGGACCTATGGGAGGTCGTTGGAGGAGCTGAGCAAGAGGAAGTTGTAGCTGCCGGAGGCAATGGTCCAGCAGTGAGGGTGTGGAGGAAGACCAACGCCAAAGCTGAGTTCACCTTAAAGAGGCATATCTCACCTGACTTGTTCGACCACATCCTGGGGTGCAAGTCAGCGTCAGAGATCTGGAGTACCCTTGATGGGTTATTCAACAAGAAGAACGTAGCGCGACTACAATTCCTGGAGAATGAGTTGGCGCGGTCCACTCAAGGAGAGTTGTCGATATCCACCTTCTTCTTGAAGGTGAAGAATCTATGTGCAGAGATCTCGGCCTTGGATCCTGATGAGCCGATCTCTGAGGCGAAGCTGAAGAGACACATACTCCGAGGTCTGTGGAAGGAGTATGTTCCGTTTATCACGTCTGTGCAAGGATGGGCTACTCAGCCCACCTTACTGGAGCTAAGGAACCTGCTGTCGTCACAGGAGAGCTTGGCGAAGCAGATGACGGGAGTGTCTATCACAGGGGGAGATAGCGAGGCGTTGTTCTCAGGCAAGAGAAAGCCTTGGGACAAGAAGAAGAATAACTCAGGAGATGGACCCTCAACATCCTCTCAGGGAGTCAGGGAGAACTTTCTCTCTCCTTATGACCAGAGGGGGAGACCCCTTTGCTTTGCCTGCAAGAAGTACGGGCACATGACAAAGGAATGTCGGTCAAATCTCAAGGCCGGTCATGTTGCTGAGAGAGAGGGAGACCACCGGATAGGTGGAGACCAACAGAGAGGTGGAGGAAGAGGTGGAGGAAGAGGTCGAGGTCACCAGGGTGGTGAAGGTAGAGACAACTGCTTCCTGGCTGAGATGACGGCAACGCCGGTCCATGCTTTAGCCTCTGTGAACTCCGAGAACGACTGGATAGTGGATTCCGGTTGCGGGAACCATCTCACTGGAGATGTGTCTAAGTTTGCCTCCTTGAAGGCATATGGTGGAACTGATGCTATCATCACGGCGGATGATACGGTGCATCCAGTTGAGCAGAAAGGGATGGTATCCCTGGGAAGTGAAGATAAGCCCGTGACACTGAAGAGTGTGTATCACGTGCCGTGCATGAAGAACCTCTTCTCGGTTGCGAATGCAGTGGATGCAGGATATCACGCGCTGTTCGGACCGAAGGAGGTGAAGTTCCTGAAGAACCTGTCTTCAGTTGATGCTGATGTCATGCTCACCGGGAGAAGGGTGAAGGACTTGTATGTTCTGTCTGAAAGTGCCTATGTGGACAAGCTGAAGACAAATGACAACGCATCGATCTGACATGAGAGGCTACGTCATGTGGGGATGGACAAGTTGAAGATGATAGAGGCGAAGGGTCTGGTGTCTGGCCTGCCTAACCTATCTTCTTACGGCGACGACCATGTGTGTGAATGCTGCCAATTTGGAAAGTCACATCGACTTCCATTTGACAAGTCAGAGACCAGGGATAAGGCACCTCTTGAGTGCGTACACGCTGATGTGATGGGGCCGTGCGCCACCCTGACCTATGGAGGAAATAAGTATGCGCTGGTCTTGGTGGATGACTACACCCGCTACACGTGGGTTTACTTCATGAGGGAGAAGGCAGAGGTGTTTGAGAAGATCCAGGAGTGGAAGGAACTAGTGGAGGGGAGGCTGAACCTGAGGGTGAAGAAGTTAAGAAGTGATAATGGGGGGGGGGAGGAGTTTACCTCTAACGCTTTTCACTCTTTCTGCAGGAAATTCAGCATCCAGCGAGAGCTCTCCTGCGCCCACACCCCTCAACAAAATGGGGTCGTAGAGAGGAAGATCCGCCATCTGGTGGAGACTACCAGGAGTTGGCTACATGCCAAGGGGATTCCCAAAGCCTTATGGGCGGAGTGAATGATATGTGCTACCCATGTGATCAACCAGCTACCTATGAGTCCCAACAGGATGGTGTCTCCATACCAACTCATGTTCGGGGAGAAGCCAGATGTGAGTCACATGAGGCTGTTTGGCTCTACCTGTTTCGTGCACGCTCCGGAGGCTGAGAGAACCAAGTTGGAGCCGAAAGAGAGGAAGTGTGTCTTCATCGGCTACGACGAGCGGAAGAAGGGGTGGAAGTGCATGAACCTGCAGACCCACAAGTTCGTCGTCTCGCACGACGTGGTGTTTGACGAACTGATCTCGTATCAGGGAGTCTCTTCTGTGGTATTGCCGGAGAGTGGAGAATCAAGCATGGAAGAAGAGAGAGTCAATGAGGACTCTATGGTGGAGTTGGAGGTATCTCCAAGTGCCCCATCGCCATCTGGCTCAGGGGGAGCTTCTGGCTCAATGGGAGCTTCGAGCTCTAGAAGCAGGGGGAGCGCTGCTTCAAGAGAAGTTGAAAGAGGAGCTGGAGAGGAGGAGTCTACCAGAGTGGTAGAAAGTGGCCAAGCCTTGAGGAGGTCGAAGCGGACCATCGTCCCGCCTGCTCGCTATAAGGAGGGGAACTTTGTAAGTTTGGTCTCTTGCTTCTTCACAGGACCACTCGACGAGAGGGAACCTGCCTGCTTTGAAGATGCTGTAGGCACTAAGGAGTGGGACGTGGCCATGGATGAGGAGATGGAGGCCCTGAAGAAGAATGAGACATGGGACCTTGTTCCCATGGTGGAGGGCATCAAACCTGTCACCTGCAAGTGGGTGTACAAGGTGAAGAAGAGAGCTGACAGAGAAGTAGAGCGGTACAACGCTAGGCTTGTCGCTCGAGGTTTCTCACAAACCTATGAAGAGGACTATGAGGAGACATTCAGTCCAGTGGCGAAGATGACATCGGTGAGGATGGTCATTATCCTAGCAGCGTGCAGAGGGTGAAAGCTGTGGCAGCTTGATGTGAAGAACGCGTTCCTATACAGAGAGATTGACAAGGACATATTCATGGTGTAACCACCTGGGTATGTGTCTAAGTCACATCCACATCACGTCTGCAAGTTGAAGAAGACCCTCTATGGGTTGAAACAAGCACCGAGAGCCTGGTATGGGAAGATTGCAGAGTATCTACAGTTCTGTGGTTACGATGCCTCAGACTCAGTCTCTAGCATGTTTGTGAAGAAGAGTGGAGATCTTCACGTGCTGGTGCTGCTGTACGTCGACGACATGATCATGACCGGGAACAACAGTGAAGAGGTCGCGGCGCTGAGACAACAGTTAGTCATTCGGTTTGAGATGAAGGATCTTGGTGAACTGCACCATTTCCTTGGACTTCAAGTGGAGAAGAGAAGTGGCGGGCTGCTCGTGACCCAGAAGGCTTATGCTGAGAAGTTCGTCGAGAGATTCGGCATGAAGGAGGGGAAGAGCAGCTCCGTTCCACTGGAGGTTGGGCTGAAGCTTCGGAAGGGAGAAGGGAGGATTCTTCCTGATCCGAAGATCTTCCGGACACTGGTGGGGAGCCTTATCTATCTGACTATCACAAGCCTGGACATCGCCTTTGCTGTTGGCCGAGTGAGTCGGTACATGCAGGAGCCGCGGAAGCCTCATCTGGAGGCAGCTAAGGGGATACTGAAGTATGTGAAGGGGACCCTTGAGATGGGGTTGCTCTATGGAGGGAGGACTGACTTCAAGCTGCATGGTTACACAGATGCAGATTACGCAGGTGACGCTGATGATCGCAAGTCGACATCAGGTTACATGTTCATGTGTGGAGCCACTGCCATCTCATGGCGTAGTAAGAAGCAGGACTCCATTTCCCTTTCCACCACTGAGGCTGAGTACAAGGCGTCATCCTTAGCAGCTCAGGAGTGTGTCTGGCTGAGGAGGCTGGTGGAAGATGCGGATGAGAAGGTCAGCGGACCTACCATGCTGCGTGGAGACAACGAGAGTGCTCTGAAGCTGGCAACCAACCCAGTGTGTCACGCAAAGACAAAGCACATTGAGATCGAGCACCACTTCATCCGAGAAAAGGTGTTGGGTGACTCGCTTGCGGTGGAGCATGTGCGGAGTGAAGAGAACCTGACGAACATCTTCATAAAGCCCCTATCTGCGGGCCCGTTCAAGAAGCTTCGCGCTTGCCTTGGAGTTGTCCCTGAAGCTCACTTCAAGGGGGAGTGTTGAAGTTGAAGTGATAAGGGGGAGGCGAGTGGTGCTGGGAGAGTCCAGCAGGGTGGTCTGGCGAGTGGAGCAAGGGAGTTGGCGAGTCCATCAGAGGAGGTTGGTGAGTGGAGTAGTGGAGCCTGACGAGTCCAGCAAGGGGAGGGGGCGAGTGGAGCTATGTGGCTGGCGAGTGGATGAATCAGAGAGGGCGAGTGGATGAAGGAGAGGGGGCGAGTGGAGCATGGGGGGTTGGCGAGTGCATCATGCAAGAGGGTTTGGTGTTTGCCGAGTGCATGCAAGAGTGTACCCCCATCTCTCCTATGTTTGTGCTCTCCTATAAATACCCCCCCATTAGACCACATAAGAGAGAGAACACACAAGAGAGTGTGAGAGAGAAGAGGATTGAGTTGTGGAGTGAGAGTGGGAGTGTGCCTACACCCTAGGAGACCCCAACCCATACCTCAGCGAGAGGTGGAGAGTGCAGAGTGCACTGTGAGGTGGAGATTGCAGAGTGCACGGTGAAGTGGAGAGTGGAGAAGCGGACCTTGTCCGCGACAAGTTAATTTTTATATATCTCAGCTGACGTGATTCAAGGTGTATGCACCTTGTAGTCAATTTGTCTTTGTAATTGTTTGCCTAGTTATAAAGTTTACTTCGTCTTTGTTCATCGTTGGTTCCCTTGCATGGTGGTAGCATAAAATCTAACAGTTTCATCATCTGCAATAAAATCAACATTAACATAAAGTTACAATAACTTTAGTACCTCAATTTTTCTGAGAATTGTGTGATTACTGGAGTGTAACGACCCAATCCTCAAAATATAAAAAATATTATCCATTTTGGTTCATCCCAGCCCATACTAAGCTAAACAATGCAGTTTTGTTTTTCTACAAACATTTCTCAAGAGGTCACCCTTCCCAGGAGTATTTCCACCGGAGCACACTTAACCTTGAGTTTCCAACACAACTCCATCAGTTGCTCCAAAAAGACCTCTTTAATATTTGAGGATACAAATAATTACTTAATCCCAACAACTTTCCCTCCAATTTCAATGTGAGATTCAATTCATTCCTACACCTCTTTTCACCTAGAAGCCTTCCAGGTGATACTTTACCTGGGCTTCACTGCCCAGAGCACTCTCTGAAATCATCGGACCAACCTCATCGAATTCATGATGTCACACGCCCACCAACTTCTGCATAGTTCATCCTTGAACCACACATCGTACTATGAGAGGTTCGTACTTGATATCATTTGTAACGACCAAACACGCCTAATATTTGAAGTGTTTTTTCTTTGGTTCATCCCAACCCATACTGAGCTGAACCGCACATTATTAGCTTTTTTCACAGCGGGCCTGTTAGAATTGAAGTGAGCTAGCTCCAGCGCTAGCGCTAGCGCCAACGCTAGCTACTACTCGCCACCCCCCTTGTTTTGCCTATAAATAGAGGGGTACCCCCCCCCTAAAGAGTATCGATTCTGAAAGTGGCGAGTATCCTCAACTTTGAGCGAGTTAGAGATACCAGAGCGCTACCAGACGAGCATCAAACTTGGAGTAAGTTCGGCAGGCGAGTTACCTACTCGCGAGATAGCTCCGACGATAGTGGATAGCGCCTGCGTTAGCGAGAAGAGAAGCGGGGAGCGAGTACCTACTCGGGAGATAACGCCCGGCGCTAGTGGCTAGCGCGCGCGGTAGCGAGTAGTGGATGAAGCGAAGCGCGACGAGCGTGCGAGTAGCTTGGAGTGCGAGCAGCGAGCTTGCGAGTAGCAGAGCTAACGCCCGGCGCTAGCGTTACCGCCGGTGGTAGCGAGGAGCGAGTATCACCTGCGTGGTGTGCTCCAGAGAAGAAGCGGACCTTGTCCGTGACCAAGTTCTTTCCTACTATTGGCTGTTGTGAATCAAGTTGGATGCAACTTATATTCAGCCTTGTTTGTTTGTAACTAGCTGCCAGAGTTTTTATTGTGAAAGCTTGTGTTCATCGTTTGGTGTCCTTATTCTCCTGTTGGTTGACATGTTCTTCCGACTTCAAAATACTTCACATGGTATCAGAGGGATAGTGGGAACAAGGGCGAAGCAACCAAGATGGACGGCGGAGGAGGGTATGCTAGGGGACTTGGAATCAAGCTGCTCACCCAGACTAACTACAAGAAGTGGAAGTCTTGCTTGGAGAGCTACCTGCTTGGAGAGGACCAATGGGAGGTCGTTGGAGGAGAAGAGCAGGCAGAAATCTTTCCACTCGAAGATAATGGTCAAGCTGTGAGAGCTTGGAGAAAGACCAATGCCAAGGCGGAGTTCACCTTAAAGAGAGCCATTTCACCTGACTTGTTCGACCACATCATTGGTTGCAAGTCAGCATCTGAGATCTGGATAGCCCTCGATGGGTTATTCAACAAGAAGAATGTAGCGCGGCTATAATTCCTGGAGAATGAGTTGGCTAAGTCGACTCAAGGCGAGATGGCGATATCCACCTTCTTCCCTAAGGTGAAGAACCTGTGTGGGGAGATCTCGGCCTTGGATCCTGAAGAGCCAATCTCAGAGGCGAAGTTAAAGCGGCACATACTCCGAGGCTTGAGGAAGGAGTATGTCCCCTTCGTTACTTCCGTGCAAGGATGGGCTACTCAGCCCTCTCTTCTGGAGCTAGAGAACCTGTTATCGTCACAGGAGAGCTTGGCCACAGGAGAACCTGTTATCGTCACAGATGACGAGGCCCTGTTCTCAGGAAAGAGGAGATCATGGGACAAGAGAAAGAAGAACTCTGGAGATGGACCTTCAACGTCCTCTCAGGGAGATGGGGGAAGTTCCTCCCTGCACGCGATGAGAAGGGAAGGTGTCCCTTGGGAGTAGAGAGAAGCCAGTGACACTGAAGAGTGTGTATCACGTGCCTGGCATGAAGAAGAACCTCTTCTCAGTTGCTAACACAGTGGATGCTGGATACCACGTACTGTTTGGACCGAAGGAGGTGAAGTTCCTGAAGAACCTTTCTTCTGTCGATGCTGACGTCACGCTCACCGGGAGAAGGGTGAAGGATTTGTATGTTCTGTCTGCAAATGCCTACGTGGACAAGCTGAAGACAAACGACAACGCTGTGATCTAGCATGAGAGGCTGGGTCATGTGGGGATGGACAAGCTGAAGATGATGGCGGCAAAGGGCCTAGTGAGTGGCCTGCCTCATCTCTCTTCCTACGGCGACGGCCATGTGTACGACGGATGCCAATATGGAAAGTCACATCGACTTCCATTTGACAAGTCGGAGACCAGGTGTAAGGCACCTCTTGAGTGCGTACATGCTGATGTAATGGGGCCGTGCGCCACCCTTACTTATGGAGGCAATAAGTATGCGCTGGTTCTGGTGGATGACTACACCCGCTATACGTGGGTATACTTTCTGAGAGAGAAATCAGAAGTATTCAACAAGTTCCTAGAGTGGAAGGAGCTTGTGGAGGGGAGACTGAACCGCAGAGAGAAGAAGCTGAGAAGCGACAATGGAGGGGAGTTTACCTCCAATGAGTTTGCTTCTTTCTGCAGGAGGTTCGGCATTCGGCGGGAGCTCTCCTGCGCTCACACCCCTCAGCAGAATGGGGTGGCAGAGAGGAAGATCCGCCATCTGGTGGAGACTACCAGGAGTTGGCTACATGCCAAGAGCATTCCCAAGGCCTTATGGGCGGAGGGAATGGCGTGTGCTACTCATGTGATCAACCGGCTACCTCTGAGTCCTAACAGGATGGTGTCTCCACACCAGCTCATGTTCGGGGAGAAGCCCAATGTGGGTCACATGAAGGTGTTCGGTTCTACATGCTTCGTGCACGTCCCGGACGCTCAGAGAACCAAGTTGGAGCCGAAAGCGAGGAAGTGTATCTTTATCGGCTACGATGAGCGGAAGAAGGGGTGGAAGTGCATGGATCCGCAGACCCACAAGTTCGTCGCCTCGCGCGACGTAGTGTTTGACGAACTGGTCTCATACTAGGGAGTCTCTTCAGTGGAGCTGCCGGAGAGTGGAGAAGCTAGCAGGGAAGAAGAGTGGGTCACTAAGGACCCTACTGTGGAGTTGGAGTTGTCTCCAAGTGCTCCATCGCCATTTGGCTCAGGAGGAGCATCTGGCTCAGGGGGAGCTACGAACTCAAGAAGCAGGGAGAGCACCGCTTCAGGAGGAGTTCAGAGAGGAGCTCAGAGAGGAGCTCAAGTAGAGGAGTCTACCAGAGTGGTAGATAGTGGCCAATCCTTGAGGAGGTCGAAGCGAACCATCGTTCCGCCTGCTCGCTATAAGGAGGGGAACTTCGTGAGTTTGGTTTCCTGCTTCTTCGCAGGACCACTCGATGAGAGGGAACCTGCCTGCTTTGAGGATGCAGCTGGCATCAAGGAGTGGGACGCGACCATGATCGAGGAGATGGAGGCCCTAGAGAAGAATGAAACATGGGACTTGGTTCCCATGGTGGAGGGCATCAAACCTGTCACCTGCAAATGAGTGTACAAGGTTAAGAAGAGAGCAGATGGAGAAGTGGAGCGGTACAAGGCGAGGCTTGTTGCTCGGGGCTTCTCACAAACCTACGGAGAGGACTACGAAGAGACATTTAGTCCTGTCGCGAAGATGACGTCGGCGAGGACGGTCATCGCTCTGGCGGCGTGCCGAGGTTGGAAGCTGTGGCAGCTTGATGTGAAGAACACATTCCTATACGGAGAGATAGACAAAGACATATTCATGGTGCAACCACCTGGATACATGTCCAAGTCTCAGCCACGTCATGTCTGCAAGCTGAAGAAGGCCCTCTACGGGTTGAAACAGGCGCCGAGAGCCTGGTATGGGAAAATTGCGGAGTACTTGCAGTTCTGCGGCTACGATGCCTCAGACTCAGACTCCAGTATGTTCGTGAAGAAGAGTGGAGGTCTTCACGTGCTGGTGCCGCTGTACGTCGACGATATGATCGTGACAGGGAACATCCCTGAGGAGGTCGCGGCGCTGAGACAGCAGCTTTCCATACATTTCGAGATGAAGGATCTTGGTGAACTGCACCATTTCCTTGGCCTCCAAGTTGAGAAGAGAAGAGGCGGGCTGTATGTTTCTCAGAGGGCGTATGCCGAGAGGATCGTCGAAAGATTCGGCATGAAGGAGGGGAAGAGCAGTTCCGTTCCTCTGGAGGCTGGACTGAAGCTTCGGAAGGAAGAAGGGAGGATTCTTCCTGATCCGAAGATCTTTCGGGCACTGATGATGAGTCTTATCTACTTGACTATCACGAGGCCGGACATCGCCTTTGCTGTCGGCCGAGTTAGTCGGTATATGCAGGAGCCGTGGAAGCCTCATCTGGAGGCAGCTAAAGGGATAGTAAACTACGTGAAGGGAACCCTTATGATGGGGTTGTCCTATGAAGAGAAGTCTGACTTCAAGCTGCATGGGTACACGGATGCAGATTACGGAGGTGACGCTGATGATCGCAAGTCGACATCAGGTTACATGTTCTTGTGTGGAGCAGCTGCTATCTCGTGGTGTAGCAAGAAGCAGGACTCTATTTCCCTTTCTACCACGAAGGCCGAGTACAAGGCGTCATCCTTAGCAGCTCAGGAGTGTGTCTGGCTAAGGAGACTAGTGGAGGATGTAGACGAGGAGGTCAGCGGACCTACTTTGCTATGCGGGGACAATGAGAGTGCATTGAAACTGGTAACCAATCCAGTGTGTCATGCAAGGACCAAGCACATAAAGATCGAGCATCACTTCATCAGAGAGAAGGTGCTGGGTGGCTTGATCGATGTGGAGCATGTGAGGAGTGAAGACAACCTTGCGGATATATTCACGAAGCCCCTATCTGCGGGGCCGTTCCGGAGGCTTTGCTCGTTGCTTGGAGTTGTTCCCGGAGCTCACTTCAAGGGGGAGTGTTAGAATTGAAGTGAGCTAGCGCAAGCTAGCGCCAACGCTAGCTACTACTCGCCACCCCCTTGTTTTGCCTATAAATAGAGGGGTACCCCCCCCCCCCCCCCCCCCTAAAGAGTATCGATTCTGAAAGTGGCGAGTATCCTCAACTTTGAGCGAGTTAGAGATACCAGAGCGCTACCAGACGAGCATCGAACTTGGAGTAAGTTCGGCAGGCGAGTTACCTACTCGCGAGATAGCACCGGCGATAGTGGATAGCGCCTGTGTTAACGAGAAGAGAAGCGAGGAGCGAGTACCTACTCGGGAGATAATGTCCGGCGCTAATGGCTAGCGCACGCGGTAGCAAGTAGTGGAGGAAGCGAAGCGCGGCGAGCGTGCGAGTAGCTTGGAGTGCGAGCTAGCGTTACCGCCGGCGGTAGCGAGGAGCGAGTATCACCTGCGCGGTGTGCTCCAGAGAAGAAGCGGACCTTGTCCGTGACCAAGTTCTTTCCTACTATTGGCTGTTGTGAATCAAGTTGGATGCAACTTGTATTCAGCCTTGTTTGTTTGTAACTAGCTGCCAGAGTTTTTATTGTGAAAGCTTGTGTTCATCGTTTGGCGTCCTTATTCTCCTGTTGGTTGACGTGTTCTTCCGACTTCAAAATATTTCACAGGGCCTACGGACACTTCTCAGGAGGTCACTCATCCCAGGAGTACTCACACCGGAGCACACTTATTCTTGGAGTTTCCAACACATAACTCCATCAGTTACTACGAAAAGTGCCTCTAATATTTGAGGATACAAATTATTACTTAAGTCCATCAACTTTCCCTCCCATTCCGATGTGAGATCTGGTTCTTTCCTGCACCTCCTTTCACCTAGAAGCCTTCCATCATAGAAGCCTACTAGGAGTTATTTTTCCTGGGCTGCACTGCCCTTGAAGCACTCCCCGCAAGGGGCTACAACTTAAGTACCTCAATTTCCCGATTATTTATATGATTAATGGAGTATTCAAATGCACACCTTATTCATCTCCCAAGGTTTAAGGGACTTGGTACAATTCAGGTATGTACAACCAACCCGAGAATCTCCTCTCAATGCTTGGGAGAAAGCCAAAGGGCAAGAGTATGTTGCTTGTCAAATGCAAGATTCAGAAGCTTTACTATTTATACAATAATGTGTAAGTAAAATAATATTTTCAAGGATCATGTCTGCCACAACATCTCAAGAGGTCTGGGATATCCTTGAAGCTTAATTTATGGGATCAAATAAGGTAATATCTTTTAAATTGCAGTCATTATGGAAAGAATTTGATTTGTTACTCATTAAGGACACATAATCTGTTAAAGTGTTCTTTGCCCGAGTAACAAACATAATTAATCAAATCCAAAATCTTGGAGACACTAATTTGGATGACAAAAACTGTGCCCAAAATATTAAGAAGTTTGCAATCATGAAGCGAAAGATTGTTTTTTATAAATGTAAACGGTTCAAACGACAAACTCATTTAGAGAAAGATTGTTGGTCAAAGAAAAAGGAAGAAGCAAAGTTCATTGAAAAAGATGGGACAGAGCAATCTCTAGACCTACTCCTTTTCTAGATCTTGCTACAAAACAGATGAAGAATATAAGTCTCACATATGGTATGTACAGTTGTTGTTCCAATCATATGACAAATAACCAAACATCTTTTGTCACGTTTGATAATTCATATACAGCATAAGTAATACTTGGTGATGGTAAACCAAAACAATTTGAAAGCACTGGAACTGTACACATAGTGATTGCTCAAGGTAAAACATATTACTGAAGTTTAATATGTATCACAATTGGCACAAAACTTATTAAGTGTCTGTCAACTAGCAAGTAAAAACTATCAAATTCAGTTTATGGACAATCAGTGCAAATTTTTTGAACCACAAACAAAACAATTAATTACAATTATAACTGCAATTACAATTATAACTGCTATCAATATCAAAGTCTATCCTCTACATTTTGTCCAACATAACCTCGCCCTGGTCTGTAAATCTTCAAATCAAACTAAGTTATGACATAATAGAATGGGGTATTTAAACTATTCTGATCTCAAACTAGTATACTACAACATAAAAAATATGGTAGTAGACATTCAAAATATTGAAAGAAACAAATAAGTTTGTGAAAATTGTCTCTTAGGAAAGAGTCACAAAACTCAATTCCAAAAAGCTTCACCTTGGAGGAGATCAAATCCATTAGATCTCATTCACACAGATCTATGGGGTCCATCTACAACACCTTCTTTTTGTTGATGGGCATACTCAATATATATGGGTTTACTTCCTTCAATCCAAATCCGAATGTTTTAAGTATTTTCTACAATTTAAAGCACAAGTAGAAAATCAAATGAGAAGAAAAATCAAAGCCATTCATTTTTTATAGAGGGGGAGTTTACATCCACATAATTTGTGCAATTTTGTAAAAAAAAGGCACAAGAAAAGAGTTAACAACAAGTAGAACTCCTTGGCAAAATGACATAGTAGAAAGAAGAAACAAAATTGTTGTTGAAAAAGCAAGAAGCATGTTATTCAGCAAACAAGAACCAAAACAGTATTGGGCTAAAGCCGTCAATGCCTCTTTTACTTATTAAATCGATCTCCCCTACTAAAGCCTTATATCAGCAAACTCCATATGAAGCTCTTACTTAAAGAAAGCCAAAAGTAGCACTTCTCAGAACTTGTGTGCATATATAGCTTATGCAGACATACATAAAGAAGTCGGACAAAAGTTAGTGTGAAAATGTGAAGTTTTCTGGACCGATGAAGCATCAAGACAAGAACACCAGGGATGAACACAAACACTTCTCTTCTATTCAATGAAGGTTACAAGGTTACAAAACTAAATACAAGTTGCATACAACCCGATTTACAACAGCTAAAAATTAAGTAAAGAAATTGGTCGCGGACGGTGTCCGCTTCTTCTCCACAGCACACCACACATGTGCTACTCGCTGCCGCCGACGCTAACTCCTAACACCCGCGTTAGCCTACTCGTAAGCTGTAACATCCCCAATCCTACTAGACCCCTAGTGTGAGAATGGGAGCTCAAGGGGTGGGATGAGGGGCCTTGAGGACCCCTTAGGATGAGAATTTTGCTATGTGCACACCTAAAGTCCCAATCAAATGGGACCTAAGCTGCTATAGAGGGCCAATTGGACACCAAGTTCCCCAAAATGAGACCACCCTTAGTCCTCTAAATCCTAAGGAAGGAGTGATGGGGTGATCATTCCCCTTAGTGAGGCTCAATTTCATAAGATTAGCCCAAAATCACCTTAAGTGAACATGAACCAAACCAACCAATTAAGGGGAAATTGACCCAAAAGAGGCCAAATTGACTTCCCCCTTATGTTCCAAACCCTATTAGAGACCCTTTGGACCCAAAAGCCCCATCATAGGGTGGTCAACCCTCTCCAATTTGGTAAAACTCCAAATTAGGGCAAAAAGGTCAACTCAACCCAAATGTGGTCAATCTTCACCAAAATCCTAAAATTGACTCCACATCTAGTCTCTAAGCATCATTAGGAACCTAAGAGGCCCAAAATCCCCATCATGGAAGGGTCAAGTCACCTCAATTTGGCCAAAATCCCAAAGAAGGGCAATTTGGGTATTTTCACACCTTTTGACCAAATTGGGCCAAATAGGGCCCCACCATGGGCCAAGCTCTATTGGGTGATGACATGGGGCCCATGACCTACATGGGGGACCAGTCAACCCAATTGGTCAAAGTCAAAGTCAACTCAATTGGGCTTAATCCCAATTTGAGTGCCTAAACCTTTTCCCCCCTTTTTAATTAGAACCTAAGCCTAAGGTTTATGAAATCATTTGGGCTCATAGGTCTGGTGGGGTGTGGCTAAGGGGTTGGGCTAACCCAAGCTAACCCAAGTGAGGAGTTGGGTTAAAGGAGGGGACAAAAAGCAACTTGATAAAGCAAAAAGCAAAAAAGAGCCCCCAATCCCCCCTCTCTCTCTCCTCTCAATCAGCCTTGGGCTCACCCCTGAAGGGAGTTGATTACTGTGGTGGAGCTGGATTGCAGGGCTGCAGCACATGGTGGTCGGCCAAGTCGCCCCCGTGAGCCTCGAATTCAAATCTCCCAAGGCCGGCCTCCTCGACCTATTTAAGCATCACCAACAGCTCCAGAAGCTCGTTTGCAGTCGGGCTAGAGCTTTGGATCGAAGAATTTGGTGGAGAGTTGAGTTCTGTAGCAGGCTCGCCGGAGACGGAGACGGAGATGGCAAACCGCCGGAATACTCGCCGCCCAGCCCATTTCCAGGTTCGCTTCTCCCCCCCTCTGACTGTGCTAGCATTTAGGATCGTTAGGAGTCGGGTTCGAACTCAATTGAGCCGAGCCCATTTCGAATTTCTCCTCCGATTAGCCATTTAAGCTTCTTGGTAAAACCGCCGGAAACGGCCCCCGCCGGCGACCAATCCACCGCCAATCGATCGGCACCACCTCAACGGAGGTGGTGGTGGCGGTGGCTGGACAGGGAGATGGCCGGGTGGCCGGGATTTCACGTTTTAGGCGGCCCCAGGTCGGGCAAATCAGAGTCGTTGGCTCGAGGAAGACGACGACTGTGCGCTGCCCGATCTGCTTCAAGATGCGTGCGCAATCAGCGTCGTATGCCTTGATTTACTATGGGGTGCTGTTAGCAAGTTTCTGCACCCATTTTGTAGCTCGATTTTAAGGCCCTTAGAGGCCATAACTCAAAAAGTTGCCAGAGATAACTTTTGTAGATGGTTGAGTCTGCTTTCATTTAGAACTTAGATTAAGCCATTTGGTGTTGATTTGATTTATGTAGAGGCTTTTTGCTGAGACTGGTCCAATTAAATCCCTAGCACTAAAATATTTATAACTCCCACTTGGCGTAGAGTTTAGGGCTGAGATTTTAAACCATAGTGTAATTATATGAAATCTATCTTGTGCCCAAAAATCAGGATTTGTGGAGAACTTTTTCCTATAGTTTTTGTCCAATCATTAAATAGTAAATTTCTGTTATTTAGGTGGCCAAATCCCCTTGTGGGGCCCCCATATTAGGGTGGGGTGAAGTTTAGGCTAATACCACACACTGTTAAAAATATTGGGTCCATTGGACCACTCCTTGTGGGTGAACCCTCTTTGGAGTGAGGATGGCTTAAGGGTGGTGTGTGATTGGGCCAGGAACTTCACTCAGATTGAGGAGCCTAAATGAGGCCCTTAATGGCCAATTCATGAAAATGATGTGAGACACACTTTTGTAGCCCTGGATGTCTAGTTTCATTAGAAACTAAGATCTTGGCATTTGGAGGTCAGTAGACCCCAAAGGAGCCTTTTTCCTAGGGCTGGTCCTAGGTGGGGTTGGCCCACCAAAACCTTAATAACTTTTGATTGGGTGGGCCTATGGGGCTGACATTTTGGCCACATGAGTGTACACCCTAGGTCCACCTTGTGCCAGAAATTGGTGTAGAATGGGCACCTGTAAGTTATAGTTTTAATCTCATCTTAGGATTTTGACCTAAGAGGAATCAGTGGGTGAAATCACCCCTAATGACCCTCATTTTTTTGGTGGCATGTGGGTCTGGTTATGTATAGCCTCTGTTCCAAATTTGAGGCCAATTGGAGTTCATCTTAATGGTGAACCCCCAAAGGGCATATTTTTGCCCTAGGTTTGGAAGTCACATAACCTTGGTGGCTTGTGGATTTTGGAGCTTAGCCTTAGGGGCTTACCAAAATTCAGTGGTGCTAGGGATTAGGGGTAGTGTAGGGTCTTGCTCATCACCAAGGGGGAGATTGGAGCATTGAAGACCAAAACCCTAGCCCAAACCTCAAAATTTACTTAACTGCCCTTTTGGGCCTTAATGAAGCAATTAGGACCTAAACACCTTTTTAGACAACCAATCTTCAACCCTAGGCTGAGAATGAAGTTTTAGGACCAGAATAATTATCTTGGAATTTTTACTACTTAATTAGCATTTATTTGAATTTATGGAAAATTAGCTTAATGGAGGGTTTATGCCAATTCAATAACTTAGGGTTATTTTATCCTTACCAAACTGAACATGGAGGTCAATGGATATGTTTATGCCCACTGGATTTAGTGTTGTGATCCTTGATAATCTTTTCATGCTTACTTGGTTGAATTTACCCTTATGCCCTTTTTGAAAATAAATTAGTAATAAATGGCATATGACCTTGCAAAATTCTGAGATTTTGGCCAGTCATAGATATTCATATTATAATGCATTGGAATCATTTTGGGTGTCCTTTACTTAAGAATTTATCCACTTGTGATTTTTGAGAAAAATCTAGGTTTTGGGGGTTTATTTTGTTGCATAAGCAAATCCATATCTAAGGCCCCCAAACTCAGTAGGATGCTTACTTATGATGATATGTGGTTCCTGAAATTTTAATTAGTGCTCTTATGGAGAGAATTATTGTTCTCATAAGAAATTACCATATATGCCCTTTTGATGATTTATGCAAATACATAGGCAAATCACCTTCTAACCATATGAAACCTTCAGATGATGAGTACACCAATGTTTATAACATATGTGAATTTTTCTGGAATTTTAAATACAGTTTTTAGTATTTATTTAATTAATTTGGTGGTTTTGTGCTAAACTTCAATCATTTAATTCAAGGGCAAAACAGTAATTATGATCCTTCATCTCTTGGGGTTATGCATTGGAATTCAGTATACACTCAGGATAATTATTGGGTAAGCATTGGTCCAGATTTTAGGGTACTTCATGAACAAGTTAGTGTGGCCCTCACTATTCAAGAAAAATAATTAAATATTAAATTAAGTTGGAAAATTATGGGAATTGAACCATGTCCTATTTAGGGAAGTAGGATCCTTGGATAAAATCTGTGGAGTCATAGGACCTGTGGTTAGGGTTTTCCCTTTGGAAGGGTGCAATATCCTTAAGTGGTCTGCGTTTAGCAAATTTGGGTTTTTGTAATCTAACCATCTAGACCCATGGGACTTGGAAGAGTACAGAAGTGTAGTATTAAGAAACTCATGATTAATAAGTCCTTCCTTGATGAGTCACCACCTTGAGGGATTCAGGTCAGGTCTAGGTCAGGAGAGAGAGAGAGAGAGTGCTGCACTTGGCCCAATAGGGCCAAGAGAGTCTAATGTCTAAACTCACTCCCTGTTTAAAGAACAAAACAAAGATAGAGCAATAAACCACCAACCAACTAAATGTCTTGTGATGGGGAAACTTTGGGGTTTAGCCCATCGTGTCCCCTAGTACCGATGAGAGCCCCTCA
Organism: Dactylorhiza incarnata; assembly: GCA_033032865.1. Taxonomy (NCBI): domain Eukaryota; kingdom Viridiplantae; phylum Streptophyta; class Magnoliopsida; order Asparagales; family Orchidaceae; genus Dactylorhiza; species Dactylorhiza incarnata. Next base: position 272,110 of record JAWHQI010000285.1, on the reverse strand, counting down.
CCGGGTGTAATTCGGGGTGTCCAAAGTAAATCTAATGTGCAATAACAGTTAAGGTAGGCAAGAGGAACCATACTAGAACAAGTTTGGGTTTTTGTGTCCCCTCCCAGTTACGGGAGGGATAGGTTGTAGTACTTTGCAATACAAGTTGGGAACCTCGGGAGAGGGAGGGGGAGAATGATTATCCCAGTAACTCTCCCAGAAGTGTGGCAGGTCTTCGGTACTAGGCAGGTCGTCACTCCGACCACGGTACGTTGACTTAGCGGATGTGTAGGGGTCTAAGGGGCCAGCTTGGCTGCGTGTCGGTACGACAGTTCCCCGAAGACACCTCTCACTTGGCTCACAGTCTGGTGGACTCCAGCGAAGAGTACGCAGAGCTCCGCGGTTGTTTAGCGTCGAGGCGTACGTGCGGTCTAGGCCTGGTAGAGTGTATACCCGCCTAGGAGTGGACAGCCCGATCCGCTACCACCGTGTGTCACAGCGGTTGGTACCCGAGAGGTTGGCTTCCTTTCAAACAGAGGGAACTACAAAGGTCTGTGTGCACAGAGTCGTGTGAGTGAGTTCATTGCATAATCATTCATGGCATAGCATAGCATACGCACTTGCAGATCCTCATCATATAAATTAGTATGGGCTCTTTTATATGATGAGTTATAATTCCTGGAAATCCTAACTTATAAGTTTGTATGGGCATTCATATAAGTTAGGGTACGAGATTGATTACTTGTCGCTACTACTCTTACTGCTCGGCTTTACTTACTTTACTGCTTACTTACTGCTGCACCTTACTTTTTATGCTTCTGCCTTTACTTTCGCTTATATATGATAGTCTAGCCCCTTTTACACTTGTGTAGACTAGAATTATATACATATGCTAGTTTTACTCTCCCTGTCACCTGCTTGTTCCTTGCTCGTCCCCCGCTTCTTCCTCCCGCGCGGTACCTAGGAGTCGCAGGAGGAGGAGGGGACCTAGCGAGCTCGGTCATTCTTTGACTGACGGTTTGCATTGGGGCCGACAACAATCTAGGATTCCGAGGAGACGGAGCTATCGCACGCACCGCAGGAGACGAGGGCAGGACCTGAGCAGACAGCGACGCAGCGAGTAGCGGCCACGAGACTTCAGGTGGACTTCTTTTGAGTGTTAGTGTTGAATGATGTTAAGATAGCTTCCGCTTGTAGTGAGTTTTGAGAGATTTTATATTATGATGTACCGGGCTTAAGCCCTTTCATTTATGCACTTTTGTTTCATGCTCGGACATATATTTATCATGTGGTTCAGCTTTTGATTTATATAATGGAATGTGTTTTGTGGACTCTCTCTTATTCAGTTTGTACTTTCTCTCGTACTTACTTTTATTATTGCTCGCACTATGATCATAGCCGGCAGGGTCGACGTTGCGTGGTGTAGCCCAACCCGTGTGTTGGAAGTCACCGCAATGCGTCGGCTCTAGGCATAAGGTCCGTTCGGCCCCGGGAGCGGGAGAGGGATCTTACATAAGCTCTCTGCTCGCACTTGCACTCGCTGGTCGCTAGCCGCACTCGTTGGTCGACTCGCTACCGCCGACGTTAACGCCTAACGCTCGCGCTAGCTCGCGAGTACTCTCTCTCAAGGGACCTTCTCTATGTCACTCGCCGAACTCGCTCTGAGTTATCAACTATCTTGCTCAAATCAGTATCTCTACTCGGGGGGGGGGGGGGGGGTCTGCCATCCTATTTATAGGAAAGAGAGGGATTTTCTAGAAGCCGAGCTAGCACCGACGTTAGCTCCAGAGCCCGTGTTAGCTCACTTCAAAATCAACACTCCCTATTGAAGTGAGCTCCGGGAAGAAATCCAATTAGCGAGCGAAGCCTCCTGAACGACCCCGCAGAAAGGGGCTTCATGAATATATCTGCAAGGTTGTCTTCGCTCTGCACATGCTCCACTGTAATCAAGCCACCAACACCTTCTCTCTAATGAAGTGGTGCTCGATCTCTATGTGATTTGTTTTCGCGTGACACACTGGGTTGGTTACCAGTTTCAAAGCACTCTCATTGTCCCCGCGAAGCACAGTAAGTCCGCTGACCTTCTCGTCCACATATTCCACCAGCCTCTTCAGCCAGACACACTCCTGAGCTGCTAAGGACGACACCTTGTACTCAGCCTCAGTGGTGGAAAGGGAGATAGAGTCCTGCTTCTTGCTATGCCACGAGATGGTAGCAGCTCCACACATTAACACATAACCTGATGTCGACTTGCGATCATCAGCATCACCCGCGTAGTCTGCATCCGTGTACCCGTGCAGCTTGAAGATGAACTTTTCTTGATAAAACAACACAATCTCAAGAGTTCCCTTAACATACTTCAATATCCCTTTGGCTGCCTCCAGATGAGGCTTCCGCGGCTCCTGCATGTACTGACTAACTCGGCCAACGACAAAAGAGATGTCTAGCCTCATGATAGTCAGGTAGAAAAGACTCCCCATCAGTGCCCGGAAGATCTTCGGATCAGGAAGAATCCTCCATTCTTCCTTCTGAAGCTTCAACCCAGCCTCTAGTGGAACAAAACTTCTTTTTCCCTCCTTCATGCTGAATCTCTCGACAATCTTCTCAGTATATGCCCATTGGGAAACAAGAAGCCCGCCTCTTCTCTTCTCAACTTGAAGACCAAGGAATTGGTGTAGTTCACCAAGATCCTTCATCTCAAATCGGATGGATAACTGATGTCTCACCGCCGTGACCTCCTCACTGTTGTTCCCTGTCACGATCATGTCGTCGACGTACAACAACACCAGCATATGAAGATCTCCACTCTTCTTCACGAACATGCTAGAGTCTGAGTCTGAGGCATCATAACCACAGAACTGCAGGTACTCCGCAATCTTCCCATACCAGGCTCTCGGTGCCAGTTTCAACCCGTAGAGGGCCTTCTTCAGCTTGCATACGTGATGTGGAAGTGACTTGGGCACGTATCCAGGTGGTTGCACCATGAATATGTCCTTGTCAATCTCACCATATAGGAACACATTCTTCACATCAAGCTACCACAACTTCCAACCTCGGCACGTTGCCAGAGCAATGACCGTCCTCACCGACGTCATATTTGCCACAGGACTAAACGTCTCCTCGTAGTCCTCTCCATAGGTTTACGAGAATCCCCGGACGACAAACCTTGCCTTGTACGACTCTACTTCTCCATCAGCTCTCTTCTTTACCTTGTACACCCACTTGCATGTGACATGTTTAATGCCTTCAACCATGGGAACAAGGTCCCAGGTCTCATTCTTCTTCAAGGACTCCATCTCTTCATCCATGAGCACGTCCCACTCCTTAGTGTCAACAACATCTTCAAAGTGGGCAGGTTCCCTCTCATCGAGTGGTCCTACAATTAGCAAGAGACCAAACTCACGAAGTTTCTCTCCTTATAGCGAGCAGGCGGGACGATGGTCCACGTCGACCTCCTCAAGGCTTGGCCACTTTTTACCACCCCGGTAGACTCCTCCTCTTCAGCACTTCTCCCAATATCTCTTGAAGCACAACTCCCCCTGCTTCTAGAGCATGAAGCTCCCCCTGAGCCAGATGGAGATGGGGCACTGGGAGATAACTACAACTCCACAGTAGAGTCCTCAGTGACTCTCTCTTCTCTCCTGCTTGAACTTCTACTCTCCGGTAGCACCACAGAAGAGACTCCCTGATACGAGGTCAGTTCGTCAAACACCACGTCGCGCGAGACGACAAACTTGTGGTGTTGACGCCAGGAAAATCCTGACCTCAAGATTCGGACCGATGCAGCCGGAGGCTACTCGCCCAGCAGCCCGACGAGATGGCTTGGCTGGCAACGACGAAGAAGCTAGAAGAGCAACAAACAGGACCCCAGGTGCTGCGGCAGGGAGGTCCCACCACGTACCCAGAAGCTCCGAAGAGACTTCCCCTCCAAGACCAAAGAATGGCCGAGCAAGGTACGAGGAAGGCACCGACTTGGCTAGCAAGCAGGGGTGACGGGCTCAAGAATTCGGAAATGGGGTTCCAGAAGCTCAAGCACAGGTGCCAATCCAAGTACCCCTGGGGTCCTATTTATAGGCAACCAAGGGGTAGGGGGGGTTTTTATAGCCCAGCCCTGACCTGGCGACATATGGGATACTCGGCGAGCATCTTCGACCATAGTCGCCCATCTGGCGAGTATCTGCTGCTGCTCGCACAAGCCTGGCTGATACTCGCTCAGGTCTTCTGTGGTTGCCGGACACTTTGGGGCGACATACGGGATACTCGGTACGTATCTTCGACCATAGTCGCCCTTCTGGCGAGTATTTAGCCAATACTCGCCAACCTTCTTTTGCTCCTGCTGGCTGATTTGTCTTGCCTCTTTGACTTTGACTTGCCTACGTGACCTTGAGTGGGTCCTACCCTCGGAGAATAAGGGTTGTACATGTGGGTCTGCGGGTCCATGCACTTTCACCCATTCTTCCGCTCATCGTAGCCGATGAAGATACACTTCCGTGCTTTCAGCTCCAACTTGGTTCTTTGAGCATCTGAGACGTGTATGAAGCAGGTTGAACCAAATACTTTCATGTGAGCCACGTTTGTCTTCTTATCAAACATAAGCTGGTGTGGAGACACCATCCTATTGAGACTCAGTGGTAGCCTGTTGATCACGTGGGTAGCACAAGCCATTCCCTCCGCCCATAAGGCCTTGGGAATGCTCTTAACATGTAGCCAACTTCTAGTTGTCTCCACCAGATGACAAATATTCCTTTCCGCGACCCCATTTTACTGAGGGGTGTGGGCGCAAGAGAGCTCCCGCCGAATACCGAACTTCATGCAGAAAGAAGCAAACTCATTAGAGGTTAGCTCCCCTCATTGTCACTTCTCAGCTTCTTCACCCACAGGTTCAACCTCTCCTCCACAAGTTCCTTCACTCCTAGAACTTCTCAAATACTTCTGAATTCTCCCTCAAAAAGTATACCCACGTATAGCGGGTGTAGTCATCCACCAGAACCAGCGCATACTTATTTCCTCCATAAGTAAGGGTGGCGCATAACCCCATCACATCAGCATGTACGCACTCAAAGGGTGTCTTACACCCGGTGTCCGACTTGTCAAACGAAATTTGATGTGACTTTCCATATTGACAGACCTCACACACATGGTCGTCGCCATAGGACGAGAGATTAGACAAGCCAGACACTAGGACCTTCGCAGCCATCATCTTCAACTTGTCCATCCCCACATGACCTAGCCTCTCATGCCAGATCGCAGCGCTGTCATTTTTCATCAGCTTGTCCACAAAGACATTTGCAGACAGGACATATAAATCCTTCACCCTTCTCCCGGTGAGCGTGATGTCTGTTGAAACCAATAACTTGAGAACAAGACTTGGTCTCTTGTGGAGCTCGGGCCCTCAACAAGTTGGGGGGTGACCTCACACTTACTTCTCCCAAGGGAGAGCGCTAGGTTGAAGGCTTAGGAACTAGGAACAAGACCAATGGCTTAGCGAGGAGGTCCCACACCACACACCCGGAAGATCTTAGAGCGCTTCCCCTCCCAAGCCAATGCTAAGCTTGGGCACCTTTGGAGGCTCTCTCCACCCACCAAAGAAACATGGGGAGAGAGTGGCCAAAAGAGAAGTCCCTCCAAAAGGTGCCCCCTTGGTCCTATTTATAGATTTCTGGACTTGGTCTGCCAATATCCAGATTCTGGCCTACAAGATTACGAAAATGCCCCCAAGTTTGGTCTGCCAATAGCCAAATCCCGCCATTCCGAGGTGCTAAACGCAGAACGCCCCCCATTCCTGGGACTGGGCCAGAGGGGGCGGGCCCCCCGCCTCTCCGGCTCGCCCCCTGCTGGGGCCGGGGCGAGACCGGGAGGCCGCCCGCCTCCGGCTCGCCCCCTGCTGGGGAGGGGGCGAGACCAGGAGGTCGCCCGCCTCCGGCTCGCCCCTGCTAGGGTGGGGGCAAGACCGAGAGGCCGCCCGCCTCCGACTTTCCCCCTGCTGGGGCGGGGGAGAGACCGGGAGGCCGCCCGCCTTTGGATCGCCCCCTTGCTGGGGAGGGGACGAGACCAGGAGGCCGCCCGCCTCCGGCTCGCCCCCTGCTAGGGCGGGGCGAGACCGGGAGGCCGCCCGCCTCTGGCTTTCCCCCTGCTAGGGCGGGGGCGAGACCGGGAGGCTGCCAGCCTCCGGCTCGCCCCCTGCTGGGGCGGGGGAGAGACCGGGAGGGCGCCCGCCTCCAGCTCGCCCCCTGCTGGGGCGGGGGAGAGATTGAGAGGCCGCCCGCCTCCAGCTTGCCCCATGCTGGGGCGGGGCGAGACCGGGAGGCCTCCCGCCTCCGGCTCGCCCCTCTGCTGGGGCGGGGGCGAGACCGGGAGGCCGCCAGCCTCCGGCTCGCCCCCTTATTGGCTGGGCTAGCCCGACAGGCCACCAACCTCCCCGGCTCGCCCCTTTACGGGGCTGGGCGAGCGGGAGGCCGCCCGCCTCCACCGCTCGCCCCCCCTCCCCCCCTACTGGGTACGCCCAGAAAACTCTCCCGCCCCTCCTACTGGCCTGGGGCGGTGCTTTAAAAATACCGTGCCTAAAGACACCATGGGCCCCGGGGACCCACTCAGCGAATACAGGGTTCCGTACACAATCCCCGCTCTTTTCGAGCAGGTTACACGCTCGGTAAGAAAAGTCCAACCCTGCATATTCGGCGAGTGGTGCTGAGTGAAGTTGAGAAGACTCCATATCACCCCGGGAAAAATTTACCAAAGCCCCCAAAGAGGCTGATCCTGCCCTGCCGGCTAGTGAGAGCCCGGCTAGTGAAGCCATCTCGGCGAAAAAAACAATTAGCCTCCCCGAGTGGCCATCCTACACTGCCGGCTAGTGAGAGCCCAGCTAGCGGAGCCATCTCGGCGGAAAAAATACTTAGCCTCCTCGAGTAGCCATCCTACCCTGCCGGCTAGTGAGAGCCTGGCTAGCGGAGCCATCTCGGGGTTAAGTACATTGCAAACTTCTGGCAACCGAGCGGTTACCGGCCCTGCCAGCTAGGTGGGAGCCTGGTCAGCGGGCCATCATCAGGGCTCAATACTTACCTTCCTGCCACCGAGCGGTTCTCAGCCTTGCCAGCTAGGTGGGAGTCTGGTCAGCGGGCCAGCATCGGTGCTAAGTACTTTGAAAACTTCCGGCCACTGAGCGGTTCCCGGCCCTGCCATCTTGGTGGGAGCCTGGTCAGCGGGCTAGCATCAGGGCTAAGTACCTTGAAAACTTCCGGCCACCGAGCAGTTCCCGGCCCTGCCAGCTTGATGGGAGTCTGGTCAGCGGGCCAGCATCTGGGCTAAGTACTTTGAAAACTTCCGGCCACCGAGCGGTTCCCGACCCTGCCATCTTGGTGGGAGCCTGGTCAGCGGGCCAGCATCGGGGCTAAGTACTTACCTTCCTGCCACCGAGCGGTTCCCGACCCTGCCAGCTAGGTGGGAGCCTGGTCAGCGGGTCAGCATCGGGATAAGTACTTTGAAAACTTCCGGCCACCGAGCGGTTCCCGGCCCTGCCAGCTTGATGGAAGCCTGGTCAGCGGGCCAGCATCGGGGCTAAGTACCTTGAAAACTTTCATAACTTTGATTATCATATTACATGCAAAAAACTAAGTCTGAAAGTAAACCATCATACTACATGGACTTAAAGAAAAAGTTAAGTATGGAAACCAAAACTTGGTCTCCTACTCCCAGGCCTGATCTTCCTCAACCTCTTCCGGTTGTTTCTGCTGCTGCCTCAGACCCCTTGCCTCCCTCATTTCCAAGAACTCAGGGCAGGTGGACGTCGCGTGACCTTCCTCCTCGTGGAAGTCACGGTAGGGTAACACAACCTCATCCCATCTTCTTCCTCTTCTTTCTGCTTTCCTGGCTCTCCTCTTTCTTCCTTCGCCAATTGCCATGGTTTGCTGAGGTGGTGGAGAGGGTGACTTCGGTCCCTGCCTCCACCCTGGGGGGTCGGACCTCTCCCCCTGGAAGTTACCTTTTCCTTGGTCAAACTTCCTTTCTGGATCTTCATACTTCCTCTGTGCTGCCTTGCCTCCGGCTCACCCAGCTTGTCCAACCTTTTGACGAACTCCGGGTTAGCCTCCTCACTCTCAATTTCTTCTACCGCCCTTTCCATCAACTCCTCGAAGGACAAGGGGGTCTTCCGCTTTAAGCTCATCTTGAAGAACCCCTCCCGCAACCCCGTTATGAAGGCGAGCTGGAGGGTGAACCCGGGCACCTCCTGAACTTGCAGGACCTCTTCCTGGAACCTATCCATGTAATGAGCCAGCGACTCCCTTGGCTCTTTCTTGATCTTGAAGAGTGCCTCAACATCTTTCTTCCTCTTCTTCGACGTCGAGAAGCGTAACATGAAACCTCGACGCAGTTCTTCGAAGGCCCAGATAAATCCCACGGGGAGCTGGTGGAACCAGCCCCTTGCCTTCTCCTTCAGGGTGGTGGCAAAGAGCTGACACTGGAAGGCATCGGACATAGGCCAGATAGAGACTATGTCCTCGAACCACTGCAGGTGCAGGACCGGGTCATCCTTTCCAGAGTAGTAAGACATCTCCGGCCCGCTGATCCCCCTGGAACCGGGGCCGATAGGATCAACTCACAAAAGGGACTTCCCCCCACCCCCCGGCTCGTCCACCCGTCTCTGCTCGACCTCTTTTGGGGTGGGGAGAATGGGGGCCGGATGCCTCCCCGCTCGCTGTTCCCCCCCCCCCCCCCCCCCCTTGGGGCAGGGCGAGTGGGGGAATGACACCTCCCCACTCGCCCCTAGGGGCTGGGCGAATGGGGGAATGTCACCTCCCCACTCGCCCCCTCGTTGGAGGTCGGGCGGTGGGGGCCGGATGCCTCCCCACTTGCCCCCGCCGATACCTCCTTCCTGGGCTGCTGGCCTAGAATGCTCTCGCCTATCCACTGGGTCGTGACCGCCTCCTCTCTCGCCTACGCCTCTCGCAGCAAAAGTTAGCAGCAAGGTCTGCAGGACCTCCCGCTTGAAGTCTTCAAACATTTCCATTGTCACAGCCACCGACGACTCCAAGTGGCTCGGGTCGGATCCATCTCCTCCACCTCCAGACATATAGCTCAGCTTGAGATTTTTCGTGCTGGTCACTCTCCACGCTCACCGCACCATAATGTTGAAACCAATAACTTGAGAACAAGACTTAGTCTCTTATGGAGCTCGAGCCATTAACAAGTTGGGGGGTGACCTCACACTTCTCCCAAGGGAGAGCGCTAGGTTGACGGCTTAGGAACTAGGAACAAGACCAAGGGCTTAGCGAGGAGGTCCCACCACACACCCGAAAGATCTTAGAGTGTTTCCCCTCCCAAGCCAATGCTAAGCTTGGGCACCTTTGGAAGCTCTCTCCACCCACCAAAGAAACATGGGGAGAGAGTGGCCAAAAGAGAAGTCCCTCCAAAAGGTGCCCCTTGGTCCTATTTATAGATTTCTGGACTTGGTCTAGCCAATAGCCAAATTCTGGCCTACGAGATTACAAAAATGCCCCCAAGTTTGGCATGCCAATAGCCAAATCCCGCCATTCCGAGGCGCTAAACGCAGACCGCCCCCTCTTCCCGGGGCTGGGCGAGAGGGGGCAGGCCGCCCGCCTCTCCGGCTTGCCCCCTGCTGGGGCGGGGGCAAGACAGGGAGGCCGCCCGCATCCGGCTCGCCCCCCTGCTGGGGGGGGGGGGGGGCGAAACCGGGAGGCCGCCCGCCTCTGGCTCGCCCCCTGCTGGGGCGGGGGCGAGACCGGGAGGTCGCCTGCCTCCGGCTCGCCCCCCTGCTGGGGCGGGGCGAGACCAGGAGGCCGCCCGCCTCCGGCTTGCCCCCCTGCTGGGGCGGGGGAGAGACCGGGAGGCCGCTCGCCTCCGGCTCGCCCCCCTGCTGGGGCGGGGGTGAGACCGGGAGGCCGCCCGCTTCCGACTCTCCCCTTGCTGGGGCGGGGGCAAGACCGGGAGGCCTCCCGCCTCCGGCTCGCCCCCTGCTGGGGCGGGGGCGAGACCGGGAGGACGCCCGCCTCCGGCTCGCCCCCCCCCTGCTGGGGCGGGGGCGAGATCGGGAGGACGCCCGCCTCTGGCTCGCCCCCTGCTGGGTAGGGGGATAGACCGGGAGGCCGCCCGCCTCCGGCTCGCCCCCTTAGGGGCTGGGCGAGCCCGGGAGGCCACCTACCTCCCCGGCTCGCCACCTTACGGGGTTGGGCGAGCGGGAAGCCGCCCGCCTCCACCGCTCGCACCCCCCCCCCCCCCCCCCCCCCCCCCCCCCCCTTATCGGGTACGCCCAGAAAACTCTCCCTCCCATCCTAATGGCATGGGGCGGTGCTTTTAAAATATCGGGCCTAAAGACACCCCGGGCCCCGGGGACCCACTCGGCGAATACATGGTTGTACAACGTCAGCATCAATAGACGACAGGTTCTTAAGGACTTTCACCTCCTTTGGTCCAAACATCACGTGGTACCCAGCATCCACTGCGTTTGCAACCGAGAAGAAGTTTTTCTTCATGCCAGACACGTGATACGCACTCTTCAGTGTCACTTGCTTCTCTTTACTTCCAAGGGATACCATCCCTTCTTTCTCAACTGGATGCACTGTATCATCCGCAGTGATGATAGCATCTGACCCTTCATATGCCTTCAGAGAGACAAACTTAGACACATCTCCAGTGAGATGGTGCCCGCAAGCGGAATCCACAATCCAATCATTCTCGATGTTGATGGAGGCTAAGATATCAACTGACGTTGCCGTCATTTCAGCTAGGAAGCAGTTGTCTCCTCCGTCACCACCCTGGTGACCTCCACCTCTCGCCCCACCTCTCAAGTGGCCTCCTTCCTTCTCTGCAACATGACCGACCTTCAGATTGGTCCGACAGTCCTTTTCCATGTGCCCGTACTTCCTACAGGCAAAGCAAAGTGTTCTCCCCTTCTCGTCGCGAGCAGAAAGGAACTTCTCTTTATCTCCTTGAGAGGATGCAAACGACTCATCTCCTGAGTTCTTCTTCCTCTTGTTCCATGACTTCTTCTTCCCTGAGAACAACACCTCGCTATCTCCCCCTGAGATAGATACTCTAGCCATCTGCTTTTCCAAGCTCTCCTGTGACGACAGCAGGTTCTCCATCTCCAGTAAGTAAGGCTGAGTAGCCCATCCTTGTACCGAACTAACAAACAGAACATACTCCTTCCGCAGGCCTCAGAGTATATGCCTCTTCAACTTTGCCTCAGAGATCGGCTCATCGGGATCCAAGGTCGAGATCTCAGTACATAGGTTCTTCACCTTCAGGAAGAAGGTGGATGTCGCCATCTCTACTTGAGTGGACCGCGCAAACTCATTTTCCAGAAACTATAGCCGCGCTACATTCTTCTTCTTGAATGGCCCATCAAGAGTTTCCAGATCTCAGACGCTAACTTGCAACCCATGATGTGGTCGAACAAGTCAGGAGCAATAACTCTCTTCAGAGTGAACTCCGCTTTGGCGTTGGTCTTCCTCCAAGCCCTCACTGCTTGAGTATTATCCTCGGTTGCCACAACCTTCTCCTTTTCAACTCCACCAACAACCTCCCAAAGGTCCTCTCCTAGAAGGTAGCTCTCCATACAAGACTTCCATTTCTTGTAGTTGGTCTGAGTGAGCAACTCAATGCCAATTCCTCTCGCATATCCTCCTCCGCCGTCCATCTTGGTTACTCAGTGCTTGTTCCAACCTATCGCCCTTATAACATGTGAAGTTTTCTGGACCGATGGAGCACCAAGACAAGAACACCAAGGATGAACACAAACACTTGTCTTCTATTCAATGAAGGTTACAAGACTGAATACAAGTTGCATACAACTCGATTTACAACAGCTAAAAATTAAGTAAAGAAATTGGTCGCGGACGGTGTCCGCTTCTTTTCCACACCACACCACACAGGTGCTACTCGCTACCGCCGGCGCTAACTCCTAACGCCCGCGTTAGCCTACTAGCAAACTCTCTGCTCGCACTTGCACTCGTTGGTCGCACTCGCTGGTCGACTCGCTACCGTCAACGTTAACTTCTAACGCTCGCGTTAGCTCGCGAGTACTCTCTCTCTAGGGACCTTCTCTAGGTCACTCGCCGAACTCGCTCTGAGTTCTCTACTATTTCGCTCAAATCAGTATCTCTACTCGGGGGGGGGGGGGGGGGGGGGGGGGGGGGGTGGTCCGTCCTCCTATTTATAAGAAAGAGAGGGATCTTCTAGAAGCCGAGCTAGTGCCGACGTTAGCTCTAGCGCCCGCGTTAGCTCACTTGAAAATCAACAGAAAATGCATTTTTTTATCATCCGGCCTCCAAAAGATTAATCATAATCAATGACGTTATATTTGATGAAGAGGACAAATATCAGCTGGGTTCAGATCTAGATCCTACTCAAGCGCGCACTGAGACAGAGGTTGAAGCCTCAAAGAAATTAGACTTCCTTCCAATCTGTCCTGAACAAGAAGATGAAGCAGAGGAATCAACAAGTCCAAGTTTATCTGAAAATTATCAAGCTCTAGTTCATCATCACCCCCAAAAATGTAAATCTATAGAAGAATTATACATTCAATTATCAAAAAATAACAAAAAATGAAAATGATATACAAATAACACATGCGGCCTTGTTCCAAGACCTCTACATAAAGAAGTTGTTGGGTTAAAGTGGATCTATCCAATTAAGGCTTCGTTTGGGGGGGGGACTTATTTTCACCGGTCAAGCGGTTATGACCGCACCGGTTCATGCGGTCGTAACCGCTTGACCGGTGAAAATAAATCCCCCCCAAACAGAGCCTAAGTATAATGAAGATGGCACCATACAAAAGCATAAAGCAAGAATAGTTGTAAAGGCTTCTCACAAAAACTTGGGTTAGATTTTGGAGAAATATAAGCTTTCTCGCCATAGACGCGCAAAATAAACTTAAAGTGCATCCACTATAAAAAAATGGCTTTTAGTGACGAAAAATCACTAAATATTGGACTTTGGTCGCTAATGACATTTAGTGATTAAATTTATTTCTTCGCGCACATATTTTTTTTCACCGCTAAAGCTTTCCATATAAGCACTAATTATTCTCTTCATAGAACCGGCACATAATAATTACTAGTACAATGTTTCATTGGAATTCCAGTATCTAATGTCATGCATGGCTGGTTGTGTCTCTCTTGGGATGGAGGGAGGGATGTCTTACGCGGCGGTCGCGGGTTGGGTTGCCTTAACTACGCCTCTCGGTATCCCTCTTAGGCCTTTGGTGCCAGCAATATATGGTTGAGTGTGCTCGCGTTTCACTCGGGATAACATAAGTAAGGCTGCCTCCCCCCTCGACGCAAGTTGGTTGCAAAGTGCTCAGATAAAAGTGTTAGAGTTTTTGAAGTGAGCTACCGCCCAGCGTTAGAGCTAAGGCCGGCGTTAGCTCTCGGCTTCTAGAAGGCTTCCTTTTTTCCTATAAATAGGAGGGGCACCCCCCTCTAAGAGCATGCATTCTGATAGTGGCGAGTATCATCAACTTTGAGCGAGTTTGAGATACCAGAGTGCCACCGGGGAGCATCGAACCCGGAGTCAGTTCGGCAGGCGACCTAGGCGAGTTTCTTGATCGCGCGTTAACGCGGCGCATTAGGAGTTAACGCGAGACGTTAGTGGTGGCGAGTAGCGAGCTTCGACTAGTAGCGACTAGCGAGCAGCGAGCTTGCGAGTAGCAGAGTTAACGCGGCGGGTTATGAGTTAACGTCGGCGGTAGCGAGCAGCGAGTATCACCTTCGTGGTGTGCTCCGGAGGAGAAGCGGACACTGTCCGTGACTAGTTCCTTTACTACTTTTGGCTGTTGTGAATCAAGTTGGATGCAACTTGTTTTCAGCCCTGTTCATTTTTAACTAGCTGTCAAGAGTTATTAATTGTGAAAGTTGTGTTCATCTTTTGGTGTCCTTATTCCCTTGTTGGTTGACGTGTTCTTCCGACTTCAAATATTTCACAGAAAGACCTTCTCTTTCCTCTCTCAAAGGGATATTCACCTCCATCTTTAAGTTGAAAGGAGAGTATCAGATTGCTCACCTAGATCCTACTACACACATCATCATTCATTTTGAAAGGGAACAGGACTATATATATATATCTTGATTGAAAGCTTCCTTTTTCAATTTCTTAAGTGGACGCCGGAATTCTCACTGCCAACTTTATGTTATTGGCTGCATGCCTTTTCCATAGAATGTTATCATGATGTAGGGGACCTCGAGCACCGGGTCTAGTAATTAGGTGTCTTTATTATTGTTTGTCTTTGTCTTTATTCTTGCTGTTCAATTTCACAGGGAAACAACTAGCTAGGGGTCCGGAGGCTCGCGCAGAAGTGACGGCAAAAATTGAAGCTGAATATTGTTGGAGTTGGGGAACACTTCCGGCTCTCTTGTTTTTCACACCGGGTTAGCACACGTGAGCTTAGAGACGTCGGAGCGTGACTCTCTCCGATGATTGAAGTACCGGCGAACGCGGGGGTCCGGGGGCGGCGCCCTCGAGCCAAATTTCGGTTTGTGATATTCGGGTGTGCGGATATCCGGGTTTCGGTTCCGTGGCCTATTTAAAGGCGTGTAACCCGGATCTTGGGTTAAGAATTTTTTTTTCTTAGCGGTTTCGGCTGAGGAGTGTTGGAGGCGTCTACGAGGAGATTCCGTGTAGAGGCGTTTTCTGGCGGTGGTTCCTCCGTTTCTTGTCCAAAGAGAGGGGTGCGAGGTAGGATCGGTTTTGATCCTTGTAACCTTGAGTACTTTGTAATCTCTATTGGTGAATACAAGAAGGTGAAGCGGAGTCGGGATAGGGGACGTAGCCCGGTTTTTGGTGAACCTATTATATTTGTGTGTTTTCTGTGATTTTCTCTTTGTTTTTCGTTCGAATCTCTCTTCTCGGCACCCCACATTTTTCTACAAATATGACATAAACCCATATCCGGAGGCTCGTGCGATTATATTTACAGCAAGAAAATTTTGATTCTCTGCTTCTCCAAGAAGAAACTAACTATTGGAAACAGAAATCAAGGGATAGAATTATCAAGGACGGAGACAAAATTACAAAGTATTTCCATTCATTGGTTAAAAGTAGGAGTAATATTACCTGCAGGATGAACCCACCAGTGAAGATTCTGATCTCCTTCATGAGAGCTAAAATCATGAAGGAGATCAGAATCTTATCCTAGCCGAAGAGATTCTTAGCAGAGGACTCTCAAGTTTATTCATAATAAAGGTGGAGTGGTATAAAGCATGTTCTAAGGGTCCAAATTTCTCTCCTATCTTATATGTGGATGATGATACTATAGTCTTCGGAAAGGGGAACGTTTGAACCGCCAAGGCGCTTTTCGATTTCATTCTTAGATACGAGAAATTTTCTGGTCAATTGGTTAACAAGGAAAAGAGTAGGGTTTATCTTTCCTCTGGTATTCCCGTGGCGAGAGTGGATAGAAATCGTTGTCTTTCACTTATCTCGGTGTTCCAGTATTTAACGGCAGGGCACAAATTCATTTTTTTCGAACACTTGGTTGAAAAGGTTCAGCGCAAGATCAATGACGGGAGGAACAAGCTACTCAATCATGCGGGACGGTTGGTCCTAATTGAATCAGTGCTTTCTAGCTTTGTGGTGTACACCATGTATGCGTGCAAGGTTCCTAACTATACTGTAAAAGCAATTGATAATTGTATGACGAGGTTTTTTGATGCAGGACGGTTGAGCTCCCTGGCGTACCAGGGGCTGTCAGCAAGGGTGCACCCTCTCCGCCTAGACCAACCTCCTGCCACCCTCGCGACCCAGAGGTTCCGCCCAGGAATCCATCTGACGGGCTTTCATCAAGGCTAGCATCCAGTATAAGCGCGGCGGATTGTTGAGGCAGGGGTGGCTTCGAACCCCAGACCTCCTTGATGAGAAGCCTTAAACACGGCTCAGCTCAGTTGGTGATGAGAGCCATGTTTATTCGGAAAAATACTATGCCAAGAGAAATATTGGCATTCTCCGCCCATGGTTGGAAAATCTAAAATATTAAGGAATACATTGTCTGGAAGCCGGGAAGGAGACGAATTAAATTCTGGAGTGATGCTTGGATTGTCTGCATGCCTCTGCTTGATTTGTGTTGGATTATGTGTTGGATGGCTTTATTTGATATCCTCCATTTGGACTCCAAACTTCCGAAAGCCGGAGTCAGTATTGAGCCGAGGTGCGAAACATTGAACCAGCCATCTTTTTTTCGGCAGCGAGATTTCCATTGCCATTTGGCGGCATTCGATTTTGGTACTGTTCATAGAGGCCGCACGTGCTTTTCAATCCGCCTGCGGGTTCCCGGAATAGACAAGGGAAGAAACTAAGGCCTTGGAATCCACCAAGGAAGAGAATCAGCTGGGTTCAGCGACCGCAGCTTCTGGAATCCACCGGGCAATGGATTAGTTCGGGAAGCGCAAGTGTAGGCATTTGTCTAAGGGGGTTCAAAAACTCATTCTTAGCATTTCTATAGTCTGCTTTTGGAAGATTTCGTCTGCTCGCTGCATCCGGACTTACCAGAGATACTTGGCTCCGGTGAATAAATTAGTTCGGGAAGCTCATGAGCTAATTGGTGCGGCATTAAAAGGCAGAGGCGAAGTTACGGCTTTGATGGAGGAAGAGAGGTGGATTCTTGAATGGTTTGGAGTGCCCCCGGCCACTACCTCAGTTTCTTAATTGGCGGGTTTTCAATTGGAAAGGAGGGTCGTATTCGGCATGAATTTTACATGCGGAGTGGTTGCATGGATTTTCTAAAAATGCATGTACAAGACGTATTTCCAAAAATTCGTTATAGTTACGCCCAAGTTTCAATCGGGGCGGCAATACGTCTTGTGCGAAACATGCATGTACAAAGTATATTTAAAAAAAACACATATATAGCTCATACAAATAAAGTGCGGATAGCCAAAACTGTTTTGCGGATAACAATCACCTTATAAATATATCGTTTGCGTCTAATTTCTAGAATTTATTATATATTAGAAAAAAGGCAAAATTAGCATTTCAGTCCCTAAAATTTAGTCACTTTTTGAAATCAGTCCTAAAACTTTTGGGAGACTGAAATTGGTCCCTAAAAACTTTATATGTTTAATAAAATCAGTCCTATTTCACATTTTTCATCCTAATTTTAACGGAATGCTCTTGTTCCGCCTGGAACTCCCCACTACCAAACTTTTCATTGCAATGGTGTTCGTAATCAGCAATGGTGTTTGTAATCCATTTACGACCAGGTGCGGATCTTAGAGCTTTCCAACAGAAAAAAATCGGCAATGGTGTTCATCATCCATTTCCGACGAGGTGTGGATCTCAGAGCTTTGCAACAGAAAAAATCGACAATGGTGTTCGTAATCAGCTATCCAGTCATCAACGACTTAATCTATGCAAAAGCTCACGCCTTTTTCCATTTTTATCGCCTTATTCCATTTATATTTCGCTCCTAAATCAACCGGTACATATCCATGTTCTTTCTTTCCTGTGTAGATTTTATTTATTTATTTATTTATTTTTATTACTCCGACGATCCTTCTGCAGTTATTTCTCCGGCTCTGGTATTTCCCCGGCAATCCATTTACTCTGTTTACTCTGGCATTTCTCCGGCAATGGTGTTCGTAATCAGTAGTTATTTGGTAATCCACCTGGCAATCCATGCTATTACTCCGGCTCTGGTTAGGAATAAAAACAAAAATAGAGAAACTATTTGCTTTATTTCTCACCGGAGTAGAGGAAAGAGGCTGCGGAGAGGATGCGGAGAGGATGTGAAGGGAACGTAACATTCCGTTTAAAATAGGATGGAAAATGTGAAATAGGGCTGATTTTATAAAGCATAGAAAGTTTAGGGACCAATTTCAGTCCCCAAAAAATTTTAGGACTTATTTCATAAAGTGGCTAAACTTTAGGGACTGAAATACTAGTTTTGCCTAGAAAAAATAGTACAGTGGGTTGTTGAGTCACAAGTCACAGCCCATCAGTCTTACTTAATTCCCATATATATATTTAAATTATTAAGAAATGGCGACGAAAAGAATTTTTTCTCACACAGACACATCTAGACTTAAAATTGGATAAAATTACACGGACACTCAAGAGACCGCAAACAAATCGCAAATAAGTGGGCCCCATAAAATTGCATGTGAGAAGATGTTTTTTTCTTGCATTAATTACCTAGGGTTATGTGTTTGCTATCAAAAATCTCCTTCTCACAGTTTGCGATTTATCTGCGATTTATTGAGTGTCTGTAGTTTCGTCCCTTAAAATTACATATGAAGTTGAAAATCGAAAAATTTAAGTAGAGGAAATACGCGCGTTTGATCAAAATAAATTTGTTTGGCAAGTGCATGGTGAGTGGAAGTGAGAGGGGGGCTGCCATGTGTGAGCCTTGCCAAGTGAGTGGCGAGTGGAAGTTGGTGAGGGAGTTGCCATGAGTGTCCTGCCAAGTGGAGTTGGAGGAGTGAGCTAAGGAGGGGGCTGCTTGATGTTGGCGAGTGGGGTGCTGGGTGCCTTGCCGAGTGGAGTGAAGGGTGGCTGCCATGCATCCCAGGCGAGTGGAGCTCTAATGAAGTGCTGTGCATGAAGTTGTGTGCATGAAGTTGTGTGCATGAAGTTGTGTGCAGGTGATGATGAAGTGAGGAATGGGAGTGCATGCATGTGAGGTGGCTGCTGAGAGGAGTTGCGCCAAACGAAATCGCGGCTCTTTCTCGCGATCTGCCATGCCGTTTTCTCCCGCATCTCTCTCTCGCTCCCTCTTCTCAGTCGTTGCACAGGGACGGGGAAGAAATTGCATCGCAATCCCTCTCCCATTCATCTCCCGCACGACATCTTCCCTTTCCCACACCTCCCGTTTTTCTCTCCCTGCTCCATCGAAGCTCCCGACGGCCCCGACGCCCCCGCAACCTCCCGTTTTTTCTCTCCAAAAGCCAGCCCTGCTGCATCCGGCTTCCCCCCTGCTCATGAGCGGTAATAGCAGTAATAGGATGGTTTGACCGGCGATCACGCCCGATGCGGTCGTCGTTGAGGAGGTTTCTGCGTCGGCATTCCCTCCTCTGCTCGCCGCCTAGGGTTGCGACAGACTCAACCCACGGTCTTCTTTGCGCATCTTCCCTGCCATTCCAGCTGCCGCATCTTCCCTGCCGTTCCAGCCGCCACCAACATCTCTGATCTCCCGACTCAGCCCAACAGGTCTTCCTCTTCCTTTTCCTCTACCTCTTTTGACTCTATGTCAGATCACAAGGATCGATGGGCTCTCTCCAAAGCCAGCAAGAACTCCACCGGTGATCTCCAATTGGTAACCTCCCTGACCTTCTACTCTCTATATCCACCTCTATTTCTTAATTAATGTCTCTGCTAGGTCATCTCCTTCACGCCTCCCAAAAGCCGAACTCAGCATCGCTAACTTGGATCTACACCTCTTACTCTCGCCAGATCCAGTAGGTCTTCCTCTTCCATTTTCCTCTACCTCTTTTGACTTTCCAAAGCCAGCAGGAACTCCAATTTCATCAATACAAAATCCCTTGCAGGTTACTCCACTTTTATGTGAGTCTTCTTCGTTGAGATTGCTGGCAGGAGCCCAATCAAGGCATGTGATTTTCCATGAAATATTGTTATAAATGCTTTCTATGAGGCTGAGAAGGCTCACAGAGGCAGGTAAATTGAGTTCTGGATTATTATTCCAACAAATTTTTTATCATTTTCTTCTTACTGATCTTATTTTTGGATCTCAAAATGTGTTCTTGTTAATTTGTTGATGTAGGTTAGGGCTAGCGGCGATCCATATTTGCAGCATTAATTGTGTCGAAATAGTACTTTTGCTGGCGCAGGTTGGTGTGAATTCTTTGGTTGTTGCAGCAAGCCAACTGCATGATTCTATTGATGATTCTTTTATGAGCTGCAATTACATTCTCGGGATCTTTGGTGCTGAGGTAGCTGATTTGGTTGAAGGGGTAAGATTTTTTTCTTGTTTTTCCTTGTTTAGGATTGAATCGGACTGCATCTGTTTCTACATGTGCAGAGTTCTGGGTTGAATAATGACTATCGACCCATTTTTAGTTTTTTAATACATTTTCAAATGTTTTTTTAGCTTCTCCTGTGATCAACAGTTTGGCCGTTTTCACATTTGCAATTGTATGTGATCATTCATAGGTTCAGTAATGTTATAGCTGCGTTTGGCGTGGCTTATCGCAGCTTATTTGCTCCGGTAAGGTTGGACAAAAATGTCATATGTTCATGACAAATGTTACTACTGTTACCCAAAAAAAGAAACTAGTTTGATGCATAAGATTTGGATATGACAGTGACATTTTTGTCCAACCTCACCGGAGCAAATAAGCCGCGATAAGCCGCGCCAAATGCAGCTAAATGCCAACAATTTCTTAGCTCATTTATGTCGTTTCTGTAATAGTTGTGATTGTTCATAAGTCAGATAATTCATCAATGTGGGGAAAATTTTATGAATCGCTATATTAAATTGTTGTTAATCTTTATGAGTACTCATAGATTGTTTTTTAAATGATTTGGTTCTGATTTAAACAGGTGCTTCACAGATTCTTCTATAGATTCTTCTGATTTAAACAAGTGCATTACACGTATGCTTTGAACCTTGAAGCTCCATGTAGACTAGAATTTTGTTGAACTGGCAAACCTGATTCTCAAAAAATACAAGCTAAACAAATTGGGAATATTGTCCGTTATTCAGGATTGTCTTATAATGTCAAAGGGACTGATTTGATTTTGTATGTAATTGAAGACACACACACACACACACACACACACACACACACACACATACACACACATATATATATATATTGAAATTTGCTAAATTGCTCATAGTCTTTAAGAGGGTCCATGCTGACCACAATATGAACTTCTCATATTTTAGTCCTTGACGTAAAGCAATCTCTGCGAACTCCAAATTCAAATCACAAACTTTAGTTTCTAGATGTTGAAGCTGGAAACATATCCTAAAAGAGACTTATTTTGGATCTGCACGGGGTAAAAATGAACTTGGTTGCTCTTTCTCAATTTTTATAACTACTGAAGTTCACAATGAAGCTCACAATCACTCCACATGCCAGTTTGGATAATCAACACATTACACTCCATCAAGAGTGGTTAGAAACAACTTGCATGCAACACAGTGGGAGAGCATTGCCTCAAATCTATCAGTGTCCTTTCAGCATCAGCACACCCTTGCACGTCGCAGAGTTTTAGAAATTTTGAACTTTGGGTAATCGGCTCTGCTGCTATTTGGTTACTAAGAGCAGTCCTGGGATCTTTTTTGTGGTCAAGTTTCTAAGAGTTGCAGTGCAAGGGATTCCACCATAGGCCTCTTTGTAGGGGTTCATCCAATTGGGGCCAAACAAGCCTCAATAGGTACATTGTTGGTTGTGTGTGTGTTGAATGTGGTTGTGTGTGTTGAATGTGTGGCTGTATGTGTTGGTTGTGTGTGTTGAATGTGTGGCTGTATGTGTTGGTTGTGTGTGTTGAATGTGTTGGCTGTGTTGTGGCTGTGTTGTGTGTTGAATGTGTGTTGTGTTGAATGTGTGCTGTGTTGTGGCTGTGTTGTGGCTGTTTGTGTGTGTGTTGAATGTGTTGTGTGTGTTGAATGTGTTGTTGGCTGTGTGTTGTGTTGAATGTATGTTGTGTGTGTTGAATGTGTTGAATGTGTGTTGTGTTGAATGTGTGTTGTGTTGAATGTGTTGTTGGCTGTGTTGTGTTGAATGTGTTGTTGGTTGTGTCATGTGTGTGTTGTGGATGTGTGTTGTTTATGGTTGTATGGTTGTCGTCGTGTGTGTGTATGGTTGTGTGTGTGTGTATGGTTGTGTGTGTTGTTTATGGTTGTGTGTGTTTATGGTTGTGTATGGTTTATGGTTGTGTATGGTTGTGTGTGTTGTTATGTGTTGAATGTGTTGGTTGTATGGCTGT
This sequence comes from Dactylorhiza incarnata, assembly GCA_033032865.1. NCBI lineage: Eukaryota > Viridiplantae > Streptophyta > Magnoliopsida > Asparagales > Orchidaceae > Dactylorhiza > Dactylorhiza incarnata. Next base: position 250,234 of record JAWHQI010000285.1, on the reverse strand, counting down.
GTGTGTGTTGTTTATGGTTGTGTGTGTGTTGTTTATGTGTTGTGTCAATTTTTCTGCCTTCATAGTCAGAAAAATGTAAACTGGGCTATAAAAGTGCAAATTTGTCATAAAGAAGTATTTCTAGGTGATTGCTCTCATAACCATGTTGGTTGTATTCTTGTGTTTTTGTGGTGGCAGGGAAGGTATGGGGATGAGTATTGTTTGAACCAGAGATACACATTCAGCCGCCAAGGTATGAGAAAGGGATGAAGAAGACGCATCATCTGCAGCTGCAGCTGCCAAGTGGTAGTGGAGTGAAGAAGATGAGCATCACAATTGCAACTTTGAGCAAGCTTGACTTAATAGAACCTCAGCTGCGCAAGTCAAAGATACTGGAATTTCTGTACTGTAACATACCGATACTGGAGGTATGTTTATGAATAATTACGAAGCAACTTCATCTGTTCTATGATTTTATGTTTTTTATAACAAGTTTTTTGTTTGTGTGAAGCCAAAGAATGCATCAGAGATAACTAACAAGATGATGTCAATGAATAGCACAAAACTCCATGATTGAGTTTCTGTCAAAACCAAAGGGTCTAAATCAGCTAGTAATGGTGGCTACTGAAGCACTCGGTGTTGAAGATGGAGTTGCTGCATCTACTTCATTAGTGACTGGGAATTGAATAGATGAGGAATTGATGAGTTTAGAGAAGATTAATAGTCTTCTTCTCTAACTATTTGTTTTTTTTTTACTTAGGATAATTTTCTACTAATTTTTTTACTGCAAGCTGCCACATTGTAATTGCAACTGTAGAGTTAGGAATTCCAATTGTAAGATGATTGATCGTTTGAATAAAATTGTTGGCTAAAAATAACCTGAAATTAGCAAAACAATGCAAATCATGACAAATTGTTTTTTTTAACATAATTTATTATTTTCCACGGTTTCAAATATTTTTTTTTAAAAACAACTAACTTATTATTAGGCAGAGTTTTAAACCGTGGCTAATAAGCAGATTATTTGCCACGGCTTCAAGCCGTGACAAATAGTCCAACATTGAAGAATATAGACTTTTATAAGTTTTGTATTCGTTAGATCAATCGAATCCTAGAATCAGGGGAGTTTATATATTTTGATGTACACTGTAAAGTCCCCCAAAATTGTCCTAAAAAACACCAAACCTTATGCAAAGGCTCGACTTTCGGACTCGAGATGGGTTATGATTCAAGGCATATTTCAAACAAGTATATATTCGATAATAAACTAAGGCTTCGTTTGGCACGGTGGTGGCGGTCGTGAACGCGGTGGTCATGAACCGCCGTTCGTGAACGTCCGACCTCACCTAAAAAAATTCATGCATTTTATGCTCAAAACTTGTTTATTTTCTTGATAGCGGTCATAACATATGTTTTGTCAAACATACATTCTATGATAATGGTGTTTTTGACCAAACTCACCGGAGCAGAAAAAGCTACGCCAAACGAAGCCTAAATTATGAGTAGAGAAAAGTTTGTATCCTTAATAAATTGTTTCTGGGACATAGCCTGGTGATTCTCATTGTCACATGCCCCACCCACTTTTTACTCCCTCTCTCTGCGGAGATCCAAATGCCTCTCCGCGAAGATCCAAATTGTGGCCGCGTTTTCACTCCCTCCATTTTTTTCTTCCTTTCCCTCTTTTCTCTTCCTCTCTCCCTCTTTCCTTCTCCTCCCCCTCTTTTTTCTCCTCCCCCTCTTTTCTTTCTCTTCCCTCCCCCTCCCCCCTTTTTCCCCCCTCATACTAGAGTGGAACCCGGCGCCCCCCCCCCCCCCCCCCCCCCCCCCCCCCCCCCCCCCTTTACCCTCATTTGTGTGTTTACTATAAATACCCCCCCCCCCCATGTGTGCGGGCTAATGCGAATGCGAAGAGAGAGAGAGAGAGAACTTGAAGAGAGAGAAACTTCAAGTGAGTGAGAGTGGGAGTGTGCCTACACCCCAAGAGGTCCAACCCCAACCCGCACCTCAGTGAGAGGTGGAGAGTGCATTGTGAGGTGGAGAGTGCAGGGTTAAGTGTGTTGTGAAGTGGAGAGTGGAGAAGCGGACCTTGTCCGCGACAAGTTTTTTGTTTTCATATATTTCAGCTGACGTGATTCAAGGTGTATGCACCTTGTAGTCAGCTTCTCTTTGTAATTCAATTGCCCAGTATAAAGAGTTCTTCGTTGTTTGTTCATCGTTGGTTCCTTGTGACTGGTAGCATACGAAAATTTAACATGGTATCAAAGCGAGGTTGGTGAAGCGTAGTCATGTGCTATCGAGGTTCAAGGTTGACATCAAAGATGGACGGCGGAGGAGGTTATGCGAGAGGACTAGGCATTGAGCTGCTCACCCAGACCAACTACAAGAAATGGAAGTCATGCATGGAGAGCTACCTGCTTGGAGAGGACCCATGAGAGGTCGTTGGAGGAGAAGAGCAGGCAGAAGTGTTTCCTATCGATGACAATGGTCTAGCTGTGAGAGCTTGGAGGAAGACCAACGCCAAGGCGGAGTTCACCTTGAAGAGAGCTATCTCTCCTGACTTGTTCGACCACATCATGGGGTGCAAGTCAGCGTCAGAGATCTGGAGTGCCCTTGATGGGCTATTCAACAAGAAGAACGTAGCGCGACTATAGTTCATGGAGAATGAGTTGGCGTGGTCCACTCAGGGAGAGTTGTCGATATCCACCTTCTTCTTGAAGGTGAAGAACTTGTGTGCTGAGATCTCGACCTTGGATCCTGACGAGCCGATCTCAGAGGCGAAGCTGAAGAGGCACATACTCCGAGGTCTGCGGAAGGAGTATGTTCCGTTTATCACGTCCGTGCAAGGATGGGCTACTCAGCCCACCTTACTGGAGCTAGAGAACTTGCTGTCGTCACAGGAGAGCTTGGCGAAGCAGATGGCAGGAGTGTCTATCTCAGGGGGAGATAGCGAGGCGTTGTTCTCAGGCAAGAGGAAGTCTTGGGACAAGAAGAAGAAGAAATCCGGAGATGGACCTTCAACGTCCTCTCAGGGAGTTAGAGAGAACTTCCTCCCTCCTTATGACCAGAGGGGGAGACCCCTCTGCTTTGCCTGCAAGAAGTACGAGCACATGGCAAAGGAGTGCCGGTCTAATCTCAAGGCCGGTCATGTTGCTGAGAGAGGTGGAGACCATCAGAGAGGTGGAGACCATCGAAGAGGTGGAGGAAGAGGAGGAGGAAGAGGTCGAGGTCACCAGGGTGGTGAAGGCGGTGACAACTGCTTCTTGGCTGAGATGACGGCAACGTCAGTCGATGCCTTAGCCTCGGTCAGCTTCGAGAACGACTGGATAGTGGACTCCGGTTGCAGGCACCATCTCACTGGAGATGTGTCCAAGTTCGCCTCCTTGAAGGCATATGGAGGAACGAATGCTATCATCACGACAGATGATACAGTGCATCCAGTTGAGAAGGAAGGGATGGTATCCCTGGGAAGTGAAGAGAAGCCCGTGACACTGAAGAGTGTGTATCACGTGCCGGACATGAAGAAGAACCTCTTCTCGGTTGCGAATGCAGTGGATGCAGGTTACCACGTGCTTTTCGGACCGAAGGAGGTGAAGTTCCTGAAGAACCTGTCTTCAGTTGATGCTGATGTCACGCTCACCGGGAGAAGGGTGAAGGACTTGTACGTTCTTTCTGCAAGTGCCTACGTGGATAAGCTGAAGACCAACGACGGCGCAGCGATCTGGCATGAGAGGCTAGGTCACGTGGGGATGGACAAGTTGAAGATGATAGTGGCGAAGGGTCTGGTGTCTGGACTGCCCAATCTCTCCTCTTGCGGCGACGACCATGTGTGTGAGGGCTGTCAGTTTGGAAAGTCACATCGACTTCCATTTGACAAGTCGGAGACCAGGTGTAGGGCACCCCTTGAGTGCGTACACGCTGATGTGATGGGACCGTGCGCCACCCTGACCTATGGAGGAAACAAGTATGCGCTAGTCTTGGTGGATGATTACACTCGCTACACGTGGGTGTACTTCATGAGGGAGAAGGCGGAGGTGTTTGAGAAGTTCCAGGAGTGGAAGGAACTAGTGGAGGGGAGGCTGAACCTGAGGGTGAAGAAGTTGAGAAGTGATAATGGGGGGAGTTTACCTCTAACGCTTTTAACTCTTTCTGTAGGAAGTTCGTCATCCGACGAGAGCTCTCCTGCGCCCACACCCCTCAGTAGAATGGGGTGGCAGAGAGGAAGATCCGCCAAGGGAATTTCCAAAGCCTTATGGGCGGAGGGAATGACATGTGCCACCCATGTGATCAACCGGCTACCTCTGAGTCCCAACAGGATGGTGTCTCCACACCAACTCATGTTCGGGGAGAAGCCAGATGTGAGTCACATGAGGGTGTTTGGCTCTACCTGCTTCGTGCACGTTCCAGAGGCTGAGAGAACCAAGTTGGAGCCGAAAGCGAGGAAGTGTGTCTTCATCGGCTACGATGAGAGGAAGAAGGGATGGAAGTGCATGAACCCGCAGACCCACAAGTTTGTCATCTCGCGCGACGTTGTGTTTGACGAACTGATCTCGTATCAGGGAGTCTCTTCTGTGGTGCTGCCGGAGAGTGGAGAATCAAGCAGGGAAGGAGAAGAAAGAGTCACTGAGGACTCTATGGTGGAGTTGGAGGTATCTCCAAGTGCCCCATCGCCATCTGGCTCAAGGGGAGCATCTGGCTTAGGGGGAGCTTCTGGCTCAGGTGGAGCTTCAAACTTTAGAAGCAGGGGGAGCACTGCTTCAAGAGAAGTTGAAGGAGGAGCTGGAGAGGAGGAGTCTACCGGAGCAGTAGAAAGTGGCCAAGCCTTGAGGAAGTCGAAGCGGACCATCATCCCGCCTGCTCGCTATAAGGAGGGGAACTTCGTGAGTTTGGTCTCTTTCTTCTTCGTAGGACCACTCGACGATAGGGAACCTGCCCGCTTTGAAGATGCTGTTGGCACCAAGGAGTGAGACGTGGCCATGGACGAGGAGATGGAGGCCCTGAAGAAGAACGAGATATGGGACCTTGTTCCCATGGTGGAGGGTATCAAGTGTAACATCCCCAATCCTACTAGACCCCTAGTGTGAGAATGGGGAGCTCAAAGGGTGGGATGAGGGGCCTTGAGGACCCCTTAGGATGAGAATTTTGCTAAGGCACACCTAAAGTCCTAATCAAATAGGACCCAAGCTACTAAGGAGGGCCAATTGAATACCAATTTCCCCAAAATGAGACCACCCTTAGTCCCCTAAACATTAAGAAAGGGTGATGGGGTGAGCATCACCCCTTAGTGGGGCTCAATTCCATAGGATTAGTCCAAAATCACCTTAGGTGAACATGGACCAAACCAATCAACTAAGGGGCAATTGACCCCCAAGTGGCCAAATTGACTTCCCCCTTATACACCTAGCACCAAAAGAGACCTATTAGACCCAAAAGCCCCATCATGGGGAACCCAATTGCCCTTAATTGGGTCAATGCCCTAATTATGGCACTCAAAGGCCAAAAACCCAAATCAATCAATGGAGGACCAATTAACCTTCCAATGATCAAATTGACCCTCCCCCTACCTTCTAGACATGATTAGGGACCCCTTGGACCCAAAAGCCACATCATAGGATAGTCAACCCTCTCCAATTTGGTCAAAATCCAAATTAGGGCAAAAAGGTAAACTCAACCCAAATGTGGTCAACCTGCACTGAAACCCTAAAATTGACTCCACATCTAGTCTCTGAACATCATTAGGGATCTAAGAGGACCAAAAGCCCCATCATGGAAGGGTCAATTCACCTCAATTTGGCCAAAGTCCCAAGGAAGGGCATTTTGAGTAATTTCACACCTTTGGATCAAATTGGGCCAAATAGGGCCCCACCATGAGCCAAGCCCTAATGGGAGATGACATGGGACCCATGACCTACATGGGGGACCAGTCAACCCAAATAGTCAAAGTCAAAGTCAACCCAAATGGGCTTAAGCCCAATTTGAGTGACCAAATCAATATCTCCATTAAATAGAGCCTAAGTCTAAAGCTTGTAAAAATTAAATAGGCTCATGAGAGACCTTGTGAGCTGTGGCTAAGAGATTTGGCTAACCCAAGCTAACCCAAATGGGGGATTGGGCTAAAGGAGGGGACAAAAAGTAAATTGATAAAGCAAAAGCTTCCCCTCTCCCTCTCTCTCCTCCCAATCAGCCTTGGGCTCTTCCCTGAAGGGAGATGAGTGCTGAGGAGGAGCTAGAAAGCTGGTGAAGGCAGCCTTGTCGGCTGAGGTGGCGACCCCGTGACCCCCAGCTTCAAAACTTCCAAGGTCGGCCTCCTCTCCCCATTTAAACCTCTCCACGAGCTCCAGAAGCCCCTTTGCAGTCGGGTTAGATCTTTGGATCAGAGAATTCGGTGGAGGATCGAGTGCTGTAGCAAGCTCGCCGGAGACGGAGACGGAGATGGCAAACCGCCGGAACACTCGCCGCCCAGCTCGTTTCCAGGTTCGCTTCTCCCCTCCTGTGACTGTGCTAGCACCTAGGATTGTTAGGAGTCGGGTTCGAGCTCAATTGAGCCGAGCCCATTTCGGATTTTTCCTCCTTTTAGCCGTTTGGGCTTCTTGGTAGAACCGCCGGAAACCGCCCCCGCCGGCGACCAATCCACCGCCAATCGATCAGCACCACCTCAACGGAGGTGGTGGTGGCGGTGGCTGGACAGGGAGATGGACGGGAGGCCGGGAATTCCAGTTTCAGGCGGCTTCAGGTCGGGCAAATCTGGGTCGTCGGCTTGAGGAACACGATAACGGAGCGCCGCCTGATCTGCTTCAAGATCTGTGCACGATCAGCGCCATATGCCTTAGTTAGGTGGTGTGCTGTTAGCCAGATTCTATAGCCTTTTGTAGATTAATTTTAAGGCCCTTAGATGCCATAAATCGAAAAATGCCCTGAGATGACTTTTGTAGATTAATGAGTCTACTTTCATTTGAGCCTTAGATCAAGCCATTTGGAGTTGATTTGACTCCTGTAGAGCCATTCTTTTGTGACTGGTACAAAATAATCCCACCACTAAAACAACCATAACTCCTATTTGGCTTGGAGTTTAGGGCTGAAATTTTAAACCCTATTGTAACTATCCCTGACCTACCTTGTGCCCAAAAATCAGAATTTTTGGGGCATATTTTTCTATAGTTTTTGTCCAATCATTGAAATAAAAATTTATGATAATTAGGTGGCCAAACCCCCTTGTGGGGCCCCCATATTAGGGTGGGGTGAAGTTTAGGCTATGTCCACACACTGTTAAAAATATTGGGTCCATTGGACCACTCCTTGTGGGTGAACCCTCTTTGGAGTGAGGATGGCTTAAGGGTTTGTGTATGTTGGGCCAGGAATTTCACTTAACTTAAGGAGCCAAATTGAGGACCTTAATGGCCAAATCATGAAAATAGTGTGAGACACACTATTGTAGCCCTATCTGTCTAGTTTCATTAGAAACTAAGATTTTGGCATTTGGAGGTCAGTAGACCCCATAGGAGCCTTTTTCCTAGAACTGGTCCTACACTAGGTCAGTCCATTAGAAAATTTACCTAGGTCAAACCCTTCAAGCTTTGGAGCTGTGATTATAACCATGGGTTAGTATACCCTAGGGCACCCCCTGACAAAGGGGCAGCCCTTGGTGGTCACTTTTACCTAGGGTTTTTGTGGAAGTTAGGATATTTAAATTAAGTTGATTTTTGGAGCATATGATGTCCAAATGGCACCAAACTTTGGTGGCATACCATTTTGTACATGAGTAGTGCCTACCTAAAATTTCACTCCATTTGGAGTTGATTTAGTATGGAAAATTGGAAACCCTAATGAGGGCCTTTGAGGGTCAAATTAGGGTTAAGGTCATTTTGAGGAGTTGAGTGTGTTAGCCTCCTCCCATCATGTTGGATATGTGGGTACGGATATGCAAATGCTTGGGTCACACCCTAATGGTCCATTTGGAGCCATTATGGTGGTGTGACCTAAAACCCTAAGGGTAGACCTAAAGGGTGCAATGTTGAGCTTAATGAAGAAACTAGGACCTAAACACATATTTAGACAACCAAACTTCCTCCCTAGGTAGGTAATAGTGTTATAGGGCTAGGATAATTATCATGAGAATTGTTAGAGACATATAAGTACCTTTCTCCCTAATAAATGAAATTGCCCCTTTTCCTTAATAAAATAAAATGCAAGGGCATATGACCTTGTATGACCTTGATATGCTATCAGTGGCTGTACTAGGATGAAATAAGGATATTATAATTGTTTGGAAGCATGATGAATTATATTTCTTGTACTTCATGTAGAAATTGGATTATTCAACCCTTGTGTATTAAATCCTTTTTAAATACCAAATCATGGGGCAATGAGATGATACTTGGATATCTGTAGTCTTAGGCTAATATATGCCCATGATAAATATTTGGAAGCCTGTTGAATTCTATTTCTTGTACTTCATGTTAATGACTCAATAATTTGGAAGGGGACTATAGGTCCCCATATGGACACTTGGTAATTTTTGTAGAATTTTCAGAAGGGAATTACTATTTTTCCTAATTATAGTGGCATTTTGGTAATTATACAATTATGATGATTTAGTAGACCAAATGACACCCTAGGGACATGATACTCAGTAAACCACCATGATATGGAATATTATATTACTGATAATTCTCCTGAAGCATGTAGAATCATTTTGAGGGTAGTTCATGTGTAATGTGACTTAAGGCCTTAACTACTTAAAATTATATTAAATACCAATTTAACATGGAAAATTATGGAAATTGGAATATACCTTACTAAGGTCAGTGGGAGCCTAGGATAATTACTGGAGACCTTGGTGATGAGTGTTTAGAAGGGTTCACTTATGGGGTTGATGGTTAGTTCAAATTAGTGGTCTGCGTTTAGTAAAAACAGAATTTTGAGTTTTAGACAATTCAGAACACTAAGTAGTGTTTAGAAGTGGTATACAATCAGTAATTGAGTTATAGCACATAAGGATTCAGGACAGGTCAATCCTAGGGTTAGTTGTGCGGCTGTGCAAGAGTCAACGTAGGAGGAATGGAGGTACGTCCAACCCATTTGGGTGGGACGGGAGATGAGCTAAGTCATTTTAACTATAGGAAACGAGGAGGGGTGAACCGATTGTTAACCACAAACTAAAGTAAATATCTTGAGGAGGATGGTGGGGTTGAGCCCATTGCGTCCCCTAGTACCGCCGGGAACCCTTCACCGGGTGGACCGCGGGAAGTCCAGGACTTACCTTAAATCACCAAAGAAGTAACCTAAGAAATAAGTAAGGAAACACGACCAATAATACTAAGTGTCATGAGAAAGGGAACTTTGGGGTGTCATCCTACTGTAGTTCCTAGTACCGTAGCGAGCCCCTTACAGGGTAACCCTCGGGAAGTCCAAGATTAACCCTAAACTGCAATAACATTTAAAGTAGGCAAGAGTAACCAGAGTAAGGTAAGATTGGATTTATGTATCACCTCCCAGTTGCGGGAGTGGTAGGATTGTGGTGCTCGGTTAGACGAGCGGGAACCTCGAGGGGATGATTATCCCGGTAACTTTCTCAGAAATGTGGCAGGTCTTCGGTACTAGGCAGGTCGTCACACCGACCGCGGTACATGGACTTAGCGGGTGTGTTGGGGTCTGAGGGGCCAGCTTGTCTGCGTGTCGGGACGACAATTCCTCGAATACACCTTCCACTTAGCTCAAAGCGTGGTGGACTCCAGCAAAGAGTACGCAGAGCTCCGCAGTTGTTTAGCGTCGAGGCGTACGTGCGGTCTAGGCCTGGTAGTGTGCATACCCGCCTAGGAGTGGACGGCCCGGTCCGCTACCACCGTGTGTCACAGCGGTTGGTACCCGAGAGGTTGGCTTCCTCTCAAATATAGGGAACTACAAAGGTCTGTGTGCACAGAGTCGTGTGTGTGAGTTCATTGCATAATCATTCATAGCATAAGCATAGCATACGCACTTGCAGATCCTCATCATATAAATTAGTATGGGCTCTTTTATATGATGAGTTATAATTCCTGGAAATCCTAACTTATAAGTTTGTATGGGCATTCATATAAGTTAGGGTACGAGGTTGATTATTTGTCGCTACTGTTCTTACTGCTTTGCTTTACTTGCTCTACTTACTGCTTAATTACTACTGCACACCTTTATTATACTCCTGCTTATACTCCTGCTTATACATGATTAGATTAGTCCCTTTTTCACTTGTGTATAAATACTAGTTTACTTTCCCTGTCACCTGCTTGTTCCTTGCTCGTCCCCCGCTTCTTCCTCCCGCGCGGTACTTAGGAGTCGCAGGAGGAGGAGGGGACCAAGCGAGCTCGGTCATTCTTTGACTGACGGTTTGCATTGGGGCCGAAAAACAATCTAGGATTCCGAGGAGACGGAGCTGTCGCACGCACCGCAGGAGACGAGGGCAGGACCTGAGCAGCCAGTGACGCAGCGGGTAGCAGCCACGAGACATCAGGTGGATTACATTTTGAGTGTTTGTGATATGCGATGATGAGATAGCTTCCGCATATAGTGAGGTTGTGTGATGTGAGACTTTTGTTTCATGATGTACCGGACTTAAGCCCTTTCATTTATGTACTCTCTATTTTCATGCTCGGACTTATATTTGTATCGCTTTGATTAGCTTTTGATATATTTTGGGAATGTGATTTGTGGACTCCTTTTGTTTAGTTTGTACTCTCTCTTGTACTCACTTTTACTATTGCTCGCACTATGATCGTAGCCGGCAGGGTCGACGTTGCGTGGTGTAGCCCAACCCGTGTGTTGGAAGTCACCGCAACGCGTCGGTTCTGGGCATAAGTTCCGTTTGGCCCCGGGAGCGGGAAAGGGATCTTACAAATGGTATCAGAGGGCAACGAACGATCATGGGTACGAGCAATTGGTCCACAACAACTTGGGCCACCCCCGCATGAGTGTAGTGTAAGACCCCATTTTTTTTTAAACATCCGGGTCTTAGGCCCAGAACCGCCGCTTTGCGGTGACACCTTCCCTCGGGAAGGTCGCCACTACAAAACGCCGATCCTGCCGGCCAAATCGATCACAAGAAAAGTTCATAAAAGAGAAGACAAGTCCACAGAATCACATGAATTATAAACCATAAAGGTAAATGTCCACAGATAATAACTGAATAAAAGATATTACAAAGGTTACAATAATAAAGGGGGGGCTCTTGCCCTGTACATCATTTCCTCACTACAAGATCACTCGCGGAAGCTAACTACTAATCACTCACAGATCCTGAATCCTGTGCTCCTGTACTAGACTGGCCCGCCTCCGTCTGCTCCGGCCTCTGGTGCTGCTGCGTCTCCTCGATTTCCTAAAATGATATGGTCCACTGACCGTTAGTCAAAAAGACTAAGTCAACAATCCCCCGCCCCTAAACCCGTGGCTCCTAGGCACCGAGCGGGGAGGAGTGAAAAGGAGGACCAAAGGCAGAGTGGAAACAAGCAGGTGACAGCGGAACTAGAACTACACAGGTGCATATATATATGAAGCATTAAGTAAGCACAGTAAAGAACAGTAAGCAGTATATATAATTGGCAAGTAAAGTAAATATAACGGTAACCATTGATTTATAGGAATGCCCATACAAACCTATAGACCAAGGGGTCGTTTAGCAGGGCCTACCGTATAAGAAGTCCCATAACCGACTTATACGTTAGGGGTAGGTTGAATGCAATGTTTATGCTATGACATGCAGGGTATGCTGTTATGCTATGTTCATACAAGTGCAACTCACCCACCACGACTCTATGCGCATAGACCTTTAGTTCCCCCTTTTTGGAGCGAGCTAGACTCCCAGGATACTCCCGTAGTGGCAAACGGAAGCGGTGGGTTGGGCCCCGCCCACCTCTAGGTTGGCATTCACACTACCCAACCTAGACCTATTGTACGCCTCCACTATACCCGCGGAGCGTCTGCGTACTCTTGCTGACTGGACCGCCAGACTATCAAGGCTAAGTGTAAAACCACACTCGCCGAGTCAACGTATTGACGTCGGTGTGAACGACCGTCCAATACCGAAGACCCACCACCTTCAGTGCACATGCAACATGTTCTACTTTCTATCTCTGAGCCATGAGTTCCCCGGGCTAACCCGCCCGCCATCAATAACCTTCCGAGCCAAAGGCTCCCCGGGCTAACCTGCCCGTCATCAATAACCTTCCGAGCCAAAAGCTCCCCGGGCTAACCTGCCCGTCCTCAATAACCTTCCGAGCCATAAGCTCACCAGACAAACTAGTCTGCTGCAACAACCACCGAGCCCACCGCTCGGACAACCAATCCAACTAAACTTCCGTAACCACAGGGTGTGGATGAGTGTGTTATTAGTTAATCTTGTACAATGTCTTCTCCTATGAGTTAGGGTTAGTCTTGGACTTCCCGAGGGTTACCCTGTGAGGGGCTCGCTACGGTACTAGGAACCACTACGGGATGACACCCCGAAGTTCCCATTCCCAAGACACTTAATGTCTTTAGTTACTACCCATAAGAAACCCTCTTAACATTTCACCCGGTCTAAACCTAAGAGCTTTTAGGTCCTAATAGACAAAAGATGATCTTTCGTCATCCACAGGACGACCTACCCCAAGGATGGCACCCCACCACCCTAGGACCCATCAAACCTTAATTCTCTCCAAGGGTCCCCTCATATCCATATAATTACCATTAGGCCCTCACTTTCCAATCAATATGATCCAATTTGGCCTACAACCCCAAAATTACCAATTTGCTAAACGCAGACCATCCTCAACGCTTTGATGCTCATGAAGGGGAGTACACTAAATACTCGATCCTATGATTCAACAATTTTATTGGAGGTCCATACTACGTATTTAAGACCAAATCCAGAGCTTCATAATTTTCCAAATAATAATAGTATTTAAATCATTTTTTTCCAAAATATCACTTCCTAAGGTTTGAACTGCAAGTATGCTTTCCTGACATCCAATGCCTGCCTAAATTTTTACATAAATAAAGGGTACCTAAAAATCAGTAGTCATGAAATCTTAGGGAAATACTGCAAGATTTACTATTTTTAAAAATTCCAAAACTCATTTATTACCAATAAATTCCAAAGGAGGTACCCTCATATGGACTCCCAATCTTATGCAAATTCATACAGTGGTGAATCATACTAAAATATTCAGGTCTACCAAGTTTGACCACATAACACAGAAGTTACTTTTGTAATTTCCTCAAAGGATATATTTGTAAATAATTCCAAAATGAACTAGAGATACCAAAAATATTAATCCATAAATTATGAGAAAATTACAGTGGGTACATATTGGTATGAAAAGACATCCTGCAAAGTTTCATGCAATTACAGTAATTTAACACCCTAATATTGATCCTCCCAAAAGTTGTCTACAATATGGAATATTACACTTTGAACCCCAAAAAGTCTTCTCATGGTCTAACAGATTCTTCCAGAGATCAATAGCATTAAAACCAAGTTTGTGACAGAAAATGGTAAACCATTAAGTAATATTTCTCCCTAAAACCCAAAACCCTAATTATTTACAAATCTACCCAAGGGTTTATTACCTAGGTTTGACAACTCCAAACCTCTTCAAATTCACAAGGGAGGCTCCTCTGGTCACTAGGACCTACCATACAAAATCTTAGGTCAAACCAATAATGTTTGACCCCACTCCCTTCATTGACCTCTAATTGCACCCCATTAGGGTTTAACCTAGGGTTAGGGTCTAAACTTCTCCAAATCCACCCAAACTTCTTGTGAGGGTATCCTATCACTTATAAAAGTCAGAGGAGTCCAATACACCCCTCTCCAAGGACAAACTCCCATATGTCCTTCACAACCCCAAATTCCACTCCATAGGGGTCAACCCTATGACCTTGAGCAAAACAACTCCAATGCTCACCAAACCCTTCATGGGGTCTCAACTTCATCCCACTGATCTTCCTAAGAAGTATCAAGTCTCAAAAGACCTTATTGGCCAAAGATTCTCTACTTGGCTATTTGCACCCCAAGGTGCTCTTACTCCAAGTCCTAGGGCAAACCAACTCCCCATGACCCCAAAACTCTCTTAGAGGTGATTTGGGTGATATTAGGGCAGTGGCCAAAATCCCACTCCAATTGGAGGTGGTTTGACCATGAAAAGTCCCAAATAGCCCTTATTCACAAATTTCCCCTAAATGGACAAATTTTTGGCTTAATGATTACCTAATCAAAAGAACTCCAAAGGAGTTGAGATTTTAACCAGGGTTTTATCATGACCCTAATAACACTCCACCAAAATTTGGTGGTGATTGGAGGTCATTTGACCCTCCAAATAATTTATGTAAGGATTATTAAATTTCTACAAAAACTTTAGGAAAAGTTTCTCCAAAAAATCTGATTTTTGGATATTACATAGCCCTAGGTATGACTCACCACTGGTCCAAATCTCAAGTCATTTGGACAAGTGGATTGGTGTGGGCACCCTTTCAAAGTTCAGACAAAATTTGCACTAAAATGGGTACTGAGGTCAAACCAGGACTCCAAATTGGGTGAACTTAATTTTGTATGACTCTAGGGGTCAAGGCCTACAACTTTCATGTTGGGCACTTTTTCTGTAGAGGGCATCTAGTATTTTTAGTAATTAAAATCAAGTTCTGGTAAAAATAATACCTAAAAAATCACATAATAACATTTAATATAAAACAAGGCACTGTTCATCTTCTTCCTTAGGCCGAAAAACATCAAAAAAACGCCACTTCCTGTAGCATTTTCCAAGGTCATTTCCCGGCCACCCGGCCACCTCCCTGGCCGGCCACCACCGCCACCACCTCCGTCGAGGTGAGGGCTATCGCCGGGCGGCGGCACGGCCGCCGGAGGGGCGGTTTCCGGCGAACTCAAGGGGGCAATTTTCATGGAAAATCTGAAATTTCAACTCTCCGATCGGGCTCTTTTGAGCCCGATTTCTCTCCTAATTCGATCTAAGATACTAGCACGAGTAAGGAGGAGGAGGATCGGACCTCATTTGGTGTGAATCGTGGCTCCGATTGCCGGCCGCCATTGTTCCTCCTTGGAGCTTTGGGTGCCATGGAAAAGCCATCCTCTGAGCACTGATAGGGTCGGGAAAATGGGGGTTTCAACTCCTCTCCCCCTTATGAAGCTAATGGAGGCCTCAATTTAATGGGAGGAGGGCTCCATCAAGAGATCACCATGTGACCCCTCCACTCCCCCATGGCCGGCCACCCTAATGCATCCCCCTTGCCTTCAATTCCTCCAGAAAACTCCTGGAATTCCCTCCACATTCATCAGGGGAGATGAAATGGGACATCAATGGGGATTCCAAGGGGTGTATCCTCTTAATGGCCATGAACACCACCTTCTCTCTCCTCCAAAATTGGGTTTTTCTCTCTCCTACTCATCATGGCCGATTTTTACCTCTCTCTCATGTTTAATATCAGTCTACTAGGCTGGTCAAGAGGTCAATTTGGGCTTAGCCCAAAGGGATTGGGCTAGGTTTAAGAGATTTGACCTAATTTGGGCAAGTTTGACTTTTGGTCAAATTGAACAATTGGGTGACCCTAGGATGGGGATTTTGGGTCCCTTGGATTCCAAATTAGGTTTAGAAACTATTGGTGGGGTCAATTTGGTCACATGAGTCTTGGTTGACCCAATTCAAGTTGATTTGACCAAAACAGGCTAAGTTGACTTTTGTCAAATTGAGCCCTAGGGTTGACCCAGTCAAGGGGATTTTTGGTCCACTGGGTCCCCTATGATATGATAACACTATGGGTAAGGTCAATTTACTATGGTGATGGTCAATTAGGGCTTTTAATGAAGAATTGCCATTTTTGACCTAAAGGGGCATTTTGGTCAATTTGCACCATTGGGGGTCCCATGATGGGGCTTTTGGGTCCACTAGGTCTCTCATGATATTCTAGACCTAGATGAGTGGTCAATTTGGCATGGTGAGGGTTAATTGACCCTAATTAGGCTACTTTGACCAATTTAGGGTTAGGGTTGACTTTGGTCAATTTGGCCTCTTTGGTTGACCCCAATGGGTCCTTGGTGCCCTAAGGGGACCCCTAAAGGGTTAGGGATACCATGGTGGGGCCAAATGGTCAAGTTGAGGCCCTAAAGTCCAACCCTAAGCTTGGTCACTGGAAATTGCTATTTGCAGTCCAAGGCACTTTCAACCCTAATCTTGCCTAAGTCAAAGGGATTTCTACACTACCAAGGCCTTGTCATGACCTTGTCAGGACAGATTCACCTGGGGGGTCTAGCTGTCTGGGGGATGTTACAAATCCCAATAAACAAAAAAAATAATTTCGTCCTCGAAATTCAGGTTAGGCTTGCGGGGTTTTCACCGAGAGTGACTTAACGTAACATCCCCCTAAGAATCAAAGTTATTCCTGGCTCGAAGAGCACCGACTATCTATGCCACACCATCTCTGGTGGCTCCAAGTTGTGCTCCTCCTGACCTTAAATAACCACATGTCTTAACCTCTGTAATCTTCTTGCGCCGCAAGACTCGCACCGTCGTATCATCTATCCTGACCGGGGTGACCTAGATACCTTGGTCAATCTATCCTCGAACTTCCACTCTAACCTGGGCAGACTCTTATGCCTCTAAAGTTTTCTTCTCGCATTCACATTCTTACTCTTTCAGGTACGTCCGCATAACCAATCATTTCCAATTTACAACTTTTCTAGTTCTTACTATTGACGGGTCTAATCAAATCGTTTAGCGTCCCAATCCCATCCTTAAATATTAATGGGGGTGCACCTGTGAACTTTTATGAGTATATGCTAACCAATCACGATGATAAGATGACTCTCAATCGCTTTCTTCATGAAATTCTATTCATAACGACAAAATTTTGACACCTTGGGGTTTTTCACAATTCAATTTCATCAAGGAAATAATATCACGCTTATTTCATCAAAGTCCTGTCACTTCCACTTATGATAGTCTTGATCACTCTCAAATGGTCTTAAGCAAGACAAACTCAGATCATTCTTGCCATAATGAAAGCAACTCTATATTCCACAACTAACAAGTCATCGTCTCAGATCTCTGGTTATTTATCATCCAAGTTCACCAGGTATAAAGCTATTAATGTGGACAAAATTTTCAACCATGACGGGGCATGATTTTTATCAAAGCATAAGTTGATCACTTCCAAATGCCCGAAGTCACAAGAGTTTTCAAATTTAACTACAACTCATAAGATCTAAATTCCACCCTTAACTTCTATAGTAGGACATCAACATCCTTAAATGCTTAATCCTAGTGACTTTACATTTCCAAAGATTCAAAACTAAGGGCAAGTTGTTGTCCGACCCAACTGATGTCTAACCATTGCCCTGGTACTACCATCGATCATCATACTGTTTCACCGTCTCATCTTTTCTCAAGTAAGATCGACTTCAAAATTATTTTGTTCACGCCACAAAAATTCTCTAATTTAGGTCTAAAGGAAATCTAAGTCTGCCAATAATTTGCCCAATAAACAAAAGGTAAGCCCCAATAAACAAAGGACAAGCCCCCAATAAACAAAAGATTAGCCTCTATCTATCTTTGGGCGAAGTGTCTTCAATATCACCAAGTTATATTCATCCCAAATATGCAAACAATTTTTAGGGCATACAACCTTAGACTTGGGGTTCTATCTTGGGGCTCAATGGTGTACTCCATACCTTAGGCTCTTCTAGGTACCTTCTACGACAACCTTATCAGGGTCAATATGTCACCCAATCCCAAACGGGTCCCTTCTGGACTTCAATTTTATCCGACCCTCGGTGTTTGTCACAGTGGTTGTCTTAATATAATCTTGTCACAAATACGATGATTGAGCCTATGAGTCCCATACCATTCTGCTTTATGTGTCAGTCTCTCCTTCTCTAGCCTCTTTGGGTATCCTCGTATCTTCACCAAAAAGTTATACATACGGTCTAGTTCAAACTAGGTCATGGTATAAATTGTCCTAGTAAGTCACGTGTCCTAGTGGGGTTGAGTCTAACTCATTGACTAAGGTATTATCTAAAAAGATCCTTGTAGCCGGAGGTATTCTCTGCTGGGGGCAGGGTTCGCCGCAGGCTACAAAAGAAAACTTAACACTCGTAAAGAGATTTGACTAAGAAGATTCAGTTAAAAGTGGACCTTTTTCAATGTGATTCCCATATGGGCACACCACTGCTTCCGCTGCTTAGTTTGTCCTCAAACTAAACTTGCGCGGGGTGGCCCAGGGTTTGTGGACTTCTTTTCTTCGGATCGAGGGCCTCTGATACCACTTGTAAGACCCCATTTTTTTTTAAACATCCGGGTCTTAGGCCCAGAACCGCCGCTTTGCGGTGACACCTTCCCTCGGGAAGGTCGCCACTACAAAACGCCGATCCTGCCGGCCAAATCGATCACAAGAAAATTTCATAAAAGAGAAGACAAGTCCACAGAATCACATGAATTATAAACCATAAAGGTAAATGTCCACAGATAATAACTGAATAAAAGATATTACAAAGGTTACAATAATAAAGGGGGGGCTCTTGCCCTGTACATCATTTCCTCACTACAAGATCACTCGCGGAAGCTAACTACTAATCACTCACAGATCCTGAATCCTGTGCTCCTGTACTAGACTGGCCCGCCTCCGTCTGCTCCGGCCTCTGGTGCTGCTGCGTCTCCTCGATTTCCTAAAATGATATGGTCCACTGACCGTTAGTCAAAAAGACTAAGTCAACAATCCCCCGCCCCTAAACCCGTGGCTCCTAGGCACCGAGCGGGGAGGAGTGAAAAGGAGGACCAAAGGCAGAGTGGAAACAAGCAGGTGACAGCGGAACTAGAACTACACAGGTGCATATATATATGAAGCATTAAGTAAGCACAGTAAAGAACAGTAAGCAGTATATATAATTGGCAAGTAAAGTAAATATAACGGTAACCATTGATTTATAGGAATGCCCATACAAACCTATAGACCAAGGGGTCGTTTAGCAGGGCCTACCGTATAAGAAGTCCCATAACCGACTTATACGTTAGGGGTAGGTTGAATGCAATGTTTATGCTATGACATGCAGGGTATGCTGTTATGCTATGTTCATACAAGTGCAACTCACCCACCACGACTCTATGCGCATAGACCTTTAGTTCCCCCTTTTTGGAGCGAGCTAGACTCCCAGGATACTCCCGTAGTGGCAAACGGAAGCGGTGGGTTGGGCCCCGCCCACCTCTAGGTTGGCATTCACACTACCCAACCTAGACCTATTGTACGCCTCCACTATACCCGCGGAGCGTCTGCGTACTCTTGCTGACTGGACCGCCAGACTATCAAGGCTAAGTGTAAAACCACACTCGCCGAGTCAACGTATTGACGTCGGTGTGAACGACCGTCCAATACCGAAGACCCACCACCTTCAGTGCACATGCAACATGTTCTACTTTCTATCTCTGAGCCATGAGTTCCCCGGGCTAACCCGCCCGCCATCAATAACCTTCCGAGCCAAAGGCTCCCCGGGCTAACCTGCCCGTCATCAATAACCTTCCGAGCCAAAAGCTCCCCGGGCTAACCTGCCCGTCCTCAATAACCTTCCGAGCCATAAGCTCACCAGACAAACTAGTCTGCTGCAACAACCACCGAGCCCACCGCTCGGACAACCAATCCAACTAAACTTCCGTAACCACAGGGTGTGGATGAGTGTGTTATTAGTTAATCTTGTACAATGTCTTCTCCTATGAGTTAGGGTTAGTCTTGGACTTCCCGAGGGTTACCCTGTGAGGGGCTCGCTACGGTACTAGGAACCACTACGGGATGACACCCCGAAGTTCCCATTCCCAAGACACTTAATGTCTTTAGTTACTACCCATAAGAAACCCTCTTAACATTTCACCCGGTCTAAACCTAAGAGCTTTTAGGTCCTAATAGACAAAAGATGATCTTTCGTCATCCACAGGACGACCTACCCCAAGGATGGCACCCCACCACCCTAGGACCCATCAAACCTTAATTCTCTCCAAGGGTCCCCTCATATCCATATAATTACCATTAGGCCCTCACTTTCCAATCAATATGATCCAATTTGGCCTACAACCCCAAAATTACCAATTTGCTAAACGCAGACCATCCTCAACGCTTTGATGCTCATGAAGGGGAGTACACTAAATACTCGATCCTATGATTCAACAATTTTATTGGAGGTCCATACTACGTATTTAAGACCAAATCCAGAGCTTCATAATTTTCCAAATAATAATAGTATTTAAATCATTTTTTTCCAAAATATCACTTCCTAAGGTTTGAACTGCAAGTATGCTTTCCTGACATCCAATGCCTGCCTAAATTTTTACATAAATAAAGGGTACCTAAAAATCAGTAGTCATGAAATCTTAGGGAAATACTGCAAGATTTACTATTTTTAAAAATTCCAAAACTCATTTATTACCAATAAATTCCAAAGGAGGTACCCTCATATGGACTCCCAATCTTATGCAAATTCATACAGTGGTGAATCATACTAAAATATTCAGGTCTACCAAGTTTGACCACATAACACAGAAGTTACTTTTGTAATTTCCTCAAAGGATATATTTGTAAATAATTCCAAAATGAACTAGAGATACCAAAAATATTAATCCATAAATTATGAGAAAATTACAGTGGGTACATATTGGTATGAAAAGACATCCTGCAAAGTTTCATGCAATTACAGTAATTTAACACCCTAATATTGATCCTCCCAAAAGTTGTCTACAATATGGAATATTACACTTTGAACCCCAAAAAGTCTTCTCATGGTCTAACAGATTCTTCCAGAGATCAATAGCATTAAAACCAAGTTTGTGACAGAAAATGGTAAACCATTAAGTAATATTTCTCCCTAAAACCCAAAACCCTAATTATTTACAAATCTACCCAAGGGTTTATTACCTAGGTTTGACAACTCCAAACCTCTTCAAATTCACAAGGGAGGCTCCTCTGGTCACTAGGACCTACCATACAAAATCTTAGGTCAAACCAATAATGTTTGACCCCACTCCCTTCATTGACCTCTAATTGCACCCCATTAGGGTTTAACCTAGGGTTAGGGTCTAAACTTCTCCAAATCCACCCAAACTTCTTGTGAGGGTATCCTATCACTTATAAAAGTCAGAGGAGTCCAATACACCCCTCTCCAAGGACAAACTCCCATATGTCCTTCACAACCCCAAATTCCACTCCATAGGGGTCAACCCTATGACCTTGAGCAAAACAACTCCAATGCTCACCAAACCCTTCATGGGGTCTCAACTTCATCCCACTGATCTTCCTAAGAAGTATCAAGTCTCAAAAGACCTTATTGGCCAAAGATTCTCTACTTGGCTATTTGCACCCCAAGGTGCTCTTACTCCAAGTCCTAGGGCAAACCAACTCCCCATGACCCCAAAACTCTCTTAGAGGTGATTTGGGTGATATTAGGGCAGTGGCCAAAATCCCACTCCAATTGGAGGTGGTTTGACCATGAAAAGTCCCAAATAGCCCTTATTCACAAATTTCCCCTAAATGGACAAATTTTTGGCTTAATGATTACCTAATCAAAAGAACTCCAAAGGAGTTGAGATTTTAACCAGGGTTTTATCATGACCCTAATAACACTCCACCAAAATTTGGTGGTGATTGGAGGTCATTTGACCCTCCAAATAATTTATGTAAGGATTATTAAATTTCTACAAAAACTTTAGGAAAAGTTTCTCCAAAAAATCTGATTTTTGGATATTACATAGCCCTAGGTATGACTCACCACTGGTCCAAATCTCAAGTCATTTGGACAAGTGGATTGGTGTGGGCACCCTTTCAAAGTTCAGACAAACTTTGCACTAAAATGGGTGCTGAGGTCAAACCAGGACTCCAAATTGGGTGAACTCAATTTTGTATGACTCTAGGGGTCAAGGCCTACAACTTTCATGTTGGGCACTTTTTCTGTAGAGGGCATCTAGTATTTTTAGTAATTAAAATCAAGTTCTGGTAAAAATAATACCTAAAAAATCACATAATAACATTTAATATAAAACAAGGCACTGTTCATCTTCTTCCTTAGGCCGAAAAACATCAAAAAAACGCCACTTCCTGTAGCATTTTCCAAGGTCATTTCCCGGCCACCCGGCCACCTCCCTGGCCGGCCACCACCGCCACCACCTCCGTCGAGGTGAGGGCTATCGCCGGGCGGCGGCACGGCCGCCGGAGGGGCGGTTTCCGGCGAACTCAAGGGGGCAATTTTCATGGAAAATCTGAAATTTCAACTCTCCGATCGGGCTCTTTTGAGCCCGATTTCTCTCCTAATTCGATCTAAGATACTAGCACGAGTAAGGAGGAGGAGGATCGGACCTCATTTGGTGTGAATCGTGGCTCCGATTGCCGGCCGCCATTGTTCCTCCTTGGAGCTTTGGGTGCCATGGAAAAGCCATCCTCTGAGCACTGATAGGGTCGGGAAAATGGGGGTTTCAACTCCTCTCCCCCTTATGAAGCTAATGGAGGCCTCAATTTAATGGGAGGAGGGCTCCATCAAGAGATCACCATGTGACCCCTCCACTCCCCCATGGCCGGCCACCCTAATGCATCCCCCTTGCCTTCAATTCCTCCAGAAAACTCCTGGAATTCCCTCCACATTCATCAGGGGAGATGAAATGGGACATCAATGGGGATTCCAAGGGGTGTATCCTCTTAATGGCCATGAACACCACCTTCTCTCTCCTCCAAAATTGGGTTTTTCTCTCTCCTACTCATCATGGCCGATTTTTACCTCTCTCTCATGTTTAATATCAGTCTACTAGGCTGGTCAAGAGGTCAATTTGGGCTTAGCCCAAAGGGATTGGGCTAGGTTTAAGAGATTTGACCTAATTTGGGCAAGTTTGACTTTTGGTCAAATTGAACAATTGGGTGACCCTAGGATGGGGATTTTGGGTCCCTTGGATTCCAAATTAGGTTTAGAAACTATTGGTGGGGTCAATTTGGTCACATGAGTCTTGGTTGACCCAATTCAAGTTGATTTGACCAAAACAGGCTAAGTTGACTTTTGTCAAATTGAGCCCTAGGGTTGACCCAGTGTAACACCCTGCCAGTACAAAAAGTATAACAGCAGGTCCGGCCGGGACCCCACGCCATACAAACCACACTAGCTAGGAGTTAAAAGGTGATAACCAGAAAAGTAACAACTAACGAGAGTACAAGACGTAAGCGGAAGCATTAATTACACCATTCAAATAGACATGTCCACTATCATTGGAATGAATCCAGAAATGAGAGTTACGGCCTTAGGGCCTTACATCAAATCAATGTACAAAACTCCAACAAAACATACATCGGCACGCAGGCCGGCAAAACATGAGAAAGCAGGAAAAAGGCTGGCCTTCGAGGGCCAACACAGCAAAGGGGCCAACGCCCGCTACTTCCCGCTAGGCTCACCTGCACCTGCATAAGAACATTCCACCAAGCGGTGGCAAACAAAGTAACGGTCAGCACAGCTGACCAAATTATAACGACCCCACCCCTTTCCCGGGGTGGCGGAGATTCTACCCTGCAAGTAAGCCATACTAGCACAAGTACTAAACTAAAGAAAGTGCAACTACACGAGGTGAGGTTTCAAGCACAATCAATCTTCTAGGTTGAGCATCAAAAAGAAGGGAACCTAGGTATGCACATGATGTTGGTTGGGTTCACCCGAAGGTTTCCCACAACCGCCTAAGCAAATCGCATGAGGCTAAACATAACATCAAATTCACAACACTCCACCCTAAGGGTCACAACCTTAGGTGGGAAACAAGAGCTTTTGGTCGGTCTAGGTATGACACCTTCCACGACCTCTCCCATGATCACACGGCCTTCATGAGGAAGGGACCTCTCGCCGATCTGCATGGAAACGGGTTCGGTTCAGCTTTGCCCGTGCTCTAATCGTCGCGATCTATCGCACGACGCGGGTACGGCTTCACCTCGGCCCGTAAGGGTTTAGCACTTTCAAGTGCTCCTCAAAAATATACGCTACGCACCTAACCCCTTCATAAGGATCTAGGCTTCGCGAATTCTCAACAAGGGAGGTACATACGCTCCGCATCAATAACGTGGTGAAGGTTTGCCTTCATCCAAAACTCAAAGCATGGGGCTTTCGTAGGGATCTTCACAAGACGCCTACACTTAACCCCCGCAATACTATAGGTGAGTTCACGGAGTCATTCTCCGGCACGCATTCTAGGTCTAACCTAAATGCAACGTCGCAAATCAAGCATCACCGATTCGGGCTCACGGCCACGAATAGGCTTCACACAAAATGCCTAAATCCGCACGACTACCGGATTTTCTACATGCAATATGCCGGGGACGGACACAATCTACCCGGAGTCCCGAAGGACTTGAGGAAATCCTACACTTCACCCATTTGGTGAAAGAGATACCTCATGCAAGCAAAGAAAGAGGAATAAATGGACAAATACAAGTCCAAAGTTCGGGAGGAAGAATCGTTACCCTAGACGTGTTCCTCTTCGCCATGGATCCGAGATTCTACGCGGAGGGAAAGAACCGCACCGGGCTGCACTCTCCGGATCTGGAAACGGCTCGCGAAACGGAGCTCCGGAGCTCCGTCAATGGCGGGATCTTGCTTCTTCTTCCTTGCCTCCTTCTTCTTCCTCTAGCCTAGGAGAGAGAAACACCTCAAAATAATGAGGATTAATCTCCTCTCATAAGCCCTAAAAGCCTCCAGCATATAATCCTGGCCATCGGATCAGATCTCAAAAGATTTGGACGGCCCGATCTTCTTCTCCGCTCAAAATCGCGGAACAGAATAAACAGGGCGCACGATCACAGGCGCACGGTCAGTGGTCGTGCGCGACGAGGGCAATGGTCGTGCGCACTATCCGGGACAGAACTCTGAATTCTTGCGAATAAGCGCACGATCGCTGGCGCACGATCACTGGTCGTGCGCGAAGAGGGAAATGGTCGTGCGCACTGTCCGAGACAGAACTCGATTCTCTTCTGAATTAACGCACGATCGCTGGCACACGATCACTGGTCGTGCGCGATGAGGCCACTGATCGTGCGCTAAGAGCAGACAGGGAAACTTCTAGCCTGCTTCACGTGCCGCACTACCACTCCGCCTACTTCGCGGAACTACCAGATTTGGGGTGTTACAACTCCACCCTCCTTAAAAGAATTTCGTCCCGAAATCCAGGAAACAGTAATAGCATAAATTACCGTTATACTTTACCTGAGGGAAATAGCTCGGGATACTCCGCAAGCATCGTTTGCTCTCTCTCCCAAGAGAGCTCCTCTCGGCCGCAGTTATCCCACCGGACTTTTACCATCCGAATGGACTTGTTCCGCAGCTGCTTTACTTCGGTATCTTCGATGCGTAAAGGCTTGACTTTCGTCGACAACCCACTATCGACCGGAACTTTGCCGACCGCAACGATATGAGTAGGCTCTTGCACTGCCTTCCTCAACACTGAAATGTGGAACACGTCGTGCAGACCGCTCAGCTCTGCAGATAGCGCAAGCCGATAAGCCGCATCACCAACACGCTCCACGATCTCGAACGGTCCTAAGTACCTCGGACTGAGCTTTTTCAAGCGTCGAATCCTTGATACCCCTTTGAACGGTTTGATCTTCAAGTAAACCCGGTCACCGACGGCGAACTCTAAGTTCCTATGCTTGGCGTTGAAATACTTTGCTTGCCTATCCTGGGCAACCAATAGCCTTTCGCGTATAGTCCGGATCGTCGACGTTGCTTCTTCAACATCCTTTCGCTTCAATAGCTTAGTATCGCCCGTTTCCGCCCAAGACAACGGCGTACGACACTTCTTACCATAGAGGGCCTCGAAAGGAGCCATCTTTATGCTGGCTTGGTAGCTATTATTGTAGGCGAATTCGATCATAAAGAGGTGATCCTCCCACCTCTTTCCAAAGTCTAGAGCGCACAATCGGAGCATATCCTCCATAGTCCTGTTGGTTCTCTCGGTCTGTCCATCCGTTTGCGGGTGGAAGGCCGTGCTGAACTTCAATTTTGTGCCCAACAGTTCATGGATAAGCCTCCAATCTTTCGATGTGAAACGCCCGTCACGATCACTGACGATGCTACGAGGGACACCGTGCAGTCTCACGATACTATCCACATAGAGTTTTGCTAGCTTCTCTACGGAATCATCCTTCCGGTTCAGAATGAAGTGTGATACCTTTGTCAAACGGTCCACGATCACCCATATGGCGTCGTTTCCATGTTGCGATCTCGGCAATCCGTGCACGAAATCCATCGAAATATCATCAAACTTCCATTCCGGAATCGGCAAGGACTTCAGAAACCCACCGGGACGTTGACATTCCGCTTTCACCAACGCGCAAGTATGACACTTGGCCACGTAAAGGGCAATGTCCTTCTTCATGCCCGGCCACCAGAACAGTTTCTTCATATCCATAAACATTTTAGTGCTCCCCGGGTGGATCGAGTACTTGGTATGATGAGCCTCGTACATCAATTCCGCCCGTAGAGTACCAACGTTTGGGATGCATAATCTTTCCTGCTTCCACATAAGGTCGTCTTCGAAGGAGAAATCAGCGTTTAACCCTTCAACGGTTTCCGCTTTGTATCGTTTCAAGCTCTCGTCCAACTCCAATGCTTGTCGAACTCGGTCGGCAAGGTCGTAGTGAACTTCCGTCCAGTTCAAGCATGCTGAAGTAGACGTTCTCCTATCAATGCATATGATCTCCATATCTTCTAGCTCACGGATTAGACGCTCATCGTGCATCAAAATCCAATTTGCTCGTGCGGGAGCCCGACGACTCAACGCGTCTGCAACTACGTTTCCTTTACCAGGAGTATATTTGATATCGAAGGTGTAGTCCCCAAGGAACTCCATCCACCTCCTTTGGCGCATGTTCAACTCCCTTTGATCTAGTAAGTACTTGAGGCTCTTATGGTCGGTAAAGATATCGATCTTCACGCCATATAGATAGTGCCTCCAAAGTTTGAGGGCAAAAACCACGGCCGCTAGCTCCAAATCATGGACCGGGTAATTCCTCTCGTGAACCTTCAGTTGCCGGGAGCCGTAGGCAATTACCTTCCCGAACTGCACTAGGACACAACCCAAACCACTTCCTGAGGCGTCGCTATATATTTCGTAGCCTTCCGTACCTTGTGGCGAGCATAGAATGGGCGCCGTGGTCAGACGGCTCTTTAGCTCTTCAAAAGCTCGTGCGCACTCGGGCGACCAAACGAACTTATTATCCTTTCTAGTCAGTTTTGTGAGAGGAAGTGCGATCCTCGAGAAGTTTTCCACAAAGCGCCTATAATAGCCGGCAAGTCCTAAGAAACTTCGGACTTCCGCTACGTTTTTCAACAAAGGCCACGCTTGGATCGCTTCTATCTTCGACGGATCAACTGCAATTCCTTCGCCACTAACAACATGACCAAGGAATGCCACTGACGGTAGCCAAAACTCGCACTTGGAGAACTTGGCATATAGCTGACTCCTCCTCAAGGTGCTCAGGACTGCGTGCAGATGCCCTACATGCTCCTCTTCCGACTGAGAGTATACCAAAATGTCGTCGATGAAGACGATCACAAATTGATCTAAATACTCACGGAATGTCCTATTCATCAAGTCCATGAATACCGACGGTGCGTTGGATAGACCGAACGGCATTACCGTGAACTCAAAGTGCCCAAAGCGGGTACTGAACGCTGTCTTTGGGATGTCGCATTCCCTTATTCGCAGTTGATAGTAGCCGGACCTTAGGTCTAGCTTGGAGTAAACCGTCGACCCCATCAGTTGGTCGAAAAGATCATCGATTCTAGGAATCGGATATCGGTTTTTCTCGGTCAACTTATTTAGCTCTCTATAATCAATACATAGACGCAAGCTCCCATCCTTCTTTTTCACAAAGAGGACCGGTGCACTCCAAGGCGAAGAACTTGGACGTACGTAGCCTTGCTCTAGCAGCTCTTGCAATTGGACCTTCAACTCTGCCAATTCCTTTGGCGCTATTCTGTATGGTGAGCGGGCCACAGGTTTGGCACCTGGCACCAACTCGATACAGAAATCAATCTCCCGATGAGGCGGAGCCCCAGGGAGTTCGATAGGAAACACGTCGGCGTATTCCGCTACCACTGGGACATCACACAACCTGGGCTTTGGCTCCGAAGCCTCCAACAAGGTGAAGAACAACTCGACGCCTTTTCTCACCGCCTTAACCACCTGGAGAGCAGACATCAGCGTCTTGCTCGCTCCTCGCATACCGGCGAATGTGGTTTCATCGTCGGTGTTCGTTCCCAGAGTGATCTCCTTTGTATTGCAATCTATGCATGCTCGCTGCTCCGAGAGCCAGTCCATGCCGAAGATCACATCGAATTCAGCTAACGGTAGTAACGACGCTTCCAAGTCGAAATCTCGACTTCCGATCCGCACCTTCACACGGCTCTTCCTATCCGCACTCATTCGAGATCCATTGGGTAGCACTACTTCCAATCTATCCTCTACAAAGGTAGACGGCACTCCGATTCGCACCACGAAGTCCTCAGACAGGAAAGAGTGCGATGCACCCGTATCGAATAGAGCTCTCGCCGGATAGTTGAAAATTAGGACGAAACCTAATTGTACACAAATAACACATATAGTCGTACCACAGTAAGAATCATAACATAGCTGTAAAAGCTAACTTCTAATTCGTACCTGTGACGACATCGGGTTGTCGTATAGCTTCTTGTTGGCCAAGCGAATAGACTCTCGGCTGAGTCGGAATGTGCTGGGAGGCCGAAGACTCTGCCGCTTTGCCCTTTTCCGCAGCCCGAGCATAATCCACCGCTCGATTTGCCGCCTTTGGGGGACCACTTCGACACACCGCAGCTTTGTGTCCCACCTTCCCGCAGGTGAAACACGTAATAGGAGTCCGCGCGGTCGTGGCTCCCGAAACATTCGAAGAAGCTGGTTCCGCCTGCTTGAACTTCCGCTTGTTCCTTCTGAAGTCCGGCTTGGACTGAGAGGCCGGCACATGAAACTCGGGTTTCTTTACAACACTCTTTGCTTGTACCCTCTTCATGTCCAACTCCAAAGATCTGGCGGTTTGCACCATCACTTGGAAGCCAAACGTCATAGGGCCTGCAAGGAGCAGCCTCAACTCGTCCCGAAGCCCTTCATAGAATTTATTCGTCTTCGTCTCCTCATCCTCCACCAATGCCCCCGCATAGCGACTCAGTCTGGTAAACTCATGTAAGTAATCGTCAACGGAGCGATCCCCTTGAGTTAACCTCAGGAACTGGTTTTGTAACGCAATGCGTTGGGCAGAGGGGATAAACCGCTGGAGGAACGACTTTGAAAACTCAGCCATTGATATTTCAGTAATGTCTCTATCGCCGAATTTGTGCAGTTCCTGCTCTTCCCACCACAGCACAGCCTCTCCGTCAAGAAGGAAAGTGGCTAAGGTGACCATCATGGCTTCGTCCGTCGCCGTCGCCCTCAGAGTTCTTCTAACTCTTGACAACCAGTCTTCTGCCTCCGTTGGGGACTCAGATCCCGAGAAGGTAGGAGGATTAAAGCTCAAGAAGTGCTTTAATTGTTGGTCACGCGCTCGCCCCGCAACTACTTGCGCAACTTGACGCTCCACCCTCGGTGCTAACGCCGGTTCCACTGCAGCTACTGGCACAGGGGCATCAACCCTTGGTGCTACCGCAGGTTCCACTGCAGGTTCAACTACCGGGGCTGCATCAGTAGTAGGCGTAGCAGGCTGTGCAAGCCTTTGCGGTTGAGCATTGATCATCGCGAAGACTGCTTCTGCGACCATTCTGATCATCTCAGCCGAAGGAGTGGTCGCTGGCACCTCAGCCGACCCACTACTTTCAGCGGTGTTACGGGGTTGAGACCGCCCCGCAGCACTTCTAGTCACCTATAATCATGCAAGGCACAATTTAGTGACCCTAAACATATCAAACATCAATCATGGAACGCTCAGGTTCCGCAAACAAGTATGTTTTTTCATTCCTAAGTGGACATTCTTATTAGTTTTTGTCGTTTTAAGTGAATGCACAGCCCGTGCGCACCACCCCTTAAAAGGAATTCGTCCCGAATTCGCTAAACTACGGATCGACGCCTTAAGTCCGATACCAAATTGTAACACCCTGCCAGTACAAAAAGTATAACAGCAGGTCCGGCCGGGACCCCACGCCATACAAACCACACTAGCTAGGAGTTAAAAGGTGATAACCAGAAAAGTAACAACTAACGAGAGTACAAGACGTAAGCGGAAGCATTAATTACACCATTCAAATAGACATGTCCACTATCATTGGAATGAATCCAGAAATGAGAGTTACGGCCTTAGGGCCTTACATCAAATCAATGTACAAAACTCCAACAAAACATACATCGGCACGCAGGCCGGCAAAACATGAGAAAGCAGGAAAAAGGCTGGCCTTCGAGGGCCAACACAGCAAAGGGGCCAACGCCCGCTACTTCCCGCTAGGCTCACCTGCACCTGCATAAGAACATTCCACCAAGCGGTGGCAAACAAAGTAACGGTCAGCACAGCTGACCAAATTATAACGACCCCACCCCTTTCCCGGGGTGGCGGAGATTCTACCCTGCAAGTAAGCCATACTAGCACAAGTACTAAACTAAAGAAAGTGCAACTACACGAGGTGAGGTTTCAAGCACAATCAATCTTCTAGGTTGAGCATCAAAAAGAAGGGAACCTAGGTATGCACATGATGTTGGTTGGGTTCACCCGAAGGTTTCCCACAACCACCTAAGCAAATCGCATGAGGCTAAACATAACATCAAATTCACAACACTCCACCCTAAGGGTCACAACCTTAGGTGGGAAACAAGAGCTTTTGGTCGGTCTAGGTATGACACCTTCCACGACCTCTCCCATGATCACACGGCCTTCATGAGGAAGGGACCTCTCGCCGATCTGCATGGAAACGGGTTCGGTTCAGCTTTGCCCGTGCTCTAATCGTCGCGATCTATCGCACGACGCGGGTACGGCTTCACCTCGGCCCGTAAGGGTTTAGCACTTTCAAGTGCTCCTCAAAAATATACGCTACGCACCTAACCCCTTCATAAGGATCTAGGCTTCGCGAATTCTCAACAAGGGAGGTACATACGCTCCGCATCAATAACGTGGTGAAGGTTTGCCTTCATCCAAAACTCAAAGCATGGGGCTTTCGTAGGGATCTTCACAAGACGCCTACACTTAACCCCCGCAATACTATAGGTGAGTTCACGGAGTCATTCTCCGGCACGCATTCTAGGTCTAACCTAAATGCAACGTCGCAAATCAAGCATCACCGATTCGGGCTCACGGCCACGAATAGGCTTCACACAAAATGCCTAAATCCGCACGACTACCGGATTTTCTACATGCAATATGCCGGGGACGGACACAATCTACCCGGAGTCCCGAAGGACTTGAGGAAATCCTACACTTCACCCATTTGGTGAAAGAGATACCTCATGCAAGCAAAGAAAGAGGAATAAATGGACAAATACAAGTCCAAAGTTCGGGAGGAAGAATCGTTACCCTAGACGTGTTCCTCTTCGCCATGGATCCGAGATTCTACGCGGAGGGAAAGAACCGCACCGGGCTGCACTCTCCGGATCTGGAAACGGCTCGCGAAACGGAGCTCCGGAGCTCCGTCAATGGCGGGATCTTGCTTCTTCTTCCTTGCCTCCTTCTTCTTCCTCTAGCCTAGGAGAGAGAAACACCTCAAAATAATGAGGATTAATCTCCTCTCATAAGCCCTAAAAGCCTCCAGCATCTAATCCTGGCCATCGGATCAGATCTCAAAAGATTTGGACGGCCCGATCTTCTTCTCCGCTCAAAATCGCGGAACAGAATAAACAGGGCGCACGATCACAGGCGCACGGTCAGTGGTCGTGCGCGACGAGGGCAATGGTCGTGCGCACTATCCGGGACAGAACTCTGAATTCTTGCGAATAAGCGCACGATCGCTGGCGCACGATCACTGGTCGTGCGCGAAGAGGGAAATGGTCGTGCGCACTGTCCGAGACAGAACTCGATTCTCTTCTGAATTAACGCACGATCGCTGGCACACGATCACTGGTCGTGCGCGATGAGGCCACTGATCGTGCGCTAAGAGCAGACAGGGAAACTTCTAGCCTGCTTCACGTGCCGCACTACCACTCCGCCTACTTCGCGGAACTACCAGATTTGGGGTGTTACACCCAGTCAAGGGGATTTTTGGTCCACTGGGTCCCCTATGATATGATAACACTATGGGTAAGGTCAATTTACTATGGTGATGGTCAATTAGGGCTTTTAATGAAGAATTGCCATTTTTGACCTAAAGGGGCATTTTGGTCAATTTGCACCATTGGGGGTCCCATGATGGGGCTTTTGGGTCCACTAGGTCTCTCATGATATTCTAGACCTAGATGAGTGGTCAATTTGGCATGGTGAGGGTTAATTGACCCTAATTAGGCTACTTTGACCAATTTAGGGTTAGGGTTGACTTTGGTCAATTTGGCCTCTTTGGTTGACCCCAATGGGTCCTTGGTGCCCTAAGGGGACCCCTAAAGGGTTAGGGATACCATGGTGGGGCCAAATGGTCAAGTTGAGGCCCTAAAGTCCAACCCTAAGCTTGGTCACTGGAAATTGCTATTTGCAGTCCAAGGCACTTTCAACCCTAATCTTGCCTAAGTCAAAGGGATTTCTACACTACCAAGGCCTTGTCATGACCTTGTCAGGACAGATTCACCTGGGGGGTCTAGCTGTCTGGGGGATGTTACATGTAGTTTGGGGGCAAACTACGCAGCGGAAGCAGTGGTGTGCCCATGTATGAATCCACATTCCTAAGTCCTTTAAGCATGATTTAGATTCTTCAATCATCTAAAACTTCTTATACTCGTGTTAGGCTGCTAGAGACGAGGAGCCTCAGGACACCATTCCCCCTCCTCCGACTGCCACTCCCTTCCAGCAGACGGAGTTAGGGCAGACATTGACAGCGATCTTGGATGCGTTTCGAGCTCAGGTGGTCCCAGCATCTCAGCCGAACCCAGGGTCGAATTGGTTGAGCACGTTCAAGGGTCTGTCCCCACCGGTGTATAGAGGGACAGAGGATGCGGTGAAGACGGAGGAGTGGTTGGATGCCATTCAGGAGATGCTGGCAGGCATTAGTTGCCCGGTCAGCAAGGTCGTATCCTTAGGAGTTTCAGCACTGGATGCCCATGCGAAGAGGTGGTGGAAGTTACTAGCAGAGTCCACCTTCCGCGACAGAGACTACTCGGGGATTACCTGGGATGAGTTCAGCACGGTGTTCCTGGACCACTTCGTATCAGCTACGGATAGGGACACGTTGGAGGAGAGATTTCTGCACCTGACTCAGGGGACCCGTTCAGTGATCGAGTACCAGAGAAAGTTCTCTCATTTGGCCAGGTTCGCGGGGGCACAATTTGTGGATGATCGAGGCTTGGCGAAGAAGTTCTACAAGGGATTGAGGGCCCCTCTCAGGCAGGCTCTCCTGTTCATATCAGAGGGCACCCTGACTCAGATTATAGAGGTGGCAAAGAAGTTTGAGGCAGACCAGTTGTCAGAGCAGGTCAAGGGCAAGAGATCAGCGGACATGATGTATCATGGAGAGGGTGGCAGTGACCGGCAGCAGGATATAGTTATGAGGCCCAGGAGGGGTGGAGGACGTCCTCGTCCTTTGGAGGCACCAATGCAGCAGCCTCAGACGGTGTTGGCCCCTCAGCCACTACGAGCTCTAGAGCCAGAGAGAGCAGACGGTCGTGGACGACCCCCGGTGATCTGTTTTGAGTGCAACCAGCCGGGGCACATCAGGATCCATTGCCCGCGATGTTTCCCTCCACCTCCACCACCCCCTCCAGCGGCCCCTCCGGCAGCCCCTCCAGCACCTCCAGCACACCAGGGTCGGGGAGGTGGACGTGGTCGTGGCCGAGGATTTCATGGGAGGAACAGGCAGCCGGAGCAGGCTTTTGCATTGGACCTCGCACAGCCGAGGAACCCCGAGGAGGTCATCGCAGGTATATTTTCAACTATGTACTTGCAACTTCTTAAATTCCCTTAACTTTAGTAGTAGCTTAACCTTTTTAATAAAACCAACTAACAACCCATAGGTGTTGTGCTCGTCAACGGAAAACCCGCACACACCTTGTTTGACACGGGTGCATCGCACTCCTTCGTTTCGGAAGACTTCCTCGTAGGCTTGGAGGGGATCCAGAGGATCAATGGCAAAGTAAGGAGGGTGCGACTTCCAGACGGTTCAGAGATGCGCACCACGACCAAGTGCACCATGTACCTTGAGATCGGGGGAGAGATCTTTGAGTCCTGGGCATCGATCCTGAAGATACCGGATTACGATTTGATTTTGGGCATGTCATGGTTGCACTACCACCATGCCAAGATCGATTGTGCGACGAAGAGGATCGAGCTACTGGCTTACGGGACCACCTGGGTCACCGTCGGAGGTATTAGTTCTGTCCCTCGTACCCCTCTATCTTCTACACAGGTCGTGAAGGCCCATGAGCAGGGGGAGGAGGTATACCTCATTTGCTTCGAGATGGCAGAGTTGAAGATATCGGTGGACGAGGTACCGATTGTCCGGGACTTCTCCGACGTATTCCCAGAGAAGTTGCCCGGCTTGCCGCCGCATAGAGACATAGACTTCCAGATTCAGCTAGTACCCGGGGCGAGGACAGTGTCCCGGGCACCGTACCGCATGGCACCCAAGGAGTTGGCAGAGTTCAGAGTGCAGTTGAAGGAGCTAGTCGATGCCGGGTTTGTGAGGCCCAGCTCTTCCCCATGGGGAGCTCCGGTCTTGTTCGTAAAGAAGAAGGATGGGACTCTCCGACTGTGTATCGACTATCGGGAGCTCAATAGGTTGACGGTGCGGAACACTTATCCGCTACCGAGGATTGATGAGTTGTTTGACCAGTTGTAGGGTGCCCACTGGTTCTCCAAGCTGGATTTGCGGTCGGGCTATTATCAGTTGAGGATACGGGAGGAAGATATACCGAAGACCGCATTCAGCTCGAGGTATGGATTGTACGAGTTTACGGTGATGCCGTTTGGGCTCACCAACGCCCCATCGGCATTCATGAGTATGATGAACCGGATCTTCGAGCCTTTCCTTGATATATTTGTGATAGTATTCATCGATGATATTTTGGTCTACTCGAGGACCGAGGAGGAGCATGGCAGCCATCTAGCAGCGGTGCTAAGGAAGCTGAGGGAGCACCGGATGTTTGCCAAGTTCTCGAAATGCCAGTTCTGGTTGAGGGAGGTGGCTTTCTTGGGACACACCATCAGCGGAGCCGGTCTAGCAGTAGATCCGGCTAAGGTGCAGGCTGTCAGAGATTGGCCGAAGCCGAAGACCGCACCGGATATCCGGAGTTTCTTGAGGTTAGCGGGGTATTACCGCAAGTTCGTAGCGGGATTCTCCAAGATTGCACTCCCCCTCACTTCGTTGACAAAGAAGGATGCTGTTTTTGATTGGACGCCGCGGTGTGAGGCGGCCTATGCAGAGCTGAAGGACAGACTTATCTCAGCCCCTATCCTTGCACTTCCATCGGGGAAGGAAGGATTCCAGATCTACACCGATGCGTCATATCAAGGGATGGGAGCGGTGCTTATGCAGCATGGGCACGTGATCGCATATGCCTCCCGTCAGCTGAAGAAGCATGAGATGAACTACCCGGTGCACGACCTAGAGCTTGGAGCGGTCGTATTTGCTTTGAAGGTGTGGAGACATTATTTGTACGGGGTTCATTGTGAGATCTTCTCGGATCATAAGAACCTCAAGTACATCGACACCCAGAAGGACCTCAACCTACGACAACGGCGATGGTTGGAGTTCTTGTGCGATTATGACTACACCATGCATTATCATCCGGGCAAGGCCAACACAGTAGCGTACGCACTGAGCAGGAGGGGCAGTACCTCAGAGGCAGAGAGCAGAGTGATGGCCATGGAGTTGGTGCAGACACTGCGGGATATGCAGATTACTCTGGTGAGCAGAGCCGAGCCAGGAGTATATGCGGAGTACTTGGCTTCGATGAGTATGACCTGTGATATACGGGACCGTATCCGGGAGGGACAGCAACAGGATCCGGCTTTGGAGCCGGTATTCAGGTTATTGGCAGATGGCGCTGTTGGAGATTACTCCTTGAAGGAGGACCTCGTTCACCACCGCGACAGAATTTACATCCCCGCCGGGAAGGGGATTCGAGAGGAGGTTCTTCGGGAGGCCCATTGCTACCAGTATTCGGTACACCCCGGCATTACCAAGATGGCGGCGGACCTACGGAAGGTCGTGTTTTAGCCAAGGATGAAGAAGGATATCATACAGTTTGTGACCCATTGTGAGAGTTGCCAGAGGGTGAAGGCGGAGTGCAGGGCTCCGGGAGGTCTATTGCAGCCACTCCCGGTGCCAGAGTGGAAATTCGAGGATATATCTATGGATTTTGTGCACGGCCTGCCGCGTTCTAGCTCGGGGAACGACTCCATTTGGGTGATAGTCAACAAGTTGACCAAGGTGGCACGATTCATCCCAGTTCAGAAGGGGGGCCCGGTCAGCGGCCTAGTTCGTTTGTATGTGGAGAAGGTGGCGAGGTATCATGGGGTGCCTAAGACGATAGTTTCAGATCAAGACGGACGCTTCACCTCCAGGGAGTGGAGAGCGGTCCAGGCCTACTTGGGATCCCGGTTGACTTTCAGCACTGCGTTCCACCCTCAGACCGACGGACAGACGGAGCGTACCAACCGGACGATGGAGGATTTACTACGACTGTGCATTCTGGATACGGGCAAGCCTTGGGAGCAACTGTTGCCGCTGATTGAGTTCTCGTACAACAACAGTCACCAGGCTAGCATTGGGATGGCACCTTATGAGGCGCTTTACGGGAGAAAGTGTCGCACCCCTCTTTCTTGGGTACAGGATGAGGACCCGCGGGCCTTGGGGTCAGATTATATAGAGGAGACGGATGCTTTAGTTCGACTGATCCGGGATCGGATGTTGGAGGCGCAGAGCAGGCATGCAAAGTATTATGACGCCCGACACCGTATGGTAGAGTTCCAGGTGGGGGATCGTGACTTCTTGAAGATACGCCCGATGCACGGAGTTACACGGATGAAAGGGCGGAAGAAGCTCAGTCCTCGGTACATGGGTCCGTATTCGGTCCTGGAGAGGATCGGTCCTTTGGCGTACAGGCTGGAGCTGCCGCCCAAGCTGGCGAACGTGCACGACGTCTTCCACATTTCCTCCCTCCGGAGAGCTCTCCTTCGGCCCGAGCAGCTTGTGGGGTCTACTTCAGGCCCGGTGGCACCCGACCGATCAGTCATGCTAGAGCCTATCCGGATCGACGACTCGGAGGTCCGCGTCTTGCGGCGAAAGAAGGTCCCGCTGGTAAAGGTGTTGTGGTCCAACCATGGGCGAGAGGAGCACACTTGGGAGCCCTTGGACCTCATGCGGGAGCGCTACCCGGGACTCTTTGCTTCAGGTACGATTTAATATTGTAAGTTATATTCCTTTAAGTGCTTTACTTGCATCCCGTAGACCCAAACTAGAATTTCGAGGACGAAATTATTTTATTTTTTATTGGGATTTGTAACATCCTCAATCCTACTAGACCCCTAGTGTGAGAATGGGGAGCTCAAAGGGTGGGATGAGGGGCCTTGAGGACCCCTTAGGATGAGAATTTTGCTAAGGCACACCTAAAGTCCTAATCAAATAGGACCCAAGCTACTAAGGAGGGCCAATTGAATACCAATTTCCCCAAAATGAGACCACCCTTAGTCCCCTAAACATTAAGAAAGGGTGATGCGGTGAGCATCACCCCTTAGTGGGGCTCAATTCCATAGGATTAGTCCAAAATCACCTTAGGTGAACATGGACCAAACCAATCAACTAAGGGGAAATTGACCCCCCAAGTAGCCAAATTGACTTCCCCCTTATACACCTAGCACCAAAAGAGACCTACTAGACCCAAAAGCCCCATCATGGGGTACCCAATTGCCCTTAATTGGGCCAATGCCCTAATTAGGGCACTTTAAGGCCAAAAACCCAAATCAATCAATGGAGGACCAATTAACCTTCCAATGATCAAATTGACCCTCCCCCTACCTTCTAGACATGATTTGGGACCCCTTGGACCCAAAAGCCCCATCATAAGATGGTCAACCCTCTCCAATTTGGTCAAAATCCAAATTAGGGCAAAAAGGTCAACTCAACCCAAATGTGGTCAACCTGCACTCAAACCCTAAAATTGACTCCACATCTAGTCTCTGAACATCATTAGGGATCTAAGAGACCCAAAATCCCCATCATGGAAGGGTCAATTCACCTCAATTTGGCCAAAGTCCCAAGGAAGGGTATTTTGAGTAATTTCACACCTTTGGATCAAATTGGGCCAAATAGGGCCCCACAATGGGCCAAGCCCTAATGGAAGATGACATGGGACCCATGACCTACATGGGGGACCAGTCAACCCAAATAGTCAAAGTCAAAGTCAACCCAAATGGGCTTAAGCCCAATTTGAGTGACCAAATCAATATCTCCATTAAATAGAGCCTAAGTCTAAAGCTTGTAAAAATTAAATAGGCTCATGAGAGACCTTGTGAGCTATGGCTAAGAGATTGGGCTAACCCAAGCTAACCCAAATGGGGGATTGGGATAAAGGAGGGGACAAAAAGTAAATTGATAAAGCAAAAGCTTCCCCTCTCCCTCTCTCTCCTCCCAATCAGCCTTGGGCTCTTCCCTGAAGGGAGATGAGTGCTGAGGAGGAGCTGGAAAGCTGGTGAAGG
Source organism: Dactylorhiza incarnata (assembly GCA_033032865.1). NCBI lineage: Eukaryota > Viridiplantae > Streptophyta > Magnoliopsida > Asparagales > Orchidaceae > Dactylorhiza > Dactylorhiza incarnata. The sequence goes on along the minus strand of JAWHQI010000285.1, from coordinate 211,480 downwards.
CAGCCTTGTCGGTTGAGGTGGTGACCCCGTGACCCCCAGCTTCAAAACTTCCAAGGTCGGCCTCCTCTCCCCATTTAAACCTCTCCACGAGCTCCAGAAGCCCCTTTGCAGTCAGGTTAGAGCTTTGGATCAGAGAATTCGGTGGAGGATCGAGTGCTGTAGCAAGCTCGCCGGAGACGGAGACGGAGATGGCAAACCGCCGGAACACTCGCCGACCAGCTCGTTTCCAGGTTCGCTTCTCCCCTCCTCTGACTGTGCTAGCATCTAGGATTGTTAGGAGTCGGGTTCGAGCTCAATTGAGCCGAGCCCATTTCGGATTTTTCCTCCTTTTAGCCGTTTGGGCTTCTTGGTAGAACCGTCGGAAACCGCCCCCGCCGGCGACCAATCCACCGCCAATCGATCGGCACCACCTCAACGGAGGTGGTGGTGGCGGTGGCTGGACAGGGAGATGGACGGGAGGCCGGGAATTCCAGTTTCAGGCGGCTTCAGGTCAGGCAAATCTGGGCCGTCGGCTTGAGGAAGACGATAACGGAGGGCCACCCGATCTGTTTCAAGATCTGTGCACGATCAGCGCCATATGCCTTAGTTAGGTGGTGTTCTGTTAGCCAGATTCTATAGCCTTTTGTAGCTTAATTTTAAGGCCCTTAGAGGCCATAAATCGAAAAATGCCCTGAGCCAACTTTTGTAGATTAATGAGTCTACTTTCATTTGAGCCTTAGATCAAGCCATTTGGAGTTGATTTGACTCCTGTAGAGCCATTCTTCTGTGACTGGTACAAAATAATTCCCACCACTAAAACAACCATAACTCCCATTTGGCTTGGAGTTTAGGGCTGAAATTTTAAACCCTATTGTAACTATCCCTGACCTACCTTGTGCCCAAAAATCAGAATTTTTGGGGCATATTTTTCTATAGTTTTTGTCCAATCATTGAAATAAAAATTTATGATAATTAGGTGGCCAAACCCCCTTGTGGGGCCCCCATATTAGGGTGGGGTGAAGTTTAGGCTATGTCCACACACTGTTAAAAATATTGGGTCCATTGGACCACTCCTTGTGGGTGAACCCTCTTTGGAGTGAGGATGGCTTAAGGGTTTGTGTATGTTGGGCCAGGAATTTCACTTAACTTAAGGAGACAAATTGAGGACCTTAATGGCCAAATCATGAAAATAGTGTGAGACACACTATTGTAGCCCTATCTGTCTAGTTTCATTAGAAACTAAGATTTTGGCATTTGGAGGTCAGTAGACCCCATAGGAGCCTTTTTCCTAGAACTGGTCCTACACTAGGTCAGTCCATTAGAAAATTTACCTAGGTCAAACCCTTCAAGCTTTGGAGCTGTGATTATAACCATGGGTTAGTATACCCTAGGGCACCCCCTGACAAAGGGGCAGCCCTTGGTGGTCACTTTTACCTAGGGTTTTTGTGGAAGTTAGGATATTTAAATTAAGTTGATTTTTGGAGCATATGATGTCCAAATGGCACCAAACTTTGGTGGCATACCATTTTGTACATGAGTAGTGCCTACCTAAAATTTCACTCCATTTGGAGTTGATTTAGTATGGAAAATTGGAAACCCTAATGAGGGCCTTTGAGGGTCAAATTAGGGTTAAGGTCATTTTGAGGAGTTGAGTGTGTTAGCCTCCTCCCATCATGTTGGATATGTGGGTACGGATATGCAAATGCTTGGGTCACACCCTAATGGTCCATTTGGAGCCATTATGGTGGTGTGACCTAAAACCCTAAGGGTAGACCTAAAGGGTGCAATGTTGAGCTTAATGAAGAAACTAGGACCTAAACACATATTTAGACAACCAAACTTCCTCCCTAGGTAGGTAATAGTGTTATAGGGCTAGGATAATTATCATGAGAATTGTTAGAGACATATAAGTACCTTTCTCCCTAATAAATGAAATTGCCCCTTTTCCTTAATAAAATAAAATGCAAGGGCATATGACCTTGTATGACCTTGATATGCTATCAGTGGCTGTACTAGGATGAAATAAGGATATTATAATTGTTTGGAAGCATGATGAATTATATTTCTTGTACTTCATGTAGAAATTGGATTATTCAACCCTTGTGTATTAAATCCTTTTTAAATACCAAATCATGGGGCAATGAGATGATACTTGGATATCTGTAGTCTTAGGCTAATATATGCCCATGATAAATATTTGGAAGCCTGTTGAATTCTATTTCTTGTACTTCATGTTAATGACTCAATAATTTGGAAGGGGACTATAGGTCCCCATATGGACACTTGGTAATTTTTGTAGAATTTTCAGAAGGGAATTACTATTTTTCCTAATTATAGTGGCATTTTAGTAATTATACATTTATGATGATTTAGTAGGCCAAATGACACCCTAGGGACATGATACTCAGTAAACCACCATGATATGGAATATTATCTTACTGATAATTCTCATGAAGCATGTAGAATCATTTTGAGGGTAGTTCATGTGTAATGTGACTTAAGGCCTTAACTACTTACAATTATATTAAATACCAATTTAATATGGAAAATTATGGAAATTGGAATATACCTTACTAAGGTCAGTGGGAGGCTAGGATAATTACTGGAGACCTTGGTGATGAGTTTTTAGAATGGTTCACTTATGGGGTTGATGATTAGTTCAAATTAGTGGTCTGCGTTTAGTAAAAATAGAATTTTGAGTTTTAGACAATTCAGACCACTAAGTAGTATTTAGAAGTGGTATACAATCAGTAATTGAGTTATAGCACACAAGGATTCTGGACAGGTCAATCCTAGGGTTAGTTGTGCGGTTGTGCTAGAGTCAACGAAGGAGGAATGAAGGTACGTCCAACCCATTTGGGTGGGACGGAAGATGAGCTAAGTCATTTTAACTATAGGAAACGAGGAAGGGTGAACCGATTGTTAACCACCAAATAAAGTAAATGTCTTGAGGAGGATGGTGGGGTTGAGCCCATTGCGTCCCCTAGTACCGCCGGGAACCCTTCACCGGGTGGACCGCGGGAAGTCCAGGACTTACCTTAAATCACCAAAGAAGTAACCTAAGAAATAAGTAAGGAAACACGACCAATAATACTAAGTGTATTGAGAAAGAGAACTTTGGGGTGTCATCCCACTGTAGTTCCTAGTACCGTAGCGAGCCCCTTACAGGATAACCCACGGGAAGTCCAAGATTAACCCTAAACTGCAATTACATTTAAAGTAGGCAAGAGTAGCCAGAGTAAGGTAAGATTGGATTTATGTATCTCCTCCCAGTTGCGGGAGTGGCAGGATTATGGTGCTCAGTTAGACGAGCGGGAACCTCGAGGGGATGATTATCCCGGTAACTTTCTCAGAAATGTGGCAGGTCTTCGGTACTAGGCAGGTCGTCACACCGACCGCGGTACGTGGACTTAGCGGGTGTGTTGGGGGTCTGAGGGGTCAGCTTGTCTGCGTGTCGGGACGACAATTCCTCGAAGACACCTTCCACTTAGCTCAAAGCGTGGTGGACTCCAGCAAAGAGTACGCAGAGCTCCGCGGTTGTTTAGCGTCGAGGCGTACGTGCGGTCTAGGCCTGGTAGTGTGCATACCCGCCTAGGAGTGGACGGCCCGGTCCGCTACCACCGTGTGTCACAGCGGTTGGTACCCGAGAGGTTGGCTTCCTCTCAAATAGAGGGAACTACAAAGGTCTGTGTGCACAGAGTCGTGTGTGTGAGTTCATTGCATAATCATTCATAGCATAAGCATAGCATACGCACTTGCAGATCCTCATCATATAAATTAGTATGGGCTCTTTTATATGATGAGTTATAATTTCTAGAAATCCTAACTTATAAGTTTGTATGGGCATTCATATAAGTTAGGGTACGAGGTTGATTATTTGTCGCTACTGTTCTTACTGCTTTGCTTTACTTGCTCTACTTACTGCTTAATTACTACTGCACACCTTTATTATACTCATGCTTATACTCCTCCTTATACATGATTAGATTAGTCCCTTTTTCACTTGTGTATAAATACTAGTTTACTTTCCCTGTCACCTGCTTGTTCCTTGCTCGTCCCCCGCTTCTTCCTCCCGCGCGGTACCTAGGAGTCGCAGGAGGAGGAGGGGACCTAGCGAGCTCGGTCATTCTTTGACTGACGGTTTGCATTGGGGCCGAAAAACAATCTAGGATTCCGAGGAGACGGAGCTGTCGCACGCGCCGCAGGAGACGAGGGCAGGACCTGAGCAGCCAGCGACGCAGCGGGTAGCGGCCACGAGACATCAGTTGGATTACATTTTGAGTGTTTGTGATATGCGATGATGAGATGACTTCCGCATGTAGTGAGGTTGTGTGATGTGAGACTTTTGTTTCATGATGTACCGGGCTTAAGCCCTTTCATTTATGTACTCTCTATTTTCATGCTCAGACTTATATTTGTATCGCTTTGATTAGCTTTTGATATATTTTGGGAATGTGATTTGTGGACTCCTTTTGTTTAGTTTGTACTCTCTCTTGTACTCACTTTTACTATTGCTCGCACTATGATCGTAGCCGGAAGGGTCGACGTTGCGTGGTGTAGCCCAACCCGTGTGTTGGAAGTCACCGCAACACGTCGGTTCTGGGCATAAGGTCCGCTTGGCCCTGAGAGCGGGAAAGGGATCTTACATCAAGCCTGTCACCTGCAAGTGGGTGTACAAGGTGAAGAAGAGAGCTGATGGAGAAGTGGAGCGGTACAAGGCTAGGCTTGTCGCTCGAGGTTTCTCACAAACCTATGGAGAGGACTATGAGGAGACCTTCAGTCCCGTAGCGAAGATGACGTCGGTGAGGATGGTCATTGCCCTAGCAGCGTGCAGAGGGTGGAAGCTGTGGCAGCTGGACGTGAAGAACGCATTCCTATACGGAGAGATAGACAAGGACATATTCATGGTGCAACCACCTGGATATGTGTCCAAGTCTCAGCCACGTCATGTCTGCAAGCTTAAGAAGGTCCTCTATGGGTTGAAACAGGCGCCGAGAGCCTGGTATGGGAAGATTGCAGACTATCTGGAGTTCTGTGGTTATGATGCCTCGGACTCAGACTCTAGCATGTTTGTGAAGAAGAGTGGAGATCTTCACGTGCTGGTGCTGCTATACGTCGACGACATGATCGTGACTGGGAACAACGGCGAAGAGGTCGCGGAGCTGAGACAACAGCTAGCCATCCGGTTTGAGATGAAAGATCTTGGTGAACTGCACCATTTCCTTGGACTTCAAGTGGAGAAGAGAAGTGGCGGGCTGCTCGTGACCCAGAAGGCGTATGCCGAGAAGATTGTCGAGAGATTCGGCATGAAGGAGGGGAAGAGCAGCTCCGTTCCACTGGAGATTGGGTTGAAGCTTCGGAAGGAAGAAGGAAGAATCCTTCCTGATCCGAAGATCTTCCGGGCACTGGTGGGGAGCCTTATCTACCTGACCATCACAAGGCCGTACATCGCCTTTGCTGTCGGCCGAGTGAGTCGGTACATGCAGGAGCCGCGGAAGCCTCATCTGGAGGCAGCCAAGGGGATACTGAAGTATGTGAAGGGCACCCTGGAGATGGGGTTGTTCTATGGAGGGAGGACCGACTTCAAGCTGCATGGCTACACAGATGAAGATTACGCAGTTGACGCTGATGACCGCAAGTCGACATCAGGTTACGTGTTCATGTGTGGAGTTGCTGCCATCTCGTGGTGCAGCAAGAAGCAGGACTCCATTTCCCTTTCCACCACTGAGGCCGAGTACAAGGCGTCGTCCTTAGCAGCTCATGAGTGTGTCTGGCTGAGGAGGCTGGTGGAAGACGCGGATGAGAAGGTCAGAGGACCTACTGTGCTGCGTGGCGACATGAGAGCGCTCTGAAGCTGGCAACCAACCCAGTGTGTCACGCAAGGACAAAGCACATAGAGATCAAGCACCACTTCATCCGAGAAAAGGTGTTGGGTGGCTCGCTTGTGGTGGAGCACGTGCGGAGTGAAGAGAACCTCGCAGACATATTCACGAAGCCCCTATCTGCGGGGCCGTTGAAGAAGCTTCGTGCTTGCCTCGGAGTCGTCCCTGAAGCTCACTTCAAGGGAGAGTGTTGAGAGTTGAAGTGAGAGGGGGAGAGGCGAGTGGAGCCATGCAAGGTGGCGAGTGGGTTCCTTCTTGCATGGTTGGCGAGTGAAATTAATGGCTCTGCCGAGCGGAGCAATGAGAGGGGGGGGGGGGGCTGCTGGGTGATGTGTTTGGCAAGTGCATGGTGAGTGGAAGTGAGAGGGGGGATGCCACGTGTGAGCCTTGCCAAGTGAGTGGCGAGTGGAAGTTGGTGAGGGAGTTGCCATGAGTGTCCTGCCAAGTGGAGTTGTAGGAGTGAGCTAAGGAGGGGGCTACTTAATGTTGGCGAGTGAGGTGCTGGGTGCCTTGTCGAGTGGAGTGAAGGGTGGCTGCCATGCATGTCCCAGGCGAGTGGAGCTCTAATGAAGTGCTATGTATGAAGTTGTGTGCAGGTGATGATGAAGTGAGGAATGGGAGTGCATGCATGTGAGGGGGATGATGTGAGGTGGCTGCTGAGAGGAGTTGCCGAGTGGAATGTTGGGGAGGGGGTTGTGCATGTGTTGTGGTGTATGCACCCCCCCCCCCTTTACCCTCATTTGTGTGTTTACTATAAATACCCCCCCCCCCCCCCCCCATGTGTGCGGGCTAATGCGAATGCGAAGAGAGAGAGCGAGAACTTGAAGAGAGAGAAACTTCAAGTGAGTGAGAGTGGGAGTGTGCCTACACCCCAAGAGGTCCAACCCCAACCCGCACCTCAGCGAGAGGTGGAGAGTGCACTGTGAGGTGGAGAGTGCAGGGTTGAGTGTGTTGTGAAGTGGAGAGTGGAGAAGCGGACCTTGTCCGCGACAAGTTTTTTGTTTTCATATATTTCAGCTGACGTGATTCAAGGTGTATGCACCTTGTAGTCAGCTTCTCTTTGTAATTCAATTGCCTAGTATAAAAAGTTCTTCGTTGTTTGTTCATCGTTTGTTCCTTGTGACTGGTAGCATACAAAAATTTAACAGCGGACACGAAAATGTGCCGTGCGAACCCGGGGCAAAGCATTGCCTCGGCTTGGAAATAAAATAGTGAAATACATTTGCATCGACGCAATCGCTTAATACCGATGCGCCACATGCGAATCGCTTAATGCCTAACCACCACAAAACTCCGTTGGTCTCGCAACTTGTCTACCTCGTGTCTCTTTCAACTTAACCTACACTCTTGCATAATGCCAGACCATCCAATAATCATTTGCTACATGCATTTAATCAGATGCATTTCGTGTTATCAGATTTTTTTTTATGAGACGGGCACCGTCGTGTCTGGTAATGTGTATTTGGACATATAACATGTTCGGAGGCTTAACGGGTCGGTTGAGTATACGGATACCCAATACCCGTAGATACTCCTAGGGTTTGCCTATTTATACCCCCTAGGGGCAACGGAGAGTCCATTCCATTTTGATGTTCCTCCGGATGCTTCGAGCAATACTCTTCACAATCTCGAAGTAATTGCCTTAAGAGTTTTGCTCTCCCTCTCTCACGTACGTGAGTTTTTTTAAGAGAAAACTTCATGTAACCGCCCGAGAGGAAGGAAGAGGAGATCGTCAGCCGCTTCTGTCGTCTGGTTCTTCGCTGCTACCGCCGGCCCTCCCGCGCCCGTTCATCGCTAGTCACCGGTCGCCGCCGCTGCTGTGTGGACTTGCCGTCGCCGATCGTTTACTCCCAGCGTGTGTCCTCGCCTGAAGCAACCCAGCCAGCCCGTCGTCGCCGCTGCCCCGTCCCGCAGCCGCTCGAACGGATCCCGTGATCTCAGTCGACGTCGCCGCCACTGCCGCCTAGCTCGTTCGTCGTCGCTGCCTCCCATACCCAAAGGCACTCGCACGAAGCCGCAGTCGCTTACCGATCGGATCTTGCCGACCGCTCGCCGTCGACGAAGTAGCCGCCGCTGTCTCCGACACCGCTGGCCGCCGGATCTAGCGCCGCCGCCGTTCCAGATCCCTCCCAGCCGCCGCCGTCAGGCTTCCCGCCGCCGTCGTACAAGATTCATTGCTGCAGCCCTAACCGCTACCGCCAGAGATACCGCCTCAGCTATCGCCTGGCGCTAGTGCCTGCCTTCCGTTATCGCCCCGGCTACCGCCCAGGCTAGCGCCGATGCTAGCGCCGATGCTAGCGACAGAGTTCTTTTTCTTCTGTTTTGTGGCCGGATCTCGTTTGTCGGGCGCACAATGATGAAGGGGACCAATCTCTCGTCCCCCATTCCGATGATCAAGTTGGAGAAGTTCACGGCGACTCAGTTCAACGACTGGAAGTTGAATACTCAGTTCGGGATGAAGTATCTGAATGTGTTCTACACAGTTCAGTCTGATCATGCTGGGTCGCCGGGACTGATGACGAAGCTCAGTGGGTTGCTGGTGAGGACTTCTGCCGCGACTACCTGCTGAACTGCCCGTCCTCAAGTCTGGCTAAGACTTACCTAAAGATGAAGACAACGAAGGAGATCTGGGACGCACCGGAGGAGCACTTCAGGCAAGAGGAGGATCTGTCCAAGGAGCACTTGGTGGACAAGTTTCACTCCTTCACCTTCGACGAGGAGAAAGTCATTCTCCCTCAGGTATCTGAATTTGAAAGTTTAGTAGATTCTCTGAATAATGAGAATATATCTTTGCCAGATAGCTTTGTTGCTGGCACAATTGTGTTTAAATTGTCTTCCACTTGGTACAATTACAAAACTGAAATGCACCGCAATAAGATACATGTGGGTTTAAACGAACTCAAGCATTTTATACGCATTGAGGACGAAAATACGATTTGACACGCTTTAGAAGTTGTTAGCAAGCAGAAGGTTGATGCTAACATGATTTCCAACTCTAAACACGTGCCGAACCCTAGGAAGTCGAAACCCAACCCTAGTAGCTCCCAGGTTGCAGGCCCTAGTAAACACATCAAAAAGTTTAAGGGCAAGTGTTTTAACTGCAACAAGTGGGGACACAGTGCATCCGATTGCAGGCTTCCTCGCAAGGAATGTGGGAAAACACCACAAGAAGACAACTAAACTAATATGACTAGCCTCACTGAGCCATCCAACTTTGTCGTCATGGTTGGAAACGAGAAGGCCAGTACTGAGTAGTACCTTGACTCGGGGGCAACGTGTCACGTTTGCAACAATTCTAATCTGATGACAGGACTCACTGATGCGAGAGAATCGGCGACCGTTGCAAATGGTGAGACAGCTGTTAAAGGTGGGGAATGCGACACTACTGCTCTCCTCAGGTAAAAACATTAAGTGTATTCCTTCACTAGCTGCTAACTTAGTGTCTATTAGCTTACTTTGTGATGCTGGTATGTCTTTTAATTTCTGTAGCGGTAGAGTAACACTGTCAGTTAACTCACACTATTTTGGATGTGCCTACGTCCAAAATAGGATGTACAGACTAAGTCTAGCAAACGAATTAGTTCAACAAGTTCAAACAAACTTAGTTAGCCCTAAGACTCTACCTGAGAGTCTAGGACACATAAACTATAGGAAAATGTTTCAAATTACTAGAACTCGCCAGATCGCTTTAGACACTACAGAAAAACTAGATAAATGTGAAGTGTGTGCTCAGAATAAGATCACTAAGAAACCTTTTAGTGTGGTTACTAGGACCACAACACCCTTAGAACTAATACATTCTGACATCCGTGGCTTCAAAAATTTTGTTACTAGAGGAGGCAGGAAGTATTTGATCATCTTTATAGATGACTGTTCTAGGTTTTGTCACATCTATCTCCTTAAAACCAAAGACAAGGCGTTTGAAAAATTCTTTATTTTCAAAACCAGGGTAGAAAACCAATTAGACATGAAAATCAAGAGGCTTAGAAGTGATCGAGGAGGAGAATATATGTCCAGTGAGTTCAAGTGTTTCCTTGCCCAACATGGAATCATAGCAGAAAACCACTGCTCCTTACTCACCCCAGTCTAATGGTATGGCTGAGCGTAAAAATTGCACGTTAATAAAAATGTTAAACTCTATGCTCTTGACTGCTGGCATGCTTTCTGCTTATTGGGGAGAAGCAGTCTTAACTGCAAACCACATTCTAAACAAAGTTTCTCATGCTAAGTTAGAGGTTACACCCTACGAGCTTTGGTTTAAGAGACCCCGTCTTTTACTAGACTTAAGACCTAGGGTTGTATAGCTTATGCTAGGGTTCCTGACCCTAGACGATCTAAGATTGGACCTAGGACCAATACTTGTGTCTACCTAGGTTGTGCTGAAGATAGTGTTGCAGATGGATTCTTAGATATTTCTAATAATATTATTATAGAATCTAGGGATGCAATGTTCTTTGAAGATAAGTTCCTCAAGGATAAGAACATGTCACTCCCAGGTATGCAAGTAAATATTACTGAAGAAGATTCTGAATCAGTACCGAGCACTTCCTCTTCCGTTCCCGTAGACAACTCTGGCCTAGAGTCTAGGAGAATTTCTGTTAGAGAGCGAACTCCCAGAACCTTCGGTAGTGACTTTGTCACTTGCCACGTTAAGGCTGATCCATCCACCTATAAGGAAGCGATGAGATCCAGGGATTACCTACTCTATAAAGAAGCAATTGATGAAGAGATGAATTCTCTACATCAGAATAACACCTGGACGTTGGTTGATAAGCCAAAAAGGGCTAAAACATTAGGGTGTAAGTGGATTCTGAAGAAGAAACTGAATCTTGATGGTAGCGTAGCTAAGTATAAAGCACGCCTGGTGGCTAAAGGTTTCACACAAGTAAGCGGAGTAGATTACTTTGATGTCTACTCACCCGTGTGCCACTTAGCAACCATTAGGGTCCTCCTTGCTATTGTGTTTATTGAGAATTTTATTGTTCATCAAATGGATGTTAAGACTGCGTTCTTGAACGAAGATCCGACCGAAGAGATCTACATGAATCAACCTGAAAGTTTCATTGTAGAATGTCACAAAACAAAGGTCTATAAATTACTTAAATCTTTATACAGACTAAAACAAGTACCTAAACTATGACATGAGAAATTTGACTATAGTGTAAAGAACATGGGATTCATGTCGAGTCTCTCGGATAAATGTCTTTACATACGTCATAGATCAGATAAAGTCGTCATAATTTACTTGTATGTAGATGATATGTTCATTCTAGCTAGGATCTGATCAATCCGAAGTGGATGCCGTTAAGTCAGATCTAATAAAAAAGTTTAGCATTATTGACCTAGGTGTAGCTAACACTATACTAGGCAAGCAAGTGTGCTTTGGGAAGAATGACATCTCCCTCAGTCAAAGCCACTACATAAAGTCCATGTTGGACACGTGGGGATACAGTGATAGTAGAGCATTTAAGACTTCATACAACTACACTAACCGTCTAAAGCCCAATAAAGGAGCTATGGTTAGACAGTTAGATTAATCTAAACTGATTGGTAGTCGCATGTATGCTATGGTCTGCACTAGACCTGACATATCCTTTACGGTCGGCATGTTATGCAGATTCAGTAATCCTGGCCAAGAACATTAGAACTCCTTAGATAGGCTAATGAGGTACCTAAAGCACACCCACAAGTATGCTTTAAGTTACACTGGTCATCCTTCGGTTCTTGAAGGATATTCTGACGCATCATGGTGCTCGAAATTAAACGACAGCAAGTCCACTAGTGGGTTTGTATTCACACTAGGAGGAGCAGCTGTAGCCTGGAAGTCCAAGAGGCAATCCTGTATTGCTCTCTCTTCTATGAAATCCGAACTCTACGCTCTGGCATCAGCAGGAGAAGAAGCAGAGTGGCTACGAAATTTGGTGATGGACATTCCACTGACGAGCCAAAAAATGAGTTCTGTTATAGTTTACTATGACAATCAGGTCACTAAAACGATTACTACGAACACTTTGTTCAATGACAAAAGAAGGCACCTAAGGCTGAAACAATCCAGGTTGACCTCACTCACAAGTCAAGGGATTATGACCCTGATTGATGTGAGATCGAAAGACAATGTTGCAGAAGTCTTGACCAAAGGCCTGAATAGAGCTCTCACAATTAAAATATCGGGGGAGATGAGACTAAAGTTCATAGAAATATGAAACTTTCCTCCGTTGTTTATGTTTTGATAGTGAGAACCTCTATAGTCGCATCATTCAAGCATCTAATAACATACTGAAAACCCCAAATAATTTCTTGATGAAAACCCAAGATGGTATTCCACATTTGATAACTAAGCATCTTTTTCATTGTAAGTTGATTCGAAAATTATTCAACTGGGAATAGAAAGTCGTTGTAGTCGGTTAATCTAACAGTAATGATCATAAGCACATTATTCCACACCTGATAATGTTGGAAATGTTGTTGTGCCAAATCATTCCATATTTGATGATACGGTACATAATGATCACTAATGAGTAAGATAACAACATTTGATTTACACAATCAACCATTGACTGGTTTCTACTAGACCAGATAGAGATGCTGATATTGTTACTCCACTATTGGTACAAGTACTAAGCTCACTCAGGTAGAGCTAGCTTACTTTAAAACATTCTTGCATATATTTTATTAATTCATAGAGTTTCTAACTCATGAAATTCCTTGCAGGCTGTGGTGGAGATGGAGGAGAGAAAATAGTATTTGACATGAATGTTGATGATCTACTAGATGAGTAGAATTGTTATTTGTTTTATCCATTGTCATTATGTTTTCAGACTTATATTCATGAGTAGCACTTTATTTCTGGATGTTTAATTTTTGCTGTGTGTAAACTCTTGTTGATATTTAATGTGCTAACTCTTATTGAATTGCGTTAAGTTGAAAACACCTCTTATGTTACTCACTATTTTCTGCACTTCGAAACGTATACGTTATTTGTCACAAATATAAGAGGAGATTGCGAATGTATATTTGGACATATAACGTGCTCGGAGGCTTAACGTGTCGGTTGAGTACACGGATACCCAATACCCATAGATACTCCTAGGGTTTGCCTATTTATACCCCCTAAGGGCAACAGAGAGTCCATTCCACTTTCATATTCCTCCGGATGCTTCGAGCAACACTCTTCATAGTGTCTCCTTGGGACTTATTTGAGTCCTTAAAATTCATTATTTGAGCTCATTGCTTCTTTGTGATGCTCTGATACCAATATTAGACAAAAATTGAATCCTTTGATAAAACAGGGAAAAGGAAATGAAGGTGGATCAGCACTACTTTTTCATTGAATACATAATACATTATACTGCTTATTATATTCCAACACTTTACAGATTTGCATTCTTTTAGTTGATTCCTCCTTGCAGTTGCAGATCAGATTTGTATTCTTTTTTGTCCATATTGCAGAAAAGGGATACTAGTCTGTATGATTCACAAAGCCCCCTTTGCTTTTATATTTTAATTTAGTCCAATTTCTTTGACCTTTTCATTACAAAAATGATTATTTACATACGTAGAATGTTGTAGGCAGATTTTTATACCCTGTAACTCTGTTAAGTATAAACTATAAAAGGATTGCCATGTAGAGAGAGTCATAGATATAGAGGTGCTAATGATGATGGAGAAATGCAGTGAGGGAATTGTGAAGGAGCTAAAGAGGCAAATGATGCTGGCAGTGCCTCTAATTGTCGCAAACTTTCTTATGTTTGCACTCCAACTCATATCCATATTGTTCGTGGGGCGTATCAGCCACCAAGAGCTCGACGGCGCCTCCATCGCCATCTCCTTCGTCAATTCACTTGCCTACACAGTTCTGGTATGCATTCCTAATCTTGCTGCATAGCCTTAATTTGTTCTGTCAAACATATATGATCGATGATTGTAGTATGCCCATGAATAACATTAATGTAACAGCTGGGAGTAAGCAGCGCATTAGACACCCTCTGCGGGCAATCCTTCGGCGCCAAAAACCACAAGATGGTAGGATTGTACCTGCAGAGATCAATGGTGGTGGTGACGCTCGTCAGCATTCCTCTCGCCGTTGTCACGGCCTTCTCCGGCCGAATACTAATCCTTCTCCGGCAAGTGCCCGAAATATCAATGGCGGCCCAATCCTTCTGCCAGTTGATGATCCCCTCTCTGTTCGCCTTTGGCCTCTTGCAGTCCATTCTCAAGTTCCTGCAGGCGCAGAAGCTCGTGGTGCCGATAATGGTTAGCAGCGGAATCACAGCCTTGGTTCACTGCCTCAACTGCCGGGTCTTAATTTACAAGACCGGGCTCGGCTACAGAGGAGCCGCTCTCTCGATTTCTGTTTCATATTGGCTGAATCTGCTGCTGTTAGTAGTTTATGTAAGATACTCTCTTCCTTGTAAGTCAACATGGACTGGATTCTCTAAAGAAGCTTTCCAAAACCTCTCTGGTTTTCTGAAGCTTGGAATTCCTTCAACTCTAATGGTGTGGTAAGTATATCGAAATAGAGTTTTAATAGAAATTAATTTGACACTAGCTCTCATCATTAATCCGTCGTGCTCAACCCAGAGATGCTACTACAAAGTCAAAATAGATGCCATTACAAAGTTAAAATAGATGCCATTACAAAGTCAAAATATATGCTATTACAAAATCAAAACATATGCTATTACAAAATATAAGGCAAAACACCTAATTATATCTACTCAGCGATTCAGCATCCTACTCAACAGATTCCGTTAATTATGTGGACGGAAAAGTTAAATGAGACATATTTAGAACAATTTTGAAATGTTAGGGACGAATTTCAAACTTTTAAAACTTTAGGGGACTGATTTCAAACAAACGTTGAGAACTGATTTGTGTGTTTTGCCCAAAATATAACATAGATCCATCTTTCCTTTTCTTAATTACAAGGTCAAAACACATGCTATTACAAAGTCAAAATATCATTATTTTATAAACCATATATACTAGTACAAAATCACTCTGTTACTATTCATTATATTATTATTATTATATCTTAAGCACTTACCAGCAGTCAATTTTTGTAAATGATAGGGAAAAAAATATAAAACAGTGATATATATGCTTTTTGTGAAGTAAAACTGATCTGCAGCGTTTGGTTAACACTTAACCATGTTGCAGCTTTCAAAACTGGCAGTTCGAGCTGCTGCTGTTGCTTTCAGGCCTTATGAAAAATGCAGCGCTCCAAACATCAGTTATGTCAGTAAGGTATTTCTTTTTTTACTTGGGTTCATTATATATAATCTGATTAGTTTTTGCCACTGAATTGCACCTAATTATGACCAATTTCTGATCAGCCAAAACATTTCTTCACTGGTGTTCATGTTCCCTATCGGTCTCAGCGGCGCGGTTAGGTCAACTGCAAATATTTTATTTTGATTCCTTGCATATACTATATTAGATCGGCGCATGCATCGACCAGCCATTTATCTGATCCATTTTCTTCTGTAATGTCATTCAGCACTAGAATCTCCAACGAGCTCGGAGCAGAAAACCCGAAGGCTGCTAAGCTTGTTGTGCTAATCGCAACTTTGACGAGCGTTGTGTGAAATATTTTAAAGTCGGAAGAACACGTCAACCAACCGGAGAATAAGGATACCAAAGATGAACACAAGCTTTCACAATACTAATTTTGGTAGCTAGTTACAACTGAACACGGCTGAATACAAGTTGCATCCAACTTGAATCACAACAGCCAATAGAAGGAAGAACTTGGTCACGGACAAGGTCCGCTTCTCCTCCGGAGCACACCGCGCAGGTGATACTCGCTCCAATACTCGCTCCTCGCTACAGAAGCTCGCTCCTCGCTACCGCCGGCGGTATCGCTAGCGCCAGGCGTTAGCTCTGCTACTCGCAAGCTCGTTGCTCGCACTCCAAGCTTCTCGCGTACTCGCCACGCGCCGCTTCCTCCAATACTCGCTAGCGCGAGCACTATCACTAGCGCCGGGCGCTATCTCCCGAGTAGGTACTCGCACTCACAGCTACTCGCAAGCTCGTTGCTCGCCTCTTCGTCTCTTGTCGCTACCCGCGCGCGCTAGCACTAGCGCCGGCGGTATCTCCACTGCTCGCTACTCGCTCAAGGGAGCTGACCGAACTTACTCCAAGTCCGATGCTCGCCTGCCAAACTTACTCCAAGTCCGATGCTCGCCTGGTGGCGCTCTGGTATCTCTAACTCGCTCAAAGTTGATGATACTCGCTAGTTCCAGAATCTTTTTCTTTAGAGGGTGGTACCCCTCTATTTATAGGCAAAACAAGGGGGGTGGCGAGTAGGAGCTAGCGCTGGCGCTAGCTCACTTCAAATCTAACACGTTGTGGAAGGCCTGATCATGGGAGCAGTGTTGATCGTCGGCCGGAGTTTTTGGGGGCATGCTTTTAGCACCGAGATTGAAGTAATCAACGCTATTGCGACAATGATGCTGTGAATTGCGCTCTCTCACTGTATAGATGGCTTCCAGTGCATACTTTTAGGTAAACTATTTTATGATATTATTACTTATAGGAAGACCAGTTACTTAATGGCCTGCAGCTTGTGAATAAAATTGTTCATGTTAACATCTAATGATCAAATATAAACTATTTTATGATATTAATTACATCCAATGATCAAATAATGTAACAAACCACATAGTTAAAAGATAGAGGCAAAATTTTCATTTTTATGGAACAAAATGAGCCCAATGAGCTATTTATGAATTCAGGCACATTGAGAGGATGCGGTCAGCAGAAGATTGGAGCCATAGTTTGCCTCTGCACTTATTACCTCATTGGAATTCCAGCATCTAATGTTCTTGGTTTTGTCCTCCATATGGGTGTAAAGGTTCAAACATTTTTGTGGCCTTTTTTCATCAACTATATCTTATATATCAAGACTTATACAATAATATTATATTTCTTTGTATAAAGCATTCAGGGCCTTTGGATTGGGAATATATGTGCAATTTTTGTGCAAGATTTGGCTCTTCTGACCATCACAATCTGTACTAACTGGGAGAAGCAAGTAAGTGCCTGAAGATTTCATGTTTTTTGTTTTCTTTTTCATTATGCTTACCTTCTAATACAATATTTCTCCTGCAAACCATTTGTAACAGGTTGTGAATGCAAAGCATAGAGTTCAGAGTTCTGTGATGCCTGTGGACTTTGATGAAACAAAAAATCCTCAAAAATTGACATTTAATTATATTTATTCATCTAGTCATTTCATTCATTCCGATCATTTAGTTGATTCTAGTCATTCCATTTCCCTCTCAATTGAGCAAGAAATATAGAGAAACTATGCCTGGTTTCCTCTTAAATTTGGATTTTTAATACATTGTAGAATTAAGTCATGTGTTGAAAGCATGTATACATGAATGATGTAAGGTAATACATTTGTGAAATACAGTTTTTGAGATGAAGGTAGCTTGTTTCCACTTTGCCAAAATCATTCACTTTATACATGTAAGGTAATGAAGAATTATATGTGCAAACCAAAGTTCACTATGTGCAAACCACGGTTATGTGCAAACCATGGAATTATAAGTGCAAATCATTGTGTTATGTGCGAACCCAAAAACAATTTCTCATTCCTTCACATTTTCGGAGAGATCGAGAAACCTCTGCAGAGATCCAGTGAGCTTATTCCAACATCAATCCGTTTTAGGAGTAAACAATCACCGATATTGTCGGGTAAATTGCCTGAGAGCTGATTCCCTCGTAAGGTTACCAACCGGAAATTGACCATCCGACCAATACCTGCAGGAATCTCTCCGGAGATAGCATTTTCGGAGAGATCGAGGGACCGGAGAGCATTCAAAGACCAAATTCCAGTGGGCAGAAAACCCGAGAGTCTGTTAGAGGAGAGATTCAGCTCTGCTAGAGTGGAGCAGGAGCATAAATTGGGAGGAATCTCCCCTGAAATCCCGTTGTTGGCTACGGAGAAAAACCTCAGGGACCTACCTGCATTTCGAGAAGAACCCTTCGGGGATCGAACCGGAGAGGTTGTTCTGGCTGGCGGTGCTAGGAAAGCAGGAGGAGGGAGGGGTGATGCGGGTGGCCGTCGAACGGGAAGAGCGGGTCGCGGAAGCGGAAGGGGCGGATTTTGGGAAGCTTACGGGAATAGGTCGGGCTGCACCTAGTGGGATGGAGAAAAGAGGGGTTTTAAAATAGACCTAAATTTCTAATATTTTTATGGGTTTGCACCTAGCCAAATTTGGGCTGCACATATCACGGTTCTAAGGTAATACATGTATAAAGCATTTTAGTCCCACTTTGCCAAAATCATTCACTTTATATGAGTTTATAAACTACATTTCTCATTCTTAACATATTGAAAGAAACATATATTGGGAGAATTCATGAACTACACACGGGGCACGTGCTCGCTCGCACTTGACCAAAATAGATCTCGATTGAGATTCGAGGAATAATTAAATTGGATTGTTTATTTTGTTTAAATAGTTTTGTTATATCTTGAATTTTATTTAGTCACTCAGGTGAAAGCCTATCAACACATGCTTGCCTCTTTGTGCCCTTTCTTATAAATATTAGCCGAAAAGCTCTCAACAATGGGCATGCGCTATTTATGAAGTCACAGTCGCCGATTTGTATGTAATCGACGCACGTCGAATGCCTATCGACGATCATCCCTTACTCTTTGCTGATGTGTCTTCTCTTCGCATTTTTTGCCGAACAACCTTATATCTGTTGGGATTAATTTCTAAGGCGGGTTCCCATTAATATTTTAACTTCAAAAGTATTAGATTCTTTATATATGATGATGATTCATATTATAATCGCTTTAAATTAATTGTGTAATTAAAATTTGCGTTTTTACGAGACTCCTTTACATGAAGTCTTTTCTTGAGTTTTACGCACGATGAAGTTTCTAATGATTGGTCATTGAGAATCGTTCTCTCTATTCTAGCTTATAAGTTTGATTCATTCAACGAATGAAAGTTCGGGTGTTCGATCAGCGCTTCTTCGGTGTTTGTGAAAAATATAGTTTTTAGGATCTAGAACGGTGTTGTACCTGGAAAAAATCTACATCGATTGAAATCGATCTCTACCAGAGAGCGATGCAACTTATTTAGGACAATGGTGGCTAGTATTATTATGGCTGGGTTTCTGATCTCAAATATATTTGATTTTATCTTCGGATACTATTAATTTTTATCATCATTGAAAAATTAGAAAAAAAATTCAATTTTACTGTGAATATATTGAAAATATTCTAACAAAAGTTCGCTCGCTAGATTTTGAGTGATTAAGTAGTGAGGGCATTCATGTACTGAGCATAAGCCCTTATCATTCTTATTATTGTATCTCATTGTGTGCATGTCTATTTCGGACTCTCACTATATATTATCTTTGTGATGTGGGTTTGGTGGTTTAAATGTTTCTTACTTATACTTTGTGGTTGGCCTGGAATGTTTGATATTAGCCACCAGGATCGGCGTCTTGTAGTGACGATTAACCCGAGTGTTGGTGTCACCGCAAGGCGGCGGTTCTGGACGATAAGACTCCCCATCGGGCTGGTGCGTGGCCCGAGGAAAGGGAAAGAAATGAAAAAAAGAGTAATACATGCAAGCTCTTCAATTCTTGGAACCCTTCGCGATGGAGAAATTCTATTGACCGCATCAAGAATAAACTAGTGATTGTGAACACCCTTTTGAATTAATTTTTTTATAGAAATTTATGAAGTATTTTTGTTATGAATATTTTGCATAAAAAAAGAAGGGGATTCATGTAAGAAAACTCATGAATGGCTATTTTGCAGCCCCATAAAATTTAAATTAAACCCTAAATCTCTTTCGCCTGATACCTTGCGTTCCGCCTGATAGCTTGTGTTCCCACATTTAGACTCCTGAGACCGCCCGCCGGCGGCGACGACCAACCATAGGACGCCGGCGAAGCCTCCTTTGACGTCGGAGAGGCTGCTATTGAAGCTGGTCGCCGCCCATTTTGATTTTGGCCGGCCGATACTTTCCCAGAACCAAAAATTTTTACATGATTTCAGCTCTTTTCCCTAACTTCAACCTCCTAATGAATGTTTTGTTTATCTTCTCTACCATTTAGAGAGAAAATAGCTGCAATTAGATTTCATGAAAAAATTCGAGAGTCAGACTAAAATTAATCCTGAGTTAGATCTCATGATTTCGGTTCCCCTAAAATTAATCAACATTTTGGATCACCGAAGAGGGTCGACTCGACCGTGCGGAGCCTCGCCTCAGTTGAAACAAACCCAACGATAAAACCACCAGCGCACGCACTCGTTTGGGGTGTGCAAGCGCGCACGCCCATACACGCGCGCTGGTCGCGCGCATGCGTGCGCCCCTCCTCACGCCCTCCCCACGCTCTACCGGTGCGCCTCCGCTGTCGGCGCCATCTTGCCGGTGAACCTGCCCGGACCGCTCGGAGGACATGGTCATCATTTTTTGAAACATAGTGATCCAGGTGACTGAAATCATGCATTCATAGTCGCCCGTACAGGATACAGAAGGAAGCAATTACCAGTGCGCAAAAAAAACTATAAAAATGCGCTCATGCCTTCATTTTCAAGGAGACAAAAATAAGGAGAGAAGGCAGAGCTCTGAGATTTTCCAGCGAAGACTTGGTTCCCTGTTCGCTCTCCCTGCTCAGCGTTCTCTCTGCTTACAATGGAGAATGTTTGCAGCGGAGACTGCTACATGGACTGAAACACTGGTACAGAGACCTCTCCCGCGAGCGCTGATGAAGACTTTACTTTTTACCTCAAGATACTTGTAAAAAGAGCGATGATTTGTCACCCTCCCAAGAACTCTAATACTTGTAACCACCTACAACTAGTGAATTTTGACAGAGCTGGGCATTCTGCCCAGTAATTTTTTCCCTGTTCGGGTTGTCCATGTAAAACGTCTCGTTGTTCTGCTATTGATTCTCTATTTGACTGTTTGCACGTTTGACTCACTCTCGAGCAAAGACAGTCTGATTCGCCTGGTTCCTGGGAGCGCTAAGCGACCCACAACAATTATGTTGTGGTCATTTGCATGTATGAAGTTGTAGTTATTTGCAAGTATGAAATTATGGTCATTTGAATGAAAGATTTGATGAAAAAAATCTCCAATTGTTTGATATGGATATAATGTTGACATGAATGTAATTTTTGATATAGATAGTTTCGATGAATGCATGAAATTATTGAAGTATGAAGATTATTTTGAAGAAATTTCAATCGATGTTGGAGCACATTTTATTACAAATAGAACTTTTTGTAGGAAGGATGCATTGGTTAAATGAGCGGGAAATATTGAGAAAGGGCCGAGTTTTGTTGTGATCATCGTGAAGGTCGACAAAATTGAGTGAATCAGCATGAAGGTCGACCATACATTGTAATGTTGGGAAATGATTGAGTTTTCAATGTGTGCTAGAGTATACATATATTGTTGAATGAATAACCATACTTTTTGATAGGCCTTCATCCATTTTATAGAGAAATTCGGGTTGCATTTAGCCGAAAACCCCACTCCCCATCAAGATGGTGGAGGCATGGGCAAGAAGGAAGAGAAAAAACCACCCAAAACCGCCGCGGAACCGCCCAAAAACCGCCACACGCGCGCAATTCTGTGCGCTAGCGCGCGCGGAACCGCCACGCGGTACCGCGCGCGCGCAACCGCGCGGCACGCGCGGGCCCGCGTGCGTGCGCGGCCTGTGCGGCCCGCGCGCACGCGCGGCCAGCACGCTAGCGCGTGCGCGGCCCGCGCGCTAGTGCGCGCGCGGCCTCCGCGCTAGCGCGCGCGCGGCCTCCGCGCTAGCGCTAGCGCTAGCGGCCTGTCGGTCGGTCCCCCTCAACGCACGGCACGCCCGCCGCCTCTTTGCGACATCCTCGCACGACTCCGATCATGCTTTTACGGCGCCCCCACTCGATGTTCAACACGCACTTGGCACCGCTAAGTCCGTACCCAGTTTTCATACCGCGCACATTTGAGCATTGCAAAGTTCGCGGTGCGCGCAACTGCTAACTTCACTTTCTCTCTTAAGTTTGCAGGATTTGCACATTGCAATCAGGAGCGCTAATTGCCCGAACTGCCCGAACTGCCCGAGGGGCGACGCCGTCATATTCGAAAAGTGGCGATCCGTGTGCTCACGATCAACAGTCAAGATTGCCCTGTCAGGTGGTTACGGTGGTTACGGCGACGAAATTACCGGGCCGCCCCCGACGAAGTCTATAAAAGGGACTCTGAATCCTCATTTGAAAGGACCTGACTTTTGGCATCCGAGAGAGCTCCTTGAAGATTTCCTTCGAAGATCTCCTTCGCGGTTCGAAGATCTCCTTCGCGCTTCGAAGATCTCCTTCGCGGTTCGAAGATCTCCTTCGCGGTTTGGAGATCTCCTTCGTCACTTGAAGGTCTTCAGACTTCGAAGACTTCCTGCAACACCAAGGCACTTAGCTTTTCTGAGAGGTGGCCTGTCACCCTCAGAGAATTTTCTTCAACTGCAATTGTAACGAGAAGCGGCCTGTCGCTCTCTGAACTTGTAACTTTATTTGTAACAATCCAACACTTAGTGAAATTTGGCTGGCACTGATCCGGCCACGTGGTTTTTTACCCTTTCCGGGTTTTCCACGCTAAAACGTTCTCTTGCCATCTGTCTTTTCTCTCTGTGACTGTTTGCGCATTCGGCCCACTCTCGGGCTAAGACGATTCGATTCGCCCGTTCTGGAAGAGCGTCGAGTGACCCGCAACAGTTTGGCGCCGTCTGTGCGAAAGGTGTTCCCCAAACTCTGCAAAGAATTTTCGAAGACAGTATTCGCTTCATAGCAATACTCGTGACTAACAACGATGGCAGGTAGAAGTGCTCGCACCACCGATGGTTCCATCCCGGAAGGGCGCATTGATCCCGCTCCCTCTCATTCCCTCATCAACGCTCCTCCCGCCGAAGAGGGCGCATTAGCACCTGTCGCCGCATTGGAGGTGCGCATGCGCCAGATGGAAAAATAACAAGCTGAAATGCTGACCCTCCTCAGAAACCTCGGAGCCCCGCAAGCTCCCGATCCACCTGCCACACAAATCATCCAACCCCCCTTGATCCCAAACCAGGCTCCATTGGGAGAAGCTGCTCAAGAGGAAGAAACGTACGAAGAAGAATACTCAGACGCTGCCAGCTCCGCGCACCCGGTCCGCCCCGCCAGGGGAGCTAGAGGAGAACCCCTTCACCATCAGCAAGGAGGGGTAGGAGTCAAACAAATCATAGGAAGGCCCACTCGCGAGGAGATCCGCGACGTGATAGCTGAATAGTACGGACAGGCCGGACGCCGGGGCATCTTCGCCCGTCGCCCCCTACGTCGCGGCTCCCCGCTCATACAACAAATCTTGGACCATCCAATTCCGCACGGTTTCAAGCTTCCCAACATCGAGACATTTGATGGGATGGATGATCCGCTGGAGCACATCAACCATTTTACCACCATCATGAGGATCTACAACGCCGCCGATCAGCTCCTCTGCCAAGTGTTTCCGGCAACACTCAAGGGGCAGACGCGCACCTGGTTTCATTCCCTGCGGGATGGATCGGTCAACAACTTCACCGAGCTCGCCCAACAGTTTACAGATCAGTTCGTTGCTAACCGGAGAATCGTTCGGGATCCCTCGCATCTTTCAGGGATTCGCCAGAACGAGGGAGAGACCCTCAAAGATTTTTTCCGTCGCTTCACGGCTGAGGCACGACAAATTCCAGGGGTCGATCCTGAGCTTATGCGCGGTGTTTTCCTAGGGGGACTCCACCCAAGCGGCTTTTACTCCGCTCTGATGAGGGAGACAGTTCCAAGCTATCCGGACCTTGTGCACCGAGTGGAGGTACAGATAGCGGCGGATGAGGCGATTGAGGCACATCGCCAGCAGTTCGAAGGATGTCAGAAGAGAAGGAAGGGGCAGGAATAGGCCCCCAGGAGGCAGGAGGAGCGGCGTATGGAGGAGCGCCGGAATGATGATCATCGTCGGGACCCCCGAAGGGATCAGGGCCCCCGGCCGCCGCAGATTTACACCCCACTCAACACGTCACGAACCAATGTGCTTTATGCCATTCAAGAAAACCCGGCGTTCTGTAGGCCAAGGCCTCCTATCCCGAATGAAAGAACCGACCAATCGAAGTATTGCAAGTTTCATAGAGGAGTTGGTCATACAACTGAAGAATGCACCAGGTTGAAGGAAGAGATCGAGCGCCTTGTCAGGCAAGGGATCCTCGGAAGATTCTTGCAAGGTCAGCAGCCGAACCAGGCACAGCAGCCTAGGCAACCAAGAGATCAACCCCCTGCACCTCACGGCGCAGCGGCGGGAAGGCCGATGATAGGAGAAGTCGAGACTACTGTCGGGTCTCCTAACCTCGCCGCTCAGATACTTTCCATTGCTAGGCCCGAGAGGGGGCATGACGACAAAAAACTAAAGCAAGATACCACCATCACCTTCGGAGATGAAAATTTGGGGGGGGGGGGGGGGGGGGGGGGGGGTTGCGGCTGCCGCACCAAGACCCGCTCGTAATCAATGCTGGAATCGGGGATCCCTGTTTCAACGTCAAGAGAATACTAGTCGACAATGGGAGCTCCGTCGACGTCCTGTTACTCTCCACTATACAAAGCATAAAGCTCACTAGGGAGCACCTCAACCCAGCAGCAGGGTCCGTCTACGACTTCGACAATCGCCCCGTCCCAGTCCAGGGCATGATCACCCTTCCGGTAACGCTCGGCGAGTTTCCAAGACAAACAACTCATGACATTCAGTTCGTAGTCGTGGAGTCAAGTTCCGCCTACAACGCAATCTTCGGGAGACCACTCCAATCTGTTTTCGGAGCCATCCCGTCAATCCCGCACCTGGCTATGAAATTCCCGACTGCCGCTGGAATAGGAATCGTTCGCGGAAATCAAGAGGCAGCTGGAACCTGCTACCTGAAGCAGGCTCAACCAGCAAAGACGACTACCCTCAACATCGACAACTTTGACCTGCGGGACGAGGCTACTCTGCAGCGGGGGGCACCCGTTGAAGGATTGGTGGAAGTGCCGCTCTCCCAACGGGATCCGACCCGGACCGTCTAGGTCGGGTCCCTCTTATCGCCATAAGAACGAGAAGAATTCACAACTTTCCTGCAAGAGAACGATGACATTTTCGCTTGGAGCCCGGAGGACATGCCTGGGGTAGATCCTGAAGTCATTTTTCACTCTTTGAACGTTAACCCTGACTGCATGCCCGTAATTCAAAATAAAAGGAACTTCGCTCCCGTGCGGTTGAAGGCGATCGAAGAAGAAGTAGTTAAGCTTCTGGAGGCAAAGTTCATCCGCGAAGCAGAATACCCCACGTGGCTTGTTAATGTGGGAATAGTAAAGAAGGCCTCGGGGAAGTGGCGAATGTGCGTCGACTACAGCAACCTGAACCGGGCGTGCCCGAAAGACAGTTTCCCTCTCCCGAGGATTGACCAGCTCGTCGACGCAACGGCCGGCCACGAGCTGCTCAGCTTCATGGATGCTTACTCAGGCTACAACCAGATAAGGATGAATCTCGTAGACGAGGAGCACACTGCCTTCCGCACCGACAAAGGAGCCTACTGCTATAAGGTGATGTCGTTCGGCCTTAAAAATGCCGGAGCGACATACCAGAGACTGATGAACAAAGTCTTCAAGGACCTCATCGGGGAGACGATGGAGGTGTACGTGGAAGACATGCTAGTAAAGAGCGTCCACCGTCGCGACCACTTGAAAGACTTGGGAAAATGCTTTCAGCTTCTTCGTCGCTTCCGAATGCGGCTCAACCCCAGCAAATGCGTGTTTGGTGTGACGGCGGGGAAGTTCCTGGGTTTCATGGTAACCCATCGGGGAATTGAGGCCAACCCCGAAAAGATCAAGGCGTTGGAGGACATGTCGCCACCTCGTTCAATCACGGAAGTGCAACGCCTAAATGGGAGGATCGCCGCGCTGTCTCATTTCCTGTCGCGCACAGGAGACAAGTACCTCCCTTTCTTCAAGATCCTCCGGGGAGCACGCCACACCGGGTTCCAGTGGACGGACGAGTGCCAGACGGCCTTCGAACTTCTCAAACAATACCTGGCCTCGCCCCCGCTCCTGTCAAAGCCAGTCCCCGGAGAAACCCTGTTCTTGAACCTGGCAGTTTCGCCTACAACCCTCAGCTCGGTGCTCGTGAAAGATGAAGGAGGAGTACAACGGTCAATCTACTACCTTAGCAAAGTACTCACTGATACTGAAACCAGGTATCCGGCGGCGGAGAAAACGGCCTTAGCTCTCGTCTTCTCGGCGAGGAAGCTTCGGCCCTACTTCTAGGCTCATACAGTAAAAGTATTAACTCAGCTCCCGCTACGAACAATCCTCCAGAAACCAGAAGTCTCGGGGAGACTAGTGAAGTGGGCGGTGGAGCTTAGCGAATTCGACATCCAACTCTTGCCCCGACCAGACATCAAGTCGCAAGTACTCGCCGACTTTGTTGTAGAGTACACCATTCTGTTGGAACAACCCTATTACTGATTTGGGCTAGGATCACTATGTTTTAACTAAGGATCAAGTTGACCCCATTGTATAGCTTAAGGGTCAAGTCTTTAGGCTGATTGATTAGCAAGAACTTAAGGAAAATTTAAGTTCCCAGCATTCGACAAATGGCGAGTGGCGTTCGACGAATGTCTAGCATCGTTCGACAAATTGTTGTCAGCAGACTGAAGTATTATAGCCAGTTCCAGCGCTCAACATTCTCTGAGCAGCGTTCGACAAATGGCAAGCAGCGTTCGATGAATTCCAGCTAGAGCTCGACAAATTTTGTATTAAAGCTCAGTTCGACAAATACAAGTCCAAATTATTTATATCAGTTATTTTGTCAACACTCTGAACACAGATCGACGACCTTAACGGATCTATTCAAGTACTTTTGGACGTATTCAGTCAGTTTAGTAAGGATATCTTATTCATTTATTATATTCTTTTATTCCTTCTATTCCAAAAAGGAGAATAGCCGTTAACATTTAATGCTAAGACATCTTTCACGACAAAGGAATCAAAAAGGACCTGCCAAAATCGTTTTGGTGACTGTTACAGTTCCAAGACGGATTTAAGTCAGAATAATATATTCCTTAAATACAGATGATTTGAATTTCAAATTAGAAAGCTATCAAAGAAGGAAGTATATACGAAAAACAGTTATACTCCTTTAGACATATATAGATTTTTACAGTTATTTTTTTTAGTCTCTCAGAAATACAGTTCTTGAGAACAACAAGAATACAGAAGGATTAGAGAAAGCAGAAGAAGAAGACACATACAGAGAACATATACTTTCAGTCTTCTTCTTCCTAAAAGCAGCATCTTCATCTCTCTGAGAACAACATTCATTCTCTCAGATCTGCTGCAAGTTCAAGTCTTCCAAAGAGCAACAACAGTCTGAAGATTTACTTCTTCCAGATTAATCTGCTACAGAAGATTTCTGTTTTAGAGAAAGCTTCATCCTCAAGCTGTCAACAACTTCAATCAGACAGGGGGAGCTTTCATCCTCAACACCTTTTGTCTTCTCTCAGAAATATTGACAGAGAAGAACACTCTAAACCTTCTTACCTCATCTTGTACAGGGTTAATTCTCCCTTCAAAAGTTTACACAGTGGTGGCAAGACACCTTATCAAAAAAATCCTTGTGTGGTTTTTAAGCACCTTATCAAAAGCTTATTGGTGTGTGGACACCTTATCAAAAAAACCCTGGTCTTGAGCACCTTATCAAAAGCTATGTGGTGTGTGGACACCTTATCAAAAACTCCTAGTGGATTCCTACCAGTTGTGGTAGAAGAGTAGACGTACCCAGATTTATTGGGGAACTACTATATTTCCTTGTGTCCCCTGTGCTTGTGATTTTCTGTATTGTTTCTGTGTTGTGTGCTATTTTCTTTATTCAAATTATATAACACACTCTGTATTACACATATATATATATATACATCAGTATTTTAATTCCGCTTTAAAAACTCATAAAAAGTTTTAATACTCTATTCACCCCCTCTAGAGTAACTTAAGATCTAACCTCCACTTTCACATTCCACCAGAAATCACCCCTGTCAAAGATATCACCCCCCCCCCCCCCCCCCCCCCCGTTGGACTCTCTACGTCGACGGTGCTACAGGAGCTGAAGGAGCTGGAGCAGGATTGCTTCTCATAAGCCCCGATGAGACTACCTTGGAGTATGGCCTCAGGTTGAAATTCCCAGCAACCAACAATATCGCAGAGTACGAGGCTCTGATCGCCGGCCTCCGGCTCGCCATCGATTGCAATGCTTTGAGCCTGACGATTCACACAGACTCCCAACTTGTAGTCTCACAAGTTGAGGGAGAATACGAGGCCAAGAATGACCAAATGGCGCAGTACCTCGCGTTCGTGAAATCGCTCCTCCAGAAGATACCGTCGTACCAGATTCTGCACATCCCACGGGAACAGAATTCTAGAGCAGACGCACTCTCTAAGCTGGCAACTTCACCCACCAGCTATCAATCACGAAGACGCCGAGTGGAAGAGATCATGGCTCCAAGTATTCCAGTGTCATGGAAAATTGCAGCCATCAATGAAGAAGAATCATCTTGGATGACCCCCATACGGGCCTACCTCGAGCATGAGAACCTTCCCGAGGACCGCCTAGAAGCGCGCAAATTGCGAATGTGAGCGGCATCGTTCGCCATCATAGATGGGGAGATCTACAAGCGGGCGTTCTCAGGGCCCTATCTAAAGTGTTTACCGGCAGGTGAAGCGGACTACGCCCTAAGAGAGGTGCATGGAGGAGTATGCGGAGAGCATCTAGGTGGAAAAGCGCTGGCCCAGAAGATCTTGCGCCGAGGCTTCTATTGGCCAACAATGAAAAAAAAACGCGACTGAGCTTGTCCAGAAATGCAAGAGCTGCCAGCTTCACGCAAACGTACCTCACCAGCCCCCGGTCGCGCTCACCACGCTTCAAAGTGCATGACCCTTCGCACAGTGGGGAATTGATCTCCTCGGTCCCCTACCTCTGGCATCCAGACAGAGAAAACTCATCATTCTAGCCATTGATTACTTCACCAAGTGGGTGGAAGCTGAGCCCCTAGCCAAGATCACGGAGGAGAATGCCAAACAGTTCGTCTGGAGGAACATTATCTGTCGCTTCGGTATCCCAGCTACAATCATCGCCGACAACGGCACCCAGTTTACCGGGAAGTCGTTCACTAAGATGTGTGAAGATTTGAAGATCAACCTCCGCAACACCGCCGTAGCACATCCGCAAACAAATGGGCAAGTGGAGGTCACCAACCGCACCATACTCAAAGGGCTGAAGACGCGCCTTGAAGAAGCTGGGGGCAATGGGTGGACGCGCTCCCAAATGTACTATCGGCCTACCGCACGACAGAGAGGACTCCAACGGGAGAGACGCCATTTAACCTCTGCTTTGGAACCGAAGCCGTCATCCCCGTCGACATCGGAGTACCAAGCATCCGGGTGCTGACTTTCGATCCCAGCAAGAACGACGCACTGCTTCGCGAGAACCTCGACTTAATCTTCGAAACTCGAGACAACGCCGCCCAGCACGTCGCTACCTACCAAAGGCGCGTAGCCCGGCTCTACAACAGAAGGGTGAAACCCAGGCCAATCAACGTCGGAGATCTCGTCTTACGCAACATTGAAGCGGCCGGAAAGGGTCCGCAGAAAGACAAACTCTCACCAGCCTGGGAAGGACCTTATGTGGTCACCGCAACAGTAAAGCCTGGAACATTCAAACTCAGAACAGCCGAGGGAAAGACCCTACCACGCACTTGGAATGCGCCGAACCTGCGCCGCTTCTATCAGCAACCTTTTTACCCCATTATGTAAAAGTCGTGAGCCTCGACTCACGCAAACTATCTTTCTGCAATTTTTACATTGTGTAAAAGCCGTGAGCCTCGACTCACGCAAACTATCTTTCTGCAATTTTTGCATTGTGTAAAAGTCGCGAGCCTCGACTCACGCGAGCTAACTTTCTCCAATTTTTATGAAAAAGCCGCGAGCCTCGGCTCGCGCAAACTATCCCTCTATTATAGTATGAAAAAGCCGTGAGCCTTGACTCGCGCAATATGTCCTTCTGCAATTACTCATCGCTACTCGGGACCAATTCCCCAGTGATCTAGCGCTACCCGGTTCGAAGCGTCCGCCCTTCACCCCGATAGTAAGATCACGGCTCCGCCAGGGCCTGCCCCCTCACGGTCGCCCACAGTTCGAAGCGTCCGCCCTTCACCGATACTCGGGGCCAGTTTCCCAGTGATCTCACGCTACCCAGTTCGAAGCGTCCGCCCTTCACCCTAGTAGTAAGATCACGGCTCCGCCAGGGCCTGTCCCCCTCACGGTCACCCACGGTTCGAAGCGTCCGCCCTTCATCGAATCTCGGGGCCAGTTCCCCAGTGATCTCACGCTACCCGGTTCGAAGCGTCCGCCCTTCACCCCGGTAGTTAGATCATGGCTCCGCCAGGGCCTTTCCCCCTCGCGGTCGCCCACGGTTTGAAGCGTCCGCCCTTCACTGATACTCGGGGCCGGTTCCCCTCCTACCCAGCTCCTAGCATACGCTCACAGCCGCTATCCGGGGTCA
The DNA here is from genome assembly GCA_033032865.1 of Dactylorhiza incarnata. NCBI lineage: Eukaryota > Viridiplantae > Streptophyta > Magnoliopsida > Asparagales > Orchidaceae > Dactylorhiza > Dactylorhiza incarnata. Next base: position 181,017 of record JAWHQI010000285.1, on the reverse strand, counting down.
AAATTTTGACGATCACAAAAGTGATAAAATCAAAAGGCAAATATCGATGGTGGACAAAGAAATAATCATCAAGCCATATAACCAACTACAGTGTTGCACAACTCCACCGTGTAGGGACACAGCGCTACCAACTCTCCCAAAAGCCCAGACTGTTGGGGAATGCGCATACCGCTCCTTTATAGAGCTGGCTATCCCAAGGCAGGACCCACGGGGCAGCCAGTTAGGCTCACAGGGGACACGCCCTTTTGCTTCGACTAGTGCCGCAACACCGGGGGCATTGCTGTACCATAGCCCGCAAGCCCTCGATCCCAACAATCCCCCCCCAGCAACGACCCCGGGGTTTCGAACCCGTGACCTCCTCTGATACCACTTGTAGGGACACGGCGCTACCAACTCTCCCAAAAGCCCAGACTTTTGGGGAATGCGCATACCGCTCCTTTATAGAGCTGACTATCCCAAGGCAGGACCCACGGGGCAGCCAGTTAGGCTCACAGGGGACACGCCCTTCTGCTTCGACTAGTGCCGCAACACCGGGGGCATTGTTGTACCATAGTCCGCAAGCCCTCGATCCCAACACACCGCAAGACATGCAAATGCGAACACGACAAAATACGGTACATAACAACGGAAAGCAAAACATACAGACAAATGAAAGCAGAGCGATCATCTTTCAATATCTACATCAGAACAATCATCCTTAGAAAGGTTGCCAACACCAAGCCCGGTCGTGCTGCATCCAAGCTTTCTCTCCACCATACGAAGGGTCTTCCCGATCCCCCTCTTAAAAGAGATCTCACTCTCATCTTCCAATAGGGGGTCCACCTCCTTAGTCATGATCTCGGCTCGAAGCTCTTCCGAGATCCTAGAGCGCTCCTCCACGAACTCCAGGGAATCCTTGTACTCAGCAACTCCCTCGGCCTTAATGGCCTTGGTATCCGGCTCAAGGGAAGAAAGCCTCTCCACCTCGCCTCTCAGAAATCCCAACTCGCCGTCCTGACGGAACATGTCCCCCTGCATATCCTTAACCAATTGGGAGGCATCGTTGGCGGTGGCGTTCGCTGCATAGAGCTCCCTCTGAAGACGCTCTATCTCAGAACGAGCATGGGCAAGATCAGACTCCAATTGGAGCCCACGAGATATCTCGTGCTCCCGCTTCTTTTGGGAATCCTCCAAAGAACTTTTAGCCGCAGTAGCTCCTCTTGAAGAACGAAAAACCCGTCCTTCAGCCCAACGTATCAATCATTCCAAGTATGAGCAACGCTATTCATGGTGTCGGTCTGCAAAAAAAGAGCGAGTCAAGAATTTTAGAAAAAGAAAACACATAAAAAAACAATAAAGAGATATGACTAACCGCTGAAGTCATCGCCCGTAATGAGGATGAAACTCTCATCGCCGTCATCAATGAAGGATGGGGAGGGTCGTCCCGAGGAGGCGCCTCCGCCACAGGAGAAGTCACGATCTCGGCATCAACATCAATAGGAGTCACGTCGGGTGCAACTCCACTAGGACCCGCCCCGTCAGAACCGCCCTTCGGTGGGGGTGGGGGAGGCACCATCTCTGAGCCTCCACATCTGATGACAAACCTCCTCTTCCCATCACGTGATAAAGGAACGGCGGCATCACGCTCGGCGTCCGACGAAAGCCCGACTAACAGTAATCTCTTCTCCTCCGTATATTGATCCACGCCATGAAGAGCCTTCGATAAATCATCACGATCTGGAAAACCAGGAAGAGGCTGGAATTCATTTTCTCGTCCCACTTGACGGCGGCAGCGGCCCAGAAGATTCCTCCAAAGCTCTGGCAAGTCCCAGCGATTGCGGACATATCCGTATACATTGTTCCCATGACGATAATCATTCTTTTCCCCGAAGCGGAACCACCTCTTGTTACTGCAAACATCGATCCGACCTCCCGGATCCGTGAAAACCTCACACCAATCTTTGAAGATCTCCAAAGAAACTCGCGAGCCGTGCTCCCGAAAAAATGCGATCAACCCCATAATCCTCGTCATCGCGGATGGGGTAAACTGTGAAATGGGCACACCGCAGAACCTAAAAATCTCGATCGCCTCCTCCGATGGAGGGAAGCGAAACCCCGAATTTAAACAACTCTCAGAGACAGTAATAAAGCCGGTCGGCGGATTCTGAGCACGTGCCTCCGGATACGGGATCTTCACTTTTACAGACGGTGGGATTCTAAACCGCTTACGCCAAGCCTCGACACGCTCAATGTTAAGCGTAGAACGCAACCACATCGACTTCGACCCCGCGCCATTCCTCGACGTCTGAAAAGGAGAAAGGAAAAAGAATGACAAATGATGAATCTTAAAACCTCTCCGCACAATACTATAAACGTTACGAAAGATTCGGGGAATAAAAGCAGCATAATTAGAGAAAGGTATATTGAAAAAAGTACCTCTGCCATAGCTCCGCCGCAGCACCTCGACCGCACCAAAAAATAAAAAATCCTCGCACTTCTATAAGCAATATGAGCGAACTCCGAGGATTTGGGAGGCAATTGATAGGCCTTCATCCATTTTATAGAGAAATCCGGGTTGCATTTAGCCGAAGACCCCACTCCCCACCAAGATGGTGGAGGCATGGGCAAGAAGGAAGAGAAAAACCACCCAAAATCGACGTGGAATCGCCCAAAAACCGCCACACGCGCGCAATTCCGTGCGCTAGCGCGCGCGGTACCGCCACGCGGTAGCGCACGACCGCGCGCGCGGAACAGCGCGACACGCACGGCTCCGCCTGCCGGTCGGTCCCCCTTGACGCACGGCACGCCCGCCGCCTCTTTGCGACGTCCTCGCACGACTCCGATCATGCTTTTACGGCGTCCCCGCTCGGTGTTCAACACGCACTTGACACCGCTAAGTCCGTACCCAGTTTTCATACCGCGCATGTTTGAGCATTGCAAAGTTCGCGGTGCGTGCAACTGCTAACTTCACTTTCTCTCTTAAGATTGCAGGATTTGCACATTGCAATCAGGAGCGCTAACTGCCCGAACTGCCCGAGGGGCGAAGCCGTCATATTCGAAAAGTGGCGATCTGTGTGCTCACGATCAACGGTCAAGATCGCCCTGTCAGGTGGTTACGGTGGTTACGGCGACGAAATTACCGGGCCGCCCCCGACCAAGTCTATAAAAGGGACCCTGAATCCTCATTTGAAAGGACCTGACTTTTGGCATCCGAGAGAGCTCCTTGAAGATTTCCTTCGAAGATCTCCTTCGCGGTTCGAAGATCTCTTTCGCGCTTCGAAGATCTCTTTCGCGGTTCGAAGATCTCCTTCGCGGTTTGGAGATCTCCTTCGTCACTTGAAGGTCTTCTTCGGACTTCGAAGACTTCCTGCAACACCAAAACACTTAACTTTTCTGAGAGGTGGCCTGTCACCCTCAGAGAATTTTCTTCAACTGCAATTGTAACGAGAAGCGGCCTGTCGCTCTCTGAACTTGTAACTTCATTTGTAACAATCCAACACTTAGTGATATTTGGCTGGCACCGATCCGGCCACGTGGTTTTTTACCCTTTTCGGGTTTTCCACGCTAAAAACGTTCTCTTGCCACCTGTCTTTTCTCTCTGTGACTGTTTGCGCATTCCCACTCTCAGGCTAAGACGGTTCGATTCGACCGGTCTGGAAAAGCTTCGAGTGACCCGCAACACTTTTGTAAGTAGCACACTTTGAAAAATTCTATATAGCTCTAAAAGACCCACAATTTGCAAGCTGTCATGTTGAATGGATTAAAACTATGTTAGTTAATATTAGTAGCCATTAAAATTAAGAAAATAAATAAATATGCATACTATTCTAATATTGATGTCGCATTATGAAAGGTATGTCTCATTGTTCGACAACTTCTGTATGATACCTTGCCCAAATTTGAAATACATGCGGCATTGAGCATTCTTCACTCAATCGCAATTGTATTAAATGATTTCCATTTATAAAACCAATGCAAACAATCTTTTGAGTCACACGAGGAGACGAATTTAGCGGAAGGAATGTAAACGATTGCTCGGTTGAGAAATACACAAATTGGGCGTTGTAGCAAAACACAACTACAAGACTTACAAGACTCATGTCTGGCATCAACATCCACTTCTTTATCGGCGCCGAAACCATTTGACAATCAAGCGAGTTCAACAATTCAACCTTTTTAGCCATCCCAAAGACTTCACTATAAAACACATAATATTTATATAGCTCTTGGGCAAGTTCGTTTCGAAATTGATTTCAATTATCAATTTATCATTCACATACACTGCTGCACTAATGACCATGTACGCATAATGACCATCGTCCATCACATCAATGACATCTATGATATGCAAATAAACATAAGATGACATTTGATTTTTCACTTGATCTATAAAGTTGCCTCTTGTTTTCACTATCTTTCTTGTAGTCTTTTTCATATTTGTTGATGGGCACCCCTAGCAAAAATCCTTCCGATAATGAGAAAGTGCTCATAATGGAGAAAGTGAAAGCCACTTAGCGTCCATAGTGGAGAAAACCACCAAATTAAAACTACCCGCAACCGCCGGAGCATGAGTGCACGGGCCGATCCCCAAGGGTTGTGGCCTTGACGGTGAGCACCAGCGGGCGCTAGGCTTTGGCCATGCGCGCCCGGGCTTGGTCGCGCGCACCCAGGTGCATAGCCTTGACCGCGCATACCCATGCGCTCGGCTTTGGCCATGCGCACCCGGGCTTGGTCGCGCGCACCCAGGTGCATAGCCTTGACCGCGCGTACCCAGGCGCTCGGCTTTGGCCATGCGCACCCGGGCTTGGTCGCGCGCACCTAGGTGCATAGCCTTGACCGCGCGTACCCAGGCGCTCGGCTTTGGCCATGCGCACCCGAGCGCGTGGGCCTTTCCCGTATGGGCCCGGGCGCGCGAATTTGACAATGCGCCTCCAAGTGCCCCCCCCCTCCCCCTCCCGCTGCACGCCCCCCTCAGCATGTGGCCCCACGCACGCCTTCGACGCACCTCCCCGGGCGTCTCTCCGTCACCTTCTAAGTCGCATGTCCCTCGAGTGCAACGTCTTCGCACTCACAAGACCTCCGTGTTCACATCACGCTTCCAACGCCTCTCCGTTAGTAGCACGCTCACAATGCCTCCGCGTTCGCAATGCGTGCGATAGTTAACCTTATTTGCTTCTCATGTTCACAAAGATTGCAGGATTCGTTCGTTGTCGTCATCGCCGCCAACAGACCCACCCAAACTTCCCTAACTTCCCAAACTGCCAAATGGGCAAAACTGTCATATCGGCAAAAACAACGATATGTGTGCTCCAGATCATGCAATTTGATTCGTCCGTCCGGTAGTTATGGTGGTTACAACGGTGCAATTACCAAGCCGCCCCTGTCAAGAACTATAAAAGGAGCTCTGGCCCTCATTTGAAGACACCTTGCCTTCAGCGCCCAAGAGAGCTCCTTAAAAGATCCTTCAGAGTTCTCATCAGGTTTTCGAGTTATCCTTCGAAGATCTCCTTCGGCCTTTGAAGAAATCCTTCTTCTTCGAAGACCTCCTTCGAAAGCGACTTAAAGATCTCTTTCGGCCCTTGAAGATCTCCTTCTCCCATAAAGATTTCTTCGGAACTCGAAGATTTTCTCTTTCTCGTTCTTCTCTACACCCCCTGCACCAAGCGATGACCTGTTGCTCTCGAGCATTCTACAACTTGTAATCCTCACTGAAATAGTGCAAGTTGGTCGGCAGCGATCTGACATCATGATTTTTCACCCTTTTGGGATTTTCCACGTTAAAAATCTCACTGCCAACTGTTGGTCTCAATTTTGACTGTTTGCGCGCTCAGCTCACTCTCGAGCTGAGATGATTTAATTTGATCGGTCTATAAGAGCGTCGAGCGGCACGCAACATTTATATTTACTATTTTTTGTTCAAACATCAAAACATGCTCAAAGTATGATGGATCTCTCTTTGTAGATTTGTGATCATATGTGAATTTCTTCCATGAAGTTTATTTTCAAGATTATTTGTTTCTTTTGCTTCCGCCGTAGATGCATGATTCTCTGCAAATTTATCCAAACTTAAGACTCGATCTCCAATGTTTATGAATCAAGCATAATGGAAAAGCGGTACATTGATTGATGTATGACACTAGTTTATGTGCACATGAAAGTCCAAGTGTATATCGTTTCTTATGCCTACAACATTGTTGTTCTACACTTGCATCTTTAAGTGAGAGCTCCTCCTTCCTAATGAACTTCAAAGCTGTCATGGAGACATGACCTTAAAACCAGTGTTGCGGAGACATGACTCATTTAATTAATTTATCTTTACTATAGAAATTATTATTTATAATAAATTGTTCTCCAACAACTACTGATGTTTCTTCGGAATACTCTTTACACGCCAATAATTTTATGGTGCTGTTATAAGCAAACCCTTTTTGGTTGCTAGCAAATCAATTTCTATGAGTTATTACGCGCCTTTTGAAAATACGCCTTGTACATGAATTTTTAGGAAAAGTGTTCAACACGAAAACTGTAGATCTCGTCGAGATCTACAACTTTCGTGTTGAACACTTTTCCTAAAAAAACACGTCATGTACAAGACGTATTTTCTTGTTATTTTCAAAAATTCACTGTAGTTACGATCAGCGCGATTTTAAGGCCTTGTGCGTGTTTTTTTAGGAAAAGTGTTCAACACGAAAGTTGTAGATCTCGACGAGATCTACAATTTTTATGTTGAACACTTTTCCTAAAAATGCATGTACAAAGCGTATTTTCAAAAGATACGTAATAACTCATAAAAATTGATTTGCTAGCAGCTAAAAAAGATTTGCTTATAACAGCACCCTAATTTTATATCTACAAATTGCAAACCAACATTATATCGGTATAAAAAAAAGTAAAAATGTTTGCTAATGACTATAACAGGATGCAATCAAATGGAAATAAATTGAGATTTTTTTTCATGAAATCTCTATAGCTAATACTTTCAACAATGATTCTTTTTAACTTGGAAATATTGGAGCAAATTGAAACCCTTGATGAAAAAAAAATTAGAAACCCTATTGATGAAGAAAATCCTAAAGAAAAAAATATCCCAACTTTTTTCTTTCAAAATGGTTCGGAAGGTCACAAACATCCATTAGGAGGTTGACGTTAGGGAAAATGGGCGAAATCATACAAAAAAAGGCAAGATCCGTTCGACCAAAGAGGAATGGGCGGCTGGCAACGTCGCTACAGGCTTCGCTGATGTGTTCCTAAACTCATGCGGTCGGACGGCGGTGGAAGAGAGATGCGGCTTTGGGCTGGGGCGGGCGGAAACGGGAGTGGGGCGGAAGATCGAATGAAGATCTGCGGTTAGAGGGAAGAGAGTAAGAGTTTTAGGTTTTAATTTTATTTTTTTGGGGCTGCAAATATTGATTTGTGGTCTGCCTATATAAATCCCCTAATTATATTTAATATGTGCTTTTGAATGTAACTTTGTATTAAATATTAATCTTGCCTGTAATTTAGTGGGTTGTTTGGTGTTTAAGCCCTGCTACCCTGTTTATTTAATTATTCAGAAAAAGAAGATAAAACCAACATTTCCATCCACAAAAGAGTTATAATTAAAATAAAGACAAAAAAGAAGAATTTGGAAGCAAAAGCAATTGTGTTCTGATTAGGTGGCAGTTATTGTGACGTGTATTTAATAGACTACATCGAATTATTTTCAAATTAAATATCTCAGGATTCTCTCAGCCCATTAGATTTAATTTCAAAATAAATATTTTCTAAAATATATATATATTTTTCAGAATTAATCAAAAATGAACACATGACTGCTTACAATAACTGTAACAATATTATAATTTATATTTCTTAATTTTTTTGCCAAAATTAAATTTTTTTTTTTTTGAATACTAAAAAATATGTCCCAACACACCATATATACCCTAAAGATTTCTCTTCTGCAAAAATACACGGCATAATACATCTAAAGTCACCGCCCATCAAGTTGCATTCACAGCCAGCTATTTTTTATTTAAAAAAGAACAAATTGTCAATAAATAATTATATCTATACAGACTATATAATAAGGAAATAAGAACTTGAACAGTAGTAGCATTGTTTGTCACGAGAACTTGAACATTTCTCCTGAGTCTAATGCTCCGTTTGGCACGGCGGTGGCGGTCGAAAACACAATAGTTATGAACTGTCGTTTGTGAACGTCCAACCTCACTTAAGGAACATCATCGGCATTTTTGTGCAAACTCACCGAAGCAAAAAAAAACCGCCTCAAACAGAGCCTAAGTCTGCTTCTTTCATCTGTACATATTAAGTACTTGTGAAAATGTCCATATTTCGATTAGTCTGGGAAAAATAGTCATCGGAATAAAATCTAGTCGAAGAAGCGGAAATTTCTCCCTTAATTTTTCCGAAATTAATCAGAATATGGACACATGAGTACTTCAAATAATGATAAAAGTACTATAATTTATATTACATAATTATATATATATAACTAAAAAAAAAAGGTGATTGTTATCCGCACTACAGTTTTGGATATCCGCACTTTTTATATGAGTTATTATGCGCCTTTTGAAAATACGCCTTGTACAGGTATTTTTAGGAAAAATGTTCAACACGAAAGTTGTAGATCTTGACGAGATCTACAACTTTTGTGTTGAACATTTTTCCTAAAAATGCATGTACAAGGCGTATTTTCAAAAATTCGCTATAGTTACGCACATATTTCAATCAGGGCGGCAATACGTCTTGTGCGTGCATTTTTAAGAAAAGTGTTCAACACGAAAGTTCTACAACTTTCGTGTTGATCACTTTTCCTAAAAATGTGTCCAACACAACGTAATCATCGAATAGCATTCACCGCCGGCCTTAGCATTAATTGTGTCACGGAGAACATTTCTGTAGCTTGGTCAAGTGACCTGCTTCTTTCTTCGTTATAAGTAATTAAATTCTTCCTCAATAAGTAATTAAATGCAGAGGGAGAGGGAGTAAAACTTACAGATTTACTGGATAAATCATGAAAGAAGAAGAAGAAGCCGAAGGCAGGCAATACAATTTAGACGCAACAGAAGGCTGGCAGGGTATATATATATTTATATTTATATATGTAGCCTTTTAATTTGATTATACCTTTATTTATTTCTCTATGTTCATAAACTCTTCTTTCTTTAATTAAGGCTATATAAAGATGTTCATATAGTACTTTATGCAACATAATTGTATTTTTTTGGGCTTTGCTATTAGCACCACAGTTTTGACTAGTCGCACCGTACTTTCTTCTAATTTTTCATATTTTTTTGGAAATATACCGTGTACATGCATTTTTAGGAAAACTGTCCAACACGAAAGTTGTAGATTTCGACGAGATCTACAACTTTCGTGTTGAACACTTTTCCTAAAAATGCATGTACAAGGCGTATTTCGAAAAGGCGCGAAATCTGAGCATATTTCCAAAGTGCGTCTTGTACATGCTGGACACTTTTCCAAAAAATGCATGTATATGACGTATTTCCAAAAGGCGCGTAAAATTAGGAGAAAGTGCGGTGCGACTAGTCAAAACTACACTGCTAATAGCAACGCCTTTTTTTTTTAAATTTAAGTTGGAAAATATAAAAAAAAAACTCATTAGTGTGTTAGGAAAATGTATATATATTTTTTAATAAAAATTTTTCGAAATAAGAATCATTTCGTGGCGGAAAATGACGAGACGGAGGAGGCTCGGGGAAACTCGAAGGAGGCGCTAAAAACTCGATCAACAAGAACCAAAGTAGAAATTAGTACTTGTGATTCAGCTGCATCTACTCTGTTAATAATAGTCCCACACCGCCAATCCTCTCCTCTCTGATCTGTTTATATGGTTCAGCAACCCTCACCTGTCAAGCCGGTTTTTCAGGTGAGTTAGGCTAATTCTAACATGGTATCAGAGAAGGTTCTGTCTGTCCGGTTTCCGTCCGGTTCTGTCCGGTCTGCCCATGAGCTATGAATCCCGGTTCCGTCCGGTCAGTCCATGCTATGGGCGAGGGGGGATGTTAATAATAGTCCCACACCGCCAATCCTCTCCTCTCTGATCTGTTTATATGGTTCAGCAACCCTCACCTGTCAAGCCGATTTTTCAGGTGAGTTAGGCTAATTCTAACATGCTCCAACCAAACCCCAGAGCGGCGGCATGATCTTAACCCAGTTGAGCTCTGGCGGTGTTCTCCGGCGTGGATTCCTTCATGAGAAGGTTAACCCAGTTGAGATCGGGCTCATCGCCGCCGGAACGTGGCTCGAACGAAGAAGATCGCTTCTGGAATCTCCTGCGAAGAAGGCTCCGCGAATCTCTTGGGAAGGAGGCTCGGCCGGCCGGAATTCGTGAAGGAGGTGGCTCGTCGAAACACTTTTTAATTTGGCCGACCGTATGTAGAGGGAGGAATGAAATAGAGAATGCTGAAGTTTTTGCTCCGATGAAGGAGCCAACTGTGTGCGGCCGAATCAAGCCAACCAATCACCGCCGGCAAATCGAGCCAACCAGTCGCCGCTGCTCTGGATCTCGAAAACTAAGACCCAAGGCCCGACTCTCCTTCTCTGGATCTGCAGGATGGTGGTCGGCAAAATCGAGCCAACCGGTCGCCGCTTCTCCGGATCTCGAATACTAAGACCCAAGGCCCAACTCTTCTTCTCTGGATCTGCAGGTTGATGGTCGGCAGATCCAGCCAACCATGATGGTGGTCGGCCGATCTGGTGAGGGGAAATCAAGGAGCTCCCTGTTCCGCGATTCAGAGGGGAGAAAAACGTGGCTAGGACCGCCAGTTTTCTGCAAAAGCTGGAGGGGCGGCTGTTTTCGATCTCCTAAACCATGGAGGGGAAAACACGGAAGCGAATCACATTGCTCTAATATTATTTTTTTTTTGGCTGCGGATATCAATGAACTGTGAATAGTCAAAATAGATGAAAATACTCCTTGTACATGCATTTTTAGGAAAAGTGTTTCACACTAAAGTTGTAGACCTCGTCGAGATCTACAACTTTCGTGTTAAACATTTTTTCTAAAAATGCACGCACAAGACGTATTGTCGCCCTGATCGTAACTATAACAAATTTTTAAAAATAAGCCTTGTACATGCATTTTTAGGAAAAGTGTTCAACACGAGATCTACAATTTTCGTGTTGAACACTTTTCCTAAAATTGCATATACAAGGCGCATAATAACTCATAGAAATTGATGTACGAATAACCAAAACTGGTGTGCTTATAACAATTGCCTTAATTTTTTGGTACATATTTGCACTACTTCAAACGAAGCCAAAGTGGATACAACTTAATCTTTAATTAAAATCATCAAACTTATCGACTCCACATGCTAATAGAAGTGCGGCGTCTACATAATTACTATGTTCATCTTCTTTCTTAAGGCTCCGTTTTGAGGGGCTTATTTCCACCGATCAAGCGGTTACAACCGCATGAATCGGACCTTAATTCACATTTTCTTCTCTATATTCAACTTACATTTTAGACCAATTTTCATAGCTATAATGACAAAATATTGGTGGAGAACAGATGGTGACGATGAATCCCCGTCCATATTGTTAACCTTTAAACTCCACTTTTTGGATTGATTGCAAACCATGCATGATTCAAATAGTATAATTTTTAAAAATACACGACACTTCACATGCATGTATTTGCAGTTGAAGCCAATGACCATCCGATTGAAGAGGTGAGGCTAACGGTGGACCCAACCGACAATCCAAATCTCCCCGTGCTAACGTGCCGCGCATGGGTGCTCGGGGTTACGTCATGCGTGTTGCTCTCCTTCGCAAACACCTTCTTCTCATACAGAACAAACCAACTTTATGTTGGCTCTATATGCGTGCAGATCATCACCCTTCCCATTGGAAGATTTCTCGCGAAAATTCTCCCAAACAAGAGAGTAAACATGATCCCCTTTGCAAGTTGGTCGTCCTTCTCGCTCAATCCGGGGCCATTTTCTATGAAGGAGCACTGCATCATCACCCTCTTTGCAGGCGCAGGAGGAAGCGCTGCAGCCATTGAAATAGTAAACATTCTTAAGGCTTTCTATCACAGGAAGATAAATCCCATAGCTGCTTTCTTGTTGGTACAGACAACACAGGTGAGAAACACTCCGGGATGAGTTAATTAGTTCTCATAATTATATGCTTTTATTAAGTATGGTATATAAGTAATTAGTATGATGCAAACATTATTATATACTATTTTGAAGTGATTTTTACTTAAAAATTTTGTTTCTCGAAACATATGTGGCAGTTGCTTGGGTATAGCTGGGCTGGGATTTATAGAAAATACCTCGTGGAGTCTCCTTATATGTGGTGGCCGGGTAACCTCGTCCAAATCTCGCTCTTCAAGTATTACTTCTTATTAATTAACTCGCTTCCAATGTATAAAAGTACTCAATAAATCATAGCTTTTGTTGATAAAATTAGAATTTTTATAAACAAAATTACATTTTCAGAGTTTAGTTTGCATTATTACGAGACTTATATTAATGAACTCTTTATATATCTCTATTAATGTCGCTCTGCTAGAGCACTGCATCTCAATGAAAATAGAGAAAAGGGAGGCCTGACGAGGTTTCAGTTCTTCATAATGGTCTTCATCGGAAGCTTTACATACTATGTGATCCCTGGATTCCTCTTTCCTTCCGTCTCCATCATCTCTATTCTATGCTTAGTATATAAGAATTCTATCACCATACATCAGATTGGATCTGGACTTAATGGTTTGGGCATTGGCTCGTTTGGTCTCGATTGGTCCACAGTTGTTGGCTTTCTAGGTAGCCCATTGTCCATACCTGCAACTGCAATCTTCAATACAATGATAAGCTACTTTTTTGTGGTGTATGTGCTTCTTCCACTTGGGTATTGGACGAATGTTTATAATGCCAAGAGATTCCCTCTTATCTCTGCCAATGTATTTGACTCCCATGGACAACCCTATAACATTACTCGGATCATCAATGATGACAGCTTCACTCTTAATGTCTATCAAGAGGAGAATTACAGTAAGTTGAATATAACTATTTCATTTGCTTTGGTTTATGGTACAAGCTTCGCTGGCCTTGCAGCTTCAATCACACATGTTGCTCTTCATCATGGAAAGTATGTCTATATTATGAAGCATTTTCATATTGTTACACAATCGCATATATATTTTTGATAAGGGCTATAAAGTTACATATTAACCTGATAACTTATAGGGATATTTGGAAGATGTGGAAAAATACAAAAGAATATGCTAAGGAAAGGGTAGAGGATGTTCATAGCAGATTGATGAAACGAAATTATGAGCCGGTACCCCAATGGTGGTTTCTTCTCCTCTTAGTTGCAGTCATTGGCCTCTCTCTCTTCACTTGTTTAGGATTTGACAGACAACTGCAACTGCCATGGTGGGGGTTATTGTTGGCCGGCATTATGGCTTTGCTCTTCACATTACCAGTTGGAGTTATAGTGGCAACAACTAATATGGTGATCATCATCAATATTGTATACATGATATATACATCTAGCTTTTATAACAAAAAAATTAAGAAGATCAGAAAATTTTGTTGATTATTATTAATTGTTACAAACTTAATTGCTACTATGATTACTAATTACATATTATGTAGGGAGTCGGACTCAGTGTTTTTTCAGAATACGTCATTGGCCTAATCCTACCTGGAAAGCCGCTCGCAAATGCGACGTACAAGATATATAGCACGAATAGCATGTGGCAAGCACTCACACTACTCGGTGATTTAAATCTGGGGCATTACATGAAAATACCCCCAAAATCTATTTTCGTTGCACAAGTAATAAATGCACTCTATTTATTTCAATTGTTTTCAATAGTGGTATATTATTTTGGTTAGATGATAAAGATATATGAAAAGGCTAGATAAATTCTTACAATTTTCATATGCAATTCTATTCTAATATTTCTATATAAACTTCATCTATAGTTCACAGGTACAATAATCGCATCTTCTGTTTCGTATGGAATAGCATGGTTCCTTCTTGAAACTGTGGATCATATATGCGAACCAAGTAAGTTGCCATTGGGCAGCCCATGGACTTGCCCTGGTGATAATGTTTTCTATAACGCATCAATCATTTGGGGACTTGTTGGACCATTGAGGATGTTTGGCAAGCTCGGGCACTACTGGGCTTTGAACTTCTTCTTCGTAATAGGCTTGTTGTTGCCCATTCCCTTTTGGTTTCTCACAAAATCTTTCCCTCAACGCACGTGGCTCAAGCATATACACATTCCTCTATTAATCTGGGGAGGAACTCACATTCCACCGGCACACTCAGCGAACTTTATTATGTGGGGCTCAGTTGGAATTTTCTTTAACCATTATATTTACAAAAGACATAAAAAGTGGTGGGCAAGACACAACTACATAATGTCTGCATCTTTAGATGCTGGAGTAGCCTTCATGGGAATATTAATCTTCTTTTCTCTGCAATCAAATAACATCTTTGGAATAGATTGGTGGGGAGGTGAGGCAAATGATCATTGTCCGCTTGCTACTTGTCCCGTAGCTCATGGTGTGGTCGTTGAAAATTGCCCTAATATCATGTAATGATTTTGAAAGATTATTGTGTCAATAAAGTGCTGACCCCACTATAATGGGATAAAGACTTGAGTGTTGTCGTTTTTGTTGTATTATGTTAATAAAGTATATGGAAGATGACATCTTGAACACATTTCTTGCTATTTATGCAAATATTTTTCATTTTGAAAATATAATCGCATTTGATGAAAATAGAATTTGATGTTTAATTCAAAGCATCATTGTTATGAATGATTTCATAAAATCATTCAATATATGGCAAATCTAGGTATTTATACAATGTGAGGAAATACAAAAGATGGAATATCATAAATTATACAAAAAATATAACATTATATTATGATGTTTTGAAAGTAAATATTAAAATTAAGGAATAAATTATCATTACAAAGTATGTAGCTTTTATTTTTGAAGAATTAAATGAAAATGGTGTGTGTGTTTTGCTTCTTAACGTTCCCGCACAATCCTACCAGTCTACCCAACATATTTAATATGCAATACATGATACAATGGGTTGGCGGAAATATTAATAATAAATAGTAGAGAACGAATATCATATAGAAAAGTGCCAATATTTTTTTTTAGATTTGTAATGTTACTTGTCAAATTGTAGCTTTTTCTTTCACTAATTCAGCCCTTGAGATGAAATGATAATGCAACGTTAATATAATATTTCTAAAAAAAAACTTTGGGTTAAAGCTACGTACGTAGGGATATAACCCACTTATACAATTTGGCCATACTAGAAGATAATTAAGTGCAAAACACACAGAAAAATATAACAACCAGAGAACAACAAATTTTACGTGAAAAACCCTCTCTAAAACAATGAGGGAAAAATCACGGGGTGGGGCACGCGAACAATCCACTATAAAATAATAAGGATTACAACAAAACAATCTAGATTTGCCCAACCTAGATCCCCCTTGGATTCACAGCTTAAATCCCCTCTCAACTCACGGTGGAACATTCTCTTCAAGAACAAGAGACAAAACTCAAATCTCTCCTCAATCACACAAGGCAACGAAAACAAGATAGATAAAAACTCTCTTACAGTGAAGATGAAGACACCGATCTGAGAAATTTGTTCTTCCTCCTTGAAGAACTCCTCCGGCGGCAATGACAAAAAAATCACTTCTCTCCCACGATTTTTCTATCTTTTGACGGCTAACTAGAATAATCCCTCTGCCAAAGGTTCCCAGCCTATTTAGGGTAAATAAACGAAGTAATCTTGGTCATCCAAGACACTTCCAAGACAATCTGACGGCTCCCGATCGCTATTTAACGAAACAGATCTCGTCAGCTACCGCCCGGCGTTAACCGCTAGCGCGCCGCGATAGCCAACGCTACCGCCTGCGGTATCACTATCGTCGGGCGTTAGCCCTCAGCTCCCATTCGTCTCAACGACTTAGCTTGACTTCTCGACGATACGTCGATAGGCTTCTCGACGATACGTCGATAGGCTTCTCGACGATGCGTCGACATGCTAACACCGGCGGTAGTGCTACCGCCCGGCGATAACAATAAACCACGAAATTGATGCTTCTCCCAGCATTCATCATCGCCTGCAGCAGGTACATCTACATTCATGATCTGTATTTTCACTTTTTAGGGACTGAACCCCAACAATGTATACAATTATTATGCAAATAGATCTATGTATAATATTATAAGACCAATAAATCCTCGATTATGTAACAATAAGACCTATAGATTAAGTAATATCATTTTAAAATCCTATAAATCCTCAATCATCTTACGAGTTTTTTTAAAGGTAGATTGTCAATATTATTATTTAAACTAATAAATTACATCTCTTTGATGACTTTTGAGAGATGTGATTGGGTTTGGATCCTGGCCTATGACTTATTTAAACCGGTAAGTCATAGCGATTGTTGTGGGTCACTCGACGCTTTTGTAGATCAGTCGAATTGAGTCATCTCAGCTCGAGAGTGAGCCGAGCGCGCAATTATTTGTCGCATGCGCCCTTCCAATACAACTACGTGCATAATCATTGGCTCCTATGTGAGAGGCGTGTTGATGAGCTAGTGAGAGGGAGCTGGATCGACTCGCCCTCCCGGGATTGATCCTTCAGTAGTGTGGGCACTGTTAGGTTTGTGAAGTGAGTATATGCTGTGAAAGTGGCGACTATCCAGGTGGCGACTATCCAGGTGGCGACTATCCAGGTGGCGACTATCCAGGTGGCGACTATCCAGTGGCGAGTATCTCCTACTTACCCCCCCTTGAGTTTGCCTATAAATAGAGGGGTACCCCCCCTAAATCCACACCTTCTGACAGTGACGAGTATAGCCATCAGAAGTGGCGAGTATCATCAACTCTGAGCGAGTTAGAGATACCAGAGTGCTACCTGGCGAGCATCGGACTTGGAGTAAGTTCGGGTAGCTCCCTTGAGCGGGTAGCGAGTATTGGAGGTCGTGACGAGTATCTGCGTGACTAGTATCTGCGTGACGAGTATCGTCGTGACGAGTATCTGCGTGACGAGTATCTGCGTGACGAGTATCGTCGTGACGAGTATCTGCGTGACGAGCATCGGTGACGAGTATCGGTGACGAGTATCGAGGCGAGCATCGAGGCGAGCATCGGTGGCGAGCATCGAGGCGAGTATCCGTGACGAGTATCCGCGACGAGTATCACCAGCGCGGTGTGCTCGGGAGGAGAAGCGGACCTTGTCCGTGACCAAGTTCTTTACTACTATTGGCTGTTGTGATTCAAGTTGGATGCAACTTGTATTCAGCCGTGTTCTGTTGTAATCTTGTTGCCAAGTATATATTACAGCTGTGTTTGTTCTGTTTTGATATCCTTGATTGGTAGCACACAAAAATTTCAACAGCACTCCTTCTTGCATGACATAGTCGTAAGTCACGAGTATTGCCTTGAAGCAAATACTGCCTTCAGAGTGTCTTTGGAGAGTTTGTGAGCACCTTTCCCCACATACGACTAAACTATTGCGGGTCGCTCGATGCTCTTGTAGATCGATTGAATTGAACCGTCTCAGCTCGAGAGTGAGCCGAGCGCGCAATCAGTCAAAGTAAAGTTAGACAGCTGATACAAAGACTTAATTTTTAACGTGGAAAACTCATGATTAGTGAAAACCATGGGGTCAGATCGGTGCCGACCAAATTCCACTGTATTCTTGGGTGTTACAAGTTGTAGAACGCAAGAGTGTGACAAGTCACCACTCATAGCAGGGGGTGCGAGAAAGAATAAGAAAGAGAGAATCTCAAAGAGCAGGGAGATCTTTCTTTTTTAAGGGAGATCTCCAAGTCACCTTTGAAGGAGATCTTCGAAAAAATCTTCGAACGCCGAAGGAAAACTCTGAAGAATCTTCGAAGGAGCTCTCTCGGGCGCTGAAGACAAGGTGTCTTCAAATGAGGTCTATGAGCCCCTTTTATAGCTTTGGACAGGGTTAGTCCGGTAATTTTGTTGTTGTAATCACCGTAACCACATGATGAGTGAATCACGATCGTCGATCTGGAGTACACAAATCTCCATTTTTTGGATATGACTGTCTTGCCCCCCCGGGCAGTACGAGCAGTTCATTGGCGGCGATGACGACAATGAACGAAACATGCAATCTGAGTAAGGAAAGTTAAGTACCGCGCGTGCCGCGAATGCGGAGGCGTTTGGTGTGTGCTGCGAACGTGTAGGCGTTCGACGCATTTCGCGAACTCGGAGGTGCATGGCGCGCGTCGTGAACGAGCATACGTTCGACGCGCGCTTGCCATGAACGCGGACCGCACCAAAGGAGAGGCGTGTCCCGTTCTGTACCAAGGAGGTGCGGCCTCGGCTGTGCCTTGGCCGCACCTAGGGGTGCCGCCTTGGCTGTGCCTTGGCAGCACCTAGGGGTACCGCCTTGGCCGCACCTAGGGGATGCAGCCTTGGCCGCACCGAGGAGGTGTGGCCTTGGCTACGCCCGGGAGGTGTGGCCGGCACCGCGCCACCTCGGTGTAGCGGGTGTCGCGCCGGCCGCGCGACATTTTTGAGGCGGCGGTCGATCCACGATGGTGGTCGGAGTGGACAGTTTGGAGAGGTCGATCTCCACTTCCTCCTTTATGAGGGATAAGTTGCCCCACTCCCTCCACTATGAGAACTCCTCATTGGTGGAGGATTTTTGCTCGGGGCACAACAATTTCCCTATAAATTAATGGGGTACCTATGAGGGACTATTTTTTTAACCGAAGAAAAATATACGGGGATACACATGGAGTGGGAAAAACCACAAACTACCAAAACTTTCCGTAAAAGTTAGCATAATTACATAACTTGCACCTCTCTTATTTTTGAAATTACAAAAAACTCTCTTATAAGTTTACTTGTGCATGAATGTTATGAAATGTAGTCTAACATAGGAGGTTTTTGTTTCAAAAGTAAGAGGGTTGCAGTCTGTAATTTAGCAAACTTAGAGGGGAGGTTTTTGTGCATGATCTATATTCCCGCATATCCTAATCTTTATAGGATGATTAGTCTATCTAACGTCACCACAAAAATCTTTGCCAAAACATTAGTTACAAGGTTCAACTCTCTTAAACAAATCTATTTCTCAAGAATAAAGTTTGTATATTAGATGTATAAACTTGCATATGATATATATTAAAAGATAGGGGGGGGGGGGGGGGGGGGGGGGGGGGGGGGGGGGGGTTCACTATTATGGCAAAGCTTGGGTTCTCTAGCAAGATTATAGCCTTGATTAAAATGCTTCAATGCCATAACATGTTTTCCATCATTGTTAATGGTATAAATGTGGTTTCTTTTTATCGTCACGTGGAGTTAAACAAGGCGACACTGGGGAGCTGAAGTGCATCGCTCTCTAGCAAAGTATGCACGAAAACCAAAACATGAAAAGTGAAGAACAAAGGGACACACTAAGCGTCACCTTCCAAACCATCTTGCACATGACGTGGACACCCAACAATAACACGACCTATGCTCTAAAGGTAAGCAAAGCAATATAATCGTGACACGGGGCATGAGATTGCCTTTCGTCATCAATCGTAGCGACATGAGAGATTTCAAATCCTACAACTACCTCATTAGAAGTGACAAGAGGGTCAAACCTACAACCGTCATAGCAAACGTGACAGTGGAGCCTACTTGGCATGTGTCCTCAAATGTAGCGACATGAGGAGTAGATTTCACATTTGACTAAAAGAGCGCGACATGAGGAAAATAGTTTGCATTTATCCAAAAGAGCACCACATTGGAAAAACAGCCCACATCTGTCCAAAATAACGCGACAGGGGAAAATAGTCAGCAGTTGTCCAAAAGGGCAGGGGAAATAGTCTGCATTTGTCCAAAAGAGCGCGACACGGGGAAAACAATCTGCCTCTGTCCAAAAGAGCACGGACAGGTAGTGTAGCATTACTTCCGGTCCCGGAACGTCGTGACGGGAGGTACGAATTCGCCTCCAGTCTTTAAATGATATTTTCCCAACGCAGCCTGAAGCGACTCTAAAACATACGGGCGACGTGACATAGACTAATAGGTTCGTAAACACAACTACAACGTGACAGGGAATCCACTTCTCCTACGAAAACCCATAAGATCGTCGTTCTACTGGGCCCAACACAGACCCTCCTAGGAACGTGGCCTCCACGAAGAAAACCCATAAGTTCCCGCAATCATTACGACGAATAACAAGGTGCATTCCTGCTTGCGCACCTAGGGCTAATCACTATGCACATCACATAACATCACCGATCATGGCTTATCACTATGGGTAGGCTTCACACAACATGCATAAATCTAGACTCACACGTTGGATTACTAATGCACATTTATGTCGGGGACGGACACAATTGACCCGGTGGTTCGCAATGAACCGAGGGAGACACACACCATGTACAATTGGAGGCAGGTGGCCCTCCTAAGTAAACAAAACAAAACAGTTATGTCAGGGTCTCAATCCCACGGCCTAGCGGAGTTCCCGCTCTCCACCGCGTAGCATAAGAGGGACTCTACGTGCAACTCACACAAACATATGATGGTTTCACAATCCCAAGCTCTGGTGGAGTCCCTGTCCTCAACCGAAATGGTGTGAGGGGACTCTCATTGCACTAAAAGCATCGCATGCACAAAATGCAGAAAATAGCAGTCCTAAGACCGGGGAAAGTGATCGTAACTCTTGGCGTGTGTTCTGGATCCATCAGAAAGATTGTCGTGGTTTTCTCTATGCGGATTCAGACTCCTCTCGAACAATCAAGCTCCAAAATGACTTCGGCAATGATTTCAACAACCATAGGCTCACTCCACTAGATCAAGCTTCGATCGGCAAACAACTTGTAGATCTCAGTCCAACCCTCCTGGGTTTGGCAAGGTAACCCGACAAAGAGGGTAAAACCTCCCACCATCAGTGGCGGATCCAAGAAATTGATAATGGGGGGGGGGGGGGGGGGGGGGCACAAATTTTTTTTAAATAAAATGACAAGTAAATATTAAAATTTTTGCACTATAAAGTCATACAAAACTACATAACACTGAAAATTACAAACAACATGAAAAATTATAATTGTCCACGACGAGTTTTCATTTTTTGAAAACGATCGATAACATCATCATCAGTTACTTTCAAAAATGTCTCTCGCTCAATAAAAGTGACTAGACAATCATTCAACATTTGATCATCCATACTATTGCGCAACTTGTTCTTCACATAATTCATGCCTGAGAAAACTCTTTCCACACTTGCAGTAGCCACGGGAAGAATCAATACAAACTTCAAAAGTTTGTAGATTTGTTGATAAGCAACATATTTACCAGTTTCAACAAGCCCCATACAAATTAGAGCAACATCCCCCATATTAAGATAGAGCAACATCCCCCACATTAAGATAGAAAGCCCCATACAAATTAGAGCAAGGGCTCTTAGAAAAAATAGTGCAGCAACCATCAAAAGAAACCAAACCAAAATTATCTATTTAAGAGTGTAGGTTAGTAATCTCACTACTACAATCTCAAGCAACCACCAAAATCAAGCCAAGAAGTTCACAGTAGCAGTTTACTGCAAAGCCAGCCACATCAATCCAAGGAAAGCATGCCAGGAACCCTCACCAGCAATCAACAGAGCTCACCAGGTAAGGGGAAATACCCAGGAGAAGCAGCGGTAACTTCCAACACCCAAGAAGGCAAGAACCAAGGCTAAAAACAGCTATCTCCATGTAAGACCCTTTTTTTTGCTTTGGGACACCGGGTCTTACCGCCCAGAACCACCGTCTTGCGGTGGTACCATTTCACTACATGGTCGCCACCACAACACGCCGATCCTGCCGGCTATTCAACATTATCCAGGCCAACCAAATTTAATAAGAAAGAAAAAAACTAAACGCACGAGTCCACAACAATCACATAATAGAAGGATAACATGTCCAAAATGAGAGAATTACACATAATTAGATGCTACTAATCAAAGTGCGGAAATATAACATAGAAATACAACTAAGACACTAAGCCTGATCAGACAATGATTTCTTCGCCTCTCGCCTGACAAAGATGTAGCAGTCCAAACATCCACATGGCTCGACACCCTCGATGGCATACAGCTCCGCCCTCTGTCCTGGGTAAATGTGTAAAGTGGGTAGATGAGGGGTCTTGCTTACCGGAGCTCTCCCGGCAGCTGCTGAGAGTCCAACTCCGGGCCTGGACACTGCCTCAGGTTCCACCCTCTGGGGGTTGACCTGCTCTCCCTGGTTCTCCTGTAATCATAGGGTCCACCGACCGTCAGTCTATAAGACTCAGCATATTCCTCACCACCTCCACCCGCGACTCCTAGGCACCGTGCGGGAGGAGGAAGCGGAGGACATCAAGGGGTAATGAAAACAAGCAGATGACAGGTGGCAAAGAAAACTAGCAAGAATACAAAACCAAGTCTATACTAGCAGTTCTATTATCAGGCACAACGTAGAGTAACAACGTAAGGAAAGCTACACTAGCAAATAATAAAAGTTAAGATTACTCTAGCAGTTCTACTATCAGACACAATGTAGAGTAACAACATAAGGAAAGCTACACTAGCAAATAATGAGGGCAGTTAAAGTAATTTGTAAAGCAGCTAAGAAAACTAACCTTAACTTATATGCGTACACACAAGACACATAAGTCAAGGGATCTGGCAGGAAGTAAACTCATCGTATAAAGGGTCCCACACTAGTTTATACGATGAGGTCTCTGTGTGTGCAGAAATGCTATGCTATGATGTACAATGCAATGATGGAATGTTTGTATTAATAGTTCATACACATGCAACTCACCCACACGACTCTGTACGTACAAACCTTTAGTTTCCACTTTTCGGAGGTAGCTAACCTCTCGGGCACCTCCCGTCGTGGTCAAACGGTGGCAGAGGAGCGGGCGTCTCCTCACCTAGGTGGGTATGCCACACTACCAGACCTAGGCCCTAACGTACGCTGTATTACCGGTACCCGGTACCCACGAGCTCCTGCGTACTCTTGCTGGATCCGAAGAAACCAGACCTTTATTTGGCCAGGCAAAGTTTGGGGAAAACCGTCCCGTCGGACGCGCAGTAGAAACAACTTGGCCCCTCCGTAAACCTCTAGCACTGCCGAGTCAACGAACTGCTGTAGGTGTGGCGACTAAGCCAGAACCGAAGACCCACCACAATCTATGCACATGCACTATATACAAATATCTTATCTTACCATCGAGCCTCCAGATCGTATTACTGATCTGGCAGCATAAATAGCGAGCCCATCGCTCGCTTGACTATACCAGTCTTACATCAAACTACGAGCCTACCGCTCGCTAGACTATACTAGTCTTATATCAAACTACGAGCCTATCACTCGCTAGACTATACTGGTCTTACATCAGGCTACGAGCCTACCGCTCGCTAGACTTTACTAGTCTACATCAAGCTACGAGCCTACCGCTCGCCAGGCTTTACTAGTCTTACATCAGGCTACGAGCCTACCGCTCGCTAGACTTTACTAGTCTTACATCAACTACGAGCCTACCGCTCGCTAGACTTTACTAGTCTTACATCAACTACGAGCCTACCGCTCGCTAGACTTTACTAGTCTACATCAAACTACGAGCCTACCGCACGCTAGACTTTCCCAGTCCTTCCTTATAACCCGAGCCTAACGCTCGCAGGACTATCCCAGTCCTCCTTATAACCCGAGCCTAATGCTCGTAGGACTATCCCAGTCCTTCCTTATAACCCGAGCCTAACGCTCGCAGGACTATCCCAGTCCTTCCTTATAACCCGAGCCTAACGCTCGCAGGACTATCCCAGTCCTTCCTTATAACCCGAGCCTAACGCTCGCAGGACTATCCCAGTCCTTCCTTATAACCCGAGCCTAACGCTCGCAAGACTATCCAGTCCTTCCTTATAACCCGAGCCTAACGCTCGCAGGACTATCTCAGTCCTTCCTTATAACCCGTTCCGGTTGGGTTGGAAGTTAACTTGTCAAGTTCTCCTACTTAGCTAGTCTTGTCTGTAATTTAGTTGAACTTAGAAGCTTGGGGTGAATCCTGGACTTCCCGTGGATTACCCGGTGAAGGGCTCGCAACGGTCCAGGATATTTGTTTTATTTAGTTGCTATCCATTCTAGTACACTCATTTACTCTCCAATTGCTTTAAAAATCCTAGGGTGGATTACCATTTGACTCGAATGGGCATGAGTCGGTGTTCTATTGATCACCGAACCACGCCGTTCCTAATAGTCGACTATTTCCTTGTGTTGTCTTCCTATCACAGTTTCCACTTTTTTTTGCTAAGTCATCATTTGCCTCCCTCAATGGGTCCTTGTCAATTCCCTGAATCGCTAGTTTCGCTAAACACACCCCGTCTTTATTTTAATGACTGCACTTGGGGAGTAAAACCTTAACACAATTGGGCATTCACAATTTTCCTCGAGTTAATAAGTCTGGGGGTAGTGACCATGAGTAAGGGGTCCGAATCTATGTTTTCAACTTCTACTGTTCGCAGACCAAGGTGGGATTGAACTAAGTTAACCTCCAAGGCGCAATCTCAATCCTATCATGTCCAAGTGAGTCCCAAGTCTTGTCATAGGTTCTTATGGGTATCAATCTGAAACCTCAAACCTTAGTCTTTATAATTTTCTAGGGGGTGTTTACTCATGAACTCTACTTAAAAATGGTTGGTGTGCGAATAGGGTTTGAACGTTGAGTATTATTTAGGGATCTCTATAAAACCTGATAGCTCCACTACATCATAGTATTGGTCTAAACTCTAGATTCTAAGTCTCCTATTAAACCAGAGTATATTTGTCCTTAAATTATCCATTATTGCATTTTAACTAAACGCACCCAATTTTTCCTACACTCCTAAGACCAAAATTTCCACTTGGAGTTCAGAGGAATCCATGAGTTGAATTCATAGCTAGAGGTGATTGATATCATGTCCAAGGCATGGGCAGATACTCAAGGTATTTGCATGAGTCAAAACCGCTAAACGCACCGGATACACCTTATACATGTCTCGCTAAAGACCTAAAAGGAGCTACACTTGACCAAACGACATGAAGTCAGTGGCATTCTAAAGGTAACTTCAAGATCTACCATTCTTATGTTGATCACTAACTCCCGAAATGAACCTTGCCTAGGTAGAGTCATCATGTAAGTGCTGTGCCAATTGTTTAACACAGCAAAACACTATTAAAGATATGTCACACCAAAAATGACATGGAGAGAGCTATACTTAACCAAATGGCATGAATTCAGTGGCATTTTAAAGGTAACCTAAAGGGCTACAATGTTCATGTTGATTGAAATCTCCAGAAATGGGTCTAACCTTGGTGAATTCAATATGTAAGTGCTGTACAAAATGTTTTACACAGCAAAACACTATTACAGACATGTCACACCAAAAATGACATGGAGAGAGCTATACTTAACCAAATGGCATGAAATCAGTGGCATTTTAAAGGTAACCTAAAGGGCTACAATGTTCATGTTGAATACAATCTCCAGAAATGGGTCTAACCTAGGTGAATTCAATATGTAAGTGCTGTACAAAATGTTTTACACAGCAAAACACTATTATAGACATGTCACATCAAAAATGACATAGATAGAGCTATACTTAACCAAATGGCATGAATTCAGTGACATTTTAAAGGTAACCTAAAGGGCTACAATGTTCATGTTGATTGCAATATTCAGAAATGGGTCTAACCAAGGTGAATTCAATATGTAAGTGCTGTACAAAATGTTTTACACAACAAAACACTATTATAGATATGTCACACCAAAAATGACATGGAGAGAGCTATACTTAACCAAATGGCATGAAATCAGTGGCATTTTAAAGGTAACCTAAAGGTCTACAATATTCATGTTGAATACAATCTCCAGAAATGGGTCTAACCTAGGTGAATTCAATATGTAAATGTTGAAAAAATGTTTTACACAGCAAAACACTATTATAGACATGTCACACCAAAAATGACATGGATAGAGCTATACTTAATCAAATGGCATGAAATCAGTGGCATTTTAAAGGTAACCTAAAGGGCTACAATGTTCATGTTGAATACAATCTCTAGAAATGGGTCTAACCTAGGTGAATTCAATAAGTAAGTGCTGTACAAAATGTTTTACACAGCAAAACACTATTACAGACATGTCACACCAAAAATGACATGGAGAGAGCTATACTTAACCAAATGGCATGAAATCAATGGCATTTTAAAGGTAACCTAAAGGGGCTACAATGTTCATGTTGAATACAATCTCCAGAAATGGGTCTAACCTAGGTGAATTCAATATGTAAGTGTTGTACAAAATGTTTTACACAGCAAAACACTATTATAGACATGTCACACCAAAAATGACATGGAGAGAGCTATACTTAACCAAATGGCATGAAATCAGTGGCATTTTAAAGGTAACCTAAATGGATACAATGTTCATGTTGAATATAATCTCCAGAAATGGGTCTAACCTAGGTGAATTCAATATGTAAGTTCTGTACAAAATGTTTTACACAGCAAAACACTATTACATACATGTCACACCAAAAATGACATGGAGAGAGCTATCCTTAACCAAATGGCATGAAATCAGTGGCATTTTAAAGGTAACCTAAAGGGCTATAATGTTCATGTTGAATACAATCTCCAGAAATGGGTCTAGCCTAGGTGAATTCAACATGCAAGTGCTGTACAAAATATTTAACATAACAAAACACAATTATATATAGAATTAAAATGTGACCTAGAGAGCAAATATTAATAACCTAGAAATTATGAGCACAAATTTCCAACCTACCCAAAAGTGATGTCTTTAGTCATATCACATGCGTGGACAAAATCTCATTGTCAAGTTCATATGACCCCCCCCCCCCCCCCCCCCCCCCTCTTTCATTTTGTAACCTAATTTAGGGGTAATTTAGTAAATTCCACATCTTGGGATTTTTGTACCCAAAAATACCCAAATAACTTTGGGAATGCATATTGCTGCCAAGGACCCATGTCCAACATTTCAAAATCATTGGGTTAGCCCCCAAGGCTTGGGGCTCACTCCACCCCAAAATTGCTAAAGGCACACATTTAAGGTCCTTATCCTGGCCTTGCATGGCTCATAACTCCACATGCACAAGGCCAAATGGTCTCAAATTTCTACCAGTGATATAAATATATATAAAGAGCTCACCATCCAAATTAGGGGGTGTTTGGAGTTATACCACTCCATAAATACCAAATATTTACTTTTTCTAATAAATAGAATAACCCAATGGATATACATCCAAAAATTATCAAATTTAATCCCTAGGTGTGTCATCATACCATGCATGCATGGTAGAAATTTCAGGTCAAGATGAGGTCTAACAAAATAGTTATAAGCAATATAGTTTCTGACCTAGCCTAGGACCAGTCCCAACAAAACAGGTGCCCTGGGTCCTACACACCTCCAAATGGCTTGATCTTGGGTCCTATGGAAACTAGAGACCAAGGCCTACAACAGTTGTCTCAGCCACCTTGGGCTGAAATGGCCTCTAAGAGCTTCAATTTCACTGAAATGGCCTCTAAGAGCTTCAATTTCAGCTTACAATGTCGGGCCAATAAGTGTGACATTTAATTAAATAATATGACTTAAATCATTTCTGGGCTGCGAATAAGCAGGGCTGCCAGATCTAACGGCCAGGGGTTATCGTCCCCGATGAGCCAAGGGCCCAGATCTCACGCGCCCGGGCCACTTGCGGGCTCGATTCCGGCCAACTCAGGCCGTCTCCGGCCAAACCCCCAAGCCACCACCTCCACCCTACATAGGGCTTTCACTTGGCGGTGGCCGTTTGGCCGGAGGTGGTCGGAGGAGCTCTCCGACATCTCACGATTTTTCGGTCGGAACAAGGAAAAACGGGAATGGAAAATCTCCATTCTCTTGGCGATTTTGAAAACGGAATAAGTGGAAATCTAGCACAGGAGGAGAGGGGAAGGAACGTGCCTGAGTGCGGCCTTGGCGGCGAGCATTGCGGCGGAGGAAGATTTGGGCATTGTTTCCAGCGTCCATGGCATTTCCTGTGCGGCTGAGCTCGAAATCTCTGTCTGAGGAGGGGGCTCGACTGCCTGAAGAGTTCTGAAGGTGTTGGTGAGGAGAAATGAGAGGGAGGGAGTGTATATGGCTGGCTGCCATTAAGGCCATTCGGCTAGCCACCTTGCCGCCCATGGCAGCCAATCAAATCCTCCTCCCCACTGCCCAAAACTGAAGGAATTAAATCCCCTAGCTGAGAGAAGAGCTTGGGGAATGAAAATGGGGTGCCATTTGACACCCATTCCCCAATTCCCTCCTCCATGTTCTCTTGGTCTTCTTCTCCATTTCAAATCCAAATCCCTTGCAATTAATCCCTCCATTTCGAAATTCCAATGGTTTTGGGGTTCAGTTATCATGAGGGCTGGTTATTGGAGTCATGGGGTTGGTTAAGCCCACTTGATTTGAGCTTTGGGCTCACTTGACTCAAATAGGCCAATTTGGGGGTTTTGGGTTTGGGGCTTGATCTAAGCTCACACCACTCAATGTGACTGAGTAACATTGCTTCCTAAGACCCTATGGACCTACTCCAAGAAGAATTGAGTCAAGGTGGGGTCAAACGGGGCTTGATTGCACTTATTTGCCTATAGGGGCAATTTGAGTATTTTGTTGATTTTGACCTAATTCTCCATGGTTGAATGCACACCATGGTCCATTTAGGTCTCATATACTCCCCTTAGGGTTTAGGGGTGATCAATTTGGTCATACTAAGTCAATTGGAGATTAATTTGGATTTTTAGCACATTTAGGTCAATTTGGGGCTTTTTAGAAATTGGCCCAATTTCCCCAAATTGATGGCCCTATGATGGGGATTTTGGGTCCATTAGGTCCCCTAGGGAGGTTTCCATAAGAGAGTAGGTCCAATTTGATCATTTGGAGTCCAATTTGATCATTTGGAGTCCAATTGCCCTTATTTATGGTGGTTTGACCTAGGATAGCTCAAAGTTGACTTTTGGTCAATTTGACCAATTTGGTTGACTCCAAGGGTCCCTAGTGGCCTACTTACCTCCTTGGAAGGTCATAGGGATCATAGTGAGGTTATGATTGCTTTTTGGAGTCTTTTGGTCACCCCTAGGCTAGGACATCAAAAATTGCTAAATGCACACCAATGTGTATTCCTTCTTAACTTGTGGAGTTCATGGGGTCTCCTTGGCCTATTTTGGGTACTTGACTCATCCTAGGGAAATATCCATGGTTATGTGAGGTGCATAAGATGTTTTAGCCTCTTTTTAGTTCACTTTTTATTAGGGTGGTCCATGGTGGCTGAGTGCACACCAAGTGTATTTCACCTCTTTCATTATCATCCTAGGGCTCTAGGTCACTTATCCTATTTTTGTCATGACTTGTCATGACAAAAATTCTCTAGGGGCCTAGCAGTTTGGGGGATGTTACACTCCAAGGTCCAGAGATCGGAAAATAGGAGAAGAGATGGAAAGCCTGGAAAACGAGCAGGTTAATGACGGCACGGAGGCTGGAGAACCGGAACCGACGGGCGACGGCACGACACTCGGCACTGACGCCTGACGGCAGCCTGCGGAACAGCGCGAGTCGGGAGCGAGATGGTGAGAGCGGCCGAGCGGGAGTTAGGGTTTGGCCGAGCCCGAGCGGGTGCGGGTGCGAGAATGCGAGATGGGATATTGTCAAAGAAGAATAATGGGGGGGGGGGCAGTGTCGGGAGAAATAATAAATTAGGTATGATTGGTGTGCGATTAGCTAACATTATGTGTGCGAATATCCAAATTTTTGTGGCCTTATACCAAATTTTAAAAAATAATGGGGGGGGGGGGGGGGGGGGGGGGGCAGTGTCCTTAGGGCCCCCCTCTGGATCCGCCCATGCCCACCATCATTTATCGGCCAACCGAAAGGGAGGAACTCCTCACTATAATGAGAATAAGGTTGGCTCAACAAAATAAGGGCCAGCCTTCTCTTTTACAGCAACTGTAGGTGATGGGATACTCCCACTTCTCTGGCCGCGACAACTCACGACAATGGAGCAGAAATTCAGCAATAGAATTGTTAATGTATATTTTGACTTATAATGGGCTCAGAGGCTTAACGGGTCGGTTCAGATACTGGGACATTCGATACCCGTATGGAACCTAGGGTTTTACTATAAATACCTAGCTAGGGGCAACGGGTAGTAGATTCCAATTTGATCCACACCCGGATGCTTCAAGCAAACCTAACATTCTCGAATCAGCCCCCCCGGTCACTCGCCGCTCTTCCCGTGTGAGATCATGAAGGCCTCCCGTCATTGTTCATGCTCTCGAAGCCTTCTCCCGTCGTCGCTCAAGATCTCGAAGTTCTCTCCAGCTGCTGATCGTGCTCCCAAATCCCTCCCATCGCCGACCGTGCTCGTGAAGCCCTCCCGTCGTCGTTGTCTACCATCGCAGATCTAGGGCTTCACCTAGATCTTCATCGTCGCTGCGCCTTAGTTGCAGAAGGCCGCTCCCTTTCCAGCTTTTAAAAGAAGGAGATCTCCCGGAGCCTTCCTCTTCTCAGTCTCGCAGAAAGAAGAAGAAAGCTCTCGGCGAAGCTGTTTTCTCGACAAATTCTTCGAGACCTCCCGTGTCATTTCAACGAATCAGTTCACTTGACGAATTCAGTCTCGATGATTCGTCGAGTCCTCTCGACGAGCTCAGCTTCACTCGACGAATCAAGTTGTCTCAACGGTTCTGCTCTCGATGATTCGTCAAGTCCACTCTACGAATCAAGTTATCTCGACGGTTCCGCTCTCGACAATTTCTGTTCAGCCCTCTCGACGAATTTAGTCCTCTCGTCGAATTCTCATGTTTGTTCAGCCCTTGTGTGTGATCTCTCTTCAATTTTCTTGTTGAACTCATTATGATGAAGGGAAACTCTTTCTACTCCCCTGTTCTGATGGTCAAGTTAGAAAAATTCACGGCTTCTGAGTTCAATTCCTGGAAGTTAAACACTCAATTCAAAATGAAGTGTCTGAACGTGTTCTGCACAGTTCAGTCAAATCATGCTGATTTCTTAGGGACAGATGATGAGGAGCAATGAGTCAGTGATGAGGATTTCTGCAGAGACTATCTGCTGAATTGTTTTTCTCCGAGCATAGCAAAGACTTAATTGAAGATGAAGACTGCTAAGGAGATCTGGACTGCTTTGGAGGAGCATTTCCGGCAGGAGGAGGACCTGTCAAATGCTCACATGGTAGATAAGTTTCACTCCTTCACGTTCGACGAAGAGAAAGCAATTCTCCCTCAGGTATCAGATTTTGAAAATTTGGTTGACTTTTTACACAACGAAAAAATTTCTTTGTCAGACAACTTTGTTGCTGGCACGATTGTTTATATGTTGTCATCTACGTGGTATAATTTCAAAACTGAAATGTACCGCAAGAAGATGTTGGTTGGTCTGAACGACCTCAAACGTTTTATACGTATTGAGGATGAGAATAGGACTCGACATGATTTAGAAGTTGTTAGCAAGCAGAAAGATGCTGCCAACATGATTTCAAACTCTAAACGCATGTCGAACCCTAGAAAGACCAAACCCACACCAAGTAGTTCCCAGGTTGCAGGCCCTAGTAAAACCATTAAAAAGTTTAAGGGCAAGTGTTTCAACTGCAACAAGTGAGGACACAGTGCATCTGATTGCAGGCTTCCTAGAAAGGATAATGGCAAAGCACCACAAGAAGGCAACCATGCAAATATGGTTAGTCTTACTGAGCCTTCCAACTTTGTCGCTATGGTTGGAGATGAGAAGGTCAGTACTTAGTGGTACCTTGACTCGGGGGCAATGTGTCATGTGTGCAACAACGCTAATCTGATGACAGTGCTAACTACTACAAAAGAACGTGTGACCATTACAAACGGTGAGACAGCTGACGTGCTGAAGGTGGGGAATGCAACTTTGCTGTTATCCTCAGGTAAGACATTAACTTTAAAGAATGTTAAATTCATTCCTTCATTAACTGCTAATTTAGTGTCTATTAGCTTATTGTGTGATGCTGGTGTATCTTTTAATTTCTGTAGCGGTAGAGTAACAATGTTAGTTAACTCACACTACTTTGGGTGTACCTACGTCCAAAATAGAATGTACTGACTAAGTCTAGCAAACAAAATATTTCAACAAGTTCAAACGAACTTAGTTAGCCTCAAGACTCTACATGAGATACTAGGACACGTGAACTACATAAAAATGTTCCAAATTGCTAGAACTCATCAGATCATTCTAGACATTTCAAACATAACTGAAAAATGTGAAGTATGTGCTCAGACAAAGATCACTAAGAAACCTTTTAGGGCAGTTACTAGGAGCACAACACCTCTAGAACTTATACATTCCGGCATCCGTGACTTTAAAAGTTTTCACCAGAGGAGGAAGGAAGTATATGATCATCTTTATAGATGACTGCTCCATATTTTGTCACATTTATCTCCTTAAAACTAAAGATGAAGCGTTTAAAACATTCTGTATTTTCAAAACCAGGATTGAAAACCAACTTGACATGAAAATTAAAAGATTTAGAAGTGATAGAGGAGGAGAATATATGTCCAGTAAGTTCAAATGTTTCCTTGCCCAACATTGAATCATAGTAGAAACCACTGCTCCTTACTCATCACAATCTAATGGCATAGCTGAGCGCAAAAATAGAACGCTAACAAAAATGTTGAATTCTATACTTTTGACTGCAGGCATGCCTTCTACTTATTGGGGAGAAGCAGTCTTGACTGCAAACCACATTCTGAATAAAATTTCGCATGCTAAGTTAGAGGTGACACCATATGAGCTTTGGTTTAAGAGACCCCCAAACCTCACTAGACTTAAGACCTTGGGATGTATAGCCTACGTCAGGGTCTCTGACCCTAGACGGTCTAAGATTGGACCTAGGACCAATACATGTGTCTACCTAGGTTGTGCTGAAGATGGTGCTGCAGACAGATTCTTAGATATCTCCAATAATGTCGTCATATAATCTAGGGATATTGTGTTCTTTGAAG
The DNA here is from genome assembly GCA_033032865.1 of Dactylorhiza incarnata. Taxonomy (NCBI): domain Eukaryota; kingdom Viridiplantae; phylum Streptophyta; class Magnoliopsida; order Asparagales; family Orchidaceae; genus Dactylorhiza; species Dactylorhiza incarnata. Next base: position 147,965 of record JAWHQI010000285.1, on the reverse strand, counting down.
ATAAATTTCTCAAAGATAAGAACCTGTCACTCTCAGGTATGCAAGTAGCTATTACTGACGAAGATCCTGAATTAGTACCGAGCACCTCATATTCAGTTCCTATAGACAACTTTGGCCTAGAGTCTAGGAGAACTTCTATAAGAGAGGGAACTCCCAGAACCTTCGGTAGTGATTTTGTCACTTACCACGTTGAGGCAGATCCATCCACCTATAAGGAAGCGATGAGATCAAGGGACTCACTACTCTGGAAAGAAGTTATTGATGAAGAGATGAACTCTCTACTCCAGAACAATACCTGGACGTTGGTTGATAAGCCAAAAGGGGCTAAAATTGTAGGGTGTAAGTGGGTTCTGAAAAGAAAATTAAATCATGATGGTAGCATAGCTAAGTATAAAGCACGCCTGGTGGTTAAAGGTTTCACACAAGTAACCGGAGTAGATTATTTTGATGTCTATTCACACGTATGTCACCTAGCAACCATTCGGATCCTCCCTACTATTGCATCTATTGAGAAATTGGTTGTTCATCAAATGGATGTTAAGACTGCGTTATTGAACAGAGATCTCACCGAAGAAATCTACATGAATCAACCTGAGGGTTTCATTGTAGAAGGTCACAAAACCAAGGTCTGTAAATTACTTAAATCTCTATACGGACTAAAACAAACACCTAAATTATGGCATGAGAAGTTTGATTATAGTGTAAAGAACATGGGATTCATATCGAGTCTCTCGGATAAATGTCTTTACATACGTCATAGATCAAATAAAGTCGTTATAATATGCTTGTGTGTCGATGATATGCTTATTCTAGGGACTGATAAATCCAAAGTGGATGACGTCAAGTCAGGCCTAATAAAAGAATTTAGCATTCAATACCTAGGTGTAGCTGAAACTATACTAAGCATGCAGGTGAGCTTTTAGAGAAATGACATCTCCCTAAGTCAAAGCCACTACATAAAGTCCATGTTGGATACGTGGGGATACAGTGAAAATAAAGCATTAGAGACACCTTATGACTACAATAACCAGTTAAAGCCCAATGAAGGAGCTACAGTTATACAGTTAGATTAATCTAAACTCATTGAGAATCTCATGTATGTTATGGTCTGCACTAGACCTGACATAGTCTTTACGGTCAGCATGTTATGCAGATTCACTAGCAATCCTGGCCAAGACCATTGAAATGCCCATGATAGGCTGATGAGATACTTAAATCACACTCAAAAGTATGTCTTATGTTACTCTGGTCATCCTTCAGTTCTTGAAGGATATTCTGATGCATCATGGTGCTTGGAAATAAACGACAGCAAGTCCACTAGTGGTTTTATTTTCACACTATGAGGAACAGTTGTAGCGTGGAAGTCCAGGATGCAATCATGTATTGCTCTCTCTTCTATGGAATCTGAACTCTACGCTCTAGCTTCAGTGGGAGAAGAAGCAGAGTGGATAAGAGATTTGGTGATGGACATTCCACTGACAAGCCTGAAACTAAGTTCTGTTGTAGTTTACTGTGACAATCAGGCTACTAAAACGATTGCTACGAACACTTTGTTCAATGGCAAAAGAAGACAACTAAGGATGAAACAAACCTGATTGACCTCACTTACAAGTCAAGGGATTATGACCCTGATTGATGCGAGATCAAAAGATAATGTTGCAGACGCTTTGACAAAATGCTTGAATAGAGTTCTCACAATAAAAATATCGGGGGAGATAGGACTACAGTTCATAGAAATATGAAACTTTCCTCCTATGTTTATGTTTTGATAGTAAAAACCTATAGTCGCAGCATTCAAGCATCTAATAACAAACTGAAAACCCCAAATAATTTCTTGATGAAACCCAAGATGGTTAGATGTGAGTTATTCCACATTTGATAACTAAACATCTTTCTCATTGTAAGTTGATTATTATTCAACTGAGAATAGAAAGTTGTTGCAAAGGTTAATCTAACATTAATGATCATAACACATTATTCCACATTTGATAAGGTTACAAATGATGGTGTGCCAAATCATTTAATGATGAGGTACATAGTGATCATTAATGAGTAAGATAATAACGTGTGATTTGTTAAAATCATAACTTGATCGGTCCTAGTTAAACTGGATAGAGATGCTGACAGTGTTACTTCACCAATGCTATAAGTTCTAAGCTCATTTAAGTATAGGTAGTTTACTTTTGATGTTACTGCATATGTTTATGAATTCATTGAGTCTAACTCATGAAATTCCTTACAGGCACTGATAAAGATGGAGGAGAGAAAGTAGTCTTTGATATGAATGAAGATGATCTACTCTCTGAGTAAAATTGTTATATATTTAATCCATTTGCACATTTCTTTTTCAGACTTATATTCCCGAGTAGCACTTTCGTTTGGATATTTTGTTTAATTATGAAAATCCCTATTATGTTTAATTATGCTAACTTCTCTGGAAAAAGTGTAAAGTCGGAAATTTTTGCTCTCTACTTTCTGCACTCCGAAACGTAAACGTTATATGTCACACATATAGGAGGAGTTTGTTAATGTATATTTGGACTTATAATGGGCTCGGAGGCTTAACGGGTCGGTTCGAATACTGGAACATCTGATACCCGTATGGAACCTAGGGTTTCACTATAAATACCTAGTTGGGGGCAACAGGTAGTAGATTCCACTTTGATCCATACCCGGATGCTTCGAGCAAACCTGACAAGAATCCCCTTCCAGCTTCTCTCTCACGGTCGAGGCACACACAGAGCAGGCGTCTTGAGCTCGCCAGAGGGTAATGGACGGAGGCTCTGCTCCTTCCTTTGACTAGGTCATCGATGGCAAGAACGAGAGAGAGAGAGAGAGGTCGACCTTAATTTGCCCTAGCCCATGCGAACGAGGAGGGGGGGGGGGGGGGGGGGGGGGGGGGGGGCAGCTGGCTGCACGCGAAAAGGAGAGGGATAAGGGTATTGGGTATAAGGGGAGGCTTAGGTTTAGGTTTTTAATTCTTAACCTAATAATATCTGATATTTGCAGACCAATCGTCCAAACACACCCCAACAATCTCTATCTGCACACCACATTGATTTTGTCGAGCCGCTACCTAATAGAGATCTCACCATCCTTATTTCTGATATTTTCTCTGGTCTTGGGTTGATAAATCCTCTGGACCACTGTAATGAAGAAATCATTCCCTGATTGCGAGCTTTCAGATCACTGATAAGTTGGACAGGCCGGTTTGGTGGCTTGAATCTGATGGTAATTTCTCTATAAAATCTTTTAATAAAAAGCTTCTATATGCTGCGTTAGAACCTTTTGAATTTAACTGGATCTGGATGGCTAAGGTCCCAATTCAATTCTCTATGGTCTGCTGGAAAGCTATTGAGAGGATACTCCCGGTTGATCAATGTCTTCCTAAAGCTGGAGTGCATCTGGCTTCAAAGTGCCGTTGTTGTTTCTCCGCAAGTAATTGTGAAACCATTGACCATCTTCTGGTTGGCAGCGAGCTGGCCGAGGCGTTCAGGGGTCATTTTGAATCTTTCTTCTTTGGTGTGAAGCACGTGGGCAGGGCTTTCACTTCTAAACTAAAATTTTGGAAGCGTAAAAGCATGTCATTCTCGCTGGAGCTCAAAAAGATAATTCTAAGTGTTCCGGTTGTTTGCTCGTGGTTATTGTGGGCCGAGCGGTGCAAACGTACTTTTCAAAGTCCAAATAGTTCGGTGAACAAACTTATTCGGGAGTTTCACAATATTTTCGGTTTGATGTTTCAAGTTTCTCCGACAGTCTCGGTTATGAATGTTGAGCATGGCATTTTGGAATGGTTTGGTATTCCCAATTGTCAACTCCGTTTTTCCGGTCGAATCTTCAACTGGAAAGGAGACTCCAGCGCTAATTGGTTCTTGCACACTAATGGGGCGGTTGACCCTACTTGTGGTTTAGCGGGTGGTGGTGGATGCATCCGTAACAAATTAATTTTGCTCTCTAATTGCTAGATTCGCTCACTTCTATGGGGAGAAAAAGCGTTATAGAAGCCGAAGGAATGACGCTTAGGGATGGGATCATCCTTTGCAATAATTTAAATATTATTCAGGCTCATATGCACGGGGATTCTAAATTGGCTTCGCCCGTTCTCGATGCGCTGCTTCGCCCACAACCAAGCGGGCTTCGCCCGCTTGGCATTCAAGCGGGCTTCGCCCGCCCGCCGATCTCGATGCGTCGCTATGGCAACCAAGCGGGCTTCGCCCTCCCCCCGGCCGAGCTTCGCCCTCCCCCGGTGGGCTTCGCCTAATAAAACACATTACCATACAATCATCCAGCACTATACCATCAATGGTGCCTTATTCGAAATTGGGAGCAAAAATGGATAGTTCCACTCCTGAAGTCAAATGTATTTCAGTCCCAGCAAAGCCCCAGCAGCATTAAAATTGACATAAGAAATCTATTTCAGTCCTAGCTAAGTCCTGGTAGCACTTTATATCATTGAGATGAAAATTTGAAGTCAAATAAAAGAGCCCAAAAGCTATAAAATCGGAGTAAAAATGGATAGTCAATGAACATATAACAACCAGATGAAAAAAATGAACTGAAATCCCGTTGCTAGAACTACTTATGCCGCAGAACTATTTCTCTAATCTTTCAAAGTTGGATTGTCCCCTTGGGCAGGTAAACTTGGTATGGAAAAAATTTCATACAAATATGTCTGATTAAGGAGAATATTCCAAGTGCATGTACGTACATATTCAAACTCAATCAATAACATTTATTCATTATTATGAAGAAGAATTTGTTTTTCTATTTATTCATTATTATGAAGAAGAAATTGTTTTCTATCATCTCTCTCAAATTGAATGGCCATCAACCATGTTTTGAGGGAGTTTTAGGAACATGGCTTCTTCGCCTCCATGCTTTTTAGACACTGAGCCCATTAGATTCTGCATCTCTATTGTCAAATTCTTCACCTCCTGAGGACAATTGTGTTAACCTGAACATCGGAAAATATGAGGGATCGTCATCTATTGTCGTGTAAGGGTAGACATAAATGTTATTTTCGTGCAGAAAGAATGGGAAGAGGATGAATAACATCAAACATAGTAATCCGGTGTTATGAAAAGCCGATCTCGGTGCAAATGAAGAATCCAGTTCCAAATAAATTTTTCTTAACACGGCCAAACGAAGTTACGAAAAATAATAACGCACAGAAATAAAATAAAATAAAGGAAGATAAACCAAGTACCACAAAAGAGAAGAACAGCGAAATTTAGGGTGGTTCCCCGAAAAATTGAAATGTGTACGTCCACTGTGCAGTCAGAGATCAATAATATTATGAAGTTCTCAAACATACAATCGGCTAAAATGGAGGGGGAAATAGAACGAGAAAAATAACAAACAATTCTCGAACCCTCCAAGATCCGGCCGTACACGTTGTGACGAGAAAAAACGGTTTGGTGACTGGATGAAGAACTTCGATTTGGCGGCCGGCGAGGGAAAGAACTCGACAGAGTTGCCAGCCTGGCAATCCAAGAGAAACCGGGCTGCCACCATGAAAGAGAATAAATCCCTTCCAAATTTGGAGTTGCCAGGTTTGCAAACTCCAAAAAAGAAATATGGGGAGGAGAAGATCCTGGCCGAAAATAGGGAAAACAACACCCTTTCCAGATATGCTCCTCCACCAATTGCGTGGCTCCCAAAAAAATGCTCAGGCATTAATGGCGGAGCTAATCTTGGCTGAAATCATGGAGAGGTGGCATTTACGCAACAATCTCCATCTTGACGCCTCTCCAATGACATACTCCACCTGGTAGAGATAACTCCAAGACACCCCAGCAGTTACCAAGATCCAAAACCAAAGGAAATGAATGAATGAACTTTGGCTGAGAATGAATCATAAGAAAAGAACTCCTTCAATCCTGAGTAGTACATAAACTGGACTAACGTGTCTGTCTCAGAAACGCTCCACCTGAAGCTAAATTTCAACTGCTCCACCTCCAACGATGGTCTCCTAAAGCAAACTGAACCTGTCAAGACTCCTGACATTTGATGTGCGCACGGGAGAGAAAATGATAAATGCAGACACACCAAGAAAGAATGCAAAACAACTGATCTCAGCATGGAAAGATGAAACCCCTATGAGAACTAATCAGAAAAGGATTGATTAGACACACTCTAAGCCCATGTAGAACGAAGGAGTAATAATGAAAGGGCTAGGGTAATAGGGGGACAAAACGCATTCGATAATGAAATCTTTGACCAGGGAAAAATAACTCAGAATAAGAGTTATAAAAGACACAAGCATTGTAGCATGACTAATAAGAAATAGAGGGAAAATGATGGTGAGCAAATGAAGGGATAAAAACAGAATGAAAAGGATAAAAAAAATGCAGGAAGAAAAATAAATAAAACAAGGGAAAAAGATAGGTGAGAAAAGTACTAAAGGACGTCCACATCGACATCCTCAAGGCATAGTGATGCGACAGACTTTTCTTTATCATCACCAAGGGATTTATCTTTCTCCTTGTTCTGAAGCTTCCAGCAGTCCTTGATTTCGTGACCCTTCTTTTTGCAGTAATTGCAGTGGCTATCTGAACTTTTCTTGGACTTGCCTCCTCTGCCTGAACCAGACTGACCCCGAGAGAATAAAGCTGAGCTTTCAGCAACGTCGGAGCCGGACGACTTCTTTCGGATGTCATCTGAGAGTAAGGCTGTCGTGACCTCCTCCAAGTCCAAAATATCCTTACTGTAGGCGAGGGTAGTAATCATGCCCTCGTAGAACTTTGGGAGAGAATTCAGAAGAATAACTGCTTTATCCTCTTCCTCCACCTGAATATCCATGCTGAGACACTCAGATAACAGTTTATTGAAACTGTTCAGGTGGTCGTGTAGAGAGGAACCTGTACAACCCTCATTCTCCGAGGGTGGACCCCCCCCCCCCCCCCCCCCCCCCCCCCCCCCGAGGCCACGTAGGCAGAAGTCAAAGTCAAAGAGGTCAACACAGAGCCCGACAGTTCAAGGAAGAAGTAGAGAAGACCTCGGCGAGTATGCAGGCAATACTCGCCAGGTTGGCGAGTATGGAACAGAAGACCTGGCGATTATTGGCCCAGCGTATGCGAGCAGCACCCAATACTCGCCAGATGGGCGACTATGGCGTGATACTCGCCGAGTAACCCATAGTCGCCAGGTTGGGGGCTGGGCTATAAACCCCCCTACCCTTTGGTTTTCCTATAAATAGGACCCCAGGGGTACTTGGATTGGCACCTGGACCTGAGCTTTTAAAACCCTGCTCTTGCATTCTGGAACCTGTCACACTTGGCCGCTACTCCCGGTACTAGCCAAGTCGGTGCCTTCCTTGTACCTTGCTCGGCCATTTTTGGTCTTGGAGGGGAAGTCTCTACGGAGCTTCTGGGTACGTGGTGGGACCTCCCTGCCGCAGCGCCTGGGGTCCGGTTCGTTGCTCTTTTAGCTTCGTCGTCGTTGCCAGCCACGCCCTCTCGTTGGATTGCTGGGCGAGTAGCCTCCGGCTGCATCGGTCCGAATTTTGAGGTCAGAATTTTCCTGGCGTCAACACTTTGGTGCGGTGAGCGTGGATCGTAGTCGTTGGAAGAAAGTTCAGCAAGAGGCCGAGATGGTCGTAGTTGGCGACCATGAGGAGGTAGTCGGCAATTCGTCCGCAGGTGGCGAGTTCGTGACGCTAGCAGTTTTTGAAGCCTTCGCGCAGCGTATGGAGGGGACCATGCGAGCAGTGCTTCAGCCGCGCGCCGAGGTCACGGCGACCTCGCCGCATCGCCCAGTTCCGCCCGAGGGAGGGAGTCCCCCTCGGCGAGCAGGAAAGGAGCACGTAGAGGATGAGACTGAGCGACCAAGGAGGTCGCAGTTCTACCAGCCAACCTAGCAAGGGATTCGCTTTCGCGAGCCGGGCGAGCAGGCGAGGTACCAGGATACTCGCCCATATGGCGAGTATGGAGGTGATACTCGCCAGGTTGAGGATCGTCGCCGGGCAGGAGGGAGGAGCCCCTTCTGCGAGGAGATCATTGCCGCGCCCGTGCCAGAAGGGTTCAGGGACCCAGCCTTGAATTACTATTCGGGGAAGGAGGATCCCGTCAGGCACATCCAATGGTTCGAGGATATAGTCTCTATCCGAACCATGTCGGACGCCTTCAAGTGCAGGTTGTTTGCCATCACCTTCTGTGCAAAGGCCTGGGACTGGTTCCACCAGTTGCCCGCCGGCTCGATCTACTGCTTTGAAGACCTGTGTCGTGGGCTGACAACCCGATTCGACACGGCCCGGAAGCTGAAGAAGGAGGCAACGGCCCTGTTCTATCTGGTGCAAAGGCCAGATGAGGCGTTGGGACCTTACAGCGAGCGCTTCCAGGAGGAGGTTCTGCAGATCCAGGAGGTGGATAGCAACATCCTGTTGCTGGCCTTGACATTCGGCATAAGTCAAGGTCTCTTCAAGTTGGAGCTCAGTGAGAATCCTCCCTACTCATACGACAACCTCATTCAGAGGGCTAATAAGTTTGTCCGGGGAGAGGCCTCCAACCCTGACTTCTTGGCAAGGCTGGCACAGGTGACCAGAGGCGACCGTGGAGAGAGGGATGGAATCCCTGAGAAGAGGAAGAGAGAAGAGCCCCGGAGGGAGGAGAAGAAGAGGCCGGAGCGGCGCGAGGAAAGGAGAAGAGAGGAGAAGAAGAGGGAGGAGCCCAGGAGGAAGGAAGCCATGAGGAGCGTGGAGAGAAGGCCCGTCGAGTCCCCTGAGCGTCAGGAGGAGGGAAGGCGCTACCAGGTCCCCGTCAACCGGCCACCTTGGAGGCCGGCTGGACGGCACCAGCGTCAGGATCAAAAGGGGAGATCCCCAGAAAGAAGGCCCTTTCGCCAGCCAGAGAGGCGTCAGGAGAGGAGGAGAGACGAAGCGATGGCGGTAGCCGGGCGAGGCCGCCGTCAAGGAAGGAAGAAGCAGAAGTCGAGGAGGCGTCAAGCAGAAGAGGTTCCCCTCTACTGTGACTTCCACCAGGTGGGGTGACACGCCATGGCTGCCTGCCCAGACTTTTGGGAAGCCCGGAGGAGGCTAGCGGCAGGAGAAGGTGGAGGGGAGCAGCGGAGGATAGAGGCCCCTGCCGAGCCTCAGGCAGGGCAGGCTGCCGTCGTTCGAAGGAGGAACGAGGACCGGGTCGACCAGGGAGGTCGGGGAGACCTGGGCCAGGGAGGCAGAGTTGGAGTAATCCATGGGGGAGCAGGGCTAGAAGCTTCCCGCAAGGGGAGCCTCCATCAAATCTACCGAAGGAGTGTCGCCACGACCTCACAAGCACCACCCCCGATGGAGGAGATTACCTTTTCTGAGGAGGACATGCTAGGGAACGAGAATCCCTTCCATGATGCCCTCGTGATTCAAGCCGCGGTGGAGGACTTCACCGTTGATCGAATTCTGATCGACAACGGTAGCTCTGTAAACGTCATCTTCAAGGGGACGTTTGGCGGACTGGGAGTCGAAGCTGCCAAGGTTCGTGCATCTGATGGTCCCCTCTTCGGCTTCTCCGGAGAGAAGAAGGAAGTAGAAGGAGGAGCAGATCTCCTTGTGACGCTCGGTGGTACCTCCATCAGCTGTCGATTCGTCATCGTCGACGCCCCGAGATGTTACAGGGCCATCTTCGGGAGGCCGCTTCTCAACGCTTTCAAGGCCGTCCCATCTTCCTACCATCAATACTTGAAGTACTGCAGGGGAGACGTCCAGGTGAGGATCAGGAGCGATCCAAGAGCCGCGCGGGAGTGTTACCTCAGTGCCGTCAGCACCATCAGCTGGATGGCCGACGCGGAAGAGTTCAGAAGAGTGCTGGAGAGCCCGGCCAGGCTGGAGGTGGCTGAAGAGGTCGAGGAGATCGAGGTACTCTCCGCAGCGGGAGTGCCGGGGCTTCTGAAGATTGGCGGATCGCTAAAGACCGAGGAGAAGATCGAGATGGCGGCGTGTCTGCAAAAGAACGTCGACATCTTTGCTTGGAGCGCAGCCGAGATGCCAGGAGTCGACCCGGAGGTTGCATGTCATCGCCTCAACCTGGATCCCGCTGTCCAGCCCATCCGCCAGAAGAAGAGGAGAACCGCCACCATCCTCGCCAAGCCAATTCGGGAGGAGGTTAAAAAACTGCTCGATGCAGGTTTTGTATCAGAGATCCAGTACCCAGGCTGGGTCTCCAATGTTGTAATGGTGACAAAGGCGGGGGGTAGCTGGAGAATGTGTGTGGATTTTTCCTTGATGAATAAAAGCTGCCCGAAGGATTGTTATCCCTTGCCTCGAATCGACGCGCTGGTTGATTCAGCCGTCGGTTTTTCTGTGATGAGTTTCCTTGATGCGTTTTCAGGATATCACCAGATCCGGATGCATCCCCCTGATTGCCGCGATGTCTCCTTCATCACCGACGATGGCTGCTACAGCTACAAGATGATGCCCTTCGGTTTAAAGAATGCGGGAGCCACCTATCAACGGATGATGGACCACATTTTCAAGGAGCAAAATGGGAGGAACCTGGAAGTGTACGTGGACGATCTCTTGATCAAAAGCAAGAGCGTCCAAGAACACATATCCGATCTGGTGGAGACCTTTGCAATGCTGAGGAGATTCAAGATGAGGCTCAATCCGGCGAAGTGCGTCTTCAGAGCAGGAAGGGGAAAGTTTCTGGGACATCTCCTTACCCCGAGGGGAGTAGAGCCTAACCCCGACAAGGTTAAGGCGATCCTGGAAATGCCATCCCCAAAGACGATGAAGGAAGTCCAAAGGTTGACAGGAAGGCTGGCGGGTCTTAGCCGCTTCCTCTCAAAGGCCGGAGAGAAGTGCTCTCCATTCTTCAAAACGCTCCGCAAAACTGAAAGCTTCGAGTGGACCGAAGGATGTGAGTTGGCATTCAGAAGGTTGAAGGAGCAGTTGACTCAAACACCTCTCCTTCAAAGCCCGAAGGAAGGCGAAGACCTGCTCATCTACCTAGGAGTAGGAGCGGAGGCAGTTAGCTCCATTTTGGTTCGGGAGGAAGGAAGGAAGCAGCTACCCGTCTACTATGTCAGCCGGGTGCTGAAGAAGGCAGAGCTTAAATATCCGATCCAAGAGAAGCTTGCCTTCGCTTTGGTGGTGTCGGCGCGGAAGCTCCGACCTTATTTTCAGGCTCACTCCATCCGAGTGGTAACTGATCATCCTCTCCGTAATGTCCTAGAGGGGGTGGAGCATTCAGGGAGGTTGGCAAAATGGTCGGTAGAACTCAGCGAGTTCGACATTTCCTTCTCCCCCCGAGTGGCGATCAAGGCCCAGGCAGTAGCTGACTTCTTGGCTGACTTCTCGGTGGAAGCGGAGCCAGGAGAAGAGGTGCTCAACCCGATTCCTTGGAAGATGTTTGTTGATGGAGCTTCGGGCAAAAGTTCAGTGGGGGTGGGCATCGTACTCGTCAGTCCGCAGGGAACAAGGATCGAGCAAGCAGTCGAGATCCTCTTCCCCATCACGAACAACCAGGCAGAGTACGAGGCCATAGTGGCAGGCTTACGCCTTGCCAAGGAGCTGGGGATCCGTGATGTCCGGGCTTTCACAGATTCAATGGTGGTCGCGTCGCAGATTCGAGGCGAGTTCGAGGTGCGCGACACCATCTTGCAGAAGTACTTGGAAAAGTAAAAGGGCTGATTGGAGGCTTCCAGTCCTTCTTCGTCGAGCATGTGCCAAGAGAGGAGAACTCGGCAGCGAATCGCTTAGCCAAGTATGGGCCAAGGGCTGGAGGAGCTATCACCGAGCTATTCCACCCGTCCATCGAAGAGGGAGAGATGATGGAGATCGAGCAACGCCCCTCGTGGATGGATCCCTTTGTGGCATTCCTGGCCAACGGCCAGCTCCCCTCGGACGAAGGGGATAAAAGGAGATTTCGGTACAAGGCGGCATACTACCTCCTGCAAGATGGGGAGCTGTACCGCAAGACCATTTCGGTACAAGGCTTTGACTTTTTTCATTTATAAAAAATTTGATGTACATTACAAAAGAATCTTCAAGGGGTTTACAAAAGGTCGCCGGGCGAGCAAAAAAGGGTGCCCAGGCGACTAGGCGACATCCTCGCCTTAAATATCTACGTCGGCATCATCAGCATCGTCGCCACCATCGTCATCGACGTCATCGTCATCATCATCGTCATCCTCGTCCTCGGAATCGTCATCCGCAGCACCACTGGACGGCGGCGAGGATGCTCGCAAGGGGGAGGTGGACTCCTCGGCGAGCAGCGCCGGGATAATGTCCTCCACGGTCAGCTCCATCGCTGCCGCCTTCAGCTGACTCAAGATGACGGTCCAGTAGCTCGCGCGATCTCTCGGCGAACGCGTGGCATATTGTCGCCATGCATCCGGATCTGCTTGCCGATCCTAGAAGGGCCCGCCACCGCTGGCTGTTGCTCGGCAGGCCGAGTTTCCAGCTCAGCGATGCGAACTTGGGCGGCCTCCAAGACCAGCCGAGTGTTATCCAGCTCCTTCTCCAGTTGGGACACCTTTGTCGCCATCTCCACCTCAGCGACCTGCAAAAACAAGAAGACACACAAAGTCAGCAAGTTATTCGGCAAAGTGGCGACTATCCTGGAGGCGAGTATCATAGAGAAGCGAGTACCTCATGCTCCTTCGCCTTGAGCCCCATGGCGATCATTTTCTTGGTGCTGACCCGGATCACCTCCTCATACTCCAGCAACCTCCTCGCCGTCATGTGCGCTAGCTCGGCGGACCGCAGCAGAGATCGCGAGGTTTGGTGCGCCAGGTACTCGGAAGACTCCTCTCGCAGCCTCTCGGCGTCCTCACGACCATAGATGGCATGAAGCACATCAAAGGCCTCGCCCTGATCCTCCCAGTACTCTGACCAGGGCGGAAGGTTGGAGCTCAGAGACACCACATGGTCGCCCTCCGACCAGGCGACTAGGCGGCGACCATAAGCGTCCTCACCACGAACACCCAAGTTGAAATTGGGGTGGGTATAGGGCTCGCCGGCCTCAGAAGGATCCGCCTTCTTGCCAAGGTCCCGGTGAGCGACCTCCTTCTTCTTCCTCGAGGGGTCGGAGGGCTCGCCCCTCTCCTTCCGCTTCTTCGAAGGCCCAGATCCTTCGCCGACGATCAAGGGCTCATCGCCTCCTGGCGACAAGTCTATGGGCGAGTAGACCCCATCCCCACGAGCAGAGGTCCGCGCACCTCCCTGTGTGGAAGCCGTCGCCTTCACCACCACGGGAAGAAGCTCACGCGGCATAACCTGGACTGCTGCAACAAGAGGACTGATAATCCCGGTTAGTCGCCAAAGTTGAAAACGAAGAGCGAGTATTGCGAATACTCGCGCAGTAGAACTCGCGCAGTAGATTACCTTCGCCTGCGAAAACCTCAGCGAGTTCATCCACTCGCCTCCTCCAGAGCACCACATCAAGGCGGCGATTCTTAAAAGATTCGAGCAGTTTCTCGCTACCCTCGTTCAGAAAGGAAACCCCGAAGACGCTCTCCGGCGGCTGGAAGGACCTTTCGGGGATCGCTTGGAAGTCGCCAGCGATGACGACTAGTCGCTCTCCCCAGCGGTGGTTCTTCTTCGCCGTGCCGACCAGTGTGCAGACATGGCTGCAGAGGAAGACGACGCCCTCGCCAGTCGCCATAAAGTGGAATACTCGCCTAAAGACCGACAGGTCGAAGGCTATTCCCTGGTCGCGCAGGTAGCACAGGTATCCCACAATCATCGCCACCCCATTAGGGTTGATCTGGGCAGGGACTATCCCAAAGTAACGGAGTATCTGGGAGAACTCCGTCCACAGTGGTAGTCGCAAGCCCACCTCGAAATGGCGAGTAGGGAATACCCGCTCATTGGTCAAAAAGGTGTTTAGTCGCTCGCCCTGGCGAGGAAGCCTAGCGACAAACCCTGGCGGGAGGTACTTCGCCTTGATGACCTCCAAATCCTTCTCAGTCGTGACAGACTTCTTGAAGGTGGTCGCCGCAAAGTTCCTGGCGTGATTGGCACGCCGGATGGTCGCCTCGTCGGTCATCTTGGAGGAAGGGAGGAAAGAGAGGCGAGTATCAAAGAAGACAAGAAGAGAAGAGAAGACAGAAGATACTCGCGCGAGAGTTAAAAAATCGCCAAAGCGTAATTAAGACTCACCCCCCCCCCCCCCCCCCCCCCCTATTTATAGTGGTCGGATAACTTGGCTTATCGAGCACGACGGCGCGATCAGGAATAAGGGGGTGGCGAGTATTAAGTTGAAGTCGCCAGCTCAACAACGCGCGTCAGCAGGAAGTCGACCTCCAAGGCGAGAAGACCTGCAAGAAAGAGAACGAAGCTTGCCATGCATAGGCGACGGGCGGACAATACTCACCAAAGTTAAAGAAGATAAAACATTTTGACAAAAATCCATCACAGAAGAAGAAAGCAGAGCGAGTAATAAAAGGCGAGTTTTCTAATACTAGCCGAAAAATATTACACCAATAGAGAAATAGTTCAGAGTTACAGAAATGCTCGCCAAGGGCGACTTAGCACAGAAAGAAGAGGAGTAAAAAGAAAGACAACATCTAGGGAGGCGCCTGAAGATTCGCCTGAAAATCCGGAGGCTGAGGATGTCGCCCAACAAAGCCCATGCTGCGAGCACGCTTGAAGTGCTCAAAGGCCAGAGACATCGCGTCCTCACCCTGCCGCAGCTGGTCTTCGATCCTCGCCAGCCGACCGACCGAGCCCATGCTCGCCCGCATCCCCACCAACTCGTCATGATGCAGCTGCTGGCGATGCTCGATCCTCGCAACTCTACGCTCCAGATTGCTGACAGTATGAAGGCGAGATTCTACACCAGCCAGGCGAGTATCGAACTCCTCCAACCGTGATACTCGCACCTACAGCTCAGTCAAACGACGATGAGCGTCAGTGCTCGCCAGGCGCTCAACTCGCGATTCAACCTCGGACAGGCGGCGATGAGGCTCGCAGATCGCCAAGCGCTCCAGCTTGGACTCCAGCTCCAGGATCGCGCGAGTAGCCCTCTCCTGGTACTCGCGAGAAGGAAGCCCGACCGCGTCGATCAAAGCTCCTATGGGAGTATGAGCGCGAGCTGCAAAAAAGGTTTGAGTATTAGAACTCAGATGACGAAAACAGCGAAGTAAAGACAATGACGACTATTGAAGACGGCGACTAAAAAACCTGGCCGAGGACTGCGAGAATGACGCCGAGGAGAGACCCTTGCCCGGCGAGGAGATGCGCTGCGATGATGGTCGCCTCGCCGCGAAGAGCCACCAATTGCCGGATCCCGGCTGGGAGGCGCGTTCCCCCGACCGCGATTATCGACAGGTCGTCCTCCTCCCCTTGCAGGAAAAAAGCC
This sequence comes from Dactylorhiza incarnata, assembly GCA_033032865.1. NCBI lineage: Eukaryota > Viridiplantae > Streptophyta > Magnoliopsida > Asparagales > Orchidaceae > Dactylorhiza > Dactylorhiza incarnata. The sequence goes on along the minus strand of JAWHQI010000285.1, from coordinate 132,675 downwards.
CGAGGAGCCCCCAGTCCCGCCACGGCGCGAGGACTCACCCTGATGAGTCGAAGGGCGCTGATCGCCCTGAGGAGTAGCAGAAGGAGGGAACGGAGGAGGTGGCGGAAGCCCACCTGCGGGCAGCTGCGAACTACTCGCCGTTCCCATGGACTAAAGAGGCGGAGGAGGCGGAGGCACGATGCTCGCCAATAGATCATGTTGCCCGCTCATCGGCCTCTTCTCCAGCGAGGAGCTGTGGAGAACTCGCCCTGAGCGACCTCCACCCCGAGGCGAGACCATAGGCGAAGACCTCAGCGGAGGCACGACCAGAGGCTCCTCCTGAGCTCCAATGGTGGACGAATCTGCGAAGCATAAAAGAAATATTCAACATCTCGGCCCAAGTCGAGATCAATCAAAGAAGGTGGCGAGTAGGTAGCTCCCACCTCGCGCAGGAGCGAGATTCTCCGGTTGATTCTGGGTCGAGGTCCCAGGCATGCTCGCTTCCTCGGCGACATTTGGAGCAGGAGGATCAGCGGCCGGCGAGTCTCCCTCATTAGAGAGCCCCAGGTCGTCCAGCAGCTGCTGGTGTTGGTCGCACGGAGGAACGGCGACCTCACCCTCAACGGCTTTCTTCTTCGCCTGCTTCTTTTTCTTCTAGGCAAGCCTCTTCCTCTTCTTGGAAGAGGGAAGGTCGCCAGATGCGAGATCCGGGCGAGTAGGGAGCGAAGAGCCATCAAATAGGCCTACAAGACCAGCCATAGCCGCCTTAGCCTCGGCAGCATAGTCGCGCACCATCTTGAGCGAGTTCAGAAAAGACGTGCCATCAGAGACCCCTGCCCCTCTATTTATAGAGTTCGAACGTCGGCCAGCGAGAGGGCGAATATAAGCCGATAGTCGTCGGCAGGAGAGCTCGTCGAATGAAGGTTTGATGATTCTTTCCGAGCAACTGCGTTACTCGCAAAGAGCGGGGATTGTGTACAACCCTCATTCTCCGAGGGTGGACCCCCCCCCCCCCCCCCCCCCCCCCCCCCCCCCCCCGAGGCCACGTAGGCAGAAGTCAAAGTCAAAGAGGTCAACACAGAGCCCGGCAGTTCAAGGCAGAAGTAGAGAAGACCTCGGCGAGTATGCAGGCAATACTCGCCAGGTTGGCGAGTATGGAACAGAAGACCTGGTGATTATTGGCCCAGCGTGTGCGAGCAGCACCCAATACTCGCCAGATGGGCGACTATGGCGTGATACTCGCCGAGTAACCCATAGTCGCCAGGTTGGGGGCTGGGCTATAAAACCCCCCTACCCTTTGGTTTTCCTATAAATAGAACCTCAGGGGTACTTGGATTGGGACCTGGACCTGAGCTTTTAAAACCCTGCTCTTGCATTCTGGAACCTGTCACACTTGGCCGCTACTCCCGGTACTAGCCAAGTCGGTGCCTTCCTTGTACCTTGCTCGGGCATTTTTGGTCTTGGAGGGGAAGTCTCTTCGGAGCTTCTGGGTACGTGGTGGGACCTCCCTGCCGCAGCGCCTGGGGTCCGATTCGTTGCTCTTCTAGCTTCGTCGTCGTTGCCAGCCACGCCCTCTCGTTGGATTGCTGGGCGAGTAGCCTCCTGCTGCATCGGTCCGAATTTTGAGGTCATGATTTTCCTGGCGTCAACAGAACCCTCTTTCATGCTGAACTTGTACAATTGCTACTTGAGGTAGATGCGATTGGGGAGAGACTTCGTCATGTAGATACTCTCCAGCCTTGCCCAAAGACCAGAGGCAGTCGTCTCTGAAAGAACTCCATATAGCACGTCATCATGTAGGCAAAGCTATATGGTGGACAAAGCTCTGAGATCCAAGTCCTCCCACGTGCGATCGGTAACCTCAACATCTTTATTGGCCTTCCCCAATAGGACACGGTGTAAACCCTCCTTGATTAGTAGTGCTCGGACTTTGACCTGCCACAGGCCAAAATTGTGCTTTCCGTCAAACTTCGTAACTTCAAACTTCGCACCGGGTGTGGAAGTCGCCATAGAAAATAAACTGGAGAAATATGCGCGGAGACCGAAGCGACCGAATAAATTCACGGATCAAGATTGGGAAGATAGGGAGCGGACCAATGTCGTCACCTACCGTTGACCCAACTCAAAACGGAATGTCCAAACGGTCACCAATCGAACCTCCCTCTGATACCACTTGTTATGAAAAGCCGATCTCGGTGCAAATGAAGAATCCAGTTCCAAATAAATTTTTCTTAACACAGCCAAACGAAGTTACGAAAAATAATAACGCACATAAATAAAATAAAATAAAGGAAGATAAACCAAGTACCACAAAAGAGAAGAACACCGAAATTTAAAGTGGTTCCCCGAAAAATTGAAATGAGTACGTCCACTGTGCAGTCATAGATCAATAATATTATGAAGTTCTCAAACATACAATACGGCTAAAATGGAGGGGGAAATAGAACGAGAAAAATAACAAACAATTCTCGAACCCTCCAAGATACGGCCGCACACGTTGTGACGAGAAAAATGATTTGGTGACTGGATGAAGAACTTCGATTTGGCGGCCGGCGAGGGAAAGAACGCGACAGTAGGAGGCTACAAGATGGAAGCCGGCGAAAGGAGTAAGTTGGCAACCCACTCCTTGAAGAGAACGACGGCAATATTCCTCCTTGCCAAAAACTCTGCTGCACTTCATATGTAGCCGGCCACAACATATAAATATAATAGGAGGGGGAGCCGCTGCCATCATAAAGGTGAAATAAATGAGTTGCCAGCTGGGAATCCAAGAGAAACCGGGCTGCCACCATGAAAGAGAATAAATCCCCTTCAAATATGGAGTTGCCGGGTTTGCAAACTCCAAAAAAGAAATATGGGGAGGAGAAGATCCTGTCCGAAAATAGGGAAAACAACACCCTTTCCAGATATGCTCCTCCACCAATGGCGTGGCTCCCAAAAAAATGCTCAGGCATTAATGACGGAGCTAATCTTGGCTGAAATCATGGAGAGGTGGCATTTACGCAACAATCCGGGTACAGGAGGATGCAGAAAAACTCACCGGACGGGAAGGAGCAAACGGCGATATCAGCGTCGTCTAGTCAAAATGGCTCTAATATCCTCAAAGATTTCTCACATAAAACATAACTTCCCTAGTCAAAATGGCTCTAGTACCAAAGGTTTGATATCAGGAAGTCGGCATCTAAGCGGGCTTCGCCAGTAGGCCAATCAGTAAAAGTTTTATGACTATGAGCTGAAGTATAGTGTTATGAAATTCATAATAACATAACTGACCCACCCATAAACTTGAAGTCTTGAATATCAGATAGAAATAAAAAAAAAAAAGCATTGAAGAATTTAGTGTTACATTTTATAAATCCTCAAAATCAAAAGTAAACATAAATTAGTAAGCATAGCTATTGGACATGTTAATTAGAACAAACATATATTACGCTATTGGACGGCATTAATCATTTATTTGAAGCAAAGCTTAGATGAATGAATAGACATCATGACCACACAAATTAAAAGTGTGGTGAAGACATTACCTAATGATGCCGAGGCAGATGATGAGAACTCCAGGAAAAAAAAACACAGCCATGGCTCAAAATCTGGCAAGGAGAAAATAACTTGACCATGACTCCTGAGTAGGATGCAGAAATCATCAAGAAGGGAATATTGTTATAACCAAATCTGGCCAGAAGAAAATATTGTTATAACCATCAAGAAGAAAATAACTTCTTGTATATATATATAGTAGTTAAAGATATAAATAAATATATATATATAGCATTCTCCATGCGCTTACCGTGCTTTCATTTTTTACCGTTGGATCTTTCACATATTTTATCTGAAACAACTTTAATATAAAAAAAATAAACTTCCCGAGAGAGAGAGTGTGAGAGAGAGAAAGAGAGGAGAGAGGGGGAGAGAGTGCGGCGAATGAGGGTAAAAATAATCTTTTTAAGTATATACGTATTTTTTTTACTAAATAAATATTGTAATATTTATGTATATTTTTTTACGATCATTTCGAGTAGTCATATGTATATGTTGCAGGCGCAGTAGGCAGACGCATCGAGCATGAGCGAAGCCCGTGCTAACGCTGGCGAAGCCCGCCTGGATGCGGCTGAAGGCCGCCTGACAGCATCGCGCCGGGGGCGGGCAAAGCCCGCCATCGCCGACCGGGTACTGTCGCGCTTGGCCGTAGGAGCGGAGCCCCGTGTCTACCAAGCACACCGAGCTTTTGATGTGAACCGTTTGATCAAATTGCTAGAACCAAGTTCTGACGTTCGATTTGCGAAACAAAGAAAACAAACCTAAACCTCTGCGCGCCATTACATACTCCGCTCTTAAAACCCCGAAAAGCTCAAAAGCTCACCCGCAAGCTCCTTCTGCCCTCTCTTCACCTCTTCTGATCGCTCCCCCCTCTCGCAGTCTCGCAACCCGCATCCATCGCTCCTCCGCCGGTAAGCTTCGTTTTTCCTTTTCTTCTCCATTTTATTTCCTTTTTCAATTCTAATCTTCTGTTTTTCCATTTGCTTTGTGTTCTACCTTCGATTTGTAGGCGTTCACTTCTTATTCTGCCGCTTAGGGCTCCAGTTCCTCTCCTCAACGCACCTCCTCCACACAGTAAGCCTTACTATGCTTTTCGATGTTGTACTGCATTAAGCCTTACTATTTGTTTCTCTTCTATCATATCTTACTCTGGATAGGCATAAGGTAAAAAAAGACCGTAAGGTGCCCAATTGGACGAGGTGTTCGATTTCGTCCTTCAAACATAGAAACAACCTCGTATGGCGCCCCTGGCCCCTATGAAAATCATAAAACTTGGATTGATACCACGTGTTGCAAGGGAGCGGCCTTGGCCACTTAACGATCTTGTTGTTGTAGATCACAGATAGGATATGCTCGCGGGATGCGTTCAATGAGGTGTAGATCCGAGTTTTCTGGTTCATCACCCCTCGAGGACTGCCCGATTGGCTCTGGAAAGGCCAACCGGCCTCTCCAAACGGTTATTGTCCTTATCTCTTCCGGCCATGGTTTCAAGTTGATGTGTTGACGTTGGGAGATCAGCTTCTGCTACCGGTGCTGGGTCCATGCAGCTCTTATCTGGGCGAAGTTTCCTACGATCTAAGTTCTGCGAGGGCCCATGACCGATCCAAGGAACCTGGGCCTTTGCAGCGCTGAGGTAGCGAACCGAGTTTTGGATGATTTTCCCTTTGCTTGTCATACAACCCGCCATGGAGATGTCATGCTGCAGTGTGTCGAGTAGGATGCTTCCGAATATCGCATCATACGGTGAATCAGCTTCTGCGATGATGAACTGGATGTTGTATTCGATTGGTATTGGAAGTGCCCCTATGTGGACAGGGAGAACGATGTCTCCTATAGTTGGTATCGTTGTTCCGTCCGGAAGCTCTGCATGGCTAGCCCTAAGCTTGAGGTTCCCGCCAAGGAGCTTGAGACGTATCACAGTTGTCATGAACAAGATATTGAATGTAATGCAGTGGCTTTTCAACGCCCTTCTTAATTTAAATGTTAGATTCCCAATGCTCGCTTGTAGGGAAAAATCCAACCCCCCATGGAGATCCTTTTTACGTGATTCTACGACGTCGCCCCCTCGAGCTTGTCATGCTCTGTCTGCTCTGTATGTGGAGGTCTGCCCAACCTGAGCTCCCTCCCTATATGTGCCTCTTCTCTGATTCTTTGTGTACGGGCTTCGTGCCATCTCGTGAATAGTTGAGATAGCTCGGTGAAGTTGTGAATGATTCCCTCTGGCATGGACTGATACCAGTTGAGAGCGTCGTCGCGAAGTGTCATTGGGAAGATCTTGCAGCTGATTTGGTCTGGAAGCCCGAGTACCTCCATTGCGGCCAGGAAGTAGTTAACATGCTCATACAGACTCTCTGTTCCGTAGAACTTCTTACAGTGTGGGAGCTTGATCCAGGATGGAACTAGATACACCTGGACCCATCCCGACAGGGGGAATTTCCCTAGCCGAGGTATGCCATCGTTTGGAACTTGCCCCGTTGCCAAAGAGGCCAGCTTGTCAGCTGCGACGAGCCACTGGGGTACTATAGAGGCCGCGATGGGCGCTCCCTCTCCTGAGTTTGCGGGGTGGGTGGAACTGTCTGTGTCCGAAATTGCCTGGTGAATGCCCATTTGTAACGACCCAAAATGATAATGAAAAAGAAATAAATGAAATCCCGATGAAATCATTTCCACGCAATTGTGTCGATGTTACGCAATTGCGTCGTTGTAACGAATATATTGTTGAAGATCGATTTATTGAGATGCTCATATCACATAAAATTGTTCATTGTGTGAACCAAGGACATGTAAATAGTGAATACTAAAATTCTGAAATTGGTGTGCCAATAATAATTGTAATGATGAAATTTGGTGTGGAGAAGTTGGTGTGCTAATAGCAATTGGTGTGCCAATAAAGAAATTGAGTGTATTAAGTGGATAGATTTCATGAGATGAAAATATAAAATAAAATAAAATTAGTGAACTTGGTGTGCCAATAGGAGATTTGAGGTATTAAGAGAAATTTGAAGTAATGGAACCTAATTGAAACCCAATTAAGTTAGGCGGTGTGTATTGGACCGGTTCAAGACGTAATAAAAGGAAACGAGCCTCTCCCCATTCTCAAAACCCGCACCTGGCACTTCCCGCAACTCGCCGCTCGCGCAGATCAGGAATCGACGACATCTTCCTCTTCGCTAGGGCTTGCCGCCGATGCGTGCTGCCGCTGCCTACTCCTGCCGTATGCTAGGGCTGATGATTCCCCCTATTCGAGCCGACGATCGAAGCGATTCCTCCTCTTCCCGTCGACTGTGCTGGGAGAGCTAGGGTTTGATCTCCTTTCCGTCTTCCGTCTTCTTCTTTCTCGTCGCAGTTGGGGGGGGGGGGGGGGGGGGGGAGATCGTGCGCAGAGCTGCGGCCTCTCTGTGGTGGTGTTACTGCCGCTTTTCGGAGCTGAATTTCTGTCTTGGTTCTTTGTTGGTGAGCTCTCCTTCTTCTCTAATTATTTCTGAAATAGAACGTCTTACTTTTGGCCATGTTAAGGCTGACCGACTACTGTTTTGGAATTCCTATTCTATGGTGAAGTTTTGTTTTGGTGTTGGTGTTGGTGGTAGATATCTTGATTGGGCTTTGAGTTAAGGGGTATTAACATAAACTATTACGAATATATGTTCTTTTCTTCTTGTTGGGGGTGATGTTCTGATGTTGGGGAATGGCCGGTTAGAAGCTAGCTATATGTGTAGAGAGATTGTTATAACCTATGATAATAAGTTATTGGTATGATTGATGGTCTTGGTAGGTGATTTGAATGTGTTGGCCGGCTGTTTCCTGTGGGTTCCTATTTTGTTTGGCTGCCATTTGCTTAATTGGTAGCGGGTTCGGTGAGTGTTTCCCTTTGTAGTAACTTAATATGTATGAATTCATTTAGTGGATGAAAATTGGGATACTTAGAGTTGACTTATGTGTTACATAATAAGTTAAGTGGCTGATTTGAGGAGTTCGTTCGCAGTGGATGGCGTCCAGAGATAAACCCGATGAAAATACGAGTACGGTTAAAGGAAAAAGAGGAAATCAAAGTGAGTACTTATTTCTTTAATTATGCTTAGTTTTGAATATTTTGAATATACACATGCTTATATTTCATACTGAACATATTTTAGAGAATGTGCATGAACATGAAATTGAAATTGTTTGCATTTATGAATCACGAATAATTATGAGATTTACTAGAATAAAAAGAATAACCCAGTGCTGTGGGGGGTATGAATACCCACGGTGGAATAAAAACACGAATACCGGATATAAAAATTGATCATGAATATTGAATATGAATAATGAATATAAAGATCGAATATGAATCATGAACATGAATATCGAATATTAAGATTGCATCGATGCATAAGAAAATTTGAAATGATAAGGGTTGACCCAGTAGCCGTAGTGGGGGTGTGAATACGCTACGGCGGAATGTGTCTTTTGAAATTATTTGAGGCCGTTGAAGGCCGGAGGCCGTTGAAGGCTAAGAGGTCGTTGAAGACCAAGAAGGGATGAATCGACAGTAACCCTTATGATTTCTGAATAAAAGTAAACTAAAGATAAACGAGAAATCTGATTCAGAAAATGAAAACAAACTGAATGAGTTATGATTCGAAAGATTATGAAATCTGATTCCGAAAATGGAACTGAATTGATAGAAAGTTTGATAAGAATGAACGAAATGAGTAAGTTTGATACGTTATAGCATGTTGTACACTGAAATTAATGAAAAGATTTCGAATAAAAGAAATGAAACGACATGAACAAATAAAGACGGAATGTGAATAGAAGTTACGAAGAAACGAACTGAATAGAAGAATTTGAAAAGTAAACATATTGTTACTTTATTGATATGTCATTCCTTAATTGAATGCATTTATCTACTGCAAATTTGAATTCGATAATGAAAAGTGAATAAAACTTTGATAATGGAAAGTGACGCATAAAAGATAAGAACGAAGAAGGAATACGAAGAAGGAATATAAGAACGAATGAATATGAATGCGAATGAATAAGACTAGAATATTCTAAGAATAGAGAATTCGCTGAAAAGAACCTGATACACTTGATATTGATGTTTCTTTCGATACTGTAATATTTATACATATTGATACTGATATTTCTTGGTTGCATGTACAGCAGTTAAAGAAGTATGTTATTCACTTAGTCATATTCGTTATGACTAAGCCCGTTGACTTCATTTTTTAGGAAGATGCGCGTTTCCTGAAGACTCTTAAGAAATCAAAGTGGTTCAAAAAGAAAAAGAAAATTAAAGATCAGGCTAAGGTATGAGTAGACTTTTAAGAAAAGTTTTTATTATGTGTTTTATTTTGTATTCACTATGCTTACTTCTAGAACATCCTGGCAAATGAAATGAAAATAAGTTTTGATACAGAATTTATATGGGGTCTGGATAGGGGCCTCACACCATTATTGTCTGTCTCTAAGAGAAATTGCTTTTAGAGTTAATCGGGAAAGCTTTTTCCCACAAATGACGTCAAACTGTTGTGGGTCGTTCAACGCTCTCCTAGACCGATCGAGCTGAACCGCCTTAGCTCGAGAGTTAGCCGAACGTGCAAATAGTCAAAAGTGAGAACCAACAGTAGACATCAGGATTTTTACGTGGGAAACTCAAAAAGGAAAAAAAACCACGGGGCCTAGCCCAATTCTGAACGAACCACTAGTTTTGTGAGTTACAGAGAGAATTGCTTTTCGAGGGTGACAGGACACCGCTCGTTACAAAGATTTTGGTAAGCCCCTTCCACACTTAGGAGTCGTTCCCGGTGAAGCGTGCTCGTGGATCCCCTTCAGCGCAGAACTGGGTGATGTTATCCCGAACAGAGCACTGCAGAGCAGCTTTGGAGAAGAATGTTGGGAAACAGCCTGGAGCGGAACGTTCTGGAGCATCCTGGTTCCACGCCACTGAGGTCCTCCTCAATTTCTCGTAGTAAAGCTAGGAAGCTGAGGGAGATCTCTAAGGGAGCTTGAAGGCCGATGAAGATCTTCTAAAAAACTTCACCGGAAAACTCAAGAACTCCTTCTTCTCTCGATGCCCAAAAGTATCTTCAAATGGAGGTCTGACCCTCCTTTTATAGTTTTTGAGGAGGTCGTTCTGGTAACTGCGCCATGCTGATTCTTGGACGAGCGAATTAGAATGCTTGATTCGGAGCACGCGGATTGTCAACTTTGTGATTATGATGAGTTTGCCCCTCGGTCATGCTGGGCAGCTCGGGCAGCCCGGGCAGCCTCCCAGTTGGTGGTGGTGGCCGGCGATCGCCGCCGACGATAGATTATAGCGGTGCGCTCTGCGGAATAGGCATAAGCGAGAGCGCTTCTCGCGGACCATAAGAGAGCGGGAGCGCTTCCCATGGAGCTGGAGCGAGTGGGAGCGGGAGAGTGCTTTCCATGGAGTAGGAGTGAGCGGAAGCATTCTTACGGAGTCGGCTGGAGCGGGAGCACGAGAGCGCCTCCCACGGAGCAGGAGCGAGCGGAAGCACGAGAGCGCCTCTTGCGGAGCAGGAGCGAGCGGAAGCACTATTGAGGAGCAGGCGAGAGCGGAAGTGCTCTCTGCGGAGTGGGAGCGCTTTCTGCGGAGCAGGATGTGAGCGGGAGCGCGAGAGCGCTTCCCGCGGAGCAGGAGCGAGCAGAAACACTCTTACGAAGCAGACGAGAGCGGAAGCGCTCTATGCGGAGCGGGGCACTTTCTGTAGAGCAGTAGCGAGCTAGAGCGCCTCTCACGGAGCAGGAGCGAGTAGAAGCACTCTTACGGAGCAGGCGAGAGCGGAAGCACTCTCTGCGGAGAGGAAGCACTTTCTGCGGGGCAGGAGACAGCGGGAGCGCGGTAGCGCCTCCCGCGGAGCAGGAGCGAGCAGAAGCACTCTAACGAAGCAGACGAGAGAGGAAGCGCTCTCTATGGAGCGGGAGCACGAGAGCGCCTCCCGCGGAGCAGGAGCGAGCAGAAGCACTCTTACAGTGCAGGCGAGAGCGGAAGCACTTTTTGCGGGGCAGGAGCGAGCGGGGGCGTGAGAGCGCCTCCTGATAACTTCCCAAAAAGAGTTATCTTGATCGATTATTTTACCCATTTAGCTAATTTATTTGATGAAAATGAATAAAAGGTATATAAAAAAATGAATATATTATTATTTGGATCAAGTTCGATTAATATTATTGTTTCCTTTTGTTTTATCGCAGGAAATACAAATATTCCAACTTAGCATCAAAGGTTAATCTTATATTAAAGCCAAGAAGATGTTGCAACAAGGTCACAACAATACCAGTGAAGTTTTTGTGAAGAGAATCCAGCAGAAAATTTGTTACAACAAATCCAGTTTCAAAAAAATTAAAGGCAAAACTGTGCAGAAAAATTTGTTGCAACAAATTAAAATTTGTTACAACAAATTTTGCGAAATCTGAATTATAACTTCCGAAATTATTCAAATTTCCAGCAGTTCGGCGTAAAGTCACACCTGTACGACCAATTAGTGTCTCTAAAGTGGCGTATGACTATTTAAGGAAGGGAGGAGAGAGAAACAACATCTTCTTCATTATTTTTACAACTTCCCCATTTTCGAAAAAAGGAGAAAACCAGGGAAGGAAGTGGAAAACTGAAAGTCAGGAGCGATGTAGTATAAGATCTCTCTAGTTTTGCTACATTCTTTTTTAGATATGAACTAAACTCTTCTAGTCTTGTATGAAGAGAGTATTGTGTGTGTTTTGATGGTGTAAATTTCTCTTTTGTGGGTTTGTTTCATGAATTATTCTTGATGTAACTTATGAATTTGTTAATGAAACTTTTGGCTTATGTTTTCTTCTTCTATTTCGCTACGAGATTCGAGAGATGAGTGCTTAGTATTAGTTTGAAGGCTATCTTATTGCACCGCAAGATTCGAGAGATGAGTGGTGTAAATTTTTAACCAAAAGTTTGTACCATTACAGTGTGTTTCGAGATTCAAGAGAGGAGAAACGCAATCGTTCATAAGTTTACCATAGTAAAGAAGAGAGGAAGAGATTCCCTCCTCTTGCTAGCATTTCCGACTTCTATTCTATGCAATATTCGTTATTCGTCCTAAGTTAGAGATGACTAGGGGAATATAGAATGTTAAGATCTCCGAGATTCGAGAGATGACGAGTTCTTCCATATAAGTCGTTGCAGGATTATTTTTTCAAACATTTTCACCTAATATTATTTTCATGCATCATTTCAACATATACAAGAAATCTGAAATGCAAGACTGCTTTCTTTCCAACTGATAAACAGTATTTCTAAAATTGTCGCAATATTTTAGTTTGTTTTAAATCTCTGTTAAAATCTTTATTGTTTTGAAAAAAAAATTACCTTGTTCGACTTATTTGGATTTAGAGAACGGAGTCGCTAGTAATTGCAAGCTTTAGATTAGCCAAATCTCCGAGGGAACGATCTCACTCACACTTTATTACTTGATACGACGCGTATACTTGCGTTAATATATATACCATTTTGGGCGCATCAAATTTTTGGCGCCGTTGCTATGGATTTGATATTAATCTATTGTTCTGTTTTTCTTGCAATATTAGTAATCCCTAGTATTTAGAGGTCAAACTTTTAATTCTGTTTTCTTATAATTCGTTGTTACTGATTTTTGTTGTTCTGTTAGTGCATGTACTGATTTCGACTTACTGAACTATTACCGTTGAATTTAGAGATTGAAAGGACGTGTAGGAAAAATCGTATATCTTCTCATTTAGAAAGATCCAATCTTTAGCTATGAATCCGAATGATAATCATCAGGAAGGTCGGGATCTAGGAGGACAAGTAGAACATAATGGGAACCCCATCGAAAATAGGAGAACATGTCACGATTACAATATGCCTTTGCAGCTAGGGTTACAATTTAGTATTGTTAGACCTGCTATCGAGGCTAATAATTTTAAAATCGATTCTTCTGTTATGTAACTTGTTCAACATAATAAATTTGGTGGCCTTAATCACGGAGATCCCAACTCTCATCTAAGGACGTTCATGGAAATCTGTGATACGTTTAAGATTAAAGGCGCTTCGGAAGAAGCAATTAAGTTACGTTTGTTCCCTTTTTCTTTAGAGGGGAGGGCAAAGGATTGGCTGAACTCGTTACCTAATGGATCCATAACCACTTGGGCCCTTCTGATAGAAATTTTTTTAGCCAAGTACTTCCCCCCATCTAAAACTGCTAAGTTGAAGCGAGATATTTCGACTTTTATGCAAAGTAATGGAGAGACCCTTTATGATGGTTGGGAACGCTTTAAAGAACTATTTCGGAAGTGTCCCCACCATGGCTTAGTTATTCATCAGCAAGTGTGGACCTTCTACAATGGTCTCCAAACATCCACCATGATCCAAGTAGATGGAGACGCAGGAGGCTCACTTATGAACAAATACCCAGAGGATGCCTATGCAATATTAGAGGACTTATCCTCTAATAATTATCAACTTGTTGAACGTCAAGGATCCTCTACTGCCGGATTATATCAAGTAGACCAATTAACGTCATTTGTAGCCCAAATGACGTCTCAATTTAATACCATTAATAAGAGGTTAGATGCTTTGACTCTACACCAAAATCAAATGAACCAACAAGTCAATAGCATAGTCACTCCTACAGTCACACCTAACCCCACTCTAACAATTGAGCAATTGGTATGTAATAATGAAGAAGTTAATTATGTTTAACACAAACTCTAATCCGCCTCATCAAAACTATAATTCTAATCAAGCGGGGCCTTTTAAGAAGTTATCCGAAGAAGTCATTTTAGAGTCTATGCAAAAGAACGAAGGACGATTTTCTAGTTTAGAAGGTTCGATGCGCTTAATTGAAACACAATTGGGACAAATTGCAAACGCTTTAAACATTAGGCCACATGGTACATTACCATCGGATACCACACCCAATCCTAAGGGTGATAACCAACATTGTAAGGCTGTCACATTGCGGAGTGGACGAGAGTTAATAAGTGATCATAACGACAATCAACTCGCAAATAATAATGTTCAAGATAAAGTGGAGAGTAACAATCTTAATAAACTTGTTAAAGAATTAAATCAAGAACGTAGTAAAAGAGTTGAGAAAGTGTTAGAAGAAGTAGATGAAGGTAAGAATGAAAATAATATAGAGTTTTTTGCAAAGAACGAAAAAGTAATTACTTACCCACCACCACCATTTCCCCAGAGGCTAAAGAAAAGCAAACTAGATCACCAATTCCAAAAATTTATTGAAATATTTTAAATACTGCAAATTAATATACCTTTTGCCGAAGCCTTAGAGTAGATGCCAAGTTACGTTAAATTCATGAAGGATATTTTGAATAAGAAAAGAAAATTTGGCATGAATGAAACGGTGGCACTCACCCATGAGTGTAGTGCTATTCTTCAAAAGAAATTACCTCCTAAGTTGAAAGATCCGGGAAGCTTCACTACTCCTTGCTCTATAGGATATCAATTCGAAGGGAAGGCTTTGTGTTATTTAGGTGTAAGCATAAATAATGCCGTATTCAATTTATAAAAAATTGGGTTTAATAGAAATATCTAAAACATCATTAACTTTACAATTGACAGATAAATCTCTTACTTTTCCAAGAGGAATTGTGGAAGATGTTTTAGTTAAGGTGGAAAAGTTTATTTTTCCAACAGATTTTGTAGTTCTTGATATGGAGGAAGATAAGGAGGTCCCCATAATAGTAGGTCGGCCTTTCCTAGCAACCGGGAGAACGTTGATTGACGTCCATAAAGGAGAATTAACCATGCGGGTTAATGATGAGCAAGTTACATTTAATGTTCTCAAAGCCATGAAATTTCTCGATAGAGAAGAAAACCGGATGGAAGAAGTAAATAGTTTAACACTTCATGATTTTAGGAGGGAGTATGAATTTGATAGTGAAGATGATGATTTAAAATCCTTATTGGATATTACTTAATTCTTTGACGATGAGGAAGAAAGTAAAGAGTGTTTGAAATTGGATGCATGTCAAGCGGCATTCACCCGTACTCCGGAGACTTTAGATATGAAAGAGGGACCTAGTACGGCTGAACCATCAATAATAACCCCACCCATCCTTGAATTAAAACCCTTGCCGGAACATCTTTCTTATGTTTATTTAGGAGAAAATGACACGTTGCTGGTTATAATTAACTCCAATCTATTGCCGGAACAACAAAGACAATTAATAAATCTTTTAAAGCAATATAAATTGGCTATAGGATGGACTATAGCGGATATTAGAGGAATTAGTCCTTCATTATGTATACACAAAATTCTCTTAGAGGAATCATATAAAGGATCCATAGAACCTCAACGACGCCTTAGTCTACCCATGAAAGAGGTAGTAAAGAAAGAAATAATTAAGTGGTTAGATGCGGGAATAATTTATCCCATCTCCGATAGTCCATGGATTTCCCCGGTTCAATGTGTACCTAAGAAAGGGGGAATTACGGTGATAAAAATGATAAAAATGAATTAATTTCGACTAGGACTATCACGGGATGGCGAATATGCATGGATTACCGGAAACTTAATAAAGCTACTAGGAAGGACAACTTTCCATTGCCTTTCATAGATCAAGTCCTTGATAAATTAGCTGGTAACGATTTCTTTTGCTTCTTAAACGGGTATTCCGGATACAATCAAATTACTGTTGATCCGGAAGACCAAGAAAAGACCACCTTTACATGTCCCTATGGAACATTCGCTTTTAGGAGGATGCCATTTGGTTTGTGCAACGCACCGACAACTTCAACGTTGCATGATCGCTATATTTTCTGACCTTATGGACCATGGCATAGAAATTTTTATGGATGATTTTTCCATCTTTGGAAAAACCTTTGATGAATGTTTATGTTGTTTGGAGAGAGTGCTTTCTCGATGCGTGGAAACTAAACTTGTGTTGAATTGGGAAAAATGTCACTTTATGGTGCGGGAAGGAATAGTCATTGAGCATCATGTGTCTAAAAATGGGTTAGAGGTTGACAAAGCAAAAATTTGAGGTTATAGAAAAATTACCACCTCCAAAGAATATTAAAATGTTACGAAGTTTCTTAGGACACGCTGGCTTTTATAGGAGATTTATCAAGTATTTTGCTAAAATTGCCAAACCGTTAAGTAATTTATTAGAAAATGATGTTAAGTTTGATTTTGCTGATGATTGTCTTGATGCTTTTCACCAACTTAAAACCCGATTGATTACGACACCGATTGTAGTGGCTCTTGACTGGGGAGAGCCTTTTACGCTTATGTGTGATGCTAGTGATTACGCCGTAGGCGTTGTATTAGACCAGGGACGAGAAAAGATCTTCCACACTATAGCTTATGCTAGCAAAACTTTAATTGAGGCTCAAATTAATTATACCACTACCGAAAAAGAATTATTAGTCGTAGTGTTTGCTTTCAAAAAGTTTAGATCCTATCTTCTTTGCACTCAAGTTAAAGTATTTACTGACCATGCGGCTATTCGATACCTCATGGAAAAGAAGGATGCTAAACCTAGATTAATCTGTTGGGTTTTATTATTACAAGAGTTTGATCTAGAGATCAAAGACAGGAAAGGGGTAGATAACCCAGTAGCTGATCATCTATCCAGGATAGAATCTACCACTCCTTTACTATGTTCTGAAATTGATGAAAGATTTCCTTATGAACGAATTTTAGCTATCTCTGATTATTCTTTACCATGGTATGCTAATTTTGTGAATTATTTAGCAAGTAAAATTATCCCGTATGATTATAATTTCCAACAAAAGAAAAGATTTATGCATCAAGTTAGATCTTATGTTTGGGATGACCCTTACTTATTTAAAATTGGAGCCGATGGAATGATAAGACGTTGTGTTATGGAAGGAGAAATGAAGTCTATTTTAGAAAAATGTCACAACTCTCCTTATGGAGGGCATTTTATGGGAAATAGAATGGCCATGAAAGTATTAGAAGCCGGATTCTTTTGGCCACGCTTTTCCAAGACGCTAAGGAGTTCGTACAGCAATGTGATCATTGTCAAAGAAGTGACAATATAAAGAAAAATGATTCTTTGCCAATGAATACAATCTTGGAAGTTGAGTTGTTTGACGTATGGGGTATAGATTTCATAGGACCTTTTGTTAATTTTAACGGTAATCTTTTCATACTACTAGCCGTGGACTATGTGTCTAAGTGGGTGGAAGCAATTGCTACCACCAAAAATGACGCCAAAATCATGTTACATTTCTTAAAGAACTTCATATTTAGCCGTTTTGGAACCCCAAAAGCGATAATAAGCGATGAAGGAAGTCATTTTTGTAATCATCAATTTGCTTCACTTTTAAGAAAATATAGAGTCAAACATAGGGTAGCATTAGCATACCACCCTCAAACTAATGGATTGGCTGAAGTATCAAACAGAGAAATAAAGCAAATCCTTGCAAAAACGGTGAGTTTAAAGTGTAAAGATTGGTCTCAAAAGCTAAACGATGCCTTGTGGGCATATAGAACTGCCTATAAAACACCAATAGGTTTAACTCATTACCGATTAGTTTATGGAAAGGCTTGTCATTTTGCCTCTAGAACTGGAACATCGAGCCCACTGGGCCATTAAAAGATTAATTTTGATTATGACAAAGCAGGAAAAACAAGGATTTTGCAATTGAATGAAATGGAAGAAATTAGGATGAATGCTTATGAAAATGCCCGCATTTATAAGGAAAAAACTAAAATGTGGCATGACCAACGTTTGAAACAAAAAAAATTCGAGCCCGGGCATTTAGTTCTATTATTCAATTCTCGATTAAGACTATTCCCCGAAAAACTTAAATCCTGTTGGTCAGGACCATTCCGGGTAAAAGAAGTGCACCCATATGGAGCAGTGACTATTATGAATGAGAAAGATAATTCTGAGTTTAAAGTTAATGGAGAGCGTTTAAAAATTTATCAAAACAGTGATAATGAACGATTGATGTCGGTCATGCATTTGAAATAACGAACTAAAGTCTGAATGTCCTGCCGGGACATAAAATCAGGCGCTTCTGGGAGGCAACCCAACTCTTAGTTATTTCTATTTTCATTTTCATGCGTTTAATACATTGAATCTTACGGTGCATGTCTTTTGATGATTTTTTTTTTCAGTTTACACTCCCTCTAGTCAACATTTCTGAGGATTATGATGGCATCCACGAAATCGAATAAGCGGAAAGTGATAGCCCATAAGGATGTTCGATTTGTTTGTAATGAAGCCCAAACTCGTTATGAGTTGCTCAAATTAAAACTAGCTATTTATGAGAGAGGGTTTCATATTGAAATTAGAGGATGGAGCAGGGTGTATATTGATCAAATTAGTCAGCAAGGTTGGGATTCGTTTTGCCATCCAAGGGAGGAAGCAAATTTACAATGGGTTTATGAGTTCTACTCAAATGCCCTCTTTCAGGAAAATAATAAAGTATTGGTGCGAGGCAAGGAGATAGATTACTCAGCAGAGGCTATCAATCATTACTTTGACATAGAGAACGAAGATCGTTATCAGCAAATTCTGGCAACGATACCCCCTCATCAAGTTGCCACTACACTGTCAAATTCATCGCACATTGAGTGGGCTAATGAAGCAAAGAAAGTTTTACTGTCTTCGGGTTTCAAGCGTGAGGCAAAAGTATGTCTTTTGTTTGTTAACTCTAGCATCTTTCTTACCAAGAATCCAAATCAAGTATCATACCCGCGCGCAGTACTCATATATTGTATCTTAAAAGGAATTAAGATTAATGTGGGGCAGATAATTGCACAACAACTCCGGAAAAGGGTTGAATCTAAGGTCGGCCTACAGTTGTGGTTCCCAACTCTTATTACATCATTATGTCGCTATGTCGGGGTAGAGGAGAAGGATGCGGTCATAACCGCTGTCGGTCACCATATTACCGAAACAGTAATATCTTCTAACATCAAGGTTTCTTCTATGGGAGATAAGTTACAACTCAAACCAGACCCTCAGCCATCCGCCTCTACAACTGCAGCATCTCCATATGCCCTTCAAAGTTCTCCACCTAATTTAACACAAGTAATGTCGTATTTGAAACATCACTCTGAATATCAACGACATCATCACAACGTTGTCACTCATCGATTGCAAACTATTCAAAGGAATCAGCAAAGATTGATGCAATCTATACCTATCCTTGACCCATTTGATGTTGATGGTTACTTGTATACTGCTCGGGGTGAACATGCAAACCCTTACAAATCGCCAGGGGATGAAGGCATTAGTGACAATGATTTCTGGGATCAGTAACAAAGCGACGATGAGGATGAGGAAGAGGATGAGGAAGATGAAGATGTGGAAGAAGATGAGGAAGATGAAGACGAAGACGAGGACGAAGATGAAGAGTAGGTGGATAACGTCGAAGACATGCACAAAACTAAAGATTAATTAGTTTCAGTTTATTTTTAGTTGATTGGTACATTTTGATGCATATATAACACTGTGATATGGATGTCTGTGATAACTATATTTTTGTTGATTAGGAATGTGAACCTTTGTGATTCCTGCTACTATTTGGTGATTGTGATATTAGTTTATCTAGTATTAAATTTGCAGATGAGTTTTTGTGATAATCGTCCATTATATTGCTTTCTATTTATTGTGATGCTCATTTTTAGACATAACCCCTTAATCATGCTAATATGTTAGTTAAACATCAAGTTGCTGTTTGTTAAACATACACATCCATTGGCACCCACAATCTTATTCCTGTCATGGCATGTCTATTGAGAATGGGATGATGTTTAATCTGTAAAGATTTTTCGTTGTGATGTCCTATATTATATGTTTATTGTTACCCTTCCATATTGCTTTGCTATGATGTTAAGACCTACAACTGGGCAACTAGTTGGGTTCTGTATTTGTGTGCACCCCTTTTGCAGGTCACTTATGGACTTACCATTGCGGTTGGTTTTTCAACCGAACCATTAACAACCTATGATCAAACGGCAAGGAGATTGACACATAAGTAGAATGTTAGGGAGTACTTTGTTTCTATGGAATTTTATTTTCAATATTTATTACAACATTTGCTAGGGACTAGCAAAGACATAGGTGTGGGGGTGAGTTAACCTCCACTGAATGAGAGAATATTATTTACAGTGCCTCAATTTTTTGTATTCGTTATTCGAGTTACTCAAGTTGAATTGATTGGTTGACTAGTCAATCCTAAGAGTTCATCTTATGATTTTGAAGTTAGCAAGATATGTTAGAGCTCTCTTAAGTATTTTTATTATGCACTATATTCTCTAAAAGAATTTGCTCCCTACAAAATAAAATTATTAACCTTTTAACATAATGGTGGAAGGATGATCAAGAACTGAGTCAATGTGTAAGCTAAAATATGGAGTGTATGTAGTTAATTGATAAAATTGATTAAGGTCATCTTTGGATCAGTTCACACCACTCAACCAACATTTGTTTAGCTTATCCATAACCCTTTGAGCTTGAGCCTTGTCATTTTGACACCATTTGACCATGCATAATTTTTCCTATGATTTTACTAGTTATTTCTTAGTTAACTTTCCAACTTTTGGTGTTTAATAAAAAAAACTGTATAATGACATAGTGATATGTGGCATGAGTGTGTGTACACCTACTTGGAATGATCTCAACTATGATCATAAAGTAAAAGAAAATCATAAAAATAAAAAGGAGAAAAAAATGTATAATGACATAGTGATATTGGCCTGAGTGTGTGTACACCTACTTGGAATGATCCCAACTATGGACTAAAAAATTGATGATTGAGAAATAAACCTCATAGTTTGGAGAGTTATTAAGAATATTAACTAGGAAAATTTCGTCCACTATCAAATTGTATCCTTAACTTCCTTACCAAGCCAAAGTAATTCCTACCGCAAGCCCTTATGATTTCTTGTCAAATTGAACTACTAAACTCTTATGGAAGCTAAAGCAAAGACGTGTCTTATTCTTGTCCTTTCCAATTATGTGATATTTTAATGAGTTAAGTTGTTTAGGAGTGAATAATTTTACGGAATAACACACACAACACTATGAAATCATAATTGAGTTTTAACTCTTATCAAACTAATGGATTTATGCATATTTGAAGTTTTAACGATTGACATGTCCATCATTTGTTAATGCGAATTACTTGAGTAATTTTGACGTTATATTCAAGAGTAAGAAATCTCGAACTTATATGTCAGTTGATATTCACTCATTCAATGGTTTGCGATGATTTGTCTCTGCTAGGGACTAGCAAAGAGCTAAGTATGGGGGTGTGATAACTTCCCAAAAAGAAATTATCTTGATCGATTATTTTACCCATTTAGCTAATTTATTTGATGAAAATGAATAAAAGGTATATAAAAAAATGAATATATTATTATTTGGATCAAGTTCTGTTAATATTATTGTTTCCTTATGTTTTATCGCAGGAAATACAAAGATTCCAACTTAGCATCAAAGGTTAATATTATATTAAAGCCAAGAAGATGTTGCAACAAGGTCACAACAATTCCAGTGAAGTTTTTGTGAAGAGAATCCAGCAGAAGATTTGTTACAACAAATCCTTCAAAAAAATTCAAGGCAAAACTGTGCAGAAAAATTTGTTGCAACAAATTAAAATTTGTTACAACAAATTTTCCGAAATCTGAATTATAACTTCCAAAATTATTCAAATTTCCAGCAGTTATTCGGCGTAAAGTCACACCTGTTCGACCAATTAGTGTCTCTAAAGTGGCGTATGACTATTTAAGGAAGGGAGGAGAGAGAAACAATATCTTCTTCATTATTTTTACAACTTCCCCATTTTCGAAAAAAGGAGAAAACCAGGGAAGGAAGTGGAAAACTGAAAGTCAGGAGCGATGTACTGTAAGATCTCTCTAGTTTTGCTACATTCTCTTTTAGATATGAACTAAACTCCTCTAGTCTTGTATGAAGAGAGTATTGTGTGTTTTAATGGTATAAATATCTCTTTTGTGGGTTTGTTTCATGAATTATTTTTGATGTAACTTATGAATTTGTTAATGAAACTTTTGGCTTATATTTTCTTCTTCTATTTCGCTACGAGATTCGAGAGATGAGTGTGTAGTATTAGTTTGAAGGCTATCTTATTGCACCGCAAGATTCGAGAGATGAGTGGTGTAAATTTTTAACCAAAAGTTTATACCATTACGGTGTGTTTCGAGATTCGAGAGAGGAGAAACGCAATCGTTGATAACTTCGCAAAAAGAAGTTATCTTTATCCCTATTTTTATCATTTTAGCCTTGTTGTGTGATATTTATATATGAAAAGTAGATAAAAATCCAATTGTCGTATGATTTGAAGTCAAAATGGTTGTTACTCTCATTTCTATATCTTTTTATGATAGGATTCGGAGAGAATTTAAGTCAAGGATTGAAGGCCAAGTATTGTGAAAAATCTGGGAAAAATGTTGCAACATGTTCTCAACAAATCTGGCAGGTCAAATTGTGCAGAATTGCAGAGCCAGAAAAATGTTGCAACATATTCATAACATATTTGGCGGTTACAGGAAATTTAATTCCGAATTTACCAAATTTTCAACAGTTGCAACCTATGTTTTTTGGCATCCGTTCCGCAATTAATTATGCCAACAAGTGGGGCCCATGAAAAGAGTAGGAGAGGGAGTTTTAAAAGAGAAATTTTCGGCCATTTGAAAAGGGGATTCATCATTTTCGGCCATTAGAGAAGAGGAGAAAACCTGAGAAGAAATTCTGCCAAGGGAAGAACCAGTCCAGATCTGGCATTTGGGCTGAAGGAAACATTTCTACGTCGTTGGAGAAGGGAAGATTCACATTTCTTTCGAAATGTTTAGTAAGATCTCTTCAGTTTTGTGTTATTTTTCCTCAATCATGAACTAAAACTCTCTAGTCTTGCATGATGAGAGTAGTATGTGTATGTTGATGATGAACATCTTTGATTTCGAATTTGTTTTGTGTTTTATCTTTATAGATCTTGTGAATTTCATGGTAAAATTGTTGGATCATGTCTCTTTATTATATTGCGCCGCGAGAATCGAGAGATGAGCGTCGTAATGTTATTTTAAGGACTATTTTATCGCAATGCGAGAATCGAGAGATGAGCAATGTGAATCATTAACCAAAATTTTTATATTTTCACGTACGTTACGAGAATCGAGAGAGGAGAAACGTACGTGTATCACAAGATCTCTTTAGTTTTGAAAAGTGAAAGAGATTTCCTTTTCATGCTAGCGAACTAGATTTTTGCACTTCATAATATTTTCGTTTCACCTAAGTTAGAGATAACTAAGGTTGCGTAGATATTAAGATTCCTTGTATCGAGAGATAAAAGTCTCTTCTTTTACAATCTTCACAAGATAATTCAAAACTCAATCGAATGAAATATTTATTTTATTATCATCATAGTATACATATGAAATCAGAAAATGCAAGGCTATTTTCTCTAATTGCTAAAAAGTATTTTAAGATCTAGTTAAGTTAGTTTTAATATTTATCTAAGAGTTTTAATCTAATTTCAGAAAATCAATTAACCGTTTTACTTGGATTCATAGAAACGGTGTAGCTAGTAATTGTAAGTGCTAAACTAGTCACTTCTCCGTGGGAACGATCTCACTTACTCTGTATTACTTGTACGACACGTATACTTGCGTTTTCAAGCTCTATTTTGTGCGTATCAAGTTTTTGGCGCCGTTGCCCGGGAAGTGCGACGAATCTAGTGTATTTCTTGCAATATTAGTGAACCTGAGTATTTGGAGCTCAAGTTTTTATTTTTCTATTAGATAAATTAATTATGAAGTTGTCTTTTCTTTTAATTCTCTTTTCATTATTATTTTAAATTTTCTAAGCGGGCCTCCATAGTAGTTTTGTATTTTTACAGATAGTTTATGCATCATTTCAATTTGTGAATCCACCCCTACAAATCATGTTTTCTTATTATCAATGTCGATGGTGCGGGTCTTATAATCATAATAGTGATGAATGTTATATAGGAGACCGTAGTTATATGTCATATGGCTCACCTTATGTGGCACCAATATCCTACGATACATCATATGTCGAGCCGAATTTTTATAATTATGCACCTCCACAACAAGTATCGTTCCCTTATTTCAGCCCGATCCCTCAAAGGCCGAGAAGAAATGAGAAACAATGCTTGTTTTGTCATAGCACCGATCACACATTAAAAGATTGCATTGCATTTCAACGTAAAAGGGAAGAGGAGGATGAGCTGGCTATTCGAATCGTGTCGTCCTCTTCTCATTCCGGGTTTCCTTCTACCTATGATGATATATACGCAGTACCACCTTGTCTACGGGGGAGTGTTGCAGATATTCCTATCATAATTTCCGATGGTTGGTGCAATGACATAGTGGAACCTCCTCTCCCTACGCATTCATCATCTCTTTTGGATTCACCCAGGGAAGAACCAATCCGTATATTCTCTGATAGTGTATTTGGAACAGTTCCTCCATTGCATAAATTTTCTGCACCCATTTCCGCCGATTCTGCTGTAGCCATCCAGCAGGGCGAGGTTATAGAGATTGTAGTCGAGTCACAAAAGTTCGACGAGGACATCTCACCGGTTAAGGAAGTATCCACTTCCTCACTCGTTGATGATGCCCATGTCGCTTGTGTGACTCCTATACTCTCTGATATCTCTTGCCCTGCCTTGGATGTCGACAACAGTGTACTGGCTTTGGAGCCTGTTGAGAGTGAGACCGGGACCACTCCCCTGATTTTCAATTATTTAAGTCTTTCTTCTAATTTATTTCCTAAACCCCCTTCGCCATCTAAGTCTATGCAAGTTGATGAGTCGCAGGTGCATCAAGAGGATAGGGAGCAACAAGCTCAATTTGATGCAACGAGCATCCTCTTTTGTGAGGAGGTTGATCCCTCCTTCATCGAGACAACTATACTTGTTGCTTTCTCCCCATGTATTGTCCCTGGGGATGAATACACCTTACTAGACAAGGATATATATTTTGATGAGATGAGTGAGGAACAGACCTCCTCCTCTTATTTTCTATTTCCCTTACCTGTGAAGTTCAGGTATTATTATTCAGGAGAGGGAGTAACTGTGTTATCTCCGTATCGGTACCCGTTACCGCAACGAATATTAAGGCAGTTACCTGTTCACTTTATCTTTTATAGGCCAATAATCTAGAATATTTTTAAGGCCTGAATAAGTCATGCTGGGAAGACAATAAACCCAGTAGTTATCTTATTTTTCCTGCATTTTTATTTTTCCAAGTCTGGTTTAATTAGTTGAATTTCATTTTTGTTTGTCTATTTTTCCTTGTTTGTTGAAACTCACCACTGCAGGTACATTTTATTTGGATTTAGCAGCAGGATCTTTGATCTCATCTCACCTCCTGGTATGCTCAAACCATGAGCATTGGATGTAGATTACTCAATTGACTGGAGATGATGCGGAACATTAGATCAAAGAAGTAACTTTTATAACAGAGTACGTAAAGAGAGGCAATGTGAAGAAACTTCGGATTTCTGGATCCAGGGGAGTATTTACATTCAGTTTTTCTTTTGCGTAATTAAATATTTCTTTGTTCAAATATAATATATCGTTGGCACACTTCAAGTGATATCTTTACTAGGGACTAGTAAAGGTTAAAGTATGAGGGCACGTTCCTCTCTGGCTTATTTGGCAAATCTTCTATGAAGTGTAATTCGTGAAATTCTACTCTTATTTTCTTTTATAACAAAACTATTCAAGTTTTTCAATTTAACTGGAGGGATAGATTAGTCAATCCTACGAGTTCATACTATGAGATTGAAATTAGTAAGATGTGTTAAAGCTCTCTTAAGAAATCAGTTTATTATGCACTATTGTTCTTAAAATGAGTTTGCTCCCTTTGAAATTATTTATTTGACTTCTGAACTTAATGGTGAGAGAGTGAGCACGATCTATTTCAATGATAATAGGCATTACATTGAGTGTACGTAGTTAACTTCGCTTGCGCATAAAGCCCAACTTTATTGTCATCACCCACGATCCTTTGAGTTTCAAATCTTGGTTCTTTATTTCCCTAGTTTTCTTGTATTAGTATCTTAGTAAGCTTACCGGTTATGGGTGTTTAAGTCTTTGTTACAAAAATATGTATATCATAGTGATATGTGGCCTAAGTTTGCTCACGCATACTTAGAATGATCCCAACTATGATGAAAAAAAGTATCTTTATATTATAGTGATATGTGGCTCAAGTATGTTCACGCATATTTGGAATGATCCCAACTATGAAAATATCAAAAGAAAGAAAAAAAATGTTATTGAAAATTAAACCCCATAATTTGGAGAGCTAATAAGATAATTAATTCGGGAAATAGCCACCCATCATACCAAATTCATCAAGTCATTTTATTTGGTCCCCGTTACTACCAAACTCATGTAAAGGTCATATCAAAGTTTTAGTCTACTCTTGATCTTTCCTTTTGGTGACGAAGTTTAAGAAAATAAATTAGAAGGGAGGTGAATAATTTTTAAGGATTATCACACACAACACTTGAATTCTTAATTGAGCATTTTCTTATATCTAACTGATGAATTTATGAAGGTTTGAGTTCTTTTGGATTAGCAAGTCTAGCATCAGTTAATGTGAATTACTTGAAGCTATTTTGGTTAACTTATAATGAAGAGTAGAAGGGAATGAAATTGTACTTTCATAAGTATTTGTCATGTCATGGTTTACAATAATTCACCTTTGCTAGGGAATAGCAAAGAACTAAGCATGGGGGTGTGATAACTTCGCAAAAAGAAGTTATCTTTATCCCTATTTTTATCATTTTAGCCTTGTTGTGTGATATTTATATATGAAAAGTAGATAAAAATCCAATTGTCGCATGATTTGAAGTCAAAATGGTTGTTACTCTCATTTCTATATCTTTTTATGATAGGATTCGGAGAGAATTTAAGTCAAGGATTGAAGGCCAAGTATTTTGAAAAATCTAGGAAAAATGTTGCAACATGTTCTCAACAAATCTGACAGGTCAAATTGTGCAGAATTGCAGAGCCAGAAAAATGTTGCAACATATTCATAACATATCTGACGGTTACAGGAAATTTAATTCCGAATTTACCAAATTTTCAACAGTTGCAACCTATGTTTTTTGGCATCCGTTCAGCAATTAATTATGCCAACAAGTGGGGCCCACGAAAAGAGTAGGAGAGGGAGTTTTAAAAGAGAAATTTTCGGCCATTTGAAAAGGGGATTCATCATTTTCGGCCATTAGAGAAGAGGAGAAAACCTGAGAAGAAATTCTGCCAAGGGAAGAACCAGTCCAGATCTGGCATTTGGGCTGAAGGAAACATTTCTACGTCGTTGGAGAAGGGAAGATTCACATTTCTTTCGAAATGTTTAGTAAGATCTCTTCAGTTTTGTGTTATTTTTCCTCAATCATGAACTAAAACTCTCTAGTCTTGCATGATGAGAGTTGTTGCGGATCACTCAAGGCTCCGGTAGATCGGACTAGATTGGACCGTCTTAGCCCGGGAGCGTTTGAGCGCGCAAACAGTCACAGAAAAAGGGAAAGCTGACAAGACAATTTTTTTAACGTGGAAAACCCGTCAACTGGGTGAAAAACCACGCGGCCGGGTCTGTGCCGGCCGAAACCTCCATTATTTGTTGGTTGTTGTACAGAGCTTTTTTGAAGAACTCGAGGGCGACAGACCGCCTCTCGTTACAATTATTGAGAGAGTGAGAGGTGCTCGTAGGATGACAGACCACCGCTCTTGGAGCTAAATCTTTCGCCTGCTGTAGAGGGGAATGCTGCGCTTTGAGGGCTCTGGAGACTTTGACTGCAGCTTGAAGGTTGGATCGATGTGCTCTGTCGTCTTTGTCTCTGTCGGTTGTCTCCTGCTGCGCGAGAGGAGTTTGGAGTGTTGTTCTTGCTGGAGGTTGGAGCGTTTGTTCTTGAGTGCGCAGAGTGCTTGTTGCTGAGTACGCGGGGTTATGCTTAGACGGTCTTGAGAGCGGAGCACGCAGAGGCGCTCTTGGAGCAGTCTTGAGAGCGGAGCGCACGATGGCGCGCTTGGAGCGGTCTTGAGAGCGGAGCGCGCGGAGGCGCGCTTGGAGCGGTCTTGAGAGCGGAGCGCCCGGAGGCGCGCTTGGAGCAGTCTTGAGAGTGGAGCGCGCGGAGGCGCGCTTGGAGCGGTCTTGAGAGCGGATCGCCCGGAGGCGCGCTTGGAGCGGCCTTGAGAGCGGAGCGCACGGAGGCGCGCTTGGAGCGGTCTTGAGAGCGGAGCGCACGGTGGCGTGCTTGGAGCGGTCTTGAGAGCGGAGCGCACGGAGGCGCGCTTGGAGCGGTCTTGAGAGCGGAGCGCACGGTGGCGTGCTTTGAGCGGTCTTGAGAGCGGGGCGCACGGAGGCGCGCTTGGAGCGGTCTTGAGAGCAGGGCGCACGATGGCGCGCTTGGAGCGGTCTTGAGAGCGAAGCACGCGGAGGCGCGCTTGGAGCGGTCTTGAGAGCGGAGCGCCCGGAGGCGCGCTTGGAGCGGTCTTGAGAGTGGAGCGCGCGGAGGCGCGCTTGGAGCGGTCTTGAGAGCGGATCGCCCGGAGGCGCGCTTGGAGCGGCCTTGAGAGCGGAGCGCACGTAGGCGCGCTTGGAGCGGTCTTGAGAGCGGAGCGCACGGTGGCGTGCTTGGAGCGGTCTTAAGAGCGGAGCGCACGGAGGCGCGCTTGGAGCGGTCTTGAGAGCGGAGCGCACGGTGGCGTGCTTTGAGCGGTCTTGAGAGCGGGGCGCACGGAGGCGCGCTTGGAGCGGTCTTGAGAGCGGAGCGCACGGAGGCGCGCTTGGAGCGGAGCGCACGGAGGCGCGCTTGGAGCGCAGTGCACGGGGGCGCACTTGGAGCGGAGCGCGCGGGGGCGCACTTGGAGAGGAGTGCACGGAGGCGCGCTTGTTAGCGCGCAAGGAGGATGCGCGCTTGTGAGCGCGCAAGGAGGAGGCGCGCTTGTGAGCGCGCAAGCAGGACGCGTGCTGGTGAGCGCGCAAGTAGGACGCGCGCTGGTGAGCACGCAAGGAGGAGGCGCGCTTGTGAGCGCGCAAGGAGGAGGCGGAGAGAGAAAATCCGTAGGAGGATTTTCCAAGTTGGAGAGAGAGAAAGTCTCAAAGAGGGGAGAGATGGAGGAGGAGAAGATCCCCAAAAAGAGAAGCCTTGGGGTCCTATTTATAGTTTTTAGGGTGGCACTTTCGTAATTAAATGGGTGGTTAGGGTGGTTATGGTGGTTATGCGGCTACCCGCACACCATAACCAATTTATGTGTTATACACACATTTATTATGAATATAGCTATGCGCACACCAGTTTGTATAGTTTTGTGGTGATATGTATTCATATGACGGATATGGTTATCCGCACACCATAACCATATTATTTGCTATATGCAGACCGTATTGAAGGATTTTACTATTTACACCCCCATGTTGGAGGATTTTACTATTTGCACCCCATGATGGGGGATTTTACTGTTTGCACCCCATGATGAGGGATTTTTACTATTTACACCCCATGATGTGGGATTTTACTATTTGCACCCCATGATGGGGGATTTTACTATTTGCACCCCATGATGAGGGATTTTTACTATTTACACCCCATGATGTGGGATTTTACTATTTACACCCCATGATGTGGGATTTTACTATTTGCACCCCATGATGGGGGATTTTACTGTTTGCACCCCATGATGAGGGATTTTTACTATTTACACCCCATGATGTGGGATTTTACTATTTGCACCACATGATGGGGGATTTTACTGTTTGCACCCCATGATGAGGGATTTTTACTATTTGCACCCCAAGGCCTTTATGGGTATGCAACATAAGCCCCCCAAACCTCCGGAGTCTGAATCTCGCTGTGAGGAGTTCAGAGGTTTTGATTTTCCTGCGACGGCTTTATCCATTGTTCTCTTCGCGGCGCCCTGGGTAGGATCTGCTGCCGAAGGATGAGTGTGCGGTTATTTCGTTTCTGTATGACATATACAAGCACTTTGTTCTGGGAGAGGCCAGAGTCCCTTGTGGGATGATCTGGGCACTCTGTTCTGGGAGAGGTCAGAGTCCGTTGGCGGACGATCTGAATACTCTGTTCTGGGAGAGGTCAGAGTCCGTTGCCGGACGATCTGAACACTCTGTTCTGGGAGAGGTCAGAGTCCGTTGTCGGACGATCTGAACACTCTGTTCTGGGAGAGGTCAGAGTCCGTTTTCGGACGATCTGAACACTCTGTTCTGGGAGAGGTCAGAGTCCATTGTCGGACGATCTGAACACTCTTTTCTGGGAGAGGTCAGAGTCCTTTGTCGGACGATCTGAACACTCTGTTCTGGGAGAGGTCAGAGTCCGTTGTCGGATGATCTGAACACTCTGTTCTGGGAGAGGTCAGAGTCCTTTGTCGGACGATCTGAACACTCTGTTCTGGGAGAGGTCAGAGTCCTTTGTCGGACGATCTGAACACTCTGTTCTGGGAGAGGTCAGAGTCCTTTGTCGGACGATCTGAACACTCTGTTCTGGGAGAGGTCAGAGTCCGTTGGCGGACGATCTGAACACTCTGTTCTGGGAGAGGTCAGACTCCGTTGCCGGACGATCTGAACACTCTGTTCTAGGAGAGGTCAGAGTCCGTTGTCGGACGATCTGAACACTCTGTTCTGGGAGAGGTCAGAGTCCGTTGTCGGACGATCTGAACACTCTGTTCTGGGAGAGGTCAGAGTCCGTTGTCGGACGATCTGAACACTCTGTTCTGGGAGAGGTCAGAGTCCTTTGTCGGACGATCTGAACACTCTGTTCTGGGAGAGGTCAGAGTTCGTTGTCGGATGATCTGAACACTCTGTTCTGGGAGAGGCCAGAGTCCTTTGTCGGACGATCTGAACACTCTGTTTTGGGAGAGGTCAGAGTCCGTTGTCGGACGATCTGAACACTCTGTTCTGGGAGAGGTCAGAGTCCTTTGTCGGACGATCTGAACACTCTGTTCTGGGAGAGGTCAGAGTCCGTTGTCGGACGATCTGAACACTCTGTTTTGGGAGAGGTCAGAGTCCGTTGTCGGACGATCTGAACACTCTGTTCTGGGAGAGGTCAGAGTCCGTTGCCGGACGATCTGAACACTCTGTTCTGGGAGAGGTCAGAGTCCGTTGTTGGACGATCTGAACACTCTGTTCTGGGAGAGGTCAGAGTCCGTTGTCGGACGATCTGAACACTCTGTTCTGGGAGAGGTCAGAGTCCTTTGTCGGACGATCTGAACACTCTGTTCTGGGAGAGGTCAGAGTCCTTTGTCGGACGATCTGAACACTCTGTTCTGGGAGAGGTCAGAGTCCGTTGTCGGACGATCTGAACACTCTGTTTTGGGAGAGGTCAGAGTCCGTTGGCGGACGATCTGAAGACTCTGTTCTGGGAGAGGTCAGAGTCCGTTGCCGGACGATCTGAACACTCTGTTCTGGGAGAGGTCAGAGTCCGTTGTCGGACGATCTGAACACTCTGTTCTGGGAGAGGTCAGAGTCCGTTGTCGGACGATCTGAACACTCTGTTCTGGGAGAGGTCAGAGTCCCTTGTCGGACGATCTGAACACTCTATTCTAGCTTTGAGCACCGGCTTGTGATAGTAGAGCTTTTGTGGTGTTGGAACCGGCGTTTTGCGCGGTTAACTATGTGTTGCTTCTTTGATGTTGACGGTTGGAGGACGAGACCCAGGTGGTGCTGGAACCTACTACGTGGGCGAATGGCGGGCGATTCGAGCCGGGTAGTGGGAGGTTCGCGTTACCGGCCTGGGGGATGTCGTTGATAGTAGAGGACGAGACCCAGATGGTGTTGGAACCTACTACGTAGGCGAATGGCGAGCGATTCGAGCCGAGTAGTGGGAGGTTCGCGTTACCGTCCTGGGGGATGTCGTTGATAGTAGTGGTGAAGGGCAAACGCTTCGAACCGTGAGCGTGAGGGGGGCTGGCCCTGCCGACGCGGCAACCTACTGCGGGGAGAAGGGCAGACCTTCGATCAGTGGCAGTGAGAGGTTGACATGAGCGCGCTGCCCGGAGGCAGTTGCTGTTAAGATAGATAGACATCCTCTCATTTGGGAGCTGTGAATACGTAGCTTTGGTAGCGCGGATAATGATTATCTTATACAAGCCTTTCTCCAGGGATATCCGTATTGAGGGTTGCCCACCAGTCCTTCATGGCAGGCTGCTAGCTGATCTCCCACTGGCCGAATTGGTGCCCTTCAAAAATTATGAACTTCTTCATGCGTGAGCCTTCCATCTGCAGGCTCATGACTTGCCGCTTCAGGGCAGTTGCGGTGATACTGTGCTTCAGGTCCTCCGTTAGGACGGGCCCCGCGATCTTGGACATTTGTAATGGAGAGCTCTCCTTTGGGTTTGCTGATAAGCGAATGGAGGGGAGCTAGATCAGCATGCCCCCCGTGGATTGATTCTTCACTTGTGCAGATGGCTTTTCCTGCCATGATCTCTAGTCACGAGTACCATTGTGCAGTGGGTACTGTCTTCAGATTCTTCTTCAAGCTTTGGGGGAACTCCGTTTCCCACAGACGGCGCCAAACTGTTGCGAATCACTCAAGGCTTCGGTAGATCGGACTAGATTGGACCGTCTTAGTCCGGGAGCGTTTGAGCGCGCAAACAGTCACAGAAAAAGGGAAAGCTGACAAGACAATTTTTTTAACGTGGAAAACCCGTCAACTGGGTGAAAAACCACGCGGCCGGGTCTGTGCCGGCCGAAACCTCCACTATTTGTTGGTTGTTGTACAGAGCTTTTTTGAAGAACTCGAGGGCGACAGACCGCCTCTCGTTACAATTATTGAGAGAGAGAGAGGTGCTCGTATGATGACAGACCACCGCTCTTGGAGCTAAATCTTTCGCCTGCTGTAGAGGGGAATGCTGCGCTTTGAGGGCTCTGGAGACTTTGACTGCAGCTTGAAGGTTGGATCGATGTGCTCTGTCGTCTTTGTCTCTGTCGGTTGTCTCCTGCTGCGCGAGAGGAGTTTGGAGTGTTGTTCTTGCTGGAGGTTGGAGCGTTTGTTCTTGAGTGCGCAGAGTGCTTGTTGCTGAGTACGCGGGGTTATGCTTAGACGGTCTTGAGAGCGGAGCACGCAGAGGCGCTCTTGGAGCAGTCTTGAGAGCGGAGCGCACGATGGCGCGCTTGGAGCGGTCTTGAGAGCGGAGCGCGCGGAGGCGCGCTTGGAGCGGTCTTGAGAGCGGAGCGCCCGGAGGCGCGCTTGGAGCGGTCTTGAGAGTGGAGCGCACGGAGGCGCGCTTGGAGCGGTCTTGACAGCGGATCGCCCGGAGGCGCGCTTGGAGCGGCCTTGAGAGCGGAGCGCACGGAGGCGCGCTTAGAGCGGTCTTGAGAGCGGAGCGCACGGTGGCGTGCTTGGAGCGGTCTTGAGAGCGGAGCGCACGGAGGCGCGCTTGGAGCGGTCTTGAGAGCGGAGCGCACGGTGGCGTGCTTTGAGCGGTCTTGAGAGCGGGGCGCACGGAGGCGCGCTTGGAGCGGTCTTGAGAGCGGGGCGCACGATGGCGCGCTTGGAGCGGTCTTGAGAGCGGAGCACGCGGAGGCGCGCTTGGAGCGGTCTTGAGAGCGGAGCACCCGGAGGCGCGCTTGGAGCGGTCTTGAGAGTGGAGCGCGCGGAGGCGCGCTTGGAGCGGTCTTGAGAGCGGATCGCACGGAGGCGCGCTTGGAGCGGCCTTGAGAGCGGAGCGCACGGAGGTGCACTTGGAGCGGTCTTGAGAGCGGAGCGCACGGTGGCGTGCTTGGAGCGGTCTTAAGAGCGGAGCGCACGGAGGCGCGCTTGGAGCGGTCTTGAGAGCGGAGCGCACGGTGGCGTGCTTTGAGCGGTCTTGAGAGCGGGGCGCACGGAGGCGCGCTTGGAGCGGTCTTGAGAGCGGAGCGCACGGAGGCGCGCTTGGAGTGGAGCGCACGGAGGCGCGCTTGGAGCGCAGTGCACGGGGGCGCACTTGGAGCGGAGCGCGCGGGGGCGCACTTGGAGAGGAGTGCACGGAGGCGCGCTTGTTAGCGCGCAAGGAGGAGGCGCGCTTGTGAGCGCGCAAGGAGGAGGCGCGCTTGTGAGCGCGCAAGCAGGACGCGCGCTGGTGAGCGCGCAAGCAGGACGCGCGCTGGTGAGCGCGCAAGGAGGAGGCGCGCTTGTGAGCGCGCAAGGAGGAGGCGGAGAGAGAAAATCCGTAGGAGGATTTTCCAAGTCGGAGAGAGAGAAAGTCTCAAAAGAGGGGAGAGATGGAGGAGGAGAAGATCCCCAAAAAGAGAAGCCTTGGGGTCCTATTTATAGTTTTTAGGGTGGCACTTTCGTAATTAAATGGGTGGTTAGGGTGGTTATGGTGGTTATGCGGCTACCCGCACACCATAACCAATTTATGTGTTATACACACATTTATTATGAATATAGCTATGCGCACACCAGTTTGTATAGTTTTGTGGTGATATGTATTCATATGACGGATATGGTTATCCGCACACCATAACTATATTATTTGCTATATGCAGACCGTATTGAAGGATTTTACTATTTACACCCCCATATTGGAGGATTTTACTATTTGCACCCCATGATGGGGGATTTTACTGTTTGCACCCCATGATGAGGGATTTTTACTATTTACACCCCATGATGTGGGATTTTACTATTTGCACCCCATGATGGGGGATTTTACTGTTTGCACCCCATGATGAGGGATTTTTACTATTTACACCCCATGATGTGGGATTTTACTATTTACACCCCATGATGTGGGATTTTACTATTTGCACCCCATGATGGGGGATTTTACTATTTGCACCCCATGATGAGGGATTTTTACTATTTACACCCCATGATGTGGGATTTTACTATTTGCACCCCATGATGGGGGATTTTACTGTTTGCACCCCATGATGAGGGATTTTTACTATTTGCACCCCAAGGCCTTTATGGGTATGCAACAAGAGTAGTAGTGTATGTTGATGATGAACATCTTTGATTTCGAATTTGTTTTGTGATTATCTTTATAGATCTTGTGAATTTCATGGTAAAATTGTTGGATCATGTCTCTTTATTATATTGCGCCGCGAGAATCGAGAGATGAGCGTCGTAATGTTAATTTAAGGACTATTTTATCGCAATGCGAGAATCGAGAGATGAGCAATGTGAATCATTAACCAAAATTTTTATATTTTCACGTACGTTACGAGAATCGAGAGAGGAGAAACGTACGTGTATCACAAGATCTCTTTAGTTTTGAAAAGTGAAAGAGATTTCCTTTTCATGCTAGCGAACTAGATTTTTGCACTTCATAATATTTTCGTTTCACCTAAGTTAGAGATAACTAAGGTTGTGTAGATATTAAGATTCCTTGTATCGAGAGATAAAAGTCTCTTCTTTTACAATCTTCACAAGATAATTCAAAACTCAATCGAATGAAATATTTATTTTATTATCATCATAGTATACATATGAAATCAGAAAATGCAAGGTTATTTTCTCTAATTGCTAAAAAGTATTTTAAGATCTAGTTAAGTTAGTTTTAATATTTATCTAAGAGTTTTAATCTAATTTCAGAAAATCAATTAACCGTTTTACTTGGATTCATAGAAACGGTGTAGCTAGTAATTGTAAGCACTAAACTAGTCACTTCTCCGTGGGAACGATCTCACTTACTCTGTATTACTTGTACGACACGTATACTTGCATTTTCAAGCTCTATTTTGTGCGTATCAATCGTTCATAAGTTTACCATAGTAAAGAAGAGAGGAAGAGATTCCCTCCTTTTGCTAGCATTTCTGACTTCTATTCTATGCAATATTCGTTATTTGTCCTAAGTTAGAGATGACTAGGAGAATATAGAATGTTAAGATCTCCGGGATTCGAGAGATGAGGAGTTCTTCCATATAAGTCGTTGCAGAATTATTTTGTCAAACATTTTCACTTAATATTATTTTCAAGCATCATTTCAACATACACAAGAACTCTGAAATACAATACTGCTTTCTTTCCAACTGATAAACAGTATTTCTACAGTTGTCGCAATATTTTAGTTTGTTTTAAATCTCTGTTAAAATCTTTATTGTTTTGGAAAAAAAATTACCTCGTTCGACTTGTTTGGATTTAGAGAACGGAGTCGCTAGTAATTGCAAGCTTTAGATTAACCAAATCTCTGAGGGAACGATCTCACTCACACTTTATTACTTGATACGACGCGTATACTTGCGTTAATATATATACCATTTTGGGCGTATCACCTCCCGCGGAGCAGGAGCGAGCAGAAGCACTCTTACAGAGCTGGCAAGAGCGGAAGCGATCTCTGCGGAGCGGGAGCGCATTCTGCGGGGCAGGAGCGAGCGAGAGCGCGAGAGCGCCTCCCACGGAGCAGGAGCGAGCAGAAGCACTCGTATGGAGCAGGCGAGAGCGGGAGCGCTCTCTGCGGAGCCGGAGCGCTCTCTGCGGAGTAGGAACGAGCGGGAGCGCTTCCCGCGGAGCAAGAGCGAGCGGGAGCACGAGAGCGCTTCCCGCGGAGAAGGAGCGAGCGGGAGCGCTTCTCACGGAGCAGCAATGAGCGGGACTGCTTCCCGCGGAACAAGCGGTAGCACGAAGCTGCTTAGCACCGGGATTAAGACCGGCCATAAAAGTTGGAGCCTCCATGCGGGTCCGGTTGAGGCCGCGATGAAAAACACTCGGTCCAATTCAAACCGAATCCTTTTAGAGGAACCTCATCAAGTATTGTGACATGTATAAAATAAAAATAACATATAATTATATATATAATTAATTAAATATTAAAACCTGATATATCCCTCGATACATAAAAAACCGATATGAAAATTCAAACTGACGTGTCCCTGACATCCGACAGGTGCAACCTTGGTGAAGAACAATGATCATTCCCAACATGAGTAAAAAAATACACAATTCTTTCTATCGACTTTCCTCCAGTTTCGAAATCCTTCGGTTGTCAATGCGCTTGTTCCAAACCGACCAGAGATTTGCTTATTGAAAATATAGCATGACGAACAATATGCAACATCTTTTGCAGGAGAATACTCCAACCATGAACTTTGAAATCTTCGATTATGTTCACCTAAGAATGGATACTCTTGAAGAGCTTGTGTCGATAAGGCCCAACTTTAATATATGCTCATCACATTTCATCTTGTTGATTTATATGATATTCCCAAATTTGAGGTTGTAATCATATCCAGGATCACGCTCGAAAGCGAGTGAACGATTCTCAACTAGGGAAGAATCAACAATAAGTAAAGAAGATTGAACATTAACTAGTCATGCTGATGAAGGTGTATCAGATTCAGTTGATAACTTTTTGTAGAAAACGAGTTAATTGTTTTCAATATCTTCATGGTGACATACACATTAAGGTAGAATTGAACAAGTTTCAATAGAAATGATAAAAAAATAGTAACAAAATTTAACTATTGGCATGTCATCACCACATTTCAACATAAAGTGAGAAACCAAACTCATTCCTAATTTATGATACGAAACTCTGTATATGAAAGAACAATTCTGAACTTTCCATGAAGCCGAGAAACCCTAAAAATAGCCCCAACTCATTCCTAATGCCTAATTCATTCCTAATTCCAAACTCATTCCTAATTTCGAACTCATTTTCTAATTCTAAACTCATTCCTAATTCCATGATCTTGTGGCATCTAACTTTCCAAATTCCAAACTCATTCCTAATTTCAAACAAACACGGTACCATAACTCCATAAGAAATTAGATATTGAAAGATTCAAAGAACAATTCTAGGTATGAAAATAATTAACACAGAACTAGAAATTAAAAAATTCAAAGAACAATTCTAATTTGGGGATTTTCCCCCCACATTTGACACCTCCATGCTTCACGAATTGAAAGATTCAAAGAACATGGTATGAAAATAATTAGCACAGGACCATAACTCCATAAGAAATCAGATATGAGCTCTGAAGTGTGACCTGAGAGGCTGAGAAAGAGAAACAGTCGATGCGGCATGTGGGAGTGAGGCTGTGACTCGCGAGGGCCTGCCGCCGGAGACGAGCGCCGACTCCCCGGCCGAGCAGTCGAGAAGAGCTGGAGTGTGGGCTGAGGGGCTGAGGGCCGAAGGGAGGCGAGCGCCGAGCGTCACGAGCGAGAGCGGCATCTGCGAGAATGCGAGTTTGCGGCTGCTTAAGGAATCAGGATTTAGAATGACAGAATGAGGAGAGTTGGTGCTTCACGAATCATTTTCTAATACTTATGTTTTATATTAAGTTTATAACTATTTGATGTGCACCCGTAAAGATGATGGGTCTCATGAATTTATAAGCACCATGGAGTGCATTTAGAAGAAGCTCCACTAAGAAGAAATGAAGTTAGTGGGGTCAACGCGTGACCACAAGAGTTGAAGAAACAGCCGCCCAGTCCACGCTCCGCCAGGTGCCGCGCGCCGCCATAACCGCACCACACTACTGGGGTGCGATTAGTCCGCACCCCACTAGTGGGGTGCGGATAGCCGCACCCCCATAGTGGGGGGTGCAGCCAAGCCGCACCCCATGAGGGAAGCGGCCAGGCCGCACCCCATTAGGTGTGGCCAAGCCGCACCACCTTCGGGTGTGGCCAAGCCGCACCCCCTTAGGTGCGGCCAAGCCACGCTCCCCCGTAACAGGGTTCGGGTAAATCCCCCCTCTTCGAACTCGTCGCGCGCTCTCCGGGTTCCGGATTCCGTCCAGAACGCTCTCGTGCTCGTTGCGCGCTTAGAACGCCTCCTAGCGCGCTCGGAACGCTCTCGTGTTCGTAGCGCGCTCAGAACGCTCCCGTGTTTGTTGCGCGCTCAGAACTTTCCCGACACACTCACAATTTGTCCTTTTTCTCAGATTACAGGACCCGTTTGTCGCCTTTTTCACCTTCAACCAAACTGCCCGAACTGATCGAAGGGCGAGACGGTCATTTATGAAAAGTGGAGATCCGTATGCTCCAAATCGGCCAGCGTGATTCGCCCGTCAGGTGGTTACGGTGGTTACGACGGCAAAATTACCGGGCTACCCCCGGCCAAAGCTATAAAAGGAGTCCAGAATCTTCATTTGAGGGGACCTTGCCTTCTGCACTCGGGAGAGCTCCCTTGAAGATTTCCTCGGAATTCTTCTTCGGTGCTTGAAGATCTCCTTCGTGGACTTGAAGATTTCCTTCGTGGACTTGAAAATTTCCTTTCTCCCGAAAGGCGACTCAGCATTCTCACTTTTGTTCTCCCGAGCATTCTCACTTTTGTTCATCTTTCTCAGAAGGAAAAAGACTTAGTTTTCCGAGAGATGGCATGTCACCTTCGGAACACTCTCTCTCTATCTCTATTATTGTAACGAGCGGCGGTCTGTCGCGCTCGAATTCTAAGTGTCTGACTGTAACCCCTCAGAAGATAGTGAAGTTTGGTCGGCACAGCTCCGGCCGCGTGGGTTTTTACCTTTTCCGGGTTTTCCACGTTAAAAAGTCTCAGTGTACTCAACGAATCTCAAATTGACTATTAGCGCGCTTGGCTCGCTTCAGAGCTGAGACAGTTCAAGTCGACCGGTCTACCAAGAGCACCCAAGCGACCCGCAACACTAATATATTAAGAAAATCATTTCTTGCTCTCCCCCCTAAAATCACCCCTTCTTTCAGCAATATGCATATATCCACGCTTGACAACAATTAAACCTCCATGTTGAGAGAGGGCATCTTTTGCCTCACTTGTTCTGCGAATAAAGACACCGCGGACACGAAAATGTGTCGCGCGAACCTGGGGGGCAAAGCATTGCCTCGGTTTGGAAATTGTTAGAATTGAAGTGAGCTAGCGCCAGCGCTGGCTACTACTCGCCACCCCCCCTTATTTTGCCTATAAATAGAGGGGTACTCCCCCCCCCCCCTAAAGAGTATCGATTCTGAAAGTGGCGAGTATCCTCAACTTTGAGCGAGTTAGAGATACCAGAGCGCTACCAGACGAGCATCGAACTTGGAGTAAGTTCGGCAGGCGAGTTACATACTCGCGAGATAGCGCCGGCGATAGTGGATAGCGCCTGCGTTAGCGAGAAGAGAAGCGAGTAGCGAGTACCTACTCGGGAGATAGCGCCCGGCGCTAGTGGCTAGCGCACGCGGTAGCGAGAAGTGGAGGAAGCGAAGCGCGACGAGCGTGCAAGTAGCTTGGAGTGCGAGCAGCGATCTTGCGAGTTGGAGATTAACGCCCGGCGCTAGCGTTACCGCCGGCGGTAGCGAGGAACGAGTATCGGAGCGAGTATCACCTGCGCGGTGTGCTCCGGAGGAGAAGCGGACCTTATCCGTGACCAAGTTCTGTCCTACTATTGGCTGTTGTGAATCAAGTTGGATGCAACTTGTATTCAGCCTTGATTGTTTGTAACTAGCTGCCAGAGTTATTATTGTGAAAGCTTGTGTTCATCTTTGGTGTCCTTATTCTCCTGTTTGTTGACGTGTTCTTCCGACTACAAAATATTTCACATGGTATCAGAGGGATAGTGGGAACAAGGACGAAGCAACCAAGATGGACGGCGGAGGAGGGTATGCTAGGGGACTTGGAATTGAGCTGCTCACCCAGACCAACTACAATAAGTGGAAGTCTTGCTTGGAGAGCTACCTGCTTGGAGAGGACCTATGGGAGGTCGTTGGAGGAGAAGAGCAGGCAGAAGTCTTTCCAATCAAATACAATGGTCAAGCTGTGAGAGCTTGGAGGAAGACCAACGCCAAGGCGGAGTTCACCTTGAAGAGAGCCATATCACCTGACTTGTTCGACCACATCATTGGTTGCAAGTCAGCGTCGGAGATCTGGATAGCCCTCGATGGGTTATTCAACAAGAAGAATGTAGCGCGACTACAATTCCTGGAGAATGAGTTGGCAAAGTCGACTCAAGGCGAGATGGCGATATCCACCTTCTTCCTGAAGGTGAAGAACCTATGTGGGGAGATCTCGGCCTTGGATCCTGAAGAGCCAATCTCAGAGGCGAAGTTAAAGCGGCACATACTCCGAGGCTTGAGGAAGGAGTATGTCCCCTTCGTTACTTCCGTGCAAGGATGGGCTACTCAGCCCTCCCTTCTGGAGCTAGAGAACCTGCTATCGTCACAGGAGAGCTTGGCGAAGCAGATGGCCGGAGTATCCATCTCAGGAGGAGATGGCGAGGCCTTGTTCTCAGGAAAGAGGAGATCCTGGGATAAGAGAAAGAAGAACTCCAGAGATGGACCTTCAACGTCCTCTCAGGGAGATGGGGGGAAGTTCCTCCCTGCGCGCGATGAGAAGGGGAGATCCCTTTGCTTTGCCTGTAAGAAGTACGGGCACATGGCAAAGGACTGC
The DNA here is from genome assembly GCA_033032865.1 of Dactylorhiza incarnata. Lineage (NCBI taxonomy): Eukaryota > Viridiplantae > Streptophyta > Magnoliopsida > Asparagales > Orchidaceae > Dactylorhiza > Dactylorhiza incarnata. The sequence continues at coordinate 91,886 of JAWHQI010000285.1, read as the reverse complement.
CAGTCCAATCTGAATGCCGGTCATGCTGCTAACAAGGAGGGAGATCACCAGAGAGGTGGAGGAAGAGATGGAGGTCACCAGGGCGGTGAGAGGGGGGACAATTGTTTCCTGGCAGAGATGTCGACAACGTCAGTCGATGTCTTAGCCTCCATCAACCTCGAGAATGACTGGATAGTGGATTCCGGTTGCGGGCATCATCTCACAGGAGATATGTCCAAGTTCGAATCCTTGGAAGCATATGAAGGAACGGATGCTATCATCACTGCGGATGATACAGTACATCCTGTGGAGCGAGAAGGGAAGGTGTCCCTTGGGAGTGAAGAGAAACCAGTGACACTGAAGAGTGTGTATCCCGTGCCTGGCATGAAGAAGAACCTCTTCTCGGTGGCTAACGCAGTAGATGCTGGATACCACGTGTTGTTTGGACCGAAGGAGGTGAAGTTCCTGAAGAACCTATCGTCTGTCGATGCTGACGTCACGCTCACCGGGAGAAGGGTGAAGGATTTGTATGTTCTGTCTGCAAATGCCTATGTGGACAAGCTGAAGACAAACGACAGCGCTGTGATCTGGCATGAGAGGCTGGGTCATGTGGGGATGGACAAGCTGAAGATGATGGCGGCAAAGGGCCTAGTGAGTGGTCTGCCTCATCTCTCTTCCTACGGCGGCGACCATGTGTGCGACGGATGCCAATATGGAAAGTCACATCGACTTCCATTTGACAAGTCGGAGACCAGGTGTAAGGCACCTCTTGAGTGCGTACATGGTGATGTTATGGGGCTGTGCGCCACCCTTACTTATGGAGGCAATAAGTATGCGCTGGTTCTGGTGGATGATTACACCCGCTATACGTGGGTATACTTTCTGAGAGAGAAGTCAGAAGTATTCAACAAGTTCCTCGAGTGGAAGGAGCTTGTGGAGGGGAGGCTGAACCGCAGAGTGAAGAAGCTGAGAAGCGACAATGGAGGGGAGTTTACCTCCAATGAGTTTGCTTCTTTCTGCAGGAGGTTCGGCATTCGGCGGGAGCTCTCCTGCGCTCACACCCCTCAGCAGAATGGGGTGGCAGAGAGGAAGATCCGCCATCTGGTGGAGACTACCAGGAGTTGGCTACATGCCAAGAGCATTCCCAAGGCCTTATGGGCGGAGGGAATGGCGTGTGCTACTCATGTGATCAACAGGCTACCTCTGAGTCCTAACAGGATGGTGTCTCCACACCAGCTCATGTTCGGGGAGAAGCCCAATGTGGGTCACATGAAGGTGTTCGGTTCTACCTGCTTCGTGCACGTCCCGGACGCTCAGAGAACCAAGTTGGAGCCGAAAGCAAGGAAGTGTATCTTCATCGACTACGATGAGCGAAAGAAGGGGTGGAAGTGCATGGATCCGCAGACCCACAAGTTCGTCGTCTCGCGCGACGTAGTGTTTGACGAACTGGTTTCATACCAGGGAGTCTCTTCAGTGGAGCTGTCGGAGAGTGGAGAATCGAGCAGAGAAGAATAGTGGGTCACTGAGGACCCTACTGTGGAGTTGGAGCTATCTCCCAGTGCTCCATCGCCATCTGGCTCAGGAGGAACATCTGGCTCAGGAGGAGCTTCTGGCTCAGGAGGAGCTTCTGGCTCAGAGGGAGCTACGAACTCAAGAAGCATGGAGAGCACTGCTTCAGGAGGAGTTCAGAGAGGAGTTCAGAGAGGAGCTCAAGTAGAGGAGTCTACCGGAGTGGTAGATAGTGGCCAAGCCTTGAGGAGGTCGAAGAGGACCATAGTCCCGCCTGCTCGCTATAAGGAGGGAAACTTTGTGAGTTTGGTTTCCTGCTTCTTCGCAGGACCACTCGATGAGAGGGAACCTGCCTGCTTTGAGGATGCAGCTGGCATCAAGGAGTGGGACGCGGCCATGATCGAGGAGATGGAGGCCCTAGAAAAGAATGAGACATGGGACCTGGTTCCCATGGTGGAGGGCATCAAACCTGGTACCTGCAAATGGGTGTACAAGGTTAAGAAGAGAGCAGATGGAGAAGTGGAGCGGTACAAGGCGAGGCTTGTCGCTCGAGGCTTCTCCCAAACCTACGGAGAGGACTACGAAGAGACATTTAGTCCTGTCGCAAAGATGACGTCGGTGAGGATGATCATCGCTCTGGCGGCGTGCCGAGGTTGGAAGCTGTGGCAGCTTGATGTGAAGAATGCGTTCCTGTATGGAGAGATTGACAAAGACATATTCATGGTGCAACCACCTGGATACGTGTCCAAGTCACTTCCACATCACGTCTGCAAGCTGAAGAAGGCCCTCTACGGGTTGAAACAGGCGCCGAGAGCCTGGTATGGGAAGATTGCGGAGTACTTGCAGTTTTGCAGCTATGATGCCTCAGACTCAGACCCCAGCATGTTCGTGAAGAAGAGTGGAGGTCTTCACGTGCTGGTGCTGCTATACGTCGACGACATGATCGTGACAGGAAACAACCCTGAGGCGGTCGTGGCGCTGAGACAACAGCTTTCCATGCGTTTCGAGATGAAGGATCTTGGTGAACTGCACCATTTCCTTGGCCTCCAAGTTGAGAATAGAAGAGGCGGGCTGTATGTTTCCCAGAGGGCGTATGCCGAGAGGATCGTCGAATGATTTGGCATGAAGGAGGGGAAGAGCAGTTCCGTTCCTCTGGAGGCTGGGCTGAAGCTTCGGAAGGAAGAAGGGAGGATTCTTCCTGACCCGAAGATCTTTCGGGCACTGATGGGGAGTCTTATCTACTTGACTATCACGAGGCAGGACATCGCCTTTGTTGTCGGTCGAGTTAGTCGGTATATGCAGGAGCCGCGGAAGCCTCATCTGGAGGCAGACAAGGGGATACTGAAGTACGTGAAGGGAACCCTTGAGATGAGGTTGTCCTATGAAGAGAAATCTGACTTCAAGCTGCATGGGTACACGGATGCAGATTACGGAGGTGACGCTGATGATCGCAAGTCGACATCAGGTTACGTGTTCTTGTGTGGAGCAGCTGCTATCTCGTGGTGTAGCAAGAAGCAGGACTCTATTTCCCTTTCTACCACGGAGGCCGAGTACAAGGCGTCGTCCTTAGCAGCTCAGGAGTGTGTCTGGCTAAGGAGACTAGTGGAGGATGTGGACGAGGAGGTCAGCGGACCTACTATGCTACGCGGGGACAATGAGAGTGCATTGAAACTGGTAACCAATCCAGTATGTCATGCAAGGACCAAACACATAGAGATCGAGCATCACTTCATCAGAGAGAAGGTGTTGGGTGGCTTGATCGCTGTGGAGCAGGTGAGGAGTGAAGACAACCTTGTGGACATATTCACGAAGCCCCTATCTGCGGGGTCGTTCCGAAGGCTTCGCTCGTTGCTTGGAGTTGTTCCCGGAGCTCACTTCAAGGGGGAGTGTTAGAATTGAAGTGAGCTAGCGCCAGCGCTAGATACTACTCGCCACCCCCCTGTTTTGCTTATAAATAGAGGGGTACCCCCCCTAAAGAGTATCGATTCTGAAAGTGGCGAGTATCCTCAACTTTGAGCGAGTTAGAGATACCAGAGCGCTACCAGACGAGCATCGAACTTGGAGTAAGTTCGGCAGGCGAGTTACCTACTCGCGAGATAGCGCCGGCGATAGTGGATAGCGCCTGCGTTAGCGAGAAGAGAAGCGAGTAGCGAGTACCTACTCGGGAGATAGCGCCCGACGCTAGTGGCTAGCGCACGCGGTAGCGAGAAGTGGAGGAAGCGAAGCGCGGCGAGCGTGCGAGTAGCTTGGAGTGCGAGCAGCGGGCTTGCGAGTTGGAGAGCTAACGCCCGGCGCTAGCGTTACCGCCGGCGGTAGCGAGGAGCGAGTATCGGAGCGAGTATCACCTGCGCGGTGTGCTCCGGAGGAGAAGCGGACCTTGTCCGTGACCAAGTTCTTTCCTACTATTGGCTGTTGTGAATCAAGTTGGATGCAACTTGCATTCAGCCTTGTTTGTTTGTAACTAGCTGCCAGAGTTATTATTGTGAGAGCTTGTGTTCATCTTTGGTGTCTTTATTCTCCTGTTGTTTGACCTGCTCTTCCGACTACAAAATATTTCACAGAAATAAATACAAAACTAAAATACCGCCAAAGTACACTCGTCGTTGACATTTGCATAACACTTGCGAATGTGTTGCTGGCGCCGCTTGTGTTCATGTGATCATGTGCATCACTCACTTCTAGCTAGCGCGTGGAGTGCGACAATTAGACATTACTTTAATTCATGCCCCGAATATTACTTAAAGTTGCATCGATCACTTGTGGATTCCATTGGTCATGTCGCATGGCGTTCGTGCGTGTCATGCGTATCTATATGCCCCGCTTTGTATCGCGCTCTTTCAACACATCTCACGAGGTGCGCTGACTTCATTGCCCATGCTTACTGTGCTTGTTTAAGGGCATCGTGTGTTAGCTTGATGTGAAAATTTGTCGGTCCGACAAACAGGTTGTTTCACAGTCCAAGAGTAGTTCAGGCAACGCCAAGAGATGCCAACAAGTTTTAAGACACATCATAAGTAGTACTCGTAAGCCCAAAATGCCCGAGTAGTTGAACCAAATCGAACCAATGTATCCTGGCCAACCATTTTTAATCCAGATGAACTGTCTTGTTCGGTCGGCCCCTTTCCATCCCCCGGGCAATCAGGTGCTCTACACGATCGCCTAAGAGTGGTGGCGGCGGCCGCGCTTCCGGCAGCAAGAGCGCCTTTGGAGCGGTAGGTTTGATGATAATAGTAATCAATTCAAATTACTTGGACAATGTGGATTAATTTGGAACCCAAATTTGATGAGAAGTGCAAGATTTATATTTAACTGTACAACAAGATGATGTATGCTCAACATACATAATAACACTTGGTGTAAGTTATGTTCATGTGAGAAATATTTTACTAGTTGTATGTTGTTTTACAAACTTTATTACACTAGTAGAGGTCTTACAAACACCACTAGTCATAACAGACATAAACAATTTTTTATTAATTACAATCACATTGTGTTCTAAGATTTCACATCACATTGTGCTTTCATATTTTTATTTTCTAAACACAACCTAAAATTAATATGTCAAAAAACTTATAAGAAGTTTTTGTTTGCAATCTTTCACCAAGTGTTATTCAAGACAATCCATCAACAATATATACAAAATTAGGCAAAACTATAAAATAAGTCTAGCTATACATTATTTTTGATGAAATCAGTCCCTTAACTGTTTAACTCACTTGATATCAATCCCAAACTCTACTTAATCTCTGATAAATATATTTAATAATATTATTTTCATCTAAATAGCTACTTTGTACACAAATAAATTTACAATATTATTTACTTTATCTTACAACATTAATCTTTTATGAACTAAATTTGACTTTAAGTAATAATTATCTAATTAGTAACAATATTTATTGATTTATAAAATATATGTTAAGTTTGATAATTACTAAGTCATAGAATATTTAAAAGATAAATTATTTACATTGATAATTAATATTATAGTTATAAGATAAATTATCAATCAATGCTCACTCCTCTAAGGTACAACACTTAGCTAGATCCCGAAAATTCTGATGTGCACGGACACCGAAAATGCATAGAGCACCCCGACTCTCACTTGATGAAACAAACACAATGAAAACGGAAATCGCTAGAGCAAGATCGTCGAAGAATGATTGAACAATATAATTGAAAGAAAACGATTCCAGAAAACCTCATATATAAGAGTCACGTAAAAACTACAGGTCATTATCACATATTAAATTCCTAACGGTTATAATTAGTAAATTCTATCGAGCATGTAAATACTTTAATTTCCAACATAAAAATTTAATGAGACAAAAAGCGTAAAGAATTCATGCGCACAGAATTCACGCGCACTTTTTAAAACATGAGAAATCGACGCACGAGAGACGGGAAAACTCCGCACGGAGGGAAAAAGAGAGGTTGACATACGTCGAAATGTAGCCGACGCAAGTGGAATACTATTCGACGCATGAATTTGAGAAATTTTAATATTTTCAAAATGTCAAAACTATTTTATACAAAAAATACAATTCAATTATTCCTAACTTCCAAAATCTTAAATCTTAAATCACAAATACCAATTCCGGATCTTATACCGTGTGTGTGCATGCGCGCGTGTGTTTTTCATGAATTCTCCTTATTTTTCTTTCAACAAATAATAATGAGTCGATTTGTTTATATACTCACTTTTCTATGTTATATAGGCAATGTGAGACTAAAGAGTTTCCATCATTTTCCACTTTTAGAGCAATGTTAAGTGCATACCACTTTTTGCTATGTGCACACAAAAAATTTAAATAAATTTTTTATTTTATTCATTTCCTCCTACTCTTCACCCCCTTTACACGCATGCCCTAATTCCTCCTCCCATCTCCAAACTGCGCCCCCTTCTCGCTCGACATCGGTGCTCCTCGCCGGACGCCATTTTCCCGCCGCCGCCGCCGGATTCTTGTTGGATTCCGGCCTAGAGCTGAATTCTCTCCACCTCGACGAGCAGTTCTGGTCACTCTGCCGGATCTTCTTCATCTTCTCCGATTGGATGCCTTTTAATATTTTGATATTAACTGATTTCCCCAAATCATTGCCGCAACCACACTTCCCCGTTTTGAGATTGCAGATTTCGCAATATTTATGTTTTCGACCATTGCTCCATAATCTATAGAAATTTCATGTTATTTATATTTCTAGAACGAGTCTAAAAATGATGTTAATATTTTCAGAAAAAATGTGAATATGAACACTCCTTAGTTTTTGTTTATTTTCCCGACTTTGTTGATATTCATGCAATTTTATTTTCTAGAATGACTATCAAACTAGCTATAACTAATGTTTAATTGTAGAATCTATTTTGATCACAAGTCGTAGACAATTAGAGTTTCAATTTCTTAAAGAAATCACCTTAGAGGCATTGATCATGATTTATCATTTTTTTTTATTTTATGTTCACATATAAAATTTGGCTGCAAATAAAATTTATCCTTGCGTACATAATATTTGTGTGCACATAACATTGCTCTTATTTTAAGTTCTCTTCATTTTGATTTTGAGTTTTTATCTTGCGGAACTCAAATACTAAACACCATAAAATGCTCCATTAAACATTATATAATAAATGTTTTTAATTAAAATTTCTTACAGTATTTACATATTAACTATTAGTAATATTGATGAAATTATATATTATTTATTAACATTAATTATATACTAATATTAATAATTTTATCAGGCCGCGCATATTTTATCTATTGGTAATTTGGGATAATAAAAAAATATAATTATTTAACATGTTTGATAAAGAATATGATTCATCAGTTTAAAATAATAATAATAAATACTATTTTTTATCCCTATGATCGACGTTCACGACATTTGTCGGAATAGTGAAATTAATATTTATTATTATTATTATTATTATTATTATTATTATAAACTGCTCCTATTTCTATATTCTATACTAGGGGTGCAACTCGGATCGGTTCGGTTCGTTTCCACCCAAAATCATGAACCGACCCATGTATGCTCGGTTCTAAACTTTTGGAACCGGAACCGACCCACGGTCCTAAAGTATAGAACCGGATCCGAACCGCTTGCTTCGGTTCGGTTCCGGTTCGGTTCTCGGTTTTACCTGTCTCAAAATAATTAAAAAAATGACTCTTTCAACTCATGATTATTTGTAATACAACAACCAAAGTCTCAAAATAATTGTATCATTATTCTCTATAATATTGAAATCATACAACTACACGGGTACAATACGTATTCCCTTTATCCATACGACTATATTCTCAATTATTTTCTCGTATCAAGTGATCTGACTATAATAGTTGTTTCAATATATATATATTTTTTAGCATTGATATTCGGTTCTCGGGTCGGTTATGGGTACCCGACCCTTGGAACCAGGAACCGAACCAAATTGTCGGTTCTGGTATTATGAGAACCGGACCCGAACCGAGCCTATTTGGAACCGACCCAAATCATTCGATTCGGTTCCGGTCCGGTTCTCGGTTCTTCGGTTATTTTTGCACACCCCTATTCTATACGATGAATATGAATGGTAAATGAACTCTATTAAACCTATTTATCATAAATTTAATAGAGTTTGACATTAGGGGTGGATCTGGGGGCTGGGGCCAGATTTGGATTCCTCTCATCGAGGCAATGCATTTTGAATACTTAAACGTAAAAAAAAATGGGTGGATGAGAGAGAAACGGCTATGGTAAGATTGACGCGTTCAGATTTATTGTTTTTGAAGAAAGACGATGTCTGCCACCTCCTTATTTAAATTTCTGTATCCGCCCCTGTTTGAGACGAATATCAAATGATCTAAAGAGTTGATTGACTAATTTCATCCAAAATAAAGTATAAGAACTGATTTTTTAAGTGAGTAAAAGTATGAGGACTTATTTCGTAGTTTTGCCAAAAATTAACACACACCCGATGCTAGCGAGCAGGCCCACACCGACGGATTTTTTTTGCGTACGATGCACAAAAGCTATGTGCTTCGGACGCGATCCGAGCAGTTAATCTGCTTTATTGCGCACGTGCGCAAAAAAGCTTTAGACACCGACACCCAAGTAAACCAACTGCTCAATTATTTATTTAATATTTGAAATCAGATTTAATTAACAATAAAAGTCCATAGTCCAAAGTAAATTTAACAAATATCATGATAATCTTTGAAGAATTTATATGTACTCCAACAAAATCTACAAAAAAAGAGAGGACAAAAGAGTGTCGCTCCACTAAATGCATCCCCGGCCCCTGCAAATATAATGGCAACAAATTATTGTAAATTCTATGTAATTTTATGACTACTAAATATACAAGTATTGTTAAAGAACTAACCATTTTTTGCATAATAGTAAGCCCTTTTATGCAGCTTCAAAAGTCACAAAATGTTTTGCAATCATTACTTGTAATATATTTAAAGTTATTTTATAGAAATATGAGTAGTAATAATGAAAATAAGTACTCATACCATGAGAAATCTCAGAGACGCGTTATGAACGGTATGTCTCATTGTTCTGCTACATCCATATGAGATGTTGCCCAAACTGGAAATATTCGCGACAATAGACATTCTTCACCCAATCGCAACTGAATGTAATGATTTCCATTTATAAAAATAAGCTAATTTCGAGTCTCAAGCGGAGCCGAATGTAGCGGAAGGAAAGTGAACGACAGCTCAAGTGATATATGCACACGTTGAATATTGTAGCAAAATGTTATTATCAACCTCATGTCCAACATCGGCATCCACTTCTGTACCGGAACCGTTTGACAATCTAAGGAGTTCAACAAATCAACTCTTCTAGCTATTCCAAATATGTTAGTCCAAAGTTTTTCCAACTACCTTTCAGACGACCTTTTGTTTGTAGATCTTGGCTTTCTCATTGTAAATGGTTCTCATTGACATAGAATTTAACGGATTTCTACTCTTCAATGCTAATAATATCTTTCTTGGTTTCACCCCGACATTACACATATCTTCAACTATTGCGATTTCACTTTGATCTAGTCTCCCGGCAATGCGCTTCGAGATGGACCAGCCCGTGATTATGCACACCACACATAACATCAACCTTCCACTCATCAATGACCTCTCTACGACCTCCAATTGCAAATTTGCAACTGCACCGCTTGAAGCTAGATTTTCTCAAATTTCTTTTAACAAACCCCTTATTTTGAGATTCTCTGACGAAGCCGGATCGATCACACCCAAGAATAACTCTAGGTTTTGCCCTTAACTCAATCTTATCTGCCTTTGGTGATGATCACGACAAAACTTAAACCTTTGCCAATATTTCTAGGTCATTCTACTTTTTCCTCTTTGTAATAAAATATCCTATTAGTAATGAAATGTTCTTCGACGTCGATTGAAGCTTTTTTAGAGTAATCACCATATGTCAACAATTTCATACTTTCATCAAAACTCATTTCAATCTAAATAAAAAATGAACAAATTTTGTTTAAGAACCCTACTTGGAAAAAGTTGAAACAAAACTGAAATGCAAGAAGATCATCACAAAACTGAAATAAATCAAATAATAAAAATTTGAAACAAAACTGAAACTAAAAATTGTTTAATATGAAAGAAATGCAAGTAGACGAAATCCTAGTTTTAGATCATCACAAATCCTAAAAAAATGAAATATGTTTCTCTCTAAATGGTAAAGGAGTCCTCTAATAGTGCTTAGGAATACAAAAAACCTAAATGACGATAAAAGGAGGAGAGAGAAAATTACCTGTTAGGGCTTTTTTCGGGGGAACTGGGCGGTTGTGGGCGGCCGGCGGCGAGACGAGCGCCGAGAAGATCGGCTAAGGGGACGGGCGGCTAACGCGATGGGCCCAGCGGCTCAGGCGACGGGCAATTGTTGGCGGTCGGCGGTTGACGAGGGGCTAAGGCTAGGCAAAATCGAGGATGGGGGGGGGGGGGGGGGGGGGGGGGGCTGCCTTAAAAACCGTTTTTTATTTAGATTTAATATGTTTTTGGGGTTTTTTAGGTTGTCATTAGTCAAATAGGAGCTGCCAATATAAAGACTCTTTTTTATATTTGAATTGGGGCATAACAAAAAGAACAAAAATTCCGTAAGCTGATCGTATATGGAACATCGTATGAGAAATAGATTTATATGATATATTTTTTATTTTTTAGCAAAAAAATCACAGAATATTGATCAATATAATGCAGTTTTACAGTTATTTTAAATATTCATATGCATATATTTTGGGTTGTAAATACACTTGAATATTTTGAACTAAATTATAAATGTACTTTATAACTGAAAATACAAATCATTTACAACTGTAGATGAAGTTACGGTTATAATTAAGCAAGAAAAAAGGTCCCGTATTAAGGCATCGTGCGAGCGTACCTAAAATTCTCTCCAAAAAAATCATCCTTTTTATATATTGTTTTAGAGTTTATATCCCGTAGCGTAGGACTAAATTCACACATATATTTAATTAATATATATAATAGTGGAATGATCTAGTTATATTTCGTGTCGTGGCCGTGAAATTAAGGCTCTGTTTGTCGTGAGTGAGCTCGGTGGTTGTGAACTGTCGTTTGTGAATGCTCGACCATACCTAAAGAATTTTGTGCACTTTTTATATTCAAAACTAAATTTTTTTTCTTTGTTACGGTCCACGCAGGGTTCCATTTTTGAACAAGCATGTAGGCCGTACACCCCAACTCATCTCCACACACGGAGCACGGTCCATGTGTGGTGGGTTGTTGAGGTGGGGTTTTAAACCCGCGACCTCCTAGATAGAGGGACACTTAGCGCCGGCCTCCATCCGGGTTTTCTACGTAAAAATCTCGTTGTTTACTATTGGTTCTCACTTTTAACTGTTTGCTCGTTCGGCACACTCTCGACCGATCTAGAAGAGCGTTGAACGACCTGCAACATTCTTAGTAGTATATTCCTATGATGGTAACGTTTTTGTATATAGATAATAACAAATTAGATATTTTTCATGTTTAAGTAAATTATATATTTGATTATTTCCATTTTTTTTAAACAAAACAAAATGACACCATTGCCGATTTTACACCTCCACAAAAAGTTACCACATAAATACATAATCCAACCCAAGTAACCATCCATCATGTTGCAATTACGGCCATGCCACGTTTATTTTAAAATATATATTAAAATAAAATAAAATAGTAAATAAATAATTATATTGCCGACGAGTATTTAAATGGCGGAGAGGAAGAGGGAGGATGCAGGCTTACAACTTTACTCGATAAATCATGGAGGAAGTTGAAGGCAGACAACAATACAATTTAGACTCAACAGAAGGGTGGCAGGGTATATATGTAGCATTTTTTTTATTTAATTATCCCTTTATTTTAAATATCATGACCCACATTTATTTTTCTATGCTCATAAATATTTATTTTAGGCATATATATATATACAATCATTCATGCATGAGGTTCATGTTGTCATCCTAGCGAAAAGTTTTGATTTTTCAACATATAAAAATTAATAGAAATGGAGGGGAGGAGAACGTAGACTTGCCTCACATTATAGAAAAAAGAACACAAATTGAGCTTCACCTTTAAAATGTTGATACGATCGGAAAGTTGAATGTTTCGCCAAACTATGTTTTTACCCTTATTATATAGTATTGTTGCGGGTCGCTTGGGTGCTTTCGGTAGACCGGACGACTTGAACCACCTTAGCTCTGAAGCGAACCAAGCGCGCTAACAGGCAATCAGAGAATCGTTAAGTACACTGAGACTTTTTAATGTGAAAAACTCGGAAAGGGTAAAAAAACCACGCGGTCGGAGCCATGCCGACCAAACTCCACTATCTTCTGGGGTTTACAATCAGATACTTAGAATTCGAGCACGACAAACCGCCGCTCGTCACAACAATAGAGAGAGAGAGCTCCGAATGTGACAGACCACCTCTCGGATAACTAAGTCATTTTTCTTCCGAGAACTGTGGTGAGAACAAAAATGAGAATGACGAGTCTACTTTCGGTATCCGAAGGCTTCCCAGATCGCTTAGGAAAACGGACTTCCGGAACAATGGAATTCTCCAAGTCCACGAAAGAGATCTTCGAAGCTTCGAAGGAGATCTTCGAAGCGCGAAGGAGTTCTTCAAGCACCGAAGGAGAACTCAAGAGAAATCTTCGACAGAGCTCTCTCAGGTGCAGAAGGCAAGGTCCCTTGAAATGAAGGCTCCTGGCTCCTTTTATAGCTTTGGCCGGGGGTAGCCCGGTAATTTTGCCGTCGTAACCACCGTAACCACCTGACGGGCAAATCACGCTGGTCGATTTGAAGTACACGGATCGTCATTTTTCGTAAATGACCGTCTCACCCTTCAGGCAGTTCGGGCAGCTTCGTTGAAGGTAAAAAAAAAACGACAAGCGAGTCCTGCAATCTGAGAAATTGAGAAATGTTAACTGCGCGCGCGTTCAGAATGTGGAAACGTTCTGAGCGCGTTTAGAACATGGAAACGTTCTGAGCGCGTTCAGAACGTGGAAACGTTCTGAGTGCGCGGGGAATCATTCTGAGCGCGCAGGAAAGCGTTCTGAGCGCGCAATGAACGGAGAAGCATTCTGAGCGCGCAAGAAGGCTGGAAGCAGAAAGCCGTACCCTCAAAGAAGAAATGGGGTTTCGGTCGGACGCTCCGCAGGACCCCCTGCAGAAGGGGGTGCGGCTTGGCCACACCCCAAGAGGGGTCCGGTTAGGCTGCACCCCTCAAGGGTAGTTTGGCGCTACCGCACGGTAGTGCCACGCGGTACCTCCACGCGCTCCGTGGTGGTAGCGCGCCCTCTACCGCGTGCAGTAGCGCGTGCGGCTGTGCGCATCACAGCCGCGCGTGGTGTTGTCTCACGCAGTTGTGTGTGACCCTGCGGCGCGCTCTGCGCGCGTCTTTGTATTGACGGTTGGCTGTGGAGATGGTGGGTTTGGCCTATTTTCCCACTCATCCTCATCACCTTAGTGGTGGAGGGGGATTTGTGAATAACCGCCACACGGTTTTGTATACATAGATGAGAGCCCATGAATGAATGCATATCAACTATACATGCGTACATATATCATAAGGACAACTTTTCATAAAATAAACAACTTTTCATAAGTAAACATAGTGGATACATCTTTGGATGACAACTTATGAAACATGAATAAATTCATACCAACATACTTCCCCTTTACACTTTTCTATGTAAAATCTTTGAAATCTTCAATCTTTTCGTCTCGAGATGCTAATGGAAGTGCGGCCTTTACATAACTAATATGATCATATTCTTTTTAGTCACGTTTCCCTCTCTATCTCCAATGTTCTTCTAGACCAATTTTTTAGCTATTAATGACAAACTATTGGTGGAGAATCGACGGAGATGATGAATCCATGTATAAACTTCAATTTTAAGATTGATTACAACTCAACCCAAATAGTGATTTATAATTTTTAAAATGAATGAGACTTCACATGCCCAAATTACTCTTCACATATTCTTACATCATTGAATACATGTTGAGAAAAGATATACTCTTTTTGAACAAACACAATCTTTCAAGGAGACGCAATTATATAAAAAGTCATATTCATGCACAAAAAGACAACTTTTCGTTAAATAACGCATTTTTTCCTAAATACAACTCTTCATAACATAGACATAACTCTTCAATAACTTACCAATCATTAATTGGTTTATATTTATTTACAGTTGAAGCCAATGACCATCCGATTGAAGAGGTGAGGCTAACGGTGGACCCAATCGACAATCCAAATCTTCCTGTGCTAACATGGCGCGCATGGGTACTTGGGGTTACATCATGTGTGCTGCTCTCCTTCGCGAACACCTTCTTCGGCTACAGATCAAACCAAATGTACATTGGTTCTGTATGCGTGCAGATCATCACCCTTCCCATCGGCAGATTTCTTGCTAAAACTCTCCCAAACAAGAAAGTGAACATGATCCCGTTTGCAAATTGGGCATCCTTCTCCCTCAATCCCGGACCATTTTCTATGAAAGAGCATTGTCTCATCACCATCATAGCAGGCGCAGGAGGTGCCGGCGGAGCCATTGGAATAATAACAATTGTTAAGGCTTTCTATCACAGAAAGATAAACCCCATTGTAGCTTTCTTGTTGGTGCAGACAACAACGGTGAGAAGCTCTCAAGGAGTTAGTTTTCATAATTATATACTTTTATTATGTATGGTACAAGCAGGGGTGTTCACAAACTGAATTGAATCGAATAGCTCTTCACTCGAATCCAGATTCTGATTCTTTCGAATATTTGAAATCGGATTCATCCCGAAACCCTGGATTCGAAACCTGAATTCAGGCTTGGATTCCAATTCGAAATTTCCTTTTCAAATACTACAATGTTAACATGGATTGATGTTGTATAAACAATAAAACTTAGTGAAAAAAAAGGATAATTCTAAATGTAAAAAATTATAAATCTCGAGTAATTGAAAAAACTGCATGTTTAAATAAAGTCAAGTGGCATACCTTGGCATCATTAGGTGCATCATAATGTAATCCCTTTATAATGCTTTCAATTTCCTTTTACTAAACTTCATATTAAATGATGTTACACCAAAAGAATTTGACCGCACGGAGTTTCATGCACAAATGATATCAACATACAACATTCACCGACTTATATTAAAAGAAACATAAATATTAACTACTCAAAATAAATTGTGGTCTCTGTACATCAACAAGTCATTTAAAATAAATTCTGGTGCAAGTAATTAGTATGATGCAGACATTATTATATAGTATTTTCAGTAATTTTTAATTCAATTTTGTTCTTGGAACATTCATGACAGTTGCTTGGGTATAGCTGGGCTGGAATTTTCAGAAAATACTTGGTTGACTCGCCTTATATGTGGTGGCCAGGCAACCTTGTCCAAGTCTCTCTCTTCAAGTAGTATTACTTCATAACTCTCATTTCATTCCAATGTATAAAACTCAATATGCTATTTTTATTAAAATTATGGCTCCATTTGAAGCTGCGTTTTTGCACCATCATAGAAGGTATGTTTGGCATGAAAACTAGTTCTGAACATAAAAGTGGATGAAGTTCCTTAGGTGAGGTCGGACGGTCACGAATGGCGGTTCATAACCACTGCGTTCATGACCGCCACCATCACGCCAGACGGAGTCTATAATGTTCGCTCATGTCACACCTACCACAGATTTTAACGTTTGGGACACTGGAATAAAGTTGACAAAACCATGGCATCTGCATATAAGATTGTTGTAAGATTGTAGCATGCACATGTAGGATTTTATTCATATATATCTACGCGTGTTTGAAAATTTAAATGGCTACTTTATAAATCATAACTTTTATTGATAAAATTAGAATGTTTATAAACAAAATTACATTTTCTAAGCTTTAGTTTGCATTATGAAACTTATATTAACTCTTTATCTCTATTGTCACTTTGCTAGAGCACTGCATCTCAATGAAAATAGAGAGAAGGGAAGCCTGACGAGGTTTCAGTTCTTCATAATGATCTTCATCGGAAGCTTTGCTTACTATGTGATACCTGGCTTCCTTTTTCCTTCCGTCTCCGCCATCTCTATTCTATGCTTAGTGTATAGGAATTCCATCACCATGCATCAGATTGGATCTGGACTTAATGGCCTTGGCATTGGCTCTTTTGGTCTTGATTGGTCCACAGTTGCCGGCTTCCTAGGCAGCCCATTGGCCATACCTGCAACTGCAATCTTCAATATAGTGATCAGCTATATTCTAATTGTTTATGTGCTTCTTCCACTTGGGTATTGGACAAATGTTTATAATGCCAAAAGCTTCCCGTTGATCTCTGCCAATGTATTTGACTCTCATGGACAGCCCTATAATATTACTCGGATCATCAATGAAGACAACTTCACTCTTAATGTCAATCAAGAAGAGACTTACAGCAAGTTGAATATAACTATTTCATTTGCTTTGGTTTATTGTACAAGCTTTGCTAGCCTGACGGCTTTAATCATGCATGTTGCTCTTCATCATGGAAAGTATGTGTTGTGATGATTTTAAGCTTATTCATATTCCACATTCACTTATTTTTTATAATATTGACCTTATGACTTATAGGGATATTTGGAAGATGTGGAAAAATACAAAAGAATATGCTCAGGGAAGGGTAGAGGATGTTCATAGCAGATTGATGAAACGAAATTATGAGCCGGTACCCCAATGGTGGTTTCTTGTCCTCCTAGAAGCGAGGCGAGTACCTCATGCTCCTTCTCTTTGAGCCCCATGGCGATCATCTTCTTACTTTGGATCTTGATCACCCCTTCATACTCGAGCAATCGCCTTGCTGTCGAATGGGCCAGCTCGGCAGATCGCAGCAGAGATCGCGAGGTTTGGTGAGCGAGATACTCGGAGGTCTCCTCCTACAGTCTCTCGGCATCCTCGCGACCATAGACGGCGTGGAGCACGTCGAAGGCCTCGCCCTTGTCCTCCCAGTCCTCTGACCATGGCGGGAGGTTGGAGCTTAGAGACACCACGTGGGCGCTCTCCGACCAGGTCACCAAGGGGCGACCATAGAGATCCTCGCCACGCCCACCCAGGTTGTAGTTCGGATGGGTGAAAGGCTCGCCAGCCTCAGAAGGGTCCGCATTCTTGCCGAGGTCCCTATGAGCGACCTCCTTCTTCCTCACGGGCTCGGAGGGCTCGCCCCTCTCCTTCCGCTTCTTCGAAGGCCCAGAACCTTCGCCGACGATCAAGGGCTCATCGCCCCCTGGCGACAAGTCGATGGGCGAGTAGACCCCATCCCCGCGAGCAGAGGTCCCCGCACCTCCCTGTGTGGAAGCCATCGCCTTCACCGCCACGGGGAGAAGCTCGCGTGGCAGAACATGGACTGCTGCAACAAACAGAGAGTTAGCCCCAGTTAGTCGCCAGAACGAAGACGAAGAGCGAGTAGTGCGAATACTCACGCGATAGGTTACCTTCGCCCGGAAACACCTCAGCGAGTTCGTCTACTCGCCTCCTCCAGAATACCACATCAAGGCGGCGATTCTTGAAGGATTCGAGCAGTTTCTCGCCACCCTCGTTCAGGAAGGAAACCCCGAAGACGCTCTCCGGCGGCTGGAAGGACCTTTCGGGGATCGCTTGGAAGTTGCCAGCGATGACGACTAGTCGCTCTCCCCAGCGGTGGTTCTTCTTCGCCGTGCCGACCAGCGTGCAGACATGGCTGCACAAGAAGACGACGCCCTCGCCTGTCGCCATGATGTGAAATATCCGCCTGAAGACGGAAAGGTCGAAGGCGATCCCCTGGTCGCGCAGGTAGCATAGGAACCCCACGATCATCGCCACCCCATTGGGATTGATCTGGGCAGGGACTATCCCAAAGTAACGGAGTATCTAAGAGAACTCCGTCCACAATGGTAGTCGCAAGCCCACCTCGAAGTGGCGAGTAGGGAACACCCGCTCAGTGGTCAGGACCGTGTTTAGTCGCTCGCCCTGGCGAGGAAGCCGAGCGACAAACCCAGGCGGGATGTACTTCGCCCTAAAGATCTCCAAATCCTTCTCAGTCGTGATGGACTTCTTGAAGGTGGTTGCTGCAAAGTTCTTGGCGTGATTGGCACGCCGAACGGTCGCCTCGTCAGACATCTTGGAGGAGAGAAGGGAAGTGAGGCGAGTATCAAAGAAGACAAGAAGAGGAGAGGAAGACGGAAGATACTCGCGTATGAGTTAGAAGGTCGCCGAAAGCGTAATAAATACTCACCCACCCCCCTATTTATAGTAGTCGGGTAGCTTGGCTTATCGAGCACGACGGCGCGATCAGGAATAAGGGGTGGCGAGTATTAAGTTAAGGTCGCCAACTCAACAGCACGCATCAGCAAGGAGTCGACCTCCAAGGCGAGAAGACCTGCAAGAAAAAACATGAAAGAAGCTCGTCATGCATAGGCGACACGCAGACAATACTCGCCAAAATGAAAGAAGATAGAAAAAATCAACACAAAAATCCATCACAAGAAAAGAAAGCAGAGCAAGTAATGGAGGGCGAGTTTCCAATACTCGCCTAAATACTATTACATCAAATCAAGAATGTTTCAGAAGAAAATAAAGAAAGACAACATCTAAGGAGGCGCCTGAATATTCGCATGAGGATCCGGAGGCTGGGGATGTCGCCCGACCCAGCCCAAGCTGCGAGCTCGCTTGAAGTGCTCGAAGGATACGGACATCGCGTCCTCGCCCTGCCGCAGCTGGTCTTCAATCCTCGCCAGCCGACCGACCGATCCCATACTCGCACGCATCCCCACCATCTCGTCATGATGCAGCTTCTAGCGATGCTCGATCCTCGCAACTCGGCGCTCTAGGTCGCTAATGGTGTGAAGGAGAGATTCTGCACCAGCCAGGCGAGTATCGAACTCTTCCAGCCGCGATACTCGCACCTCCAGCTCGATCAAGCGACGATGAGCGTCAGTGCTCGCCAGGCGCTCAACCCGCGACTCCATGTCAGTCAGGCGGCGATGGGGCTCGCTGACTGCCAAGCGCTCTATCTTCGCCTCCAGATCCAAGATCGCGCGAGTGGCCTTCTCTTGATACTCGCGAGAAGGAAGCCCGACGGCGTCAATCAAGGCTCCTATGGGAGTGCGAGCGCGAGCTGCAAAAAAGGGTAAAAATATCAGGGCTTTGACGACTAAAGGAACCAAGTGAAGATAATGGCGACTATCACAAATGGCGACCAAGTACCTGGCCGAGGACTGCGAGAATGACGGCGAGGAGAGCCCCTGCCTCGCTGAGGAGACGTGTTGTGATGATGATCGCCTCGCCGAGTAGGACGGGACCCAGCGGTCTGATCCCGGCTAGGAGGCGCGTTCCCACGATCGCGACTATCGGATGGTCTCCCTCCCCCCCTCGGAGGAAAGAAGCCGAAGGGCCCTCAGTCCCACCACGGCGCGAGGATTCGCCTTGGTGAGTAGAAGGAGGGGTCGAAATCGAAGGGCGCTGCTCGCCCTGAGTCGTGACGGGAGGAGGAAAAGGAGGAGGTGGTGGAAGCCCACCCACGGGCAGCTGTGAGCTGCTCGCCAACCCCGAAGAATCAAGAGGCGGTGGTGGTGGAAGCACGTTGCTCGCCAGAGGAGCCCGTTGCTCGCTCATCGGTCTCCTCTCCAGCAAAGAGCTGTGGAGAACTCGCGCCGAACGCCCACCACCCCTAGGCGAGATCATTGACGACGATCTCAGAGGAGGCACGGCCAGAGGCTCCTCCTGAGCACCGATGGTAGACGAATCTGCGAGCATAGCAGAAACATTTAGCGACTACGGACCAAGTCAAGACTAATCGAGGAGGTGACGAGTAGGAAGCTCTCTACCTCGCGCAGGAGCGAGATTCTCCGATTGATTCTGGGCCGAGGTCCCAGGCATGCTCGCCTCCTCGGCGACATTTGGAGCAGGAGGATCGGCGGCCGACGAGTCGCCCTCGTTAGAAAGCCCCAAGTCGTCCAGCAGCTGCTGATGTTGGTCGCCCAAAGGGGCGGCGACATCGTCTTCAGCGACCTTCTTTTTCCCTTTCTTCTTCTTCTTCGCGAGCCTCTTCCTCTTCTTAGAAGCGAGGAAGCTAAGTCCTCAACCTCGTGACCTGGGCGCGGAGGGAGCGAAGAACCGTCGAACAGGCCAACAAGACCAGCCATGGTCGCCTTAGCCTCTGCAGCATAGTCGCGCGTCATCTTGAGCGAGTTCAGAAAAGACGTGCCATCAGAGACCCCAGCCCCTCTATTTATAGAGCTCAAGCGTCGGCCAGCGAAAGGGCGTGTATAGGCCAATAGTCGCCCGTGGGCAAGCTCGTCGAATGAAGGTTGGATGATTCTTTCCAAGCAACTACGTTACTCGCAAAGAGCGGGGATTGTGTACAACCCTCATTCTCCGAGGGTGGACCCCCCCCCCCCCCCCCCCCCCCCCCCCCCCCCGAGGCCACGTAGACAGAAGTCAAGGTCAAAGGGTCAACACAGAGACCAGCAATCCAAGGCAGGAACAGAAGAGACCCTGGCGAGTATGCAGGTCATACTCGCCAGATAGGCGAGTATCAACCAGAATAGCTCGGCACGCACAGGAAGCAGCAGAAGCCATGTGCGAGTATTGGCCCGGCGTGTGGGAGCAGCACCCAATACTCGCCCGATGGGCGACTATGGCATGGTACTCGCCGAGTAACCCATAGTCGCCGGGTTGGGGGCTGGGCTATAAAAAGCTCCCCCTACCCTTTGGTTATCCTATAAATAGGACCCCAGGGGTACTTGGATTGGCACCTGGACTTGAGCTTTTGGACCCCGATTCCCGAACTCTCGAGCCCGTCACCCTTGCTTTCAGCCAAGCCGGCGCCTTCCCTGTACCAAGCTCAGCCACTTTGGTTTCGGAGGGAAAGACTCTCTTGAGCTTCTGGGTACGTGGGACCTCCCTGCCGCAGCACCTGGGGTCCAGTTCGTTGCTCTTCTAGCTCCGTAGTAGTCGCCAGCCAGGTCATCTTGTTGAACTGCTGGGCGAGTAGCCTCCGGCTGCATCGGTCCGAATCTTGAGGCCAGGATTTTCCTGGCGTCAACAGGTTGAGTGTGTTGTGAAGTGGAGAGTGCGTTGACAAGCTCAACAGCACTAAGTGGAGAAGCAGACCTTGTCCGCGACAAAGTTTTTATTTTACCTATCAGATGTTGTGAATCAAGGTGTATGCACCTTGTATTCAGTTTGTCTCTTTGTAATCAAATTGCCTAGTTATAAAGTGTTATTCATCTTTGCTTCATTGTTGGTTCACTTGCTTGGTAGCAACACGAAAATTTAACAAAAATACTATATAATAATGTCTGCATCATACTAATTACTTGCACCCAAATTTATTTTTAATGACATGTTGATGTATCGAACCAAACAGAATGGTTTAGGTCTGTTCCAAATAGATTCGGTTTGGTTCTGGTTCCCATAAAATCAGAACAGACAATTCAGTTCGGTTCCCGATTTCCGATTCCATAGGTCGGGTACCCAAAACCGACCCAAGAACAGACCCGAGTGTTGCGGTAATGATACATCTTCCCTTTCTTAGTCGACGTCCTTTTTGGAGACCGCTCAATTCGTGGCTCCTTCTTTTGAAATTCCCCAAATTCCATCAATTATGGAGGAACATTGGTGGTAGAATATTTTTCCTTCCCCGCTGATGGAGGAGGATTTCTTGGAAGAGATCTTTGATCTCCTTCCATTGTTGCTGTCATCCCATTTTGGAGATAGCTCCAAATTTGGCATCTCCATTATTCTAATATTGATTGAGGATTTGTTTTTTTTTGGAAGGGATTGACCTCCTTCAATTTCATTATTGAGTCGACCCATCCTCCTTACCATCTGAGGGTTTCCTCCTCCTTAAATAGGTGTGGTCGGCCACCCTTAGGAGACTGCATAGCAACAAATTTTCTTCGGTGGTTTAGCGGATTTTGGCCGACATTCGGCCATCGCCTGGCCGGCTTCCTCTTCGGAGTTCTTCTTCCAGTCGGCTTCTTCTCTCGCCGTCGAAACTGTTTTCTCGTCGCAACGCGTACGACCGGACCTTGGAGGACACAAGATTTTCATCATATTCTCAATCTATTCTTCTCCTCCATTTTAGTCGTATTGTATGTTTGAGAAATTAATAGTAATTAAATTTATCTCTGCCTACATAGTGGATGTACCCAATTTCGGGGAACCACTTTATATCTGGTGTTCTTGATTGCGGTGCTTGCTTTTATTTTTCTCTATTTTTTGTGCTTATCGCTTTTCGTTATTTTGGCCGTTAGAAAAAAAAATATTTTGGAACATGATTTTTCATCTGCACTCGGATTTGATTTTCATAACACCCGAGAACCAAAAATCAATGCTAAAAAAAATTGAGACAACAATTATAGTTGTATGACTTAATAAATGAAAATGATTGAGAATAAAGTCGTATGACTAAAAATAATAATTTTTGAACTTGTATAGTTATAAGACTTTAATGTTATAGAGAGTCATGATTCAATTATTTTGAGACATAGGTATTTGTATGGAAAGATTCATTTAGAACCGAGCACCGAACCAGTACCGAACTGAAGTGAACAGTTCTGAAATGGTTCTATATTTTAGGACCGTGGGTCGGTTATCGGTTCCAAAATTTTGGAACCGAATCTACATGGGTCTGTTGTTGGTTTTGGGTGGAACCGAACCGATCTGAGTTGCACCCCTAGTTGATGTATCGAGACCACAATTTATTTTGAGTAGTAAATATTAATGTTTCTTTCAATAAATATGTCACTGAATGATGATATCATTTGCATGAAACTCCGTGCCGTCAATTTGTTTTGGTGTAACATCATTTAATATGTGAACTCAACTGTGTAAAGATAATTGAAAGCATTATAAAGGGATACATTATGCACCTAATGATGCCAAGATATGTCACTTGACTTTATTTAAATATGCAGTTTTTTCAATTACTCGAGATTTATAATTTTTTACATTTAGAATTATCCTTTTTCCCGAAATTTTATTGTTTATAAAACATCAATCCATGTTAACATTGTAGTATTTGAAAAGGAAATTTGAATTGGCCTGAATCCAAATTCGAATCCATGATTTTGGGAAGAATCCGAATTCAAATATTCGAAAGAATTCGGATAATTTGGATTGTGGATTGGGTCCACCATTAGCCTCACCTCTTCAATTGGATGATCATTGGCTTCAACTATAAATTAATATAAACCAATTAATGTTTGGTAAGTTATCGAAGAGTAATGTCTATTTTATGAAGAGTTTCTATGTAATGAAGAGTTGTATTTAGTAAAAATTGCGTTATTTAACGAAAAAGTTGCTTTTTTGTCTATGAATGTGACTTTGTATATAGTTATGTCTCCTTGAAAGATCGTGTTTGTTCAAAAGATTGTCTCTTTTCAACATGTATTCATTGGAAGTATGAATATGTGAAGAGTAATTTGTGCATGTGAAGACTCATTCATTTTAAAAATTATAAATCACTATTTGGGTCGAGTTGTAATCAATCTGAAAATTGAAGTTTAAAGATTAATTAACACTATACATGGATTCATCATCACCGTTGATTCTCCACCAATAGTGTCATTAATAGCTACGAAAATTGGTCTAAAAGCACATTGGAGATAGAGAAGGAAACATGACTAAAAAAGAATATGAACATACTAATTATGTAAAGGCAGCACTTCTATTAGCATGTTGAAAAGAAAAGATTGATGATTTTAAAGATTTCACATAGAAAGGTGTAAAGGGGAGTATGTTGGTATAAATTTAGTCATGTTTCATAAGTTATCATACAAAGATGTATATATCCACTTTGGGGGGACTTATTTTCACCGGTCAAGCGGTTACGACCGCATGAACCGGACCTTAATTAAGGTCCGGTTCATGCGGTCATAACCGCTTGACCGGTGAAAATAAGCCCTCCCATACGAAGCCTAAGTTTATGAAAAGTTGTAATAAGAGGAAAATATATTTTGGTGAAAATATTTACCTTGCAACCCTTCTGTTGGGTCTAAGTTGTATTGCTTCCTTCCTGGCTCTTCCTCTTCATCTACCTCCATTTAAATACTTTCAAGGAAAATAATTATTTATTTAGGGTGCTGTTATAAGCAAACCCGTTTTGGTTACTAGCAAACCAATTTCTATGAGTTATTACGCGCCTTTTGAAAATACGCCTTGTACATGCATTTTTAGGAAAAGTGTTCAACACGAAAATTGTAGATCTCGTCGAGATCTACAACTTTCGTGTTGAACACTTTTCCTAAAAATGCATGTACAAGGCGTATTTTCTTGTTATTTTCAAAAATTCACTATTGTTACGATCAGGGCGATTTTAGGTCCTTGTGCGTCCTTTTTTAGGAAAAGTGCTCAACACGAAAGTTGTAGTTCTCGACGAGATCTACAATTTTCGTGTTGAACACTTTTCCTAAAAATGCATGTACAAAGCGTATTTTTAGAAGGCGCGTAATGACTCGTAGAAATTGATTTGCTAGCAATGAAAATGGGTTTGCTTATAACAGCACCCTTTATTTATCATTACTATTTTTAAATATATATTTGAAATAAATGTTGCATGGCGGTGAATGCAACTTGATGAATGATAATAATAAAAATAAAAATATATAATAATTAAGAAACTATGCGGTAAGCCTGGTTTTTGTAAACTTAATTGTGTGTGTATCTACACACACATATATATATATATATATATATTTAAAAGAGTTGCATGTTTATAAATCGTAGCATACGGGAAATAAAAATAATTTTTTTATTTATTCTAGAAATTTACTTATTATTTTTCTACTTCTCAAGAAATACTCAATGAAAGACTATCACTGATACTAGACGGTTTGTGAGATGATAGTCAAACACAGTTCATTGGCAAGAGATTAAGATATAGAAATCAACATGGTAGGGTTAGACCAAAAAAGATTTGGAATGAAACTATAAAAAAAGATATGATGTACTTAGGCATTAGTGAGGCTATGATTAAAGATAGGGCGCAATGGCGACGAAGGATCCATATAGCCGACCCCACTATCGTGGGATAAAGGCTTGAGTGTTGTTGTTGTTGTTGTTGCTCATATGGTAATATTATTTTATTTTATTTTAATTTTCTTAAAAATAAATAATAATAATGTATTCATTTTATTAAATAGACTTTCTAGAATCAAAACAAATAATAATCTCATATTTTAGAGAGTTTAAGAGAAAAGGACGAGTAAGTTTTGTGTTTAAAAATCTCATGGTTTAGAGAGTTATTTAAAAGCTAAAAATTCATTTTAAATTTTATTTAAAATATTTAAAATAATTAATTATAATAATTAATAAAAATTATTAATCATATAATATATTAATATTATTGATGTTATAATATAACATAAACATATATATACACATATATATGTACATATATATACATATATACATATATATAGGCGAGACCTCATATGCGGGCAACCTTAGGTGCGGGCGTACGGGCAGAGGGTTTTGGGTGTCAAGATGGTTTCAAATCGAAAAGTAATCAACATGAAAGTTGTAGATCTCGTCGAGACAAACAACTTTCATGTGGACTACTTTTTGATTTGAAGCTGTTTTTACCCTCAAATCAGAGCCTGAAAAGTAGATTTTCGTAGTTCTACTGTAGCAGACTCGCCGCCCCAGATTTATAGCCCCAAATCGAGAGTCAAAACAGCTCCAAATCAAAAAATGATCAACATAAAAGTTGCTCGTATCTACGAGATCTACAACTTTCATGTTGATCACTTTTCGATTTAAAGCTGTATTAACCCTTGCCCGTATATATATGGAACATCTCATATGCGGGCAGCCTTATATGTGGGCGTACGGGCAAGCCATTTTGGGGGTCAAGATGGTTCCAAATCGAAAAGTGATCAACATAAAAATTGGTGAGATCTACAACTTTCATGTTAATCACTTTTCAATTTAGAGCTATTTTGTGTAACATCTCCAGAACAACTAGACCCCTAAGATGCATTTTGTCATGACAAGGTCATGACATTTCTCTAAGGGGCCAAAATGACCCTAAGAACCAAGGTGAATAGGTAAAAAAATCACTTTGGTGTGCAAATAGCCAAATTAAGCTCAAGGCTTATGGCTTGATATTTAAAGCTTCAAAATGACAAGTGGGCCCCACTATCTCTCCCTAAACCCCTTAGGGAGTCCCTTAGGTCATTTAGGACTCATTGGGGTCAACCCAATTGATCAATTTGGCCAAGGTCAACTCTATGCCCAAATAAGTTAACCATGCCTATTAAGGGTCAATTAGGGTTTAAATGATCAAATTAACCTCACCAATGTATTACAAACCCTAGTTGGGGTATAATGGACTCAAAAGCCCAATCATGGGGTCACCAATTGGCCCAAATTGACCAAAGTGTCCTTAAGGTCAACATAGGTCAAAACTTTCACCAATAGGTCCAATTGACCCCCCAAAACATGAAATTGACTTCAACCCTAGTCTTATAACATTATAGGGGACACAATGGACCCAAAAGCCTCATCTATTGCTCATTAATTGGTCCAATTTGACCAAAGTCAACTTCCCCTAATTTTGGTCAAAATCACACATATTGGCAAAATTGACCCAATTGAGGCATCACCATGACCCACTCAACATTGGGTGGTGTCAAGGGACTCAAGACCAACACATTGGACCAGCCCACTCACCTATTTGACCAAGTCAACTCAAAAGTCAACATTTGGTCAAATATGCCTAATTTTAGGCTTATATGAAATCAAACCAAATCCTCATAGACTAAGACCCTCAATAGAGGACCATTCTAAGGCTAAAGAGCTCATTACCATGCTTGCCCCTCAGAAATTGGAAGAAGGTGACATGCAAGGGTGAATTTGAGATTTTCCCCAATTTGGAAAGAGACAAACCCATGAATTCATGGGGAGAGCTCCACTTGGCACTCTAATGCCCTTCCCAAGCCTCCGTCTAACCCATGGAGTAATTCCCAGCAGTTTCCAGGCCGGCAAGCTGCCAGGTGGAGCTCAATTTGGAGCTTATTGGCCGGCCAAGAGGTGACACTAATGGCAACCTTGGATATAGCCTCCCCCGACCCTGTTCAGACCACACATTAGCTTTAGAATGTGCCAAGGAGGAGAAGCCCCATGATTTCAGAGGGAGACAAGCTCTGAGGAGGAAGATCGAGCAAGGAGATGGAGCTTGGATTCGGCCATGGCAAATGCAGAAATTCCCCTCCCCAGGCTCGATTCAAGGCAAGTTTCCTCCCCCTCTTCCCCTGTGCTAGTCTTCCCTTCTTCCCATTTTAATTTTAGTCGAGTAATGGCGATTTTGCCATTTTCCCGATCGGGATCCAAAGCCCCTCCAAGTTTCCTCCCCCTCTCCCCTGTGCTAGTCTTCCCTTCTTCCCGTTTTGATTTTAGTCGAGTAATGGCGAGTTTGCCATTTTCCCGATCGGGCTCCAAACCCCTCCAAGTCCCCTCCCCTCCAAATCTTTCAAACGAGCCTAAATTGGGCTTTCCGAAAATTGCCCCAATTCGGGCTTGCCAAAAAAAAAACTATCATCTACCGCCGAAAGGGGTAGGAAACCGCCGGCATATGCCGGATCCGACCACCCTAGCCATGATTTAGCCGTCAAGAGGGCAGCGGTGGCACCACCGACCACCAATCACAGCGGATTCCGGCGATCATGAGATCTTTGGTCACTGTGCTTCACTACTAATTATCGGTGGCGGCGCTAGATCCGAAGATGAAGCCGAGCGAAGAAAAAAAATTGCGGAAAAATACCAAAGTCCGCCAAAGAGAGAAAAGAAATCCGAGAACCGACGAAAAATCCCTGTGAATCGACATAGAGTCACTCTGATACCACTTGTTGGGGAGAATCCGTGAAACCATGACGGAGATGGATTCGCTCTAGTCGAAACATCGAGACGGAGAAAACATGAGCGGAAGCATACCTGAATCCATGTAGATGGATTATTACGGTTACGGATCTTCCAAGTCTACAAGGTCCTGACGAAGAAGACGACTCCTCCTCTTCCTCCTTAGGCTCTCTCCAGCGATGGGATGCTAGAACTAATGAGAGTAAAAATAATAATGATGATACCTTGTGACCCGGGGACCATAACCTATTTATAACTAAACCTTAATACGGTCATTTACATTTAAGCTCATCATATAAATGTAAATAACACACGGTATCCACACATTACTTAAACCGTCCATACAATATGAAACGTAATCGACCAAATTAATTAGATCACTTAAATTGGGTCGATGTTAATGACAGCCCCATTAACGCGCATAATTAACATATATGGCCCACATAATTATTATTTCTAACACGACTTTGTTAAAGATTGAACCGGGCCGTCTCTGAACCCGAACAGTTATTGCTGCCTGTAATGAATAAATGAAACAATAATTGTTGCTGTTATCAAAGGGGCATATAACCTTTGGTTACATCCATCATTTATGATATGTTAATCAATGTGTGACCTCTCGTATCTCCTTCTTCTGCATCTATAAAAGGAAAGGTGTTTTGTAAGCATAATGAGTGTTAAGAAATGAATGAATGAAGTTACCCAGCATTATTGTTTTCTTTCTGTTCTTTTGTTCTCGTTTTCTTTCCGCCATCTGAAATGCTAAATAAAAAGAGTATAACTTTCTATCAGTGGTATCAGAGCCACAATCTCTGCTAAACTAGCAGTTTTTTCCTGCACCTGTATTTGGAGAACAATGACCTCATCATCTACGACACCCGTTCCCTATTCCCACCATATTGCCCCCATATTCAATGGGGAACCTATGACCATTGGGCAGTGAAAATGGAGACCTTGCTGGACTCTCAAGACCTCTGGGAGATCGTTCAAAATGGTCCCCAAGCCTCTGAGAAGTCAAAGGATGGATCTGCGGCAACAATACCCAAAGCAGAAAAACAAAAGAACTCTTTGGCATTGCTAACAATCCAAGAGGCAGTCTCTCCAGTCATTTTCCCTCGTATTATTGGGGCAAAAACAACAAAGATAGCTTGGGATACGCTAAAGGATATCTACCAAGGAGATCATAAGGCCATCTCCATTCGAAAGGTGAACGTGAAGAGGCAGTATGATGCTCTCACAATGAATGAAGGTGAGACAGTTTTCGACTCATACCAAAATTAACCAATCTACCAAATCAATTAAGCAGTCTGGGATCACCAATTCCTGAAAATGAATTGGTGCTGAAAATTCTCACTAGCCTCCCCAGATCTTATGATCATAATGCTGCTGCAATAGAGGAGAGCAACGACTTAAACACTCTCCCTTTTGCTGCCCTCATTGGGAAACTACAATCCCATGAGGAAAGATTGAAAAGGCACCTTCCCAGTGTGACTCAGGCCCTTCAAACCAAGATGCATATCTGCAAACAGAATTCAAATAAACCCTCAGAGAGAAGATCTAATACTCAGGGGTCACACTGGAAACAATCAAACCAAACAAAACAACAAACCACTGGAGTACATTCTGAAAACAATCACTCAAGTGGTCTGTTTTACACCCTATGCAAAAAAAACAAATCATGACACTGCCAAATGTTATTTCAAGTGCAAGAGGTGTAAAAAACCCACGCACTTTGACCGAGACTGCTGGTATAAAAACAAGGAGGAGGCAAAATTTACAGAAGATTCAAAACCTGTTGAAGAGAAGACCTTCATGACTCTCACACCTGAGCCAGCTAATCCCCAAAACAGTTCTCACTGGGTAGTTGACTCTGGATGCTCCAGCCACATGTCTAATGATAAAACATTATTCTGCAAGCTTGATGAAAGTTGTAAATCACTGGTTTACCTGGGAGATGGGAAATCAAGAAAAATTGAAGGAAAGGGAAATGTACCTCTACTGGACTCAAATGGCAAGAGGAAAGTGATAGAAAATGTTCAGTTTGTGCCAAGCTTAGCTCAGAACCTGCTCAGTGTTGGCCAGTTGATGGACAACGGCTACACAGTTCTGTTCAAAAATAGAACCTGTTTCATTTCTAACCCTTTCAATGTGCAGGTTGCCTCTTGTGACATGTCCAGAAACAGGATCTTCTCTCTCACCATAGTTTCACCAGTTGAGAAGGCCCTCTCAACTATGGGATGCCTCTCAAATTCTATTTTTCTCTGGCACCAAAGTCTGGGCCACCTGAATTTTGATTCCATGAAGAACCTGTTTGAGCACAACCTGGTTGAAGGGGTACCTCACAACCAATGCGAAATTTGTGCCTCAAACAAATCTCACAGACTCCCGTTTCAACCAAACCATCATAGAAGCTCGAAACCTTTGGAGCTTCTTCACCTTGATCTCTGGGGGCCCTCTTCTTTCTCAACACTGGGAGGAAAAAGGTATTTCTTTCTCCTGGTTGATGATTTCTCTCGTTTCTCTTGGATTTTCTTTTTAGCCCAAAAATCAGAAACATTGTCTTGCTTTATTGACTTCAAGAGAGAAATTGAAAACAAGTTAGAAAAGAGGATAAAATGCATAAGAAGTGAATAATGGTGGAGAGTTCATATCTCTTATTTTTTTACAATTCTGTAAAATAAGCGGCATCAGACATGAACTCACTGTCCCTGGCACACCTCAACAGAATGGGGTGGTAGAAAGAAGAAATAGGACCATAGTTGAGATGGGACGGTCCATGTTGCACCACAAAAATCTCCCAAAATCCTTCTGGGGTGAAGCCACAAACACAACTATTCACATCTTGAATAGGGCTCCAACAAAATCCTTAAAAGATTCCACCCCCTGTGAGAGTTTGTACAACAAAAAACCAAATTTGGCTCACATGAAAACCTTTGGATGCATATCATTTGCTCATGTACTCAAAGAAAAAAGAGACAAGTTAGATGAAACAAGTGAGAAATGCATATTTGTGGGATACAGTGATGTTAGCAAAGCCTATAGGTTGTACAATCCTATTAAAGAAAATCTGATCACCTCAAGAGATGTCATTTTTCATGAATAAGATGCATGAGAATGGGGGTCAGACAAAGTGACAGATCTCAGGTTTTCCCCTACAATATCGGTTGAATTTAAAACTAATTCCATCCATGAGCTTGAGAGGGAACCCAATGGCCAAGAGGCTCACACACCTGTTGAATCTGATTCAGAATCATCAGAGTCATCATCCCCCCTTAAAACTAGATCTCTCCAAGAGATTTATGAAGCAACAAACACTGCTTTATTTCACCACAACCCACACAGTTTTACAGAAGCCATGCAAAGCTCTGAATGGAAATCTGCCATGGATGAAGAGATAAGACTTGTTGAGAAAAATAACACCTGGACACTTACTCCCAAACCAAAAGATAAAACTGTAATTGGTTTAAAATGGATTTTCAAACTCAAACAAGACCAAGAAGGAAAAATTATCAAACAAAAGGCAAGGATAGTTGCTAAGGGGTACTCTCAGAAATATGAGAGAGATTATGAGGAGACATTTGCTCCTGTGGCTCATATGGACTCCATCAGGTTGATCCTTGTTATAGCTGCCAATCACCACTATCCAATTTACCCGCTCGATGTTAAATCCATTTTTCTTAACGGTGTACTAGAAGAGGAAGTGTATGTGGAGCAACCAGAGGGCAGAGGGCTACCTGAAGTAGGGAAAAGAAGACCATGTGTACAATGTAACATCCCCAAAACAACTAGACCGCTCGCTAGACTACACTAGTCTTATATTTAATCTACGAGCCTATCGCTCGCAGGACTATCCCAGTCCTTCCTTATATAACCCGAGCCTACCGCTCGCAGGACTATCTCAGTCCTTCCTTATATATCTCGAGCTTACCGCTCGCAGGACATCCCAGTCCTTCCTTATATATCTCGAGCTTACCGCTCGCAGGACTATCCCAGTCCTTCCTCATATAACCCGAGTCTACCGCTCGCAGGACTATCCCAGTCCTTCCTCATATAACCCGAGCCTACCGCTCGCAGGGCTATCCCAGTCCTTCCTTATATATCTCGAGCTTACCGCTCACAGGACTATCCCAGTCCTTCCTTATATATCTCGAGCTTACCGCTCGCAGGACTATCCCAGTCCTTCCTCATATAACCCGAGCCTACCGTTTGCAGGACTATCCCAGTCCTTCCTCATATAACCCGATCCGGTTTGGGATGAAAGATAACTTGTTAAGTTCTCCTACTTAACTAGTCTTGTTTATAATTTAGTTGATCTTAGAAGCTTTAGGGTTAGCCTTGGACTTCCGAAGGGTTACCCGGTGAGGGGCTCGCAGCGGTACTAGGAAGTGTGGCGGGCTGACACCCCGAACTCCCTCTTCCCAAGGCACTTAATCTTATTGGTATCTACCCATTTTTACTTGATCCCCATTATCCTCTCCAATTACATTAAATCTATAAGATAGTTTAACTTGGCTCTTAGGAGTGGGGGAGTTCTTTTGAACTCCAACACCACCAATTGTGACCGGGTGCTGACTCTCCCGTCGTCACATTCTAAGCTCGAGTTCCCTTCTTCACCGAGGAACTGCACACATTCAATTAGCATTCTCAACCTTACTTGGACCCACACTCCTATTCTTCGTCATCCTTAATCCAGGGTTTGCCTTAGATATTTCTCGACTTCTCCCTTGAGTATTTACCTTAAGATGGCTCACCCGGCTAAGGGTAGTTTTACTTCCATCTAATCATTTAACACTGATGAGTTGTCTGTGGGGCCCTTGATGAGGTCAAACCTCCTTTTTATATCATTATAAATTCCTGCACTTATAGCTTTGTTAAACGCACCCCAACCCTTATTTCCCATGATGCCCTTAGAGGTGTTCTTCCCAATAATCTGAGCCTTCATAATAATTAAAGAGTTAATAGTTCTATGTGTGAATGTCAGTGGTGGTTTAAATCATATAAATCAGTTTTACTATTCGCAGACCAAATGAGATTGAGCTAGATTTGTCTCCTATGGTGCAATCTTTATTATATCATATCCAAATGAGTTCCAATTATTACCATAGGTTCACATTTTGTAATGATCTAGCAACCTCAAATTCTACATTCCACGTTCTTCCAAAGATTGTTTAACCACAATTTCTACTTTACATGAGTAGGGTGTGAACAAGGATTTACACTACAAGTATCATCTACAGACCTCTATAAATTCTGATAAATTCATGGTAGCATAAAATTTGACCTAAAAACTTCAGAGCCTAAGTTTCATAATTTTACAGGGGGTATTTGACCACATTTACCATTTATTAAGAGTGGGGTGCCAATAAGGATTTACTCTACAAGTACTATGTTAAGACTTCAATAAATTCTGGGAAAAATACTATAGCTCAATGTTGGTCTAAAAACACCAAATCCTAAGTCTCATATTAATCCAAGGTGTATTTATCCTTAATTATCATTTATTACATTTTGTGTGCCAATAAGGGTTTACACTACAAGTACTATGTTAAGACTTCAATAAATCCTGGGAAAAATACTGTAGCTCAATATTGGTCTAAAAACACCAGATCCTAAGTCTCATATTGAACTAAGGTATATTTATCTTTTTTTATTATTTATTATATTTGGTGTGCCAATAAGGGTTTACACTACAAGTACTATGTTAAGACTTCAATAAATCCTGGGAAAAATAATATAGCTCAATGTTGGTCTAAAAACACCAGATCCTAAGTCTCATATTGAACTAAGGTATATTTATCTTTATTTATCATTTATTACATTCTTGCTAAATTAAATGTACCCCAATTTTCCCTATACCCTTAAGTCCAAAACTTCAACTTGAAGCTCAGGTAAATCCACTCATACATATGAGTTGGATTCTTAGCTAGAGGTGGTTGATATCATATCTATGGCATGGACAAATTTTCAAAGCATTTGCATGAGACCATATCACTAAATGCACAAACTATACATTTATACATGTCTCACTAAAAGTGGCCTAGAAGGAGCTATACTTCGCCAAAAGACATGAAATTAGTGGCATTTTAAAGGTAACCTAAAGGGCTACAATATTCATGTTGATCATTTTCTCCAGAAATGATCCTAACCTAGGTGGAATTAACATACAAGTGCTGTACAAAATGTTTAACATGGCAAAACACTATTATAGACATGTCACACCAAAAATAGTATAGAAAGAGCTATACTTGACCAAATGACATAAAGTCAGTGGCATTTTAAAGGTATCATCAAGATCTACAATACTCATGTTGATCACTAACTCCAGAAATGGACCTAACCTAGGTGGAATTAACATACAAGTGCTGTACAAAATGTTTAACATAGCAAAACACTATTATAGACATGTCACACCAAAAATGGTATAGAAAGAGCTATACTTGACCAAATGACATGAAGTCAGTGACATTTTAAAGGTATCATCAAGATCTACAATACTCATGTTGATCACTAACTCCAGAAATGAACCTAACCTAGGTGGAATTAACATGCAAGTGTTGTACAAAATGTTTAACATAGCAAAACACTATTATAGACAAGTCACACCAAAAATGGTATAGAAAGAGCTATACTTGACCAAATGACATGAAGTCAGTGGCATTTTAAAGGTATCATCAAGATCTACAATACTCATGTTGATCACTAACTCCAGAAATGAACCTAACCTAGGTGGAATTAACATGCAAGTGTTGTACAAAATGTTTAACATAACAAAACACTATTATAGACATGTCACACCAAAAATGGTATAGAAAGAGCTATACTTGACCAAATGACATGAAGTCAGTGACATTTTAAAGGTATCATCAAGATCTACAATACTCATGTTGATCACTAACTCCAGAAATGAACCTAACCTAGGTGGAATTAACATGCAAGTGCTGTACAAAATGTTTAACATAGCAAAACACTATTATAGACAAGTCACACCAAAAATGGTATAGAAAGAGCTATACTTGACCAAATGACATGAAGTCAGTGGCATTTTAAAGGTATCATCAAGATCTACAATACTCATGTTGATCACTAACTCCAGAAATGAACCTAACCTAGGTGGAATTAACATGCAAGTGCTGTACAAAATGTTTAGAAAAATTTTTTGGTGAGTATCTCTCACCTAATAATAGGTGAGAGGGAGCCCATCTAAGCCGTTGATCAGAGATCATACGGTTGTATTTTCCTGTATTTTCCTAAATACTTCTGTATTTATAAATAATCAATAATGTCAGTATTTTATATACCGTCCGATCTAACATCATACGGCTGTATTTCTCCCCCACCTATTATTAGGTGAGAGTTGCGCACCTAAGTTTCTTTCAAATGTTTAACATAGCAAAACACTATTATAGACATGCCACACCAAAAATGGTATAGAAAGAGCTATACTTGACCAAATGACATGAAGTCAGTGGCATTTTAAAGGTATCATCAAGATCTACAATACTCATGTTGATCACTAACTCCAGAAATGAACCTAACCTAGGTGGAATTAACATGCAAGTGTTGTACAAAATATTTAACATAGCAAAATACTATTATAGACATGTCACACCAAAAATGGTATAGAAAGAGCTATACTTGACTAAATGACATGAAGTCAGTGGCATTTTAAAGGTATCATCAAGATCTACAATACTCATGTTGATCACTAACTCCAGAAATGAACCTAACCTAGGTGGAATTAACATGCAAGTGCTGTACAAAATGTTTAACATAGCAAAACACTATTATAGACATGTCACACCAAAAATGGTATAGAAAGAGCTATACTTGACCAAATGACATGAAGTCAGTGGCATTTTAAAGGTATCATCAAGATCTACAATACTCATGTTGATCACTAACTCCAGAAATGAACCTAACCTAGGTGGAATTAACATGCAAGTGTTGTACAAAATGTTTAACATAGCAAAACACTATTATAGACATGTCACACCAAAAATGGTATAGAAAGAGCTATACTTGACATAATGATATGAAGTCAGTGGCATTTTAAAGGTATCATCAAGATCTACAATACTCATGTTGATCACTAACTCCAGAAATGAACCTAACCTAGGTGGAATTAACATGCAAGTGCTGTACAAAACGTTTAACATAGCAAAATACACATATAAACATGTCACACCATTCACTACTTTTGATGATCTTGCATGTGAGATATTTTCACATGCACTAATCCAAATTGCCCAAAATTTTGGCCAGAGACATTGCATGAGTAGGTCTACTATCCACCAAGGTTTTGTGAAGATTTGACCTTGTATAACCCTAGATTTAGGTGTCACATGGAAAAGTAAAATTTTCCAAAAAAACCTTAGGACATTTTGTCCTAAAAAATCTGAGATTTCTACTGAACATGCCTCTATAGGTATCTCAACCATGCCCAAAGTTTCAGGCCTTGGTGAGGTCCCAATCAATGGGAATTAATAAAAATGTGGCTGGTTTGTTGTTTGGACCAGTCTCACTAAATCCAACCTACAAGGGGCTATAGGTCACAAAATGACCTGATTTCAATTCCTATATAAAGTAGACTCAGAGATCTACAAGTTTTGTCTCTGGACATTGTTTAATTTTTGGCCACTAAGGGCCTCAAATTCGGCTTACAACATTGGTTAACTAAGTGTGACAGATTTCATGAAATATATATTTTATAAATAATGTGGTCTGCGGCTATCTATTCTTCCAGATCGGACGGCAGGGAGATCATCTTCCTCCCTGAGCTGATGGTCCCGATATCACCGCCCTGGAGCTACTTTAGAGCCCGATTCCGGCGAGCTCCGGCCATCCTCGACAAAACTGTCAAGCCCTCACCTTCACGGGACCTAGAGCTATCGAATGGCGGTGAGAGCACGGCCGGAGGTGACTGGAGTAGGCCTGTGGCTATTTCCATTTTCGAGCTTGGAACACAAAAACGTGAAATGGCGATTTCACCATT
This sequence comes from Dactylorhiza incarnata, assembly GCA_033032865.1. Lineage (NCBI taxonomy): Eukaryota > Viridiplantae > Streptophyta > Magnoliopsida > Asparagales > Orchidaceae > Dactylorhiza > Dactylorhiza incarnata. The sequence continues at coordinate 55,032 of JAWHQI010000285.1, read as the reverse complement.
CTTCATTGAATTTGAAGAGGGAATAAAGGGGGAAGCTAGCACAGGTGGAGAGGGGAAGGAACTTGCCTGATTTCGGGCTTGAGGTTGAAGGAAACCCGAGTTTGCCATGGCCGACCACCTCCCTTGAGCTCCACCTCCCGATCTCTTTTATGCATCAAATCTTCCTCTGTAAAGCTCCAGCTCGACTCCTCCTGAGCTTCTGAAGCTAATGCCCCCTCTAATTTGGGCTGGGGATGGATGTATATGGCTGTGCCATTGGGGGAATTTCGGCCACTTCTTGCCGCCCCTATTAGCCTATCAGAAGATCCTCCTCTCTGCCCCAAACTGAAGGGAGTTAATCCCCCAGCTCAGGGGAGAGCATGGGGAAAGGAAGTGGGGTGCCATTTTGGCACCCATCCCTCATTCTCCTCTTCCATGTTTCTTTTGTCTTCTTCCTCCTTTTTACTTCAAAATCCTTGTAATTAATCCCCTATAATTCGAATTTCAGAGGGGTTAGGGCTCAATTATCATGAGAGCTGGCCATTTGGGTCATGGGGGTTGGGCTAAGTCCAATCAATTGAGTTTGGGCTCACTTAAACCAAATAGGCCAAATTGGGGCTTGACCCAAGCTCACTCCAACCAAGGTGAATGACCTACATTGGTGCCTTAGATCCTATGGACCTATTCCAAGAGGAATTAGGTCATAATGGGTCCATAAGGGGTTTAATTACACATTTCGGACTTTAGGGGCAATTTGGGGATTTTGGTGATTTTGCCTTAGTTTCCAAAATTGACTTGTCCCATGGGTCCAATGTGGACGCATTAGACTCCCTAACTGATCTTGGGGTGTTAGGGATGATCAATTTGATCAAACTGAGTCAATTGCAGGATAATCGAAGGGGATTAGTTCAATTTGGCCAATTTGGGATTTTTTGGTAATTGACCCAAATTTTCCAAAATTGGTCAATTCCAATTGGTCCATTTTGTCTCATTAGTCTACCCTAGTGTTTAGGAAGAGTTTGGTGTGGTAAATTATCATTTAGGAACTTGATATCAAGTCTTAAGCCTTGGGCTCAATTTGGCTATTTGCACACCAAGGTGATTTTTACCTATTCACCTTGGTCCTTAGGGCCATCTTGGCCTATTAGAGCAATGTCATGGCCTTTTCAAGACAAGGTGCATCTTAGGGGTCTAGTTGTTTTGGGGATGTTACAAAATTACCGTTACGTAAAACATCATTTATCAACGTTCTTGCTTTAAATAGTAATAATAATTTGCTACAACTATATAAGTAAAGAAGAAGAGTACAAACACAAGCTATATTGCTACTCAAGAATCAGTTACTACGTCATTTCATCACAGTGAGTTTTTTCGCAATAAGTTATTTATAATTTCTTAAATTTCACACAAACTTAAATATATTTTTATTTAACAGTTGATGAAGATGTTTGGGATGACACCGCATAGGAAGTGCAGAGTTTCATCATTTAGAGATTATATTGATATTATGTGTTTGTTTTGTATAATGAGATTTGCGATGCATCTTTCGTGTTTGGGAGATCCTAGAGTTATTATCTCTATTTGGACCACATTTGCTATAACAACTAACTACAAAACAACTACTTTGAAATTTGGAAATTCAACTAAATTTTTGTTGCGGGTCACTCGACGCTCTTTCAGACCGGGCGAATTGGACCGTCTTAGCCCAAACCGCAACCGCACCAAAGAGGATCGGTTTTGGACTTTACAAAACCGCACTGCATCCAAACCGTGCGGTGCGGTGTGACATTGGTACGGTTTGGAGTCGGTTTTTGCGATGCGGTTTCGGTTTTTTTTGCTTATGTTTTGCTATAATTGTTAAAAATTAAAATAGTTTTTTCGGAACTTTAGACTACATCCCACATAGCTGATACATAACAATGCAATTTGAGATAGAAGTGAGATAAATATAATCTATGTCCCAGAAGAAATGAAACTAATAAATTAAATTTATGTCCCAAACTCCCAATGAACCATATCTAATCAGACTACTCTTATGGAGGAAATCGCATAGGACAAACTTGAAGGTTATATAATATTTGCTGTTACGTCCAAACTCCCAAAATAATAATTGTTGTTCCCCCAATAAACCATATCTAATTATAAATCATTTCATTATATAAAATATTTTGTTATCAAATCTACGTGATTATGTCCCAAATTGGAAGTAAAATAGTAGAAATTTTTTTATAATGATATGCACAAGAAAGTAGAAACAGAGACGAGTGATCCGTGAGAAAAAAACCAGAAGGCAGAGAACGGGAGATCTGGAGCCCGCTGAAGAAGGGATGTCGTGAGATCTGGAGCCCGCCGAAGAAGAGATGTCGCCGGAGTAGGGATGTCGTCGGAGTAGAGCCGCCTTCACTCGCGTGAACGTAGGAGTCGCGAGGTGATGCGTCGGAGAAGACACTCCTTCCGGCTTCCGTTAGTCCGTGACCTAGCTTTTGAGGAACAGTAAAGAACCGAAGTCGGGAGAAATGAGAGACGGAGAACTTATAAGATATTAAAAAAATGTAAAAACCGAAATATAACTTTATAAGATTGCAAAATATTTATAAAAAAATGTAAAAAAACTAGCTAGAAATGTCTATGTGGAACAACAAAGATGAAAGAATGGTTAGATATATACATTATTTTGTAAAAAAATTATAACTTATAAGATATAAAATAAAATATTTATAATCATACGGTGCGGTGCGGTTTTTGCGGTTTTGACAAGGCCAAAACCGAACCGCACCGCAAACTGTGCGGTTTTTCAATAATCAAAACCGCACCACAACCACACCGTTCGGTGCGGTTCAAAAACGGTGCGGTGCGGTGCTGCGGTTTTTTGCGGTTTCGGTTTTTAAATTTCAGGCCTAGATGTGGCCGGAGGGGGAGGCAATGTCGGGGATGGCGGAGTAAGAGCTGGTAGAGGAGGCGGCGGCGGCGACGCCAACGGCGGTGGCGTCGGCGCATCATGAACAACGGAGGACAGTGGTGGCACCATCATTGGAGGGGAAGGCGACGAGTCCAGCTCCGATGGTGGTGGTGACAGAAAAACCACCAACGAGTCACGAGACATGCGGAGGGCGTCGAGCTGAGCATCGACGTGGCCGAGTCGAGCCTCCCGATGAGCAATACGACAGTCCAGCTTGGCGAGGGTGGCGAGGAGCTCAATGCGGTCGGCAACGCTAAGCGACATGATAGAAAAGTGGGTTAATTAATTAACTAATTAAATAATTAGTTAATTATTAAGAGAGGGGGGCAATGGGCTCCAGGAAATAAGGGGAAAAATTAAAGGGGCTGAGTAGATGGGACGGGTCTCAGGGGAGGCTACAGGAGATGGGAGATAGCTTGCAACGGGGGAAAATGTGGATGGACTTTTAGGAGAAGATAGGCACCAGAGAAGATATAATAAAAGGGACCGGGGTGGGGCTCGAGAAGAAGCGGTTGCAGGAGGCTTCGATGAGGACGGAGCGCTGCTGCGCTGAATCGGCTTCGACTGGCTGAAGGACGGAGCGCTGCTGAAGTACGTAGCGCTGCTGCTTGGAGAAGTACGTAGCGCTGTTGCTTGGCGGAAGAAGGCAACGACTGGTTGCTGCGTCGACGGGCGTGGCTACGACCTTGGCAGTCGGCGATGGGGGCGTGGTCGGCCACGACGAGGTCGTGGACGCCGGGGAGTCCTTGGACTTGTGGCTGCGAACAGAGACAGTGTCGGCAAAGGCAGCGCCGCCCACGGCGGAGGACGCGTGAAGTTGCGTCTTTTTTTATATGTCGATGCTTGTTGTGGACGAAGGCAGCGGGATGAACTTTGGGCTTTGGGTCTCACGTGCGGTGAGAACTCAGTGGCCGGAGGGGGAGGAAAGACCGCTCTGATACCAAGATGTTATGAGCTTGTTTCGTTGTGATCGTTGGAGGTGGGGATACACGGGCAAGCCCTGAAAAAGGTGGAGGAGGAGATGAGAGAAGATGAAACCCTAGAGGGTGGAGGACGGAGAGAAGAGCTTAGAGAGAGAGAGAGAGGAATTAGAGAGAGAAGGGGAAGTTTCTTTCTTTATTAATTAATTCCTCAAATACATGACCGGGTCTATTATATAGAACTCCCGGGGGCAACCCCGTAATTACATCCAACACATAAAAATATTAAAAAGCATAAATACTAATATAATAAGACTTGACCCACTGAAACACCTAAAATACTCTAACTTGACTCAATCATAATAAAGACTCAACATAATAAAGACTCGATACAACATACTACTAATATAATATGATAACTGACGGTGGACCCGTAACAATCAACTTTCCAAGTTTAACCCAGTATTTATTATCATGCGAGATATTTTCAGTTTTCGGTGGTTGATTTACATTTAATGGCTTAGTTGTGCTGATATATTTGTTATTTTTGTCGCAGAAATTAGTTGATCTCTCAGCCGTGCCAACAGCTCGATTGATAGATGGGATTCTGCTTACCAAGTTTGATACAATTGATGACAAGGTTCGCAATTTCTGTTTAGGATTATTTTACTTAACCCAGTTTTAAGTTGAATTGAAAGAAATTGATTTCCGGTGGCCGTGGATTAATGCATAACCAAACTTACACACACACGCACGAGTGACAAGCACGGAGCTCCGCCCCTAGCAGTACCCCGACCGCGACAAATCTCCGCATGATATTAGAATTATTGTAAATAATCATTGAAGTTCATATGATATTCCGATTGCGTGTGTTTTAGTTATCAATGTAGATTATTATTATCATTTTTCAAAAGCCCGTAGCATTCAACTGCTTGCTTGTTATTTAGTGAACATTAGTAAAATCGATCTCCTTTGTTGATTGCACAGAGATCAATGACACGACCTGAAAGTATACGTGCCTATGACACGGCGAGGTCCAAATGGGCGGGAAAGGTAGTAGATTTGGAGGGTAGTTTGGGCATAATACAATCAGTTAGATCTGGGATAGTTTGGTAATTTTTTTAATAATAAACTGTTGTATGCCCAACTATGATTCTATAAATAGCTGGTGTACACAACCCTGTACACAACCCTGCACTCCACCCTTGGAGAATGAGGGTTGTACACAACCCTGCACTCTTCACCTCACAGTGCACTCTCCACCTCTCGCTGAGATACGGGTTGGGGTTGGACTCTCTTGGGGTGTAGGCACAGCTCACCTAACCTCACCTCAGCTCACTAGCTCTCTACTAGTTCTCTCCTATTCTCTCTCTTTGCATGTATCTCTCTCTTCACTCTCTCTCTCTCTCTCTCCTTGGGTATGTATCACTTGGGGAGGGGGGAATTTATAGGCAACCACAAAATATGAGAGACAAAGGAGGGGGGGAAGGGGGGGGGGGGAGAGGAGGAGAGGTGCACTCATCCATTCACATGCTCCACTCGCCAACCTCCCCTACACAAGCTCCACTCGCCAACTTCCCCTACACAAGCTCCACTCGCCCACTACTAAGCAGCCCCCCTCCAAGCTCCTTGCATCCACTCGGCAGCCCACAACAAGGCAGCCCCCCACACTCTTCCACTCGCCCCTAGGCTGCACAACCTCCACTCGGCAAGGTCTACTCGCACTTCCACATCAGCCCTCCTTGCTACACTCGCCAACTACTTGTGAAATATTTTGAAGTCGGAAGAACACGTCAACCAACAGGAGAATAAGGACACCAAGAAAGGAACAATACTATCACAATTTAATAACTCTGGCAGCTAGTTACAAATGAACAAGGCTGAATACAAGTTGCATCCAACTTGAATCACAGCAGCCTATAGTAGGAAAGAACTTGGTCACGGACAAGGTCCGCTTCTCCTTCGGAGCACACCGCGCAGGTGATACTCGCTCCTCGCTACCGCCGGCGTTAACGCTAGCGCCTAGCGTTAGCTCTCGAACTCGCAAGCTCGCTGCTCGCACTCCAAGCTACTCGCACGCTCGCCGCGCTTCGCTTCCTCCTCTTCTCGCTACCGCGAGCGCTAGCACTAGCGCCGGGCGGTATCTCGTGAGTAGGTAACTCTCCTGCCGAACTTACTCCAAGTTCGATGCTCGCCAAGTAGCGCTTTGGTATCTCTAACTCGCTCAAGGTTGAGGATACTCGCCACTTTCAGAATCGATACTCTTAGGGGGGGGGGGGGGGGGTACCCCTCTATTTATAGACAAAAACCAGGGGGTGGCGAGAAGGAGCTAGCGTTGGCGCTAGCTCACTTCAAATCTAACACTCCCCCTTGAAGTGAGCTCCGGGAACAACTCCATGCAATGAGCGAAGCGTCCAGAACGGCCCCGCAGATAGGGGCTTCGTGAATATATCCGCAAGGTTGTCTTCACTCCGCACATGCTCCACAACGATCAAGCCACCCAACACATTCTCTCTGATGAAGTGATGCTCGATCTCAATGTGATTGGTCCTTGCATGACATACTGGATTGGTTACCAGTTTCAATGCACTCTCATTGTCCCCGCGAAGCACAGTAGGTCCGCTGACCTCCTCGTCCACATCCTCCACTAGTCTCCTTAGCCAGACACACTCCTGAGCTGCTAAGGACGACGTCTTGTACTCGGCCTCCGTGGTAGAAAGGGAAATAGAGTCCTGCTTCTTGCTACACCATGAGATAGCAGCTACTCCACACAAGAACACGTAACCTGATATCGACTTGCGATCATCAGCGTCACCTCCGTAATCTTCATCCGTGTACCCATGCAGCTTGAAGTCAGACTTCTCTTCATAGGACAACCCCATCTCAAGGGTTCCCTTCACGTACTTCAGTATCCCCTTGGCTGCCTCCAAATGAGGCTTTCGCGGCTCCTGCATATACCGACTAACTTGGCCGACAACAAGGGCGATGTCTAGCCTCGTGATAGTCAGGTAGATAAGACTCCCCATCAGTGCCCGAAAGATCTTCGGATCAGGAAGAATCCTCCCTTCTTCCTTTCGAAGCTTCATCCCAGCCTCCAGAGGAACGGAACTGCTCTTCCCCTCCTTCATGCCGAATCTTTCGATGATCCTCTCGGCATACGCCCTCTGGGAAACATACAGCCCGCCTCTCCTCTTCTCAACTTGGAGGCCAAGGAAATGGTGCGGTTCACCAAGATCCTTCATCTCGAATCGTATGGAGAGCTGCTGTCTCAGCGCCGCGACCTCCTCAGGGTTATTCCCTGTCACGATCATGTCGTCGACGTACAGCAACACCAGCACGTGAAGACCTCCACTCTTCTTCACGAACATGCCGGAGTCTGAGTCTGAGGCATCGTAGCCGCAGAACTGCAAGTACTCCGCAATCTTTCCATACCAGGCTCTCGGCGCCTGTTTCAACCCGTATAGGGCTTTCTTCAGCTTGCAGACGTGATGTGGCAGTGACTTGGACACATATCCAGATGGTTGCACCATGAATATGTCTTTGTCAATCTCTCCAAATAGGAACGCGTTCTTCACATCAAGCTGCCACAGCTTCCAACCTCAGCACACGGCCAGAGCGATGATCATCCTCACTGACATCATCTTTGCGATATGACTAAATGTCTCCTCGTAGTCCTCTCCGTAGGTTTGCGAGAAGCCCCGAGCGACAAGCCTCGCCTTGTATCGCTCCACTTCTCCATCTGCTCTCTTCTTAACCTTGTACACTCATTTACAGGTGACAGGTTTGATGCCCTCCACCATGGGAACCAGGTCCCATGTTTCATTCTTCTCTAGGGCCTCCATCTCCTCGATCATGGCCGCGTCCCACTCCTTAATGCCAGCTGCATCCTCAAAGCAGGCAGGTTCCCTCTCATCGAGTGGTCCTGCGAAGAAGCAGGAAACCAAACTAACGAAGTTCCCCTCCTTATAGAGAGCAGGCGGGACGATCGTCCTCTTCGACCTCCTCAAGGCTTGGCCACTATCTACCACTCTGGTAGACTCCTCTTCTTGAGCTCCTCTCTGAACTCCTCTCTGAACTCCTCCTGAAGCGATGCTCTCCCTGCTTCTTGAGTTCGCAGCTCCCCCTGAGCCAGAAGCTCCTCCTGAGCCAGATGCTCCTCCTGAGCCAGAAGCTCCTCCTGAGCCAGAAACTCCTCTTGAGCCAGATGGCGATGGAGCACTGGGAGATAGCTCCAACTCCACAGTAGGGTCCTCAGTGAGCCTCTCTTCCCTGCTAGATCCTCCACTCTCCGGCAGCACCACAGAAGAGACTCCCTGGTATGAGACCAGTTCGTCAAACACTACGTCGCGCGAAACGACGAACTTGTGGGTCTGCAGATCCATGCACTTCCACCCCTTCTTCCGCTCATCATAGCCGATGAAGATACACTTCCTCGCTTTCGGCTCCAACTTGGTTCTCTGAGCGTCCGGGACGTGCACAAACAGGTAGAACCGAACACCTTCATGTGACCCACATTGGGCTTCTCCCTGAACATGAGCTGGTGTGGAGACACCATCCTGTTAGGACTCAGAGGTAGCCGGTTGATCACATGAGTAGCACACGCCATTCCCTCCGCCCATAAGGCCTTGGGAATGCTCTTGACATGTAGCCAACTCCTGGTAGTCTCCACCAGATGGAGGATCTTCCTCTCTGCCACCCCATTCTGCTGAGGGGTGTGAGCGCAGGAGAGCTCCCGCCGAATGCCGAACCTCCTGCAGAAAGAAGCAAACTCATTGGAGGTAAACTCCCCTCCATTGTCGCTTCTCGGCTTCTTCACTCTGCGGTTCAGCCTCCCCTCCACAAGCTCCTTCCACTCTAGGAACTTGTTGAATACTTCTAACTTCTCTCTCAGAAAGTATACTCACGTATAGCGGGTGTAGTCATCCACCAGAACCAGCGCATACTTATTGCCTCCATAAGTAAGGGTGGCGTACGGCCCCATAACGTCAGCATGTACGCACTCAAGAGGTGCCTTACACCTGGTCTCCGACTTGTCAAATGGAAGTCGATGTGACTTTCCATATTGACATCTGTCGCACACATGGCCGTCGCCATAGGAAGAGAGATGAGGCAGGCCACTCACTAGGCCCTTTGCCGCCATCATCTTCAGCTTGTCCATCCCCACATGACCCAGCTTCTCATGCCAGATCACTGCGCTGTCGTTTGTCTTCAGCTTGTCCACGTAGGCATTTGCAGACAGAACATACAAATCCTTCACCCTTCTCCCGGTGAGCGTGACGTCAGCATCGACAGATGATAGGTTCTTCAGGAACTTCACCTACTTCGGTCCAAACAGCACGCGGTATCCAGCATCCACTGCATTAGCCACCGAGAAGAGGTTCTTCTTCATGTCAGGCACGTGATACACACTCTTCAGTGTCACTGGCGTCTCTTTACTGCCAAGGGACACCTTCCCTTCTCGCTCCACGGGATGTACCGTATCATCCACAGTGATGATAGCGTCCGTTCCTTCATACTCTTCCAAGGAGTCGAACTTGGACATATCTCCAGTGAGATGATACCCGCAACCGGAATCCACTATCCAGTCATTCTCGAGGTTGATGGAGGCTAAGACATCGACTGACGTTGTCGTCATCTCTGCCAGGAAACAATTGTCCCCCCTCTCACCGCCCTGGTGATCTCCCTCCTTGTTAGCAACATGACCGACCTTCAGAATGGACCGACAGTCCTTTGCCATATGCCCGTACTTCCTACAGGAAAAGCAAAGGGATCTCCCCATCTCATCGCGTGCAGGGAGAAACTTCCTCCCATCTCCCTGAGATGACGTTGAAGGTCCATCTCCAGAGTTCTTCTTTTTCTTGTCCCAGGATCTCCTATTTCCTGAGAACAAGGCCTCGCCATCTCCTCCTGAGATGGATACTCCCGCCATCTGCTTCGCCAAGCTCTCCTGTGACGACAGCAGGTTCTCTAGCTCCAGAAGGGAGGGCTGAGTAGCCCATCCTTGCACGGAAGTAACGAAGAGGACATACTCCTTCCTCAAGCCTCGGAGTATGTTCCGCTTCAACTTCGCCTCTGAGATTGGCTCTTCAGGGTCCAAGGCCGAGATCTCCCCACATAGGTTCTTCACCTTCAGGAAGAAGGTGGATATCGCCATCTCACCTTGAGTCGACTTTGCCAACTCATTCTCTAGGAATTGTATCCGCGCTACATTCTTCTTGTTGAATAACTGATACGCCCGCAAAAGGTGTATATAAATACGCAAGTGCACGTGCCGTACAAGTAATAAAATGATGAGAAAGTGATCGTTCCCACGAGGAAGTGCTTAACTTAGCGCTCACAAATATTAATTTTTGCTTTTTCTCTAAATTCAAGCAAGTAATAATGATTGATAGAGAAACTTAATTAATTCAAAAGCAACAATTACAACTCTAGTTACAGTTACTTAAAATACTTTTTACTTCACTTGGATAGATAGTCTCACATGTGATTTTCCCTTGCTATGATGACAAACAATAAAAGTGATAATTCATGAAGTATTCATGATGATCTTGCAACGATTCTAAATTGGATAACTTTATCTCTCGATCTCCATTATCCATTTATCCCAAATTCTCTAGTCGTCTCCAACTTAGATGAAATTAGAATAACATAGAGTGCTAGAATCACAGTTGCTAATTCAAGAGGAGATCTCTCTATCTCTTGGAATTATATTAAGACTTATGATACACTTTCAACGCTCCTCTCTCGAATCTCGCGATGAAGTATAAATACTGAAGTTTTGGTTAAACACTACACGACTCCTCTCTCGAATATCGACGCGCAAAACAAGCGTTCATCTAGCCCGACTCATCTCTCGAATTTTTGCCAAGCACTTTAAAGATGAAGCATAGACCAAAATCCCAAGAATAAATCATAAATTTAATAAAGATCAAACATCAACACATTCACAATTTATAAATAAAAATCAAGTCATCATCATAACTAAGGTACTCCACACATGCAAGACTTAGGAAATTAGTTCATGAAGGAAAAGAGAAACCACAAATCAAAGTAGATCTTACTGGACATGATTCAGGAAATCAAAACGATGTAAGAACGTTTTTAGATTCAGATCTTTCTCCTTAGTGATGGTCCAAGCCCCCTTGCTCCAAGCCCTAGCCGAATTCTTCAAGATGAAGAAGAACCCCAAGTTCTCTCCCTCTTTCCCTTTCTTCTTTTTCGAATTATCTTTTTTAGAATAATCTCCCCCCCTTATTCCAGTAATTTCGTCCTCTTAACTCCCTTCCCAAAACTGAAGGGATGCCTCTTTTGGAATTTCATTTAGGCGCCTCTTTTGAAATTCAAAATCAGAATTTCTCCGCCACGTTATGTAAGACCCCATTTTTTTTGTTGCAAAAACCACTAGGTCTTAGGCCCAGAACCGCCGTTTTGCGGTGACACCTTCACTCGGGAAGGTCGCCACCACAAAACGCCGATTCTGCCGGCCAAATCGATCACCAAGAAAAGATCATAAAAGGGAAGACAAGTCCACAGAATCACATGAATTATAAACCATAAAGGTAAATGTCCACATATAATAACTGAATAAAAAAGATAACAAAGGTACAATAATAAAGAGGGCTCATGCCCTGTACATCATATCCTCACTACAAGATCACTCGCGGAAGCTAACTACTAATCACTCACAGATCCTGAATCCTGTGCTCCTGTACTAGACTGGCCCGCCTCCGTCTGCTCCGGCCTTTTGTGTTGCTGCGTCTCCTCGAACCCCTAAAATGATATGGTCCACCGACCGTTAGTCAAAAAGACTAAGCCTTATGTTCCCCACCCCACCCCCAATGGCTCCTAGGCACCGTATGGGGAGGAGGAAGCGGAGGACATTCAAGGGGTAAAAACAAAAGCAGGTGGCGGCGGATCTACAACTACACAGGTGTATATATATATATGAAGCAGTAAGTAAGCATAGTAAAGTGCATGTAAAGGACAGTAAGCAGTATATGTAATGGCAAGTAAAGTAATATAAAAGTAACCATTGATTTATAGGAATGCACATTCAAACCTATAGACCAAGGGGTCGTTTAGCAGGGCCTACCGTATAAGAAGTCCCATAACCGACTTATACGTTAGGGGTAGGTTGAATGCAATGTTTATGCTATGACATGCAAAGTATGCTGTTATGCTATGTTCATACAGTGCAACTCACTCACTACGACTCTATGCGCATAGATCTTTAGTTCCACCTTTTTGGAGCTAGCTAGACTCCCAGGATACTCCCGTAGTGGCAAACGGAAGCGGTGGGTTGGGCCTCGCCCACCTCTAGGTTGGTATTCACACTACCTAACTTATACCTATCGTACGCCTCCACAAAACCCGCGGAGCGTCTGCGTACTCTTGCTGACTGGACCGCCAGACTTTCAAGGCTAAGTGTAAAACCACACTTGCCGAGTCAACGTATTGACGTCGGTGTGAACGATCGTCCAATACCGAAGACCCACCACCTTCAGTGCACATGCAACGTGATTTACTTCCTATCTCCGAGCTATAAGCTCCCCGGGCTAACCTGCCCGCCATCAAACACCACTGAGTCACAAGCTCACCGGTCTTAGCAATCCGCTTTTACAACCACCGAGCCTACTGCTCGTAGCACCAAACCGACCAAACTCCCAAAACCACGGGGTGTAGGTGAGAGTGTTATTAGTTAATCTTATACAACGTCCTACTCCCACAATTTAGGGTTAGTCTTGGACTTCCCGAGGGTTACCCTGTGAGGGGCTCGCTACGGTACTAGGAACTACAATGGGGTGACATCCCAAAGTTCCCTTTCCCAAGACACTTAGTATTATTGGTTACTACCCATAAGAAACCCTCTTAATGTCTCACCTGGATTGAGCCTAAGTGCTTTAAGATCTAAGGCAAAAGACGATCTTCCGTCAATCCGAGGACGATCTACCCCAAGGGTGGCACCCCACCACCCTAGGACTCTTCAAACCTTAATTATCTCCAGGGGTCCTCTCATATCCATGTGATCACCATTAGACTTCTCACATCTCCAATCAATGTACCCCAATTTGGCCTATAACTCCAAAACTGCCAATTTGCTAAACGCAGACCATCCTTAATGTTTTGAAGCTCATGAAGGGAGTTACATTAAATAATCAACTCTATGACCCAATATTTTTACTGGGGGTCTATGTCACTTATTTAAGATCAATTCCAGAGTTTCATAATTTTCCCAACATTATTAATATTTAAAACCATTTTTCCAAAATACGACTTCCTGAAGTTTGAACTACAAGTGCATTTTTCTGACTTCCAATGCCTACCCAACTTTTTACATATATCAAGGGTACCAAATAATCAGTAGATATGAATTTGTAGGAAAGTCCAGCAAGGTTTACTATATCTAATAATTCCAAAACCCATTTATTTCCAATAAATTCCAAAGGAGGTACCCTCATATGAACTCCAAACCTTATGAAAATTTATACAAAGGTGATTCATACTAAAATATTCAGCCCTACAAAGTTTGACCACATTTCATAAAGGTTACATCTGTAATCTCCACAAAGGGTATATTTGCAATTAATTCCAGATTGAACTAGAGGTACCAAAAATATCAATCCATAAATTATGAGGAAAATATTGTGGGTACATATTGGTATGAAATGACATCCAACAAAGCTTCATACAATTACAGAAAACTAACACCCTAAAATTGTTCATTCCAAAAATTGCCCATAATATGAATAATTACAATTTGGACCTCCAAAAGTTTTCCAATGGTTCTAATAGAATCTCCACGGGTTTATAACATCAAAGATAAGTTGGTGACAGAAGATGGTTAATCACTAAGCATTATTTCTTCCTAAATCCCAAAACCCTAAATAATTACAAATCTACCCAAGGATTTATTACCTAGGATTGGCAACTCCAAATCCCTCCAATTTCTCACAATAGAATTCTCTGGTCACCATGACCATCTCCCAAAAATTTCAAGTCAAACCATTAAGGTTTGACCCCTCTTCCTTCATTAGCCTCTAATTGCACCCCTTTAGGGTTTAACCTAGGGTTAGGGTAAAAACTTCTCCAAATCCACCCAAACTTCTTGTGAGGGTGTTACAACACTTATAAAGCTCAGAGGAGTCCAACACACCCCTCCCCAAGGACAAACTCTCCTATGTCCTTCACAACCCCAAATTCCACTCCATAGGGGTCAACCCCATTGTCTTGAGCAATTCAACTCCAATGCTCACCAATCAACCTCATGGGGTCTCAAATTAATCTCACTGACCCTTCCAAGAAGACTCAAGTCTCTATGGGCCCATTTGGCCAATGGTTCTCCTCTTGGCTAAATGCACCCCAAGGTGCTCCAACTCCATGTCCTAGGGCAACCCAACTCCCCATGACCCCATAACTCTCATAGAGGTGATTTGGGTGATATTAGGGCAGTGGCCAAAATCCCACTCCAATTGGAGGTGGCTTGACCATGAAAAATTCCTAATAGCCCTTAATCACAAATTTCCCCTTAATGGGCAAATCTTTGGCCTAAAGATTACCTAATCAAATGAACTCCAAATGAGTTGAGATTTTAACCAGGGGTTTATCATGATTATAATAACACCCACCAAAGTTTGGTGGAGATTGGAGGTCATTTGACCCTCCAAATAATTTATACAAGGATTATTAAATTTTTACAAAAACTTTAGGGAAAAGCTCTCCAAAAATTCTCATTTTTGGATATGTTCTAGCCCTAGATATGACTCATTACTAGTCCAAATTTCAAGTCATTTGGACTTGTGGTTTGGTGTGGGCACCCACCCAAAGTTCAGTCAAACTTTGCACCAAACTGGGTGCTGAGGTCAAACCAGGACTCCAAATTGGGTGAACTTAATTTTTATGATCCTAGGGGTCAAGGCCTACAACTTTCATGTTGGGCACTTTTTATGTAGAGGGCATCTAGTATTTTTAGTAATTAAATTACCTCTGCAGTTATAATAATTCAATGAACTAATTAATAAATAATAACTAAATCTTAATAAATCGGTCAGCGCGAATCTTGGCGCGGATCGGACGGCGCGTGGTCATCGTTCCCGATGAGCCAATGGCCAGGATTTGCCGCGCCTGAGCCGACTTGATCCTGGATTTCCCTGCCACCTGAGCGCCGCCCCGGCCAATCAACGCCACCACCACCTCCGTTGAGGTGGCGATGAGCGGTGTTTGATCGGCCGGAGGTGGCCGGAATCGGGTTCTGTAGGAGGAAGCCCAACCCAATCTACGGGTGGCTTGGCTGGTTCGATTCACGGCCAATTGGCCACGAATCGAGCCACCGACGATTGAGATCTACACCACAGAGGCTAGGGAGGAGAACCAGACCTGTCTTGGGGTTTTTAGGTGCTCCGACCGTCGACCACCATTGCTCCTCCTTGGAGATTTCGGTACCATCCGAATCCTTGCACAGATAGCTCAATCCTTTCGGGGAAGGGGGGGTTTCAACTCCTCTCTCCATTATGAAGCTAATGGGAGGGTCAATTTAATGGGAGGAGGGTTCTAACTCCAAAAGCCATTAATGGCCCCTTGGCATTCCTATGGCCGGCCACAATACATCCCCCCTGCCTTCAATTCCTCCTGGAAACTGTTGGAAACTCCTCATCTCCCCTAGAGGAGATGAATGCAACCATTAATGGGGGAGATTGAAGGTTTCTTCTTCCTCCCCATTAATTCCCCCTCTTTCTCTCTCCCCCAAAAATGGGTTTTCTCTCTCCTACTCATCATGGTCGATTTTTTTCTCTCACCTAGGTTAGTTATCAGTCTACTAGGCTGGTCAAGTGATCAATTTGGGCTTAGCCCAAAGGGATTGGGCTAGATCCAAGTGATTTGACCTAATTTGGGCAAATTTGACTTTTGGTCAAATTGACCAATTGGGTGACCCTAGGATGGGGCTTTTGGGTCCATTGGATTCCAAATTAGGTTTAGAAACTATTGGTGGGGTCAATTTGGTCACACGAGTCTTAGTTGACCCAATTTAAGCTGGTTTGACCAAAACAAGCTAGTTTGACTTTGGTCAAATTGGGCCCTAGGGTTGACCCAGTCATGGGGCTTTTTGGTCCACTGGGTCCCCTATGACATGGTAACCCTATGGGTAGGGTCAATTTAATATGGTGATGGTCAATTTAATATGGTGATGGTCAATTAGGGCACTTAGTGAAGAATTGCCATTTTGACCTGAAAAGGGCATTTTGGTCAATTTGCACCCCTGGGGGTCCCATGATGGGGCCTTTAGGTCTACTAGGTCTCTTATGGTATTTTAGACCTAGATGAATGATCAGTTTGTCATGGTGAAGGTTAATTGGATCTAAATGAACTACTTTGACCAATTTAGGGTTAGGGTTGACTTTGGTCAATTTGGCCTCTTTGGTTGACCCCAATGGGCCCTTGGTGCCCTAAGGGGGCCCCTAAAGGGTTAGGGATACTATGGTGGGGTCAATTGATCAAGTTGAGGCCCTAAAGTCCAACCCTAAGCTTGGTCACTGGAAATTGCTATTTGCAGACCAAGGTGGTTTTCTCCTTCTTTCCTAAGCTCTCAAGGTCTTGGGCTCTTCCTATGGTTTTGTCATGACCTAGTCATGACAAAACTAACTTAGGGGTCTAGCTGTCTGGGGGATGTTACACGTTACAACCTACTAATTTTCTGCGTTGCAACCTGTTTTCTGCATCAGCAATAAATGATCCGGTGCTTCCCCAACTTGAATCCTTTAACCAATCTAGATAGAAAACCACGGAAAATGACCGAAATCAGTCCAGTATGGATTAATAAGATATTTAAACATATTTTTTATAATTGGGGATTATTTTCCTCTTTTTAATGAAAATTAGAATAAAATAAGTAGAGAAATAACTTCCTTTTGAGAAGTTATCAATAACTCATCGAGGGCTATCCAGATCTCAAACGCTGACGTGTAACCAATGATGTGGTCGAACAAGTCAGGTGAAATGGCTCTCTTCAAGGTGAACTCCGCCTTGGCGTTGGTCTTCCTCCAAGCTCTCACAGCTTGACCATTGTCTTCGATTGGAAACACTTCTGCCTGCTCTTCTCCTCCAACGACCTCCCATAGGTCCTCTCCAAGCAGGTAACTCTCCAAGAAAGTCTTCCACTTCTTGTAGTTGGTCTGGGTGAGCAGCTCGATTCCAAGTCCCCTAGCATACCCTCCTCCGCCGTCCATCTTGGTTGCTCAGTCCTTGTTCCCACTATCCCTCTAATACCATGTGAAATATTTTGAAGTCGGAAGAACACGTCAACCAACAGTAGAATAAGGACACCAAGAAAGGAACAATTCTATCACAATTTAATAACTCTGGCAGCTAGTTACAAATGAACAAGGCTGAATACAAGTTGCATCCAACTTGAATCACAACAGCCAATAGTAGGAAAGAACTTGGTCACGGACAAAGTCCGCTTCTCCTCCGGAGCATACCGCGCAGGTGATACTCGCTCCTCGCTACCGCCGAACGCTAGCGCCTAGCGTTAGCTCTCCAACTCGCAAACTCGCTGCTCGCACTCCAAGCTACTCGCACGCTCGCCGCGCTTCACTTCCTCCTCTTCTCGCTACCGCGAGCGCTAGCACTAGCGCCGGGCGGTATCTCGTGAGTAGGTAACTCTCCTGCCGAACTTACTCCAAGTTCGATGCTCGCCAAGTAGCGCTCTGGTATCTCTAACTCGCTCAAAGTTGAGGATACTCGCCACTTTCAGAATCGATACTCTTAGGGGGGGTACCCCTCTATTTATAGACAAAAACCAGGGGGTGGCGAGAAGGAGCTAGCGTTGGCGCTAGCTCACTTCAAATCTAACACTACTAGGCAGCCCCCCCTCCAAGCTCCACTCGCCACCCATAGAAGATGGACTCGCCCAGCTTGGCCTCCTACCTCCACTCGCCCCCCTCAAGCCACTTCAACTCTCAACAATTTTCAGTAATTTTTAACTTTCATATTCCGCTCTTCCGAGAAGTGAACTAGGGCGCAGCCGAAAGGGGAAGTTGGACTCAGCAGCTACATTAGGATTGACTGGCATTCATAGCCATTTCCCTGCTCTTTCGGCGGCAGGAGAGCAAAAGTTCAAAAGTGTTGCATCACATATTTTCAGTTCAAGTTCAATCATTTACTTTCATTTCAGGAATAAATCATAGTTGCATTCAAAGTATTTCAGAGTAAATATAGATCACAAGCATTCCAACCACCTTTCTTTGTTTGCATATTTTCATATTTCCGTACTCTTAGCGTGCTTCCATATCATCTGGATTCTATAGTATGCTTCATAGTTGACTCTAAGAATTTTACAAGTTCTACAACTTTCTCATTCTTTCGATCCTAAAAACTGCGTGGCATGCTATAAAGCATTTCACAAGCACTCTTCTTATACTTCATACTCTAAAATCACATTACATGCTATATATGTAGTCATCATATATATACTATACAGGTAGTAAGGTACTTATTTCGTATGTACTTCCTTTAACATTCATGTATTTTATGTATGTTTTGAGGTATTAGTCAATTAGCGGCTAAGCAAAGCACGATAGTCTTTGTGCTCATCTTTAAATGTCCCACTTCCTCATGTCCATGGATCTCTGTTTGCTGCAATCTAAACTCTCAACGTCGTCTTTTAAGAGCTCCTCCAACACATTATCTGTTGACACTGCGAATCCATGGTCAGGTGTGCTCTTTTCCTTCTCCTCCGTTTCCACTCTGAAAGTATAGAGCTCTGAAATTTTATGGCTGGCTTGCCATTTCCCCTCCTTAGTATTTCTCTTGGTAGAAATAAAGTCTTCCTCTGCATTTCCCCTACTCCTCCACATTTCTCTTCCCAAGAAATTGAATGGAATGCAGGCAGATAACGCTTTATGATGTTTTCCCCTCAGAACACTACTGACTTCATAATTTCTACTTCGAAAGGCTAGAACATATTCGAATGTTATTTTTTGAAGATCAACTTCTTTAATTTCTTTTTTTGGTTAAGAATTTTTTTTTTATAGAATGCTCACGAGATGTTCGATAAAATTCTCAAAACACACGCATATGTTCTTAAAATGAATTTATCTCAGCATCTATGTTAATATTAATGTAATTAATATTATTGTTTTATATTATGTTTTAGTCACACACCGCATGTGGTGTTTTCGGGCTCTCCTCTTGCACTATATGTAAGACCCCAAGGGTCCTTCTTTTATACATCAAATACAATTACTTAATTTTCTCCCAAATCTAACATGTTATCAGAGATAGGTTCCGCTCAATTAAAATTTTCCACTTAATTAATTTTTTTTAATTAATTGCAATCTGCAACCTCCAACCCCGCCCGCGAGGCCACTGGCCTGCCTGCTCACGCGTGGCCCTTCGCGCCCCTGTCCGCTGCCGCGAGGCCCTTCACACCCTTGTCCGCTCCCGCGAGCCACTCGCTTGTCGGCTCGCGCCCGCGAGGCCACTCGCCCCTGTTCGCTCCCGCGAGGCCACTCGCCCCTGTTCGCTCCCGCGAGGCCACTCGCCCCCTAGGCCACTCGCGCCCCCTGCTCGCGCCCCCTCCCCTTTGCTCCCCTGCCTGCTCGCGCGCGCGAGGCCACTCGCCCTACCCTCTAGGCCACTCCCCCCCCCCCCCCCCTCACGCCCCCTGTCCGCTCCCGCGAGACCACTCACCCCTCAAGGCCATCCGCGACCTGCTCGCGCCCTTGCTCCCTTGCGCCAGCCTGCTCCCGCGACCTCCGCCATCAACCTGCCAGACCTCCAGTCACCTGTCGCCTGACCGCCCGGCTCCATGGCTACCCCATTGATCTCGCCACCTATGAAGGCCACATACTTCCAACTCGTCACTGCTAGCGACTGGTCGGATTTGACTCTTACTGTCGAAGCCGCCCTCTCCTCACGTGATTTTTGGGATCACATCACCGTTGCCCCTCCTACCGCTAAAAATTCTACTGCTACTGCCAGCTCTGACAACACCACCACAGCCGCCACCACTCCAGATGACGACACCCTTTGGAGGCGCCACGATTAAGCCATTCGGTCTTACATCCTTGAGTATGTTGTTCGTCCGCTCCTCACCTCTATCGGCCGCCTGTCCTCAGCCCGTGCCATATGGGAATATCTTCGGGTTCGGTTTGTCCCCCGCGGTGGAGCTCGGCGTCATCGTCTCATCAGCGGCTCTCAGTCTGCTTGACAAGAAGGGCGATCTATTCAGGACTTTTTCACCATGATGAGCACTCTCTGGCACGAATTGGACTCCATGATCCTCCTCCCATGCGGTTGTCCTCGTTCCTTAGAGTTTCAGCGTCACCTCTCTGAGGGCCATCTCCATCAGTTCCTCAATGCTCTGCGTCCCGAGTTTGCTCTTCTTGCCGCCCAACTCCTTCATCGGGTTCCTCTTCCTAGCTTGGATGAAGCCTTGATTGCCCTGCTTGATGAAGAGACCCGTCTCCGTCCTCCCGTGGTCCTCCCACCTGCTCCTGGGATCTACACTGCTCTTGCTATCCGACCACGCGACGACCCTGTTACCTGCAACAACTGTAAGAAGGTGGGGCACATGAAGTTCGAATGTCCTTCTCGTCCCCCACGTCTTGATGAGCACAGACAGCGTGAAAACCGTCGTGACGTCCGTGCTCGGGGATGTGGTCATGGCCCCGGATCACCTGCCACGCCTCCTCATCCTACAACTGCTACTGTTGCAAATCGATTTCAACGACTAAAGGAGTTACTCCTTCAATCTCCTCTGCTTCAGCCCGCCACTCCCACCAGCTCTTCTACCGCCACTAGCCTGTCAGCCGCCTATGATACTACTGTTGTTTGGGTTTCAACAACCGTGCCTTGGTATTTTGACTCTGGGGCCTCCTGCCATCTTACCTCCGACTCCAGCACCCTCATCAAATGTACCTCCACCCCCACTCACCTTCAGGTCACCACTGCTGATGGGAGTTTTGTCCCTATTTTGCAGCCCGGCTCGATCATCCCGACATCTGGCCCTCCCAGTCACCTTACCCTCTCAAACATTCACCATGCTCCTCGCCTACACATGAATCTTATTTCTGTCAGCTCTCTTTGTGATCTTGGCCTGACTGTTTTATTCTCTTCCTCTGCTTGTGTTATGCAGGATTCACGAACGACTCAGAGGATTGGACAGGGTCATAGGACTGGTGGCATGTATCAGATGAAGTATCTTCACATTCCACCCTCCTCTTCTTCGTCAACTTTTGCTCACTGTTACCTCTGATGTCTATTTGTGGCACAGACGTTTAGGTCATTTGTCTAATGACCGGCTCCAAAGTGTTATCCGTTCAGGAGCTTTGGGTCGGTTCTCTTCTTCCCCCTCTCTGTTTGTACGGGATGTCGTTTAGCGAAACACCTTGCTCTACCCTTTTCCAGCAGTGTTTCTCAAACAACTACCCCCTTTGACTTAGTTCACTCCGATGTTTGGGGTCCGGCCCCGATTGCTTCTCATTCTGGCTATTTGTATTATGTGAGTTTTATTGATGATTTCTCCTGCTGCTCTTGGGTTTATCTTTTTCGACAACTGTCTGAAATACCAACTGTTTATCGCACGTTAACTGCAATGCTTCACACTCAGTTCGGGCTTCGGATTAAGATCTTTCGCTCTGATTGTGCTCAGGAGTTTCTCTCCGTCACCATGCGCGACCTCACTCACTCTCATGGCACCATCCATCAGCAATCTTGCCCGCACACCCACGAACAAAATTAGGTCGCTGAACGGAAACATCGTCACATCATAGAAACTGCTCGTGCTCTTCTCATCTCTGCCTCTGCTCCTCACTCTTTCTGGGCCGAAGCTGTTCTCACCACTGTTCACCTTATCAACATCACTCCCTCCTCGGCTCTCTTTGGAGTCACTCCTTATGAACGACTATACTCTCGACCACCAACCTACGCCTCTCTACGCATGTTTGGGTGCACCTGCTTTGTCCTACTACCAGTTACAGAACGCACCAAACTCTCTGCTCGCTCAGTTCGATGCGTTCACTTAGGCCTCAGTGCATACCACAAAGGATATCGTTGTTACGACCCGGTGACTCGACGCATCCGCATCTCTCGCCATGTCTCCTTCCTTGAACATGAGATGTTCTTCTCCTCCACGCCAAATCCAACAACATTTTTCGGCCAAACCTCCGCTGCTCCACCGCTCTCTCTTCCACTACTTCCCCCTATACCCACTCGTCCCCGGACCCAAATCGCTACGACCATAGTCCTGACAGGTATAAACCATCTGCTCTCACCACAGTTATCTCCTATTCCCCTGCCTTTCAGGCCTTCCTCGCCGCTCTCCACTCCCACCGGGAGCCCCAATCATACCGAGAGGCAGTTGCACATCCTGAATGACAACAAGCCATGACCGCTGAACTTCAGGCTTTCCACCGAACTCATACCTTGGACCTCGTCCCCTGCCCCCCTGGCGTAACTCCTATCAGCTGCAAATCGAAATTCAAGATTAAGACTCGCCTGGACGGGTCTATTGACCGACACAAAGCCCACTTAGTTGCCGTGGGTTCTTGTAGGAGCATGGGATTGACTACGATGACACATTTGCACCGGTTGCTCGTATGACAACCGTGCACACCTTACTTGAGGTTGTTGCTGCCCGCAATTGGCCTATCCATCAGATGGACGCCACTAATGTTTTCTTACAGAGGTGGTATACATGGCTCCTCCCCCGGGTCTCTCCGTTCCCACCGGACACGTCTGTCATCTCCGTCGGGCTCTCTATGGTCTCAAACAGGCCCCACGTGCCTGGTTTGAGCGATTTCATACTACTGTTCTCAATGCCAGCTTTATTGAACGACAAACTGATCATGCATTGTTCACTCGCACTTCTGGTCTTCACGGACTCGCGGAGGAATCAGTCACAGGTAATTCAGGGTTTAGTTAAACCCCTATAAAAGGTTTATTTAAAAGAATTAAAAGCCCAAATGAGTTGTAAAATTCCCCAAAAATTATAGGCTCTAATTTATGGTATTTTGCAATTACTTTAAAAGTTTGAAGGTATGACCTTCTCTTTTGGCCCTTTAAAAGTCTTTTACGAGCAAAATAAACGCCCGAAAGTGAGCGAAATTAATTGGGATAAATTGGTGGACTAGCGACGCGTATTTTAGTCACGTAGTAAAATTATGCGTATCGATCTAAGGAATCGACTAAATAGTCGATGCACAATTTGGGTCGCAGCCTCGAGGCGACGCTGTAAATTCAATAACGCCAAGATATTTAAAAGATGTGAACCCATGTCACACGAAATTAGAAGTTCGAGGTATCCACAAGGGATCCAAGATGGTAATACAAAGATTCTAACTCCTCAAGGGATCCAAGATGGTACAAAACTAGCCCAATAAACGAAGAGATAAGCCTCCATATCTGTTCGACTGAGTTTCTTTTGCCACCAATATAACACATTCGTCCCAACATGAGCCTTCTTTGGATCCGAATTCTTATCGTATCTTCTTCATATGAAACCTTCTACATAAATAGAAGTGCGAGGTATCCACATAGAGTATAAAAGACATGCTTGGTGGTCTCTTACTAAGCTGACAGTAGATTACAGGCACCAATCCCATTGAGATTGTCCTAATATTTTGGGTAAGGTGATAATATTACTCCATATCTGAGATAGAAATCTCAGGGTGTGAGTCTCTAGCATCCACACTCACGTTAAACACTTCCCTTAGTCAATCAAGGTCACTTATTGCTTGGTCACATCATCCCCGAGATCGGTATAAGGTTAGTGTATGTCCCGACATATCCTGCTAAGTCGACCAAAACGATATCCTAGTTAGGTTGACATCAATCCTATGCCAAACCAACTCTAATTGTTGGAATGGGAATACCAATTACTGTCTCGGAGTGAGCCAGCATTTGTATGTAAGGGTACGAGTTTGGCTTAGGTTGACACTTTCTATAGGAAAAAGCGGGCATACTTATTGTGAATTACACATGGGCACACCACCGCTTCCGCTGCATCAGTTTGTCCTCAAACTGATCTAGCTAGCAGGGGTAGCCTAGTGGTCTAATGGACTTCTTTATCTCAGGATCGTTGCAAGCTGATACCATTTGTAAGATCCCCCTCCCGGAACACAAAAGACTGTCGAGGGGAGTCTTATGCCCAGAACAGTCGCTTTGCGGTAGCGTCAGCACACGGGCTAACCTGTACCACAAGACGCCTATCCTGCCGGCCAAACCAACTGAACAGTGCCAACCCATCAATAATAGAAAGCATTAAAGTCATAGGTTCACAATAAGTAATAAAGTCCAGAACAGTACAGAGAAAAGCAGAAAGCTACACAAGCTCCTGCAAATCATCAGAGTAACCAGCTAAATGCCCCAAGGACTACATCTCAAAACACTCACCCGCCTCTGGCACTGATGGCAACTAAGGTACCATAAACCCCAGCCCTGCACACCTGACCTGGCTGGCCTCCGGTGTTGAACGCTGCTATACCACTGATTGTGCTCCTAAAAAGAGGGACGTAGCAACCGTTAGTCATAAAGACTAAGTGGCTTCCCATCCGCTCCCCCGGCGACTCCAAGGCACCGGGCGGAAGGAAAGGAAGAAAAACTGTAATATAACAGTAATATACAAAGCAGGTGACGGGGAAAGTAAACTAGTGTATACACAAATTCTAAGCAACACAAGTGTAAAAGGGGCTAATCTAATCATGTATAAGCAGGAGTATAATAAAGGTGTACAACAGTAAATAAACAGTAAGTAAAGCAGGTAAAGCAATGCAGTAAGTGTACAACCCTCATTCTCCGAGGTAGGCCCATTCAAAGCCACGTAGGCTGAAGTCAAGGTCAAAGGGTCAGCACAGGAGCCGGCAGTCCAAGACACAAGGCAACTCAGCCAGCAGGAGCAAGAGGCGAGCTGGGCGAGCAAGGGGCGAGTATGGCGAGCAAGGGGCGAGTATGGCGAGCAAGGGGCGAGCAGAGGCGAGCTTGGGCGAGTATCTCGCGAGCTTGGGCGAGTATCTCGCGAGTATGGGCGAGTATCTCGCGAGTATGGGCGAGTATCTCGCGAGTATGGGCGAGTAGCCCTTGTAACTCGCGAGCAGAGGCAGTATACTCGCATGTACCCCCCCTAGGATTTCTCTATAAATAGACCCCCAGGGGTACTAGAAATGGCACTTTTGGAAGTGGTCGAGGTCCCCCCAAGTTGGATACTCGCCAAATCCATGCCCGTCTAGTACCTCGCCCAGCTTTTGGTTGCGGAGGGGAAGTTTCTCCCAAACTTCCGGGTATGTGGTGGGACCTCCCTGCTGGAGCACCTGGGGTGTGCTTGTAGTCATTTTCTCTCTCCTATTTTAGCTATCAGAGCCGTGGAGTTGGACCGCAGGATCAGTAACCTCGGGCTGCATTGATCCGAATCTTGAGGTCAGGATTTTCCTGGCGTCAACAGTAAGAACAGTAGCGACAAGTAATCAATCTCGTACCCTAACTTATATGAATGCCCATACAAACTTATAAGTTAGGATTTCCAGGATTATAACTCATCATATAAAAGAGCCCATACTAATTTATATGATGAGGATCCGCAAGTGCGTATGCTATGCTATGCCATGAATGTTTTATGCAATGAAACTCACACACACGACTCTATGCGCATAGACCTTTGTAGTTCCCTCTGTTTGAAAGGAAGCCAACCTCTCGGGTACCAACCGCTGTGACACACGGTGGTAGCGGACCGGGCTGTCCACTCCTAGGCGGGTATACACTCTACCAGGCCTAGACCGCACGTACGCCTCGACACTAAACAACCGCGGAGCTCTGCGTACTCTTTGCTGGAGTCCACCAGACTGTGAGCCAAGTGAGAGGTGTCTTCGGTGAACTGTCGTCCCGACACGCAGCCAAGCTGGCCCCTTAGACCCCTACACACCCGCTAAGTCAACGTACCGCGGTCGGAGTGACGACCTGCCTAGTACCGAAGACCTGCCACATTTCTGAGAATGTTACCGGGATAATCATCCCCTCGAGGTTCCCGCTCGACTAACCGGGCACCACAATCCTGCCACTCCCGCAGCTGGGAGGAGATACATAAATCCAATCTTACCCTACTATGGCTACTCTTGCCTACTTTAATTGTTATTGCAATTTAGGGTTAATCTTGGACTTCCCGAGGTACACCCGGTGAAGGGCTCTCATCGGTACTAGGGGACGCAATGGGCTCAACCCCACCATCCTCCTCAAGACAATTACTTTGGTTGATGGTTAAAAATTGGTTCACCCTTCATCATTTCATATAGTTAAAGTGACTTAGCTCATTTCCCGTTCCACCCAATCGGGTTGGACGTACCTTCATTCCTTCTACATTAATTCTAGCACCACCCCACAAGTAACCCTAGGATTGACCCCCCCCTTGAGTCCTTGTGTGCTATAACTCAATTACTGATTGTATACAACTTCTAAACACTACTTAGTGGTCTGAATTATCTAAAACTCAAAATTCTGTTTTTACTAAACGCAGACCACTAATTTGAACTAACCATCAACCCCATAAGGGAACCCTTCTAAAAAGTCATCACCAAGGTCTCTAATAATTATCCTAGGCTCTCTCTGATCTTAGTAAGATATGTTCCAATTTCCATATTTTTCCATATTAAATTGGTATTTAATATAATTTTAAGTAGTTAAGGCCTTAAGTCATATTACACATGAACTACCCTCAAAATGCTTCTTCATGCTTCATGAGAATTATAAGTAAGATAATATTCCATATCATGGTGGTTCACTGAGTATCATGACCCTAGGATGTCATTTGGCCTACTACATCATCATAATTGTATAAATACCAAAATGCCACTATAATTAGGAAAAATAGTAATTCACTTATGAAAAATCTACAAAAATTACCAGGTGTCCAAATGGGGACCTAGAGTCCATTGCCAGAAGATTGTGTCATTACCATGTGTTCTGACATTTTAAAATGATTAAACATCCAAAGGTGGCAATTATCAATTTCTACATGGGGTATAAGAAATAAAATTCAACAAGCTTCCAAACAATTATCATGGGCATATATTAACCTAAAACTACAGATAACCAAGTATCACATCATAGCCCCATGATTTGATATTTTAAAAAGGTTTAATATTCAAGGGGTGTAAATTCCAATTTCTACATGAGGTACAAGAAATAGAATTCAACAAGCTTCCAAATAATTATCATGGGCATATATTGCCTTAAACTACAGATAACCAAGTATCACATCATAGCCCCATGATTTGATATTTTAAAAGATTAAATTCCCTTAAGCTAGCAATCACTTAAAACTTCCTATACAAGGAATAATGCTTCCATAACTCATAACAAAATTACCATAGCCTTATTTCACCCTAGTACAGCCACTGATAGTATATCAAAGTCATACAAGGTCATATGACCTTGCATTTTATTTTATTAAGGAAACAGTAGCAATTTCATTTATTAGGGAGAAAAGTACTTATGTGCCTCTAACAAGTCTCATGATGATTATCCTAGCCCTATAGCACTATTCCCTACCCAGGGATGAAGTTTGGTTGTCTAAATATGTGTTTAGGTCCTAGTTGCTCAATTAAGGCCCAAAAGGGCAATTAAGTAATTTTAGAGGTATGGGCTAGGGTTTTTGGTCTCCATTGCTCCAATCACCCATTGATGATGAGCAAGACCCTACACAATCCCTAAGCCCTATTACCACTGGATTTGGATAAGCCCTTATGGCTAAGCTCCAAAATCCACAAGCCACCAAGGCTAAGTGGTTTTCAAACCTAGGGCATCAAAATACCCCTTGGGGGTTCACCATTAAGATGAACTACAATTGTCCTCAAATTTGAAACAGAGGCTACTCATATACATAACTACATGCCACCAAAAGGTTGGGGCCATTAGGGGTGATTACACCCACTAATTATTCTTAGGTCAGTTTTCTAAGTTATGATTAAAACTAAAACAAAAGGTGCCCTAAACATACCACTATTTGGGCACATGGTAGGCCTAGGGTGGGCACTGATGTGGCCAAAATTTCAACCCCATAGGCCCACCCATTCAAAAGATATTATGGTTTTAGTGGGCTAACCCCACCTAGGACCAGCCCTAGGAAAAAGGCTCCTCTGGGGTCTACAGACCTCCAAATGCCAAAATCTTAGTTTCTAATGAAACTAGATATTTAGGGCTACAATAGTGTGTCTCACACCATAGCATAAGTTACCCATATCAAGCATTGGGTATCCACCCACATGCTGACCTCTAATAGAGCTAATATCTTTATCATAGACTACTAATGCCCTAAACATAAATTTTTTTTTAAACTCGGCTATGTAAGAGTGAAAGAAAATTGCAGTTATTAAAATAAAATTACCAGCACACATCTTAAGCACAGCAGACGATCACCTCATCGTCTACCTCCAGCCTAGGGCTGCGATCTTCCCAACCTGAAATATAACACATCTCTTCGTCGGCCACCAAAAATCCCAAACCGACCGACTAACACCGCCACCACCTTCCTCGCTTTGAGGTACATCGACGGGTGACGTATTAGCGGTCGGAAGTGGCCAGAACATTTACCCGGAACAATTATTTCAGGCCGTCTCTTCACGGCTTGCTCTCCAATCGACTCTATTGAGATCGATATCTCACCTAGTGTGATCTAGGAAACTAGCACCAAGGGAGAGGGGAGGAAGCTCACCGAGTGTCCATGCTTGCTACCCAATAGCCGCGTATGCGGCATTTGTCCGTCGCTCCCGGTCATGGCTGAATCTCGTCGATCCGGATCTCGTCGGACGTCGTCGAAGAGGAGTCGGCCCCTCGAGTGGGCTGTTTTGGTTTGGAGAGCGAGAGCTCGCTGTTTTCGGGTCTTCGAAAGAGGAGATCTCGCCAAAGAAGGAGGAGATCACAAGCCATGGTGGAGAGAGGTTGAGGCCACCGGAGTTTGGAGATTGGTGGTGGTTGACCTAGAGGAGAGGAGCTCGGATCTCGTCCAGATCTGGAGTTTGTCGTCGTCAGAGCTTGGAGGAAGGGCTTCGGCCATGAAGGTTTGCCGGAGCTTGGAGGGGACATCACTGGCCGGCCATGGCCTTTTGGCGAGGAATAGGCCACCGGAGTTGAAGATGGAGTTCGGCCGTGGAGGAGAGCTGCTGGTAGAGGGAAGTAGGCCAACTGCTTGGAGGGGAGAGGAGCTCGGTTTTGCCATGGAGCTGCTCGCCGGAAAATGAAAGTCGTTGGAGGAGGAAGTCGCTAGAAGGGGGGGCGAGGTGCTGCTGCTAGAAAGGTCGTAGAGTTGCTGGGGGAGTAAAAGAACGCCGGAGGAGTAAATGCTCGCCGGAGTTGGAGAAGATGGTGGAGGAGGGCCTAGGAGGAGAGCTGCTGCTTGAGGACGGGGCGGCGGTTTGGAGAGCTCACCGGAGCAAGAGGTGGATTTGGGGCTGCCGGCTTCGATTTCGCCGGAGATGGAGGAGGAGTAGGGTCGGCCTTGGAGAGCTGCTCTTGATCTAGAAGGAGGGGAGGCGGCTGCTGAGAGGGATCGGGTAAGTTTTAACCTAACTTAAATATATATATATATATATAGAATATGATAATAATAATAATAATAATAATAATAGTAATAGTAATATTATTAGTATTAACATTTAAATGCTTGTATCTCACCCTATGTGACTCAAAATTTGTCCTGGATGGACTCGTTTCAACCGTCTCGCTGACACGCATCTAACGAATTGATCAGAGGTCAATTCCGAGTCCGTTTGCTCATTTTAAGCTTGCCGGAGCGTTTGCGGCCAAATTTTAACTTAAACGTGAAAACTGTCCAAATGATGTCGGAATCGCGAACGGATAAATTCGTTGAACTCGTACTATTGTTATGAGTCTAACAAGACCGACTGGGGTCAATTGTGAGGTTGTTTGGTCAATTTCACCATTTTGGATAAATATGCTATTCGCAGACCACATTAATAAATTCGCCGATTCTCATCAGAATCGAGCGCGGACAGTTTTATTGAACTCGTATAAGCTTCACGAGTCTAACAAAACTGACTGGGGTGAATACCGAGACCGTCTGCTGCATATCGCCTTTTAGATAAATATGCTATTCGCAGACCACATCATTTGAGCTAACGTACGCACTATAATTCCTTCAAGGCGGTACGCCTCCTTCGAGTTTTATTGCTCAAATTATACTCTCCGGACAGCTCAGATCCCGATACAGCAAACATCGAGACAAGGAATAGAAATGGTATTCGCCGCGTTCGTCGAGTGCACTCCTCCGGCTCAGGTGCAAGCCGGGCCCCCAATACACCACGAGCTCGAGTCAACTCACTCGACTCAAAAACGCGCACAAGGGGTCTAGCTCGAATCGGGATGTTACACCCATGGCACACGAAATTAAGGAATCTCATAAAATATAAGAAAGCTCCTATGAACGGAGAAAAGACCTCTATGAACGGGGATTGAACGGAACTTCCTCCTAAGAACAGAGTCGACATTGAAGCCTCCTGTTATGGAGTGATTGAACTACTAACCCTTTTATTTATTATGCTTTCCAGTCTCGTATTGATCCTGCATTTACTTTCAGCATTTATTCTTTAAATCTAGTCTCGCACTGGTCCCTGTACTTATGCTTTCTGTTTAAATCCAGTCTCGCACTGGTCCCCCTACTTATGCTTTCTGTTTAAATCCAGTCTCGCACTGGTCCCCTTACTTATATTTCCTCTCGTTCATTTCCAGTAATCCAGTCTCGCACTGGTCCTTTATTTACTGCTTTCTGTACTTTCAATTATCCAGTCTCGCACTGATCCTTTATTTACTGCTTTCTGTACTTTCAATTATCCAGTCTCGCACTGGTCCTTTATTTACTGCTTTCTATTCTTTCAATTCTCCAGTCTCGTACTGGTCCTGATATTTCGGCCCCTGCTTCCGGCCTTTCTTACTGCTTATGTGCACTTTATATATTTTAGTGCTAAGCACGGTCCTACGCTGACAAACGGTGCTTCTCCTCCTTTCTGTGAGGCCTTAGTTGGGGAAAACCCGGAGTTGAATCCCTCCTCCTGAGTTAGCCCCAAATAAGGAGCCCTCCTACAGCCGAGACTCCCGGTCAAAAGTCGAGTGACCGGTCGAGTTAAGAATGTCGCGTCAAGACTTAAAATGCTTACTCACTGGTTAAGCTGTTTGAAGATTGTTTATTAAAGTGGCGGGTAGGTCATGCCCGCAGACCGTTCGTACCGGTGCAGGAGGGTTGACGACTCATGGCGACAGGGAGATGTGCATTGCGGGTTATCACCACTACGAACCCGCAGTTTTGCCTCCGCTGGTTGGCCTAAATCTCGGAATCGCCGGACACATCCAGTTAGTACACCAAGTTGTACGGGAGGGCCTGAGTGAAACGGTACGACAACACTCAGAAGTGGCATGACTGGCCACTGTCACCGACGGCCACATCGGTGAGGCCCGCGGGGTTCGCAACCCTGCTTGAAGCGAAGCGGTCCAAGCTGTGTCGACACATGGTCCCTTTTTGTGTGTGCAGGTTTGAATACCTGGGTGCGAGTGTGCGCAAGATAGTATTGCTTTTATTACGTACTGCGCGTCTATGTCACCCCATAGATATTATGGTTGGTAGGCCTTATAGATATATATACGTATATATGCTGCTAACCATTTACCTTGCTTCGACTATTTATTCATGTACTTTAGCCCGCCCCCAGAATATGGATCCGGGGAGGGAATGTGTTTTCTACTTAGCTCTGTGGCTAATGGTTATTCTTATAACCAATCACAGGAGATTGGCCAACACGAAGCCCCCGCGCCGCAGGATGAGTTATCGGCCTTAGAGATGGCCCGGTCGGATACTCCAGCCTTGCCCCCTGTCTTCGGCAACGTGAGTCCTAGAGTATAGGACTAACTTAAGAGCATTTTGTTATAATCATGTGTAGCCCCCGAGGCAGATGTACTAAACAATAGGCTTCGGCCTTTTTCACTTTATGTAAATATAAGCTGTGTACTTAGTTTTCCTATTCTATTGCTTCCGCTATGTGATTCTGATGTGTTGTTGTGATTCTTGTGCCTGACAAGGCGATCACTCAGTGCTTGAGAGGGTGGGTCGTTGCCACCCGGGAAGCGCTAAGTGGCCGTCTTTGGGTGCGAATGGTTGTCAGGTCCAGAAATTCCTCCACAAGGTCAAGCGAGAGCCGCTGTTCTTCCTCATTCTTGATGTATACTAAAACTAGGGATTTATTTAAACATATAAAATTTGAGATCTAATTAAATTCCGCGACACTTTTCAATTTTTTGCGAGCTTTATCTAGCGATAACCGATCTTGGTTCGCAAACGCTCATAAGGCTAAACATTCGCGTGCATTTTGCAATGAGTTACGACATCCACA
Source organism: Dactylorhiza incarnata (assembly GCA_033032865.1). NCBI lineage: Eukaryota > Viridiplantae > Streptophyta > Magnoliopsida > Asparagales > Orchidaceae > Dactylorhiza > Dactylorhiza incarnata. The sequence goes on along the minus strand of JAWHQI010000285.1, from coordinate 22,795 downwards.
AGCTTGCAATTCGAGAATTGAAAATGCGAGAACAGACAAAATTTCAAATTGACGACAAACAGGTAGAAGTAATAATTAGGCCAAGCTCTGAAAATTTAGTGATCAAAATAAACATTAAGCATGTAATTAAACTTTCAAGGTGCGGGCATAGAGAGGAATATAAGAAATACCACCTGACAGTAGGCGGGGGAAGGTTCGTCGGGACCGAAGAGGGCCACCGATGGTGGCGACGTAGAGGGAAGAAGTGGAGTTTGGCGATGGGAGGGGCGGCAGAGTCGCTCTGGAGGGGAACCGAACAAGACAAACAAGTCTCATTCAGTTCTCTTTTCCAGGCCATTTTCATGATAGGGATCATTAGCTTTTATAAAGAAATCATCAAAATTGTTTATTTCCAATATATAATAATGATGGGGTTTTTAATATATAATATTAAAGGAAATTAGATGGGGAGAGGGGGTTCAAGACTTCAAGTTGACAGCTATTTTAAATGGGAGGGATAAATACTAAAGGATCAATGGTGACAGTTTTTTTAAAAGGATGGGAAGTCAAAAATTTAAAGAGTAGTTTAATTGTAATTAAAGGGGAAGATAATTGAGAGACAAGGGAATTGAATTTGGACATTTTAAAATTCCCTCATAATTTTTAAAACTCTTAATATTTGCTCATCATTTTGTAATTACAACATAATTTTAAGTTCAGGAAATTAAACTTAAAATAATTATATTTAAATTTTAAAGTTTGCCCTAAATATCATACTACCTGATTTGACGGACCTTTGTATTCAAGGTCTTAATGGTCGGTCACACCAATAAGTCGTAACAAACAAGCACGAGTACAACGAGCACGAGTACAACGAGCACAAGTACGAGCACGAGTAACAAGCATGGTAAAAATGCATAAACTCTTCTTGTAAGGAGCCCGGACAGGGTCTTCCGACTCCCGGAGTGACTGTCACACACTCCGGAGTGGATCTCCTCCAGAACCCTCGGGACCTCCTCCTCGGAGACACACCTTGTAAGGAGCCCGGACAGGGTCTTCCGATACCGGGCTCCTTCCTGAAGCATATAGTAGGCGGATTTGTACCTGAATCGTTTCTTATCCGAAATCTCCTCTGGGAATTTGCCCGAGGTCAGGAAGGCAATGAAAGGGTCCATCCACGTGGGTCGTCGATCAATCTCCATCAACTCTTCTTCTTCAATGGATGGCTGAAAGTCACCGTTCCCCCTACACTAGGTCATGCTTTGCCAAATAATCTGCCAGTGTGTTCTCCTTCCTTGGCACATGCCGAATGAAAAAGGTTCAGAATAGCCCGATGAGTTCTTTGACCTTCGTGAGGTATCGTTGGAGAGTCATCTCTCTGGTCTCAAACTCCCTCTTGACTTGGGATGTCACCACTATCGAGTCTGTTGAAACCTTCACGTCCTAGACCCCTAGCTCCCTTGCCAAGTTGAACCCTGCTATCACCGCCTCATATTCAGCTTGATTATTGGTGAGAGGGAAACATATGTCAATCGCTTGCTCGATCTTTGTCTTAGGGAGTACCTGCCTGAAGCCCCGTCCACCAGCTTCTCCTAGGCTAAATGCTCGGGAGACTTGGACTCTTCCACCTCGACCACATACTCCGCCAGAAAGTCAGCCACCACATGCAGGTGCCTTCATTGACAGTCAAGGTACGATTGAGATCTCCAATTCGCTCAGTTCCATCGACCATTTTGTCAATCTTCCTGAATGTTCCACCCCTTCTATGATGTTGCGAAGGCGATGGTCGGTCATTACCTTGATCTAGTGTGCCTGAAAATGCGGTTGAAGCTTCCTCGCCGAGATGATCAGAGCAAACGCTAATTTTTCAAGGATGGGGTACTTGAGTTCTGCCTTCTTCATGACCCTGCTGACATAGTAGATGGGTAGCTGCTTCTTTCTTTTTTCCCGAACTAGGATCGAGCTTTCCGCCTCAGCTCCTACCCCGAGGTACAGAGCTAAATTCTCTCCCTCTCTTGGTCCTTGGAGTAGCGGGGCATGCGTGAGCTTTCTCTTCAAATGTTGAAAAGCCTCTTCGCACTCTGGAGAACACTCGAACTTTTGATCCCTCGCAATACTTTGAAGAAGGGCGAGCACTTCTCCCCTGCCCGGGAGAGGAACCTGCTCAACCCTGCCAGTTCCCAATCAGTCGTTGGACCTCCTTGGCATTCTTAGGGGACTCCAAATCTAAGATTGCCTTCACTTTATCAGGATTGAGCTCTACTCCTGCCGGAGTGAGAAGATGACCTAGAAACTTCCCCATGCCCGCCCCGAAAATGCACTTCAGGGGGTTGAGCCTCATCTTAAATTTCTGCAGGTTGGCAGAAGTCTCTGCTAGGTCCTGGAAGTGAGACCCAACATACCTGCTCTTCACAATGAGGTCATCTACGTAGACCTCCAAATTTCTTTCATTCTGTTCCCTGAATACTCGATCCATCATCCTTTGGTAAGTGGCTCCTGCGTTTATCAACCCAAAGGGCATCATCTTATAACAGTAACATCCATCGCCCGTGATGAAGGAAACATCTTTGACATCTGGCGGGTGCATTCAGATCTGATGATAGCCTGAAAAAGTATCTAAAAACTCATCACTGAAAAACCGACTGCTAAGTTTACCAGCGCGTCGATTCGAGGCAAAGGATAACAATCCTTGGGATATATTTTATTTAACAAAGAGAAGTCAACACAAATTCGCCACCTCCCATCGCCCTTCTTTACCATTACAACATTGGAGACCCAGCCTGGGCACTGGATCTCCGATACAAAACCTGTCTTCAGCAGTTTTCCTACTTCTTCCCGGATGGGCTCGGCCAGAGTGGTTGCCAAAACTCTCTTCTTATGGCGGATGACGCGGACGTTCGGGTCAAGGTTGAGGCTATGACACGCCACATCCACATCGATTCCTGACATGTCCGCAGTGCTCCATGCGAAGACGTCAATGTTCTGCTGGATGCACTCTCGGACCTTCTTCTAGTCCTTCTGGCTCAACCTCCTGCTGACATGCACCTTCTCCGGCCTCCCGTCCTGGGTGAGGACTTCCTTCATCTCGATCTCCTCTACTGCTTCCATCCTAGCCTGATCCTCCATTGCCTTGTCAACCTCCTCTGCTTCCTCTTTCCAAGTGATGGTGTTGACAGTCGTGATGTAGCACTGCCTAGCCACCTTAGGGTCTCCCCTGACTTGGATCTGGACTCCTCCAATGCTATATTTTAAACATTGGTGGTAAGAGGAAGGTACACACTGGAAGGCACTGATGAGGGGCCGTCTGAAGATGGCGTTGTAGCTACTCGAGATGTCCATGATGACGAACTGACAATTCTTTGACGTTCCCCCCAGAGTCACAAGGAGCTCGACTCCTCCCTCCACTCACTTCCTCTCTCCGGAGAATCCAAAGAGGGGACCATCCGAGGCGAGTAACCTCTTCGCCTCCACCTTCTTCTCGTTGAAGGTCTTCTTGAAGATCATATTAACAGAACTCTCATTGTCCACTAGGATTCTGGAAACCGTGAAGTTCTCGATCGCTGGCTGGATTACCAGCGCATCGCATAACGTATCTTCATGCTCTGGCATATTCTTGGTAATGAAGGTGATTTTTTCCTGAGGGGTGGGGTCCTACAGGTTGAAGCAACACTCCGACGATAGATGACATGGAGGCTCCCCTTTCGGGTGGCCTCGATTCCTACTCCTCCGTGGATCACCCCAATCCCTCCTTAAGTTTCTACATCGACCCGGTCTTCGCATCGATCCTCTATCTCCTCCCTCTCTTCTCCTCTTCCAACCACCTGAAGTTGTTGCTGCCCCGCCGGGCCCCCTCCCTTCTCTCACTTCTAAGAACTCGGGGCAGGTAACCGTTGTGTGAGCTTCCTCCTGGAGAAGTCACAATATGACAACGCCACCCTACCCCTCTCTGCCCCTCCTGGGTGATTCTTTCTCCCTCTTTTTCCTCATCGGCCTATCTCCATGGCATGCTGAGGCGTGGGATAGAAAGGTCTTGGATCCGGTCGCCACCCCGGAGGGTTGAACCGTCCCTGCCCCCTCCCCCTGAAAGTGCCCCCTCCTCCTTGGAAAGGTCCCCCACCATGGGCAAATCCTCTTCTGTGACCCTGAGGATACCCTCTCGGTGGCCTTCAAACTAGTCGATTGATTGACGGTTGGTACCTTCTTCCTGGTTCCTGGTTCCTGACCCATGTGTAGGATCAAGCGCAACCAATTATCCCAAAAGCTCGGACTTATGGGAAGGGCGCTACTTTTTCTTTAAGGAATTAGGAAAGGCGCTACGGGCCAAGTGAAGGGACGATGGACCCAACAATCCCCCCCAGCATCCAGCACGAACCGCAAGATCAGAGGTGCTCCACATGGCTCAGAGTTGGCGCACCACATGCCTCAGAGGTGGTTTTTCACATGGCTCCGGCCGCCTAACCCGTCGGGACCCACACGGGTAGAGAAATTTCAGGATTTAATCAGCGCCCCCGGTCTCAAACCCGCAACCTCCCTCTGATACCACTTGTATGATCAAGCGCAACCAATTATCTCAAAAGCCCGGACTTATGGGAAGGTCGCTACTTTTTCTTTAAGGAAGTAGGAAAGGCGTTACGGGTCAAGTGAAGGGACGCTGGACCCAACACCATGCCGCAATTCGAGGGTGAAGGCAAGTTGCAAGGTATGCCCTGACACTTCATGGACCAAGAGAACCTCTTCCTGGAATTTGTCCATGTAGCTCCCCAACGACTCCTCAGTTCTCTGCTGGATTAGGAAAAGAGCCTCGACCCCCTTCTTCCTCTTCTTTGATGTGGCAAACCACAGCAGGAAACTCTGGCGCAGATCTTCGACGCTGTAGATGGTCTCGGAGGGGAGCTGATGGAACCAATTTCTCGTCTTTCACTTAAAAGAAATGACAAATAACTTACACTTGAAGGTATCTATCATCTGATTGATGGAGACGACATCCTCAAACCATTGGAGATGTTGGAGGGGATTATCCTTACACGTGTAGTATGATAAGATGAGCTTCGTGAATCCTTCTGGAACTGGAGCTGAGAGAGTCAGCTCGCAAAATGGGCTTCTTGAATCTGCCTGGCGAGCCCGGGGAACTCGACCGGTCTCCTCGCCTGGGTAGTGTGTACTCGGCGGACTGGGAAACATCACCCGCGTGTGGAGGGCTCGCTCGTCCTCCCCCGCATGCACCTCCTTCCCAGGTCGCCTGCTTGGTGCCTCCTCGCCCAAGGCTTGCTAGGCGAGCACTGGAACTGCGAGAGTTGAGCACTCGCCCGGTGGCGTGAGGGAGATGTGCAGAGTCTCCAAAATCGACTTCTTCAACTCATCGAAGTCACTCTTTCTAACGAACTCGCCTGAGGGGGGCGAGTTCCTAAGGTCGCCTCCTTTCCCATCGCTTTCGGCCATGGGATTTTACTTAGGATTTTTCGAACAAGCTACGGTCCATGCTCATCGCTCCAAAAATGTTGAACCCGTAAACCACGGTTCAACAAGGAGTTCGGACCAAGGGTGTAGCTTGCACTTAATTCTCCTGAGTTGAGTCACTAGGAAAGACTCTCGGGGCAGGAACCTCCATCTTTATGGTGGAAAACTAGAATAGACCCTCGAGCTGCTGCGAGCAGGTCCCGTCACACACCCGGAAGATCTTAGAGAGCTTCCTCTCCTAAGCCAAATGCTGAGTGGGGCACCCTGGAGAACACTAGAGGATTCCTGTCCACCCAACCAAAAACCACGGTGAGCGGCAAGCCTGAACCCTCTTGCCAATCAAAGCTAGCCAAAAGAGAGAGAAACAAGTGAGAGATCCTCTCCAAAGGTGCCCTTGGGGGTCTATTTATAGTTTTCTCAAAACGGTCCGCGGATAGCTGAATCCCGTTGTTTGGAATGACTAACTACAGGCGAAAATAGGATTTCCTGGAAAAAATAGGCCACAATGCATACACGCGAGTCCAGGTGGTTCTAGGCCTACTCGCCAGGGGGTGGCGAGTACCCGGTGGGGCTGGGACTCGCACTCACTCCGAGCTGGGGGCCGGTGCAAGCTGATTTGCCCCACTCGCGCCCTGACTCGCCAGGGCCCAGTCTCGCTCCCGATTGTTTGATGGCTTGATGAATCCACTCGACAAACACGGGGTTGTACACCTGCAACTCTTATAAATATGTATATTATTCATTATATATATACTATATATAAAAAAATATCAAACTCATGAATTTTACACTCATTGAAATGATTACGACCGTCGAATCTGGCATGATATTTCATCAGCCGCCGGATCAAACCTCTCTCTCTCTCTAATTTTTCGTTGGTCTCCTAAACCTACTAGGGGTGACCTAAAACTATGAAAGTGTAGGGTACTCTACAACATGAAATTACGATTTTACCTCTAAATTTATTGAAAAAAGAGGGTCATATGATCCGTTTTTTAATCTCACAAAAATTATCAATGGTGAGAATTGAACTCAAGTTTCCACTATGTCAAGCAAAGATGACAACCATTACACCATATGATTTTTGTTGAACAACATTGAATTACTCAAATTTCCCCGCCGAATGCCGCCGCCCCTGCCGAATGTCACCCCCGCTGAATGTCGTCGTCCCCACCGAATATCGCCGCCCCCGGAGAATGTCACCGCTGTGTACACACACACACACACACACGCACACACACACACACACACACACACACACACACACACACACACACACACACACACACACACACATGCACGCACACACGCACACACGCACACACGCACACACGCGCACACGCACACACGCACACACGCACACACGCACACACACGCACAGCACGCAACACCCCCAGACGCACCACACACCCCCGACGCACCCCCCCCCCCCCCCCCCCCCCCCCCCCCCCCCCCCACACACACACACCGCACACACCCACACACACCCACACACACCCACACCCACACACACACACCCACACCCACACACCCACACACCCACACACCCACACACCCACACACCCACCCACACGCACGCACCCACGCACCCACGCACCCACGCACCCACGCACCCACGCACGGACGCCCCCTGCGGGGCGGTTATAAATAATATTAGTACATATAAAAAGTTAATTTTAACTTAATGTAAACAAAAAATTTACTTTTAACTTAATTTCATTAGTATTAGTACATATAAAAACTATGCCTACAATATAACGTGAGTGTTCATGGCTTAATCTATAAGGTGCCTGATTGTTAAGGTGGTGGTCGGTTGATCGAGCCTCACCTGTCGCGCTAATTTTCCTTTTTATTTTCCTTTTTTAAAATTTTGCTCAAATTTAGTCCCACATCGTGAGATTAAGTTATCTATTCCAGTATAAATTAAAAAACGACATTTAATATTTTAAAAATGATGTATTCCTGGTGGGCTACATAGATTGCGTGGATTCATCGGGTCGGGCTATGTGCTAACGCCGCGCATCGTATTTTTGGCGGTATTTGATTCAAATTCAATTATTTTAGGCAATTGTTAACCGCACCTCAATTTTGGCTATCCGCAACCCTTTTATATGAAGTATTACGCATTTTTTTGGACATTTGTCTTGTACAAGCATTTTTAGGAAAAGTGTTCAACACGAAAGTTGTAGATATCGTCGAGATCAACAACTTTCGTGTTGAACACTTTTGCTAAAAATGCACGCACAAAACGTATTGCCGCTCGAATTGAAACATGAGCGTAACTATAACGAATTTTTGGAAATAAGCATTGTGCATGCATTTTCAGGAAAAATGTTAAACACGAAAGTTGTAGATCTCGACGATATCTACAACTTCCGTGTTGAACACTTTTCCTAAAAATGCTTGTAGAAGGCGTATTTCCAAAAAAAAATGCGTAATACTTCATATAAAAGGGTTGTGGATAGCCAAAACTGAGGTGTGGTTAACAATTGCCTTATTTTAACATAGTTTTAGGTCACCCCTAGTAGGTTTAGGTCACCCCCTAGTATGTTTAGGAGACCTATGAAAAAGTGGAGAGAGAGCGATTTGATCCGACGGCTGATGAAATATAATGTTAAATTCCACGGCGATAATCAGTTTAATGAGTTTAAAGTTCATGATTTTGATATTTCTTTATATATGGTAGAGATATATTGTTTTAGGGTGCTGCTATTAGCACCGCTGTTTTGGTTAGTCGCACCGCACTTTCTTCTAATTTTTCGCGGCTTTTGGAAATACTACATGTTTTTTTAGGAAAATTGTCCAACACGAAAGTTGTAGATTTCGACGAGATCTACAACTTTCGTGTTGGACACGTTTCCTAAAAATGCATGTACAAGGCGTGCTTTGAAATACGTCAGGTTTCGCGCCTTTTGGAAATACGTCTTGTACATGCATTTTTAGGAAAAGTGTTCAACACGAAAGTTGTAGATCTCGTCAAAATCTACAACTTTCGTGTTGGACAATGTTCCTAAAAATACATGTACAAGACGTATTTCTAAAGGCGCAAAAAATTAGGAAAAAATTACGATGCGACTAGCCAAAACTGCGGTGCTAATAGTAGCGCCATTATTTTAAGGTGATTGTTATCCGCACTACGGTTTTGGCTATCCGCACTTTTTTTGTAAGTTATTACGCGCCTTTTAGAAATACGTCTTGTAGATGCATTTTAAGGAAAAATGATCTTTTGTGAAGAACACTTTTCCTAAAAATACACGCACAAGACGTATTGCCGCCCTGATTAAAACATGTGTGTAACTATAGTGAATTTTTGGAAATACGTCTTATTTTAAATGCTCCATATTATCATCATATATACCATTATACTATAGATTAGATTCCTGTCGTATCTGTTTCTTGTTTCGGGTCAAATCTGTTTTGTGGACCGAATCACGACAGATTTTCTTTCGGTTTTATTTGGAATTGAAAGTTCCATTTGCTTGCATCGAGATTAGTGCCATCAGATTATTCCAAGTTTGATCCAATCCAGAAGCAACAAAGTGCGGTCCGCCCGCCGGAAACATTTCTGAACCCAACTGTTGACCCACACCCAAACTGCTCTAAAAGATCCGCTTTCACGCACACCCGGGCATGCGCCACCCGTCCCCGGCTGCTCATGACAGAGTCAATCCAAAGTTGCTCGCCATTCATCGCGGCAATGCGCCCAATATGCTTCTTCTCCCTAACAATTAGCGGGAGACCCAGTAGCCTTACCCATAAGTGCGACTTAAAAAGAAAAAGAAAAAAAATTGTTAGTTGAAGAACGGAGTTACAAACAAAAAAAAACAAAAACCCGAGTGATAGCCTACAAATTTATTGTTTATCAGCTTAGTTTCTTAATTATTATTATTCCATCACTTGTAACCATCCATCAAGTTGCATTCACCGGCCATGCATGCCACATTTAATTCAAATATATATTTAAAAAATAGAAATGGTAAATAAATAATTACATTCCTTGAAAGTATTTAAATGGAGGGAGAGGAAGAGGAAGGAAGCAGGCTTACAACTTTACTTGATAAACCATGACAGAAGCTGAAGAAGCTGGCAGGAAATACAATAAATTAGACCCAACAGAAGGGTGGCAGTGTAAGTAAATAATTATCCCTTTATTTTTAGGGTTTATATACCATGCCCCGCATCTATTTCTTTATTTTTGATAAAATCTAAATATAGTTTAGATACATACATTAGAAAGACAACTTTTTCATGGATATATACATCTTTGTATGACAACTTATGAAACATGAATAAATTTATACCTAACATACTCCCCTTTACACCTTTGTATGTGAAATCTTACAAATCATCAATCTTTTCTTCTCGACATGCTAATAGAAGTGCAGCCTTTACATAACTACTATGTTCATATTCTTTTTTAGTCGTGTTTCCTTCTCTATCTCCAACATGATTTTAGACCACTTTTCGTAGATATTAATGACACTATTGCTGGAGAATCGACGGTGATGATGAATCCATGAATAGTGTTAATTAATCTTTAAACTTCAATTTTTAGATTGATTACAACTCGACCCAAATAGTGATTTATAATTTTAAAATGAACGAGTCTTCACATATTCAATTATTCATACATCCATTGAATACATGTTGGGAAAAGATACAATCTTTTAAACAAACACAATATTTCAAGGAGACACAACTATATAAAAAAGTCATATTCATACACAAAAGGCAACTTTTTCATTAAATAAGACAGTTTTTCATTAATATAATTCTTCATAACATGAGTCAATAGACATAACTCTTCAATAACTTACCGAGCGTTAATTGGTTTATATTTATTTACAGTTGAATCCAATGACCATCCGATTGAAGAGGTGAGGCTAACGGTGGACCCAACCGACAATCCAAATCTTCCTGTGCTAACATGGCGCACATGGGTACTTGGGGTTACATCATGCGTGATGCTCTCCTTCGCGAACACCTTCTTCGGATACAGATCAAACCAAATGTACATTGGTTCTGTATGCGTGCAGATCATCACCCTTCCCATCGGTAGATTTCTTGCTAAAACTCTCCCAAACAAGAAAGTGAACATGATCCCGTTTGCAAATTGGGCATCCTTCTCCCTCAATCCCGGGCCATTTTCTATGAAGGAGCATTGTCTCATCACCATCATAGCAGGTGCAGGAGGTGCCGGTGGAGCCATTGCAATAATAACAATTGTTAAGGCTTTCTATCACAGAAAGATAAACCCCATTGTAGCTTTTTTGTTGGTGCAGACAACAACGGTGAGAAGCTCTCAAGGAGTTAGTTTTCATAATTATATAATTTTATTATGTATGGTACAAGCAGGGGTGTTCACGAACCGAATTGAATCGAATAAATATTTATTCGAATCCAAATTTGGCATTGAATGCAGAGATCCGGAATCTGATTCGTTCAAATATTTGATTCGGATTCTTACCCAAATCCCTAGATTCGAATTTGGATTCATGCTTGAATTCGAATTCAAATTTGCCTTTCAAATACTACAAAGTTAACATGGATTGATGTTGTAGAAACAACAAAATTCCGTGAAAAAAAAGATAATTGTAAATGTTACAAATGATAAACCTTGAGAAATAAAAAAAAAACCCGCATATTTAAATAAAGTTAAGTGGCATAACTTGGTATCATTAGGTGCATAATGATATATTAAAAGAAACACAACAAATCAAATTATTTGATGATTATAAATATGACTTAAGGATAGATAACTAAAAAAATTTTTAAAATATGCCTTCCATTAATTTGCTCTCCAAAATATATATCATCCATGTAGCATCCAAGCATAATCAACATTGCAAATTTTCTAGCTAAGGCCAAATAAAATTTCATGTTGATGAATGAATTATTATTTGGACAAGTAATTAGTATGATGTATTCAAATAAATTCAGCTGGTTCAAGTAATTGGCATGATGCAGACATTATTATATAGTACTTTAAGTAATTTTTAATTCAATTTTCTGCTTGGAACATTATGGCAGTTGCTTGGGTATAGCTGGGCTGGAATTTTCAAAAAATACCTGGTTGACTCGCCTTATATGTGGTGGCCAGGCAACCTTGTCCAAGTCTCGCTCTTCAAGTATTACTTCATAACTCTGTTTTCATAACTCTCATTTCGCTCTTCAAGTATAAAACTCAATATGTTGTTGCTTCTTCTCTTTCAACATAGAAGAATTTTACAAAATATTTAAAGTTTGGGACAATGAACTAATGAAGTAATGTTGACAAAACCATGACATCTAAATATATATAAGATTTTGTAAGAGTGTAGCATGCACATGTAGGATTGAAATTAGAATTTTATAAACAAAAATAACCTTTTCAAAGTTTTAGTTTGTATTATTGTGAAACTAATATTAATGTAGTCTTTATATATCTCTATTAATGTGACTTTGCTATAGAGCACTGCATCTCAATGAAAATAGAGAAAAGGGACGCCTGACGAGGTTTCAGTTCTTCACGATGGTCTTCATTGGAAGCTTTGCATACTATGTGATCCCTGGCTTCCTCTTTCCTTCTGTCTCCATCGTCTCTATTCTATGCTTAGTATACGAATTCCATCACCATGCATCAGATTGGATCTGGACTCAATGGCCTTGGCATTGGCTCCTTTGGTCTTGATTGGTCCACAATTGCTGGCTTCCTAGGTAGCCCATTGGCCACACCTGCAACTGCAATCTTCAATATAGTGATCAGCTATATTCTGATTGTGTATGTGATTCTTCCACTTGGGTATTGGACAAATGTCTATAATGCCAAAAGATTTCCGTTGATCTCTGCAATGTATTTGACTCCCATGGACAACCCTATAAATATTACTCGGATCATCAATAATGACAGCTTCACTCTTAATGTCCATCAAGAAGAGACTTACAGCAAGTTGAATATAACTCTTTCATTTGCTATTGTTTATTCTGCAAGCTTTGCTAGCCTGACCGCTTCAATCACACATGTTGCTCTTCATCATGGAAAGTATGTATTGTGATGATTTTAAGCCTATTCATGCTAATTACACAATCACGTATTTTTCATTATAATTAAGTCTATTCATTATGTCGATAGGGATATTTGGCAGATGTTCAAAAATACAAAAGAATATGTTAAGGAAAGTGTAGAGGATGTTCATAGCAGATTGATGAAACGAAATTATGAGCCGGTGCCCCAGTGGTGGTTTCATGCCCTCTTAGTTGCAATTATTTCTCTCTCTCTCCTCACTTGCTTAGGATTTGACAAGCAACTGCAACTCCCATGGTGGGGGCGTATTATTGGCCGGCACTATGGCGTTGCTCTTCACATTACCAATTGGAGTTATAGTGGCAACAACTAATATGGTGATCATCAATATTGTATACATGATAAATCTTCATTCTATAACAACAACAAAATTAAGAAGACAAGAGAATTCTTGTTAATTATTATTGTTACAAGCTTACTATTAGAATTACTAAATATTATGCAGGGAGTTGGACTTAATGTTATTTCAGAATACATCATTGGCCTAATGCTACCTGGAAAGCCGCTCGCAAATGTGACGTTCAAGATATATAGCACAACGAGTATGTGGCAAGCACTCACACTACTCAGTGATTTAAATTTGGGGCATTACATGAAAATACCCCCAAAGGGCCATGTTCATCGCACAAGTAATAAACATGTACACTCTATCCATCTCAATTGTTTCAACACACAATCTAATATTTCTATATAAACTCCATCTACAGTTCGCAGGCACGATGATAGCAGCTACTGTTTCCTATGGAACAGCATGGTTCATTCTTAACACTGTGGAGCATATATGCGAACCGAGTAAGTTGCCACAGGGCAGCCCATGGACTTGCCCTGGCGATGATGTATTCTATAATGCATCTATAATTTGGGGACTTGTTGGACCGATGAGGATGTTCGGCAAGCTCGGGCACTACTCGACTTTGAACTTCTTCTTCCTTATAGGCTTGTTGCTGCCCATTCCCTTCTGGATTCTCGCAAAATCTTTCCCTCAATATAAATGGCTCAAGTATATACACATTCCTTTATTGATCTCAGGAGGATCTGGCGTTCCACCAGTACACTCAGTAAACTATATTATGTGGAGTTTGGTTGGAATTTTCTTTAACTATTATGTTTACAAAAGACATAAAAATTGGTGGGCAAGACACACATATGTAATGTCCGGCGGCTCTGGATGCTGGAGTAGCCTTCATGGGAGTACTACTCTTCATTTCTCTGCAATCACACAACATCTTTGGAATAGATTGGTGGGGAGGTGATGCAAATGATCATTGCCCACTTGCCAAATGTCCTGTAGCTCATGGTGTGGTTGCTGAAAATTGCCCTGTCATGTAATGATTTTGAAAGATTATTATATGCTAATAAAGTATGTGAAAGATGACATCTTCAATGCATTTCTTGTTATGTTTGGTAAATATTTTTCATCTTGATGTCATCTAATGCTTCAAATAAATGAGTGATGTATTCATCCAGTGGGGCATGAGAAAGTGATGGAAGCTTAATGTTGGTTTTAGGGCGTTTTGATCTTTTTTGGGGTTTGCCCTAATTTCCCCTATAAGTAGAACGGGTTAGAGCTCTTATTGAGTGTGAAGTTGTATTGTGCAACCCTCTTTGTTTTCTCCCCAAGTGGTAGGTTTCATGCCCTCTAATTAGTTGCAATTATTTTTACAAAACATTTTAAAGTTTGCGCTTACACCATAATATGCACCGATTTCATATCTTGGGGGGACTCAAAAATAATCTTGGATTGCTTAATGCAAAAGGATTTCAATCAGTGGAGGCTCTATGAACTCGGAGAGAAGGAATAGGGTGGCGGACATCATGTCTAAGTATGCGTTGATGCGTAACATTAGCTGTAGTTTCTCCTCAAGATCACGCTCCTAATCAAATTCGTAGAATCATCAAGGCGGATGCATCTAGCGCTTTACATATTCGTGTGTCAGAATTCAGACTTCCCTCTTTATGTCTGAATTATGGGTAAAGTCATGTTGTTCTATTTGGTGGTTCAGGGTAGCTCCCACACCATATGTATCCTTGCTCTTTTTTTGGCTCACGATATGTGCAAACCGAAATAGGATATGTGCGGAACCGTGCGCTTAATACAAAATATTAACGAAAATACCAAATACTTTGCCCTAAGAAGTGTTCGGCGCAAACCATTTCCCTGCAAAACTCGCCCCGTCGCTCCCTTCCTCGTAGGCATTGGAAGCCGCCGGACCTCCTCGTTTCTCCTCCCCGGCGGCGAAGAAATTTTGGAGGTTTCAATTGGAAACCTCGCTGCTATTTGGCAAAATTTTGATGAGATGATTATGCTACAACACACGAAAATAAGAGATCTTTTGGACAAAAACACCATTCAAACAAACAAGGAGTTTAGTTCTACTTTATATTCTGATTTAGTTGGGTATATTTCATTCACAGCTTTGAAACATATCAAAAAAGAAAATATAGAGCAAGGGCCGATCAAGCATTAATTGGAGAGTGCACACAAAGAATAAAATATCCGTTGGGACTATCTTGCGGACATGATGAATTAACAAGTTTTGTTTTTTTTGTTATAATTTGTAATCATAAGCTTTAAACTATTGGTTACAAATTTTCAGTACTTTCATCACGAAACTACCAATTTATCGTGGCAATGCGTCCAATATTCATCTTGTCCCAAAAATTAGCGGGAGACCCGATGGCCGCACCATAATAGCGATGTTGAACCAAAAAAGAAATTAGCTGTTCATGCATTGTTACATATATGTACAAATAAATATAAACGTTACAAAAAAAACCCGGTCACACTACACCATATCATGCATATGGTAGCACTCAAAAACCGCTACTATATATGAAAAAATCGCTACTGTAGGGCTACGATAGCGATTGCATGTGTGTGTGTTGCATCACTTACCTACAAATTTATTGTTTATGAGGATAAGTTCTTAATTATTATATACGAGTGATAGACGCTGGGCTCCGCCCCTACAACCAATCGCAAAAGTACCTTGATCTCCACCACGCCGCGTCCGCCCCTCACAAATGTTTTGAACGATAATTAAAAATACATAATAATTTTATACAAATTGATATTAATAAAAATGACAATTTAAATTAAAATCAATTAAAATTAACGCCCTCTCTCTCTCTCTCACACGTGAAAGAGTTGACCGGTGCCCTTTCTCTCTCTCCCCCACGGATGGAGAAAAAAAGTTTTTAAAATAGACGGGGTAATTTGGGCATTCAAATGTGTGATAGATTATTATTATTACTCCATCACTTGGCCAGTGCCACCATCCATCAAATTGCATTCACCCGGCCATCAGGCCATGCCACATTTATCTCAAAATATATTTAAAATTAAAAAAAGGTAAATAAATAATTACTTGATTAACCATTAAAGAAGCTAAAGAAGGCAGGCAATACAACTTATATATTAGACCTAACTGAAGGGTGGCAGAGTACATATAGCCTTTTTTTTAAGGGTGGTGTTAAAGGCAAACCAGAATTGGCTATTGGCAAACCAATTTCTATGAGTTATTACGCGCTTTTTTGAAAATACACTTTTTACATGCATTTTTAGGAAAAGTGTTCAACACGAAATTGTAGATCTCGTCGAGATCTACAATTTTCGTGTTGAACACTTTTCCTAAAAATGCATGTACAAGGCATATTTTCAAAAAATTCGCTATAGTTACAATCAGAGCGACAATACGCCTTGTGCGTGCATTTTTAGGAAAATTGTTCAACACGAAAGTTGTAGATCTCGACGAGATATACAATTTTCGTGTTGAACACTTCCTAAAAATGCATGTACAATTTGTATTTTTAAAAGGCGCGTAATAACACATAGAAATTGGTTTGCCAATAGCCAATTCTGGTTTGCCTTTAACACCACCCTTTTTTAATTATTCCTTTGTTTTTAGGTTTTATTTTTTTCAGGTGTCAAATTTTATATTTGGTTAATTTCTTTTATGGAATATACACACACGAGTGCCCGACACGGGGCTCCGCCCTATAGCCAAGCGCGACAGTACCCGGACGGCGACGGTGGGCTCCGCCCGCCCCCATTATTTAAAAAAGAAAAAAAAGTCAAAATAATTAACAGTGGCCTGAGCGATTGTTCAAAAATTATTTAACAGTGGCTCACACTGTACAACCCCGTGTTCGCCAAGGGGTGAATTGAGACTCGGGCATAGGTGAAGCGAGGGAGGGCTCGCCGCATCGCGGCGAGTGGGTCGCAAAGGCGGGGCGAGAAAGGCTCACCTCCTTGCGATAAGGGGGATGCGAGGGCGAGGCTAGTTGTCGCTCGCCGCTTTGGGGTGCGCGTAGCATTGGCGAGGCGAGCAGGGGCTCGCTGTTTGGGTTCGACTCAGGAGATCGCTCGCACTCGCCTAGGAAGGTTGCAGGGGAGGAGGCGAGCCGGCTTTGTCAGACCCGGGAGGTTTTTGGTGCAATATTTTATTCATGTTTATTCAGGCCTGTCTGCCAATAGCCATCTCAAACAGCGAAGTTTGGATTTTGCAGACCAGTTTCTGGTGCGTTTAGAAAAATCAAAAGGCGGAATGACGTTATTTGCAGATCAAACTAGAGAATCTATAAATAGACCCTTAAGGGCATCTTTGGGGGGATACGATCTTTGGGCTTTTTCCTCCTCTAGTTAGTTTTGGTTGGCTCCTAGTGCCCTCCAAAGGTGCTCAGTTCAGCATTGTTTTGAGAGGGGAAGCTCTCTAAGATCTTTCAGGTGTGTGATGGGACCTCCGCGCTGCAACCAAGGGTCAGTCCTTAGCTCAAAATCCTTAGTTAAGTTTTTCCACGGGACAAGCAAGTATCAGCTGCCCCCATCTTTTGGGTCTGAACTCCTCTAGAGACAGGTTGACGGTTTCAGCATTTTTAGTGCGGTGAGCGTGGAACGCAGCTGGTGCAAGAAAGTCCTAAGGAAGTGACATGGCTGGAGAGGATGAGCGAGGTACCGGCCACGACGGCTCGCCACCACCGGACTCGTCAACGACGGTTGGGATGATGGCAGATTTCAAGAGGGAGGTGATCGAGACGATCAACCTCGCCTCCGTCACGGTGCGAGACGAATTCTCGACCCCCACGACCCAGGTCGCCTCGCCTCTGGGGGTAGGCGAGAGTTCCCAGGACGGAGGTCGGACAAGGAGAAGGCTGGCAAAGCGCCGGGAGGAGACCTCGCCGGGCGAGAGCTTTTTCCCAGCCCGGCAGGTGTGGACCTGGTCAGTGAGCTTGTGGGGCGAGTGGAGTAGGCGAGAGCGACGAGTGGAGGAAGTCCATTCTGCGAGCTGGTGCTATTTAATAATATATTGATATGAACTGATATTGTTGCTCACAACTTCTCTGTTGTAGGTCCATATGATGTGAAGGTAAAGGTTGTGTTGGATTACCATGGATGATTCCGCTGTCGGGCTCTCATTAGTCGGTGAGTCAGGTTGATCTCTGGAGAGGCTGACAAGGTAAAGACACTACAACATTTTAGACCTACGACAACATTTTTTTGGAGTTTTCGCGGCGCTTTTCAAACGCCGCTAATGATTTTGCGGTTTGTTTATGATCAACAAAATCATAAACAATGTCTACCTGATAACCTGAGTAACTCAGAAATCAGAACACGGAAATGGAATCTGTATAGCAAAAAATAGCAGAGGGTAGCTAGGGCATGTGATTGTACCTGCAATAGACTAGAAAGGGCCGACAAGGTTAGGGCCGGCGGGGCTTGAACTCACAAGATCGACACCAGCAGATGGCATCTAGTGAGCTAGGGCACGGTCGACTCGTCGTCGATGGAGATGAACAAACTATATGATTCGTCGTCGACGCTGCTAGGGCACGTCCGACAGGAATCATTGGATCGAAGGAGATGCTGAGGACGGCGCCACGACCGATGAGGTAGACAACGCCGGGCGCTTGCACTTCAAAAAAGTCGATGCTGCTTTGGGTTGGCGACGATGGCTGCGGGTAGATAAGAAGGCTTCTCACCGCTGCTCTCTTCTTGCCGGAGACTGGAGGAGAAAGGGAAGCGGGGCGATCAGAAGTCGCGGATGAACCCTAGACCGCGGAGCGGGTTGGATATTTTAATGTATGGTTTTTGCTGCATTTTTTCATTAAAAACGTCGTCAATTCCATACTTAAAATAAAACCTATTCCGACGTTTTACAAAGCGCCGCAATAAAAACGTTGTTGTATCTCTATTTTGTTGTAGTGAGGTTAGGTGGATTGCCCTGGATGATTCCGCTGCCGGGCTCTCATTAGTCGGTGGGTCAGATTGATCTCTGGAGAGGCTGGCAAGGTAAAGGTTGTGTTGGATTGCCCCGGATGATTCCGCTGCCGTGATCTCATCAGCCAGTGGGTCAGGTCGATCTCTGGAGAGCCTGACAAGGTAAAGGTTGAGCTGGATTGCCCCGGATGATTCCGCTGCCGGGCACTCATTAGTCGGTGGGTCAGGTCGATCTCTAGAGAAGCTGGCAAGATAGAGGTTAGGCTGGATTGCACCGGATGATTCTGTTGTCGGGCTCTCATTAGCCGATGGGTCAGGTCGATCTCTGGAGAGGCTGGCAAGGTAAAAGTTGTGCTGGATTGCCCCGGATGATTTCGATGCCGGGCTCTCATTAGCTGGTGGGTCAGGTTGATCTCTAAAGAGGTTGGCAAGGTAAAGGTTAGACTGGATTGCCCCGGATGATTCCGCTGCCGGGCTCTCATTAGCCGGTGGGTTAGGTCGATTTGTGGAGAGGCTGGCAAGGTAAAGGTTGAGCTGGATTGCCCCGGATGATTCCGCTGTTGGGCTCTCATTAGCCGGTGGGTCAGGTCGATCTATGGAGAGGATGTTAAGGTAAAAGTGGTGTTGGATTGCCCCAGATGATTCTGCTGTCGGGATCTCATTAGCCGGTGGGTTAGGTTGATCTCTGGAGAGGCTGGCAGGAATAAGCGAGAAGTTAGCCTCGAGAAAGTTTCACTACCAGGACCCCCTAGCCATGAGTGGAGAGGAGGCGTAGGGCTCGTCCCACAGGGGCTCGCAGAGCTGCGGGCCGCGAAGTCTCCCGCAGGGCAGGGCTCCGCTCACAAGACAGTCAACCCAAGCGACATGCTAGTGCCTGGCATATATAGATGAGCGACTATAACGCCCTTGATTTTTTCCGGAATTATTTAATCCAGTGTTGACGTGTTTATGACGTCAGGGCGTTACTTTTAACGACAAGTTGGCAGTGCATCACCGTTAGTGCGTTTTCGCGTATGTTAGGTCTAGCCGACCAGAGTTTGGGATTCGTATCTAAAGTGGAAAATTTTATGTTGGAAAATTAAGTTGTATAATTTTAGACTTGCTTGTCAAGTTTCGTTACGATCCGAGCCATTTTGGAGCCTCGACGCATTTTCGAAGTTTTGTAGAATTTATGTTCGCCGTAAACTTTAAAAGCTTATATCTCGAGAATGGCTCGTCGGATTTTGGTTTTGACCTCGTCGTTGGATTCGTAGCGCTGACATTCGCCTTGGTGCGATTTTCGTCGGTTTCGGCATTCGTTTAGTTTTTGGCAATAATATACTATTATTATATTTACTATTATTAATATTATTATATATAAATATCCCCCTCCCTCTTCTTCTTCATTCTGACCGAACCAGTCGAACGTGAGAGAGCGAGAGAGGCGTCTTTTCGTGGTGCTTCAGATCGCCGCCGACGGAGCTCCGGTGCACGAAATCTTCGTCGGAGCATAGATCTGGAAAGCTCTCTCGCCGTGCTCTTCGCGTTCGTGGTAAGTATTTCTCATTTCTTGGACTTTTTCGCGCTAGGGTATTTGGCCCTAACCCCCGTTTGGTCGTCTTTTATGTATATTTCACCTTACCGTGCCTTCTTTTGGACCGATCTACGACGTGAAGTGTTTCAGAGGTCGGATCCGGGTAAATCGAGTCAAGTGGTGGTTGCTCCCCTTGCTTGTCTTCTTAGCAATTTCTTAGTTTTGTTAATTCCAGTTTAAGTCTTATTAATTTTATGGCTAATAATTTTCTCATTATGTGCTTGACTTCTTACATTAAGAGGTTGTAATCCTCCATATCTAAAATTACTCCCTTTGATATTTTTTCCCTTTTTTTTCTTGTACAAATAATCTCTTGAAGTTTATTTTTGTGTTTTGAAGTTGAGTTTCAGCTATGGTAGAATGATGTGGTGGTTTAGAAGAAATTGTGTAAATTTTAAGTTAAAACCGACTTCCCGTCCCGTCGATCGACCTCCAGTCCCGTCGATCGACAAGAGAGCGAGCAGGGAAGTCGTCGGTCGGGCTCTGAGTAAGAATCGACGGGACCTCCCGTCGATCGGCGGGACCTCCCGGCGATCGGCGGGACCTCCCATCGATCGGCGAGACCGTCCCGTCGATCGTCGGCAGCAGCTGGGGAAGTTGTTCCTCCGAGCCTTTAAGTCGAAATCGACGTGGCCTCCCGTCGATCGACGGGACCACCCGTCGATCGACGAGAGCTCCCGCCAATTTTTTCTTCCCTGAGTGTAGTTTTTGTTCCTTTGCCTGTTTCTTTAATGCTTGTTCCTCTCCCTTTAAGGTGTGAGCATCTAGTTGTCTTTGTTCTTTGGAGTGGGTTTTTTAGGGTAATGTTTCTCAGTGAGGAGTATTGCTTCTTCCTCACTGTTGTTAGCAATCGGGCTGGATGTAAAGTTTCCTTAGTGGTTATGGGCTGCAGGTAACAGTTTTCTCCTTGATGACCATTTTTTTCCTGAAATCTAGACTAGTCAGTCGTGCCATTCTCGAGTTATAAGTAGTCGATTTGGGGTTGTTGGTGTTGGTGGATTAAAACCACCGCCACAGTGCCCTGCACTTAAATTGAATATTTTTTTACAGGATTTTACCCGAGTTGGTTGGTTTGTTATTTGTTTGTTTTACTGCTGGTGTTCTGGCGGAGGTATCTCCCACCCCAGTTGCTGGATACTTTCAAGTTCGGGTATGTCAGGCTATGAGACCACCTTACCCTTGGGCCTTTATGAAGTTTGTTCTGTGGGTGTGGCTGGCGGAGGTATTCCCCCTACAGTCACCGGATTCTTACCGGTGTTGGTGTTTGCTGAACACTTAATTATAAGAATTATTATAGCATTGTTTATACTTTCATATTATAGATGTGTAGATAAGCTTTTGCCTTTCCACCATTCTTGGTGTTGTCAGGTATACGTGAATTTTTACGTAAGTGTTTCCACTGTTATTTATCATGCATATTGTGTTTTACGTGCAGTATAGTTGGTCTTGGGTTGGTACCCATGTTGACCGTCGTTTACTTTGTTTTGTTTCCTGCCGCCAATTGTACCTTGTTACTGAGGCGTTCTTTCTCTTATGAATGCCTCAGGTTCAGAGCAGTAGCGGTCTGTGGAGCTAGAGCGTGTGTTTCAGTGTTGCAGTAACAGCTTTGAACTATTTCTCCGCACCATTGTGAGGTAGATGTTCGTTGTTTTGTTTTAGTTCAGACATACTATTGAGATCTGTGGGTTGGTGTCAGGTTGTTGACACCCACAGAGTTTGTTGATTTTGGACACTTTGCTAGCTGCTAGTTGTTTTTTTGCTCTTTTGAAGTAGTTTACTTGCTCTCTGAGAGGTTTTATGCTAGGATTGCATGTTAGGTATTTTAAGTATAAAAATGGGTTTATATCAGTAATTCATAACTTTTTTTCAAAATGAATCTCACTCTGTTTTTTTTTAGGTTATAAATGGTCTTTTCATACTTATACTAAACCTAGAGGTCTGCATAATATGCTATATCATTGGATTGTTATGTTCATATAAGGTAATAAGTAAATAAAACCTAGTATTTTCCGTTGTGTATTTCTACTTACACACCGTTATTCGTGGATTAGTTGATCTACAGAACCGAGAGACACAGTTAATAAACTTAACTTAAATCATGTTTTAAAGTTATAATTTATGATTTTTTCATGATAAGTAATAGGAATAGGAGTTGCCTGAGCGTCTGCAGTTGTCCCTTGCACGGCGTGGCATCACGACACGTATTTTCTCTTGCTCTGACGTATTATTTAATACGGAGAAAATGCAGGTTGTGACAGTGAGCTCGGGGCCTGCGGATCCAAGCGCACGGTGAATGATAGAGAAATGGGTCAAGGCAGAGCGAACGTAAGATGGGGTAGGTGAATCGTCCCTCACATCTCAGGATAGGAGAGCCCGAAGCGCACGCTTATCGAGTCCCAACCAGCGAGTGCTGCGTGAGTGCGAGTAAGTGCTGCGGTGCGCAAATGCCGACGTGTAAAGGTACGTGGGCGCGACACGACGAGCGAATAAAAATTACAAAAGCGCG